>CM062921.1:14657588-15907588 GCA_031878705.1 Tapirus indicus | reverse complement strand
TAGATCTTTAAAACACTTAGGCAGGCTTTTGTCACTTGGTGTGGACTGTGTACGTTGCACCCACTTTAATTGGTTTCATGTCTAGAATGAGGGACGGAAATGGAAGTGTGACTCTCCGGGGAGTAGTCCTGGCACTCAGATGACTTGTCATATTTCTTTTTTAATCTGCTGTTCTTTTCCTTAAGGCGAGGGAGGTAATCTAACTATCTTTTGAAGAGGAGTTCATGCCGCAGTATGTCAGCTTGGGCTGCTCCTATAACATGGCCCCAAGTGAGGGTGGAGGGAAATGAAGTGGGGATGTGGGGTGCACCTGTCAGAAGCCAGAAGACTTTTCCCCCACAAGGCTTGAGGGCAGAGAATAGTTTAAATGGGCACTGGCATCGGAAAACTGAATTCGAGTCCGGCTCTGCCTCTCGGTTGTGTGACTTTGCATCAGTCACACTGCCCTCTCTGAGCTTCAGTTTCTTCAGTTGCAAAATCAGATTAATTCTATCTCGGAGTTGCTGCGAGGACTGAATGAGAACATGTGCATGGAGCCCACCCATCCTGGTGCCGGGGGGCGCGTGGTGAGCACCCAACAACCGACGGTCACTATTAACAGGCTGTTATTGTTATGACCCTTCGGAAGGCACTGTCCACAGGACGGGGCTTATCCCTGACACTCCTGTCACAAGAACTGACGCAGCCTCCCCTTGGGCTGGGTGGGCCCCGTGTGGAGATGACTCACCCTGTGTCACCAACCACACAGCGAAGAATTAGTTAAAAACCCTCCTATGCACTCAGTGTACGAAGTGCCTCCTCCCCAAATTGCAGCAATTCATCTCGAAAGAGGTTCTGCGGGGCAGCTGCTCACTGCTTTTCAGGCTCTGCTGGATGCAGTCAGAAACTCTAGTCCTGTGCGTGCTCTGAGCCAGGGCTGCATCTGCCTCTTTCCCCAAAGAGCAGGGGCCCAAACCTGAGCTGGGTCCCAGCAGTTGCACAGCTCATCCTTCCTTTGCTTGTTAATTCTTTAAAAAACAGTTGGTAAAAATAATATACAGACAAGGTAAAAACTGTATATCTAGGTAATATCTATCTATCCATCCATCCATCTATCCATCCATCATCTATTTATCTACCCATCTATCATCTATCTAATCTATCATCTATCCATCTACTCTATCTATCACCTATTTATGTTTCTAGAATGTATACAAGTAGGATCATATTTTCATTGTTCTATACCTTGCCTTTTCACTTAACATGCCATAGACCACTTTCCATTTCAGTGGATGTACATCTACTTTCTTTAATAGCGGCATAATATTTCCTCATCTGGATGCACCCTGGGTTCTGTCACCAGTTCACTGCTGCCTGACATTCAGATTGTGTCAGGCGTTTTGCTATTACAAATCATTCTGCAATGAAAATCCTTGTGCGTGGATCTTGGCATGCTGTGTAAGCATGCGGGGTGAAATCCTTGTAGTGGAACTGTTGGCTCAAAGGGGATGCGGATTTTAAATTATGATACATATTGTCAAACAGTTTTCTATAAATAGGGACAATTTATATGCCCACCCAAGGTATTCTCAGGCCAAACGCTCACCTTATCTTTTAAATATGGTGAATTTGTCATCTCCCAGCCTGGATGGAAGAAGTTTTCCCGAGGATAAGACCCGTCGGTGCAGCGAGCACTGCCAGTTTATGTGACTTTTATGGCTACTCCTGCTCGTATCTTTCTCATCACTGTGTTTTCGTTTATGCTTTATTTATATCACCAAACACAAGCAGTCTTGTATCTTGTTTCTGTCACAGTTTTTATTCACTTTCTTGGCATTTCTCTCAGGGTTTTATTAGTCATTTCTTGTTCCAGCTCTTAAAATTTCTATCACCTGCATCCTGGGATTTGTCATCGTTCTCTGAAGGTGATTAGAATTCTAACCGACTGCGGAGGAAACCCGAGGTCCCCAGAGCGCTGCTTCCTCCCCAATTCTGTTTGGTGATTCAGGAATGTCCAGGTCCTGCCTTTTCCCAGGGGCCAGCCCCTCTGGGGGTGCCGACAGGAGGAGGTTCCCTTCCTTGGGGCTGAGCCTAGCGACTTCTGCTCAGGCTGCTCTGAGAAACCCACACCAAGTGAGCTGTCAGGATCTGGGGTTTTGTGATCTCTCTAGAATACTAGGCCCAGATCCAAGTGCTCACAAGTTTTGTACCCACACTGTGGAGTCTGCCGGAAATCACTCTAAACTCGGTAATTTGAAGGCAGCCCAGAAAGCAGAGGAGTAGGGAAACCAAGTGGAATGAAAAATCACAAAGAACAAAAATGTGTCCTGCAAAATCCTGAGTGAAACATAGGCTTCTGTCCTACAGGCGGCAAGGTCTTCTGCTGTTTAGTGGACCACAAGTTGCAGACTGAAGCAAACAACGGTGGTCAAATTAATTATTGTTTTGTGTTTTAATATTTTGCCTAAGAAAGTCCTGGTGGTGATAAGATGCCAGAGATGATAACCGCCCCAAGGAAGTGGGGGGTCATATTTTGAGCAACCATGATCATGATGCTAACGCCCAGGGATAAAATCCGGCCTCATGTGATGTAAAGTGATTCTTCTTTTCCAGGCACTGAGCTGGACGCTGGAAATAAGGAAGACGGCCCACTGTCTTTACTTCGTATCAAATACTTACTATTTGTAAGTTTATACAAATAGTTCAATACATATATGATAGTAACCAGAGAACCCACCAACCCTGTTCTCTCATATAAAACTGCATGTTGAAAACACAAAATAAATATCAGGTGTGGCCCTACACTAGAACCTGGTTCTTGTTGGTACCCATATGTGAGCTATTAGTTTGGGTCTAAAGCAGTGGCTCTCAACCAGGGTGATTTTGCCACTGGTCCCGCTGAGGGTTGACAATGTCTTGTAGGGGGGACAGGGATTGCTACTGACATTTAGTGTGTAGAGGCCAGGGATGCTGCTAAACATCCTACAATGCACAGGTCCAGAACCCCCTCACACCCCTGCAATAAAGAATTATCTAAAAGCATCTGTGTCAGCCACACTCAGTCCTTGAGGATCTTATCTCTTCTGCTGTCAAAAACCCGGATATCTTGACACTGGCGATCTCTATGTGTTTGTAGATTTTGAGATCATGTTCCAATGCATTAAGACAAAAGAAAAAGACACAACTATAATCCTTTCTTTTTTAATAAAAAGAAAACAATGTTTATTAGGGTATTCAGGGGTGGGGGAATGGCTGGAGGAACTACATACGTACATTCTGTAGGGCTTGAGCAATATGCTAACAGAAAATTCAAACATCACAAAACCACTTCCAAAGTTCAAAGAGCAAAACTGGTACTTCTACATGTAGATGCTCTTCCGTGGGTGTCAGTGATAAAGCACGTTGCAAAACAGCTGTGTGAGGAAGCCATGTGGGAATGACGACAGGAGAGTGCACTGGTCCTCAGGAAAACAGATACACAGGATGATGAGATAAACGCATTGTCTTCTACAAGTGGAAAACTCAGGAAACACACAATATAAAATGGAGACTAAAGGGAAGTAGCTCATCTGCATCCTCTCCTGACTGGAGGCTTCAATGAAGCTCACTCGACCCCTCACCCCAGCTCTGACGAGGCTGGGTGTCTGAACCCCTTTCCCAGGACAGAATTCTAAAACTATTCCCCAAACCAGAATCCTTATTCTATTCCACCTGTGTTGTTAACCTGCATGAAATAGAACGAACATAAACTGAGACATACCCTCGGGTTAAGAGTAAAAAGGCAACACCATCCAAAAGAGAACAACGAAAAAATCCCACATCCTAAATCTCACACAGCTTCTCAGCAGGAGCTGGATTAAACAAGAGAACATAATTTCAATATCAAGGGGTAATGCACAGAGGATGAGAAAACTCTTTAAAGCAAACTGTGTGGTGAAAAGTGTTTCCCCCTTCCCTTGGGGGAGGAAAAGAGAAGAGAAAAGATAGATAATTAGGAGAAATATAAGGCCCTGGATTTCAGGTTTCTGAAATCGTTTCTTCAACCCTCTGAGGACAATCAGCTATTTCTGAATCCAGAAAAGCACATTAGAAATGTCTGATTACTCTAAGACCACAGCCAAGGAAGGCAGGGCAATCTGAGATGTGGTACTATGGTTTCCATTCTCTTTTTTTCCCCACATTTCAGAAATGCTTTCAGCTAAAGGTAAAAGATAAAAAACCAAATTCCAGATCAAGCACGCCTTGCATGCCAGGAAGATAATGCTGGATCATACAGCCCTGCAGCAGTTGTGACTCAGAAAGAGACAGGGAGCTTTATCGACGGAGCCTTAAAAGCCAGGGCATGAGAAGACCCAGAGATCCGTCACCTGTGCCTGTGACAGAAGCCCTGCCCGGCCCCAGTGACAGACAACGGACCTTTACCCACCTCTAACAGCCCTGCATTTTCTATATCCAGGGCATCCACTGGTTGTTCAGTTCTCCATCTTACTTTACTCAAGTCTTATGATCTATGCTATGTTTGGTGGGCATCAGGGGTCATTGTGCACATTCAAAGTTTTGCTATTTTGAATGAGCACTGCTGACGGCTTTCCTTGGCTCAAGCAGCTCTGGTGTCTCCTATTCCCACCTGCACCATGGCTGGGACAGTCCCACTGGCATGCCCACCTGGCCCTGCTCATGGCCCTTTGAGGGTCAGAGGATGACCCCATGTGGTCCTCCATGGCAGCCTTTCAGACTCAGGCTGAGGGTGGGTGTGTCTGCCTTTTCCAGAAGGGGTGAGCTGGGCCAGTTGTTGTATCCATGTGGACTGGGACTTACTTCAGAGATCAAGTCTGCAAAACAGCTTCATGGACTATCTATGAAGAGAATTTAGATTCTCTGAAGGATGTCCAAGTGAAGGATTCTGCCAATCTGGAAAAGATGGGTGTTTCCCTAAGCTGCTGTCAGAGGGCTCTATATTCTCAAGTGACTCTTGTGGGGGCTTCGGCTCCAAATGAGGGTTCATTCAATTAGAGTAGATGTTCAATGTGCTGAACTGTTAAGCATCTGAGTTTGCTTCTTAGGATGCTGGCAGAGGCTGCATCCTTGGGATTGGTCTGGGCCTGGTGGAATGGTCCATCTTTCTTGCCAGCATCCTGCACTTGAGGCAGATTAAAATATCAGCAGACACACTGGATAGTTTCCCACAAAGTCCATCCTGTTTTGTGTCCTGTCCTTCTTGGTAGATGTAGTCAGCCTGCTGGGACTGGCTGGTCATGCTCAGCTTCTCCTGGGGGCAAATGCTAGTTTTTCATCTCTCAGCAGGGAACACAGTGGGCAGATTTAAAGCTGCTTTGATTCTAACGCTTTCTCAGACCACTTCTCCCAGGTCGCCCTCAATAAGCTCAGGAGGATCAGAGTCGACGTATAACAGCCAAGTGTTGGCAAGACGATACAAATGGACCAGTTCTTGCTACTGTATTACAGAATGAAACTTTCAACGTCCCAAAGCTTTTCAATCACCCGGCATTAAGTACCTACTCTGAGTCACGCTTTCTCCTGGGAAGGCTAGGTGAGCGGGAAGAGATGTTAAAATGAAGGAAGGGGCTGATGGTCTCTGGCCGGTTTCTTGGTACTTTCTACAAAATGAAAATAGGGACTGGTAAGAAAGTCCAGCCTGGGATGAAGAGAAGAAAATCAGAGAAAACCTTCTATTGATGCTGGTGCTGGGCTTGGCAGATGCCCTTGAGCAAAAATAAACTCCCCATGGCAGTGGGACAAGATGCTGATATTGGCACCTGCCAGAGGCAGACAGCCGAAGTCGCAGCTGCGCAGTCAAATGAGCCTAGAGACCTCGGGGGCTGGGACCTCGAGTTCTGTTAGCAGGCTGTGGTTCTCGGCAGGCGGTTTATTGAAACAGCGTTTGTGCGCCTTCCCCACCCCTCCGGGCTGGGTCTCAGAACAATCAGAAGTGCAGGTGGCGCATCCTGCTGAACAACCCGTACCACCTCCAGGAGAGAGAAGAAGCTCGTCAGAGAGCCCCGGAGCAACAGAGGGGTGCCTGGCGAGGACGTCGGTGATGAGACAATCCAATGCTAAGAAGAGGGGGCTCAGGGTAGGGCTGGACAGACCAACTTCCCACTCAGGGATTAGCATCATCTTCAGATCACCTGGCTCCTGAGAGGCTTCTCCGTCTTCAAAAAGCCAGGGTTATGTGTAAAACGGTATCTGCTGGAACAAGAATTAAACTGGATAGGACTAAATTTAGACTGACTGGGATGAAGAATTGATGGGAAGGGACCCTGTTAAATACTTAGGCAATAAAGAACAAGGGTGAGGGCTGCGGGCATCAAGAATCAATATGAGAGAACAGAATCAGCCAATACCTTAAGACAATTCTCCTTGTGAAATGAAATGTCCCACCAAATACATCCCAGGATGGAGGCAGTGGCAAAAGACACAGGTGTAAGGCCTCTGCAGTGAGCATATGTTTCAGAGGTAGAGTCCTCGTGAAAAATTCTAGATAACAGACTGAAAACAAATGGTCACTTGAGAATAAAAGCTGTGTCAAAGTCAAGAGGTGCCAGACCTATACACGAGATGCCTATCTTAGGGGTAAGAGAAAAAGATAGCTTCTAAGGGTATCTGACCAAATTCCCAGCTGTTTTATTGTTTTAGAATTTCTAAAAAAAAAAAAAAATCCTTCCTCTGTCGTCCAGATATTAGTTCTGGCTTGCTTCCTGCAAAGGCACCGCTGTCTAATTCGAGGAACTCTGGCTGTTTTGTTAGGACAAGGTTCCTGTTTGGATCAGACTGCATGATCCAGTCACCCGTGGCACGTGGCCTCTTATTGCTCCTTGATTTAGCTCCATCTCTCCAACCTCCCCACACGCAGTGCAGAGAGGGCCTTCTGCCATCACTGTGCCCGGGCCATTGGTAATTCACTCCCATCTGTTGCCATTGCTTTTTGGCCTTTCTTGAAAAGATGGGTCTCACATGGTCTCATTTGCTCTATCAAACAACAGAAGCCACAGAGATCACAGGGGTATGAATCCAGGAGATCAAGAACAGCACTGAGAGAGAATGAGAAAATGGGAATTCATTTGAGCAGCCCTTTTCTGGCCCACAGTTTATTGACTCAAGGAAGTCATGCATGTCTGACTATATGAGTGAAAACTTATTTTCCCAAAGACAGCTCCTCCGAGGCCACTATTTTGTAAATAATAACAACAGAAAGACATTTTTGCTGGATTCTAAGAGAAGAATTTGCTAATTATATAAACTCCCACTGCTCTGACATCTCTTTTCCCAAGCAGTTCACACTGACTCAAAGATGCTTCCGTGCTCCCACTTTCCTAGTTTAGCAGATGGAGTGTTCGGGAGTGTCTGACTTAGAGTACAGAGGCAGGTGGGGAATGGGTGCAGCTGGAGACAGCCCATCCTCAGAGTGTATGCAAGACAGGAACAGTCTTAATATAGACCAAACCAAAGGCCTCAGCAGCTCTGGAGGAGCCCTGTCCTATATTTGATGAACGAAAAGACACAGCTTCTAAGAAATTTTTTACTACAGGATAAAGAATTGTTAAATTTTTTTTTAATGGAAACCACACTCCTCTCACACTTTGAATACAGTTTGCTATACATAATGAAAAATAACCTATGTAATTCTCAACTTATACTTTTTTTTAGTAGAGGCTTGAAAAAAATCAGATATGGAAAAATAAATATTCAGGTGGCATTCTGAATTCCCTCTCTTTATTGTGCACTTTTTCCTTCATGTGCTCTATTAAAAAGATACTCAAACACATATTGGTCAAAGATATTCAACATCAAAGTGGAATGAATGTGCTTCTAATTAGTTTGGCAATCTTGCCTTTTATTTTTTCTCTGAAATGAGTAGGGCGTGGCTAGACTTGATCTGGCAGTCATGGTCTACACAGACATAAGTTACTGTTTTGTTTGTCAAAATCAACGGCAATGAAATGCTTTCTGCAAGAGGCCCAAACCTCAGCAGAGAGCCCCTGTATTTGGTGGCACTCTAAATGCAGGGCCTAAAGGACAGGAAGTGGTGAGTCATTTTTAATTTTAGCACTGTAAGAGGAAGTCAGGTAGGTAAAAGATTTCAGTCACTTGCCTGCTCCAGTCCTGGAGCAAATGATGGTGTTTCAGGGCCACCATGTTAGACCAAGGTCACACCGAAAGGCAGAAACACTTGCTTGGCATGATTTTTTAAGACTCTCTCCAATGTGTTGTCACTGAACATCCTTCCCCCTGTTTTATTTAACCAGCTATTTATTTTCAAATTGAGGATTTGGTAACTCTAAAATGCTTCTATCTCTGAAGAAAAATGAGATCTTTACTGGTGATAGATGAGGCTTTTCAAAATTTAATTTATATGTCGCACATCCATGTGTTCTTCACTGAAGGCTACCCTTCAGCTAACAGCTCTGATAACTCCCATTTCCTCTTTGGTTATCTGAAGCTAATTAGAGCTGCTGTTCATTGCAGAAGTAATCAATAGCTTTCTACAGTAGATCACATAGAATCAGACCCATATGCAATTAGTCCAGTGTAGATACACACAGATACCTTAATTAAAACAAAATATGCTCTGTTAAGAGACATGCTTTCATAGATGACGGGAACTTCAAATATTTCGACACATTTAATGTGTTTATTCAAAGTAAGAGTCTTCACGAAACCTTTCACTAATCAAATTTGTTTGATGAATTTCCCTTGAAAACATTTTGAAGTGAAAAAGTCGGTACTTAGTATTATACATTTATGTTTATTAACATTTGGACATAAATGTACTTCAAACACCAATAGAGCTAAAAGACTATGCCTTTATCTCGGATTTAATAGATTTCCCACCCCAGTAATTTGATTAATTCTTACAAGGCAAACATCAGCGGGCAAAGGGGGTCAGTATGAAAACGTGCACCATGAGTTTCCTCCTCCAGCCCCTCTACTGATGCAGGAAGAAAGCTAATGCTCCCAGGACTCTGATACGGTGGACTCTCCCCTTCTCTGTTCAGTTTGGGAGAACCATGGCCACTAGCACTCCATCACTGTAGATTCTGAATCTCGCCATTTCAACCAGACTTCAAAAGTGCACTTTAGGGTCTGTTGGTTTAAGGAAGAGAATGATGGAAGATAACAAGCCAGATGCTTATATGCAGAGTCCCTCTCTGTCTGTGTATCTGTGCCAACCAACTCGTCTCCACAGACCTAGTGTTGATCCTCAAACCTTCTTTCTTTTTAGCATAGTCAGTCACAGTCTGTCACGGAGGACATAGAACAAGATGCAAGCGGATTTCTGATGACCTTCAGACCAAACTGCTCTAAACAGTGGCCCAGACTTCACAGTTGGGAGCAAGGACAATCCTTAGAAAAAAACTGTGAACAGTGGCATGGATCTGCTTCAGAAGAGAGGGCAGCACGTCCCCATCCCCTGTCCCAATCAAAGCTGCCTTTGTCAGGGAACATGAAAACCAAGGTACTGGATTGTGTCAGCTGGCAAGGGTGCCACTGGACATTGCAGAACATTTACAAGTGGCCGCTGGTTTTCTCACAGGTACACACGCTTGCATTTCAAGAAACGATAAAACACAATGCTTGGCTGCTCTGTTTCCTCCGGCCTGTCCACAGTAACGTGATACAGAGCTTTCTGCTAAAGTATGAGGCTCCTCAGAGTCGGCTTTTGAAGAGCTGTATTTGTGAAGTTAACACTGGAGCTAACACTACTTATGAGAGGAAAACAAGCTCCACATATTTCGTATTAAACCATCAGTAAAAAATGAAGACAATATCATTACTTTCAAAATATAGAAAGCCAATAGTTGAAATCATTTAGTAGTAAAATCTTTTTTTTCTACATATAACCTCATACGTGTAAAGAGTATTAGAGCGATGCTTCAGCTATATTTGACTTTTGTTAGTTTAAGGGCTTCTAACTCAGGTAAGGCTTAGGAGAGCATCGTCCAACGATCAAGGTACTGTCAAGTTTCACACCCCTCTCACTCTCTTTCTGACTAGAAGACAGACACTACATTTGAATATGACAGGTGTTTTCATTTTGTAGGAGAGTGCAGACCTGTTCACAATACATAAACATTACTGTGGAAAATACTAGTACGTATAGAAAGGGGAACATTGGTACAAGCTTGTTTGCCCAAAGTCTATCAAGATTCTCTTGATGAGAATCTTCACTTTGTGACAAAAAAGCTTGGCATCCATGTTAGGTTGCTGTTATGTCGTCAGAAATCAAAGCCATCACATGAGATATGGAAGATTCTTGAGAATATTAACTCCTTCTCTAGCTAGTAAAGGCCAAAGTTCAGTTGTTAGAATAATCATCATCATCATTATCATGAAAAACATGGCCCCAGTTTGCTTTACAGCCAAATTTACAAACTGTCCCTCTACAATACAGCATGCCCCAAAGCCTTTTGAGTTTGGAATGTAGAACTGTACTGGGTATTCCATAGAAGCCCTAAGGATCACAAGAAGCTGTCTTAAAAGAAAAAGAAAAAAAGTTCCAGTTGGATAAAACTGTCTTAGCAGTGTCTCAACTGAGCTCCTAAAACTGGAATTTCAGATATACAAGAGGACAGGAAACAGATAACTTGGTGTTTGTCTTTTTACATGTCCATATTGTTTTTTAAATGCAGCTATGATGTTTCTGCCAAAGATAAAGATAATAGGGTGGACAGGGCGGTTACCACCAGAACCAGCAGTGGGCTCAGACCGCAGCTTGGAGGAGCAGCCATTGATTTTGTGGTTATGTGGCTGGAAGCACCAGCGAGACCATCCTTCTCGTAATCACGCTGTAAGAAAGAATGTTTTCATTATCACCCGCTGCATGTATTCATTCTGTCACAGTATATTTTAACCACACTCTTTCTCTCTCGCACTTCCACCCCCAACTAGCTAAACCACTCACCAAAGCTGACCCAAGATTTTACCACTGAGATTTCAACTCACTGACTTACAGTTTTATGTGAAGGAATCATGAATCTGGGTGAGAACTGGATACTTTTGATTAACTGTCTGGCCAACCCTTACTTCTTGCTCCTCTGTTATGGATTATTAAAATCCACTTGGGAGGAGAGATTGAGCCCAGGTATCCCTGCCATTCTTCACTCACACTCCCCAGATCCCCAGGAGCTGTGCAACATGGAATCCTTCTCCTTCTGGGTACCACTGATTGGGAAGGAATGCTATGGTCTCTCCACATCGTGGAAAGAGGTCAGGAAGAATCATCTCAGAAAACTTGCTCAGGAAGTACCGGTTCATGTAGAGATGGGCCACAAATCGCCCTGGAGTAGGCAGGAGCCTTTCCCTCCATCGGCCAGTTCAATCCTAGATTTTATAGATGAAGGAGCCCACCCTGCTTGTCTGTCAGAGAGCTCAAACCAGAACCCAGGCTTCCAGACTCCCGGTCAGAACACCTGTCCTTCCCCAGGATCGATTCCTCCGTTCCTGCCCCCAGCACCTGCTCAACCACGTAATGCCACAACCTGCCCCAATGAGCTATGATCCTGACAGATCATCCATCTCCTCACCTGTAAACAGGGGAGAGTAATGTGACCTGCCCTAGCTACCTCTGGGTTGCTATGTAGGTCAAAGGAACTGTAGACAGAAGACATCTAGTAAGCAATGAGAGTTGTTATGTATCTTTTCTGTGCCGGATTTTACCTGACCACGATCACAGAGAGTCTCGTGGCATTGGGACAATGGTATTAACATGGGGACCAGTTCTGCGATGAGGATCCCGGGTCCCACACTTAGAGTTCTGACTTTGTGCATTAGGATCTGAGGATTGCACCTTGTTCAAAGGGCAGAGGGCCATCCAGGGTGCCTTAGATTTTTTCTGGACCTGACAGCTTGTTGTCCTTGAGGCCTTCAC
This sequence comes from Tapirus indicus, assembly GCA_031878705.1. Classification (NCBI taxonomy): domain Eukaryota; kingdom Metazoa; phylum Chordata; class Mammalia; order Perissodactyla; family Tapiridae; genus Tapirus; species Tapirus indicus. The sequence goes on along the minus strand of CM062921.1, from coordinate 15,895,719 downwards.
ATCATACCCTGCCCCAGGGGCCCAAAGCTTCTGTCTCTATAAATGCAGGAGACCCAGAAAGAAATACAACTTACATCAGAAAGACAGAGATGTGTATTGCCCGACACATTGGATTTCAGCTTCTGTGCCTGGGAAGAGACAAAAACACCTCACACATACAAAATCACTCACACATAATATGGAAGAGCAATTACCAATGATCCATTAATCGACTGTCTAGACAATGCCATTGATAGAAATATGTGAGCCACAACTATGAGCTCCATATACAATTTTAAATTTTCTAGTAACCACATAAGTAAAGAGATGATAGGTAAAGATAATTTTAATAACATGTCATTTCAACATATAATCAATATAAAAAACTATTAACGAGACACTTGACATTCCTTTTTTTCCTTAAGTCTTCAAAGTTTGGTGTGTTCGACACAGCACATCTCAGATAGGACCTGTCCCATTTCAAAGGTCCTGTGGCTAGTAGGGGCAGCACAAGACCAGGTTACTAAAGAAAAAGTTCTGAAGCCATTTACATTTTGAACTCGTTTATATATTTGAATGTTAATTTTTTAGGAAGTGCCTTCTGGGTAAAAATGTTGCAATAAAATTCCCCATTTATTAGTAATATAGAGATAGGTCTTCCTGAAGCTTGTTTGTGTGTTCATTTGTTTATTTGTTGCCCCAGACAACAAACACTTACCGAGCTATTTTCTAATGCTGGGCATATGGTGATATGACAAAAAGAATGGGGTCCCTGGGCTCAGGGGACTGCCCCCTAGTGAGTAAACCTCTCAAGGCTTGGGGACTAAGGCACAAGGCAGGGATTCTGTCAGACAGGTCCCCTGGAGAAATCGTGCAGGGCATTACAGATCTCTGATTCAGCAATCTTAAAACTGCTTCCAGGGCAGTTACAAGGGGCCTGAGTTGTGAAGGCTTTAAGCTCCCTATTTCTTTGCAACTGAAACAAGTCTCCAGTGGGCTTCTACCTGAAAATCTAGTAGAAGGAAAGACTCCCTTGCTCAAACAATGACAATGAAAACTGTTAACCCAGTACAGCCGTCATGTTTTGTAAAGCAAAACAATTAGTGTGCAGAGAAGTTAACTGACTTATCTAAGGTCACATGGCAATTTTCTCGTAGAGTCAGGATTTAGACAGGACGCAAAAACTCTTGAATGAAAACGTGCTCTTCACGGCATTACAGTGTTTCTCCCAGGCAATCCTGGCATGCTTGACTCTTCATGCTCTACCCGTCCCAAAATCCACACCAAGAACCCCTCCCATGACCCTATTCCCATCGAAGACAGAAGCCCATTGGCACCGAAAGACAGAGAGCTCATTTGTTAACAGGATGACCCTGGTTAAGCATCATGCTGAATCAGTGTGATGAGTATCTGGACAGGCAGCTGTGTATGAATGGCACCGGCAGGCTGTCTGTCACAGGAAGACTTTTGCAATTCGTTGAAGACATGCTAGGCTGAAATGATAGCATGTTCACCCAAGGAGTAATTTACTGACCATAATGCTACTTGAGAGGCATCATACTCTTTACCTATATTTGCATATGCCAGCTGTGAATATGAAATAGAAACCTTTAAACAGGCATCAAGAGTAAGACACTGTGGAGCATCCCCAGGCCGTTCAAAGGTCACTAAATGTTATATATAAGAAGATCAGAGGGGAAATTGGAAGAGGAATTGAACCTTACTCAAGAGCCTACTTTTAATCTATATTAATAGCAAATCTGGACCATTGCGTTGTTATCTGCAGAGAATAATGCTTAGAACTTTACATGTCTTATTTCTGCTCAAGACTGGAATTGTGCCCAGACACCAAAATGGCCCTAAAACATCACATTCTGTCTATTCTTTTGTAGGCCATAATCTACAAAAGACATAAACCCTTGCTAAGGACCTCTGCATTACTACGAAGTTCACTGAAATGTGCAGAGAAGGCAGCCTGACTTCTAGTTTGGGACACATTATGCCTTCAAGTTGTTCTTGTGCTTGTCACAACTAAGCACTCCATGTCCTAGACTACAGCAGCCTCTAAGAGTTCTAAGGGCTGGGTGAGCCTCCTTCCCACTTGCTCTGTATAATTAGTACAGTGTGCATTGCTTTCCTCATTGTGTACACAGTCTGCAACACGCACCAGCCACACTTCTTAGTCACTTCAGGAACCTGTTCAAGTACTCGTTTAATGCCCACCATTATTGTAAAGGGGCTTCCACCAATGGACTTGAAAAGGCCTTTATCTTAACAGATTTTCTTAAATGGAATCTGGATGTGTAGAGGTAGATTTCTGGTCCTCACTTGTCACCGAGAGTTCAACTGTGTACAGGATTACAGGCGTACCACGAGGTAGACATACGTGGGTCCAAACTCCCAGGCTCTTGCCTTCCATCTGAGAATGGCTGGGATAACTGTTCAACCATGCAAGAAAATGCATTTCTACCAGCTCCAAGTCTGTGAAGTCTCTGAGTTCTTCTTCCCCCAAAGCGGGCATCTTGTTGGCCTCTAGACAAAGAAAATGGTCAAATTCTGGCCTTGTCACCCTGTAGCCCCATTGGTTTCACTAAAATTGGAGGCAGCAGCTGCAAGCTCCTCTTGCCTTGAGGACCATTCTGGTTGGCATAACTGGATGAACTGCTGAGTAAAAGTAATACTGTGTGGCCAGGCCCCCACAGATGCCCTGAGCCCATGTTAACTCCTGTTGAACACCTTCCCAACCCACAGAAGCACTTAGCACTCCAGAGGCTGAGAAGTCCACGAACACAGGCCTTTAAATACTCTGCTTACATAGTTCATTAACACAGCTTCCCACTGAGAGGTCTGGGTGCTGGTGGAAACTCCCATGACTGCAGAGGCGATGCAGAGCCGCCCTGGCATTCCACCTGAACCTAGCATAGATCTCAGTGAGGTCTGTGAGTCTGATTAGAAGGCAAAGGGCAAACGTTACCTATCGTTGGAATGGCAGGTGGCACCTGGGTAACAGAATCAAAAGATTTCCCATAGACATGAGATCTTTTGAAATCCTACACCACATCTGTGATGCATATAATGAGATGGGGGCCAGTGGGTCTGCAGCCTAGACTGAATGGTGTCAACTACAGGTGGAACATTGTCCCCCTGGCCATCCAGTGCCTCTAAGGGTTCATAAGCTGCATATGGAAGGGAACAGCCTGGGAATTTAGACCTGTGGATGTCTACTTGGTTGCATGCTTGTAAGTCCTGTATGGAGTCTGAATCCCTCCAGTGACCACTGAGAGTCAGAAATATACCTATGCAGATCCAGAGTCCAATTAAGAAAATCTGGCTCTTAAAGCCCATTTTAGAAGCCTGAGCAACCTGTTATTTCCACATTTTAAAGGCTTTTATCCTGAGCATTTTTGAAAACATCATCAAGCTATCACTGTCTTGCTAGTCAGGTATGATAAATGCAAACAGATAAAATTACAGGGCATTCCCTACTTTCAACTATTCCCTACTTTCAACAAAGAGTACTTGCCTGCTTTAAATGTTGTTTCAGTTGATGAAAATTGGGATGGTCCCAGGTAAATTAAAAAAAGATTCTGAGACCTTGTAAGGTATAAGGTAAGTTAGAAACTGGAAGAGCACCTTTTATTGCTGAGTCCTAAACCCGTAAAACCAAGAGTGTGATAATGGAAATGCTGGCACAGTGCTCAAGGTCCTGTCTGCAAGCCCTGCAGCCCTGATCATTAATAGGATATGCAGGGACCCAACATAGAGCTTGGCCAGCCTGGACCTATCTAGACACCAAACCTTACAATTAGTGTCTTTAAAATATGATCTCTCTTTGAAAAGAGAGACGGATAAAGAAGAAGAGAATGGATTTCATTTTTCTAAATGTCAATTTTAACCACTGTTACACCATGTTGAAAAATGCATCATTTAATCTCTTTTATAAGTGTTTCATAACAGCTAATTCATAGTTATGTGGTTATGGGGGAATCTGCCTGACTCCGAGTTGGAGGAAATACCACCACCAAAAAACACAGTACCACAAGATTTTCATCTCGAGAATAGGGACATTAAAAGGATTCTAGAGAAACCTGTTCCCAAACCAGTAGGCTTGCTGTCATTCTGGAAAACCAGGGAAGCTGTTCTTAGGCACTTCATAAGCCTCGTCTCTCCAGCAGCGTTATAAAATTGTCACTGGTGGTCATCCGCAATAGATGTAATATCACGTAATAGAATTTCCAGGGCACTGTAATTGCGGGGCCAGACCTCGCCAGTCCCTGACATTAGAGGGTTAATAAATGCATTAGATGCTGTTAACCTCTGTTACCTGGAGTCAGAATGATGACTCTCCTGCCTTTTGCCCCTGTGATTAGCATTTGGAAAGCCTGCCATGGTGCCAATGGCTTTCCTGTACAGGACGCACAGACACACACGTAATTCACAGCTCTCAGTGGAGCCCACTCATCAGTCACCACATGCACACACGAATTCTGCCCACAGTAGGCTCTCCCTGAGCCTCGGGGACAGGTCAAGCTTTGGAGCAGCACGCTTGCTCTGTTTATGAAACTGGAGACTTAAAAGCACACCCACTCAAGAGCCTAGCCTTTGCTGCCTGAGGACTCCATTTCTGCAGAGAAGCCAGTGTTTAATCTCCAGTTTTTAGGCAGCTGTCAGCCAGTGGGGCATGGAACATTTCTCTACTCTCCTCCATACATAAGAAAAGCCAGTTTCTGCTCTACCTCCAGAAAATAAAACCAGAGGAAGTTGCCCAATCCAATAGCAACAGACTGTCCAGGCTGCAGCCAAATGGTCATAATTAATGATGCTTCTGGTTCTTTTCTCCCTTGCTTTACTGATTAGAGAGATTTGCTATATTAGGAACCTGTTTGCTTAATGACAGAATACAAGCAATAAACAGAGAAATACACAGACTGTAAAATGCAATCAACTTTGCTCTCCAGCACTCGCTAAGTACCTAGCTGCATCTATCACACTTGTCAATACCAGTTTATTAGCATCTGAGTCTCTTCTGCAGCATAAATTGGACCTTTGCTAGGGGAAACCGTTGCATGAGTCCTTCCCGAAATAGTCCAGAACTCAAAGCTATTTCTCAATTGAAATCTACACATCTTACATTTTCATGTAAGACAAAACATAGTAAGAAAGGTGTGCACTTAATTCCAAAGGATAACTGAGCTGAATAATCTGCTTCAGAGTTTGCATTTTTCACACTGCATTTTAATAAAATAGACTCACCTGATTGTAGACTTCTATGAGTAGAACTTACCATATAACAATTCTATTGTGTACTCGATACATATTTGCCCAAATTAATTTTGACACATAAAAAGCGATGGTAAAAAGAAGCTGCCTGCTAGTGAATCCAAGCTAAGTAATGATGGTCTGCCCAGGGCTCTGTAGTCTGATACACTTACCAGCTTTTCAGATTTTGCCTGTTGGATTTGGGAGAGCCAGGGGAGATTTTATTGCTGGTCTGGTTACAAGCAGTTGGCCAGCCTTTCTAAAATCTCTGCCACTGTCTATTTTGAAGCTCACCTTCCTGGTGATTTGCTTTTCCCACAAACTTGGTAATAACCACTTGCAACCACTGGTCTGAATAATGTGCAGTAAAGTCAGCTGCGTAAAACAAGTGGACACATAAATAAGGCCTGCTCTGAGCCCCTGGGCTTGGGTGTTTGTTTTTCAGAGACTGCTCTGCAGGGAAGGGATCTACTTCCTCCAAACTGGTTTCTGCCAGCCCCATGGGCCCTAGAACATGCTGGGGCGGGGCTGAGGGGCTATGAGGAGAGAGAGGCTGAGATTGGACAAGTATCCTTCTGAGAAAAGGGTGGGGATAATCCTTGGGCAGCTTTTCTACCACATTCCTTCTACTTGCTCCCTCCAAGACACTGTGTCTACATACTGCCTGAATCTCAGCCAAAAGGCTTTCATGACATGAAGCTCTAAGAAGGCCTTATAAAGATATTTCACTCAGCACAGGTTTAGGAAGGTCCACTGGGTGCCAAGTTTATTTAGTCTGGCAGGCTCTGTGCAGGTTGAGTCTGGTCATGAGGTGGGGGTGGGGAAAGGTTTGGAGGCCTGAAGTCGTGCTTCCTTACCCGGAGGAAGCGCAGGCTCAGATCCTGGTTGGACTGTGCAAAGGAGGCCTCCAACAATGTGACAGCAGTGAGCTGACATGAGACCAGATTGTGTGCGTGTGTGTGTGCGTGTGTGTGTGGTCGTAGCCTCGGAGGTGATGTGGATTCATGTTCTACAGTTAGAAGGTCTTAGATTCCTGGCACCTGTGGGGTGTTCCAAGTTTAACTGTGCAATTTAGGTTGAACTTAGAGCCAAGTGTAGAGTAGAAACCCTCTTACCTGACAGAGCTGGGGACTGGGACCATTGGTCATTTGTCAGAAATTAAGTTAAAGGGCAAAACCATGAAATCACTTAAAAATTACACATTTGCATCAAACTTTTTATTATTTCAAAGCTTTTTTTTTTGCTATTGTGGTATGGACACTTAACATGAGATCTACCCTCTTAACAAATTATTAAGTGTACAACACAATGTTGCTAATTATAGGCACGATGTTGTACAGCAGATCTCCAGAACTCATTCATCTTGTACAAATGAAACTTTATACCTGTTGGGCAACAAGTCCCCATTTCCCCCTCCCCCAACCCCTGGCAACCACAATTCTGTTCTCTGCTTCCATGGGTTTGACTATTTTAGACACCTCATGTATGTGGATCATGCAGAATTTGTCCTTCAGTGACTAGCTTATTTCACTTAATATAATGTCCTTCAGATTCATTCATGGTGTTGCATATTGCAGGATTTCCTTCTTTTTAAGGCTGAATAATATCCCATTGTATGTGTCGTATCAAATACTTTAATTTAAAATCTGAGTCATTCATTTACTGATTTTTGCACACATGACCAAGGCTTCCTTCTTTAAAAAAGTTTTCTAAAAAAAGAGTCTGCTGATTACAGTTCCCTGGCTTATATCCTGCACGAGCCACACCTATAATTCACAATTATAGTGAATTATTAGTCTACAATTTCCAGTTTTAGCTTCTTTAAAACAGGAGTGACATTTGTTTGATACCCGCAGAGGAATCTCAGTGCAGAATCTTTCTACATTTTTATAATTTTTTTCTCAGTCTTTTACAGTTGTCTCAGCCACACCTAATCCAAAGGCGTTTCTTTTTAGGAACTTGCCTTTTCCAATTTCAACTTAGTTTTTATTGAAACGACTATGCTTTCTTTTGTGCTCCTATTTCAATCATTCACATAATATTTAATTAAACGATGTAAGCAAAACACCAAATCCAACAGCACAAAAAAGTTTGAGAACAAATGTAGCTGACTATTCTAAGCCTGCATCTCAACCAGATGTTGGTGTAGATGAGCAGCGGAGAGGCCCACTAGCTTGGGGCATTCAGTCTGCCTTGGGCATTAGACGTTTACAGGGGAATGGAGAGGCTGGCTTCTGTGGTGAGTTGGTTAAAGGAGGGACAGTTAAGAGAGCTTCTACTATGATTTAGCACTTACTCCCGGCACTGGCTTGATTGATATGGGACGGTAAAAAGAACATCGGTTAGGAAGGTCCTAGTCCTGGCTTTTCAACCAGCAGCTATAAAAATCTGTGCCCTACTGCCCACCTCACAGAGTTGTTGTGAGAATCAAATGGGATGCTCTAGGTGGAAATCCTTTTAAAATCCAAGTTGCTGTTGATCTTTAAGCCTCTCTGTGGTCCCTATGCTGGTTGTCCTTGGATTAGGGCAGGGGTGGGAAAAATGCAAAAGCTCAATTTGGCTTGTGAACATAATAGTGCCTGGAACTGGCTCATGATGTTCCTTGGATTTAAAAATGAATGCAAGAAAGAGATACAGTCCAGTAAGATATATCAACAGTCCTCCATTAGCTAAGCAGTCCCACGGGGGCTTGCCTGTCAGTCTCTGGCACACCACAGAAAGGATGCCCGCAGCTCTGCACTTGTAATTTAACACTAATGGCAGGATGGCAAGTAGCGCTGTGTGCAGACACTGTCTACAGCAGGGAGCTTAACACCGCACTCGAGCTGGCCTTTCTCTTTTCCATAACTTCACAGGATCATCTTACATCTATTTTCCTTTTCTCCAAGTTGGGGCAAACACAGGTTGCCAGCTACATCAGAGAACTGTGTGTTTTCGTTCATGGTTAACCGGCTTGATTAGTAAAATATTCAGACGAGAAGCAATTATGAGCTGTATTTTAGAAAAGTACGCCCAATTAACAGTAAGATTATGCCAAACAATGTGTGAAAGATGTTTTGGTTTGGGGTGGGGGTGGGGGGTTGCAGAGCAAACATTCCACGATAATGGTGTAAAGGCAATAGGCAATGAAGGGATGGCCCCAAAATGAAACATTTGTTTTCTCAAACTGTGCAGTCGGAAATGCAAATGTGCAAGAGCACCAGAAAAGATTCATTGTGGTCCCTGATGAGAAGTGCATGGAGCCGACCGCATCAGACATGCATCCTCATCACTATCAGATAATATTTATTAAACCTCTCATTCTCCTGTGCGTTTATGTGCAGCTGAGTGCGGCCCCGTAATGGCTCTGTGACTTATGGTGGTAACTGAAGTTTGATATAAAACCCCGTGGTCTGGAGACATCACGGACCCGGGGCTTTTGTTCGCCCTCTGTTAAGGTGGAGCACTCTTGCTGCTGCGATAAACAAGACGAAAGCAAAAAAATTATAAACTTTTTAAAAAAATGTGCTTTTAGTAGACAAAGAAAAATATTCTAGAAAATAGAGGAAAACCAAGTAGACTAAGTGATGATGCCTGTGACTATACTATTGATAACAGCCTCCACGGATAATGATCCCATCCGCGTTTTACGGAATACTCCCAAGGACACAGACTTTCTGAGGGGGGCACACCCCTTTTGTACACATCAGGAAACGGGGGCTCTGAGAGGCTGGGACTTGCCCAGGTTTCCACAGCTTGGGTGGTTGTGCTGAGATTTGAACCCAGTCTCTTTAACTCCAAAACGCACGCATGTTGACTCTGTGCCAGACACAGTACACATTACCTCCCATAATCCTTAGATAAACCCTTCTTGTTATCCTGCTGACTGCTGAGGAATATTCCGAGGAGGGCAATAATAAGCCAGGGACAGAGCTGGCCCAGGCAGCCTAGAATCAACGGAGTGGCTGACAAGGGCTACACAGCACTACGGGGTCCTCCTAAGCCTCATGGGGAAACCAGAGCAACTTGTGCAAATATGGCTTCTGTCAGAAGTCAGAGGTCAAGCCAGGCCTGGTGGTTTTTGCTCCCCCGAGAGCCTCAGAGGTGAGCACCTCTCATGTCATACCTGAGGTCCCTGTAGCTAAGGGACAGGCAGGGGACGGCCACTCTGGAGAAAACTCCTACACGTCTACCCCGTGCCCACCATCCCAAGTTTCCTCTCTAGACAGCCTTGTCCATGATAAGACTTCTCTTGACCCTCAAATATGAGAAGTGCAGGAGAGGGGAGTCCTTCATTGAACCTCAGCCCCAAGACAAACAGAGGCCTTGGCTCAGGCACAAGGCAGAGCCTATTATTCAGGGAGGCACGGTTGGTTAGGAGTCCTAAGGATAAAAGGTCAGTAGGGGATACAAGAAATACAAGTAGGGGATTTATTTATAGTATGTGATCTAAGTGTGCTCAGAGGTATTCATGTAGGTTACCCAGAACAAGAGAGCATATTTATAGCCAAGATGGTGCAGACATCCTATTCCTTTTTATTAAGCATGTTTATTACCCAGCAATTAGGTTAAGCAATTGTCCAACTGCTGAATTACTGTCCTTCTGATGGGCCAGCCTCACTGCCCTCTGGACCACAGGTGCAGGTGGCCTAATGGCTCTTCACAGAATGCACTGAGGGGACCTCGTCTTCCTAGCCCCATCCTTAAGTTGTTATTCTCATTTTTTAGTGGTAAAAAAAAGATGTTTAGGAGAAGACATCACACATGGATGATTATAAAATTTGGTTCAACCTAAGGCCCACTTCTTCAGGGTCCACGCCCTGTGTAATACTCAATTTCACTTCCTGGATGAATTTTGGGGTAAAGGTCACCAAATGCCCCCTCAGTACAGGTTCCTTCTGTGGTCAACATAGATGAAGCAGGAGGATAAAATAATGATAAAAATTATTACTGTGCTGGAGGCTCAGTGACTCTGCTGAGGAATTTTAATTTGTTTAATTATCACAACCCTCCTAGGTGGTAGTGCTCATTATTCCCATATTATAGATGATGAATCCAAGGATTAAGAAGATTAAACTCCCCTCCATTGTAGTGTGCAGGAAGGTTTGATTTTATTGTAGCAAGAAGTCTGGTCCTTCAGTATTCTCTACTCTTAAGCACAACAGCCTTTTTTCTTAAAAAAAAAACAACTTTGAGAACTAACCATACTGCTGTTGGCTGATTATCTGCATGATCCCTTGTTGAGCGTCAGCACAGTCAATGCTGTGTTTTGTTTGAGCTGTACTATCTTCAAGTGAGCTTGGTTTTGGAGTAAAACAAATGATGGTGTTGCCTCCATGCTTCATAGGACCTCAGAATCAATAAGGGCTACTCCACACCCCCCTTATAATGTAGAGGGTGTCATGTGCTGGAGCAGGGAATAGGGTGGACAAGAGCTGAAGCCTGGAGCAAATGCATGTTGCCAGGCAGCAAGAATGGCTTCCAGCTGTGGTATCGCTGCTGCGATGACCGGGACCCGGGAAAAGATACCCAAATGCGGTTGGGACAGACAGCCTTAAGTTGTTTCCAAGCAACACCAAATTTCAACTAGAAATACTTTGGAGCTGACGAAGGGGGAGGCAACTAGGGAACTGAGTGAGAGGCAGAGAAAAGGGGGCTTAGATCATTTCAGGGTGACCCAAGAGAGAGGTTCTAGCAGCTGCAGGTGACCTCTCCCCCAGCTTACTTACCCGGTTGGTAGTTCCAAGTTAGCCTCCCCACCATTCACAGAAAAGGCACCACTGTTTATAACATAGAGTGGAAATGAGCTATGAGCCACAAGTCCCTGGGCTGTACCCCAGACAGGAAGAAGCCTGGCTACACAGGACGTCTCCTGACTGTTGCCATTTCTGTGTAACAGAAACAGGGCTCCAGGCCAGAGCCGGTCTGCCTAAGAAACACCCTGCACCCAAGGGTCCTGGGACTGTATTCCCAAGGTGTGCTGCATGTGCTCCTTGGTAACCATGTTTGTGCACCTGGTCCAGGGCCTCCTCTTTTACTGACTTCAGTTGTCTGACAACATATCCCTAGAAAATCCCAGAAATTCAATAACAAGAACTCTAATTCCAATGACAATGTGAGATAGTGCCTTCCCCGCACTGCTATATGCTAACATTTTCATTACTTGCAGTGATAGTGTACGATTATATTAGAATGCAGGGCTCCTAATTTTGCCACTCGCTTCACAGAATGATGAAGGATAGGTTATCTGGAGCCGTTCGTAAGAGTTAGGAGGGGGATGAAATGTGTGATAAAGGGGCCGTCTATAAAATGGGGAACCTTCCCAAGAGACACCCAATTTACTCTCTGTTCCTGCTGCAGCTCTTCTGGCCTAGCTGGTGTTCACCTTGTGGTTGGCAAATAGGCTTATTCCAGGTATAGGGGATTAGGGATAAAAGAGAAAAAAAGGAGAAAAATTATAACTCGGAGATACTGCACTCTGTGTGCTTAATTTGGAGGGCTTTACGTTTGAGAAAAATAGATGCCACGATCTGCCTTCATTGAAAAGGTGACATCTGGGTTCATTAAAGGTGTGCAATAGATTTTGATAAAGGCTATTTTTCTAAGTCATTAAACTGGTTTTTAGGAACTTTACACTCTCCTTCATTTGAACAATTATTAAACTATAAAATAGAATTGCACAATTGCTAAAACCTTAATCTGAAATTTTACAGCCAGCTATAAAATGCTATATTATTGAACTATACTGAAGATGCTCCAGCCCATTACAACTTTTTAAATGAATTATAAAACCCTTTACCGCTGATAAAATAATCTTAAATTACACTATTGTGTAGTCTAACAATACGTTGAACCAAAGTTTGCTGCAATGCAAACATGCCAATCACAAAGAAATCATTAGCTAAATGAAGTTTGCAGAAGCCCAAAATCTGATAGCATCTGATTCAGCAAGGCAGAGAGCACCTGATGTCTGCAGGCGGGGCGGGACAGCTCATCCCCCGAGGGAGGTATCTTTCCCCACATTCATTCTATCACACGACTAGCCCAGAGTCAGAGCCTCACGTGTTCAAAGGCTGCACAAGGGACACTTAGCAGAATCCTGGCGATTGAGGAAAGGCTTATGGTAATAGCAATTTTTCCCCTTAAACTTGCCCCATAAGTGAGATTTTTTAAATGTCAAATGTTTAGTTATTGAGTTCCTACTCCTTCCACATATATTATGGGCTGGATTGTGCCCCCCCCATTCACATCTTGAAGCCCTAACCCCCAGTACCTCAGAATGTGACTGAATTTGGAGATAGGGCCTTTAAAGGGGTGATTAAATTAAAATGAGCCCGTTAGGGTGGGCCCTAATCCAATCTGACGGTGTCCTTATAAGAAGAGGAAATTTAGACACACAGAGAGACCCCAGGGATGTGCACACACAGAGGAAAGGCCATGTGAGGACACAGCGAGAAGGCGGCCATGTGCAAGCCAAGGAGAGAGACCTCAGGAGAAACGAAACTTGTAGACACCTTGGTCCTGGACTTCCCGCCTCCGGAATGGTGAGAAATAAATTTCTGTTGTGTAAGCCACCCTGTCTGTGGTGTTTTGTTATGGCAGCCCATGCAAATGAATACACTGTATGACACTGCACTCTGTGATACAGGGTGATATGCATACCTACCTACCATGAAACCTGGCCCCCAAGATGAAATTACTATTTTTTGGTACCGGTTATACCCTGCAAGCTTCCATTTCTAGTAGGGTTTGAGTATACAATTGAAAATGCATTTTGGCATTCCGCTCTATAAGCAGTTATTTCAAAAAGTGTTTTTACAACAGCCTCTTTCCTCCCAGGGCTAACGTGGGTGGATTCTGGGATGCAGCTTCCCTCTGAGCTCATCTGCTGGCACCTGGAGCTGGGAAGATTAAGTCCCAGGAGGCCACTGGCAGCCTCTCCATGCTGGAGTAGCCAGGCCCATCATACAGGGCCCCAGGACCACTTGGCAGCCTGGTCCAGAGTGCAGCAGTGAGGCTTCCAGGGGAGACCAGAAGTAGCCTGGGTGGGGGGCACTGCAGCTTAGCATTTCTACTAAGGCAAGACCCCCCACAGCTCATTTCTCCCAGAGTGGGTAAATAAGCTCACAATGAGCAGGAGACCATTATGCAAAGGAAACGCTAGGTGTAGCCAAGATTTGGATTTTTTTATGAGACCAAAACAACAGTCGGTGCTAGAAAACACTCAGAATAATACACAGAAATGATGGAATACATCACAGAATACACAGAAATGTAAGACAAAGAAATGATGGAAACCTCAAAAAGACCATAAACCAAATACCACAAATAACATGCAGCACCAAGACCATATTCTTAAACAAAAAGGCTAAGGAAATGGCATCCGTATTGCCACAGTCATTTAGTTTCAGCGCATGTGCTGAGGGCTCAGTGTTGACATGTCTGGCACTAGCCATCCAGTCCCACTCACTCCCCATCCCTCCTAAAACTCCTCCATCCTCAAAGTCCATGTGTGAAAAACCTGACTGTGGTTTGGTATAAACACTTCCATCATCTCTGGAGGTCTGGCAAAAGTCTTCTTTGAAACGTCACCTGTACGGTACTGTCCGGGGTGCTGGACAGGTAGAGCATCACTCAGAAGAAGGCGAGGGTGTGAGGCCCCGAAGGCTGCGGACTCCTGCAGGCCTCTGGATGACGAGAACCAGGGCAAGAGCCTCAGTTAAAACCACCTGTGATACTATCCACAGGCCCCACTCTGGGGGGCGTGTGGCCTCAGGAAAAATAATTTAAATGTCCCCAAATGGGGCATTTGGTGGTAACTGTAGCCCCTTTTCACTGTTCTTGCTTGCACTACCTAGGAAAGATTTGGTCCAATGCACCAGTCTGCTCTTACATCTCCTTAAGCTCCTTACCATGTAAGGAGAAGGAGGAAACCTGAAAAGACCCTCCAAGGCCTCCATTTCCCTTGTTAGTAGGAAGGAAAGGGGGTCTTTGAGGCAGCCCTCATTTCCCGGGCAATGATCCTCAACCAGGGGTGATTTTTTTCCTCCCAAGGGACATGCAGCTATGCCTGGGGACATTTTTGACTGTCACAATTGGGGAAAGGTGCTATTGGCATCTAATGGGTAGAGGTCAGGGGTGCTGCTAAACATCCTACAATGCACAGGACAGCCCCCACCACAAATAGGGTCAAGGTTGAGCAAGCCCAACCTGGAGGAATCATTCAATTCACAGCCAAGAGGTCACTAAACGATCCTTTTTGAAGTTTCCAAGATTAGCATAAAGGTGAGCAGCCCACCTTCTGCAAAAAATGCCAGGGAAGCAAGTGACTTCCCATGGAAAAGCGTTGGACTCTAAATTACATTTCAAAACCACCACGCTGGCAAAGCCTCACCATTTCCCACCCATAACAAGTCTACTTGACAGGGGCAGAGCCCCATGGGCTACCAAGACTAGAAAAGCCACTGGAAAACAGGACCCAGGGCCAGTGATATCCAAGTGCCATGAAAGTGACAAATAATAAAAACTTACATAGTATCATCTCTGAGCTGGGCACTGCTCCCAGCACACTTTCCATGCAAGATCACATTTAATCCTCATAACACCCCAGGAGGCTCTACTACTGTCCTCCTCATTTCATGGATGAGGAAGTCGAGGCAGAGAGAATAAGCAATTTGCCCAAGGTTTCATGGCTGGTAAGTGGTAAAGTGAGCCCATGCTCAAAATTTCAACTCCAGCTTCCTTATGAGAAGTTTCACAGTTTTTCCCTAGAATTAAAATTAAAATTTGACTAGCTTTTGTTCCTGGTTCCTCAGGGATAATCTCTAAATCCTTGGAAGTTCTTGAGTAATAGGAGTGTTTTGTTACTCATGAGTCCTTTGGATCATACCTGAGTTTATGGTAACGGGATGACTCAGGATGGGGGCTGGTCACCAGAAAGACCAACCATAGGTCAAGGGGTTGGGGCTTTGAGCCCTACCTCCTGCCCTCCAGGGAGAGGCGGAAGATGGTGTTAAATCACGTGCCCAATGGCTCAATCATGCCTAGGTAACGAAATTCCAACTAAAACTCTGGTTACTGAGCTCTGTGGAGCTTCCCGGTTGGCGAACACATCAATGTGCCGGCAGGATGATGTGCCTTGATTCCACGGGGAGAGGGCACAGAAGTCTTCCACTGGAGACCCTCCAGACCTCAGCCTAAGTATCTCTCCATTTGGCTCGTCCTGATCTGTATCCTTTAGAATACAACTGTAATCATAAGTATAGCGCTTTCTTGAGTTCTGAGTTGTTCTAGCGAACTGAACCTGAGGGGGTCATGGGAACCCCTGAATGTGTAGCTGGTTGGTCAGAAGTGCAGGTGGCCTGGGGACCTCTGAAGTGTGGCTGGCGTCTGAAGTAGGAGCGGTCTTGCGGACGACCATGTCCCTAATCCGCAGAGTCTGTGCTAATTCCAGGGGCGCTAGTGTCAGAATTGAGTTGTATTGCAGGACACCAGTTGGTGTCAGAATAAGCATCATTACCTTTCTTTATGCTAGTTTATGAACCATTCTGGCACCTCAATCTGCCAGATGTTCAACAAGAATTTAGGGACTGATTTAATCCATATTGAATGAATAATGTTATCCAGAAACAAAAAGGTAAAGTGCTCTGATTTAGGTAATACAGTGTAGCCATTTAAAACACACAGAGGGGAAAAATGCTACTTTTCTATTTCTTCTCTCTTGATGACGCCTCTCTGTGTCTCAGGTCTATTGTCTGAAAAATGGGGAAAATAATAGTACTGACCTCATGAGGTCACTGTGAGGATTAAATGAGTTAATATATATATATATAATGTGCTTAGAACAGTACTTGACTCACGGGAAGTGCTACACGCACATTTGCTTTATTAATACCAAACCAAAGAAAGCAGAGGTGATACAAGTTATCTGAGCGAATAGTTCTATGATCTGTCATACGATTAGATTGTTTATAATGTTCCCAAAGTGAGGTTTGGGGACTACTGGCATATACGACATTATTTAGGTGGCATACAAACATTTCTTATTGTTTTTATTTTAATATTTATATATTGATTTTAACATATGGAGAGCTATCACATTGACTCACATATATTTCACATATGTTATTAACAGCTTCAGATGAGTCTAAAAACAGTAGTGTATATAAATTAGTATATCTAGTAATTGAATTTAAATATAAATATTAAGCAAATCATAGTACCAGTGGAATGCAGATATGGGAAAGGCTGCAGAATCCTCATGTTTGCAGCTAAGAGGGGCGCTGGTTCTCAAACACCATCTTTTCTGCAACTAAGAGTATTTCCTGTTTATAGTTGTGTCATGTCTTCCCAATGTCAGCACTGGTTAAAGAGATGTGGCAACAGCCCCTGGCAGACAGGCCCACTCTGGTGCCCAGGCTGGACTAAGATCTGACTATTGTCACAGCTCCAAGTTACGGCACCAAGAAGCTGATCGTTAAGATGAGGCTCCCAGGAGACTCCTTCTGGGCATGGAAAGATGGAGTTTGGGCCAGTTCTAACCACTAAAGACTGCCTCCTTTCTTTACTGCATTTTGTTTTCCCTTCCTTGTTGGTCTGGTGTCCCAAGAACATCCCATCTCTTCGCCTTCTTCCTTAGGGCTTTCTACAATGACTACATCTTAGAACTGGCATGACATCCCTCGGTTCAAACCCTTCTTACAAATTAAGATAGCAAAATCTAAAGAGCTCCATCTTTTTCCCTCTTTGGCCCCAAACCCTGGGACCAGCCTGTCCTTTACAGCACTGGTGTCCAGAGTTAAAGCTCTAACACATCTCGTCCATCATGATAAGAGTGGCAGCCACTTACCAAGTGCAGAGGGTTGGCCAGTCTTGTTGGGCCCTTTGCACACTGGTTCTAGTTCTTTAATCCTCATAACAAACCCAAGAGGTGGGTGATATTTTACAGCAGACGTTCAGAGAAAGTAAGAAACATGCCCCAGGTCCCAGAGCAATAGGAAGGGAGCTGGGATTCTCACTCAGGTCTAACCAACTCCAAAGCTCATGGTCTTTCCAGCAAACCAACTCCTAGGCTGTCAACCACAGGTTGAAAAGAAAGTGCTAAAGAGGTGCCCTCAGGGTAGCTCTGCCCGCTGGAAGGGTGGAGTGAGTACAGGGGATAAGCATCCTCAGGCCTGGTGTGGAAATAAGCACCTCTCTCCCCCTCCAGCTTCCCGCCCTCCCACCGTCATCCTGTGCAAAACCCCACCACCCTGCCCTTGCTCTCAAGCGCCTCTTCTCCAGTGGAAGATTAACGGGATGCCAAAGCACCCCATTGCTCTGCTAGCATAAATTGCAAGGAAAACATTTAGAATATTGATTAAGTGCTTCATGCTAGAAGATTTAAATTTACCTCCTGTATTTCCAGGATTAGCTGACATAATGGGGTCAGTCTGCTGGCACAAATGATTTACAGAACACCCATTGGCAACTTTCCTTTTAAAACTCCACACTTAAAATCTCCACTTGGTCACAGCCAGAGGAGTCCTGAGTATTTAGCAGGTTTGAATAATTGCCCTCCTGCCACAACCAGACTTTTGGGGTTTGGCCCTGGGAAGAGTCTCAAAATCTCTGGTCCTTTTGGGTACAGACAGACTGCGTTTTGGTCTCATGAGGTACTAGGGCAGTGGAGGGCATACTGTTCTTCCAGGATGGAAGGTCTTGTTTCAGATATAGATGATTTTCAATATTCTAACATAGTATTCTAATATTTAATATTCAAATTCAATTTGGAATGGTACTCTCAGATGTAGAAGTTAAATGGATTGTGTTAAAGACGGGCAAATTCTGCCTGCCCTCCGCCCCTCCTACCAATCTGTAAACGTTGTGCTACATCCTACAAGCTTCAAACTGTGCTCTTCAAGGAGAAGGGACTAGATTGAGGCTTTCCCAGCAGGCCAGGGAGGTGTGGACGTAGACTGAAATCCAGTGGATGTTGCAGGTTCTCTGCTCCAGGAAAGATGTCCACCCCCACAGTTCAAGGAGGGCCAGCACGATCTGACCACCAAAGTAGATGACGAAATTGTTGAAGGGGATGGGGACAGGTGGCCTCCACACTGCTTATTTTGGCAGTAAGCATTCTTGCAAAGGCTATCCATTTGGACCCTGCTCACGTCTTTTCAGACTGAGAAAGCTGCTTTGTGGGTTCCTTTCTAGAATGCTGCCTTAGAAGTCCCATTAGGATGAGGAGAGGAAACTTGAACTTGAGACCTACAACTGCTGGCCCCCCTCGCCTCACCCATAGATATGTTTTATTTGGCTCAGAAAAAGGTTAATTCGAATACGGCTTGCACTGTTCACTAGAGCTCCCACCAACTGCCCGTAACTATCCTACATCCATCCTGCCGTGGTTCTGAGTGTGTGCCCTGATCTATCAGACTTTCTCCTCTCAATCACCCATCACATCTCTGTCAGGGAAGGGGACAGAGGCAGTGAAACTTTCTCGGGGGTCCTCAGCCCTAGTCCCAAGGCTGTATTCCTCAGTCTCTATAACCCTATTTTGACCATGGAAATCAGAGGCTCACAAATGCCACTTTAAGAGGTCTTCACTTCCTGCCACCAGAGTTACGCAGTGTCCAATGATGCAAAATAGAGATTTTTCCAACACTTACACCTCCCAAAGATATTTACTTTAAATAAGCGACAAGTACAATCCATTTGGTTTTAATATCCTGAGCTTTTCCCAGCCACCAGACCACTCAAGTGCACAGAAGATGAAATAATTGGTAGAATTTTTAATGTTTCTTTGTTTTTCATGTGACCATTTTGTACAAGTCAAAGGGATATGCCAACAATAGCACAGCCTGCATCACACTTCTTACTGATAAGACTGCCAATTAATCCTGACATGGGAGCTTGGCGGGTTACCCCAAACCTGGTATTTTATCACCTCAGGGAGTTAGCACTTGGACATTTCTATGACATTTTAGACTAATCAATCAACTTTCCTTTTTTAAAGCTGAGCCTTTCATAGGAACTGTAGATGAGTCCTATATGCCCCACACCCAAGGCCACTCATCTCCCCAAACAGAATTGTGTTTGGTTTGTTGATAATTACACTGTGAAGCCGACTTCTGAAAATGTTTATTCTGATTTCTTCCCTTCCAAGCGGGAAATCTTTCTCAAATGTTAAGACAGAAACTCAAGTCCCCGAGAGTTTTCTCATATTATTGTATATTTTAAAATATTACAGGAGGGTGCTTCCCAAGGGAAGTGAACTTTAAAGCTGCCAAAGATAGTTGACTTTCTCCAAATCTGTTACCAATGGATCCCAAGCTGGTTCAAGTCAGTTCTATTCTGAGTAATGACACATGCGGCTGGGACAAACGCCATTCTAAGATATTTCTAGGACCCCCTGGCAAATGGTAATTTATCTGGAGACAGCCAGGCAGGCAAAGGAAGGACAGATGGGGAGAATGAGTCTCCTGGGAGCCCTGTACTGAAGCAAGAGGCCTAAATCAGCATCGGGGACCATGTTCTCACGGGCTAAGGCCCGTCTCTCATCACTCACTCACCTCCCTCCCACCCCGGATCCTCTGGCCTCCAGTGATTCTTCAACCACTCTTAGTATAGGTCATCCTAAAGACATCATCAGGCTGCAAAAAGTTTTGCAGGCAAACTTTCAGTCCTTCTCCTATACCCTGTCTCCTGGAACTGCAGCATCAAGAACCCCAGACTAAAGTATGAGCTTTGTGTTTTCCCATCATTCGAATCACTGCCTTCAGGAAGAACGGGGGCATATGGCTTCTCAAAACCAGCTTCTCCCTGCCTCTTTTTCTATTCTCCCCGCCCCCACCAGCTTTAGTGAGGTACAATTCACAAATAAAAATTGTATATGTTTAAGGTGATGTTTTGATATATGCATACATTGTGAAAGGTTTACCACAATCCAGCTAATTAACCTACTATCCTTCACCTCAAATAGTTACCATTTTTTAGGGGGTAAGAACAATTAAGATCTACTCTCTTAGCAAATTTCAAATAGACAATACAGTATTGTTAACTGTGGTCACCATGCTGTACATTAGATCTCCAGATCTTATTCATCCTGCGTATCTGAAACTTTGTACCCTTTGACCAACATTTCCCTCACCCTGTAGCTTCTGGTAACCACCATTCTACTTTTTGCTTCTAAGAGTTTGACCTTTTTAGATTCCACATATAAGTGAGATCATGAACCTACAGGACATTATGCTAAGTGAAATAAACCAGACACAGAAAGACAAATACTGCATGACCTCCTTTTCTGTTTTTTACTTCCTCCTCTCTGTCCATTCCTAATTCAAAGAAAGAGCCCAAGTTGTCCAAGGTCATGGAACAAAGCAAAAGTAGACTGGCCCCAGCAGAAATCCCAGCCCCGCCAGAGAATTGCTGTATGATCTCTGTTAAGTCACTCGCCTTTCCCAGCCTCAGGTACCTCATTTGTAAAAGGGAAGTGTGTCCACCATACATGATTCGCAGGCTGCTATGAGGAGGAAAGGGCACAAAGCATGTGAAACATTTTGAAAAATAAAATATACCATACACCTGTTAGTGCTAACTCACACCAATGTTCCCAAACAAGGCACAACACCACCACCCATCTGTTGTAAAGTGACCAAGTGGCCAGCTGACTTGGGATCAGGCACTGCATGTGACATTTTCAAAGCACCATTCTGGGGCATTCACTCTGCCCCAAGCACTGAAGCATCTCCCCATTTAACCCTCTCAACTCTAGCAGCTGGGCCATCGTCACGTTTTCTAGATGAGGAAGCTGAGGCTTGGAGAGGCCACGACGCTGGTGAAGACAAGAGCTGGGTCTGAACACAGGCTTGGCTGCACAGTCCACGCCCTCATCTCCGGCCTCACGTGTGCAAAAATGGGCTCAAGCAGGTAGCCATCTCAGGAGGAAAGGTGAGGTTTTGTGGAACCCTAAGGGCTCCCTGGAAGTGAAATGCTGCTTAGCTCCAAGATATGCAGATTCTGTGTGTCATAGGGAAGAGAGGCGTGGTCTCCCCCTCGTTCCTCGGTAGTCCCACACCTCCATTTTCCCCTCTGCCGAGAAGTTAGATGGCAGCCCTGAGACAAATATCATCCTTTAGTTTTACTTTGTCCTGTATTTCTGAGGCAGAGTTCCTAACACTAATACGGGGAAGCAAAGGTGCCGTTTCTTGGGAATAGAGCTCATGTGTCCCCGGATGTTACCAGGGCAACCCTGCAGCAGTACAGAGTCCTCCTTGCAGGGAGGGGTGGCTGGGCAGATCTGTGTTGGAGGCCAAATGTTGTGCGGCCAAGCCATGCACTGCCTGCCCCACAGGAAGCTGAAGTCAGGTGCTGTGACCTGGGGGGCCGGGGGACAGGGAGGTGGGGAGAACACCTCCTTATGGCCGACAGACTCCTTTCTCCTGGGGGAAACTAACTTCATGGAGTTTCCAACGATGAGTATTCTTCTGAGATGTCATCTGTTACCTTAGTCTGACCTTCCACAGATGTTGACAAGCTGCATCTTGCCCACTATTTGTAAATTCCCTGACAAGAAAAATCTTTTTTGAATGCCCATCTCCACGAACTTTCCAAAACACAGAAGGAGCTTAATAAACAGGCTGAACACTGCCTCTGTAGTCATGCCCTGTGCACTTAGACACAGGCAGAAAATTACCTGGTTTTGCTGCAGCCAGACCTTGCCTCTTCTATGGGTCAGGAACACCTATGGCCCACTGTTACCACCTTATGATGATAAGGTCCCTCATCTGGCCACTTGTCTTTACTGAGGCTAGAATCTAAGTGGAGCCAACAGGAACAGAAGGCTGACCTAGGAGGAGGCAGGACGCTGAGCACTGGCCAGAGATAAGGAAGAGACCCTCTCTCTGTGGTGCTAAGTCTGGCTCTAGACCCACCTCTGACAGGCTGGGGGACTTTGTACGAGTTTCCTCCCCTCCCTGAACCTCAGGGCTCTGCTGCAGGATGAAGCACTCAGATGCCACAGTATTCCCTAAGCCTCCTCTGAGTTCCAGCATCTTCTGCACAGTGCTTTGGAGATGGGAAGTGCTCAGGAAATGCTGAAGTATGAAGAACATCAGCCCCTAGGCAGTCTGGCCTCCCTACCTGCCTTCTCCTTAGTGTTGTGCGTGTGAGTGCATCTGAGGGTGTGTGTCGGGGGTGGAGACCCTGAAGGACAGAAGACAGAGACCAAAACTCAGAATAATGGCATGTAGGATATCCAAGAGGAATAGGGGAGACACCAGGGATGAGAAGACAGCAAGCACATCAGAAGTAGAAAAACTGCCCTGATACTTTCTAGGGCACAAAGTGGTTGTGAGTCAAGAAGGTAGTTAGCAAAAGGTTTCTGGTGAGTATTCTGGTGAGGCTGATCCTTGGCGAGTGCGGGAGTGGGGGAGAGAAGGGACGATGTACTCCAGTGACAAGCATGAGGTGACATCACGGTGCCTGGCTCACGTCCCCTTCCCCAGCATGGCAGGAGGCAGAAGTCACCATGTGGTCACCACTACCCCAAAATACAGGAAGAACCGTGAAAAGAACACAAGGCTCCTAGATTCCCAGTGCTGGTTCTGTGACTCACTAGCTCCACAGGCTCCAGCAAAAGTGTGACTTCGCTGAGCCCCCGTGTCCTCAAATGAAAGAACAAGCTGCTAATACTATACTAACAGCATCTCTCCCACAGCCGTCAGGAGGATAACATCCGAAGAGGTAAATGTGTGAAAATACTTCATGAACATATTAATATGTAATATCTTGCCAAATAGCTGAATACTATGAAAAAAATCAATAAAAAGGCAGAATAAACACCCTGCTTTGACTAAGGTCAGGGCACCACCGTTACTATGTCATTGTGGTTCTGCCTTTAGAGATCTGGATTAACCACAAAGAAGTCTCTTGGCCATTCTCACTGGGCTCTGTTCACCTGAGGGGTTTGCAGGGCAGCTCCTCACAGCTCCTCTTACTGTGGAAGAGCATTTTCTTTTGCTTCCTGAAGAATGAATCCATACTGGACTCTACATTTGAGTTAATGCTTCACTAGCAACACTGTCTCTGGTTCATCTTTAGATAGAGTTAAATATTCCATGTTAAGTTTAAAGGGTAGTGAGGGCAAGAAACCCAGCAGCTCCTTTCTTTTCAAAAGCTGCTTGCAGAGAACACAGAACAAGCATAGTAAATAAATAAATAGCCAACTCAACTTTACCGCCCCGCAAGAAGAAAGTTTAAGGATTCATCTCTCCAGCCTCCTCACTTTATAGGTGAAAACAACACGGCCAGATACCAGTGCCTTAACCAAAGCTACGCCCCTGGTAAATGGCAGAGTCAGTTCCAGAGTCCATTTTCTCTCCACTCTACGGCACTTTCCAATCTCCATTTATCATGGTTAAAATGCACTTTGAAGATTCAAACCTGAAAAGCTTTTGTCTATCTCCCAAGAAGTGAACTCTAAGAGGGAGTTAGGCCCCCCACTCTTACCTGTAAATTTGCACAAGGAGGTAAAACATGAGTGGGGATTTCGTTCTCAGACCCTGCTGGCCCCAGGGGCTTGTTCTTGACCCGGAAGGCTGTGGTGGTGGTGGCAGTGGTGGTCTGAACAGGGAGGGCTGGCTGCCACACAGTCACATCGGAGCCATTGCCAAAGGCTTGAATTGCATTTTCTGCAGTAAAACAGGAGGAAATCCAATTTCAAAGTCAAGTAGCAAATGTAACAGACAGGATACATGAAGCCAGAGAGGCTCACTAGAAATTCTGATGGCAGCACTGGACTTCTCTGAAGAAAACCCATCCATCCATCCACCCTACACATGCTGAGAGCCAGCCATTGGCTCAAAAATCAATTCATTCATTAAACACGGAGCTGGACACTTACCTATGCTCCAAATGCAACAAATATATACTGTGCTTATATTTATGTGCCAGATGCTAACCAAGATCCTTGCCCTAAAATACTCATCAGTCGAGCCCTTTGAAACCCAGCCTTGGACCTCTTATTTGGGACCACAGTCACTGTCCCATCTTCCAAGAAAATCCTTGTGCTCTATCAAGATTCTATACTAAAAGCAAACTAATTAATCCTTTTTTTTTAAAGGACAGCATCTCTAATTATGAGACTGAGGCAACTCAGTGTCATTTACGCTAATTTAACAGGCAGTAAAATGAAACAGCAAAACATGTGATTCACTGCAACAGAGCACCTACTACGAGCCAGGCATTGTTCAAAGTACAAATGCAGCCAGTCTCTTTAAAAGAAAAATCTACCCCAAACCTCATCAATATATAGTGAAAATTTAAGTAAGATTATTTTTTCCCTTTCGGCTTCCAGTCTTCCAAACAAAATCTACATAATTAGGTAAGAGCAGCCCTGCTTAAATGAAAAGTTTAAAATGTAAAACTTTAAAAGCTTATTACAATTTCATGGGATTAGATTGTTTTTATGGCAAGAGTAAATTGGTTGTGTGTCGTTCCCCTCCCCAAAATGAATAAAAACCAGTTTTTAATCAGGTCTTCAGGGATTTGGCCAGGATTTAGGAATTTTTTATTTCATATTCATTGTATAAGAAATCAAACTCCTCCATTTGGGACCTGAATGTGCAAATTGTTAATATATGACTCTTAGCTGGCAGTTTTCAATATACAAGACAGAATAATTTAAGCCTAATCTTCCTCTTAGAAGTGACATTTTGTTCTAAAGTTGTTATCCTTTAAGTTCAGCAAATTGGAAGCTTGTTTTCTAAAACTTTACATCTTTTAGGCTTCAAGAAACAGCTTCAAATTAATATAAATGCTTTTTATGCTCCTAGCCATGTTACACGGCTCAACGGGTGGATGGAATATAAAGAAAGAAGTACGTGGGGGATCGGTTTCCTTGAATGACCCAGAACAACAATGAATAACATCTTCCCTTCTCTCATTAAGACATGCAGGTTCAGAAGACCCTTGCCATTGATTGAAACTACCTGTGCTTTCCAGTGAATTTGCCTTGCCACCTGGGGAGTCTGTTCACTTGTTCATTCATTCATTCAAATGTCAATGGAACATCCACTAAGTGCCAGGCACTGCTCTGTGCTGGGGATGCAGCAGTGAAGAGCAATGACAGCAACAGAAGACAAACGGCCCTGCCCTCATGGAGGTCACATTCTAGTTGGGGAGGCAAATAAGTAAAATACACAATACATTAGGTGGTGAGAAATGCTTGGAGAAAAATGAAGCAGAGGTGGGGTACAGAGGGCACTGGGGTGGGAGTGGGGAGCTGCAGTTTAGATGAAGTGGTCCAGGGAGGTGAAGGTGGCATCTGAATAAAGACTTGAGTGACAGTAACTGATATCTAACCTCCACTTCCACCTCCTTCTTCTCTCTTCCTCTCACATCTGCCATGCACTTGGCTTAAAAATAACTGTTTCCTCCCCAGTAACCAGAAGTAACCGATAGGTTGAAATTGTGTTCTTGACTGAGGAATCTGGGAGAGGTCTGGTTAATCTGAAGGGAGCAGAATTGGGTTATTGCATTTGGGTTGAAATCTACAAATTCCAATTCCTTCTACTCTAGGGCCTTCTGGAAGAGACTGAATTTACAGCCCTGCATCTTTGGTATGCTGTGACTCTTCTAATCAAAGTATAAATGGAATGACTCTGAAAAATTCTGGCTGGCTTTAGTCCCTGTTGAGGACCAAATGCATTTGTTTTTATTGAAAAGTCATTAGCAATAAGATACCAGACTATTCTCCCTTCACCAAAATATTATTAAGCAGGGACAACTTTAATTTCTCTGTGAAGGAGCGGTTTTCCAGCCAGCATGATGAGTATCATCTTTTCTCACCCTGATCTCAATTGTCATTACTTTATCTTCATTAAAACTTGTATTCTGTCAGAAGAGCATGCAAGATGTGAAAAAGAATATATATATAATTTTTTTTAAGTCAAGACCAAACAAGAGGTCCAACGTGTAGTTTCATGGTACACCCAATGTCTTAGCAAATGTCTCTACACTTGAGACTAGCTTTGTGAGTTTGAATTTCACTTTAAGTGTCCAAAAGCTTCTTTTAAATTTAAGATGATCAAAGCATTTCGTTACAGCCACGTTACTCAAGTACTAGTGAGTAAATCACTCAGATTTGTCTTTTCAACAAAGGAAACAATGAGGAGGTTTAAGAAGTAACACTTAAAAGCTTTTCCATGTGCACATAGTAAATTGCTAGCTAATTCTTCAGAAATCAGTCACCATACAGCAGAGCATCATGGAGAAACTGTCACTTGAGGACACGGCTCTCAGAGGGGTGGCTGAACCTGGATTCCCAGAAATGTGGTCCACACCTCCCACCAGGTCCCTGATGTTCAGGCATATGTTCTCCTCCAGTGGGCCCTTCAGTAGCAGACATGACCCAAGAGCCCTCCGCGATCGGGGGCTGTAGAAGAAGGAACTCAGGCTTTAGATCCTATCTCTGGCATGGGTGGTCCATGTGAATATCAGCTGTTCACTCAACTGTGAGATGGAGATAATAAAGCCTACATGTCCTAGGATTCTTGTGCAGATTACAGTAAACAAGATAATGTATACATTACACTCCCCATAGAGTTTGTTTGCACACACAGACGGCACCCAATAAATTAATGGTGGCTGCCACAAAATGTCAGCGAGGCACTCAAGCATCTCAGCTGGATTGTCACCTCAAGCGTGCACATCTCGCTGGATAGAAGGGAGACCTGGCACGGTGCTTTTGGAGTTCATCTGATAAATGTCCCTGTTCACACCAGTACATTTCTCTCTATCCCTCTCCCTTTGGGAAACATGTTTCCAAATTGCCTAAAGGACACTGCAATAATAACTGACACTGTTTCCAAGGAGTTCCCCACCCCGCCCCCGCCCCAATACTTATCTGTCTCGCGAGAAAACCAACATCCTGAGGCTCCTGACTACATCGCCAGCGTATCCCACTCAAGAATTGTTGCTTCTCCTCTGAGCCAACCCTGAACATCTCGGGGGCTATTGGTGTTAACATTCTAATTTTTCTCAGAGAGCCCTTGGAGGCCTACCCCCATCTAATATGTCTGATCTTCTCACATTGTATATTCTGCCCAGGTTTTAAGAACCTTTGGAACAGGCTTTGTACTGGTTGCCAAGATCAAAATTTGATCTGTGGGTAGCAGTGTTCTTTCCCACATAATGTACCCTCAGTTATTTGAAGCTCTTGCTCTCTCAGGGCTTTGACTTTGCGGGTTTGGCAGCACCCAGTTCATCACTTGCTCCGTTCCCTGCTGCATTAAACAGTGGGGCCAAAAGGAGCCGGGGTCACCGTCAGTAATCAGGAAAAAAGAGACAGAGAGAGAGAAGGCAGATGCAAGAAACACAGAATTACAGCTTGAGCTTAGAGAGAAAAACGTTTGTTTGTGTGTTTCCTACGTTTTTTTAAACTCACTAAGACACGTATTGTCCTTGAAGAAATTCAAAAATTTCAAGCACTCTTCCAGGTCATTCCCACTGTTGCTGCAGTCGCACCAGGGGGCCACACTGAGGCTACTGGAGTCTATGTAGTTGGGAGTCATGACTGTACCTAAAAGAGTAAAAACAAGGTGTTTTATTTTTGTGTGATGATATAGACTTTTCTATTGCCTAAAAAGAAACAAATGTTCCTCCGATGGCGGATGCACCGTGGATAATTACAAACATTGTGTTTGCTGAGTGGGAAATTATGTTAAGCAGTGCATTTTCTTGGCAATTTATCTTGAGCACATAAAATAATTTACACATTTACTTAAAAAATTATAACAGAACTCCTTGAGCTGCACTTAGGATATTTTTTTTTTCTGCACAAATGGTATGGATGTCATGGAGTAGGAGAGAATTAACTTAGAACGCTTGAGTTGCCAAATCCCTTGCATTTTCTTGAAAATGTCATTAATCTTCACAAATAGATAGAACTGGTTTTACATATCTTAAAAATCCTTTTAGGACTTTGAATCTACTTCCCTCAGAAGCAAATGGCTTCTTCAGAGTAGCACAGGGAAGCTTAGAAGCTATCCTTATGGGTTACCCCACATCTTGAATGTATATAACGAGGCCTCTGCTCACCAGACTCAACTGATTTAAAATCTTCCAAGCTGTGAAGGAATTGGAAACAAACAGTGTAAATTCTCTAAGCCAGTGGCTCCTAGAGTATTGTCTCCATAGTCCTCAAAAGCCCTCAAAGAAATGCTGGGTGGTCTCTCTGGCCTACATCTTCCTGTACTCATGTTTTCCTGGTGGGTTCTGTACTGGCACAAATAAACAATGCATTTATACTTAACACAACCCAAATGTCTTCTCTTGGGTGGCTCACACCAGGCAATGCCTACTCATGCCAAGAAACCTTCTGTTTTTACATATTTTTTGGAAGTAAGACATAATAGGCGGTCAGTGATCCACAGGATATATTTGGTTCAGAAACAGAAAAAAATTTCTTTGTAAGCTCTTCTGGGTCAAGGGCACATCTTCGTTGCCCTACATTCCTTACTGACTTGAACTAAATAATATCCTATTATACCTTGGGATGAGAACTTCAACCCACAGCAGACAGGGAACTCCCAACGTTGGGTGAGAAAGAAACAGGTATCCCAAACACTTAGTGAAGAGGTTCAGGTATGTCTACTAAGAACCCACTGTATGCCTGATGCCACAGTGGATCTCTGACATATGGAAGAAGTAGGAACGAGCTTTGTCCTGAAAGAAGTTGGAGCCCAACTGACCAGTGTGGAAGGGGAGATCCGGGCCCAAAAGAGAAATAAATTTTGGTCTGTAGAATGCATTGCCTCAACAAGTTATTCCCTTAAATGACGAGGATTTCATCATCCTTGGGTATGTAACAGTTTGCCAAGCCAGAAATGCCTGGCAGCACAGCACCTTGGCCGCTCATGGAGGAGCTAATGAGGATGTGCGTCTAGAAGGGTAAGGACTAAGGTGTTAACAGAGACTGCATCTGGGAGTGGGCTTGTAGATCTGCAACAACGTGTCCTTTGGGTTTCCCTGTGTTTTTTAAACTTTTTACAATGAGCATGTCTTAATTACTTCTGTTATTTCTTAAACCTGTAATTCCATAGCTGATAAGTAATCTCTGCTAGGGACTAACCTATTGAAGGAAAGGACAGTGCATGCAAATTTGGAATACTGACTTAAGGAAGACACATTCATTGGATATATCCATAAGAAAGGTCAAAAACTGGTGAAAAGTATTACCCAAGAGAGCACAGGTACCCTTTCAAAAAGTTGGGAGGAGTGTGCAGGCACCTGTAACATCCCTGCATTAAGTATCATCATTGATTTTCCCAGTGGCTCTGGCTGAAGATACTCTGGTGACAAAGAATTGAGTCTGTGCCATCATTCTTGGTGGGAAGTTCTTCCTGCCTGGTGACTTGTGTGATCCTGGCAGGAACTCACACCCCGGCTGAGCCATCCGCTTCTGACTACTGCGATTTCCCTCACCCTTCTACAACCTTCGCTACGTGTTCCTTCTCAAATGTCAATCGTGACAGAGCCCTGTCACCAAGGCTTCTGCGGTCCCCGGTACCTGGAGCACCCGCCTTGCCTCCTGCTTGCCTGTTTATCCATGGGCATGAATAGGCCTCACTTCTGGCTCTCTTCCAACTCACCGGCGCCTTGTTTAATTGCACTGTTCTCCTGAATGCCGAGAACCTGGTTCTTCTAAAGCCTCAGGTTTCCAAAGAGAGAAAATGCTGTTTCTGCTACATCTATTCTCAGAAAAAAAATTTGGGCTAAATCACCCCCTGCACACCAGGACCTGAATTACCAAGAACATTCACGGCAAGAAGGACCCCGGTATTAAGGGGTTTTCTTTCCAAAGGGCCATTTCTGGGAAACAGCCGTTTTGATTTCCCCAGACTAAATGACTTCCGCATTCCCTTTCTCCAAGGCTCCCTAATTCAGGTAACTTGGTTTGACTTGCTCTCCTCTTCCATGACCACACTTCTCTCCTACTTTTCTTCTGCCTGGTCAGTTCTCCAACTGAGACGCTTCACAGGTGCTCACACTTGCCGTCTTCCTGCTCTTTCACAATCCCTGCTTCCTGCTTTTGTCTTTGCACTTCTAGTTCCCTCTTTTTTTCCTTTTTTTTAACGGGTGAGTCATAAAGGGCCTACTATCAAACCTCCAGCCCAGAGGGTTCCTGGGAGATGGCAGCAGGCTACAATGGAAAGAGTCTGTGAGTATCTGTGAACCAGAATTTTCTCCCATCCTACTTCTCCCCAATCTTACCAATAAGCCCTGAGTAAGCGAGGAGGCAGTCCGCGTAGTTTTCCTTTAGACAGCTGCTGACGGACCTTGACTCTGGCTGGCAGTTGGTAAAAAAATCCGCAAGGCGAGATCTGCGATAGGAAGAAAGGGAGGATGTGCTTTAAAATACCCTAAGCCTCTGGACAGACATAACTTTTCTTTATTCCCTTGTGGATATGCCTTTTTTCAGCCCCCAAAATATAGAAAACACAAACTCTTAAAATGTGAGCATCCTCTCTTACACAACCCCCAGCCGTCTCCTCCCTCCCCCCGCCCTCGCCCACCTGTGTGTCTGCTTATTTGCAGAAAAGTCTTCAGGGCCTATAACTGGAGAAATCTAGATGCTTTGAAGTTTCCATTCAATATTTATTTCTGACTAGACTTATTTGCATCTTTAGGAAATACGCTTCTCTACATACTCACCGGAGATCCACACTGGGAAAATATTTACTTTATACAGAAACATGTCCCTGGCAACCAAATAGGCTCCTACAACCCATCTGCTCCCGTAATTCCTACCGGCTTTAAAAATACGTGTATCTGTCTTGTAAGTCATCTCTCATCCACCAGCCCAGGGGGCAGTGATTTATTCCAGCCAAGTGACACTGAGGAGGAGCTTGTCTTTCTGGAACTGAAGGGAAAGGCGAGAGGGACAGGTGAGGCTCACTTTGGCCACGGTTTCACTGTCTTTCACTGGGAGTGGTGGGCCTGCGGTGGGAGGTGTGACTGAAGGGTCCACTGATTACCGTGCAGCACCTGTCTGTAGTTAGAGAACTCTACAGGAGCCAGCACGGTCCACCCAGAACTCCTGGGTGGTGGTGAAGCTGCAGAGACGCAGAAGTGTGGAGGGGCCACAGACACACTGGTCTGGGGAAGAAGAGGGCTCTTTGTGGTCAACTGGCCCAAAAGAGAAAAACTCTTCAGTTTTTCAATCTGAAGAGGATATTGTTGGAGAAATTCTGAACGAAAGCTGGGCCACCTCTGAGGTCATCTCAGCGGACAATGCTCTGTTTTGATGTGAGGAACACAATGGACTTCAAGAGAATTTAAATGATCTGGCCATTATGGGAGACAGTGGATGGCTGTCTCAGCTTTCTTCTCTTTAGCTCACCCAAGCTGGCGACCAGCATACCCAGCGCTGTTTTTAACTTCTTTCCACTCAAGAAACTGTATTTACTTAGCATGCGTTATGATATAAACAAGCTTGTGCTGGTGGGGCAGAGCAAGGTAGCATGTTTGGAGATCATAAACGTTTGTAAAAGGCCTGGAGGAAGCCCAGACGTGTCCCTTTACTACAACTTTCACTAGAGGGGATGAAAAGGCCTGATGACATTATCTGAATTCACAGCTCGCTGTGAAGGCTGCACAGTGTTCATGTGGGATTGGTCTCTCCTTGAGCCCTTGTAAACAAGGCGTGTCTGGGCCTCCGTATCTGCGCCGATCTGTGCCCTCCGTATGTCGTGTGCCTGCTTCCATCTCTGCGAATCCCCGGGGCAAGTGCTGGAGCTCTGCTTTATTTTCTCTGCACAGCACCTGACACTCCTCAGAGAGGCCCTTTATAACGCTGCCCAAGCAGGGCCATGTGCTGAAGCTAAGTGGCTTGGCAAAATCCTCCAAACGAGGCTGTGCGTGTGCCTGGATCTCTCCCACAGTGTGATCCTAGCTAGTGTTTTCTGACTGTAACTGAACACACTGAAGGGCATAAAACCTGGCCACTTTCTGTAGCCTGGTTAAAGGATTTATTTTTCAGAGGAAATCCCTAAAGGTGGCTCAGGCTTACTCAACTGGCTCGAACGGCGCCCAGCTTGGATTGAGTGTTAATTTCAGAAGAATTTTCCCGGTCATGAAAGTTAATGATCTAGTAGTACTGGGCTTTTAACTATGCAAAGGCCAATGGTGGTTCAGGCAGCTGGGGTTCCAGTTCGGTGCGTAAGCTGAGCAGCTCTCCGACCTGGCAGCCCTGCACTCCTGGCCCGTCCCCCAGAGACGGATGAAAGGTCGCCCTGACTCCTAGCCTCCTGTTTCTCCTAGTCTCTCGAGCAGACTATTAACTGAACAGCACCGTGATGTGGATTACTGTCCTTCGGTGCGAGGCTAATGCCACCAGACTCATTTTGCTTAACAACCTCAGAATTGACTCACAATCGGACTCTGGAATGGAAGGCTAATTGAGTCAGTCTGCTGCAGAGAGCACAGCCCTGAGTGGGAGGATAAAACTAGCTATACTGCTCTGAGCAGCACCCCGGTCGGGCTGTTTTTTGAGAGAAGGTCATTAGCATAGATCCAGGCCCTAAGATGAACCCAGCCGGTGGATGGAAAGAGAGTTTCAAAATAACTGTGAGCACATGCAGCATTGCTGAAACACTAACATTTCCACGATTCTTTCACATTGGACCCACCTCCCTCTGACATTTATACTTGGAGACAGGACGGTCACATGATAGGATTCAGACTTTACAGATAGAAAAACTGAAGTACGAAGTTAATACAGTGGGGTGCTGGAGCCAGCACATGACTGGCTGACTGGTAGATTTTCAGGAATTTTGCGAGTTGGTTAACATCACAGTGGTAGCGTGAAAGTGGTCTTGGTGGAAGTATTTACACTACAGTAATCAGCAAATACCACCAATCGGGGATTTGTATTGTTCTTGGAGAACGAGTTGTTTAATATTTACCAGCACAACTCTGTTTAAAAACCAGTATAATGTGCTCAATCCCACTGACAAAGCACGTATCAGGTTTGGGAAGTTGAGCCCCACCCCTTTCAGGACAGGCTTCCTCTCCCATCCTCTCCCATCCCTAGGCACCACTGGGCCAAATGAAATGGTGTAGTACCAATTAACTGCCAGTCTTCAGTACCTTCCAAAAAAAAGAGAAACAGTCATCCCCCAAAGATTCTTCCTCCTCAACATCTCTTACCAACACAGTCCTCTGAAATCTCTTAAAGCAGTGTGTGCAAATGGTTACATGTATCAACAAAAGCAGCTGAATTCTTGTCCGTTCCATTGAATGACTGATGTGTCAAGGGCCTGCAATATAATAATGAATAACTTCCCTGTCCCTGAACTCAAATAACTCACAGTCTAGAAGCCAAGAGAACTAAGTAGAAAGATTATAATAATACAGTGGCTAGTTCTTGATAAAAGGTAAGAAAGGCTGCTAATAAAAATATTACCTAACATGAACGAAGGACTTAGTCTATGTTAAGTATGTCTTTACACGCCTTATATTTTTTTCCTGACAACTTTAACAAAGTAGAGACTATTATTTTATTATCCTCATTTCACAAAGGAGGAAACCATGGCTTAGGAAGTTTAGACTAGAGTCACACAGTGAGTTGGAGAAGCAGAATTTAAAACCACACATTCTGATCCCACAATGTAAGCTTTTAACACTACCCAGCTATAGAAGCTGGTTTCGGAGAGGCCGTGATATTGGGACTGAGACTTGGAGGATGGGCAGGATCTGTCAGGTAAAGGTGGAGGAAGGTATTCCAGACAGAAGGAAGTGGCATATGACAAAGTAACTACACTCCCCACAATCCCAGGGTAACAACAATGGAGTGTTTGCATGTGCCAGGCACTGATCTAGGTGCTTGACATTTATTCACTCATTTAATTCTCACAACAACCTTAGTAGGTGATATCATCAGTCCCATTTTACAGATGGAATAACTGAGGTAAAAAGAGCTTAAGTAACTCCCTCCAGGTTGTAGAGTTCTGTAGTGGAGGTGGAATGTGACCACATTCGATCTGACTCCAGAAACAGAGATTATTCATAACCATTACACTTAACACATGCATCATCCACAAAATTGTCAGTGGTTCACTTGGGATGGCTGGACCACAGGATGCAAATGGTGAGTGACGGGAGATGGCGCTGGCAAGGTCTCAAACAGCCTCGAACGATCCAAGAGTTTGCATTTCATCCTAAAAGCAGCGAGATCCACCAAAGGATTTTAAGCAGAGAAGTAACACGATCAGATCTGCATAGTAGGAAGGCTCTTGAGTCTGGTAGTTGTTCACCCAAGATTTGCTTGAGACCTACTCTGTGCCCTCACTGTTCTAGCAGCAATTGGGACAGGAAACTGGCCAAAGGGGGGAGGAGGGATGGTGACTTAAGAGACTGCAGCCAGCGGTGAACCAGAGGGAAGAACTGAGGGCCAGAAGGAGAGGAAGAAAGGAGGACGCACTGAAGGCAGGTGTCCCCGGAATGGAAGTCAAGACTGCAGAGAGGAGGCAGCACCAAGGCGTGGACGACTCAGCAGACACTGGTGCCATGGTTGGCGAGGGGATACAGGGGAGGACAGGTCTGCAAGGAAGATAGTGAGGTGGGCTGTGGCTGTGCTGAGTTCACAGCACTGAGGGGAGCCAAGCGCCTAGAAGGTTGTTAGAACCCCAGATCTTCATGTGTCCAGTCGCCAACCACGGCCTGAGCACCTGCTATCCATCCCAGCAGCTCAGGACAGCCCCCACACACTTCCTCCTGCCCTCCCCCTCCCCCCAGGTTAAGAATCACGCTGTAACCTGTTTCAGTGGCTTCCCCGCCTGGGCTACAGTGATCCAGACAAGAAAGCTTACACACCCAGGGTGGGATTAACAAAGAAATTCCACAATTGGATTTCTTCTGGAGACATGAAATCTCCATGACTACAGCGTGATGAACCCGATTGTTCTTCTCTGAGAAAATGAAAATGAAATGAATAGGCACTAATGTGGAAATGTATCTCCCTCTGAAAGAGAAAAGTTCCCATCCTGAAAGAGGAGGGAGACCATGGCAAGTGCCAGGTTGGCCTTAGGAAATCTGCTGGGGAGAAAAAGTGGTTTATGCAGAAAATATCATATGAAAAGAGGCATGCAGCTAAATGGAAATAGAAAAATGATAATAATGATAAAATCTAGGAGAGTCTTCTCAAACAGCAGATGGTCTTTTGAAAATGGGGGAAAAATCATTTACCTACTTTTTCTGTAACACTTTTAGGAAAACAGCATTATGGCGAACAGGTAAAAAAACATTCTAGAAAGGCCCAGCTTAACTCATCCTGGATTAGCCTGATCCTTTACATGTTTTTCCAGGATAAATCCCATACTTGGACACAAGCTGTGTGGTTGGTGGAATTGAGCCCTGGACTACGACTGTGAGATCTTGAATGAGATCCAGGCTCTGACGCTAATTAACCAGAGTTCCTGAATATGTTACTTAACAACTTAAGCTCTTGGATTTCCCTTCCACTTCACAAATACAGTCTATGGGACACTCAAAGCTACTGGGGAAAAAAACACTTGTTTTCAAAGCATTAGTATTACTCTTACCCATGATTCCATTCTGCCATTACATGTGATTTGTGTCAAGGCATTTGGTTTCCTTTATGTACAGAGAGCAGGACTTTTCTAGTGGATCCCTTCATCTCACATACAAGAAAGCTGAGGGCCAAAGAGGTTAAGCTCCTGCTCAGAGTCACAGGGCGGGTGGTGGCAGAATGCCTTCACTGGAAGAGGAATTGCCAACTGCCTGTAATAGCCCTGGATTTTATTTAAGTCGTCAAGTGTATAATTGCTCTCCCCCTGCCACCATTGGACCAGATCATTCTTTAGAGCCTTCTTCCTAATAATGTTCAATTGACTTGGTCTCAGCAAGTACTTTGAATGCAATGCAAGAGCACAGCAGGGGGCCAGAGGACACAGGCGGAACTCTGCCTAAGAGAGCAGTGAGTCTATCAATGAATTAGGCTTCCCTTCATTAAGGGGTCTTTGGGACCACACTAGTGCCCATACAGGACTGTAAGACTTAACCACCCAGTAGAAACCCAGAACCTTGGGACAGGATCCCTTCATTAATCTGCTTGTGTAAGAAATCACTAGCATTTTTCTCTGAACCCAATGTGAACATGAGGGCTTTCCAGTCTTAGTTTTTGCTTCGAGCCATTTAGTTTCTGAAAGCTTTCTCAATGGGTCAGTTAGAGGAAACAAAATATGACAGGCCTGGGAGTGACGCGCACCTGTTTCTAATCCCAGCCCTACCTTTTACACTCTTACACCTTAGCAAGTCATTTCGCCTCTCCAATCCTCAGTGTCTTCACCTGGAAAATGGGGCCAATGCTATCTACAGTCACTTTAAATGGCTACAGTCACTACAAATGACAATTATCTAAAGCGCCACACCCAGAACCCAGAATGCACAGTGCCCAATAAATTTTTACATCCCATCCCTTCATCTTCTCTCCCTAATTCCCCGTTCATGTCAATGTTAAGCCCTTGCAGCAAGAACACACAGCAAGCTCAGCACAGAGAACCACATATCTTGGTCATCTTCTGCTGGCCCTTGGATTACATACTTAGAACAGGCCACATCTGTGTAACCGAAAGCAACAACTTTGACCAAAACAAATTTGAGAAGCCCGAAGCCAGGAATCCTGTGGTGTTACTTAAAACCTCTCAGTCGTATGAGCTCATAGAATAAAGGCATTTTAAGAAAAGCTACTTTTTCCCAGGAGTTTAGGGGAAAAAGACATATTTTTTAAATGACTAAATATCAGTAAGTTTGTTAATACTGCTAATCTCTGATGCAGAATAAAAATAATTTGAAAAACATGCTGCTAATATTAGACCTGGGACGACAAAGCCAGAGCACTGGGATGGTAATTTTCTGGTACAGTGACACAAACAGATTTTTCTCTTTCTGTTTTTAGAAAATTACCTTAGCCCTTCTTCTCCGGCAGCCTACTGGAGAGTGCATCTGGAAAGCATCCTTTAGTAAATCAGAGCCTATATTAAGTATATTTTGCTAGCAGTGTTTTCTTGCCTCGCTGTTCCCCACTTTATGCTGTGCATGCTGGCTTCCTGGAGTGAAGGCCCAGCATTTGCCAGGGGGCAGACTGTACGGCTGGGGAGCTGGGCTGCCCTTCAGAAAGCCCTTGTCCTCCCCGTGCCCAAGAGTGGGCATGGCCACTCTGGAGCAAGGGCCCTGGGGCAGGTTCACAAACCCCAGGCACACATGCCCAAAGCTCTGCACATCTTGTGTTCCTCAGCCTTTAACATGGGTTTCTGCTCCCTGTGGGACGGTTAAAGTCTGGCCAATTGATGCGCTTCTCGATGACTTAGCTAGACCGCAGCCACATGTTGTTTGGAAAGAATGCTACGAGGTACAAAAAGCCTTCAAAAGTTGCCTACTGTCTCTGTTTCCTGTGACAATATGGCCCCTGTGGCCAAGTAGAGATTAATGCCTGTTCTCCCCAAATCCCTGCTCAGCTACAACCCATTTAACAAAACCCCCCGCCCCCCACTCACCCTGGGGAGGCTGTGATCACAGTTGCTCATCTGGCTGCTTGGCAGCTCCTGGCCCTGCACATGAGCCACAGGACTGTGGTCACTGCCCTCTGAGCCTGACCCACAGGGCTGTGACAAAGCCTCACCTATGGAGGAAGGAATGGGAACACAGGTGGAACCACACATCATTTTAGTCTATGCATCCTGCTTGGGGTGTCTCTCCAGGTAGAGGGCTTGTGAAAGCAGGCTGCAGGGCAGAGATGCAATGCTTCCTCAGCCTTTGTGATCACATCACACTGCAGCAGCCCCCTGAGGGAAGTCCGGGTCACCATCTGATCAGTCTCGGCATCCCTCACGAAGCCACCTTGCATGAACACTGACAGCCATCAATCAACATCCACAGAGCGGCTGACAGGGCTTGACAACTAATCTCTATGTGGCAAATTTGAAAAGCAAGTTATGATAGTTGGCAAGAGAATCCATTCCAACC
Source organism: Tapirus indicus (assembly GCA_031878705.1). Taxonomy (NCBI): domain Eukaryota; kingdom Metazoa; phylum Chordata; class Mammalia; order Perissodactyla; family Tapiridae; genus Tapirus; species Tapirus indicus. Next base: position 15,857,475 of record CM062921.1, on the reverse strand, counting down.
TAGAATGGGCTCTCAGCAGCCTCTGCTCGGATGCCCCAGAGCTGCCCTTGAGCCAGGACTCCTCCTTCCACGCCCTCAGCCAACTTCTCCAACGCACACACTGATGGTCCCGGTATGAGCAGACTGTAAGAAGTAAGGGGAGCACAGACGTTGCAGACAACCCCATGCTGCACTGCCAAGTCAACAAAGTTGTTCTGTATCATCCATGCTACAACACGTCCATTAGCGCAGAAAACCTAGCTTTGGTGGTACTTGCTTTTATGGGAAGAAATTGAGGGAGAAAATAAAGTGGAGGTTTTCTGAATGTTGAAATTATCATAAAGCTCTCAGATATCCAATAGCTATCTGCCGGGATAACGGCAGGTGACAAATATGCTAAAACTTTTTAGGAGTAAATCTTACCCAACAAGTCTTTTATATATCTGCAGGCAAACTTTAGAAATCAGTGTTGTGACTTTTGGCCACAAAGAGACACAGAAATCTAGATGTTCAACTAGTCTTTCACCAGTGGAACTACACCTTAAAACTCTAGACCAACGTAGCGTGAATTTACTTCAAGTAGAATACTGCAAGCACCTCTGTCTTCAGGAGTGAATTCCAGAGGTGACCTCACATTCATCCTGGAACCTAGGAAGCTGCAAGTCATCTGCTCAGGAACCCTGTGCGGCAAAGGTCATCCACTGTAGTTCGTTTAATTATTTATGCGCACTCTTGCTTCAGAAAGAATTTTGAGGTGCGTTCAGATGTAGCTTTGATGCAACTGAATAAATGTAAAAAATAGTGAGGGAACTGGCAGCCAAAGAAAGGCAAGATAGAGGCAGTGGTGCAGCACACACACCTCTGGTGAGATGAAAGCTACATATTTGGCTCCATGCTTTCTAGCAACCACTGGAAAGAAGGGGGAAGTAACTAGCTCCGCAATTCATGATATAACAAAAATTAAAAACAAGATAGATGCTTGGAAGAAAAACAAGATAGATGCTTGTGGTAGGCAGAATAAGGCCCCCCCCCGAAGATGTCTACACTCTAATATCTGGAACCTGAGAATATGTTTCATGACATGGTAAAAGGGCCCCTGCAGATGTGATTAGGGTTGTGGACCTTGAGGTGGGGAGATTATCCTGGATTACTGGGGTGGGCCCAATGTAATCACAGATGAGGAAGTCAGAGTGACGCGATGTGAGCAAGACTGGACTGGCCTTGCCTTTGCTTATTTTGAAGATGGAGGGAGGGGCCACGAGCCAAGAAATGAGGGTGAAAAGGCAAGAAAATGGATTCATTCTTAGAGCCTCCCGAAGGAACTCAGTCCTGCGGACACCTTGATTTCACCCAGGGAGATCTGTGTAGGACTTTTGACCTCCAGGACTGGAAGAACATAAATTTGTGTTGTTTAAAGCCATCACGTCTGTGGTAATTTGTTACAGCAGCAAGAGAAAATTAAAAGACTACTAAAAGCAGTATACAGTAGGGATTTTGAACATAGAATCTGAAAATGGACCAGGACTTTAATTTCAATTCAACCACTTATTAACCATGACAATTTTGGGCAAGTACCTTTACTTCTCTGAAACTTAATTTACTCCAGTTGAATGACAGTAAGTCCTTCACAGCATTACTAGAGAATTAGGTGTACCTGGCACCTAGCACCTGTTTATTACTGTTCTGGATTCCTAGATGAGGACAGGACTCATCAGCACTGGTGTCTTCTGTTCTGCTCTGGACCAGTCCAGGAGGTCCACTCTGACCTTGAGACCTTCAGGAAGCCCTAGGGTAGAGACGACTACACTGATATTTAGAATTCATCTGCTAATAACTTGGCGTATGAAACTCTTTATCCTGAGGTCACTAATCCACCTGTTCAAGGTCTGTATGTGCTTTATAAACTCACGATTAACATCAGGCTTATTCCTACCATTAAGACCGAGGAGACATTTCTCCCATGAGTTCTCCACACCTTCCAGCAGAGAAATGTATTTTATAGGCCAGTGGAATCACACTCCAGGAAACGGGTCATTTCTATAGGTCACTACATGTGGTCCCCATACACTGCCCTCTGTCGGCTTGGCTGGCATCAGGCCTGTGCAAATTTAAGGAGGTGCTGTCTGCACCCTAACAAGTGTCACATCATGATGTTTATAGCCAGAGAAACTGAATTACTTTAGGGAAACATAGATAAATTCTAGAAATTATCCCAAGTGCTGCCTGGCCTCCTTCAGTCAAACCTTGCTTCTGTGGGGGTTCCCAGAAGATGAAAAAGTAAAATTACACAGGCTCTTTTGACTTTAATAATTTGTAAAACTCCTCCCCTTGCCCCCACCCGCAAAGGACAAGCATAAATACCTCTGTGGTACCTGAGCCCCATGCTCCAAACTCTGCTCAAGGGAATGTTAATTTCCCTTCCTCCCATTAAAGGAGCCTAGTTTCTGCACACCCTGGGAAGGAGTGGGGAAGGGGGAAAGCAAATGGATGTCTGAATGGCTAACAGCCTACACTTGCACAAACAGACTTTAAGCAGAAACATATGAAAATAAGATCCCCTATTAATCTTTAATAGGGTTGCAGACTTCCTAAGAAAAATTATGTTCAATAGTAAATATGCACTAGGTCATTTTTCTTCTAGGCAAGTTGTTTTAAGGTCAACAGAGAATTTAGCTTAGCAAACAACCAGTCCCTCATATCTTCCTTCCTAGATGTGGCATTGCTCAGGAGACAGGGAATTGTCGTGTCAGACATCAACAGAATAAATCACTTATTCCACTGCCATCAGATGATAATTCCGCTTTTCAGAAAATTTGTTAACTCTTCTTAGTAATCCATTCTTATGTTCAACATCCTCTTGCAGGCAATACACACCTCCTCTCCCCTACTTAGCCCCATTTTATCTAAAGCTCTCAGCTGAATTTAAATCTATATTCCTCCCTTTTTTCTACCGCTCCACCCAACCAGGTGATCTTAATGCTTATTTTGACCCATTCACAGTGATCACAAGGAGAGCACCAGCTTCAGCCTTGCTGCCCACACCTCCTCTCCATCACGCTCTACTTTACATTTTTACTTTGTTCATGGTCTTGCCTCCACCATGAGAAGGTGAGCATCTAGGATTACACCCAGCATAAAGTAGATATTCAGTAAATATTTGTTGAATGAATGAGTGAATCAGTGAATCAATGAGTCAATGAATCCAAGCGCCATATACTATGGCTTCAATCACCTACAGATCAACACTCATCACAGACATCTTGGTGTTATAGTGTTGGCACAGGTGAGGAGAAACAGCAGCCCACGTCTAATTGTTCCAAACACTACACTAACAACAAGTACATTTATTTAAAGTCAGTCACTGTACCTGATGCTTCACAGGCCTATGTCATTTAACACCCAATAACCTGACTAGCCAGCTTAGTCTTATTTTATAGTAGAGGACACTGGGGTCTAGAAAGGTCAATATCCAGCCAAAGTCATGGAGCTGGTAAGAGTTAGAGCCAGATTTTGAAAAGAAGACCACAGATTCTCAAGCTCACACTCACCCCCATAGCACTGAAATAAGAATTAATGGTCCATCTTTTAATTTGAGTTCTTGGACTTTTGCCGCCATTTTGATGTGAATTGTGTGCTCGAGAAGCTGAAATCTGATGTGAGTGGATATAAGTGATCTTTACTAGGCCCAATAAAGTGTAATGACAGAATTAGTGAGCATTATTTTTATTTAATAGTGCTTGCAGTTTAAAAACATAAAAGAATAATATCTGTTTTGTTACTGTTCAGTAGGGCTCAAATGCAATCCCACAACACAGCTGTGTACACAAGTCATCTTGGCCTCAGGCCTTCCCTCACTGAGCACCCCAACTCCCCAGGCTGTCTACACAGTTACCCCCAGAGGATACCAGAGAAGTCAAGAAGTGAGGGGTGCAAAAAGTGGGGCTCCCCAGGCCCACAGGGAGAAGCCAGCAGCCCCCCAACAAGCCCTTTCCTGACTGTAGGGACCACTCTTGATGCTAGAGACAGGAGGCCCCTGGCAGGTCTGGCCTGGCCAGGACCACCTCCTTGGGTGTCTCTCCCAGAAGAGCAAACACATGTGTGGACCCTCCCCAGAGCTGGTGGCTGCTGGGCCTCTTGGGAAAGGACTTGAGCCCTGAAGTCAGACCATAGGTTCAAATCCTACCTACCCCAGCTGCTGAGTTCCATCTCTGCATTTCCCCATGTGAAAAACACAGGCACTGACAGCACCCCCTCCACACGGCTGGGGGAGGATTAAGCCTCGGAACCCAGTGCCTGGCACAGAAGTCAGTGCTCAGTAAAGGGCTGGATATGAATGTTGCTGTTACTACTCTCAAGGTGCTTTCAACGCCAGCTCTGTCACTCCAGTCAGACTGTCTCCTCTGTGCAGGGAGGGCAAGGTCCCACCTTGCAGTGGGGCCGGCTCAGGCAGTAACTAAACAGATACACATTAGCCATGTCTCAGGTTCCTGTTCCTGAGGAGCTATCACCAGGGCTGGCATTAGAGACTTAACAGTGGATCCCCACAGCCTTCCTGACCTTAGTGCAGAACAGACACTTTCCAGGTGTTGTCTCTCCCCATCCCCCGCACTGGGCTGACACCCCATCCCCCAGCCACAGCTGTGCCACCTCTCCCGTGTTGCCTCCTAAGTTTCTGGCTGCCCACTCTTTCTCATCCTCAGCTTTGCAGACCTCTGAGAGCAGGGTCAGGCCCATCAGCCTAGGTCACCTGGTCAACATTCCTTAAGGTACTGGCTCTCCAAGTGTGGACTCCAGATCAGCAGCAGCATCACTGGGAATGCTCTAGAAATTCAGATTATCAAGCCCCACCTAGATCTCAAGAATCAGAAACTGATCCCAATGTAGGCAGGCTCAAGTTGGAGAACCATTGCCCTAGAGGAATGGCGTCTGGGAGAAGTCCCTGAGCCCAGCCCTCCTCCTTTGGGTGTGCATGGACACTCTGTGCTGACCCACTCATCTCTGACCCTCTGGGCCCCACAGAGCACCTGGCACTCCAGTCCTGCTGAACCAGTGAATGAACCAGCCACCAGCCAGTATGCCGAGCAAAAAGCAAACTTTTTCAAACCATGTACCTCATTTGTAGCTAAAAATGTTTCAACTTAAATTTTTGAATCTGGAACATGGAAGAAGTGATTCCCATCTGCTTTTGTCTATTTCCACAGAAAGGTTTTCTAGCAGGACAGTGTCAAGATCCTTTGCTGGGGTGAATATTCTTGGAGAGATGGCATTCTCTCTCCCCAGACCCCAATCTAAAAAGTTCACAGCTGACAGACAAAGCCAGCTAACTCTCCAATAGGAATTGCAACTGCTGAGTGCTCACAAGGAAACTCGAACTTTCAGCTTCCTGGCATTGCCAGTTCTAAGGCTTATCCCAGGCCCCATGTCAGTATTATCCTTTAGCTCTCGCTGTGGCAAATGATCACAGAGCATGAAGAGCAGAGAGGAGCTGCCCCTGAGATGGCCCGCAGCAAGGTGCACCACCCTATCCGGCATTGCAAGGAGCAGAGGCTTACCTACCACACTCTCCCCAAACCCCTCCCGAAAAGAAAAGCACCCCTGAGTCTTTCTGGACACAGAGGGTCTTTACACATCAGCCCAGAGTTCTGCCTGACTGAGCCAAAAACAATGCTGAACCCCTCTGGTGTGCTACAAAAGACAAGGCAGGTGCTGTCTGTCGGGAGGGCGCCTCTCAGAGCAAGAAACCAAGCTGGGCCAGGCTCACCAGCCTGCCACACAGTCCTGGAGTGGCGGAGTGGCAGCTGACAGGAAGCTCAGCAGTTCTCCAGTTACCAGGACCCATTTCCACCCAGAAGGGCTCCAGCAGCCGGCTCCCACACACATCCCCCAGGCTTACCGTCCTGACCTGCTGAGCTGAATGAGTTGGGCACAAGGCAGGCGCACACACCCAGACTGTTAGTTCAAGGACACTTTGGGAACCTTTGTGCACACACGTCTTCCAAGATTATTCTGGTCTTTCTAGTGCAGTAGTTCTCAAAGTGAGGTCCGGGAACTCAGACAATCTTAGAGAGCCTTTTAGAGTCCATGAGGTCCAAACTGCTTCCCTAGACATACTAAGTTCTTATTTATCTTTCTCACTCATGCTCTCTTGAGAGTCCTGGTGGAGTTCTTCCAGAGGCCACATGACATGGTATACTGCAACAGACCGAATGCTGAAGCACATACGTGTAAGAATCCAAGAGTCTTCCAGTCAGACACTAGATTTGTGAAAGAGTAAAACAATGCCACTCTTCTCCCTAAGTTGTTTTGTTTTGAAAAATATAGTGATTTTTAATAAAAATATGTTCTGTTATTACGGTCACAGGTAATGTGCTTCCTGGTGTTATTTTTAAATGAATTAATAAATATGTAAACATTTCTTCCACTTTGATTCCCAATATGTTAAATCCCGATAGATTTAATCCACATTAACAAAAGCCGTTTGGGATCCTCAGTAATTTTTGAGTGTAAAGAGCCCTGAAACGAAAACATTTAAAAATCACTGTTATAACAGGAAGTGAAATATGTCTGGTGAGGGGCACTTATGCCCTATCTTGACAAGATCCAAAGGTCTCCTATTTAAAATTTTTGTTTTAAAATGAATAAATAAAAAGTGAAAACAAAGTCATCTCCAGTATCGAATGCTACACACCCTGAGTGTCATAGGAAAATTATGTGGATGGTTTGCAAGATACACTTTGTGCCAGGAGCAGACCCCACAGTGTACGGCACCCGGGCTCTGCAGCCAACAGACCCTCTGGGCTTTCGTTCCAGTGGCGCCACTTGCACGACTGCAGAAGCTGCTCAAGAGCGCACCTCCTCCTCCACGACATGGGGAGGATCATGACAACAGCCCCCACTTTCGGGGTTGTGGTGAAGTGCTCAGCACAGTGCCTGGCACATAGTAAATGTCATATAAATGTTGCTCTCCTCGTCATCACCCTCATCACCGTCACCCTCATCCACACATTCCTGCAACGATGTCCCAGCTCTGCAGATTCTGGGCTCCTGAGTCCTGTACAATAAGCCACTCTGCCCCCGGTTGTGGCTTGCTTCTTAACAGGATGATTTCGTGATTCACAGCACAGAACCACCCAGAGGAGAGGAAGGTTCAGATTCAGTGGCACTGAGTCAGTGACTGCCCTTTGCTGGATCACTCGCATCACTGACTCAGACACAGGCACCTCTAAGAACCCTTTATTCACGGTTACTCTGGGTCACTGAAGCAGCATGTGCCCCAAGAGGCTGCCAGTGGCCCCCCCACTGCCTATTCAGTTTAAACAATGGTGAATCTACCACTCCAGGTCCAACGATCTCGTGGCCAGCTCTGTTCACGTCTTACTGTGTCACGTCTTTGTGTGTCAATAATTGTCTATTCTGGACAGGAATGTTCTTGAGATGACACATCCTCCAAACACCTCTAGACTCTGTCTACCCCCGCCTCTGCCCCCTAGTTTTCCCCAATGGTACAAAACTGAAAAGACGGTGATGTATAAAGCTCAGCAACACGGCCTCACATAACGGCGTTGGCATTTCAACATGCAGCTTAGTGCTGTGGGCGCGAACAAGTGTAAAGCAGTAAGAATCTACCCCCTCCACCCACAAATCCTACTTTAAAGGTCTCTGTCTGCTATTGGGGGAAGGGAAATGTTACATTTGGAATCTTAAGCTTTCTTTGTCCTCCATAATAAACACTGGTGGAAAGAGTGAGGGAGAAAGAGAGACATCTTTATTGAGTGTTTTCTGTGGTAGGTGGCAGGCACTGTGCTGATGCATCTGCAGAGACATCTCATTTAATCCTCACAGCTGCCCTCTGAAGATGGAGTCATTACCTCCATTTATCGATACAGAACTGAGGCCTCGAGTTGCCCATCTCCTAGAACTAGCAAAACAAGGATAGGAGCCCACGTCTGCCTCATTCACAAACACACTGACAGCAACTGAGGAAGGAAAAAAAAAGCCCCAACTCCTTCTCAGTGTGATATTTTTCACATTGATGGTTCTTTTAAATTCTTGTTTTTCTTGGATGCCAGATTTTCTGCATAATTAATTGCTTTCAGAAATTACAGAGCAATTTCCCATTCACTGAGTTGGAAATGCCCTGTAGAAATGTAAATGCCAACGTGACTGCAGGATCCTAACTGGGAGTAACGGCTAGGTGGGGTCTCCTTGGGTGGAGCAGGACTCCAAGCCTGGCTGTGAGACTCGGGTGCTAACTATACATGACAGTCACCCAGTGACTGAGGGCAGATTTCCCACCCAAAAATGAGACCACTCCGGGTCACAGGCTATGGGTGCTTATGTCAACTGCAAACCATGCATGACCAAAAGAAGCAGCCTTGTCTCCTGTGGGGGGGCCAGGACAGGGAGGTAACAGCCTCAGCTATGGGACCAGCATGCTGGCCAGCATGGGATGCCCTTGGACCCCTCAGGCTATTGGTCTGGATGAGGGGCAGCTCCCTAGGAAGACTGGGGTCTCCTGTTTCCCCATTCTTTTGACTCCATTCCTTGCTCAGTGATAAAACACATTTGAAAAAAAGAGCTGCATGAAATGGAAGCATCTTCTGCCCTTGGAATTAGGGAAAAAAAAAAGATATCACGATATCTATCTGGTTGGGTTTAGGTCTGGCTTAAGGGGGAAGCGTTTGCCTGTGAACTGCACGGGTCCTACATGTGAACGGCTGATGGGCAGAGCAGAAGGGTCCCCTTTGAAGAGGAACAAACTGCACAGAGCAGCAGAGGACATCAGTCGGGGTCTCTCTCAGCTGTTTGCAGTCTTAGACAAGGTGGTCTGAATCTAGGGTCCCAGAGATCCCTTCAAGTCCCTCCCAATCCCCACTTCAGCACTTCCGGAAATTATTCCAGGTCTCTCACCCACCGGACCTTTTACCAGCACTGCACTCAAGATGCAATCCACCAAATGGAGGTTTTCCTATGATTAATGGAACGGCCACAGGGCAGGGAGAAGGCAGGAAGGCAAACACCTGGATGATCCCACCCTGGTACACAACCACGGATTATTTAGAGTTGGTTGTCACCCTGTGACAGCAAAGAATTTCATCTCCGGTGAGATACACAGCCGGGTCCCTAATATCTGCTGCCTTGGAGTAGGTGAGGGTTGAAGACTCTGAACTTCACTGACAGCTCAGCAGGGAGTTACAGAGTCCACCCAGGTGAGCAGGAGCTCCTGGCAGACAGGCATGTGACTTTCATATCTAGGACTCTCGAGGTCAGACAGACTTCGCTCAATAAATGTGCCCAGAGTGAATGACTGAGTGAAATAATAATAATACAAAAAACCAGTGTGGTCTGGGAAAAATTTTTTCCTATTTGTAGAAACGACTCTTGCAATTAGTAAGCTGTCACAGAGAAACTACTCTGTAATAAGCAACGAGCGCTCAAAAGGAAATTAGATAAAGTAAGAACTTAATGAGCCTGTATTACCAGAGTAGCTTTTTAAAAATTTCTTCAAATGATGCTAAGAGGCTCTGATGGACATTATGTCCTAACTCTCTGTGAAAACGGTCTTTAAAACTGATTCTGTCTTAGTTACTGAGCCATAAAGAGCATCTGGATTCAGAGGCTGGCCAGGGTTATCATTCTGTCTGTCTGGAACTAAAGGTAGTAAGGCTGAACGGTGTAAGAACATTGTATTCTTGTCATGAAAGACAAGCATTTCGAAATAGTGATAGAAACCAGGTTTCAGAGTTAGCAAGACCAGGTTGATTCCAATTCCTCCACGTGGGAGCTGGGCAACTCCACTGGTCGTTTCCTTGTGGGGCAGCTGGGCTGATTAGAGATCACATTTGTGGGGTGTGTAGCCCAGTGTTGCTCATCATCAAAACCCAGTAAAGGGGTTGTTTTACCTCCCAGGCCTTCCTCAAACCCACAGCCCCATGCCTCTGTCTGTTACTCCCACAGCTGCTCTCTTGCACGCTGCTCATCCTTCCAGGCCAGCTCAGATGGCTGCTTCTCCAGGAAGCCTTGCTGACCTGCCAGGCTGGGCTGACTGTTCTCACCTCTGTTCTCCCATAGCACTACTTATCAATCTGACCACAGACTACCACACCAGGCTGCGTGACTGTATGTGTATGCTTGCCTTCCTCTCTGCACTATAGGTGAGAAGCCAGGTCTTTACTCCTGGCACAATAACTACAGGATGAATGAATGGTTGGATGGATGGATGGATGGATAGATGGCTAAGTGGATGGACTGATAGATGGGTGGACACATGGATGGATGGACGAACAGACAGATGGATGGATGGATGGGCAGATGGATGGGGGGATGGATGGATGTTTTAAATTTATTCATTCAGCAAATATTTAGTAAGCACAGAATATTGTCTGGGTATAGTTTTAGGCACTTGGGATACATAGCAGATAGAGAACCCTGACTGTGGATCTTATATTCCAGTGAAGAAAGAGGCAAACAATAATCAAAATAAATAAGTAAATTATGTAGTGTATTAGAAGGCGATAAGTGACAGAAGGAAAAAAAAATGAGAGTGGGATAGGGGGATTGGGAATGTGCAGGGACTTGCAGTATTAAGCCTCATTAAGGTGTAAGCCTCATTAGGATGAGATTCAAGCAGATTGGGGGCGAGGGAATTTGCCTGGAAGCATCTGGGGAAAGAGTGGTCCTGGCAGAGAGAACAGCTAGAGTAAAGACCTAGAGGTGGGACATGCCTGGTCATTCGAGGACCAGCAAGGAGACTAGTGTAGCTGAAGCAGAGGGAGCAGAGGCAGGACAGTCAGAGAAAAGCCAGATGGGTAAGGGGCAGGAGGACAGTCCATGTGGGGCTTTGGGGCCATTGAAAGGACCATGCCTTTGACTTCAAGTGTCTGGCTATATGAACCTTCCATCTCCATGTGGACATCCTTGTACACTGTGGATCTGGTCTTGTTTCTCTGAGCCCAATACTCCTTCCCTGCCTTCTGGAAGTAGACTCTTCTGACTCTGGCTTCGACTGGACCATAGTATACTTTCCTTCTGGCCTCAGTGGCTGGTCCAAGGATGGGTACATGATCTAAGCAAGGCCAATCAAAGTTCGCACAAGGGACTTTTTTTTTAACAGGTTTCGGGGAATAGGGTCTCTATCTCTATGATCATGAGGTGACAGGATATATGTGTGGAGCTTCTGGTGGCTGCACTCACTGAGAAATAGTACAAGAGAAGGAAGCAGAGAAGCAGAAGTGAATAGAGAGGTCAGAGTGTAGCTCACGGTGGCACTGAGCCCTCAGTCCTGGCTGTGTCCAACTATTCTCCACCCCGGTCCTATGAGTTAACATAACCCCCCTCTTTAGTCCTAGCAAGCTTAAGCTAGGTTTCTATTGTGGATCAAATGAGTTCTGATGAATACAGCCCCCAAATGCAGCATGGCCTACACAATTCATGATCTTCTTCCACAGACTCCAACCCAAGGGACAAGTCTTCCCTCTTTCCTTTGTTCCCCATCCTGGCTACTAACGCCATCACTGCCCCATCACCAGGCTGTGGAGGCCCACATTATCCTCTGTCTATGCTGTGAGTTCAATAAATCAAGTCCTCCCCTCCATGGCACCTATCAAATTTCTCAACTTCTCACCTGTTCTCCTGGCCACCTCTCATTTGGTCCATTGCAAGAACATCCTCCCTGGCCTCCTGGCCTCCCTCTACTCCAATCCTCCCTGTACACTGCCACCTGGAGTCCTTTGAGGCCCAGCTGATCATGTCTCTCTTCCTTCATGAACCTTTGATGGATAAAATCCAACATTTCAACATGGCACTGGAGGCCCCCAACATCTTGCCTTTATATCACACTGATTTTTCTCCCTCTGCCTCCAGCCCAGCCCCCAGGCCAGCCCCCAGTCTCCTACCTCCCACCCATCACTGCATCCCCCCCAAACGGAGCTGCCTTTCTTCTGCTTGACTTTCCCTCCTTCTCGGCCACTGAGGCCCAGTCTGAATATGGCTTCTGAGACCCTCCTCCCCCAAAGAAATATGGGACTCCCTCTTTGGGCTTCCTGGGCAGACTCTATTCCGTTCCTTTTCCATCCACGTTCACACTCAAAGACAGTAGGTGCGAGACTCCATCTGTCTGCATGGATCCAATATCCGATAGAATGTGCAAATGTAAAGAAAAGGAGTCTCTGATTCTCTCTGTCTTAAGGCCAGGAATAGCAAAAATGACTTTGGTGAGTATGAGGGCAGGTGAAGGAAGGGGTGATGAAAATGAGGCAGAGACTCTGATCTTGGGCAGGCACACGCAAGGGGCTGGCTGGAGAGAGGGAGGCTGCGGGGTAAATCTGGACAGACGTTTTTTAGTGACAGGCTCCAGCAGGAACAGACAAACGGCTTCACACCCGCCCCTGCCAAAGGAGAGATACAGAAAGAGATATGAGGCGACAAGATGGAGCAAGTTGTAGTGGGCTCCAGCCTGATTCACAGCTCAGGTTACCCCTGCGAGCCAGGGACAATGGTGAGTGCTGACACTGCTCAGCTGGTGCTGAATGGACACACGTCTGCACACACAGGCTAGGAGCGCAGGCTTGGGACATCCAACAAGAACCATGCTCCTCCCAGCCTGCTGGAGTCAAAGACGAAAAGGTGGCAGCAGATGTCGGAGGACATCCTTGCTCTTCTCTCAGGATCCTGAAGAATCTGCTGCAGGGGGCTTCCAAGCCAGAGACTGGGTGGCAGGCAGTTCGTGCAGGTGTGGGGCATTAAAAACGAATCGTTCGGCACGCTGAATCCATTGCTAAAGACGTTCACGTAATCGTTTGAAATGAAAACTGCTCAAATGAACTGGAAAATGTTTTACTTGTATTTTCTCATATTCCCGAACCTTTCTTTCCATGGTTCAAAAGTTTGCATTGTCTAATTGCTGATTTCCATTTGTGAATGAATCAGCGTAAAATAAAATTAAGTGCCAAATTAATCTACCCATCTAGTTTTAGGCATTAATTATCCTCTGAGCCATTTTCTCCTGCACGTGCGGCATGTCAAGACAAGCCCGGATATAGCGATGTAGAATCCAGTTTTCAACTCAGGAACTTAGCCCAAGCAGCAGAGGACTTCCTTGATCTCTAAGACCCACAGTCTGCTGTGCGAAAGGGGTCTGAGTCTAGGAAAATGAAACACATTCCTCACCTTTTAAAGGTGCACTAACACTGTCAGACCAAGTAAGTTACTGGATCAGAAATTTGCTGCATGGTCTTGTGACATGTTTCCCCAGTTGTCCCAGTCAACAAATTAACAACACCACATTTCCTCTAAGTATAACAGGGTCAGCGCCAGTGTGGAAAATATGGTGCTGCCTAGGGAAGAATTTTGAAAATTACATATGCTGTTTTTCTGGAGCTATACCAAGGGAGATCTTCTTGCCTTTGCTAAAAATCCCCCAGGTCTCCAGGGTACAATGATTGGTTCCTCAGTCCCCGGGGAAAGGTAGAACCATATACTTGGTGACTTGATCAAAGCTACCACTCTTGGAAACTATGGGGACACAGAAGCTGGGCACCTGGAGGAGCAAGTATATCTCCAGTGGGGCCAAGAGAGCCTTGGGGACGTAGAGCACAAGGTCCCTTTTGAGGTTCAGCATTATCAGAATCTTTCTAAAAGGAATGAGATATCCTTGACCAAGCACCGTTTTGGCCTTTAAAAAGCAGTATGCAACAACACTGGATGAACGTGGAGGACTCTATGCCAAGTGAAATTGTTACCCTGGCCCTTGGCCCCATAAGACATTAACGATAACCCTGCTCAGAAGAAGCCTAACACGTTCCCTTGCTTACAGGAAACCAGAGAGAGGAAGGAGGAGATGGCTGAAACATATAGTTGAAACCAGTAAAAACCTGCTGAAGGCAACATGGCAGTCTGACTTGACCCAACACAGACACCGCAGCTCATCATACACTCAGTCTAATATATTACCATATTACGGAACGCAACCACTGACACCATGACAGTTTACAACTGCTTATTACAACAGTTTATAACAGCTGCTTAATCACCTCAAGAGCTGAGAAGTTGATTTGTGAACACAGTTCCCACTTCCCCAATCTTTGGCCATTGAATAAAGCTTGTACTGTTAAATGCTCAGCTTTGGTTTCATTTCAAATCTGAGACACTAAATAAAGAAGAATCCTCTGAGGAAGAAAAGGGCTGATTGTGAGTTTGAGGCCCACTGGCCCTGGGATCTTCCTTGGGTCCCCTCTGATTGTGGGTTCAAGTCCCACCAGAGGGAAGCAAAATTGGTAACAAAATAAATCAGGTATAGAAGGACAAATATTGCACAATTCCACTTACATGAGGTATCTAAAATCATCAAACTCATGGAAACAAAGAATAGAATTGTGGTTGCAAGAGGCTGGGGGGAGGGGGAAGCAGGGAGTTGCTGATCAATGGGTATAAAATTTCAGTTACACAAGATGAATAAGTTCTAGAGATCTGCTGTACAATATTGCACCTATAGGTAACGATACTGTATTGTGCACTCAAAAATCTGCAAACAGGGTAGATATCATGTTAAGTGTTCTTGCTACAAGAAAATTTTAAAAAGCAAGCAAGCAAGCAAATACAACACTCAATTCCATCTAGAATGCAATGCCAGGAAAGGGAGAGTCTGGGATACTGTATGTTCAAGTTGGAGGGGTGGCTGTGGCTGGAACCCCTTGGGACCCAGCCCCCTGGGCAAAATGTGGTGCTTTGGAGAACAGTGGCTGCATACTGAACTAAGGGTAAACTAAGAGTTCTTACACCCAAGGATGCAGCACCTCTGCTGCATATGCAGAATGACCAAGAAGGACAGAGCCACCAAACCACCAAGCATCCTTCAGGCTGTTCACAACAGCAATGTGGTGTGGCAGCAGCTAAAGCCACAAGGCAGGTGAGTTGGTCGGTAGCCTCATGCTCCCTCTTTCCTTGGCATTGGAAGCAGAACAGGTTTTGGAATATAACTCTGTAATTCTTAGAGAAAATAGGAGGGGACATGCTAGAAGACGCTAGACCTCTTGGTAATAAAGAATAGCTGAGGCATCTTAGTGATTAATTAGAAAAATAAAAGAGACATGAATCTATTTGTAGCACCCTGAACCAGTGCTCAAGTGCTGAGTTTATTTTGAATATCAGAGTTTGGGGGAAAGGAGGTAAGGCACAAGTTTAAATTCTGTATATATAACAAGTTGCATCAGGAATAAAGGAATATGCTTCCTTTAAGGCCAAACCCAGTCCTGACATCCTTCCAGGCACTAAGGAAGGCAACCAGAGGAACACTGGCAAGGGAGAAGCTGTGCTTCAGGGGAAGAATGGGAGGGTTTTAAATTTCATCACACCCTCCTAATAATACCTCTGCATCTGCTTTTTGGTAGACAAGCTTGAAGGCCCAAACAGTCAAGCTCTTGCCTCTCCCCAACACCCCAAGAGGAAAGGAACCTGTCAGCTTCCCTAAAAAGGAAAAGGAAAAAAGAAAACAAAGTCAAAAGGGAAAGCTCAAGTCGCATCTCCTCTGTTTGAAGGCACAAAGCAGGAGAGAGACAGGTTTTGCACAGAGGCGCTGTTGGACCCTGGGGGAAGGAAATCTATGTGCTGCGAGTTGGAAAACATTAAGTGCAGGGAAGTTTTAATGAGCTTGAGCAGCTCTTTGATAGTTGCTGATGTTGAGATGGAAATGGAGCATCTGAAAATGTGAGCTTTCGAAGAATATGGTTTTTAGGAAGCGATTTTCCCTCTTGCCATCCCTTCACTTTGGGGATATTCAAATTAGCCTTAAGTCATCCCACAAGCAGTACCTCCCTCTGTCTGGTTGGGTATGGGTCCTAATGTGAAACCCCACAGAAGCCCCAGCTCCAGTGAGCACCAGTTGCTGCTGTGGGTAGTAGTAACTACAAGGGCCTCCCCGAGATGGATGGAGAAGGGATGGAATAAAAGGCATAAAGTTAAAGACAAGATTAATACAATCTGATGAAAGAAAACACCTAGCTGCCTACCTAGAAGTTTAAATCACATTTACCACATCTGACAATGAGGGGGTAATCAACAGTAATAAGTCTAGGCTCCGGAAAGAAACTATGGGCTAAATAACTTAAGGACAGCTAACACCAGGGGAAGTCACTGATTCACCTTTCCAGGGAAGACTCAAGACCAGGTATAAAACCCATCAATCATGCTGAGACAGATTTCACTTGGTAGGGCCCCTGGACAGTCTAGGATCTGGATTTCCAAACAGCCTCCAAGTTCTACCCAGAGCCAGAAGTGTGACAGTAGCACAAAGGCTGCCTCCAGATGCACCTTCCAGTGCAGCACGCCTTCACCTCACTGCTTGGTGGCTGTTGTCACCACATCCTGACCTTGACGTGACCAGGCACGGTCAGTTATTCAGTGAGGGCTGTCCTGCTGCCCCTTGTTCATTTCTGCCCCACTAGCTAAGGCCACTGTATGCTTCTGGGGCTGTCTCAACACAAATGATTCCTGGAACCTTCCTACCAGGTCAGCCTGAGCACCCAAACAGAACCTAAACCATCCTGTTATCTGCGGGTTCCTGCTGCCACCTCCCCCAGAACACCCCCTAGTTCCCAGACTCCCAGCTATTTCATGCTAGAGCTCAGCAGCAAAGCAATCTGTTTTGACTAATTCACACCAACCCTCTAAGGAGTCTCTCTTTTTAGAAGAGCAGGCCAGGTACTGCAAATGAACCTCTCAGGATGGGCTTTCAGCCTCTTTGGGAGATGTCACAGACCTCCTCTGGACCTCATGTGCAAAATGAACCTCAAGAGAAAGGAGGGAAAAGGCTCCACCACCACACCTTCCCCCATTTCCCAGCCACTGCCCAATGGATGAGGGCTCACCCATTGCACCACTCTCTCCCCAAACTGCTTCCCATCTCCAGGCCTCCTGGCTTGGACCCATCAGTGGACAGGATAATGTCTTACTGTAGGGACAGGGAGGAGCTCTAGCTGCCTGGCTTTAAGCCAAAGAAGACCCTGGAAACCCAGTCCTGCTCCTAGCAGAGGGATCCCTTCTGCTCAATGACTAAAGGGGCCCAAGAACTTGAGTTTCAGATTCAGGGGTCTTCAGAATCTCTGCTCCCTCCCATCCCACACCCTGAGTGAAGCTCCTGCAGCTTCTCCCTTATGTCCTGCTCCTCAGCCACATTCATCTCAAGCAGGCAGTTCTTTGACTCCCTGGTTGATTGGCTTCCCCAGGTCACAGCTGTGCAGAGACCTGCCTCTTCCTCAGGACCCTTCTAGCACAGCCAACCCTGATCCTAGTCTGCAGCTAAGAGGGTCTCAACGGAAGAGGGGCATGGGAGTGAGAAAGAGTCCTTGGAGAAGTTGCATTGCAGGATCACGACTCCTCCCAAGACACACTTGGTCCTCTGAGTTCTTCCTCATACAGCAGGTCACCTGCTTCCAACTTAAAAAAAAAGTGGAGGGACAGTACTCCCAGAAAATCTTCAGCATGAGAGGGTTCTACAGATGACCAGAACTTTTGTTTTTCTTTAGTCGTTATTAGAGCTAGTTTAAGGAAAGAATGAGATCCCATTCTACCAGAATAAAATAAATTGACCAGAAACTCAGCTCACTAGACTCTTCAAAATATCAGAACCTTTTTTTCCTGCCCTCTGCTCTTTAGAAATAGGAAACCTATAAGAAAAGAAGCACATGGCCACACCCTCACATACTTGTCCACCTGTGAACACTTATTGACTGTACAGGATTTTGTCAGAGATGCCGTTTGAAGCCCTCTGGCTCTACCCTGGGGATAAAGTACAGGTGTTGTCCACTGTGATGCCCCATCTGAATCTCCAGCCCAGGATCCAGCCTGCGCATCTGAATGCAGCACCAGCATCGCCTCAGGCTGCAAAGACTCAAGTTTCTGCTTATCAAAATCTACTTGCTTCAATCAGCAGCTGAATTCAACCCAAAGTTCTGGAAGGACAAACATCAAATTATTGACAGGGACAGTTGGGAGCGAGCGGGAGCAGAATGAAGGGGAACCTTCTCTTTCTCTCTACCTAATTTTATATTGCTTTTTTTAAAAACACATAGAATGTGTGCACGGACTCTTAAACACTAAAATAAATTAATACATGGCAAAAAAAGAAAAGGAAGCAACTGTTTTCAACAGCATGGCCCAGGCTCGGCAGCGTTTCTGACGGGGGCTGAGACCCGGAAGCATGGCTGAGCAGGAAGATGCCCACTCTTCTTGCCCACGTAGATGACTGAATGGCCCAGAGCAGACCCAGGCATTCTGGAAGTTCTCCTCTGCAGGGCTGGATCCAGCTCAATCCCTCTCGCTGGTCTCTTCCAGTTTTCTGATCTTGACAGTCAAAAGCTTCCATATCTCCAGCCCAACCCTCCCCTGACTGACTTAACCCCTTGAGATCCCTGGCAGCGGCTCAGGCTTGCAGAGTGGGCAGGTGCCTTCAAGCTCACCTGGCCTTGGGTGATGCTGAGTGCAGACATATTTACCTCATCCCAGCACCTCTCAAAGCTTTCCGGGGTTAAAGATAGGAACCTTCCCCAATGTGAGAGCCTGACCAGCTTCTGAAGAACTGTGTGTTAGATGCAGAGGTCAGTGTCTCGCCAATCCATTCCAGTGATTGCCCTCTTCTCCCTCCTGCCCCCCGTAGAAACACAGAAAACAGGAGCTTGGCCGCTGAAGCAGCCACAGAGGTTCTCCCTGCCACCTCATGCATCACCCAGCTGCGGTGCACTTACCTGCAGATGTAATTCGTCTTGCAGGAGTCCTGCAAGTTCAAACAGTTGGGCTTCTCCCTCTCCTCATAGGAGCACACAGGCACGATGGTCTGCCGCCTCCGCTCGGTGCAGGCGATGTCCCGGCAGGAGCAGAAGAGCATCCCGTAGCTGTGCTTGGCCGGAACCTTGTCGAAGAACTGCCGGAGGGCCTTGTGGCACTTGCGCCGGTTGCAGACTTCATTGGACATGCTGGTGGTACACGGGGTGATGTACGCGGACCTGTACTTCTTGCAGGTGTCGTCGAGGTTGCAGGCCTTGGCGGCATCGAGGCAGTTGTTCCCTTTGGGGACATGCTCCACTGCAAAAGGAGAGAAAGGCAGGTGTGATCATGGTGCTGGGCGCCTGGGCTGCTCACAGCTCCTCTGTTTTAATGGAGATCTGGCCGTTCACCTGGCAGTGCTGGGAGCTCTGATCAACTCTGTTTTGAAGCTAATAACTTAATGAGTTTGTGACAAGGAGCAAGTATTCGGAGCGCAAAGGCTGGGAGCCCACAGCAGCCCACAAGCTCCTAGAATTCCCTTAGACGTATAATTAGGAGGTATTGAGAGAGGCCAAAGGAGCTTAGGCACCTGCCCAACTATGTATAAACAAGGCAACAGGAGAATAAGTTTCCAGCTCCTGGTTGGTAAACTGAAATTAGGATAAAAGAAAAAAGCAACAAATTATATACTTGTTCATTATACAGTATATAAAACAATATGCTGAATGTAAGTATAATTGCCATGCAGTCCTCCAGGAATATAATTATGTAATAAATGCACATAGTACATGCTAATTACTATATGATTACAGAGTAATTACATGGTTATTTGAGCCCAGAAGACAAAATATTATGCCAGGCTCTCTAAACAGGAAGAAGTAACTACAACGAAGCTGTATGTAAGTTCCAGCTCGCAGGCCATTGGAAGAAAATCAGAATAAATTACACAAAAATTTGCAAACCTCTATTATCACTTAACTTACCACATACAAAATGTGGGATCTATGAGTATTGAGATGGCAGATTAGAAAAATTCAGCTAGAATTTTGGATAGAGTTTCCATGGGCTTACAAACCATAGGCCTTAGGAATCTCACGAAACATACGCTGCTTCTGACCAAGCCCTCTATGCTCATGCTGTCAGAGAAACGAAGGCTGTCCACTGCCAGGCTGCCTGCTGTGTGGCCTGGAGAGAGAGCATGGTAGAGGCAGGGCCCACTGGGGTGGCTAGGTGGGCTGGCCAGGGCCAAGCCCAATGGGCAAAGTTAAAAGATAAGTGGACAAGAGAAATTAAGCTCAGTCCCCACGATAAAAGTGTTTTCCACAGGGAGGGGAAGGGATGGAAAAACCTTCCAAAGCCAAGTTATAATGTGGTCCATGGAAAATGGATAATTAGGTGTAGCAGAGACAGCAGGGAGGTGGCTGACAAGCGCCATATAATTGTTGGATTGAATCCCCAACAAGTTCTTGCTCAGGTTTCAGCCCCTTCTGGGTTCTGGAACCTGCTTTCATTCTCTTTATGCCCCGAGTGGACAGGGACCGTAAAGGCATTTGGGAAATTACAAGAGACTAGAGAACTGACAGGAGAGGCGAGTCCGGGTGGGTTGGGTGGGACTGAAAGACAGGGAAGAGCATAGAGTATACATCTAAAGGGCACAGGGAATATTATTCAACCTTAAAAAAAGAAGGAAATCCTGCCATGTGCAACAGCATGGATGAGTCTTAAGGTCATTACGCTAAGTGAAATAAGCCAGTCACAGGAAGACAAACACTGTATGATTCCACTTCTATGAGGTGTCTAAAACAGTACAACTCAGAGTAGAATGGTAGTGGCCAGAGTCTGAGGAAGGGGGAATGGGGAGCTGTTATTCAAGGGGGACAAAGTTTCAGTTGTGCAAGACAAATAAGTTCTAGAGATGTGCTGTACATCATGCCTATAGTTCACAATACTGTATTGTACACCTAAAAATCTGTTAAGAGGGTAAATCTCATGTTAAATGTTCTTAAAACAACAAATAAATAAGTAAAGGGCACACAAAGCAAGTCCAACATTTCAGGGAAAGAAAAGCTCGCCCCGTCCTACTGATGATGCACCTTGCTTTAAAAAAACCCAATATGCAAAAATCGGAAATCACAAAATTATACCCTGGCACCACGAGCAGTATTTTATCATGCCCCAGGTTCGTGTTTCTGCCTATGACATCTGAATCCAACGATTTGATGGGGGAAGGCAATAAACAAGTCGTGCAGCCCTTCTTGAGCAAGCAGTGCAGGCAGCCAGCAGCTGCACACACACACATCCCTGCTGGTTTAACAAGCACAGCTGGTGCGTTTCCTCCATCATGACCTTCCCAAACCGGCTTCTCTCGGGCTCCTCTGTTTTCACAAACAGCCTCCTCAGGACTCAAGAAGGGAAATATTCACCCTGTGCCCTGACAGGATCACCAGGGCCTCCAGGCCTTGGGAACGCTTCTAGCCTCTTCCTCTTTTGAGACTTCCACTGTGGCGCTGTTGGGCCCACAGGCAACAGTGATTTATATTCTTGAAGGTCTACAGTGCACTAGGAGATTAATAAATTATGCTTTTTTTTTAATGGAAACCCAGAATAAATTAATATGACCATACTCTGGATCATCTGGATTAGGCCCTTAAGGCTGGATATTGGTACACAATTTCACTGCCTACATCTACACTTTCATTGGTGTTGAATGGTACTTCATGATCTCTGGCTAAAAAGAAAAGAATAGAGGCACAGAGGTGGCCTAATGCTTAAATGATGTAGCCAGTGATATATGAACAAACAGTTCACGTAAGTTCAAGCGGAGAAAAACGGCAGAAGAATTAAGTCATCACATGGCACCCAGTAATACAAGCCTGCCAAACTCAAAAGAACTCATGCTGAAACAGAGTACTACATTCCGATGGTAAGCACTAATTGAGATTCAGCAAAACAATATCATCTCTTACATTAATGTTATTAACTTGCATTTCATTGTTTTCAAAGTTTTATTCATACTTAATTTGTGTGATGCTTTTATAATTGTGTAAAAGTAAAGAATAAGAGCTTATAGTTTTATGTTTATAAATTTCAAATAAAATTATAATAAAAATAATAAAACTCAACACGAGGTCCAGAAAATTTATTTCTCTCTGAAAGCAGTCTATATAATACACAAGTTTTAAAAAATTGACCTGGAGAAAAGCTCCTTGACATAGGTCTTGGCAATGATTTTTTGGATATGACACAAGCAACAAAATCAAAAATAAACAAGTGGGGGGCCAGCCCTGGTGGACTAGTGGTTAAGTTCCACGCACTCCACTTCGGTGGCCCCAGTTCAGTTCCAAGGCACAGACCCACACCACTCATCTGTCAGTGGCCATGCTATGGTGGCAATTCACATTAAAAAAAAAAAAAAAAAAGAGGAACATTGGCATTAGCACAGGGTCAATCTTCCTCAGAAAAAAATAAATAAACAAGAAGTGGGATTACATCAAAATAAAAAGTTTCTGCACAGCAAAGGAAACCAGCAACAAAATGAAAAGACAACCTATGGAATGGGAGAGATTATTTGCAAATCATGTATCTGATAAGCGGTTGATATCCAAAATATATAAAGAACTCATACAACTCAATAGCAAAGAAACCCAAATAATTCCATTAAAAAATGGGCAAAGGACCTCAATAGACATTTTTCCAAAGTAGACATTCAAATGGCCAACAGGTACATGAAGAGGTGCTCAACATCACTAATCACTAGGGAAATGGAATCAAAACCACAATGAGATATCACTTCACACCTGTTAGAATAGCTAATATCAAAAAGACAAGAGATAACAAATGCTGGTGAGGATGAGGAGAAAAGGGAACCCTTGTACACTGTTGATGGCATTGTAAATTGGTACAGCCACCATGGAAAACAGTACGGAGGTTCCTCAAAAAATTAAAAATAGAACTACCATATGATCCAGCAATTCCATTTCTAGGTATTTATTTATCCAAAAAAAACAAAAACACTAATTCGAAGAGACAGCTGTACCCATGTTCACTGCAGCATTATTTACAATAGCTAAGACATGGAAACAACCTAAGTGTCCGTTGCTGCATGGATGGATAAATAAAATGTGATACACATACAATTGAATACTATTCATTTATAATAAAGAAGGAAATCCTGCCATTTGTGACAACAAGGATGGTCCTTGAGGGCGTTATGCTAAGTGAAATAAGTCAGACAGAGAAAGACAAATATTGTATGATCTCACTTATATGTGGAATCTAAAAAAAAAAACTGATAGAAAAAAAATATCAGATTTGTGCTTACCAGAGACAGGGGATGGGAGTGAGGGAATGGGATAAAGGAGGTCAAAAGGTATGAACTTCCAGTCATCAGTAAATACTGAGGATGCAATGTACAACATGATGACGATAATTAACACTGCTGTACAGTATATTTGAAAGTTGCTAAGACAGTAAATCCTAAAAGTGCTCATTAGAAGGGAAAGAACATTTTTTTCTTTTTCTTTTTGTATTTATATGAGGGAATGGATGTTTACTAAACTTACTATGGCAATCATTTTGCAATATATGTAAGCCAAGTCACTATGTTATACACCTTAAACTTATACAGTGCTGTATGTCAATTTTATCTCAAGAAAAATGAAAAAAAAAATGGCCTAGTGTTGCTTGCTTTGTTATAACGTTAGCTTCCTTTTTAAAGTTGTTAAGACTACATAAACTACTAATTTTGTTCTTTTTAATGTTATCCAAAAAAAGCAATATGTCAAAGCAATCGGTGTGACTCAGCCTCACTTTCAGCTGATTCTGTTTTCATCAATATGTAACTCTGTCAGAGCACCATCTCCTTACTATTATTTCATAGCCTGTGACAAATTCCAGAATGTACAACCTGGCACATTTGGAGAAGCAAAACACTATTAATTGATTTCCAGCTCACAGGTCAATGTGTGACTTCCTTTTTGTTTCTGATTCTCATTCACAGAAAACATTCTCATTACCCTTCCCAACTTGATATATGAGGCCAGCATTATCCAAATAGCAGAACCTGACAAAGACAAAGGAAGAAAATTACAGACTAATATTCCTTACAAACAGAAATTCAAAAAGTTTAGTAAATAGTATTTAGCAATATGTTAAGAGGATAAGGCACCATGACCAATTAGAGTTTATCCCAAAATGCAAAGTTGGTTTAATATTTAAAAATCAATGTAATTCACCATAGTAACAGACAGGAACAGAATCATATGACTATTTCAACAGGCAAGGAAAAAGCATTCAATAGATTTCAACACTCATTCCATAATAATAAGTGCTCAGCAATCTAAGAATAGTGGAGAACCTTCTTAATCCGATAAAGGGTGTCTATGAAAAACCTACAGCTAAAGTCATATTTAATAGTGAAATATTGACTCTTTCCCCCCTAAAACCAGGAACAAAGGCAGGATGCCCATTCTGACCACCTACAGTCAACATTGCACTGGAGGTCCTAGCCATTGCAATAAAGCAGTGAAAAGAAATAAAAGGCATAGAGAATGGAAAGGAAGACATCTCTATTTGCAGATGACTTGGAAAATCCTAACTAATTTACAAAATAGCTACTAGAGCTAATAAGTGAATTTATCAAAGTCACAGGATACAAAGTGAATATATAAAAATCAATTGTATTTTTATAAGCTATCAGCAAAAATATGGGGAAACAAAATATGAAAACATAATTCCATTTACAATAGCACCCAAAAAATGGCACTTAGGATTGAATTTAACAAAAGACATACAATACCTCTACAATGAAAACTAAAAGACATTACTGAGAAAATTAAAGACCTAAATAAATGGAAATATATACCATGTTCATGAATCAGAGGACTCAATATTGTTAAGATGTCAATTATCCCCAAATCATAACATGTTTTGAAATTGGCAAGCAGATTCTAAAATTTATATGAAAATGCAAAGGACAGAGCATAGCCAAAGCAACCTGAAAAAGAACAACAAAGTTGAAGGACTTTACACTGACTTTAAGATTTACCATAAAGCTAGTGTTATCAAGACAGTGTGGTACACACAGCATAGGCACAGACAAACCAAACAATGGGACAGAAAACAGAGCTCAGATTAAATATACCCACACATCTATAGTCACGTGATTTTTGACAAAGTCACTAAAGAAACACAACAGAGAAAATTTTTTCAACAAACGGTACTAGAATAACTGAAAACCAATGTCAACAACAGTAACAAAAACACCTCAACCCCACCTTCACATCATACACAGAAATTAATACTAGACGGATCACAGACTTAAACATAAAAGCTAAAATCATAAAGCTTTCAAAAGAAAATATAAGATAATCTTGGACATAGACAAAGGTTTCTTAGGACTACAGAAAGCAATAACCATAAAAGAAAAAAATTGGTAAGTTAGATTTCCCCAAAATTAAAACTTCTGCTCATCAAAAGACACTGTTCAGAAAGTAAGAAACTGAACAGACAAATCACAGATTAGAAGAAAATATTTGCAAAACAAAAATCTGACTAAGGACCAGTACCTAAGATATATTAAGAATGCCTAAAATTCAATAATGAGAAAGAAAACAACCCAATTGAAAAATGAGCTAAATATTTGAACAGACACTTCCCAAAGGAAGATATACTAATGGCTAATAAGCACATGAAAAGTGTTTAACATCATTAGTGATCATAAAAATGCAAATTAAAACCACAATGAGATACACTGTATACCCACCACAGTGGTTAAAATCAAAGTCTGATAACCTCAAATGTTGTCAACGACGTAGAGCTCCCGGCATCTCATACATTGTTGGTGGGAGTGTAAAATGATCCAACCACTTTGGGAAAATGTTGGGCAGCTTTCTTATAAAACTAAACATATGCCTACCCAAAACCCCAGCAATTCCACATCTAGGTATTTATCCAAAAGAAATGAGAACATATGTCCACAAAAAGACTTGTACAAGAATATCATGTAACACTATATACGTGTTATAACATATAATACATAGAATAACACTATATTGACAATAACCCAAAACTGGAAACAGCTCATGGACCCATCAACAGGAAGATGGCTAAACAAACTGTGGTCTATGCACGCAATGGAACATCACTCAGAAACAAGAACAGATGAACTGCTGATACACACAATAGCAGGGATGAATCTCAAAAAAAACTCTGCTGGGTGGAAAAAAAAGCCTTACCCAAAAAAGTACATACTGTATGATTCTATGCATGTGAACTTCTAGAACAGGCAAAACTAATTTATTATGAAAGAAATCAGAAGAGTAGTTGCTTCTATGTGATGGAGGTGGGGATTGGCTGGGAAGGAGCAAGAGGGAACTTTATGGCACAATGGTAATGTTCTCTATCTTGATGACTTTTGGTTCAAAACTCAGAGAATGGTTCACTTAAGGTTTGTGCATCTATAAATTTACCTCAAAAGGAAAAAAAACTAAACAAATAATGAAAACTGGTTAATGATATGTATGCTGAAGCATTTAGGGGAAGTATACTGATATGTGCATTTTAAAAACTTAGATGGATTGACAGATGGGCACAAGGATGGACAGAAGATACAAAGCAATTACATTCAAATTTAATGGTAGAATCTAGGTGGTGGGTTGACTGTAAAAATTTTTTTCACTGTATGCTTGAAAATCTTCAAATAAAATATTGAAAGAAATAGATTCACATATACCCCATTATTTTTCAAAAAGTTTCCACACGCACAGAATATGGAAAACAACTCGTAGCATCCCCTTTCGCCTCCCTTCTTAGTCTCCTCACAAATTCCCCTCCAATTCCCTCTCAGGCCCTAATGCTGCACATCCTGCCGCAATGAAGCTCAAAATAAACACTCCTGACATCACAGGACACATAAATTAGAGTTCAGTTTTCACTTGGTAAGAAGATTGATCCCCTATATCTATTAAATGGATCCCCCAGTGCACAAAAATGCTACCTCAATGACTTGAGGGCAGAGGGAGGAATGAGCAGAATGATTCAACTGAGGCCACTCGAGTCACACCCAATTCTCCATCCGCTCACATACCGCACGGAGGAGCAGCCCTATGTTTTATGGTCTGGGCACAAGCGCCTTCTCGCTTGCGTGGGAAGGCTTCTGAACAGCTTTACCATAACCCTGAGTGCCATTCTCTCCACAGCTCATTTTAGAGCTCAGCATTACAATGTTGCTTTCCCCCCCCCCCTCCACCTCTAATCTCTCCCTCCATCTGCTGTTATTCATTCTTTAACTCGGTAGAATGTCTGGGATGCTGTCTGAATGGGAAGTATTCTCAGAATGAAGGCTGTTGACTAGAAATCCTTTTTTCTTGGGGTGGGGGGCATATGCGTGTGGCTTGTGCTGGCTAATGAGCTCCTCTCCAGCATCGGCCCAGCACTGTGTTATGGAGAATGCCATTTAACCAGCTTTTCCTTTCCAAGTTAGACATAACTATGTCATTACTATGCAGGTTACGTGTTGCTTTCTCTACCATCATTCTAAGCCTCTCTGGTTGTGATCACATCTGATGTGACTTGTTTCCTGTCTTCTGGGGCGAGGGAGGTATAATCTTCATAGCAGCTGGAGGGCCAGTTCCCAGACCACGGGCTAGAAAGGGTCAGGTGCTGCTGAAGGGGCAATGAATTCAGAGTCAGGGGGTTTAAATGTGGTTCAATCATCTGAGTGTCTTTGTATAAGTCAGCTTTCCCCTGGTGGGCCTCAGTTTCCCCATTTGTGAGATGATATATCCAAGGTCCCTTCAACCCTCAAGGTTCTTTGATTTGATGGTTATAATATAAGTTGTTTTTTCTGATTATAATTTCAAATATTTAGGATAAAACTTGATGATCAAGAACAGAATGTAAAACCCTAGCACTTGAAGGCGCTGGCCTCTCAGCTGTTTGCTGCATCAAAGAGTACATGGACCAATGACTTCAACCCTGACCTACAGGCAGAGCAAATGTAAAAGATCCCTCCAACACAGAGAGATGTGGAGGTGTCAGGGATGATTTATGCAGTGGGAGAAGCTTTCATATTCTAAATCCCTCTGGAGCAAGGAACTGCCTTTATCCAAGTACAATCCTCACACTGTCCCAAATCAAAGAGGCTATCACTGTGGCCAGCAGCCCCTCATTATTTACACTTAGAAAATGCCACCGTTATTGGCAAATGCCGGGGCCAGCTAACCAGTTGAAATGATTCAGGATGAAACACAGATGCAAGCAACTAGAAATCTATTTCTATAGATTATGCGGTAGAATAAAACAGTAAATATATTAAAATTTGCATGGCTTGCATGAAGATGTGATTCACTAAGCAGAAAGTTCACAAGACACAGTGAGAGAGCGTTGTTTACAAATGCTTGCCAATTTCCGGGTATTTTTCTGCCTTTCTTTTTAGGGCTGCAGAACTGAATTCACAACTGGTTTCCTCTTTCTTTCTGACTTGATTAATTACCATGTTAACATAACCACTGTTCTTCTTCTAATAGGCTCCCTCTAACATGTTGTCCCAGCAAATAAAAAGTAGGCAAAAGGCTCCAGGATCTTCACAGAGGTAGGGCAGGCTTTTCTGGAAACTCACATTTACAGTCTGGTCTTTTGATTTCCGCGTGGATCAGATGGCAAATCTGATCACACAGGGTTTGACCCTTGTAATCGATCCTTCAAGAGCTTGGCCTTTTCCAGCTGGGGTGCTAAAAATTACATTTAAAAAGCACATGTTGGCTCTTTGGATCCCATTTTGTCATTCATGCACTGTTTCAGACATATTGTATTACATGATGATAAATTTCCTCCTTGTTCTGTTTTTTCATACCTTATACAACTACATTAAGCCTCAGGCCATACCCAATTTTTCTCTGGATTTCACAGTGACTGAACTATTCTGAATACCTGTGATTTGGGAGATAATTCTTCTGTCTGGTGAAGACAGTGCCCAATGTTAACCACACGGGCTCACCCCCGAACTCACCCGGTAGAGTTTCCATTTCCATAATGCACACACTGTGGCGCACCGCCCCATCCATACCTTAAAAAATTAGATGCCTCCTATAAGTGGTGTGCAAGTCACAGGCTTGCTGCTGCAAAATGATTAATAGTGCTGTCTCAGCAAATGGGATCATTACATTTCTAATTAACCTTTCCAACCTCCTCCACCTTTTCCTTTTGTTATACATTGGATCTCTGAAGTTTTCTACTTGTTTATGTTCAACTAGGTTTGAAACAAAGGCATGAAAAATTATAGCAGATGATGCAGGAGTCGGTGCCCAGGTGAGACACCCGGTGAAGTGCGGGGCCTCATTGTACGTGGGATATGGGGACAAGCGCTCAGAACTTGGTGGCTGGGTTCCCACCTAATTTTTGTTTTGGCAGCTTAGCGTTATTTAATGGCCTTGGCTACCAGGAAACTGGCTTTTTAAAATCTCTTTCAACCTAATTATAATTACTGTGCATAAATCATACAATGATCAATTATAAAAATCTCGGGTTCATAAATATTTAACTTAGCATTTAAATCCACACTGCAGGAGTGCATGAAATTTCTGAGCCCATCTCTTTGCAAACAAGTGCTTTATTACAGTTCCAATGCCAATTACTGAAAACTGAACCAAGTTTGTCTTGCAGCTCACTCAGGCACATATCTGAGAATAATGCCTTTCCGTGTATTAAGATGGCACAATTTAGTTATTTCTGAAATATGCATGCCTCTCATTAAAAAGATATTTTGCAAAGTCTTCTCTTGCCATCTTTTAATTCCTCAAGTATGGAGAGGCACAATTATGGTATTTAGACATAAAAACACTCATTAAAATATATTTTATCTAATGTAAGATTGATTCCGAGATAATTGAGGTCAGATTTGTTTGGAAAATGTATTGAGACATGTGCAAACGCTAATGCAAAGAGGAAATGATCTTCTATGAGGATTCAAGCAAAACAGCTAAATATTTTTCAGCAAAATCATAAAGCCATAATTGGATTTCAATTTAGTAATAGTCGGCCCAAGACAGGCCATTTTTAATAATCTAATTATGTGTTCGGGGCCTACCCCAGAACTCAACGCCTGCTTCAGAACTATTAATTGTACTCAATCCTGTTGCATCTTCAACCATGAAATTTGCTATTACATGTAGGACTGGTTCTCAGCTATGAGTATTTTTGCCCCGATCTCAGATAATCTTTATAACATCCAAGAATGCCTACTCCTTTAATTTTCTAAGAGGGAAATTTTTTAATGACTTTCTTTGGGTCAGAACGCTTGATCCCATGCAGCTCAGATTTGCGGTCCTTCTACACACAAAAGTCACAATGAGATTTACAAACATCTCCCTATTTTTGATGAAGACACAGAAAGCAGCCCTTGCTTTTATCTGATTTTCATTAATTAAAGGTATTTAATTGCTAACATCTCATTAGCAGTAAAATTAATGAGTACTTCAACGACAGGAAAAGATCTGCATGATAATGTAAACCTAATTCATTTTATGGGGTACAAACTGTAGCTCCACTAATATTTAGCCTGTGCAAGCTCCACTGATATTTAGCCATTTCAACAGTTAAAGGGATAAACATGTCTTCAAAACCAGTGCTGCTTCTCTAGAGAAAACAGCCAATCGAGTAACAAAGAATCCAAGTGCCCCTTCACTTTTCCATCAATATGTCACCACAGAGAGGACTAACTGGAAGGGAAATATGGAAGGGTTTGTTTTTGATAATTTACTATTAAATAAAAAGGTGCCTTAAAATATAGTGCCTGAACTTTTAAACTAGCATACCCAAACTCAGAAATTTTTAAGTGTGTGCCATGTGAAGTCATCACTCTGGGAAGCTGGACACTTATCCCAAGGAGGCTGCCAACACGCCAGACATTTCATGGAACTCTTCCTCAGGAGCCTGAGGCATGTTCTTTGGAATCCTCTGAGCAAGAGCAAATCTCTGCATCAGGGATGGATTTTCAAAGCCAAATGTCATTTAGCACTAAATGTGGTAATGAAACAGGCGATGATGTTGGGCAATGCTTAGGGGTGGAAAATAAGTGATGAATATACGTAAGGGTTTTTTCACATGGGTAACTTACAAATTGGCTCTGAAATTAACCAGTGAAGTGGCTTTCCTGAGAAGGTTTTGAGCCAATGAGAGCACTGGAATAAATGTTTTGCTTCTCAAGGTGACTACTTTGAAGGACAATATTCATTTGGATGTATGAGTTCTTGGTTGGCTCATAAACCACAGTCATACTGTACATTTGCTGTGTTTCTCCAGTGAGCTAGAGAAAAAGGATGCCACCAGAAGGCAGTCTAGTGGCCCAAATGTCACTTCCATGCTACAACCTACAAAAATTGTTCTGGACTCTGATATACATAGAGAGAAGAAAAAGTATGCATTCTAAAGCCAAAGGATCAGCTGAAACAATGAAAAATGAAGAGGTTGAAGATCCTATTAAGTAGCCTGGATGATGCTGAGATAATAATGAATCAGTGATGATGTTAGTGGTTGTCAGGGCCCTCACAGTGCGGGATTTCAGCAAAGATAAGCTAAATATCAAGTCTTTATTTTTAGTTAAAGAGCATAAAATTCAATGCCTTTCCTCCCATGAGCCTATTTACATACCTGCTGTGCTACCTATTTGCCTTCACCTGCTTCCCAATTAATACCCCATTAAGCCACTCCACCTGCAGTGGCTTTTACCTTCGCCACAGCCCTGCAACCATCACTCATCTGCTACAGCTCAATTGTTTCTTTTGGGAAGATAAACAAAAGCTGCAAGAATAATAATGGCAGGCTTTGTGTCTATAGGGTGTGCGTTCTTGAAAGACAGTAGCCAGAAGCTAAAGCCGATTTCAGGGAGAGAAGCCACTAGCTGGGCAGAATGTCTAGAATTAAGTGTAGCCATGTTCCGGAAGATTATGGGGAGAAGGAATGTCCATCTTAATTAGTCAGATTTGTGAATCAATCCGGATTATATAAATCTCTCTCTATATATATTTTTAATGATGTTTTGCTTCACTCAAGAACTTATTTCATGTTAATTTGGGTTAATAAAATTTTGTTTGGTTAAGGGTTCTTAGGTGACCTATTTTAAAGAAGATTAGCATATTATTTCTCTTTCATGAAAACAGGTTTTAAGCGTTTGAAAAGTTGGTCTGTTCAAGCAGTGACCAAACCTCAGGGGCATCAGAAGGCACTGGAGAACAAACTTTAAAAAATGAAAAATACAGATCTCTGGGTCCTGCTCCATCGGAGAATCTGTATTTTTACAAAGCTCCCAGGTACTTCTGAAGGTCAGACTTGGAATTCGCTGATCTTCAATAAGCAAACCATTCCTTTCTACTACCCACCTGCACCTCCACTTATTTTCCTAGTAAATCCTCGCTTTCTGGTTGGTTCTCATCACATTTTCAGGAATATGGTCCCTAAGAGGTGTCTTCTAGTGGAGAGCTCATTCAGGCCTCATTCCATGAAGATCTTGTTGATGAGAGGGCTTTCCTTGCCTGCGTTCCAAGTGTAACTTCAGAATTAAGCCTAGACTATATTTACCAGGTGGCCCTAGCACAGATACTTCCAATGTGGGCTAAGACAAAGCCCCCCCACCAATCCCCCATGGCCTCCCATGAGCTAGAGAGGAAGCCGACAGCAGAACAGGCGTGTGTGTGCCCATCTAAATGCCTCAGTGAACTCTCTGTTTTATTTTAATGGTGTGTTGGCAAGTGTTCCTGTTCATTTCATTTCTAGCTTTAAATTGGTTCCAAATGCATTCACACATTTACCCTTCTGAGCCCCAGGATAACTCTTGTTAGATCCCCATTTGAAGGACTACACCAGTTAGCTCAAGGATTTGGTTTAAGCCCTGGAAATTTTACATTAAAATTCCTTAGGCAGGACCTGCATTATGTCTCTGCAACTTCATTGGCAGCTCTGTCTCCCTCTGGAACTGCAGAGGAAATACAGCTATATCTGCATGATATTTGGTGGGCACCAAGCCACCTCTCCCCGGGAGGTGTTCTGCCACCTGGCTCCTGTCCACGGGAATGCTGAGAGTCTACTGAGGCAGGCTGAGGCAGGTGGATAACCCAGCACTCTCAGCTACTTCTGGAACTTTCCTCAGTTTCTCACACAAGCATGTGAGCTATGGAGTTCTTATGTTCCTAATGTACATGTAGTGTCCCCGATGTACACATAAATAAAGAACCCTGGGCCAAATGAGAAAAGTTCCAGCTCCTAGAGCCTATTTCCACTTAGCTATTTGCTTAGTAAAAACAGGTGTAGTTTAGGCAAAACGCATGTGTTCTACCGCAAAACTCATTCAAGCTTCGAAGCATGCCTTTTCCAATAGAGATCTGGACTTGCATATGGCTGGTTTTTGTGAGAAACGGCCACTTGAACAGTTACATTTAACCCTGGGCGAGGCTGAAGCTGGATGTGAGTATTGGGGTCAAGATGATTCCATCGGCTTTACGCCTGGAGAGATCAGAATGACATTCAGCACAAGTGCCAGGGTGCAGGCCAGCTGCTAATGCTGCTCTCAACACCCCTGGACATGCCAGAGGTACAGGGTCACCCTTTCACTAGGGCATTCAGGGACAACAGAAGTGAGGAAGGCCAGCCTCAGAATGGCTAGCCATGCTGCCCTTCAGTGGGGAAGGGGTGGAAGGATGCAAAGCAGCGGTGCATTTCTGCCCTATAGGAGGACAAGTCCGGGTTCCCGAACAGCCCTGCACTAATGGAAGAGGCTCTGTGCTGCAGAAAATCCTCTTTTAAGACACAGGAGAACCACACAAAGCCAAACCGTATATCTCTGTGATTTAGCCTTCTTACCACATTACCAAACACAGGTATTAGCTTTTTGCCCTTTGGCCTTAAAAAAATGAATAATGAATGGCTCTTGAGAATTTCCCCTGATGCATCTAGAGCTGCCTCCATTACCAGGAAAGACTGGACAGTCTCCTCCCCGTCGCATTAGCTAGTGAAATGACCCAAGAGAGCTGAGAGAATTCCTAAGGTTCAAAATATGGTAGAACTATGATTTCTAAGGTAGAAGCATGAAGGTGGAAATGAAGACTGGTCTGATTCAGTATGGAAGCTGGCATTCCCAGAACCATTGAGGGCCCTCCAAGAAGTTCTTGAAAAAAATGAAATTAAAGTCCAGTTGGCTGTTTGGTGGGAAACAAGGCTTTCCCAGCTTCTATTTTATTTATTTTGTGGGACAGGTCATCTTCAGTGCTAGATTTGAGAGCTATTAGTTTTAGAGAAGATCCACCCTCTAGAGTCTTCTATGAGCACTTCAAGGATGTCACATGAGAAGTTCTGTTCAATATTGTAAGTGGGACCACATTTAGTGATGTTTGGGGGTTGCAGTGGTGTTTTCGCAGTTCAGAGATTTAGCTTAGGAATACATTTGTAACAAAAAGAAAAAGTTAAATGTAACTTTAAGAAAGATAGGTCAATAGCATAATACAGAGAACCAAAGTTTTGGAAACCTAACCTATACCCTGAATTTGGGAATTCATTTCTGGAATGGTGTTTGCATGTTAGAAAGGAATAAAAAGCAATTGTCTAAATCTACTGCTTGACACCAATGAGAGGTCCTCTTAGTGTGGTGAAGACTTCTTCAAAGTACCAATAACTCAGAAGTACTTCTGCCTTTAAGAGAGAATAGAAAGGAAATTATAAATGTGATTACAAACCCTTCACAGTCATCTAAGGAGAGAGATCACAATCATCTGCTAAAACCGAACACTGCAGAGGGGAAAAGGTATCCACAGGAGATTAGTGTGTCAGTAAATACATAAAGTACAGAAGTTCCACATATTTGACATTTGAAGAACAAAGCTATCCATCAATGTCCTGGCACAGATCGATCAAACAGAATGCTACTGCTGAAAACCTAATAGTATGATGGTAATAATGTAGCCATAAAACCTCTGGTCTATAATTGACTGCTTCCACTTGAAGCTAACATGTCTAAAACAGTGACTAATGTTCACCTAAAGATTTCACTTGCGTTGAATGGCAATCAGTTACACCTGACACTAGTCTCAGTGGATGGCTTGTGCTGGATAATGGCCTAGGGACAGATGCCAAGGGGGTGGGTGGAGAGCACATCCCCAAACAAGAGATGCAGGTATGTGATGGTTAAACGTGGATCTCAGGTATGCTTCCTCTTGGCCACCTCCTTTGGATGTGATGAGGCTGCCACTTTCTGACAAAGTAATTAGAAATGCACAAAGCTGGACAGTCCAGCAAGTTCCTCAGGGCACCTAGGTCTTAGTTGTCGAGTTCTGTATAGTGAGCATATTACTACAAACCACATTCCTGGACCATAAGAGCTCACACCCTCTCTCCACGCAATAAGTAACCAAATGCACAGAACCCAAAAGTGGTGGGCTGTGGGGGAGGGGGAAGCATTCACATGACTCAGCCTTCTCTCCTGTTTTTTTTTCTTTAAAGCTCCTGGATCATCTGTGAGTTCTGGGCGCCAGTCCAGTGAATAGTTTGGTTAAACAGGTCTTCTTGGACAAGAGATGTGGCTGGGCTACTGGCAGTGAGAACCGAAGTTTGAAAGGAAAGCTTACTGCTGCTGCTAGACGACAAAACAAAAGATCATTTACCTCTCAGCACAAATTCAGAGCCTTCCACCAGTACGAATGGCTGCTGAAGGGGCAGGGACCATGCAGTGTGGGATTATTCATGCGGGCATTTGCCACAACTAAATCAATCAAGTTCAACAATGCCCAGCCACACAGCAGGACCAAGAAAGGGCTGTGTTACACACATCTCAGTGTTTTGTTTTGTTTTGAATCTCTAGTGAGGTTCTACCCGCACTGCCTGTAAACCACCACCACTTCAGTAATGCCTAAATTTCAAAGCATGAGAATTCCTCCCTTCCCTTCAACACACAGGAGAGAAGCCGTCTGCATCTTTCAGTTCACAATCCTAAGCAAAAGCTCTTTATATGTTGGATTCAAGTAAAACAAAGTCATCTCTGGGTTTCATTAGGGCAAAAATCCCCAGGCCCTCCCATGCCCCAAAACGGATTTGCAAGCTTCAGCTTTCAGTTAGCCAGCAACTGTTTGTTACCAAAAACAGGCATTTTTATCCATGTTGTAAAGTTCATTGTAACTAGAAATTTTAATTAATATGTCTGGTGGCTTCTAATGGACTTGAGTATTCGTCAGATTGCTTTGTGCCCTTTGATATATACTTAAAGGTAATTGAGTAGTCTTACTGATGTATTTTTAAAGAGCAAACTATTGATTAATAATGTCTCAGTATTAATATAACCACTTTGTGTGAATCAAGAAACATCAATAGTAGAAAACCCATATTTATCTACAAATTAACAACTCTATATAGATCTGTTACTTTAAGCTAAATGGGGTACATCCACTCATTACATTCCAACAGGGACTAGACTCCTCATGATAGAGATTAAAGCTGAAGTTGGCCTTATTTTTCCACTGCATGAAATGAATGCTTTTCACCGCTTCATGCCCTAGTGCCGCTGAAGAATAGCCGCAGTAAAGCACAGGTCCACTTCCCCTCTGACAGGCCGATATTTTTAATGCCTTACTTGGTGAAAGCATTTCATACTTTGGGAGCTTTAATTGCTGCCACTGCCGAGCAGAATGAAATAAAAAATGATTGTACCATTCGGGACGGAGGTGGGGATGAGCCCAACTTTATCCCTGCTTAAAACCAGTTGTACGGTTCATATACTTCGAGTGTATGGTCCATTCAAATTGAATTACTGCAAAGAAGAAAAGCTGGAGTATTTTGGAGACTTGGGGTGAACCAGTTCCTGAGGCTGGGTTGTAGGACACTGGGTAAAGCACTTCTCAAACAAATGGAAACTGTCAGTTCTCTCTTTTTTAATACCTAGAAGGCCTAATGAGTCTACTCAAGAGATTGGTTTGAAAATGTTCTTAGGCTGTCTTTAGGATAGCATGATGGGTCCACTAACATTCAGCCAGTCTGTGTAAACACTTGTTTCAGTGGCCAAGCAATCTACAAATGGCAGCGATGGCAGTTTCCATGCTGGGACCCCAAGCCAAATTCTGAAAGGGTCACTTTGTTCTGAGCCGATGACAAAATATCCATACATTGCAACTGCTACCTGAATGTTATTTAGATTTATGAAGAAAGAAAAAGATAGCAGCTGGCAGGGCTCCCGTCCTAGTTGAATTCTCTCTCTCCCCTACAAGGAACATGGCCAATTTAACTGTAACTCTCCAACAAACTGCAAGAGCCACAGATGGAAATTAACATACAGAAAAGTGACGAACGTGCACAAGGAGGTCACATGATAAGTTATCAGCACCCTCAGAGGAGGACTGGAATATAAGCCTCCAGGATTTTGATCCCAGGCCAATGTTCTTTTCACTCTAATGTGCTTTGACCTGCAAGTCTGATGGCTTTGTTAAAAGAGGTGTGCTGGCCTAAATGTCACTCCTCTTTTTGGTAGAACATCTGAATGGGGGTTGTGAATGATACTTTTTATACCAGTGACTCTTAAATTTGTTTGAGCATAAGAATCTCCTGAAGAGTTTGAATCCCACTCCCACAGAATCTGATTCAGTGGACCTAGAGTGGGACCCTGCATTTTAACACACTTCCCATGTGATTCTGCTAGACCACATTTTGAAAAATACTGCACTACTAAAGGAAAATGGCTTTCTAGAAAACTAACTCCATTAATGAGAATTTCTTGCATCCCAAAGAATAAAATAAGCCAATAATAATCTAAGCTATAACAAGTATTCTTTAATAATTCTAACACACAATTCATTCATTCATTCACTCATTCACAGTATTTACTAGCAGGCTAAGAAACATAAATTTGCCCTAATTATTCCAAGACCAACCTACCCATTCACATTCAGTTCAAGTTAGCGAATACAAACTAAACAAATGGCATGGTGTAAATGTGCCGGTAACCTGTGAGGAATACAAGATAATGTCAGCTGAGCCAAAAAAAGCCCCATTTGGGGGCTGTCCCTGTGGCATAGTGGTTAAGTTCAGCACGCTCCACTTTGGCAGCCTGGGTTCATAGGTTCGGATCCCAGGCATGGACCTACATCACTTGTCAGCCATGCTGTGGCAGTGACCCACATATAAAGTGGAGGAAGACCGGCACAGATGTTAGCTCAGGGCTAATCTTCCTCAAGCAAAAAAAGAGGAACACTGGCAACAGATGTTAGCTCAGGGCGAATCTTCCTCAGGGAAAAAAAAAAAGCCCCTTTCTGTTAAAAACTCAAGGAGCAAGGAATAAAAGAACCCAAGGAATAAAACATGAGAGATATATATAGGAATTTGGCAGTAACTATCAGTTGGCAAAGGACGACTACCTGAAAACACTCCTACGACAACTGGGTACCCCCTTGGAAAAAGATAAAATTAGATTTCTAAGGCATCCATACACAAAAATAAATTCTAAGTGGATGAAAGAATTAAATGTGAAAACAAAACTTTAAAACTTTTAGAAGGAAATAGAGGAGATTATCTTTATGACTTTGAGATAGGAAAGAAATTTTTAAACAAGATGCACATGCCCCCAAACCATAAAAGAAAGACTAATAAATTGACTACATTAAAATTAAAAACTTAGGATCAACCAAAAAATTTCAAAAAAAGAACAAAGATAAGCCACAGACTAGGTAAAGATATTTAAACTCACAAAATGAGAAAAGAATGATATCCAGAAATCACATAGAACTATGAATCAATATGAAAGAGAGAAATATTATGAGGTGATCAATAAAAGACTGTCAAGCATAAAAATATATTGCATTAAGATACAGTTCTGGGGACAGAAAAGAATGGAATTTCAAGTTCAAAGAGAAAAGAGAGTGATATAAACTTTCTATTAAAAAATCTTAGTAGTATATTATTTAAATGGATGCTAGTGAGAGTTAAATCATTACGCTATTTTGATTCCGTTGAATTCTTTGAAAAGAGTGATCTTTAGTTTTAGCTTTAAATATCTATATTACAATATTATCCAGATTAAATCCTTTCCAACTATATAAATTTAGGCTGAAATATTTTAGATGTCTATTTAAAAATGTATGAGGAGGCACACTTTTCCAAAATTCTTTTAGGGGATATGTGAGCAAAGGAGTTGGAGGCCCACAGCTGTGAAGAACCTCTCACACATTTGAATAAATATAAGATTTTCACTGTATATTATTTACTTCCAATTAGTCATTATTATGACCTAAATGCCCATTAATAGAAGATAGGACAAATAAATTATGATATATTCACACAATAAAATACTATAAATGGCAGTGAATATGAATAAACAAGAGCTATATGGGTCAAGATGAACAAATCTCACAACAATGTTTGCAAATGAGGCAAGTTGCAGAAGTATATGTACTGAATAGTAATATTTATATAAAGAATAAAAACCTAGAAAACAAATGTGTACACATACACACACAGCACTCACATATATGTATATATTTATATATATGGTGAAGATAAAAATAAAGCATGCAAGAGAATGACAAACACCAAATCAAGAGGGGAACAGAATCCAATATCTGAGTGGAACCCAGGTTTTGTGGGGTGACAGCATGTATAATTTAGGAGGCTCCCTTTAAGAAAAAGAACAGAGTTTTGAAAAGAAAAATACGACCTGTTACCCTTGTGTATGCTACATTATCAAGCATATCTCAGATAGGAGAGCACTTCCAATTTGAGCAGGTGTCGATAAGAATAGAATCATTTGCTTATAATTTGCATGTTTAATGATCTGACATTTTTCCATGACCAGCTTCTGGCTCTATACATGTCATACTTTGTTTCTCCCACAAACATCTCACCCATAAACATCAGGTGTGGGCACCACAGGACACATTCAGTTACTCCATGACCTCTAGTTCTACGCCTTCATGACATGCTGCTGGTGAGAGGGAACAGTGAGCGGTGGGCGTATTCCTGGAAGCCACCATTCCTCCACTGGGACGTCCAGCAATAACTTAACAATACATGGAAGTAATGGGGACCCACATGAATATATCCTGTTAAACCCCAACTAAATGTATTCCCAATGTCAACGTCCCCTTAGCTAGATGCTTAAGTATCTGAGACCCGTCCCATGCAGGTAGACACAGGAGGGAACGTGTAACGGAGGAAAGGTAAGAGTGGAAAGAGATAGTGATCTTCACCAATTTCAGCTAAAATCTCTTACTTTTGCAAATTTTACAAATTTTTACAAAAACATATAATCATATAAACACATTGCTAGGGGCTCTCCTAGGGCTTGTGGAAGGAAGGGGCCAGCATCTTAAGTTTCATTAGTTTCACCGTTAAATCCATCCCTGGGGATCTGGGGATGATGAAGGAATCTGTAATGATTTATTTATCTGTAAGTGTGTGTGTGTGTGTGTGTGTGTGTGTGTGTGTGTGTGTGAGGAGAGAGAGAGAGACAGAGAGAGATGAAGAAAGATCAGATACAAATAAGACAACTTGTTAAGATTTAATAAAGCTGGGTTGGTGGGTACTAGTACGTACATTTATATTACTGTTTACATTTGTTTGTTTATTTGAAACGTTCCATTAAGAGATAGAGACAGAACACCCTGAGTGTGCTTGCATCCTGAAGTCTCCTGGGGAACAGTGGTAGAGAATTCTGCAGAAATGGCTGTGAGAAAGCTGTTTGGCCCTGGGGGGAGGGGCAGCCTGATAGCTCTTGTGACAGCTGTCAGTCACCAAAGGTCATGCGCACCTGCACCACCGCTTGGAGCTGGCGGTTCACACCACACCATCGCATCTAAAAACACATGTGGTGACACATCCTTTTTTCCAGAAGAGCCCAGCTTATGCCCCTGCTCCTGACTACCCACAGAAAGGGCTACCTGTTTTATCAAGACAAAAGAAATCGCTAGCGCCAAGCGTGACTCTGTCACCACATGTCACTTCACATCAGCTGGCACATGTCAAAGAATGACACAAAAAGCTGCCACCTGCCATCCTCTCACAGTGCACATCAAACTCCTTTTTGTAAAACACTTCAACAGCAACCAAGAGAAAATTTCCTTTATGAACCACGATGCCATCGATGAATGAGAGCGAGGTGAAATCTCATTTCCTGGAACTGGAGACAACAGAGGAGGAAGCAACTCTGCAAAAGGTCTCAAGTTAAAAATAGACCCTCCACTCCTCCCACCTACAAACGTTCCTTCCCCAGATATCCGTTTCCTGGGGACACAGTGGAGGTGTCAAAAAGCCACATGGAGCCTTTTTTGGAATGTGAGTTGTAACAATTTCTGCCTAAAATGAAGGATATTCGAGGATGTGATGGTTAGGATTCTTTCCCCTGTGCTTTCATCAAGAGTGGCAACAGAAAAAATTATTTGTGGAGAGGGAGTGGGG
Organism: Tapirus indicus; assembly: GCA_031878705.1. Lineage (NCBI taxonomy): Eukaryota > Metazoa > Chordata > Mammalia > Perissodactyla > Tapiridae > Tapirus > Tapirus indicus. The sequence goes on along the minus strand of CM062921.1, from coordinate 15,816,324 downwards.
AGGATGTTTTGAGAATTTTGCCATTTGTCTTCAGGCTTAACCCTGGAACGCTTTAAGATAATTACCAAGAATTATAAAACTTGAGGGCCAAATGTGACCTCGAGAGATAATCTAGTCTGATATTCCAATTTAAAGGAGAGGGAAAGCAGCAACCTGCCTGAAGCCGCACAGCTAAGGGCAGAGTCAGGGGGGCACTCAAACCTTCCCGCGGCGTGGAAACATAAGTCGTGCCCAGCGGTGATGGGCACAGACCCTGAAACCAGACCCCCACGATCATGTGACTTTGGGCAAGTTACTTGACCTCTATTCTTCCATTTCTTCATCTGTTAAATGGGGATATGGTAGTAACAGGATGAACCTCACAGAGTTATTATGGGAACTAAATGAGATTGTTCATGACTAGCACATCCCAAGTGCTGGTCATCTTGGTTTTCTTAATTTTATCATTAACCATTTCACTTACTTCTTCCACACTGCCATGACTCCACTCTCCAGGCATTGTTCCAGAAAGAGCTTTACTGGGGGAACATAGTGATGGCCTAGTAAGCAGAAGCAGAAAATGATCATTTCCATATGATGACTTTTGTAAAATAATTGGCTTTGATCTTAAGAAAAAAAATCATTAAACAAGAGGATGCAGCTTATTCCGGGGCATGGAGAAAAGAGAGGAAGGATGAAAGAATGAGTTGGGAGCACTAGAAATGACACAAGTGAGAAAAATGCCTCTGTACCCTAATGGGATCAGTTTTTAACTCGATCCAAATTAAACTTCAAACAATTATTTTTTAAGAGAAAGAAACTGTTCTAACAACAAGAACACACTAGTTCTAAGGACTGCTGCACGCGTCCGGACAAGGGGCTGGCTCGCACCATCACCACTCAAGCTTCCCACAAGCCTCGGGGGATCACCAGAAAATTATATGCATCAACTACCTCCAATATTATGCACATCTTTAAAATGTGCTTCCAGGATGTTCCTGTAGGACAGAGCCACTGTCATGTCAGAGAAGTTATAGCAAATTAATAAGGATCTCGACATACTTGAGAATACGTGGGGTCCAACAATGAAATCATTACTCTTCATCTCTTTGAATTCCAAGAAAGTGAAAAATAGCAACACAATAAAAAAATCTTTCATAACAGTTGATTAGAAAATTTGGCCTGCGGAAAATCAGGCTCTCGTCGCACGTTGCACATTAAAAATCCAAATATGTTAGAGAAACTGGGATTTTGAACCCCCCACAGCTTTAATACAAAGGATCACATTAATAAGATACAATTTAGATTTGCATTTTTTAATAAGCTCGGGATCAAAGGGAAGCATAGCTGAAGGGGTATTAAGCTGTGAGCACACAAACTCTTCCCTACACATTGGAGGAAGAAAACATGTTTCCCTTCTGCAGAAAGTCACCTACCATTTGAAAAATAGAAAATGTATTCTTTCTTTGGTACATCATTACTGATGAACAATTTCCAAGCATTTCAAATTGGTCCAGGCGCATTCACCTGCTGATCCACCTAATGGACTCAGTCCATCCTACTGTTACACGGTTCAACATGTTAATTGAGGACATCAATGAAGGAATTGATTTAGGCCCTTTCCTCTTACGTACATTTCTAGTTATGTAAAGACAAAACTCAGTCCTTTAATTCCCCAGGTTAGGTAGGATATGAGTGTGGTTGACTATTTATCAAACCATTCTTCATTATCATTAAAAACAAAACCACTACCATTTTAAAGCTTGAAATCAGGGTCCCGGGGGCCAAGAGAGTCTCACACAGAAATCTTCCTTCTTCACGTGTTCCAAGCACTCCAAGAACAACCTCACCAGAGGCAGATGCAGTTAGAGCCTTCTAGAGATTAATGGTTACATTTGTTAATATTTACTGAGGGTTAACTATGTGGCTACCATGGTACCAACCAAGCACTCAACACCCATTATCTTACTCTGTTCTCCTCATTTTAAAGATGAGGAAACGGAGGCCCAGAAAGGCTAAGTGATGGGCTGGGATTTGAAATCAAGCAGATGCCTAACCCCTGGGTCTGCAGCATTCCTGAAGGCCTATTACTCCTCCTCTCTCATCCACTTGCTCCCCCGACCCCAGCCCACCATATTCCAAGCCTTCTCAGTAGTGGTTCTCTGAGTCTGTATGGCTCCTCCTCCTTCCATCCCCGTGAAAGAGCTTCCTCTAACCTCTTCAGCTGTCCTATTGCTCATCAATAAAGAAAAACCTTGGCCATACTGCATTTCCTTCAGGAAGATTCCCAGATCAGGGCTGGCCAGCCTTTCCTGCCAATGTTCCTGTCCGATATGTGATCTTCTAGGCAAGGGACATGGAAATGCCTCTGAGGGGTTCCACAGTAGGCACCCCCCTGGGTGTCTGCACACTCCACATCTTCCTAAGAACTGTTTTCACATTCAAAGAGTACTACCCTGGTGGTCCCCCTCCCCAGCCACAACTCATTAAACCCAGGAGGGTCACTACCCGGATCAATCAAATACTGTCTCCCAGAAATCTAGTGTTGATACTCTGCTGACTGCTTAAACCGAGAATGGTTACCAAGGCAAGGCCCCTTACAAGCCCTGGAATTGCTTTCTGCTCCTAGGTTTCCATAAGACATGCCTGGGTTCTTATTCCCCTCTGTGGATTAAGCAAGTTGAGTTGGTTCCTGTTATCCCCAAGCAAGAGACCATTGACTAAGAAACATTCCTAAGGGGAGCCTTGGTAGTTTATGTTACTGAACTGATGACATGAGGAAGCAGCTCCCCTGGCAGGGATGCTACAAATACCCACACCTGCTACAAGGCCAAGCAGGGAGGGGGCACCCATTTTGTCATAACCACTGACTCTTCTCTTGGGGGTAGGCAGCCAATGATCATTAATATGGGACTGGAGCAGAAACTTTTGTCACTGGATAAAATGGGATTTAAGAAGAGACTTGAACTGAAACAATGGATCTGCTAGAGAGGTGAGGGGCTGCAAGCTCTTATGGCAAGATAGAAGGAAAAGGGCCCATCTGGAATTTGTGAATGACACTGACGGGGGCAGAGAGCAGGACTGGTGGTTAGTGAGGGAAGGAGGCAGGAGGATATATACATGATGAGATCTGGCGGGCAGGTGGTCTTAAAATCCAGGATGGGGAAAGGCTGATAACAAATGATCATTCATTTATTTATTTGGTTATTGAGCATCTACTGTGTTCCAGAAGTGAACCCCAGTTTAGATTCCAGTGGGGGAGAGAAGCAAGGCAACAAACACATAAAATAGACAAGATGGGTATTATGGAGGGAATAATATCATGGTAAGATGAGGAGTCAACTCTACCACCCAACGTTAAAGAAGCCAAAAAACAGCTCTCCCAGAGGTGAGGGTTGAGCCAAGCCCTAGGACAGGGAAAAGCTTGGTGATGTGAAGACACCAGGAAGGAGACTCTTGTGTCTGGAGTGTAGTGTGAGAAGTGGGAGTGGTAGAAAATGAGGTTAGAAAAACTGGCAAGGATCAGGTATGCACAGACACATAAACATGGAAAAAAGTTTGGATATTATTCTAAGTACAATGTGAAATCGTTGAAGGGTTCTGAGCAGGGAAGTGATATGATCCAAATTCATGCCTGCTGGGTGAAGAATGGATGGGCATGGTGGCGTATGGTGGATGAGAAAGGAAGCAGGAATACCACTTGGGAGGCTATTGCAATGATTCATTACCCCACACTGTGTAATCACACATCATGTGCACAACCACCATTTAAAAATGTTCACCAAAAGGCACCTCTCCAACAACATATTAACTCACTCAGCGGCAGTTAGGTATATTCCAATTTAAACATTTTAAGGCAGTGTCTTTTATGTATTTATTTATTTTGGTGATGTTTCAGAACCACACACATATGCTACCGTGATAGCATAAGGCAAAGTTGCACTGTGGAATTCTTAACATAATTAGACTTATTTTAATATCTGCTGCACTAGATTTCCTAAGCTGGTGACATTTTACTATTCAGCAAGTAATTATTGTCTGTTATGAAGGGAGTAGAAGACAAGTCCTTTTATTGAGTACCAAACTGTGTGTCAACACTGGACTGAGTACTTTATAAACCTAGTCTTATTTAATGGTCAGCACAATCGATCAACCACTCACACATCCATCCATCCATCCATCCATCCAATCATCCATCCATCCATCCAACAAATAAAGACTCTAAGTGGTCCTCTTTATTGTCCCAATTTTATAGATCAAGAAAGAGACTCAGGACAGTTAAGTGATTTGTTTAACACCACAAAGCCAGTAATCTATGGAGCTACTGAGCCAGGAGAGCAGGTTTATAAGTTGGACACAAAGGTTTTCAAAAGATGCAGAGACAGAGTGAGTAAGGGAAATGCTGAACCAAAGATGAAGCTTTTCCCTGAGCCCCCAGGGCTACCATTTCCCCATGCCCCCTCCCTTCATACATCTTTCTGGAATTCCTAGATCGGGAGCAGGTTTGTACAGATGAGGATTAGGGCACCTGTGAAAAGTGAGCAGTCTCTTATGGCTACTTGGTCAAGGTCAGGCCCTTTGCAGAGCAACAGGACTTTGTCAAATACATCCCGCCTACAATGCTAGAGTTCCTGCCAGGTTGGGTGTTATCTGCCACTTTGGAAATTAAACATCCATCACCTTAAGACATCACTTTGGATAGTTTTCCATTTATTTGAGAGTTCTTTAAAAAGTAGTGACTCTACTAACTGTCAAAGTAAATAATAAAGCTTCTAGAAAATAGGAAAATATATTAATGACCTGGGACAGGCAAAGATTTCTTAAACAAAACACAAAGAGTACTTACTATAAGGGAAAACTAAGTTGTACTACATTAAATAAACAAACTTCTGGTCATCAAATGATACCATTTCAAAAGTGAAAGGCAATCTACAGTGTGGGGGGAGATATTTTCAATACATTTGTCTCAAAACGGATTTATATCCAGATTTTATAAGCACTCCACAAAGCAATCACAAAAAGATAGACAACTTAGTAGATGCACTCAAACATGCATTTCACAACAAAGAACATTTGAGTGCCCAAATACACATATGGAAAGGTGCTTAACATCATTAGTCACCAGAGAAATGCAAAATAAAACCATAATGAGATACCACTACAAATCCACCAAAATGGCTAAGATGAAGGGACAAAATTTAAAAAAAAAAATGAGTGAGAACAGGAAGCTTCCAGCACTCTTATAGTTTGCTGGTAGGACTGTCAATTGGTACAACCACTTTGGAAAAATAAAGTGGTAGTACTAAAGCTAAATATAAGCATTCTCTCATGACCTAGCAATTTCATTCAATAGAAATGTATGGACATGTTCACCAAAAGAAACATACAGGAATTTTCATTGCAGCTATTCATAGCCCCAAGCTGGGTATGACCAAATGTCTAACAACTGTAGATAAATTATGATGTAGTCATATGATGGAATACTATACAGCAATGAAAATGAACTGTCACTACATGCAATAACATGGATGGATCTCATGAACTTAATAATGTTGGGCGAAAGAAGCCAGTCTCGAAAATACATGTTATATCATTCCATTTATTCAGTGTTCAATTGGGTAACCTTAATCCATGCTGAAAGGAGGCAGAATGGTGACTACCTTTTGTGGGAATGGTGACTAGGAGGGATCAGGATGGGGCTTCTGGATCATGGCACTGCCCTCTTTCTCCATTGGGTGGTGCTCACATGGCTGTGTTCATTTTGTAAAATTGCATCTAGTGATATTGCATCACTATTCTGTTAACTTCAATGAAAAATTAACTCTAAAAATAGTGACTCCTGACACTTTCATCACAAACACTTATTGAGCACCTACAATATACCAGGTCCCAGGCTGGGGCAGAGGGGAGAGAGGATCTGCCCACGCATAAGACCAGGTCCGCACCCGAGTGGCCCTCCATCTTTGAAGTCCTTGGGCCTCTCCCCTTTGGCTGCTGCTGACTAATCAATAGAAACTATTAAATCAATACAGACTATTAAATAGAGACTAATCAGGGGAGACCCTACTCAAAGTGACTCTGCCAGTTCTTCAGAAAAGGGAATCATCCTGAGTAACATAATTAACTGCCCAGGACCTTGCCTGTTTTCTAGAATGCGTATTTATGTCCCAGATATAGTAAAGCTGAAATCAGTGGCCATTTTCAGGCCCATTTTAAAGTCATAATACTGTTAGCTTCTCAGAACACTTATGTGTCAAGAACTTTATGTCATTTAACCCTCATGACAATCCTATGAGATATGTATTATTATTCCCATATTAAAAATATGGAAATAGATTTAAAGCAAGTGAAATAATTTGCCCAAGGTCACAAAGCTGGTGACTGGCAGAGCAAAATGGGTTAAATTCAGGTTCTTGTGCTCCCACGCCCTTTTAAGAATGGGTGGTGCTGTTCTAAACACAGACACACACTCTCCCTCTAAATCTTCCACCTCTGGTGGAGGGAGGGAGGAGGCAAGCAACAGATGCCACCTATCACCTGCCTTTCACTCATGGGTGGTGACAGGCAGCCCCAAGATGACAGTGAATTGCTTCGAGTCACCTGCAAACATCTAGAGAAGGCGCCAGTGAAAACAAAGGCCTTTCTCCCGGGGCCCAGACGTTGACAAAACATTAATGGAATACAAAATTATAAAATATGATTTTATATTTCACCCCAAAATTCACTGATTTGCTGAGCAACTTTTATCCTTCAAGCACGGTCAAGTTCAGGGAAACACGTAACAAAGAAAAAGCTCTGAAAGCAATGCGCTGAGGAAAATGCGGGAAAGCACAATTATTCCTCTAGCATCTCATGAAAAATTGAAGGTTTGGCTGTCAGGGTATAAAACAGCCCTGCTTCTGTGCCACCACATCATCACGCCCGATGCACGCTGGAACTGCAGGCAGCGCCAGAGCCATAGAGGTTTATGGACCTGGTAAAAAATAGATGGTTGTAAGGACCAACTCTGGCTTATGAATCTGGCCAGTTGGAAAGGGAGAAGGCTCTCCAGCAGATGCACTGAAAGAAAATACTAGAAAACAAAGAAGGCCACCATCCCATGCAAACCTGAGTGCCCCAACAGAATCGGTTTCACATGAAGCAGACACCAAATGGGACTATTTCCATTCACAAATGGGTCTCTTTAGCCACCAAAAGAAGCAGCTCAGGACCCCCACCTCAAACCAGGCCAGACAAAGTGTGCCACTCAAAACAGGGAACGGAGCCATAGCTTTCCGAACTGTTCCTGGTTCGAGATTCTAGACAGTAGATTGGCAAGGACAACAAAAGAATATTCCTTTTAATGAGAATAATCTATCACCACTACATCAATCTGATTAATGTAATGGGACCATTTCAAAGGAGGAAATTACAGGTCATTAGGAGTAATTTCAAATTAAGTTATGGGTTTCAATGATTTTCTTCAGTTTTCTGGAGAATTTATCCAGAATTTTATTTTGCATGTTTCATTCAGAGGACAAATAATATTTACATGATTTTACAAACCTTTCACGTGCAAAGAACTGTGTGGAGGCCTGAATCCTGGACTATAACTAAAACTGTTTCAAAAATCTGTCTTCTCCCCATTTCTCTCATGCAGTGTTTTTCCGGTTCAGTAGAACATGTCTCCCATCCCTACCTAGTCTTCATTTATTTTATTCAGTGATGAAACAAACACCTCAGTTTCGAGTTGTTTACAAAACAGTTTGATAATCTGATTCCATTAAATGGCTAAGAACTACAATAAGAACAAAAACATAAATTACTTTAACCATCTGTTTTTGGCTAACAAAGGCGGCAAATGGAAAGGTTAAGTTGATACTCTGCATTTAATCTGTGCTATTGTGGAAGGAAAACCCAATTAGAGATGATATTTCATTGCAGGCTTTACACTGTTTCCCTTTTGTTCTTTAATTTGAGTTGTACCCATTGTGTTACCGAACTAGGGGAAGGTTCATTATCTCCTCCTCCAACGTGTTGCACAGGGTGCCCTCATTTATAAATTGAACATTGCCAACGCTGCTAATTATAACCAGCTACTCTCAACTGCCGAATAACTCCTTTGCAGAGTTTAGCAGCAAAACTGTCCTCAAATTATCATACAACAAGGGACTCAATTGCAACCCGCATTGCTCTCCCAGGTAGAACGAAGAAGGTGGGAACTCAGGGAAAAGGTGCTTTTGGACATTAAAAATTTAAAGGAAAGGTTAATCCAAACATTTCCTCTGGCATCAGCTCCCTGGGTGCCATCTGCAAACGGACAGTGAAATCTACAAGAAGTTTATTGAAGAAATGCTGCTGGTTGACCTAAATGCAAACTCCTTTCCATGTGGATTCCAAAGTAGGGTTTTAGTACCTTCTGAGGGTCCAATACTCAAAAGCTGCTAGATCTGGGTATCAAATGTCCAGGCAGGGCAGACATGCTGTTTCTCGCACTTTTCTGAACTAGCCGCCTGGGGAAGACCCAGCACACTAGCACTCTGGTGACTGTTGGCAATGGGAGGCACCATCCTATTGGCCACTCTCCCAAGAATTGAGAGTTCTACTTGTGCAAGCCTTCATTCTTCTCAACATGCTGCCCCTATGCCTTGAGCACCAACTTGTCCTCCTGGTGATTTCCTTCTTGTACTTAAAGAAAAAGGCTTCCCTGTCGGTTCCCACCATCCTGCCCTCTCCTCCAATAAGGCTCCTCCTCCTGCCAGCCCTGCCACACCCTCACAGAACCAATGACACTCGTCACAGTATCTGTTCGCCTGTCTATTATGCTAAATGGGGAGTTCCTTGCTACAGAACTACCTTAGTAAGCTTTATATTCCTAGCACTACATACAATGGATGACAGCCTGACAAATGAATGAATGAATGATCCATCATCCCCCAAGCAGCGGAGGCAGTAAGATGTACTCTGCAAAGAGTAAACTGCCATGGGGCTGGAAGGAGGTGTCATTATTCCCGGTCAGTGTTGCTCAGAAAGCAATGTAGTGAGAGTTACTCCACGAGAAGATTCCCCTGTGACAGTGACCACAGTGCCAATCTTGAAAGATATTCATTGAGTGAATGAATGATCCAGGCAAAACCCTTGGGAGGTGGGCAAAAGTGGTTTTCTCTCGGTTTTATTCAGGAGAAAACTCTGCGGGCTCAAAGAGCTCGCTCTGCACAAGCTGGAGTTCAACTTCAGGCCCAATGCAAGGCAGGAGGAGGGCTAAAGGCTCCCGAGTGAGGCCAGTCCACCAGCAGGGAGAGCATTATTCCAGAGGAGAAGCCAGTGGGAGGACAGTGTCAGCATGAGGACAGCAGTGTCTAGCCACTGCTCAGTAAAATGCGGTGGCCGCCATAAACAAGAAGTCAGGGAGCTCTGCTCCCATTACCCCAAGGGGCACTCAGGGAGAACAAAACAATGAGGTCTTGCACAGAAAGCCAAAGACCAGAGCCCACAGGGCTACCCTTGGTGCAAAGGCAGTGGGTGCCCAGGGGCAAGCTAACAGGGGCTCAGGGAGCCCCAAGCTCTACAGCAGTGTCAAAGGCCTAACACTGATGCACAGACTCGGACCCCGAGAGCAGTGCATGTGGTCCTTCCAACTATGCACACACAGTGGACCCCTCGGTGCCACCAAACAGTGGGGCTGCCCAAGGACATTGTATTTGAAGGAAACAGTGCATTGCTATACCCTAAGATACGGAAGTATGATGTAGCTATGTTTAAAAAAAAAAAAGCCAACATGTTTCCGGCTGTATTCAATATGGACAATGCAGCTATGAACCAAAATCAGTAAGTACAGACCAAAATGGCAGAGGAAAAATAAACCAGCCTCTATCACGACCTCAAAGTCTCTAAAATCAGGGTCCCAAGTTACCTTTTGACCTTGCCTCTCTGCAGAGGGCAGAGTAACCAAGAATCCCCTCTCGTCCAGCTCACTCTAGTCTCAAGGATCTTCTAACCCAGCACTTCCCAAGTGTGTTCCTCAGAACTGGATGAAGGGGTCTTGTGAAGGTTTCCTCAGTCAAATAAACTTGGGCCATCCTGGCTTAAAAGAAGTTGAGCATGTTTCTTTGTTTTTTCTTTCCTCCACTTATCCCCCACCTCCCACCTCCCAAGCCCAGTCCCTCCCCACTGAGTACATTTCATCATTGCAGAATTTATCAGAGCCTTTGTATATGGTACCGTACGGTGGACCATCAAGCAGGCGACATTCAGTACTTTGCTGTGTTTCCCACCTTACTTCATAGAATGGGTCACAGAACAGGGCAATGGCAGAGCTTTGTGTCACAGGAAGCTTCCCCACAGGAAGGTGCTCCTTTTGGGGTATAAAGCTCCATGTTGCCTGGGCCCTGGGTCTGGCTGTGGATGTCAAGGACTGGCTAGAAGCAAGCACTCTGAACTTGCTCTATACGCTGCACGGCTCTTGTTTGGTTCACACCCTTCAGGAATAAGTGAGGTGAGAGACTGTGGCTGTGGGGGAGCCTGGGGCAAAAACCTGCTCTGCTGATCACCAGGTGACCCCTGCAGCATGCGGGCCACAGGTGACCACACAGAGGACCTAAGGGATAGCACATCCCCCTGCTCCTCCCAGCCACCAGAGCTGCTCTTAGGTGGATTCAGAAAACAAAAAGTGAAGTCCACCAATAATTCTGCAACTTACAAATCATATAAGTAATTAATCCCACCTCCCATTGATAACTGAACCATAAAGATTCCAATATACAAAATTTTTTTTTTTTTTTTTTTTTTACAAAACCAGAATCATGTAAAATTTACTTTTCTTTTACTTTTTTTCACTAACCAAAATATTAGGGACAACTTTCCTGGCCAACACATGGAACTGCCCCATCCACGTGATGAGCTTCATTCTACTCCCCTGTAAGAACTATCACTAATGTCCCAGGCCCCTACTGCTGGACATCAAAGGCTTTTGGTTTTTGTCTTTTATTATTTGTTGTTACAAATAACATTGCAGTAAACATTCTGGAATTTATGTCTTCATGTACCACATTTGTACACTAAATTTTTAAAAAGAGGATTGCAGAGTCGAAGGAAAGGATATTTTTAATTTTAAAAGATATTGTCAAATTACTCTCCCAAACTGTTGCAACCATTTTACATTCTCACTGCCACTATAGAATAAGGGTGCCTAGCGCTTTCCCATAATAGTTATTTGGGTGTATGTCTTATTTCTGCAATCAGCCAGAAAATGCCTGGAAGGCAGCAAACATCACTTATCCATCTCTGTGTATCACGTACTTGGCGTTTCATCTCACTCACAGTAGATGCTCAAGGAATATTTGCTGGATGAATGTCAGTAAGAAATCATTAGACATCATTCAAGTGCCTGGGATGAAACCATAATCCACAAGCAATAAACTAAGATCCAGTGTTATACAACATGACAAAGGCATACAATTATCTGTAAGAATAACCGTCCTAAATGGGCTGGAGATCAATGACCAATTAATGGGCAATATAAGTTTCACAAAAGGATGTATTGCCTTTAACAAATCATGCATTTAGACAACCCTCACGTGGTGGGGACCACCAGGCACAGAGCTATGAATAGATCTGACTATCCACTCACATGCCACATTCAGTTCTACACAAGCCAGCATGGGTTCCTGAACTACGTGGAAAGGAGGACACCTGTCAATAACAACAATGAATTATTAATTCTTTGGTTACAGGATCTTAATTTACTGCTCACTCCCTCATAGGAAATCCATGCAAGAGTGGAAACCAGGACATACCCAGGACTCGTGTCTCCTTCTCAGGAGAATACTGGGCAGGGTGGTAGCCAGGAAGATAGGATGGTTTCCAGCCTGGAGGATGGGTCTGGGAGGCAGAATTCAGGAGAGGCATAGGATCTTTGATGCCAACCAGGGGACAGGAAGTGAGCAAGGTGCCCCCTGCTTCATCCAGGACACTAACCAGATGGAGGGGAAGGTGGGATACACATCTTGAAGTGCGGTCCGGGAAAATTTCAACTAGGAAACGCACTATCCATGATCTTCTGGAACCCTAGGCTTTCCTCACTGCAGTCACTGGAAGGTCAGTCCTCCAGCCCGATGCTTCCACCCTGACTCACAGCATTTGATGTGCTGTTTCTCCTGCTGGTTCTGAATCCAAGACCCTCACCTTCCAACTGCCAAACATGCAGATTCTTATTTATGATGAATCCCACCACGTTCTACAAGAACTAATTTGGAAATGGTGGCATTTCTGTAATAAAGTCCGGAAACTTCTTATGTCAAGAAGGAAGTTGATTAGAACTATGCCATGAAAATGTACATGACTATTGTGCAAAAAAATTGTAGGCTAATCTGCAAATGGATCACTTGGCCTTGTTAGAACAAGAACAACATTTTGGGTCATTTAAAATTTTGGAATTACTTTAAGTCACAACTTCGGATCATAACACCTGGGGCTGGTTTTCCAGGTTGTTTCCTGACTACTGTCTTTTTCTCAAGCTCAAGGTTTCTGAGCAGGATTATCTTTCTTGACTTTGTTTTCTGGGATTATACCAAGTGCTGACCACATGATGTTTTATCAGCTGTCCCAGAATCTAAAAGGTGCCAACAGCAGTAGATGGACCCGGAGCCTATGCAGCCAGGCCTGGTCTGGCCCATATGATGGACCTAAGTAGGAGGAGGGCAAGCCAGGGAAGAGCAGTGACCTGAGGTCTAGGCAAAGAGAGGCCAGAGATCAGAGATCCCATGGCAGCAGCATTAACTCTCGTCTCAGAGCTCAGGGCGTGTACTTCTCCATCAGCTTGAGCACTGCGTTAATCACGGTCAAGAGGTGGCTGGGGGGCTGAGGCAGCCCCGATGGCCTCCCCGATGCTGGCTTCCTGGGCAAGACTTCCCAAGCTCCGTTGGTTCCAGGTCTCTTCTTGCCAAACTCGTGAGGTCAGGCCTCACAGTCCACTCCAAAGAAGTCCACCTGCAGAGGCTCTGGAGAATGTGCATGCACACAAATGTACACAAACACACACACACACACACATGGGCACTTCACTTAATAGAAAAAGCTCACAGGAGAGCAAAAATCCCATGTTGAAAACTTTCAACTATCAAAATAGACTTTTAAAAAGACAATTATTCCACTGTCCAAAGGACCCTGGGTTGTGATGGTTGCATAAGCTTGTGAACATCCTAAAAAGCACTTTAAAGGGTAAAGTCTACGGTATGTAAATTATATCTCAATTGTTTAAAAAAGACTGACAGGATTTCCTTGCAAGGGCTGTGTGTGCCTTTGGTGGCTGGACAATGTGACTAGATTCACAAAGACAGATTTGGGATCTGGATCTCCTGTCCTACAAAAGGCAAGATATACCTGCATGTGGAACAAGACGGGAAGACAGCTATGTTCTCACTGTAACGGTCACAAGGCTGCTGACCATTCTAATGTCACATGCTGCTGCCGGCAGACAACTCCTGGTGCGCAGTGTGGGAAAGGCCAAGTGCCCCGCTCTTAATCTCCCCGGGCCTGGATGAGGAAAATCAATGTAATGACCCATAAGAGGAACCTGCTCATAAAGAAGGTCACTAAACACCTCTAGTTATTCGCTGGCTCTTTAGGAAAGAAAATATCATAAAAATCTATGAGTAGGGCATAACCCCATGCTCCATTAACACATGTGATTTGAGGAGGAAAACGACTCACAGACACTCATGCTAGCATTTTCTTCCTTATTTCTGTCCATACCAACTGCCCTTGCTTGGATCCAGCGTTCGCGAAGTGCTCACATGCCAGGTACTTGCTTGAGAAACACCAGAGGCCAAACAAAGCACAGCCTGATACCACAGACAAGCCTGTTTGTTCTCAACACATTGAAGATGTTGCTGGAAAACAATTTATTTACACACCCAGATTTCCAGCGTCACTATGGTGCCTTCAAGGCCCATTTCATCTTGGGTTGTCAGTTGCTAAGTGCAAACACCAAGCAGCATCTTGAAATTCATGCGAATTCATGAATAAATACAATTTGCTCCTTGGAAACATGCATTTGCCTTTCCCACAAGGCCTCCCTCCCCACTGGGCTGGGCTGCCTTGCTCCCCCAGTATCAGATGGCCTGAGGCGGGTCCACAGAACACAAAGCACATGGCCCCCACTTGGATGCCCTGGTTCTTCCACCTTCCCTTTTCAGACTGGAATGCGCATGGAAAATCTGTGAGTCATGGAGGGAGGGGGATCTAGATGAGCCATAATGTCACACACTTCTCAATGGCCACCCATTTCCCTCAAGTGGCCCTACTCATCTAGGGATTCTAATTCAAGTGAACCCTCAAAGGTCTGTGTCCTCAAGTTTAATCTGCCTCTCTAGCACTAGGGAGATGTTAGATTTTGAATGCCACCAGATATTGTGCAATGTCAACAAGTCTTTGCTGTAGACACTCCATAAATGCTCCCATGGAACCCCTTGATGCTTCTTTTCAGCGGACACCATTCCTACTCATGAAGAGGTCTATCACAGCACTAGGTCAGGAGAACCTGGCTTCTCCCTTCCCTTGAAGGAATCAACAAAGGACAGCCATGCTTCTCAGCCCTTCTTGTCACACTGGTCCTATTTGCCACTGACAGAATGCTGGCTAATTCAGGCTGACAAGCCCACAGATTAGACTCTACTGGATGGCCTGTCATACCTTAACTCCTCATTACTGGATGTCTGAATGCTCTGTATCAATTAACAGCAAGACACAACCTGGAGCTTAGTGCCATTCACTGGGCTTAAAAATTAGCAGCACCTCTGGCGTTGTGCATTTTCCTTTAAAAGTAATTCAACACTGACCCCCAAAATCTCAGATTCTTTTGTTTTTCAGTAGTTTTTGTGTAACCAATTAGTCTCTTTTGTGCTCTTGGTCCTGCTTTGGTTTGGGCAAGAGTGAACAGCATTTAAAATGAAGGCATTGTTTATTCACAAATCAAATAAGCCCCCGACAGCTGCCCCACTGGCTTCCTCATTCAGTTAAAATTAATGCCCAAGGCCTCAGGGTGAATGGTCTTCTGGGGAGAATGTGGGCATTTATTTTCGGATTCCCATTCAGTGTTGGGTCTTTTAATGCCAAATCCTATTTAATGTACTTGTGTTATGTTAAACTGTGTGCAAATTTATTCCATGGACTACTTGACAGAATTCATACTATTAAAGTCAAACACGATTTGCACTTGAAAAATAAGATCTTTACCTCACTTTCAAACAGCAGCAACCCAGCGTTGCCTTTAGCAGAGTTTAAGCCAGACCGGACCTTGCCATGCCTCCAAAATGAGCCCTCATTTTCTTCCCAATGACCACCGTCCGTCGGGAAAGGTCATTTCAAAGCACCACAGGCATTTTGTTCCTCACTCATGGAACCATTTAAAGGAAATTTCTGTATGTTTCCAATAAAAACTATTGTTCTTTTAAAGTATGTAACCAACACTACTTTCCAATATTGTTTTCTCATTCTACCTTGCACAGGACAGACAGTTCTTAATAACGTTACTGAATTTTACAACTGTCCATCAGACTTTGTAGTCTCTGGAAACATCGTGTTTGTAAGAGCTTTTGGTCCTGAAATCTCAGAGTCTGAGAAGAGTTTTGAATAAATCAGGGTCTAAGTTTCTTCAGTGGCTCTATCTTAATATTTTGGCCTGCCTTCAATACATGCTAGTCCTCAAAAATCTCTCAGGAATGCCCAAAATAGCAGACATATGGAAACTTTGTGTTGCAACATTTTGCTTTTATCACTCGGCTATCCTCCTCTTGTCATGAATAATAAGAAATTACTTTAAATATTCCTGAAATGTTTGGTCCTTTTTTCTCCTTGTGACACTGAGGATATCCCAAGAGAGAAACTCACTCAATCACAGTGCCAGGCTGTAACTCTCATGAAATTGTACTTTCTCCTCTCTTAACTGGTAATTCAGATCAGCTATCCAACCACGGCCATTAACAGCATTTTCCTTGAAATCACTTCTAACCAGGATAAGACTGGCGCATTACTGTTACTCTCCCAGCTCACAAAACAATTCTGGAACTCACCGTGCACGTGTGAGGTTTCCAATTACTGCCTTGGTCTTGGTCTCCCCGTCTCTCTCTCTTTTTTCCTCTCTCTCTCTCACACACACAGACACAACACATGTATGAGAGAGAGTCAGAAACAGGACCCCGTGGCTATTTAAACAGACTACACTAATGCTCCCAGATTTGTATTTGTTCTGCGGGACCACTTCACTTCTCTCTTGCATCTTCAATAAACCTCTCTCTCCACAAAGTCCTCTCTGTGCATAAACACATTCAGATCGTCTCTCCTAAGAACACCTTCTCTCTGGTCCTCAAACTGCCATCGAACTCCCGACTACCCACTTTCACGGCCCGGAGTCAGGAAGAAAGGAGCTTATGCTCCAGCCTCCTTTCCTCACCGGCCAGTTCCTCCCATTCCTCAGATAAATAAACTCTAATTTCAGCCAAAACCTGCCATGGAATTTCTTCCCTTGAAGTATCCCAACAATTTCCTTAATCTCAAATCCAACAGCATTTTCTCAGACATTTTTTCTTTAAGCTTTAAATAGCAGAAGATGGTCAACTGTCCACTTCTTCATGGACTTTCCTTCCCTGGCATCAGACCCTCAGGGTTTCCCCAATTTACCAACTGCTCTTCAAGCTTTTCCCATATCAGTACTTTGGCTAAGAAATCCCTCGCCTTGAGCTTGTCCTCCCTGCCCTCATCACAGGCTCAGCTTCATGAGACCTTCAGTTTGCTTCCCTCCATCCTTCTCTCCCTTTAACAACTGGAATTTACCTGACACAGCTCTCTACTTGCCACTTCATGGTTCTCTCTATCACTGTCATCTCTCCCTGGCCAGATCCTATACTTGTTGCAGGTGGAGACAGTCTCAAGCCTCTTAAAATCTCTGTGCATTTGGCCCAATGCCTCATTCTGCTGAATGTTCAATGAGTTTATTTTCAAAATTAGTTGTAAGCAAAGTCATTTTTTTCCTTCCCGGTTTCTTTGTCACACTCTCAGTTGGCACCACTGTTAAGACCAAAGCTCTCAGTCCTTACTGTGCAAAAAAATCCAGAGAGCCTGACTTTAAAACAGGGATCCCCGGGCTCCACCCTCAGATAATCTGAAGCAGTGAGTCAAGGGTGGATCCCAAGAATCTGCATTATTATCAAGCACTGCAAGTGACCAGGCCAGGCTTTGAGGAAGGCTGTTTTATATCCATAATCCCAATATAACCACTGCTACAAAATACCCATAAGAGTTAATCTTATGGTACAAAGAGTTAATCTTAAGGTACAAAATTCAGTCCTGATTCATGAAATTCTTGGATTTTTTTTTTAGGTGAGACAGGCAAGTGTGATGTCAATCAACAATTATTTATTGAGGGGCTTCTAAGTGCAAGGAACTGTCCCAGGCACTTGGAATATGGCTGTGAGTTAACAGACAGAGCAAAAATCCCTGCTCTCCTGAGGCCTGATTTCTGGAGAAGCCTGGGTGCCAGTGCACCCTCCACCATGTTACCATCGGCACAGGTCTCAAGAGAGGACTGAGGACAAGGCAGGGAAAAACTGGCTCCTGAAGTTTTCACTAGGGTCAAAACACAAGTGTCTCCATAATGTGTAACCAGTTCCCACACTGGGTGGCCCTGGCCCAATGTTCTTCTGGGTCATCTATTTCCTTCCCCAAATGGCTACCTGCTGTTGTGTCATCCTTGGTCCTGGCCTTGCTCCACCTGCTCATCAGGCCTCTGAAGGAAGAGTGTGGAACTAAATGTTCAAGTGCCCTGCAGGCCAACTATGGCTAGTGGTGGGGCAGGGCAAGCCTGAGGGGGCTGGGTAAGGAATTCTCTTAAGGTCCCCAGAGAGCTTCCCTTCCACTGTTTGTCAGGCAGAGGCTGTGGGGCTGGTGCTGAATCTTTCATGTGTATTGGCTGCTGTTAGAGTTGTTTTATTCATCGTTACTTTTATTTGATCCAACTGTTTCTTGAAACCATCCACATCCAGCATGCAGATTACATGCCTACCAGATTTTCTTTCAAAAATAAACCCCACAATGACTCTGCTATGTAAACAAGCTCTCAGTACTTCAGAGTACTTCAATAGCTTCCCTTTGAAAACAAAACCCTAAAGTGGTATTGAGAGGCGGGTTCCAGATGGGGCGGTTAAATGTACCTCACCCCTGGGAAATGAGCGCCGTTTCACTGCCGCAGATGCAGCGGGCTGGGCCCCGTTCCCTGGTCAGGCCTCCTTCCCTTGGTCACCTCGCACCCATTCCCTGCACTAGTTGCCCTCGCAACCACGGAGTCCTGCCTCCAACTTCAAGACACAGGACTAAATCCAGGGCCACTATCAAACTCACCTAGCACCCCGAGATCATCAAGATTCTCCTTGGCTTGACCAGTATAGTTCATTCTTTATCTTTCAAAGGCTGGCCTGGATCCTAAACTTTAAAAAGTGAAATAAAAAAAGCTCCTTTTCACAAAGCTGATCCTAATCACCCACTAATCAAAGGCCTCCAATGAGCTCACTTTAAGGTTGGGACCAGGGAGAAAGTCACCAGGGTTATCCACAGTGTGACTCTGAGCCTGCACTGATATGGATTCCACTACGTGAAAAGGACAAAGCAAGGAGAATCCTTAACTACTTTTCTAGCATCTACTAAATGTCTGGCATTGAAAGGGAAGAGGGAAGGTCGACTTCATCCTCTCTCTGGGTTACACGGCTCACAAGTGTCTCCCCTTTTGCTTTCAATTTCTCTACTGAGATAATTCACATACTCCATGCCTGGAGTATGACCTGGACATCAGAGCTACTCAACAGATGGTGGCCCCACTCACCCTTCTAAACTCCTGTCTTTTGGACCAAATTTGTTATTGACTGCAGTAGCAGAAGTCTCTCTCATGGTCTCCTCTCCCCACCCCCTGCCCTTAAACATTTAAAATGCAGGCTCCCCACCTCGTGACTTTCGGGTGTTCAATAAATATCTGATGGCAACTTATTCATGTTCATCGAGGCTTTGGGAATTTTGAGTTAAAGACTCAAGGAGGCTCAGAATTCTATTCTCCAATAGGCCCCTGTTTTTACCAAATGGATCTTAATAAATCAAATGAAACAAACTATCCTGTTTATGTAAATTTAAACCTATCAGTTGATAAAACTGGGCTCAGATATGCAAGAAAACCCCCAAGAGTTTAGACGAGAAGGCACCAGACAAAGAGCTTCTCCTGCAAGCTTATCTGTTCTCCGGAGACCTTGATTTCCATGGCTGCTGTAACCTGATGTCTAAACGTCCTGGGAGAATTCATTTTAAATGTTAAATATTCACAGGACACTTCCTTTTGCTAACACACCATGGCCGGGGCTCCAAAGTCATCCTCACAGTATTTGCAGGCTAATCCTTCTACGTTTAGTTGTAAAAGCTGTCAATTAGGAAAATCTCTCTCTCTGACAGTCAGGAACTGCATCCTATTTTCATGTACATAGACACACAATGAATCACAGGCTTCACTAATCCTTTAAGAGTGTTAGAGGTCCCACGGGACTGTTCCAATGAAGGCAAACCCTGCCCTGTATTATGCTATTTCCTACTAATCCTAGGAAAATGAATGTTAATTTATCATGAAAAAGGGTTAATTATGCATTTATTTCTGACGTAGGTACATGAGATCAGGCTCAGAAATAATACTGAGTATAATTCTCTTTTAAATGAGGATTCCATTTTAAGGATTTTTATCAAACAGATGCTAAACTCGGAGCAACTGTGCAGAAGAAAAAGAGTGGCTGGGTACTGACAAGACCCAACTATAATTTTAATTAACCTTCTGATCCTGCTCAAATATATTTTGCCTTGTAAAAATCTGTAATAATATCTATTTCAATCTCCTCTGCTATTAGTTATTAAATTGAAAATGGACGCCTAGACTGATTTGGCAAAGATATTCAAGAAATTTTTCTTTATTCTCTCTGGTTTATTAAAGTAATAATTTGTAGCATAAAACGTTCTCTGATTAAGTAATTTAGTGTAATTAAATCACCAGATTTATTGGGCTTCCTGAAGTAACACAGCTGGAATGATGGTGACTGTTGGCAGATGCTGAGCCACAAGCACGTCTTGGCGGTGGCTTTCCTTGAACTTCCCTGCTGCTCGGACCAAGGATTCATTGGATTCACATGCCCCCTCCCCAGGTCTGTGAGGGTCTGAAGGCCTCTGCCTACTGACTTCCTCTGGCTCACAATTAAAGAGGAGTCCTCAATAAGGATCACTCTGCAGGTGTCAGTGTGGAAAGAGATAGACGAAGGTGGGGCTAGGAAATAACACTCAGATTAGCCCCCACACAATCATTTCATGCCCTAGTTTGGGAGTTTCTCCTCTTCCCTTCTCCTGTATCCACTGGGATCCCCAACTGCTCCATCCTGAATGCCTTCCCTTTCCTGAGGATATGCTTCAAGACTTTATCCTTGTCTATCCTCAGCCCTGAGAACCCCTTGAAAGATGGGACCAGGTTAAATGTTCCTCAGCCAGATTCTGTCATCTTTACAAAGCCTTTTCCTGGAAGACAAGCAGAAAGAATCCGGGATTACTCACAAATCTTAATAAAATATGCAGTCCCTAATCCCTTTGCAGTGCTATTTGCTCCTGACAATTGACACACCAAAAGCTATAAGGTAAGATGCGGGCGCTAATGTATCTCTATCCATCCATCCACCCACCCACACAACCAGTGTTTCCTGGGAGCCTGTGATGTGTTTCCTGCTGAGATGCGACAGGGGAGAAATGAAGGCCCAGTAATCCTATTTTCAATAAATTCAGAGTCCAGTAAGGAAGGTAGAATGAAGACCCAAAATTACAGTTCAACATGGTAAGGTTGTCAGTGACAAACAGGAGGAACCCCAGACTGAGTTGGAAGAGGGGATGCAAAGGTTTTCAAGAGGAAATAACACTCAAGTCCCCTCTTGAAGGAAGAACAGGTTCAGAGAGGACATGCCAGGCAGAAAGGAGAGCAGGTGTGAAAGCAGGAGGCCACCGAGGGACTGGTACTTTGGGGAAATTCAAGTAGTCCCAGCTGACCTGGAGAGAGGAGTGTATATGAGGAGAAGGCTAGAGAGTTGGCAGGAGTCAGAAAATACTGGGCCATGTGTCCCAGGCTGAGGAGTGGAGACCTTATTCCAACAGGGCTGGCAGTCACCACCTGAGGGTTTGAGCACCCCACCCCTCTTGCTGGCTGGAGCAGACACAGTTGCTCAGATCTGCACTTGAGGAGGATCTCTCTGGCAGCTGTGAGAAGACAGTCTTAAGAAAAGGCACACTCAGAAGCCAAGAGCCCCTTGTTGCAGACACCCGGAGGGGTGAGGACAAAACACTGATATGAAAACTTCTTTAGTGGGCTGTGAGCAGCACTTTTCAGAGGTCTACTTTGAAGAAGACGATTATAATTTTAATATATAATTTCATTCACTCACATAACAAATATTTGTGGAATATATTCTGTATGTCTGGTATTGAATACAAACAACTACTTTTAAAATTGGAAATTGTTACATGCTCAGTTTCTTACATCAATATACTTTTTTTAAAAAGCACTTCCATATAGATGATTCAATCTCATTCTCACCCCTGCAGCCCTGGGCACCAGGCACATTTCAGTTCCTGGGGATGGATGCTACGGGGCTGGTGCTCTTCCTGGTTGCTGGGCCATGCTGTCTTTGATTCCTGTATAGGAGAGGCTGGATTACACTTCTGAGGATGCATTTGATGGAGGCTTACTGGGTGTTATGGCTCCCATTTTATAGATGAAGAAACTGAGGCTCAGAGTGTCCAGTGTCACATTAGCTCAGTGATGAAGCTGAGACAAGACGCCCCCTGCTAATCTTCCTAGCACAGTGGTTTCTCCTGTACCGCACTGCCTCTGCTATAAGACACATTTTATATGTTGACCCATGTGTGATGAAGAATATACCTACTCCTTTCACAGAATCGGCTTTCCAGTAACTCTACACATGCCCTCTGAAGGGCACAAGATAGAATATCGCCCCCAAGGATTCAGGAAGGTTCCCCTATTCTAAACTGAGGCACAGAATCTGATCTTTTAAAAACAAAACATTGCATTAAATACCAGTCTGAACTAGAGAAATCTTTCTGTAAGGTGTCTGTTTAGTTTGAGTTGAACATGTCCTTTTCCAGGTGGAAAAAGCCAGCCAGTGGCCAGATCTGCCAACCTTGATCTTTTCAACAAATTAGGCTCAAAAAAATCGCTTTGCTTTTTTTTTTTTGCAAACCTCCAAAAAGTGATCATGTCCTTGTGGGCTAAAATATGATTCCAGTATATTTCTGATCTATATAAATTTACCATGTAACCAAGAAGTCCTTCTCAGACTCAGATATATCTATATTTCAGGAAAGAGTGCTAAGCGAATTCTAACAAGCAAAATGAGCTAATTCTGTGAATCTTCCAACTAGTCTTTTCCCTGCATTCTTCTCCTTAATAACCTATAAATTTTAGTCATGAGAATCATTCTTCAGTGTCTGGGGCAGTAAAACTCCTGCTAAAAATCAATAGTCTGCCTACTTTTAAGACTTCAACGTGTTGTTAGGCAGCAGAGGCCTTTCTTTATAAAACTCCATAATGACCTAAAACAGATTTGATTCTAGAAATCAGAATTCTCACACTAATAGGCTTCCATTTAAGAGGGCTCTCCTAAATGAGAACAGGCTACCAAATGGGTTAGATTTTTCAATTTTATACCTTAGTCCATAAGTGCTAATTTCTCAGTGGAACAGTCAGATAATATACTACTAGAGATTACTGAAAGCTCTAGTCACAGTTCTGAATTATTAATTTAAAAGGTTACGCACCAGTGCTAATATAAATTATCTTTTAAAACTATCTATAGGGGTAACATTTTAATAAGCTTTAAAATATGATTTTTCTCTCTCGATGTTGAAAGCAAAATATAATATATCAATGGCTCTAAGAGAGCTATGGATTTATTGTATTTTTTTCCAAAAGATCTGCACGACCATTTCCCATAACTGATGAGAAAGCTCCAACCGTGGGTCCTGCCTGCAAATGCACTGTCCTAATCAATTTAAGGTGGCAGGTGCTCCTGGCTCTCTCTATCCTAGGACTCTAAATGAAATCTCTTTCTTCTGTAACCTGTTAGAAAACCTGTACACGGCATTCAGGCTTCACCTGAGCACATCACGGGGAAGAGGCAGGATTCGGTCAGGCCCCAAGGGAAGCAAATAAAATACCAACACTGCGGCAGCCTGCAGAAATGTCAGCTTTCCTCCAGGTTAATAGCATTTGTTCTGTGCCTGGTGTAGAATGTGCACTGGGCTTTATCCTCAATGTGGAGCCATATCCTTGGGAAAGAGGATGACTTGAAGGAAATACGTGACTTCTTAGCTGTCTATGTGCCAACTCCAAAAGATGGCTTGACATTTATCAGAAAGCCTGAGCAAGCGGGAGCCCAGCAGGCTGCCTTCCGCCAAGGACAGAAGAAGAAAAAAAAATGCAAAGTTAGATTACCATGCATAGATCATTAAAGGGTGAGATTAATGCTGGTTGATTTTATGCTCGTTACAATCCTCGCCTGGGAACCTCACCCAGAACTTCCTTGCTAGCTTTGCTTTGTGAGCTAAATTAGAAGCTTCAGAAGCATCAGTAAAGGTACCTGGCTAGACCTCTGCCATCCTCGGGGTCCCTTTATTTTGCCATTGTCCTACCATGGGGAAATGCTTACCCCTCATCTTTCACAAAGGGACTGCTCCATTACCATAGTTACAAAATGTAAACATCAATATGGTACTAAAAGGAAACAAAGCATTTGGTTGCACTGCTTTTCAAATTCAAGAGGAAATGAAAGTCTGGGTTTTTCTCCTTTTATGTTCACTGCCTTATTTTCCAAAGGGACCTGCCCATTTCAACTTTGCAAGGCCTTAGCATTAAGTCAAAAAGCAGGCCCCCATGTGAGATGGAGTTCCCAGCTGGTTACTAAATGACCTTCCTTTAGCTTTTTTGTAAGTGAATTTAAAAAAAAAAAAAATAGGGGCTACTAATCTCTGATGCAGAAAGACCGTTTCTACCACAAATAACCCAGAAAATGGACTAGTTTTTTAAAAGATGACAAACAAAATCTTTAATTTATAAGCATACAGAATATCAACCAGTCATCTTGTATATCTTATATCCTGAGAAATTTAAAGCACATTTT
This sequence comes from Tapirus indicus, assembly GCA_031878705.1. Classification (NCBI taxonomy): domain Eukaryota; kingdom Metazoa; phylum Chordata; class Mammalia; order Perissodactyla; family Tapiridae; genus Tapirus; species Tapirus indicus. The sequence continues at coordinate 15,792,118 of CM062921.1, read as the reverse complement.
CCACAAATATATGTCAATCTGCAAATATTTACTAAGAGCCTACTATGTGCCAGTGCTCCTGCTTAGATTAGGAGTGGGAAACAAAGAGTACATGACATCCTTAGGCATCAAGGAGACAAGACAGAAGTGCCTGCATGGAGAATACTTTAGGATTCTAAATGGAATTCATTCATTCCTTTCTTCCATCCTTCCCCAACTTTCTCCTTCCTTCCTTCTTCCCTTCCTTCGTTCCTCCTATTCATTCATCTGTCCTTCTATCCTTCCAACCATCCTCACAACCACTAACGCTGGGCCTACCATGGACCAGGCACTGGAGATCTAATATAGATAAGACTCAGTGCCAGCCTTCAGGAAGTTAACTTCCACTAACAAGCCAATAGACAAGCAGGAGATTGCCATACAGTGTGGCAGGTGCTACAGTGGAGCTGTGGTCCAGGTACACAGCTTCACAGCTGGGTCTTGACAGATGAGCTGTCATTCACTAAGGAAACAATGTAGACAGAGCCCAACGGACAGCATGAACAAAAGCACAGAGGCTGTAATATATCTGGCTCATCTAGGGAAATGTAAAAAGTCAAGTGTGTCTAGAACATAAAGGATGCTAGAGACGATGAGGCTGGAAAGAAAGGTGGAGGCCTGACTATGAAGAATATCATAGGCTCTGATAGGAAATTTAGGCTTCTGCCTCCAGCACTGAGGAATCATCCAGGGTTCTCAAACTAGACAATTATAGGACATATCTAAGTGTTATGATGGTGACCCTTGTGACAGAGTGGAGGACACAGAGAGAGTAGCCCATCAGGAGGCTTGTGCAATGGTCCGAGCAAAATAATGAAGGCCTGGGCTAAGAAAGAACACCCAGGAATGGAAATGAGGGGAAGGATTTGAGATGAACCCAGAAGGTAGAATCCCAAGTCCTGATGAATATCCATGTGCTGAATGGAGGAGGGAAGAAGCAGGAGGTAAACAAGCTGACTTCAGGCTTGGGGCCAAGGTGGTGCTGTCATCTGTGATGGGAAACACAGGAGGAGGGCCGGCCTGGGGTTGGGGCAACGATGAGCCTGAGAAAGCTGAGGGAGAAGCATCAGAAATAAGAATCTGGATCCAACATCAATTTATGATAAAAACTCTCAATAAAATGGGTATAGAAGGAAAGTACCTCAACATAATAAAGGCCATATATGACAAAGCCACAGGCAACATCATACTCAATGGGGAAAAACTGAAAGCCATCCCTCTGAGAACAGGAACAAGACAAGGGTGCCCACTCTCACCACTCTTATTCTACATAGTACTGGAGGTTTTGGCCAGAGCAATTAGGCAAGAAAAAGAAATAAAAGGTATCCAAATTGGAAAGGAAGAAATGAAACTCTTGCTGTTTGCAGGTGACTTCATTCTATATATAGAAAATTCTAAAGAATCCATCAGAAAACTGTTATCAACAACTACAGCAAAGTTGCAGGGTACAAAATCAACTTACAAAAATCAGTTGCATTTCTATACTTGAATAACGAACTAGCAGAAAGAGAACTCAGGAATACAATCTCATTTTCAGTCACAACAAAAGGAATAAAATATCTAGGAATAAATTTAACCAAGGAGGTGAAAGACCTATATATTGAAAATTATAAGATATTATTGAAAGAAATCAATGACATAAAGAAATGGAAAGATATTCCATACACATGGATTGGAAAAATAAACATAGTTAAAATGTCCATAGTACCTAAAGCAATCTACAGATTCAGTGCAATTCCAATCAGAAGCCCAATGACATTCTTCATGGAAATAGAACAAAGAATCCTAAAATTTATATGGAACAACAAAAGACCCCAAATAGCCAAAGCAATCCGGAGAAAAAAAGAGCAAAGCTGGGGCCATCACCATCCCTGACTTCAAAATAGAGTGCAAAGCTACAGAAATCAAAACAGCATGGTACTGGCACAAAAATAGACACAGATATCAATGGAAGAGAACTGAAAGCCCAGAAATAAAGCCACACATCTATGGACAGCTAATCTTCGACAAAGGGGCCAAGAACATACAATGGAGAAAGGAAAGTCTCTTCAATAAATGGTGCTGGGAAAACTGGACAGCCACATGCAAAAGAATGAAAGTAGACCATTATTTTATACCATACACAAAAATTAACTCAAAATGGATTAAAGACTTGAATGTAAAACCTGAAACCATAAAACTCTTAGAAGAAAATATAGGCAGTACACTCTTTGACATTGGTCTTAGAAGCATCTTTTGAAAACCATGTCTACTCAAGCATGGGAAACAAAAGAAAAAATAAACAAACGGGACTTCATTAGACTAAAGAGCTTCTGCAAGGCAAAGGAAACCATGAACAAAATGAAAATATAACCCACTAACTGGGAGAAAATGTTTGCAAATCATATATCCGACAAGGGGGTTAATCTCCAAAATACAGAAAGAATTCATACAACTCAACAAAAAAAACACAAACAACCCAATCAAAAATGGGCAGAGGGTCTGAACAGATATTTTTCCAAAGAAGATATACAGATGGCCAACAGGCACATGAAAAGATGTTTAACGTCACTAATCATTAGGGACATGCAAATCAAAACTACAATGAGCTATCACCTTACACCTGTTAGAATGGCTATAATTACCAAGACAAAAAGTAACAAGTGTTGGAGAGGATGTGGAGAAAAGGTAACCCTCATCCACAGCTGATGGGAATGCAAACTAGTGCAGCCACTATGGAAAACAGTATGGAGATTTCTCAAAAAAATAAAAATAGAAATACCATACAATCCAGCTATCCCACTACTGGGTATTTATCCAAAGAACTTGAAATCAACAATTCAAAGAGACTGATGCACCCCTATGTTCACTGCAGCATTATTCACAATAGCCAAGATGTGGAAGCAACCCAAGTGCCCATCAATGGATGAATGGATAAAGATGATGTGGTATATATATATACACAGTAGAATACTACTCAGTCATAAAAAAAAGACAAAATCGTCCCATTAGCAACAACACAGATGGACCTTGAGGGTGTTATGTTAAGCAAAATAAGCCAGACAGAGAAAGACAAACATCGCATGATTTCACTCATATGGGGAAGATAAACAAACACATGGACAAAGAGTACAGATTAGTGGTTGCCAGAGGGGAAGACAGTTGTGGGGCAAGCGAAAGGGGTAAAGGGGCACATATATATGATGACAGATAAAAATTAGACTATTGGTGGTGAGCATGATGCAGTCTATACAGAAACTGATAAATAATAATGTATACCTGAAATTTCACCATGTTATAAATCATTATGACCTCAATAAAATAAGAAAAAAAATAAGAACCTGGAGCTTGGAAGGAGGAAATGGGCCAGAGTTGGCAGTTGTCAGAAAACAGGTAGGTAATTGAAACCATAGGAGTAAATAAGAGTACGCAGAAGGGCAAAAAGGAGGCACCAAGCATCCACTCCCATTCTCTGTAGGAACATGAGGTACCATCAAGGAGTGGTAATTTAGCTGGGAAATGAATCACATGCAGAAGAAACAATAAAACTAAATATTTCCTGAATATCTGAGTGGTATCACTATAAATTAACAAAGAACATTTCCACCCACCCCCTGCTATTTCTTCCTATCAACAAATAAGTATACACACCTGCACTTCTGGGCACACCAAGGACAAAGCCAAATGGGAACATGCCATGAAACAGTGTCCACCAAAGAGCCCTGGCTCATGGCAGCCAGAGGCAGGAGGCCCTAGAGACCCCAGGCCCAAGCCCATTCCGCCATATCCACTAGTGACGGGGTCCAATAGCTATCGCCACAACTGCATTTTCAAAATGTGTACTTTGGTACCTCTTTATAAATATGCACATTAGATTTATTAAATGTACACTTTCAAAAGCAGGGGTAGCTCTGCCTGCAGTAAACCTGAGGTTGAATTGCATACAGATTTGGGTTGGGCTTGGATTCTTCCCAACTGGTGAATCGTGAAGTTTTTAAATAAAGCCAAATTATAAACACAAGGATCTTCACTGTGCCAGGAGCCCTTCCCAGGAGCACTCCAGCCCACAAGGGGTTGGGGGGGGGTGGCTTTCTCTCCCCCTAAACTCATACAGTATATATTGTCTTTACTGTCTTGGATTGTTAATTAACTACTTCTTGATTTATTATTATTTAATTGTCATGTAGCCAGATGTCAGGCTTCTTGAGAACGAGCTGAGCTACAGTGTCCTGTGTGTTACGAAACAGGTCCTCAGTGACTGCACCACTTCAAGAATCTAATTCAGCAGTTTAGGGAAGCAATCCAAGCTTTCAAAATTGGGTGCAGAAGACAGATTCATAGCCTATGAGTAACTGAACTAAGTTCTAAGAGGTAGAAACGGTGTGCAGTGGATGCTGAGAAGAGGGTAGAGATTAAGTCCCACCTCTGATCTGACTGGCGTCCCCCATGGTATGTGTCTTTGCAAGAGTCAATAAATACACTGAAACCAAGGGAGCCCTGAGTGAGACCAAAGAAACACTGTTCCAAAAGGAAGAGAGATGTGCAAATAGAAAATTATCCTCCTGTCTCTTCCGCAGACTGAGGGCTTTCTCTCCCACTTTCTTGTAAGGTACTTCTCCAATAGGTTCACCCTCTCTGGTCACTGAGAGGAGAACCTGGGGTCCATCCCTGAAAGGCCCTGTGTGTACTGGAGCACGCTGTATGTAGGCAGAGCACACCTGTTTGCGGTAGCCAGAGTTCTCCCCAGCCAGGGTCCTGCCCTCCATCTGCTCCCTCCCTTAATGACAGCTGGTGTGCATGGTACAGTGTTAGATGCACAGAAGTACGACATTGGCTGGCCCCCGAGCAGCTTACAGTCCAGATGAGAAGACCAAACACAATCCCAAACTAACCAACTATGCCCTCAGTACCAAGTAGCTATATTCTCAGGATTTTATTTGATTTAACATATTAAGCCTGCTGCATGTCAGGCACTGGTCTAAGCACTTTACAAATGGTAACTAATTAACTCCTCATAAAAAGCCTATGAGGTAACTACTTTCTCATCACCATTAACAAATGAGGAAACTGAGGCATGGAGATTAAATGACTAGCTAGTGGTCACGTGACTGGTCAGTGGTAGAGCTGAGATTTGAACCCACGCTCTTCACCATCACAATACACTGCCTTTTACTCATACAGACTCCAGAGCTGGACACTGGAGACAGAAGATATGGCTGGCCCTTATCTTGTTCTGAGATAATGGTCTGAGACAGAGAGGTGTGCCTTGGGCCTGGAATAACAAATGGGATTTAGATAAAAGAGAAGGCTAGGAACAGCCACTTCATGCAGAAGAGATGTCAGAAAGAGAGCCAGGAAAGCACGCAGAGGGGACCATGAGTAAACTGTCTTGGCTGGAGTGTTGGGAACAATGGAGAGAGTCAGTGGGAAAGAAGGCTGGATCACATGCTGGGCACAGAGCAAAAGGCTGCCTCTAAATGGCAGCTGGAGATGACTTGTCCCACTTCTGAAGGCTCTGAGGAGCCACAAGGGTTTGGAAGTGAGCAGACACTGTATATAGAGGGGCATGTTTTGTGGCTACAGAAAGGTAGGGTACAGAATCTAGAGTTCCAGGGGTTGTCAGCCCAGAGAGGCTGGCCCTGTGCACTGTCCGTTAGAGATGAAATACATCTAGGTATCACCCACCAAGCCAACCTTGCAAAGGAGACATTTTGTGTCCTATACTGCAAATCTTGTAAATCTGGCAATCCACAATTTGTCAAATGAATTAGATTCCTTAATAATCATTATTCCAATCCATGCCAGTCAGCAAATACTTCTTTCCGAACAAATACATAATTAATTCAGACAACACCTTTTTGACTCAAAGGGTTTAAAGTGCCTGGCTGAGGTGAACATTCAGGAAAAATAATGGCATTTCCAAAGGAAAATTCATACAGAGTTCAATTTACAATATTGTAATAAGACTCTGCAGCATAAATTCCAGCACACTGGACAGAAAACCTATTTGTGTAGCGTGTGAGAACATAAATAAAAGCCAAATACTTATACTGTCCTCACAAATATGAAATTTTCTTTTGTGAATCTACAGTCCCTGACACATATTCCAAGAAAAGTTGGGTCCCGTGATAAATATTTCGACTTGAAGGTCTTCATCAATATCAACTCTCTCTCTCATTATTCAGTTACTAAATAAAAAGGATGGTAATGATAGAGTAACAAATAACAGACTGATATAATTAAAGTTATGTATCAACTTTCATTCAACACTCAGTCACTAAATTTTGTCACCAACTTCTTAACTTTTTCTCCCAACAAAACTAATTATCTCATCCTTACTTTCTAGCTTCTACACCCAACAATGGCCAATCATTGGCCTCTTTTTACCTGTTTTTTGGCTCCTTTTGGCCTCTTCTTTTAAGATCCCTTTCTAAGTGCTCTATTTTGGTTTTGAATTCTGGGACTGGAGCTTCCTTTTTTGTTCCAGTCAGAAGCTCCATCCCTTTTGGGCTTCTACAACCCCACCATCACCCCCTCCAAATAACATTCTTTCTAGACCTTTCTGTAAACTGCATCGTCAGTCTCTTTCGAGAAAGCATCTCTTTTCTAAGATCTTTGTTCCATTCCTGAATATAGTATTTATAGGCCTTTTATGGATCCACAATTTTAGCAAGGAAGGGCTTTGAGTTCAGAAGCGCAATCTTTCCCCTCTTCCTAAATCATCACTCACAACTACTGTCGTCTGTAAATAATGTGCTTCCTGGTAGAAAGCCGATTTGGATGAAGCTCTTGAGGTGGATGATAATAATGAACTGAAATAAGCCTATTGGACTCCATTTGTGAAAACGCAGGAACAAAGATGCTATTATTCTTATGCCTATAAGAATAATAACATGCCTACAATATTACCTTTGGTCTAGTGTGTGGGAAGCACTGCTATCTCTTATTGAGTAGCAAAGAGCAGGAAACATACGTACAAATGGCCTGTGAGCACAGCCATATGTGCAGAATAAGAGAATGAGGAGCAACCTCATTGGACTTGATAAGGATGCAACCATCAAGACAACCAAGGCCAGACTGGTACACAGACTCAAGTCACCAAGAGGCTTAAGAAAACTGAGATCACTGGCCTAGTAGTGGAAAGGGCATTGGGCCAGGAATCAAGAGTAAGGCCTAGTTCTGCCACACAACTTAATGTATGTCCTCGGGCTGGAAGTCTTAGTTTAGTTATCTGTAAAATGGCCATAATAACACCTCGCTGAGCTATTGGCTCAATTTTTCTTTGTTTTCAAGAATTTATTAAAAAAACTCCTGCAGCAGAAGCTATGAACTAGCTATACGTACAAAAACATGGATTAATCTTTCAAAGTTTTGAGTGGAAATGGTAAGAAACTGAGCAAGCTCTGTAGTGCAATATCATTTGTATTAAAAAACAAACATGGACACACAAAAAATATCTTGTTCGAGGATACACACATACTCAAGAACACACACATATTCAAGAACACAGATTAAACACATGTGAGTGGGGGTCGGGGTGAGGAGGAGGGTAGAAATGGGGAATGGAGTGGGGAAAACCTAGATCAACCAAAGAGAGGGGCTGTCCCTTTGACAATGCAATGATGACAGCATTTCACAAATCAAGGAGGATGACTGAGTGACCTAATGATGCTATTAATAATAATAATGGTAATAATAATAACACAATAATAACTTTCTTGCTGGCTCTGTATTTTATTTAGGAACCATAGAAAGAAAACATGTCTTAAACGTTCAGTTAAAAAGCAAACCTGTTTTAAGTGGCAGAATTTAAACTGAACATTGCTCAGTCTATAACTGCTCCTCTGCCCCTAACCCCCAGAAGTCAAAAGCCTAATTAAACAAACATTTCGGAAAGTTGCCGAATGAGCAGATCTGGAGAGCTCTTGATTCTACGGCCAGTAGCATTCACTGAACTGCATTTGGGAACCCCTTAGATGCCAAGGCTGGTTCCAAAACAGATCAAGCTGTTCCCCATCTTCTGAATTGCAGATGACCCAGAGCAGCTCAGTCACTCAGGAGCCAACAAATCACCATTTGCCTCGTGTCTATTTTCTGGGAGCACCAGAAACCCCACTCATCCCATTCCCAAGGATCACAAAAGGAAAGAAACGCCAAGGACCTGTCACTGTGACTTCGCCAGCTCTGACAGATGCCCAGGTCCATGCTGGGAGGGGAGCAGGAAGCCAGCGACACCTCAGTCTGAAGGTTGTAGTCACCAAGATACCAGGTAACGACATCCACCTTCACTTCTCACCAAGAGCTGAGTGCTCCAGGAAGATATTTCACAAGAATCTTGAGATCCTGGTTTCCCCATGCTTCCAGTCAAAAGCAGCCCAGTGGTTTGTGACAACCCAATGGTATAATTTATCTTTTGGAATCAAGGTCACCCAAAGGCCTTCCCAAATGTCCGGCTGGACACATTTTGCCCTCTTCATTTCTCTTTACCTTCCTGACTTTTCCCAAGTCTTAAGTATTGAAGGGAAAAATGTATTCTTTTCCTCTGGGAGAACAAGCATGGCATTTGTTGATCAGTGTCCTTTTCTCTCCCCATTTCAAAACCACTTCCTCAGTGTACTCTAGAAAGATGAAGAAGGAAGCTTTGCTCACTGGGCCTGGTGTTCAAGCTGATCCCCTCAGGTCAGCTAAGGCCTGGCGGGCGAGGACAGCACCATACACTGGGAGGTTACCCACCATTCAGGGAGCACCCCTGTGGGTCCAACCCAATTCTGATAGCTCACACTCACTGAACACATTGAGTGTCACATGCCAATGTCCACTAAGGACTTTAAGTGCATTATGTCCTGTAGTTGTTGCAACAGCCACATGAGATGCCCTTTATTATACTCATTCCATGGGGATGTTAGGCTCAGAGGGGTTAACTTGCTCAAGGTAAAGACGGTGGACGTGAACATTGGTCAGTCTGAAATCATGATCTTTCACCCCACTTTCAGCACCGAGCAGGCAGAGCCCAATGGATGGAGAGCAAGGTGCTCATGTGCTGTTAACTGATAAGGGCATGAGGGGTGGATAGAGAACAGCACCACCAGGCTCTCCCTTCTCCCAGCCGCCTCCTCTCCGGGAAAGGCCCAGGGATCTTGCAGGCTGGGATGAGATGTCCAGCTTTTGGTCCTCCCTCTTCTTTAACCTCTTCCCTGTCTCTTTCTCTTGCTAATTCACTTTCACTTACTCTTTCTCTATGTCCACCGAGTCTCATTCAGAGAGGGCAACAGAAGCTGATGCTGCTTGACCCAGCATCTTGGTGCCACGCTCCTCTGTGCTTGGTAGCACACCAGGGCCACTGATCTGAGCATCACTGCCCACCTATCAGTCCACTTTCTGTCCAAGCTCTCTGAAGGCTGGGAGAGGGTTTGCTCCATCTCAGCATCCCCAAGGACATGCTCCAGTTCCACTATCAGGACCTGGGACAGATCTTCAGATTGCCAGGTGAATGCTCTTTGCATCACCCACTGCCTCCCCTGGGAAATTTACTAGAGTGAAGGTCACTGCCTCAGCCAGTGCTTGGGAGCATTCCAGAGTCCTGGCTGCTAAAAGTGCTTCCTGAGGTTACACGGAACATTTTCACAAAATGTGGTGCCCACCCCACCTGGAAGCCTTCTAAGACAGTCACTTGCTTCTGTATAAGCCCAACTGTTCATGAAATGCACACTGTTAATAGACCCTTTGATTCTCCCTATGCTGTAAAGATAGGCCCAGAAGAGCAGCTTCCCTGACCCTCTAGTAACTCGTTCATGGAATCTCCAGGCATACAGAGGAGCTGCCCGCCAAAGCCCCCAGCTGGCTTGGGGGAACCCCTGAAAATCATGGGCTGCCAGGAGCAGTCACCTCCTGGCCGGCTGTTAATGGAGAGGTCCACACAGCTTAGAGGAGGATGGATGGCAGCCTTCTCTCTGGGTCCACATGCCCGCATCCATCAGCTTCCCTAGTTCTCAGAAATGTCCTCACTCACCAAGCTGACAATGAATGACAGCATTTCCCCAGAAGAGCAATGTGTGTTCCTTTACTGGGCCTGGAAGGAACCTGCAGCTTCCGGGTACAGCCCCAAACCAACCCCTCAATAGGCAGGGGGTGGCTTCTGGCCACCAGAGAAGGCCATCTCTCTCACCAGGCCTTGATCTCCAAGAGAAGGTGGCACTGCAGCTGGGTTCCCTGGCTGGCTGCTCCAGTTCTAATTGAAATGTCTCCTCAGAGGTCACAACAGAGGCGAGAGGCCCCCTCAGTGCATCTTCCCTGCCCACACGTGAAGCTGGATTGAGTGCTCAAAGCAGGAGGCCCAGGGAGAACTGGCCACATCAGTCATCTCAGGTTCCCGTCTGTGTAACCAGAGCCCTGGCCATCAGGAACCAGGAGCCTCTTGCCCCTGGAGCCAGGACCAATGCAGAGAGCCTCCTTGGTGGGACACCTCTTTCACCAGGAGCCCACATGTCCCCAAGAGGCCTTCATCTGAATTTGCATTGGCTTCTTCCACTTCAGTGTCCTGCATCTCCTGCTCCCTTAACCAGTTTCTTCAGGGAGCATTTCCTTAAGAAATCATTTGCACAAGCATTCTCATCTCATAGACTGCTGAACGCCAGGACAATAAAGGCCAGGCACCATTGATAAGGTTGCTATTTTACCTGTTATTGCACCATTCACAACCTCCCACAGGACTGGATTCCCTAGTTGATATCTAGGCATGGACTCTGTGTACCTGCAGGAAAGCTGCAGTTTTGGTCCTTTTTTATTTTATTTTACTTTATTATTTTGGGGGGGGAGGGGGGTTGGAGAGAAGAAGTACCAACGGGAATTTCTTCCTAGAGCCTTAGAACACAGGGTCAGCCATTCTGTGGCTTGACCAGACCCTCAGTACAGGACCCAGAAATGGCACCACAGGCATGGAAGCCCCCTGTGCTAAGTGGGGATGGCAGCGGGCACTACTATCCCAGTGACAGTCCCTGGGAAAGAGAGATACTTCTGAGGGTTCAAGTGCACTTAAAACAGTCCTTGACCACCTTGCCATTTTCCAAATAGGCTTGTATTCTACCAGTGATGAAATCTGACTCCCCCACAACCCCCCAAGGAATTAAGTGACAAGAAATAAAGCCACATTACTTCACGCAGAGGTGATGGCAGTTCCTAATTACTGATGCACCACTAAGCAAGGCCTCGCCAACAGCCAAATGAGCGGGTGCCCTTACAAAATGAGGGCACATGGCACAACTGACTGGTTTACACATATGTCTGTGACATTACACAGTTCTGAAAGGGCAATCTCTCTTTATCTATATAAGTCAAAGAGGAAAGGCTCTTTAAAAAAAATCCACATTTAAATGCCATATTGTTTCCAATCCAATTATCTCTGTACTCTGTATACAGACAGGGGAAAATGCAGAATGTTCATTTTAAGTGCCATCTATCATCTGCTTAATTAATCGCAAGTAAACTCCTATTTGCATTTCAGGTGAACAGAACATAAAAGAAATGAGATTTTCTTGGCAAATGAGAGTACCGTATTTATAAGGAATACAACTTTTCCCCCAAAGAAATAGAACAATTTTAACTGCAATTCATGGCTCAAGCCCCTGTGAGCTTTAAGCAAGTTTCAAGTGCTTCTTCCCCTCGCCGGGCTCAAGCTTCAGGCTGTGCCCCGAAAGCTGGAAGATGACTTGTTCACACAGGGTCACATCTCTGTCCACTTCTCAAGAACTAGGATTGTTCCTGGGAACTTGAATGTTAGAATTCAATGAGGAAGTAACTTGAGGTTGTTCACAGGTGTGTTCAGATAACTGTGCTATTTAAATGATCAAAGCGTTGCATCTGAATGAAAGATGGGGTTTTAAAGGCAATGAAGTATAAAAAGTGATAACTGCAATACTTGCATTGGGTAATAAAAGCACCAAGTATTCTAGAAAAAGACCTAACTCTTCCTGAATGCAAATATTCTATAAATACTCAGTATTTTGTATATTATTTTTTCATTCAAAAATGCCCATTGGGGTCATGAGGCCAGAGCCCTGGGTTCTAGTGCCAGCATTTCTGGAGAACTCTGGGTGTCCCCTGATGTCACCTGCCTGCAATTTTCTCCTTCATACAATGAGTAAGGTGGACTAGGTGCTCAGTGAGGCCCCTCTAAGACTTCAGTCTTATTCAAGGAGTTATGTTCTAATTCTCCAGGCCTGAAAACTGCTATCTTATTTTTAATATTAATAAAGTCTAATTAACATAATAATCTAGGAGTTAGTGGCTTGGATAATCCAATGAAGGAGCTCATCCAGAAGGCAATTCATCTGGCACAAGAACACGGAGACTGACTTTTCTGTAGCAGATTTTAGCTTTTAATTGTGTTTTATTTAGGTTGATATTAAAATGTGTTTACCTTCTCTGAGCACACAGCCGTGGAGGGACTACAGCAAAGCAGTCCAGAACCTTATCAGGCTATGAGAGGCGAGCAGTTGGAAATCTAAACATTTGTCATGGAAAAAATCTATGGGAAGGCAGTGCAGACTCTAATAAGAGTGGCAGCATTAAGTTAACATTTATCTCTGAGGAGCTCAAAACACAGTCACATGTATGATCTCATGAGGGTTCTCGGCCAAGGCTAAAGACAGAGATGCATCCCTTCACCCCCCCTACCCTGCAAGTGTTTACTGAGCATTTACTATGTGATACGCACTGGGTTACACTCCAGATATAAATCTAGACAGCAGATGTCCCAGCCCTCTCAGATCTTAAAATCTGGTGGACCAGTCAGCCAATGACGAGGAAACTATAAACCTACATATAATTACACACAAAGAGGCGAAATAAGGGCAACCAGCAGAATACACGGAGGGAGAAGAAGGGGGGGGAATCTCTTAAGAGAGGATGGTTTGGGTGGGGGCCTCTCTGAGGCCACACCATTTAAGCTGAGATCTGCAGGGTGAGGGGTCCAGCCGAGTGCAGAGGTGCCCACAGGAGCTGAGGTTCAAAGGAATGAAAACCGGCACCCCCGCCACATAGGCTCCTGGCTACGATCTACCAGTCTTCAAAAAGGGAGGCAATAGCGAAGGAAGCCAGACACAAAAGCACAAATGTTGTATGATTCCACTCATATGAGCTCCCTAGAATAGTCCAATTCATGGAGACAGGAAGCAGAATGGTGGTTACCAGGGACTTGGGGGAGGAGGAGTGAGGAGTCACTGTTTAATGGGTACAGAGTTTCAGTTTGGGAAGATGAAAAGTTCTGGAGATGGATAGTGGTAATGGCTGCCCAACAGTATGAATGTACTTAATGCCACTGAATTGTACAGTCAAAAATGAGGAAAATGGTAAATTTTATGTTTATGCATATATTACCACAATTAAAAAAAAAAAAGGTGGGCAAGCAATTGGGCATTTTTAACCACCTCAGCGTGCTCCCTGAGCCATTTAATGCATCCACCTGCAGGCAGAGACTTGGGTCTGCCTCTTCACCAACTTAAAGGGGGAATAACAGTCCTTCCCCTACAAAGGCAACTGTTTCAGGGGGCAGGTCGCACCAGGAAGCACCTGGCACCAGCAGCTTCTGTTGGTGTTTCTGTTCCTCCAGATTATAGCTCAAGAAACACCTCCTCCAAGGAGCTTCCTTGATTAATCTATCTTGTTTACCAAAGGACTAACATCTCCTCAGGTCCAGCATGCTCTTCAGTGCACCTATTTACATGTTTGTCTTCTTAACTGTCTTAGAGAGCAATACTCATCCCTCTCTCCTCTCCTCTTCCTAACCATGCCAGCTACACTCCAAGCAGGCTTTACCCTATGGGGCAACATTTACATTTGCAAGTAGATATATTAACTATCTTAAGTTCAATTCTCTTTAAGTGTTAATCATAGCAGAATTATTACATAAACAGGTTCTGAAATTCATTCATTCATTCATGCTTATTGAATTAAACATCTCCATAGGCGATGGAAGTAGAGATCAAGTAGGCTGAAATCCATTGACTTCCACAATTTTATTCAAGGCTTTGAGTTTGATTTTCTATTACAGTTTACATTTCTAATTTTATCCAGTACAATGTTTTTTTCCAAGCCAAAGATAGAATTTTCTATGAATCATAGCTATATAATAGTTATCTATTTCTCCACTTATAGCACTCATCATTTTAGAAGGTCAAGGCAAATGCATTAGGCCAGAGGTTTTTTTAAGGTCTCTTTTCCTGATGAAGGTGGAGATGGGTATAGCTCCTTATGAGAAGACAAATGCCCTAGAGGGAGACATTTCAAGCCTGATGAGAGTCCCAGGCAAGGCAGAGAGAGGGACCAGAGCTTGAGGAGAGCACCACACTGGAGCAACCCAGATGCAGCTGGGGCAAGCACTCGAGTCAGGCCCAGAGCCAACGGGGCATGCGAACGCCAACAGCATATCCCCACAGAATGGGAGAAGAATCATTCCTTCGACACGATGACTGAGCTTCTTTTCTTTGAAGTGTTCAGTGCCTGTCACAACACAGAGCAGGTGTACTCAAAACTCGATGGGTGCTTGGAATCAAACTTCTAGAACTAAATCATCCCCAGACTGCTCCTCTCTTGATCTAGGCAGGAGAGATAAGCGGCGCACCCCTCTTGCTGGAGTTGAAGAAGAGAAGTGGGCTCCTAGGAATTCAGGTCCATCCTGAGCCAGTGCTCTGCAGACAGAAGATGGGAGGAAGCTGGATTCACATCCTTCTCCAGACCCCCATAAAGGTGCAGAACCGGGAGCTAAAGTTCCTGTGGGGACCTGATGGATGCTGCCTGCCAGGGTCCCACCCTCCGCTCCACCTCCTATGCGGGGAAACTGCAGGATGTGTGTTTCATTCAGTCTTTCCCCAGAAGCCTCAACAAATCCCTCCCCAAAACACAGAATCATGATCTACCAATTCCCAAAAGCCATTTACAAGAGGTTCTGGAAGTGAAAGAAAGAAAGGAGTGGGGAGAGAAGGCAGAAAGAAGGGTAGAAGCTGGATCTGACTTTGCCTAAGGAAAAAAAAAACCCACAGAGCCTTTCCTTTCCTTCCCCTTTGTGCCACCGACGTGCGTCATTTATTTGGTGACAAAGCTCTGAATGTTAATTGAATGCATTAAAGGCATAATAACACAATCCGGAGAATTGTTTTGCTGTATTTTTAAACTTCCAGCGTGCCTGGCTACCTACAGCTGAACAAGAACAGGTAAAAGATCTCCCCGAAATAAAAACAAGGGAGTCCGAGGTGGGGAGCAGGCACCTACTTGAGAGTTCACTGGGTTCCCATGGAGAAAAGGGCAACTGCCTGGTGCAAGGCAGTTTGGTATCAATGCAATAATTTCTGGATAGCTGCCAGTGCTAAGGTTAAAAAGCAATATTACAAGGCTTCTATGATGACAGCCTACTGGGAGACATTTGTTGAAAATTGCTTTGCCTATCATTTAGTCAGCAAAAAAACCCCACAGTACTAGTTATGCTGGAACTCTGTTGAGCGTGCATCTATAAATGATTGAAATTGTAAGCACATAAAGCCCCCATACAGGTAGATGTAATCACCATAAAAGCCTGGAGCCTCATCTCTGTTCTTTTACATTGATAGGCCGTATAAATTTTCACCATATGTTGCCAAATAAGAAGCATAATTATAAAGAAAGTATATTCTGAGTTTGAAATGCAACTTTCAAAAATGAAATCAGAATGACTTTTTTTGGCACAAGGCAATAAACTTTCAGCAGCCACGTCGTGAAGAACTGACGTTCTAAATGGTATAGCACCCTACAGCCCGACTCCATTTTAACTATACCTTTCACCCCACAAGAAGGGGCGACCTACACATTGCCAGGGGGAAATTACAAGGTTTTACTAGACTGTCTCCTCAAGTCTCCAAATAGCTGAAAACATTTTAAAGTGAGCTAAAGCATTTAAAAGAAAAAGAAAGGCCTGGTATTTCAGTGACCAGGGCAGTGCGAACAGATCCAAGTTAGTTTGCAGTTAACCGGAAGTTAGGAGTTGCCTGGCTAACACTGCAGAGTCCCTGTGAATTCTTTCTTTTGTTCCTCACTTTGATTTAAGTAGTTTCGTTTATCAGAGTTTGGGGGCTTTTTGCCTGCACTGAGATAAAATGTCCTTGCTTTGAATGGGCCCCTCATTCCTCATCCCTATGGACCAGGAATATCTAGGTCCTTAATGCATCAAATAAATCCTCATTCCTACCACAGACTACGAGTTTGGGTTTGCAGGTTGGGTGTTCTTAGACCTCTTGCCTGGAAGAGGGGCTAGCGTAGGCCTCTGCTTGCACTGCTGCCCTGGGACCCCAGATGTTAGAGGCAGGCCTGCCCAGGAGCCACCATTCCTTCACCTGCCCTGACCACCACTAGCCTCTGGAAAGTCATCTAAGAGGGTTCCCCCCGGAGAGCCCCTACTTCCAAGGCATCCCAAATGAGATCACCACCATGGTCTAGTGAAGGGTGAATGAGTCGTCCAAGGCAAACACAGAGCTGGCTTTGTTGGGAGGCTGAATCCACAAAGAGTCAAATCAGAAAAGGCTGCCAAGTGCACCTTCTCCCCATGGGGAATGCTCTCTCTCTCAAAGCTGACAAGCTCTCATCCATCCGGCCTCAGCTTAAGCACGCCCTCTTAGAAGCATGGTTCAGAAAAACACAGATAGCTCCACGTGAGTGTGGCTGGGCCCTCCACAGTGCTGAAGATCCAGGTGGGACAGCCCAGCAAGCAGTTATGGGCACCAAGAACAGACAAGGAGTAAGAGACGCTTCCCCTTCATTCTCAGCCAAGCTTAGGGGAAACAGAGGCAGTCCCAGGGGAGTGTTGGAAACTGCATTTTCTATCTTTAAGCGTAAACATTAACCACAAAAGGAAGACCTTTTACCTTTATGGTAAAAGATTACCAGAAAAGGAAGACCACTTCCTTTTAAGTGGTCAAGGGAAGGCAGAAACAGCTGCCATCTTGGAATCAGATCCTTACACCCTTTTTACAACTCCAGCCCCTCATCTCTCTCCAGTTCTCACACACACAGGCCAACCCCCACGACAAAGAGCTGTTCTTTGATCAAGCTGGGGAACCATATTCGTCAGACTAATTTTCAGAAGTTGCTAAAGTGGCCTGGAAAAATGGGAGCCAAGGAGCCTCAAGATTATGAAATAAAAATAGATTTTTTTTTATTATTATCGAGGCATTTTAAGAGCAATTATGTTGCTGCAGTCATAACAGCCACTTGTGCAAACAGCAGGTTTAGAGAGCACAAAAGACTCCTGCCACCTCCATACCCCTCCAGGGGCTATTCAAGTTCGGGGAGGGGAAGGAAACAGAAAGGATTTTTAAGACTTTGGGGTTTTTTTGAGTTGATTCTTCAAAACCTATTAACATATTCTTTACCATTCAAAGGAAAATAAAACCAAACACACTTTGGGGAGATGAGGTAAAAATGACTCCACATTGGGGATAAAAGATAAGGGTTTCATTAAGTCCCAAGTTCACAGAAATGTCACCAATCCCCCACCATCAATCACATCTGTTTTATATTTTCTGGTGTAGCCAGCAGAGAAGGACCGGTCTCCTAAGAGACACAAATCCTGCTTTTGTTGGGAAAATTCTGGGCTCTCCTACCTGAGAAGACAGGCAGAGGAGTGCAGATAGTCTCTAAGCCACCCCCGGTTGGGGAACTCTTGTATTTGGACTTCTTTCATGTAGCCCTTCCCCTCCCCCATTTACCTGTGCCAATTCCTAAAGCCAACCACAGTCAACAATCTATAAAAAGGAAGCTCACTGTAAAGCCTCAAGTGAAGAGCCTTAGGATGGCCAGTGAATTACTAATAATTTGCTGTCTCTACCTACTGTACATGCAGAAAGAAGTTTCTAAATATTCCCATGAATTTGTTTTACTATTTACAAATTGGGTCTGTTAGGTAAATCGTTGTTGCCACAGTTGACCCATAAACAAGAACAGAAGAACTAAAAATAACCACATGAATTCTTTCCCACCAGAAAGTCAAGAAAACAAAGCCATTTCCAATGAATCATTCCTGACCCCACTCACCTTTCTGGGTCAACTTTAAACTACCCCTCACTGCAGATGAACCCAGTAGACACTCTATGCTTTCTAATTTATCCTGAAGAAATCGAAAGGGAGTTTGAAAGGTTAATTAAAATTTCTGGTGTACCTCTTGTCAATATCTAAGTAAGTACACAATGTTTAGCTAAATCAAGGATTGGGTTTCTGAATAATTAAGTATTCTGGTTGATATAGAATTACCCTATATCCATGGATTATCAATGTTCAATAATTAGAATAGAAACAAACCACTGAGAAACTTTCTTTTTTTTTTCTTTTGATGAAGCAACCCTTAGCCTACTGATTCACACAAAGCAGGGCATCAATAATTGTTTGCTACATGACTGAATTAAGAAGATATTTCAGCATTTAGGAGCCTCTCTGAGCCACTGGTGGGCTCATTTCATCATTCTATCAATATCTTCATCTTAATTTCCTAAACAGACTGAGAAGCACTTCTGAAACTTCTGATTCATTACAGCTTCTGACCAAAAACATGCTGTGGAGGAAAGTAGGAGTCAGCAAACCCTTTCTATAAAGGACCAGATAAATGTTTTCAGTCTGCAGACCATAAAGTCTTCATGGCAACCATTCAACTCTGCCACTATGGTGCAAAAGGAGCCATAAACAATATTTAAATGAATGGGTGTGACTGTGTTCCAATATAACTTTATTGACAAAAATAAATGGCCAGCTGGCAGAACATAGTTTGTCAATCTCTGCACTAAAATAATATTTTCTTTCCCTTCACGCCCAAGTTTAGAAAACACCTCCCCACTGAGCCTTCTTTAGTGCCTTCTGGAAGACTTCTTTCTCTACTTGAAGTTGCCCTATTGATTTAGTTCTCTCTTTTTTGTTATACTTTCACAGTCAGACTGAGATACATCGCATGCCAGGCAGACTGTGAATTTTATGCTCTCCAAACCGACAGCCTTTAAATAGTTGTTTAGCATTCCCGTAGAGGGCAGACTGAGTGCTAGGTCAGGGGAGAATATGAGAGACCACCAGTGGGACACTCAGATTGCCCTGCCTAGTTCCCAGCAATTCAGCTCAGACCCAAACTTGCAAACCCTATTCAGTGAAACCTAAGCTTCACCAGCAAAGGGTTCCTTGAGGTTCTACTTCTTATCCCAAATGACTTATCAAATAATGTTTTCCATACACATCCCATACTCTTTTTGAGAAGAGTCTGTATAGCCTTTTCTAAGCCATATTTGATGATGTTTTAGCCACCCTGATAGATGGATGCCCTAAGCAGCTGCTTGGCTAGTCCACCCATCATTTGAAAACAAACCATTTTTAGCCTTGTGATATTATTCTTATACATGTCTTATCTTCTCTATAGAACTGTAAGATCCCTGACGGCCAGATCTATGTGTTTTGTTTTTTTTTTTTCAATCCAGCACACCCACGTTGTGCCTCACACAGTGCCTGGCATATAATAGATGCTCCACAAATGTTAACTGGATAAAAGAATATGGAATCATTTTGCCCAACTAGGCTTCCTTCCGTTTGTATTTTTAATCTCATAGTAAAGGCCTCCCTATCTGTGTTAGTTTCTTACAGCTGCTGTAACAAATTACCATAAACTTAGTAGTTTAAAATTACACAAATTTTTTATCTTACAGTTTTAGGGCTCAGAAGTCCTGAAATCAAGGTGTCAGCAGGGCTGTATTCCTTCTAGATTTTCTAGGAGAAACTCCTCTTCCTTGCCTTTTCCAGCTTCTAGAAGCCACCTGTATTCCTTGGTTTGTGGCCCTTTCTTCAATCTTCAATGCCAGCAGCATAGCATCTTCAAATCTCTCTTTCTCTTTCTCACCTCTTCTTCCATCATCATATCTCCTTCTCTGACTTTGATCCTTCTGACTGCCCCTTAGAACAGCCTTTGTGACTGCACTGGGCCCACCCAGATAACCCAGGATAACCTCCCTATATCAAGATCCTTAATTTACTCACATCTGCAAAGTCCTCATTCCCATGCAACATAATGTATTCTCAAATTTCAGGAATTAGGATGCAAACATCTTTGGTGGGCCCCTGTTCTGTCTACCACACTATCTTTAAAGTCTAAGAGCATGGAGGGAGTGAAAACAAAGAGACAGGCATTCAAGTTTCTGAAGGAGAGGTATGCTGCCAGCAGAGCCTCTCCCCACTGGGAATCCCCACCAGACACAAAGAGCTTGGATCAGCACACTTGGCTTAGAAATCCTTCAAGTAAGGCTTCAAAATCTCCCCCAAAATCCTGATTGACTTTTCAGAAATCCGTATACCACTATTTGAAACAAGAAGCAAGTTCACAGAAAGTACGCAGTCTTGAGCTGTTCCAACGACCATGGCAGTCTCAGGATGACTAACACTTCATCCAGAGTGAGGTAAATCACACATACCATCCTCAGCTAACCACGTCACTGGGGCTGCAGTGATGGAGGAGGGGCTTAAAATCTAGTTAAGATGGAAAGATACCAATGGGGGGAAAGACACAGGTAAAACAGTTTAGAGTATCATTACAGAAGTGATTGGAAATCCTCATTTCATAGAATAATAGATCGTAGGGGCCGAGTCTTCAAGATGATGTCGAATCCTCTCATTTTGCACATAAGAAAATTCAAGCATGAAAACTGACTTTCCTGATATCATACAGTAGTTAAGCAATGGTGCCCAAAAGTCCCCACAACCTCTGAATGCCAGAGGGCATTTTCTACTTTGTATCTATACTTTTTCTAGATTCTAGAACAATCACAGTTTAGTGGCTATGGAAAACATAAGAAAAGACCAGGATTTAATATACCCTTGATCCGCTCAAAGATGTAAGCCATGATCATATACACGCAGGGGCCTCTTTTAACAGAACAGAATACATACTTCCAGAGTGGCCACATATGTAACCATTTTTCTAAATTCCATAGCAAGTTCTTTTTCACAATTGCCCTCACTGTAAAGCTGTAAGTCAGCCATCTATCCACCCATCCATCCATTCATTCAAACATCCATTAAACACCTACTGTGTTTCAGGCCCTGGAGATAAAAAGATGACTAAGATAAGTGGCCCCCACCAGAAGTTTGTACTCCAGTGGGATGAACACAGGAAAACCATTCCGCTGTTAGCCACGTCCTATTTCCTAAAGCCACATCCTATTTCTGTCCTAGATTGGCAGTACCATGCCTGATGATTTGCTCACTATGTTTGGCAAAATGAACTTTGAAAGAGCTTTAGCTTGTTTCTGAAAGCAAGATTTATCCTCACATAAAAGACATGTAATAGGACAGGATATTAGAAAACTTATACTATGTACTATTTTTCTCCCTTAAGGAAGAACCAAGTTTTTTTTATTTACAAGAAAAAAAATGTTGGGGCAAGGGGGAAGACAAGTTTTACACAAAAGCACTACAATGATAACTCCCTTTGGTAAAAACAGTGTAATAAATATCTTGTACATCTGTTCATAGGTGCTAAATCTGAAGCCACATGGTATTAGGGTACACAAGAGCAGTTACGCTAGTACATCAAAGCATATTTCTTTTCGTTCTTTTCTCCCCAAAGCCCCAGTTCATAGTTCTATATCCTAGTTTTAAGTCCTTCTAGTTCTTCTGTGTGAGCCACCACCACAGCATGGCAACTGACAGATGGGTGGTGTGGTTCCATGACCGGGAACCAACCCAGGGCCACTGAAGTGGTGAGAGCGCCGATCTTTAACCACTAGACCATCAGGGCTGGCTCGAAGCCTATTTCTTTTAATAAAACATTAAAAGTATGTACATTATCTATTAAAAAAAGAAGAAAAAAAAACAAATTAAAATTGGGTGTGTGTGTGGAGCCAGCCCAAATGTGTGTGGAGCTCAGCGTGAATCCTTCTCTGCAAAAAAACAAAAACAAAAACAAAAAAACTTCACTGATTAAAAAAAATGTGTGTGTGTGTATCTGTGTGTGTGTCAGAGAATAAAACTGGTGGATGGGACTAGTAAAGAAACAGTTACAAAAAATGGTTCCACGGGAGCTAAAAAAGATGACTGATCCGAACTTGTTGAGCTTGAGAACCAGAGGAGAGAATAAAGGGTAAGCAGCCAGGGATTCATCGGGAGTCAAATCCACAAGACAATCCATCCCAAAGCCAAACTTCAGGTCCCAGATAGAATCTAATGGATGATCTAGATGTGCTCGAGTGACCAGGAAAAAAAAAAATCAAATGCAGTTTTTTTTTTCCTTTTGTGTGGAGAGGAGAGGTGCAATACCATCAGAGTTACAATCCACCTGAGCGTTAAGTCCTTCCCAGTCTGTAAATGCACACCCATCCAGTCAGGGTGGGAAAAGCATTCTGTTCCCTCATGGAAGTCAGACCCCAGGAGACTCTAGTCTCAGCTCTGCTGGTGTGTGTGAGCAAGCTGCATGTCTCCGTGCTTGCAATGGACTTCCTTCTCCTCCAGGGCAGGCTAACGCCCAAAACCTCTTGGAGAAAGTTCCAGCTCTGGCTTTGTAAAACTATATACTATAAAACTATATTAATTTTTTTTATCCATTTCAAAATAAATTGTAGAGATACTAAGGATATTTTTTTAAAATAACAACAAAGGTGCTGTGATATGTTGGAATAAACCTGAACTTGAGGACCAGAAGGGCTGAATTTGAATCCTGACTCTTCCAGAGTTCATCAACCTCTCTGGGTGTCAGTTCCATAAATCAGAGATCAAGACAACAATTCCTATCTCACAGGGTTCATTTGACAAATACTTATTGAGCACTTAAGATGTGCCTGGCACTGTTCCAGAGACTGGGAGGCAGGGATGAATTAACGCAGCAAGGCCCCTGCACTCACGGGGTTTATATTCCAGCTGGAGAGCCAGGCAAGGAACAAGTAAGCAAAAAAGAGAACAAAGGAATTTCAGACAGTGTTGAGTGCTGTATTTGTTTCCCAGGGCTGCTGCAACAAATTACCACAAAGTTAGTGGCTTAAAATATCAAAAATGTATTTTCTTACAGTTCTGGAGGCCAGAGGTCAAACTAAGGTGTCAGTAGGGCCATATTCCCTCTGACGGTTCTAGGGAAGAATTCTTTGATTATTCCGGATTCTGGTGGCTCCAGGCATTCCTTGGTTTGTGGCAGCATCACTCCAATCTCTGCCTCCATCTTTATGCGGCCTTCTCTCTGGATCTTTCTGGGTCCTCTCCTCTTCTTATAAGAACAACTAGTCATTGAATTTAGGGCCCACCCTAAATCCAGGACGATTTCCTCTCCAGATCCTTTGCTAACACTATTTCCAAACAAGGTCACACTCTGAGGTTCCAGGTGGACATTAATTTTGGAGGCACCCTCTTCAACCCACTACCCATTTTGTACAAGGGCTATCTATATAAAGAAATTAAACTAGGAAATGGGGGAGAGTGTCTTGGAATAAAACTTTAGCCAGGATGGCCACGGAAGGCGTCTCTAAGAAGGAGATTGCCCAACAAAGAGTAGCAGCTACAGGAAGAAGGTTCCCGGGCCCTGAGGCAGAAGCAAGCTCAGACAAGAGTCCAGGAGTCCAAATGGAAGACTGAGGAGGTGACTGAGCAAGATGAGGGAGACACAACAGAGGTGAGACCAGCAGGATGCCTGGGGCCAGACCACATGAGCTGACGTGGGAACCAAATGTGGTAAAAGATCTCAAGAACTAGTATGCATTACCTCCTTCTCCAACAGGGCTCAAAGGGCTGAACTTGTAATCCGTCCACCAAAGAGAGTGGGCGGTCCAAGCTCAGGAATCCCCAAACCCCAGCAGGCCTGTGTTGGGAGAGCGCATTCATTTGTAGGCCTCTCTCTCCAACTCCTCCTCACAATGCAGGTGGTTTCCTGACGCAGGATATTAACTTTCAGCTGCTGGAGGTCCCTAACCTCCACGCTGGCCTAAAGCGTTTCATCAGGTTTGGATAAGCCTCAGATAAGGAGTTGAACTTTTTGCAGGCTTATGAGAACTGCACCTCCAATCCTTCAGAGATTCGCTCATCATGAACCTTAATCCATCTCAAATAAAACCTGTGCATACAGACGTGGTTTCCCACCATGGCTGTTTAACAAGGAAAAAGAACAGCTTTGTCTGTTCTGCAAAAGCCTCCTCTATTTACACTCTGCCCATGGATTTAATTTCCGAGATTTACATTTTAATTCTTTAAGAGATTCAGGAGATAAATGGATAGAGAGGCCTATGGTTCAGGCATAGCCCTTTCCTGGAAAACCTACTTGCCTTGTTTTCCTCTCTCCCAAACCCTTGTTTCTTTCTCTTGCCAAATTTAATCTGATTTCTTTCTCCACTCTCCTCAGGATTTCCTCCCTGTCTTCCAGCCTTTTACTCTCTTTTCTGTCTCAGCCCTCCCATAATGCTCTCTCCTCATTTTGGGCCCCCTCAGTTGGTTGATCACCTGGTTGAATAGTGTTCCCCCAAAATTCATGTCCACCCCAAGCCTCATCGTGTGACCTTGTTTGGAAATAGGGTCTTTGCAGAAGTCATTAAGATAAAATGAGGTCATATTGGATTAGGGTGGGCCCTAAATCCAATGACTGGTGCCCTCATAAGATGAGGAGGAGACACACAGAGAAAAAGGCCATGTGATGATGAAGGGAGAGATTGGAGCGACGCAGCCACAAGCCGAGGAATGCCAAGGACTGCTGGGAACCTCCTAAAGCTGCAAGAGGCAAGGAAGGCTCCTCCCCTAGAGCCTTCAGAGAGAGCGCGGCCCTGCCGACACCTTAACTTCAGACTCCTAGCCTCCAAAACTATCTGCTGTTTTAAGCCACCACGTATGTGGTACTTGGTTACAGCAGCCCCAGGGAAGTAGCAGAGTATCCAACTCTCCACCCATCTCTCACCTGGAGCCTCCTATTCCCATGAAGCTCTGCAGCCAGACCCCAGGCCCTGCCTCCTCCTCTGGCGTGGTCCAACCTCTGACTGATCTCCGCACTGATGACTACTGGGGTCACATGATCCCTATATATATAAAAGACCCCAATTGGGGTCTCTCTTTTTTTTCTCAACATTTTATTATGAAGTTTTTAAACACACAGCAAAGTTGAAAGAATTTACAGTGAAAACCCATACATCTACCACCTACATTAACCATTAACATTGTACTATACTTGTTTTATCACGTATTTATCCATCTATCCAGCCTTCTATCCTTCCATCAATACATCTTTTTGTTTTTTAGATGCATTTCAAAATAACTTGCAGACATCAGTGCACTTGCCCCTGAAAACTTCAGCATGCACGCACATCATTAACAGAGTTCAAAATTTGTTTACAGTTTTTTCCTTTTAAGATAAAATTTACATACAGTGAAGTGCACAAATTTTAAGTGTACCTTCTCCAAGTTTTGACCTGTATAGGCCAAACCTCTATCGAGACAGAGCATTACCATCAGCCCAGAAAGTTCCCTCTTGCTTCTTCCAAGTCAATCTCCACACCCATTTCCCCAGAGGCAACCAACATTCTGAGTTTTGTCCATCACAGGTTAGTTTTAAGATTTTCATACAAATGGAATCCATACAGAGTGTCCTTTTTTGGGAAAGGCTTCTTTCACTCAGCACAATGTTTTTGAGATTCATCCATGTTATGTGCATCAACATTTTGCTCTTTTTTATTTTTGAGAGGTATTCCTTTCTATGCATATGTAGGCATATCTCATTTTAATGCACCTCACTTTATTATGCTTCGCAGATATTGTGTTTATTACAAATTGAAGGTTTGTAGCAACCCTGCGTTAAGCAAGTCTATCGGTGCCATACTTCCAACAACATTTGCTCACTTTCTATCTCTGTGTCACATTTTCGTAATTCTTGCAACCTTTCAAACTTTTAAATTATTATTATATTTTTATGGTGATCGGTGATAAGTGATGTTTGATGTTACTATTGTAAATTGTTTTGGGGCTCTACGAACCATGCCCATATAAGACAGCAAATCTAATCAATAAATGCATGTGTTCTGACTGCTCCACCAATCGGCCGTTCCCCATCTCTCTCCCTCTCCTCCAGCCTCCCTATGCCTTGAGACATAACAATATTGAAATTATGCCAATTAATAACCCTACAATGGCCTCTAAGTGTTCAAGTGAAAGAAGGAGTCACACGTCTCTCACTTTAAATCAAAAGTTAGAAATAATTAAGCTTAGTGAGGAAGGCATGTCAAAAGCCAAGATAGCTAGGCCTCTCGCATCAAACAATTAGCCAAGATGTGAATGCAAAGGAAAAGTTCTTGAAGGAAATTAAAAGTGCTAGTTCAGTGAACACACGAATGATAAGAAAGTGAAACAGCCTTATTGCTGATGTGGAGAAAGTTCTAGTGGTCTGGATAGAAGATCAAAACAGCCACAACATTCCCTTAAGCCAAATCCTAATCCAGAGCAAGGCCCCAACTCTCTCCAATTCTATGAAGGCTGAGAGAGCTAAGGAAGCTGCAGAAGAAAAGTTTGAAAGTAGCAGAGGTTGGTTCTTGAGGTTTAAGGAAAGAAGCCACCGCTATAACAAAAAAGTGCAGGGCGAAGCAGCAAGTGCCTATGCAGAAGCTCAAGCAAGTTATCCAGAAGGTCAGCTAACATTATTAAAGAAGGTTACACAAACAACAGGTTTCAATGTAGATGAAACTGCCTCACATTGGAAGAAGATGCCATCTAGGACTTTCGTAGCTAGAGAGGAGAAGTCAATGCCTGGCTTCAAAGCTTCAAAGGACAGGCTGACTCTCTTATTAGGGGCTAATGCAGCTGGTGACTAAGTTGAAGCCAGTGTTCATTTACAATTCTGAAAATCTTAAGGCCCTTAAGAATTATGTTACATCTACTCTGCCTGTGCTCTATGAATGGAACAACAAAGCCTGGATGACAGCACATCTGTTTACAAGATGGTTTAGTGAATATTTTAAGTCCACTGTTGAGACCTACTGCTCAGAAAAAAAGATTTCTTTCAAAATATTACTGCTCATTGACAATGCACCTGGTCACTCAAGAGCTCTGATGGAGATGTACACTAAGACTAATGCTGTCTTCACGCCTGCTAACACAACATCCACTCTGCAGCCCATGGATCAAGGAGTAATTTCGACTTTCAAGTCTTATTACTTAAATACATTTCGTAAGGCTATAGCTGCCGTACATAGTGATTCCTCTGATGGATCTGGGCAAAGTAAATTGAAAAATCTTCTAGAAAGGAAGGATTCAGCATTCTAGATGCCATTAAGATATTCAGGATTCATGGGAAGAGATCAAAATATCAACATTAACAAGAGTTTGGAAGAAGTTGATTCCACCCTTCATGGATGACTTTGAGGGGTTCAAGACTTCAGTGGAGGAAGTAACTGCAGATGTGGTGGAAATAGCAAGAGAACTAGAATTAGAAAATGGGGCCTGAAGATGAGACTGAATTGCTGCAATCTTATAATCAAACTTTTAACTGATGAGGGGTTGCTTCTTATGGATGAGCAAAGAAAGTGGTTTCTTGAGCTGAAATCTACTTCTGGTGAGGATGCTGTGAAGATTGTTTTGTTGAAATAATAGCAAAGGATTTAGAATATTACATAAACTTAGTTGATAAAGCAGCTGCAGAGTTTGAGAGGATTAACTCCAATTTTGAAAGAAGTTCTACTGTGGGTAAAGTGATATCAAACAGCATTGCATCCCACAGAGAAATCACTTGTGAAAGGAAAGTCAATTGATGCGGCAAACTTCATTGTTGTCTTATTTTAAGAAATTGCCACAGCCACTTCAACCTTCAGCAACCACCACCCTCATCAGTCAGCCATCAACAACGAGGCAAGACCCTCCATCAACAAAAAGATTATGACTTGCTGAAGGCTCAGATGATGTTAGTATTATTCAGCAATAAAGTATTTTTTAATTAAGGTATGTACATTGTTTTTTTTAGACATAATGCTATTGCACACAACTGACTAGAGTATAGTGTAAACATAACTTTTATATGCACTGGGAAACCAAAAAATTCATGTGATTCACTTTATTGCAATATTCGCTTTATCGCAATGGCCTGGAACTGAATCCACAATATCTCCGAGGTATCCCTGTACTACAGCTGGTCCTTTCTCTTCCTGATGGACACCTGGGCTATCTCTAGTTTGGGACTATTATGAATAAAGCTCCTGGGAAGACTTGTGCATGAGTCCTTTTGTTGGATATAATTGCATTCATTTCTCTGGGGTTTGGCTGGGACCTCTTGCCTGATCAAGGCACTATCTACCCTGACCAATTAGTGAGCCCCAACTCAGTCTCCTGGTCCCTCCGAGATGACTGTGTGATGTGGTCATTAAGAATTCAGACTGTTTTCCATAGTGGCTGCACCAGTTTGCATTTCCGCTAGTAGTGTATAACGGTTCCCTTTTCTCCACATCCTCTCCAACACTTGCTATTTCTTGTCTTGTTAATTATAGCCATTCTGATGGGTATGAGGTGACATCTCACTGCAGTTTTGATTTGCATTTCCCTAATAATTAGTGATGTTGAACATCTTTTCATGTGTCAGTTGGCCATCTGTATAGCTTTCCTGGAAAAATGTCTGTTCATATCCTCAGCTCATTTTTTGGACATTTCTCAAAAAATTAAAAATAGAAATACCATAGTATCCAGCTATTCCACTACAGGGTATTTATCCAAAGAATAAGAAATCAATAATTTAAAAGATTTATGCATCCCTATGTTCACTGCAGCGTTATTCACAATAGCCAAGACATGGAACCAACTCAAGTGCCCATCAATGGATGAATGGATAAAGAAGATGTGGTATACAATGAAATACTACTCAGCCATAAAAAAGAAGAAACCTTGTCATTTGTGACAACATGGATGGAACTTTAGGGTATTATGCTAAGCGAAATAAGTCAGACAGAGAAGGACAAATACCTTATGATTTCACTCATATGTGGAAGAGAAACAAACAAACACATAGGCAAGGAGAACAGATTGGTGGTTGCCAGAGGGGAAGGGGGTGGCATAAGGGCAAAAACAGTAAAGGAGCACATGTGTACGGTGATGGATAATAACTAGACTATGGATAATGGACACAATGCAGTCCATACAGAAACTGATATACAATAATGTACACCTGAAATTTACACAATGTTATAAGCCAATATGACCTCACTAAAATAATTTGAAAAAAAAAAGAATTCAGACCAAGTTCAGTTGCCTGGGTCTGAACTCAGACTGGGTCCTTTACTATCTGGGAGACCTTCTGCAAAGGAAAACTACTTAAGCTCTAGAATCTATTTCAGCATCTAAAAAATGGGGTTAGGGGGGCCGGCCCGGTGGCGCAGCGGTTTAGTCCGCGCTTGGCAGCCCGGGGTTCGCTGGTTCGGATCCCAGGCGCCCGCCGACGCACTGCCTGTCAGCCATGCCGTGGCGGCGTCCCATATAAAGTGGAGGAAGATGGGCACGGATGTTAGCCCAGGGCCAGTCTTCCTCAGCAAAAAGAGGATTAGCAACGGATGTTAGCTCAGGGCTGGTCTTCCTCACAAAAAAAAAAAATGGGGTAAAAATGGAGATAAACGAGTGTGTGAACCTCACAGGTTATTCTGGGGAAGAAGTGAGTTAATGTACACAGAGCACTTGATGATGTACCTGGCACACACTAAATAAGCAAGTAGAGGCCATCTTTATACTCTGCCACCCAACACACAGCAAAGGAAGTTTTATCATGTGACCAGTGCATGCCATCTCTGTTCAAAAAGCTACGATGGCTTTCTTGGTCTTCCTAGAACAAGTCTAAACTTTGCTGCCTAGACTTTAAAATAACTAAGAAAACCATTGCTCAAGCTATCTAAAATATCAAGCTGTTTTTTTTATGGACTGGAATTTCATCAGTTCAGGGGCGTAACACTCACTGCTGATCAGGAACACCGATTGGCTGATTCGTAATTATTAAATAGCAAAAGGAGTAATAAAATGGGTAATAAAAAATGGGAAAATTCAATAAGCAATACTATTCATTTGGTAGACAAAATCCTTTCAATCATAGTGGGAGTGTTGGGGGGCATGAGGAAACAGAGAGGCTTTGGCAGTCAACAGGTTGTGAAAGCTCTATGACTGGCCCCACCCAACCCCAACCCAGAGCCTGACAGGTTCACTGCCTTCTCAACGTCCCATAACACAACACCATGCTTGTCTTTGTCTCTGCCACCATTCAGACTGTCCTCCCCATACCCCTACACCTACAGGCCCTTGTCCTGCCCACTCGGATCTCTGCTTCCTTCAAAACCATCTCCAGCACCACCCTTTCAGCAATGAGTCCCCTTTCCCAGGGACCCCTGTCCTCCACGACTTCCTCCAGCACTGGGTGAGAACAGTACCCACTGGTCCACAGTACCCACTGGTCCACAGTATGACAAGCCTTAGGTCTCCAGTGAAATCATCAGCTCTTAGAAGGTAGGGACAGTGTCTCTTAAATCTCCCATGTTCATACCTTGCACAAACCTGAACAGGTAAATACTTGCTGATTCACTCTAGGTCCAAACACTGTCCCTGCCAAAAAAAAAAAATGGTGCTGAAGGAACAGAACAGAAAAAGATGTTTGCACTCAAGGGTAGGATATGATTTGGCTTGGCTGTCAATATGACCATCTATTACACTGCCAACACTCTGCCTCAACTTTATTAAAGAATCTAGACTGTCAAACACAAAAGACACACGTGCATGTGCATATGCTTGCGCGCGCACACACACACACACACACAGCCATGCACAAAATGCCAATTCCTCTGAGCCTTGTTATTTCATTTCCACTTTCATTCATCAAATATCTATTGAGTACCTACTATGTGCTAGGCACTGCATTCTATGCTAGGGATTCAAAATAAAAGACAAGATCCTTTCTCTCTAGGAGCTCAATCTGTTATCACAATGGTTGTGAATATTGTAATAATAACATATTAGAGGACTATGTGAAAATGAGAGTCGACCTCTTGCACACATTGGAGGCATCAGCATCAGGCTGGAGACCCACAGCACCCACCCCTGGGCCAGCCACCATGATGGCAGAACCTGGGTACTTTTCTGAGGGAGGTGCAGAAAGGGACAAGGGTTGCTGGAAAGAGGAGAAAGCATTCCAAACAGAGCAATCAGTCAATCCAAAGGCACAGAGGTGTGAACGAACTCTGTGAAGAACAGGGATCAATCTGGGAGAACTTTATGGGGATGAACGGGGCAAGGTGGGGGGGGTGCCAGAAATGAAGGATGGGTTCAAGGAGATCTGGCCTGGTGTCCCCGAGAAGAAGCTGCTTGTTAATGAGCACCCACGTCTAGCCATCAGCCTGGAAACACATTGTCAAACCCACTGTCAAGTCTAAAGAACACATTTCTATCAACTTCCAAAATGCTTCCCAAAAGACTGCTTCAGCTGCAAACAAAAAATGTGAATGAATCTCCTACAATTGTTTGTAATGTTCTGTGGCTTCCAGCAAGCCAGGCTCCAAAAACAACAGGAGTGGAGCCCCTGACATCATGGGGTTCAAGAGCACCCATCCCCTGACTGCCAGGCTGGAGGAGACCAAATGAACCAGAGACAGCAGAAGGCACTGTCAGATGGGCACCACCAACCTCCACAGGCGCCCATCAGCCAGCTGGCGGATGCAGCCTCACAGGCAGGCCTCCATGTGAGAACATCCCCTCTGCCTGAAGCAGTCAGTGCACCAACATGGGCATCTGGGAAGGGGCGTCAGGGAGAGGAAGCTGGCAGGTGAGTGCCAGCCCAAACAGATAAACATGCTCAACCTCCCATGCTCCCTCCTGCCCAAGCGGGAAACACTCGCAGCTTCATAATCTGTCCCCAGGACAAACTCAGCAACTTAACGGATGGGTCTATCTGGGTCCCCAGTGAGCAGCAATCAATCTAAGGAACGTGCAGGGGGCTTTGAGCATTCAACAACTGGACTATTATAAACAGACCACTTCTTTCGTCCCTGGCTTGCCCAGACTATGGGAGAAAGTACAAATGCCTTTGCTCAGAAACAAGACTATGTAATCAGCCTCTGCTCTAGAGAAGGCAAATCCACTTAGAAGCTTGCAGAGCTAGAACTGGCTGTGGAGTCATGAGAACAAGCCTGGGTCAGAGGGGCACTGAGATGGACCAAATGTTTGTGGCCCCCCCATTCATATGTTGAAATCCTAACCCCCAATGTGATGCTATTAGGAGGTGGGGCCTTTGGGAGGTGATTAGGTCATGAGGGTGGAGCCCTCAAGAATGGGATTAATACCCTTATAAGAGGGACCCCAAAGAGATCCCTTGCCCCTTCACAGTGAGAAGACAAACATCTATGAACCAAGAAGATGGTCCTCAGCAGACACCTAATCTGCCAGCACCTTGATCTTAGACTTCTAGCCTGCAGAACATGAGAAATAAATGTTGTTTGAGCCCCCCCGGGTTTATGGTTTTTTGTTACAGCAGCCCAAACTAAGACAGGTACCAAATAAACTCACCCCTCTGCACCTGGGCAGTCATGGGGGGCCTTAGGAAGGGTCAAGGATCTGTGACTGTGTCAGGGGTAGAAAAGCACCCTTCTATACGAGTCAGGTGAGCATACTGCAGGAC
Source organism: Tapirus indicus (assembly GCA_031878705.1). Classification (NCBI taxonomy): domain Eukaryota; kingdom Metazoa; phylum Chordata; class Mammalia; order Perissodactyla; family Tapiridae; genus Tapirus; species Tapirus indicus. Next base: position 15,759,498 of record CM062921.1, on the reverse strand, counting down.
CTGAAGTCACACTACCTGGAGTCAAAATCCCAGCTTAGGTTTGTCACCCTGGGAATGGGAATGTACGGATAAGCAAGGGGAGGAGGCTAGAGTGATTGGTAATGGATGAGAGTTGGAATGCCAGTCAGAACTCATGCTTCACTTAATACAGACACCCCGGTTACGTATAGAAATAGCTGTGCGTATCCACGTGGGTTAGTATACACACACATATTTCTTTGCTCTGTCAGCTGAGAGGGCCTAAAAGAAACAACACTCCAGTAGCAACAAGCACACCCAGCACCCTGATCTCGGTTTCTAATATCATTCTCCAATAAAAGGAACCAGGTGTCCTTGGAGAAATGGCTGAATCTAGGGCAGAGGTGGGAAATATACAAGGTGACCCTGGAGCATCCTGTAGTATCAATAAGGACTACAGAGGTGCTCAAAAAAATTGACAGGGATGTATCAAAGGGGCACAAGGAGCCAAATGAAAGAGCTTCTGATGGCCAAGCTGGAACAAAGCTGGAAAAGAGCTTCGAGTGGCCAAAGCAAGAAAATAAATAAAATTGTATTGCATTATAACCCAAGGTATAAAATGAATATCCATGAGTCCATATTGATCTAAATAAATGATTAAATAAATTAATGAATGAGGGACAAGAGCAAAATCTCCCATTCAGAAGAGTTTATGTAGATACTGTCCCCTCAGTAAGGTGGAGCATAACCCCCCTCCTTAAGAGTAGGCTGTGCATGGATTTCCTTCCAAGGAGTACTGTATGGAAAGGAGGAAGAGGAAGAGTAACTGCAGTGGAGAAACTTGACTAACACTAGTTTAGTCAAATGATAATGATCAAATAAGCAGTCACAGATCACATCAATAGCAGACCCCTTTGATATGATGTGATACACTTTACCTCTGTGGTCTTCCCCCAAACCCACAACCTCAGTCAAATCATGAGAAAAATATCAGACAAATTCCAGGAGAGGGGCATCCTACACTATATTCCTCAAAACACCCGTACACCTCAAAACTGTCAAGGTCATCAAAAACAAGGGAAGTCTTAGAAACTGTCACAGCCAAGAGAAGCCTAAGGAGACATGACAACTAAATCTAACGTGGTAGCCTGGATGGGACCCCAGAATGCAAGAAGGACATTAGGTAAAAACTAAGGGAATTTGAATAAGCTATGGACTTTAGTTAATAATAGTGGATCAATATTGGGTCATTAATTGTAACAAATGCACCATACTAACATAAGATGCTAATAACAGGGGAATGGGGTGTGGGGTATATGGGAACTCTCTGTATTATCTTCACAATTTTTCTGAAAATCTAAAACTGTTCTATAGAATAAAGTCTCTCAGTTTAAAAAACAAATCCTGGCTCGACCACTTACCAGTTTATAACCATCACTAGGTCGATTTCACTCTGTGCCTCAGTTTTCTCCTCTGTAAAGTGGGATTATTGGTTATAATACATACTTCATAAATTTAGGTGCACATTCAATGAGAAAAGGTGTGTAAAATGCCTGGAATATAGGAGGTATGCAAATGTTGATATTATTGTTATTTTATCATCATCATCATCATCATCATCATCATCATCCCAATAAAATAAACTTTAAAAAACATAAACTGCTTTTCTTATTAGCAACTATCTCAACAGAAGAATCTAAAAGCTCTCCCCTTTACTGATCTGGCAATTCTGAAACTCAAGTTTCTGGGAGGAGAGGCTCTGAAACCTCACCCCAAACTCACGCCCTGGGATTGGAGTGGGCACACAATAAATCTGCAACAACAAAAAACCCACCCCAAGGTTACCTGGCAGGGAAGAGGCTGCTGTGCACAGCCCACACAGAATATGATAAAGCATCTCGGAGAATGTGATTATTTAAATATGGTTATCGTTTTCCTCATACATCACACACACACACACAAAGTGAATCTGTGCAAAATTAAATGGTAATGTTGTTCAGTTTGTGCCGGAAAGATGGATGCATTTCCTACATGACTCAGAATATTCTACTGATTCTGGACAGAATGGAGGATGATATACATACACAGTAAATATCAGCATATAGGAAGTGTGATCAGGGAACCAATTACTTTCCACCATAAAAATGTTAATGCATTTTTCTCAGTTACTAGTTAACATCCTATGACAACTTGGAATTTTTATCTGGAAACAGTAACAATAGATTTAATTTATTCACCCAAATCCCACACTCATAAAGAAAACAATATTTCATAATGTATAACATTACCAGGGGGACCATAATTCACAGCTAATGGGTCAGAGCTTTATAATAGGTGGGCTTTCTGAAGTGGTTGGCAAAACCCAAGATCCAGCCCCAGTAATTCGACCCATAAGTTTGAAATATGCAAAAGAGCTCGTCAAGCACATTATAGCTGGCAGTGGTCCCTGTCACCACAAGTCTACCCCAACAATTAACAGGCTTAGCGGGGCTGCCAGAAACCAAACCATGATTTATTGTTCTCTTCAAATTAGTAAAAGCAATGCCATCCATTGTGAATTCCTGTATTAATCCACGTGGGAAAGAGCTGATGTTTCAGAATGGCCATGAGAGTAGGTTACACTTCTAAAACCACAATTCCTTTAACCTTAATTCTCAGCCACTGGGGAAGCCTCTGCCTTCACCCAAGTTCTCTAGAGAATAGTCAAAATCTGTAGCATTAGGTATTTCTGTACTCTATCAACTCAAATCCATTTAAAACTTCTCAAGATAGAGCACCAGCGGGAAGCCAAGTTGGGTCAGGGATCTCTCCAACTCTCTTATTTTACAGATGGGAAAACTGAGGCTAGAGGGCAAAGCAACTGGCCCGAGCTCCCCTACAAAGGCAGTAACCCTGCTGGGAGCCAAATTGAGGTCTCCTAAGCATATTAATATATATATTATTACATAATACATATGATACACACGTATGTATGTATTGGAGAAAAGTGGCTTTTTAAATCTAAAGACATGTATAGGAATATTTCAGTGATGATCTTGATGAGCATCATTTGCCAACCTTAAGGAGAAGAGGTACAAGTCATGGGTACAAGACTCCCCAGAAGCAAAGCAAGCAGAAAGCTGGGCACTTAGTAGAGGCGAGCTGGCTGGGAATGGGGCCGCTCGCTCTCACTGCCCAGGGTTGCAGAGACCCACTAAGGGAAGCAATTGGGGCCTGTGGGCAGGGCCCCATCTCAGCCTGGCCTGAGCCTGCTCAGCACTCAACCCTGGTTCTGGTTTTAACTTCTCACATGATGTTCTTGTGCATTTTCACAGCAGCCAGCAAAGCGATTTTTAATGTAAGACCATACCACTCTTCTGCTTAAAACCCACTGCCAACTTCCTTCCTCCCATCCCCAGACTACACTCCTGCCCTCCTCTCCATGTTCATTTCACACAACTCTCTCTTTCACTCTGGCTTCCTTCTGATCCTGGAACATTGGGGTGTTCCTGCCTAACAGGCTTCTCCCTTGCAAGTGCCCCTGCTGTCCCACACATGGTCCAATAGTTGGTCCTTCTTGTCATTCTCTGGCCACCCCATCTACTAGCCACTAGCATACCATCCTGTGACACTTTCTTCACTGCAGGTATCCCTCCCAGAACTTACTTGATTTATTTGCATGCTTGGCACCAATGTCCCCTAAGCTAGACTGTAAGTTCCATGAGAACAGGGGCCTTTGCTGTCTTGTCCACTCCCTTACCCTCAAGGCCTAGAAAGTGTCTGGCACATATTTACCAATTGCAAAATAAACAACAATTTTGAGAGGTAGCAAAAATAACTTGAGCTGGAAGAAAACTCTCTCGACTAGCAAGATCCCAGCTCCAGGTGGGAACTGAGCAGGAGGAAAGGCTATGCCTCTTCGGGTGCAGAGTCTTTAAGGAACTTCAGTTCACAGCTCAGAACAGAGAATTAGCTCAATGGTGAAATCTTATACTGTGCCCACTTATGCTTTCAGACACCCTGCTGAGTGGTATGGCTCTGATTTCCACGACACTCGCTGGTTTCTGTTCCATTTCAGAATCAAGGTTGAGCCTGTGGATGAGCATTCAAACGGTGTTTCAGTAATTTCAAATGAGGCGCACGTGTGTGTGTGGTCCTGACTTCATTATTAAACGATTGGTATGAAAGTGCTCTGAAACTCGACATTCTAGACACGTGTGCACATACAGCACCTTCAATTGCATTCGATGTTGTGAAGAGCAATTGCATGGCACTTTGGAATTTCTGAGAGCCATCCAATGGCTCATGAGCTCTGTGGACAACAGAGAATGTGGATCAATTAAGGCTCCTTGAAAACGTGGCCCCACGGCCCTGGAACTCACACATACTGAAGGTCCAGCTGTGGGCCCACTGGTCCTTGACAGTCCTCATGCCCTGTGGTCTAACCACCACAGCAAGTGGCATTTACAGATGAAAGAACAGAACAAGCTATAAAATGGCACAGGAGCAGAGTAAAAACACGCTCCCATGTGCACACACCATGGATACAGCAGAGAAAGGCCCAGCAGTAGCTGCTGCGCTGTCACCTACTATAACAAGATTGATCTGTAGTGAAATAAAAGATAATGCAATCCAGAGGAAATAACTTTGGTTTCATCTGAGAATGTCTGATGTTGTCAACTTGCAAGCCTGCTTCCCTCTTCTGCCTGCCACGGTGCAGAGCAGCCTAAATATGCAGGGACTCCTCTGGGCAAAGAGGTCTCACTCACTCACTGCCAGAAGCACACATTTGCAAAGCAGCATCTCCCTCAACTGCCCAGGATGCCTTGGCCAAGCCAAAGCAAGTAGGGCCTAGATGCCCATGGTGGGTCAGGAGGCCAAAGCCACTCACTTACCACTGTCTGTATGGATGGGCTTCAGAGATGACCCAGTGGCCTCTGTTCATTGGAAGCCACATAGTTCTTCAATGGTTTATTTCTAGCACAATTCGTGGCCCCCGTGTTTCAAGTTAATGGCACAACTCTGGAACACAGTTTCAACCACACAAGATGTTGTGTAGTCATGCCTTAGATTCTATCTGTAGGACACAGAACTTTTTGTCTTGGTCTGATGTGACTGTCAGCAGCACATTTTTACTGTAACATTTTACTGAGCATTAATTTCACAGGCAGAATGGCCAGAAGCAAAGTTTAGGAGGGGGTACCAACTGGCAAGCTTTTCACCATTATTTCAGAGGATGTCTCTCCACACAAAATAGTCCTATAAGGCCAAAGTCATGTAAATAATTCACAAACTCAAGTTCAGTTCTCTCCATTTGAAATACTATAGCAATATCTTATAAGGGAGCTGCCACCCACCATCACACAGGGCAATAGGTAGCTAGCAGCTTCCATCTCGGGAAGATGTTATTAAGTCTCGAAAGCCAGTGATTTGCAGATGATTATAACTTTTTCTCTGCATATCATTGTTACTGACAGGCAAATCCCATCAATTGAATGGTATGACTGACTTAAAAAGGAGGCAAACTTGACATAGGCAGTCTGATAACCCATTTTTTATACCCACTACAACGACCATGAACGTTCATGATCACGCACGGAAAAGCCAGATCTGATACAAGCCTTTTCTCTCCCCATTCTCCAGAGGCCTCGGCACACGTGCTCCAGAAAGACTTTCCAAACTCAAGTGTTTTATATCTCAGAAGGAGAAATGTAGTTCAGCGTTGGGTGGTGCTTGCATTCTAGCTCATAGAAAAAAAAAATATATTCCCCTCTCAGAGCATCCCACTGAATCCCCAAATTGTCAAGGAAGAAAACACTGCAGCAATGGGTCCTAACAGCACCACTTTCATTACACAAACAGTCCCAGCACCTTTTCAATTTTGCTCGTCTCTTAGTCTCTAGCCAAATGGAACTTATTACTTATAGCTTGTTGGGATTTATGAATTATTTATAAAAGTGGGTGTGTGACTCCAGACTCTTAAAAGACAACACAGCAGTCCCCTCATTGGTACCTACAACTGCGCTTCTATCAGAGAGAGCAGACAGACATTCTCCATAACACATGTGGCATGTTTGGGGTGAAATAATCTGTGTGAAAATACGTAACCTGTAAGATTATTTGGAAGCTATTTATGGAATTCCTGGATGTATTTTTAAACCAGTCTCTTTTATTCGAAGCCAGGCTTGGATTCAGGAAAGATGTATGAGACGTGTGCTGCAAACATATTTCCCAGCTTGAAGACAAACAGTTATGCCCTGTTGCTTTCACCAGGAAGTTTCAGACCATGATAAAAATGGGAAAGAGGCAGTTCCCCCTTACTGTGTGTCTCACAGGTTCAACAAGGCCATGCCCATGAGTCTCCCACAGCACAGTGGCTGTGCATCCTAAGTGGGGACTACAACACATGCCAAAAGACACAGTCTGGGGGTAGGCTTACAGTCTCCAGCTCCCCAGAACACCTGCCCTTGGCTGGCAAAACAGATAGAACACTGCACACCCTCACCCGGCCCTGTCTGAGTCATTGGCCCAGTTGGAGGGGTTGTGAGGCACCCCTGGGTTGAAGGGCACAAAGCAACCAGCTGGCCATCGTCTTGTCCACACCTCCGGGACTGTGACACATTTGCTTGGTAAAGAAATCCCCACATGGAGCTGGCATATGGAGCCCTGACCAAGCAGCAGTTGGCCCTGATGTAGGAGTCCTGAGGGACAGGTGCCTTCTGCCTGACCCCTGGCCCCCCCCCCCACCGCCAGAGACACCTGCTCCTCACTAGTCTCACAAGTCCCATAGCAACCCTGTCCTCTGACAGGGGTCCAGCCTTGAACCCCTCCCCAGTGTCCCTGCCCCAACTGTCCAGTCCCCACTCTAACCCCAAGCATGGTCCAGAGGAAGAAGCAGAGGCTGGACAGCAGAGGCCCAGGGAAGATGATGGTATTTCAGGCCACCTCAGGCCACTGTCTTCTTGAAGCCTCCTAAAGCCCCCAGAACATGTCCACAGAGAAGGCAAAGCCCCACAACTCTCTGCACACAGACCACATCCTTGTCCCCCAAAGAGCATGGCCAACGGAAAAACAGGCAGGAAGCAGTGAGCTTACCTTGCTGGAAAACATCTGCCAAGAGGGAGGAAAAATAGAGAAGGAGACGGGGGAGAGAGAGGAGAAAGAAAACATATTAATAAAGATGGTAAAAATATCAATGATGATAATCATAGCTAACATATGCTGACTTTGCCAAGCACTCTTCATACACTATTTCCTTTAACTCAGAGGTGACAGTGGTTAAGAGCTCAGACTCTGGAATGAACTGCCTGGGTTTAAATCCTGGTTCGACACTTACTAACTCTGTGCCTTACAGTTCCCTAAACCACAAATAGATAGGAGTATTGGAAAGATTAAACAAATTATGTCCTACATTTTAAGAGCTTAGATCAGTGCCTGGCACGTAATAAACATACAAAATTTGGTAGTTATTACTAATATTAATATTATTATTTTTACAACAACCCTATAAACTAGGTTGCATTACCATCCTCATTTTATAGATGGGGAAACTGAAGCTCTGGAAGGGTAAGTAACTCATCCAAGGCCACAAATGAGTAAGCAATGGGCTCAGGGTCGAACCCAAGTCTGTCTTTTCCAAAAAGCATCTTCTTACTCACCACTAGGCTGACAGACTGGTTTATAAATAACAACAGAAGCAACAAGGACCCACAAGAAGAGAAACAGAGGAAGGGCCTGGGAATAGACTAAAATTCCACACTCCAATCATAGAAACAAAACATTTGTATGAGTTCTCCATATCATAACTCCCAGCTAATAATACCATGGCTTCATAATAAATCCTAGGTCAAAGTCTCTTAAAAGGTGAAAAAAACATTTTTTTTCGACAAATATTTGAGAGGTTACTCTATGCCAGGCACTATGTCTGGCAATGGGAAACACACATCTAGCAAAGAGCATAAACGAACCAGCAGTCACTAACACCTGCCTAAGGGGAACCACTAGCACGACTTCTAACACCTTATATTCATCTGGCCCGTTTCTGAACTTTATATAAATGGGCTGATACAGTACGAATTTTTTTCTGTCTGCCTTTTTCGCTCTGTAGTGATTGTGGGAATCATCCATGCTGTAGCATGCAGTAGATCATTCATTCTCACTGCTGTATAGTATTCCACTTTGTGATTCTATCATAATTTATTTCTCTATTCTAATACTGATGGGTATTTGGACTGTTTTCAGTGTTTGGCAATTGAGAATTGTGATAAATATTTTCACACATCTCTTTGGGTGAACATGTGTGCATAAACCAAATACTTTTTGACATCTGTCATGTGCATTCCAGCTCGCCCTGCTTCTACCACCTCCCAATGGCCCCAAAAGTATTCTTGTCTGCTCATACTTTCTCATTCAGTACCTAAATACGCAAGACGGCTCTGGCAAGAATACAGACAGCAACATCCAGATATGAGCCAGTTCCTGCCCTGCTGGTAGGGTTGTAAATAGGTACAAAACTTCTAGAAAATAGTTTGACAGTATGTAAAGAAATGTTAAATATACATTCCCTGACATAACAATACCACTTCCAGGAATTTAATCTAATGAAATAAGTAAAGGTACAAAAGAAGTCTACACAGATGTTCATCACAGCATTGTGTATAATGGTAAAACAGTGGACACTGTCTATTCATTTGTCAATAGGGAATCAAACCAAAAATAATCAAACCAAATGGATTACTGTGCAGCCATTAAAAAGGGTTATTTAAAGACTTTGATTACTTTTGAATGAAAAGATCAGATAGAAACATGGAACATGTGTACTGAGCCCATTGATGTGCGTGTATGTCTGCATGAAGGGAGATCTGTGACGATGGTCACAGAAATGTTTATTTTCAGGTGATGGAATCTGGGGTCATATTTTTTCAAATTTTATGTAAGCATTTCTGTATTATTTTAATTTTTAACAATAAACATGTCTTGCATTTTTAATCTGAATTTTAAAACTTAAGTTATTTTCATCTTAAAAACTAAGTAAGAACTATACCATAAACATCTAAATTTGCTGTCAGTCGTCAGCTAACAAAAAAAGCTCTTAACGAGGTCACAAAGAACAGCGGGCCCGTGAACGGCCCATGCACCTGGTAGGTTAAACAGACCACAAGGAGAGAACACCTGTGGGCACACGTGACCCCCATGAGGGATGTCATTCACGTGCAATACACATGTTCCCAAGGGCACATCCAGGCCAGTGGCTGGCCCAGATAAGGCAGATGGCAGGCATACAATTCCCAGAGAGTTAGCTAAAACACCACCCTTTCTTTCACACTCACGAAAGCCAACTAGAATGTAAATGGGCCATAGTGGTACCGATACAGGACAACTTGAACTCTGCCCTCAGTAATTTATCATTAGTACAAATTCTGACACAGCAGTGTGTGAAATGCCACTCATGTCAGCCATGCCCTGACGCTGTCCAGAGACTAAGAGAAGGACCATGTGCAGCTCCCTAAGTATACCACTTTCACACACATTTGCTGCCTGGAATGCACAGTCTGAACCACCCACCCTCTGACCAGCCTGAACACCTGGGGGAGTCGTCCTTCTCTGCCTTCAAATGTCACAGCCACTGGGAAGTTTCTAAGAGCATATCCCCACAGAGAAGGAAGTCACAGTTTCCGCCTCTGTGCTCCTAGAGTAAGTTATGCACATTGCAATTATAGCTGATATTATAATTGGTTATTTACGTAGAATATGAGCCCCTGAGGACAAGAGTTACGTGTCCTAACCATCTTTGTGGGTCCCAACTGTCTGGCACGGTATGCTCCCACCCAGGAGGGAGAGAAAGAGGACTGTCTGTCTGAGTGCTTATCTGGTCCAACCCCCTCATTGTACAGATAAGGAAACTGAGTCCCAGAGAAGAGATTTGTTTCCCAAGGTCACACATGGCGTTAAAGGCTGAGCCCGGACTACATGAGATTCATTTAACCTTAATGAAGCACAAAAGCTCATCCTTATTATTAGCAAAGGACAAATTAGAGATTTATCATTCTCCTCTAATGAATACAGACAAAAATTTCCAACCTTGAAAACATCAGTGAAATAAGATTAGTCTTTCAAATACGGATCCAGTCTCGACATCCGTCCAGAATCCTCAACCTCCTCTCCATGGGTGTTGACAGGGAGCACTTCCTTTGAAATTCAGTACTGATTTGAATCACTGGAAAGTATTAGTGGGCAGGGAGGGAGGAAATTCAGGCAGGGAATTAGTGACCTTATTCCTTCCAATTCCACTGTATATTTCATGCTTTAGCAGACAAATCTGCATAGAGTACTATTCATAACTTCTATTCCAAAAACTCTCTTTTTGTATAAGCTATTTTAGATTCTTTTAAGGCCTTTTTCAGCTTCTTTTACATTTTGCACCTTTTTATTCAAATGTAAATTTTAATAAACACTAGTATAAATATTGCAACAATTTTGCACATGAGTTATCTTGTAATTTACACTCTAAATTTATGTCTTTTGTAGTCTGTGGAATAAATCATTCTGTTCTTAGCATTATTTAGCTCTCTGCTCTGTATAATAATGGCTTGAGTACCTTCTTTAAAATTTCACTTTTCCAGTGGTTGTCCCGGTGGCGCAGTGGTTAAGTTCAGGTACTCCGCTTCAGCGGCCCAGGGTTCGCAGGCTCGGATCCCAGGTGGGGACCGCCACACCACTTGTCAAGCCATGCTATGGCGGCATCCCATACAAAGGAGAGGAAGATGGGCACGGATGTTAGCCCAGGGTCAGTCTTCCTCAGCAAAAAGAGGAGGATTGACAACAGATGTTAGCTCAGGACTAATCTTCCTCACGAAAAAAAAACAGAAATTTCACTTTTCCAGACTAAAAAAGTCATCCAAGCTCAAGCTCAAATGATTCATGGACAGAAGAATGGAAAATAAGTGAGAAAAGGTAGATTCTGTGCTGTTTGGCTACATTTTACCTCCCCAAAACTGTGGACCTCAGAGGATATTAGCATAGAAATACTCTTATCATCTTCTACTCTGCTGTTCGTGTCCACCATCCCCAAACTCCCAAACCACAGGGAGTTTATAGCCCTTTACAAAAATCAAAGGGCTTCACATGTGTATGTGATATTTTCTTTCAGTCTAACCAACCACTAAGAATTATTGGGGAGTCAATCACATGCACTCTTTGACCTTGAGTTGCCTCGTTGCTGACCGGGGAATGTTTTAATACTCACGCCATGGTGTTGGGAAGGTTTAGATAATTTACACAAATATTTTCACATCAGCTGCTCCAAAGAATCACCCTGAGAGTAAGACTCAGTGCCATCTTTTCTGCTCTCCTGGGAACTGAAAATCACACAAGTTGGGAGTTTCCAGTGCCACAAGTCAGGATGAGCCCAAAGGACGCCAGGGACACTTGTGCAGAGGAAATGAACTCCTTCAGACAAAGCTCTGCTCATACTCACTTCCCAAGGGAGAAAAGCTCAACCCTAATCATTCATGTGAACAAAGAAAGCCTGTCCTCCGGCCCCACCCCCACCCCCTGGAGCCATTCTGGTCCTATAGATAGATGAAAGAGCATGTATGGTTGGTGATTCAGATGTGGGAAGAAGAAAATAAGAAAGAAGGAACTCAGATCTGCCTTTCTTAGCCTTGATGTCCAGTTTCTTCCGTTAGGAATGAGCATCAAGGATACTTGCCCTCCTCCCCCATTGCTACTGAGAGATTCACACCCCAGAGATCTTTAATGCACTGAGTCCTCCAGAGACAGGGGCCATAAAAAGACTAGATTATTTATTATTATTAATAAGTTATGGCAATTAGGCGGGGTGATTCCTAACCGTTGCTGATTAAAAACTTTCTTGAGTGCTGCTCATCCACATGGCTAGTGTTTACCTCTATTAAAAATGATTTAACTACACTCTCGGTGAACCCCTCTCTTGCGCCTAGGTTAATAATTAGCAGTGCACAGAGCCATGTGGGTTAAGTGAGTTGGCTCTCCTTTATTTATCTATTGCTTTGTTTTATGAGGAGAACTGGATGGCAGTCTTATGGCCCATTCAGTCTGCTAGGCATAATTTACTATTTCAATACACAGTCCATAGCTATGGTTAGAGAAACTCTCACTATTATTACAATATCACACTTAGGCCACACCCCACAGCATTAAAGATATGCCAAACAGTGAAAGTGTGCATGACTTCTATAAGACTGGGGGAGGTGAAGTTACTAGTTCTCAAACAATGTAATCACACTACTCTCTCAATTTTGCTTTCTTTTCTAGGTTAAATTATATATGAGGGGAGTTTAGTTTCTTGAAAATGCATGCACTTAACTCCATTTAAGAACTCTCACCTGGGGAGACAGCTGTCTTGCAAGTCCTCCTGTGGTTTGAGCTACAGAAAGAAAATTCTCTTTCAAGTACAAGTGCTTTTACAGTAAAGCACTGGAAATTTTACTGGGACCCAACTAACCAGGGGCAAAGGAAGGGATGGAGGGAACAGCTGGGGTGAATGCTGCTTCCTTGAATGGGGTCAGGTTCACCATTAACCAAAGTCAATTTCAAGATCAGCTAAGCTGCTCCCACACCAAATTTCAAAGACCAGCAAGCTCTGTGCATGGATATGAAGAGCAACTTGAATTCAGTCTGTGTACTCCTCCTGCAAATCTCCGTGAATGAAGTAAATTCTTTCTTTTCTATGTTGAAAAGTGGGGCCCACCAATGCCTCCCCTCTTGCCAAACGCCAGCACTCCAGAGTGGTTAAGCTTCAAACTGACAAAGTCTAGGTCCAAAAATGGCAGGTGGGCGTCCCAAGGAGGGCAGGGTTAACTCCCTTTCTCCCAAATATCATCCAGTGCCATGTCACCACGACTGTGGCCACTGGATCCCAATGACCTAGGATTGGGTCCCAGCCCCTCACCAGGTGGAAACCGGGGGTGATCACTCAACCTCTTGTAGCCTGTGTTCTCACCTATAAAATGCGATGGTACAGAAGCTTTTCCCCACCCTCGGGATAGCATGAGGATCAAACTGGAGAATTTAATCAGCACAGAGCATGTAGATTTTGGAGTCAAATAATACTAGGTTCAAATCCTTGCTGGTCCGCCATCCTAGCCATCTTGGCCTAACTATTTAACCTCTATGAGTCTCAGTTTCTTCATTTGTAAAATGGGGATAATAAAACATCTTTCAGAATTCATGAGGACAACTCAGATTATATACATAAAGCACTTAGCACATGTGGCTGGTGTAGGGTGCATGTTCAATAAGTGAAAGTTAATGTTATTATAATAATAAGCAATAGAACAGGGTAGCAAAGAGCTCAGGTCCTGCAGTCCAAGCTGGTTCCACATCTGGCTCTGTGACCTTGGGCACATTACTCAACCTCTCCAAGCCTTGTTTTTCTCATCAGCAACATGCAGATAATAACGATTGCTAATTATGTTACCTCATAAACTGCTATGGAGGTTAAATGAGGTAATACAGATACGAATGCACAATAACTAATACTCAGAAAGACTTCTATAAATTGTAGTATTATTAGTCAACAAATATTTATTGATTGCCTACTATTTGAAAAACCTTTGTGACTTGTACAGGACCATAAAAGTATCACAGGAGGAAAATCCGTTAAAATAAAATGATCATTTTAATTCCTTCTTGTCATCATGTAGCTACGTGCCATTAAGAAACTCCAAAGCAATTCTCAAATATTACCTTATGAATGAGTTATTTTTAATCTTCGAGATCAGAAGTCCAATGACATCCTATCTTCAAACACCAGTGATCTAAGGGGTTGTGATTAGAACCCAAAAGTTCCAGAAACCCAGGGCTTGTCCTTTATTTTCATCACCACTCACCCCTCTGACACTGTCTGTCCCCTCTGGACCCATCATTACTTCTCAAGGCCACCATGTAAGGGAGTCACCCAGCCCAGCCATGGGCTTTGATCAGTGTTTCAAGCCATGCTCCCTGGAGGCCTAGGATTCAAAAGAGGAAGAGAATGCATGGGGTCAGCTGAACTAAGAACCACTCTGTTCAGTACAGTGGGGTCCTATGAAGAATTTGCCTGTGAAAAAGGTTTTGCTGCTTTATTAAATAAATGTGTTAAAGTTGGAACACAACAAACCACTTAACTGGAGCCCCTTCCTGTCCAGGTGCGGGTCTGTGCTCTCCTGGAGCACAGCCAGAGTCAAGGGCTCCTCCAGAGCCACCACTTGGCCCCAGTGGCACCACACAGGAGCTGTGATTAGTTTTCTGTGTCTCCAAAGCCAGACAGGTCGGGCAGCCATGTGGCCACACAGCCAATATCCATGCCCCTCCTGCTTCTCCCAGGCACACTCAGGCAGCTCAACTGAACAGAGCTGGGTGAGTCTTGGTTATTAAGGACTAAGCGGAAGGCCTCACTCAGTTTCCAGCCCTTGATGCCAAAAACTAACCCATTGTTTAATGTGGATAGACCTCATCTCTCTCTCTTCTTGTTCTCCTCTGTCTCATTTTGGATGCCGGCCGTGGAAAGTTCTATCGTTTTCCTTGCTCCTGGCCTCCTCTTGCCTCTTATCATGTTCGAAATGAAGACCAATACTTTGCCTGTCATTGTCATATCTCTGAAGGCACATGGTGCTCAGTAAATGTCTTTTATTTGTGAGTAAGAAAAAAATGTTTTAAAAGCCCTGAAGTATCTTCCTGCTGCATTTTCTAGGGAACGTGCGACCAGCATCAATCTTAGGCCATGTGCTCGTAACCCATTAGCCTACAGTGACTCGGGAAGGCAGTGCAATGGACACAAGCTAGTAAGTCCCTAACATTTTTATGACATTCTATCCCTAGTATATCTCATTCCTAGCACAGAGGGATAAAGCTCTTAACTACTGAAAGAACATAAAAAAATAGATTTAGGAATAATACTTTTTATGATTGCATTCTGTATACTGTGAAAGTTATGTTCAAATCTGCTAGTACTTTATGGAGCTGATAAAGTAGAACAGTATGGCTTCCCAGCTAACAGTGTATTTTATATCCATTTAAAATGTTTTCTCTTAAATTGAATTACTTTTTGAGTAATTATAATAAGACTAATCTGGGCTTAATGAATTCATATACAAATACTTTAGACTGCATTATTAAAACCTCTGTGATATGAAACTATATTAAACTCAATCCCTCTAGAAACCAGTGTTTTTCTTTGAAAAGAACAGCATACATACTTTCTCTGAATTCTTTTAAATCAGCTAACTGAGAAATCATAAGAAACCACATTAATAGCTCAAACAAAAGAAGACGCTGACAAATAATATTGTTCTAATTTCCCTAAACTTGTGTAATTGAGTATTAATTAAGAATTACAAAAAGTATTTTTATTAAGCATCCACATATGCAAAGGGCTGAAGAGCTGGCCCATCTTCCAGAAGAAATCAGGTTATAGCTCTGATTAGCAATGACATAAAACCACTAGTGGTAAAATGATAAAAGTGAGCCTGTGGCCATCAAGTCTTATGTTCTAACAAGTCTCCAAATCTAATAGTATAAATACCTGGATTCTAGTTCTCACTGTAGGCAAAGCCACTCACCTTCTCTGGGATTTGGTTCCTCCAGCTGCAAACCGATTTGTACTAGATGACCTCTAAGGTCCCTTCCAGTTCTACAACAGGATGGTTTTAAGTTTCAAATTACACACATTATATTAAATGGGCTCATTGCATAGCTTATTCATCATCTTATCCATGCTAAATTACATTCACAGGAAAAAATTTCATTCCCTGGAATTCACATTCATCCACAAACACATCCATAATGTGGCTAGTGATTTCAAACTTATCCCAAGATATTGTCTCAGCAGCATTTTTCCCATTACAGATAAATTATAAATAATCTGAAACTTTTAAGGTTGCAGTGCCTTCTTGAATCAATTTCTATCTGCCCCCCCCCCCAAAAAACATGCACCTCCTGAAGGATGCTCTTCCATCTCCACTTGCAAGTCAAGTGATTAGTTTTAGCATGAATACATTCCTCAGGTAGGTCTGTGAAATCCACGTTTGAATCAGATTGGTTACCCAGTCTCCTCAATTCAAACTAGATATTTACAAATGTCCAACATAATAAATCTCTGTCTTTGTCAGGTGATCATTACCAGGTTGGACAACTTTAAATTAAACATAAGACAATGGCCATCATCTTTATTCTGATGACTTGGCACAGATTCTATCAGGAGAACTCCCTGGAGCCAGAGACAATTAAAGTCTGAGTTTGGAGAAGCAGCCCCCAACATCAAGCACGCCTGATTAGAATGATTTGGGAGTGAATATGTTTCAGCAAATTGGCCCAAGTCTTCAAGGAGGAGGTTTGGCCACATGATACACTCTGGCTGACCTGAGTTTCAGGAGGTACAGGTTCTGGCCTGGCCCCACCATAAATCCCCTGAATAAACTGTGACAAATCATTTAAGCACTCTGGGTTCCAAAGGAGGATTAACTAGAAAACCTCTTCAATCACTCCCAGTTCTAGAGTTCTATAATGAGCGTGACCAGGGTCTTCCATTAGGACCCTCTGCTATATGCTCCCAAATTACCTGCACGTCTCCTTGGTGCACGAATGTACACCTGTAATTCTCTTCCTCTCTCTGACTCTCCAGCTAAGCTGAAAGCACCACGATGCCAGAGATGTTTTGTCCGTTGTAGTCCCAAAGTCCACAGCAGAATATCAGAGCATTGTAGGCACATATTCATATTCATAATAACTAATGTTGTCAGAGCTTTCCTTGTATCAGGCACTATTTTAAGTGCTTTACATAGATTGCCTTAATGCTCTCAATCACCCTAAAAGGTAGCTATCATTATTATCCTCATTTCACAGATAAGGAAACAGAGGCCCAGAGAGGTTAACTGAAGTTGCCAAAGGTCACAGGGAAGAAGGGGATCTGGGCTTCAACCCAAGCGGTCTGGCTTCAGAGCCCAAACTCTTCACCACTATGCTACACTGTCTCTCAGTGAATGCCCAGTTGATAGCTGTGTGGAAGGATGAACAAGAAAAAAGCCTCATTCCTTCCAAAAACACCCCAGAGAGTTAACTCAAGCTATACCCATAATATTTTTAACACCATACTCCTTGTATTTCTAGAACTCCAACTACACTTTTTCTGTACCTTTATTATCTGTGGATTTTGGGTGCAGGTGCATAAACCACCTAGATATGCCTTTACTTTTTTAAACTTTACAAATTCTCCTTTTGAAAAAATACAACTATCTCAGTAGGTTCACGGCAACAGCTAAGGTAAGGTAAGGACATGGGGAAACAATGTAGAGCTGGATGAAAAATGAGCATTCCAAGAAAAGTTACCGTAAGCAAAGAGAGAACAATACAATACAAGGACACATGACCGAGCTACAAAGATCTGTGCAGCTGCCCCTGATCCAGCTGTCCTCCCTCTAGGATTCATGAAGAGGAGGGCGTGAGAGGTGGTGGGAGGGAAAGACCCAGGATAAGAGGTCATGCCGTGCAGGCAATAAACATGCAGGCTCTGGAGTCAGAGGGCTTGAGTTTTGATCCTGGCTCTGCCACTCGCAAAGTTAGATGCCCTCTCTAAGGCTCAGCATCTCCATTTGATACACTTGGAGTTACAGAGGCTGCTGTGAGGATTAAAGGATATCAAGCTCGTAAAGACTTAGCACAGTGCCTGGCACGTAGATGGCAATTAATGGAAGCAGGCAATTTGGACAGAGACTTGTGGGAAATTAAGTTTGAGGATATCATTAAGATTATAACACAATTCTTTGGCACCCTGGCAACTATGTTTGTTATGATGAAGAAAATGTACTTGCACGGATCCTAAAAGTGAAAAATCAGTGAAATATCCCAGAGTCTACTCCCCATACCCACCAGCGTCCAGCATGGAATGACGCAGTCCAGGAAAAAGATATGAGAGAACATCTCTACAATGGAGTATTCATTCTCTCCCAGTCATATTTGTTCCTTTGGAAGCAGGATCAATGTTTATCACGTGAACGAACGTTAAACCCTAGAAGTATTACTGCACGGTCTATATCACATAAGTGCTAGTATTTTTCAAAGGTAGTTGGGAGCAAGTAATTAAATGTGAACTACAGGTACTTCATGAATCTTTCAGAGCACAGGTCTTTCTTCTGGAAGGCAGTACATTTTTTAAAAGTCACCCACTACAGGCTCGGTAGCTAACACGGCTCCTCTCTGTCCATTCTACCACTTCACGGCTGCGTATGGCAGGACCACACACTGGGCTGGGCTCTTCTACAATGAAGCCAGGCATTTCAGAGAGGCAGAGTACCGAGAGAGCTGAGGACACTTTACAACCAATCTCTGCGGCTGTAAATTTTCATCCTTGAGAAGAAAAGTCAGTAAACAGTAAATGTGGTTACCACAGATCATACCTTACTGAGCACTCTTTTCAAGAAAAGAAGGGGAAGTTCACTTGGCAGTTTAAGAATCTTTTAAATCTGTATGATATTCACTGGCTCAACACAGTCATGAAATGTAAATGTCATTTTCATGAAGGATTTGTGCAGCTGGCTTGCCCTGAAAAACGAGATTCCAGGATTTTACAGAGCTTAAGAAATTTTAATCATGCTTTATAGATATATATATATATTTTTCAAGCATCATGGTTATTATTCTTCAAGTCCAGTGAGCTGAGTTCTAGTTCTACCTCTGTCCCTAACTGGTTATGGCTAGTGGCTTAGTCTCTCTTTGAGGCACCTCAGTCTCCTCATCTATAATTGAGGATAAAGCCTGCCTTCACTACTTCTTCCAGGAAAAAGTAAGATAGTTGATGTGATCACACTCAGACAAAATAAACTTAAAATTTCTGATACTTTTTTAACGTCCACCAGAGCTGATGAACAGTAATGAGCAACTAGTGGACCCAAAGGAAGCTAAAATCCAGACCCTACAATCAAAGAGCTTATAATAAAATGGAGAGTCAGACACACTCAAGGCAATGGTGCGAAATTCTACATGAAGAAGAAAACAGCACAGTGAGGAAGAGAGAAATTTCAGGGATGGGGCTCTAAGCAGGCTCCACGGACCAGGTACAATCTGAGCTGGATCAGGAAGAGCACTCCTAAACAAAGCTAACATTTATTGGGCCCTCATTTCTAAGGGCTTTACCTAAATATTTCATATAATGTTCCCCCACATGCTATGAAGTAAATATCAGTCTTATCCTCAATTTACTAATAAGTTAATTTGCCAAAGATCTCACAGGCAATCTGACTGTAGGGCACTCCCTCGTAACCACTGCACTATAGGACTCAAAAAGTGGAAATGAGAGACCTAAACAGGCCTAAACAGATGGAGATATATGCTATAGTCGCAGACTGGAAGACTCAATATTGTTAAGATACCGACTCTCCCCAAATTGATCTTCAGATTCAACACAATCACAATCACAATTCCATCAGATTTTTTGTAGGAAATAATAGGCCAAATAAAAAATTTATGAAAAGAATCTAGAATAGCCAGAGTAATCTTGAAAAAAGAAGAGCAAATTCAGAGGACAGATGCCACCCAACTTAAAGACAGATAATAAAGCTACAGTGACCAAGACAGAGTATTACTGGCATAAGCACAGACAAGTAGATCAGTGGAGCAGAACAGAGTGCCCAAAAGCAGACCTTCGATTTTACAGTCATTTGATTATTGACAAACGAGCAAACACAACCCACTGAGGAAAGGCAAGTCTCTTCAACAAATGGTGGTGGAACATCCACAGAGAGAAAAATAAACTTAGATTACTACCTCACACCACACACAAAATTAACTCACACTCTATTAGATAAATGATAACTAGATAAATAGACAAATAAAAGGTTTAGATAAATGCTAAAACTATAACACTTCTAGAAAAAAAAATAAGAAAATATCCTAGTGACTTATGAATAGGTGAAGATTTCTTAGCCAGTAAATGGAAAGCAACAGCAATAGAAGAAAAAAATAAGTTAAACTTCATCAAAACTTAAAACTTTTGCTCAATAAAGAACACCATTAACAAAATGAATCTATAAGCTATTCTCAGGAGAAAATACTCACAAAACCTGTATCTAACAAAAGTCTGGCATCCAGAACATGTAAAGAACTCCTTCAACTCACTAATAAAAAGACAAACAACCCAACTTTTTAAATGGATAAAACAGTTGAACAGACACTTCACAAAGGAAGATATACAAATGACCAATAAGCACATAAAAAAGTGTCCAACATCATTAGTCATAAAGTAAATGTAAATTAAAACTGCAATAATATATCACTACACACTCATCAGAATGACTAAAATTAAAAAGACTCACAACACCAAATGTTGGTGAGGATAAATAACAACCGAAACTCTCATTCACTGTGAATGGCAGTGCAAAATGACACAACTTTGGGAAAAGGTCTAGCAGTTTCTTGTAACACTAAACATATGCCTACACCATGATCCAGCAATTCTACTGCTAGGTATTCACTCAAGAGAAATGAAAACATATATCCACAAAAACAACTTGTACATGAATGTCCATAACAGTTCGAAATATCCCAGGAGTCCATCAACAGGAGAATGGATAAACAAACCTCAGTATATCCATACAATAGAATACTACTCAACAAGATAGAACAGAAATCATAACATCACAACAACATAAATGAATCTTATTAACACTATACTGAGTGAAAGATGCCTTACAGAATAGAATATAAACTGTGTGGTTTCATTTGTATGAAACAAGTAAATTTATAGAACAAGTAAATTAATCTATGGTGGGAAAAAAGAAAAGCAAAAATAAGAGCATTAGTTGCCGCTGGGGGGCTGGGAAGAAGGGGTTGAAACTGATTAAAAAGGGAATTCTGTGGGGTGACAGCAATATTCTATATCTTGATAAGAATTTAGGTTACACAAGTATATGTATTTGTCAAAACTCACAAATGGTACACTTAAGGTTCGTATATTTCATCATAAGTAAAATATATAAACAAACACTGAATTCTAATTTATGATATACATGCTGACGTGTTTCGGAATAAAGTGTACTAATGCCTGTAACTTACTTTGAAGTGAACCAAAAATAAATATCATTACTTTGAAATGATAGAGGGGTAGGTAAGTGGAGAGAGACATAGAGATGTGATAAAGCAAATATAGTAAAATGTTAATTGAAGAATTCAGTTGGTGGGTATTTATTTAGCTTTTCAGCATATAGTTCTTTCAACACACATTTGAAACGTCATAATAAAATATTGGAAAAATGAGCTCATGGAATTGGGTGTTAATAATATATAGTAGCCAAAGATACACATCATACTAAATACTCTACATGTAATACATCAAGTTTTTAAATTCGTGCATTTTAGGTAATGATTCCTGAACAAATTTCCTGCACATCTGATTCTTTTGGTTCATCAAAGGTGATTTAACCACTCTACCTGTTTTCCCTCTAGACATAACAATCTACTAGTCCCTGAATTATTGGGTAAATGACAAGGTTCTTTTACAAAGTTTCACAAAGTACAATGATGTCTCTCTGTGGAAGAGTAGAAAAGGTATTAAATTGGGACCAGAGTCCTATTCGTGCATCAGAAGACTTAATATTGTTAAAATGGCAATACTCCCCAAACCGATCTACAGATTCAACACAATCCTATGAAAATTCCAACTTTCTTGGCAAAAATTGGCAGGCTGATCCTAAAATTTGTTTGGAATCTCAAGGGATCCCAAATAGCCAAAACAATCTTGAAAAACAAAAAGTTGGAGGACTCACACTTACTGATTTCAAAGCTTACAACAAAGCTACAATAATCAAGTCAGTGAGGTATGGGTATAAAGGAAAGACATATGGATCAATGGAATAGAATGAAGAGTCCAGAAATAAACTCTCTTATGAGCAACTGAATTTTGACAAGACAATGCAACAGCAAAAAATAATCTTTTCAACTAATGGTACTGGGACAACTGGATATCTACATGCAAAAGAATTAAATTGGACCCTTATCTCATACCATATACAAAAATTAACTCAAATGGACCAAAGAGCTAAAACTATAAAATTCTTAGAAAAAAATAGAGGTATAAATCTTCATGACTTTGGATTAGGCAATAGTTTCTTAAATATGACATCAAAAGCACAAAGCAATGAAAGAAAAAATAGATAAACTGGATATAATCAAAATTAAAAACTTTTGTGCTTCAAAGGGCACCATCACGAAAGTGAAAAGACAACCCACAGAATTATAGAAAATAATTGCAAATCATATATCTGATAAGGCACTTGTACCTGGACTTTATAAAGAACTATTACAACTCAAATATTTAAAAAAAAAATTAAAAACAGGCAAAGAATCTGAGTAGACATTTATTTCTCCAAAGAAGATATACCAATAGCCAATAAGCAAATGGAAGGATGTTCAACATCATTAGAGGTGAGGGAAATGCAAATCAAAACCACAATGAGATACCACTTCACACCCACTAGGATGGCCATAATCAAAAAGACAGATAATAACAAGTGTTGGCAAAGATCTGGAGAAATTAGAACCCTCATACACTGCTGGTAGGAATGTCAAATGGTGCAGCCACTTTGGAAAACAATTTGGCAGGTCCTCAAATGGTTAAATATAGAGTTTAGCATGTGATCCAGCAATTCCACTCCTAGGCATATACCCAAAAGAAAGGAAAACACATGTTCACACAGAAACTTGTACACAGGTGTTCAGTGCAGCATTATTCATAACAGTCAAAAAGTGGAAACATTCCAAATGTCCATCAACTGGTGAATGTATAAATCAAACGTGGTATATCCATACAATGGGATCTTATTCAGCAATAAAAATAAATGAAGTACTTATACATGCTACAATATGAATGAACCTTGAAAACATTATGCTAAGTGAAAGAAGCTAGTTCAAAGGACCACATACTGTATGTTTCCACTAATGTGAAATGTCCAGAATAGGCACATTTAGAGATGGAAAATAGATTAAGAGTTGCCTAGGGCTGGAAGTGATGAGGGGATGGGGAGGTGATGACAGCTAAGGGGTGCTGGGTTTCTTTCTGGGGTAATGAAAACGTTCTAAAATTGATTGTCTGACGGATGCACAACTCTGTGAATATACTAAAAACCACTGAACAGTACACTTTAAATGGGTGACTTGTATAGTATGTGAATTATATATCAATAAAGCTGTTTGAAGGGAAAAAAAAAAGAGTCCTGGGTTGCGATTACATTTCTAATGACTAGCAATGTCAACCTCTGCCTCTCTGGGCCACAGCTGGGCAAGCCCATCCTCACAACTACATCTGGCTTTTCATCCTACGAACACATCTAAAGAATCATGCTCAGGTGCTGGGCACCACAGTGCGCACTGAGAAAGCCATGAGCAGATGAAAG
The DNA here is from genome assembly GCA_031878705.1 of Tapirus indicus. Taxonomy (NCBI): domain Eukaryota; kingdom Metazoa; phylum Chordata; class Mammalia; order Perissodactyla; family Tapiridae; genus Tapirus; species Tapirus indicus. Next base: position 15,736,159 of record CM062921.1, on the reverse strand, counting down.
ACAAAGTCCCCCCTTCTCAAGGGATCACCACCTGGTGCTTCAGTCTACACTTGGCCATGTGTGGCTACCGAGTACTCGAACACGGCGAATCTGAACTGAGATGTGCTCTAAGTGTAAAATAAACACTGGATTTCAAAGACTGGGTCAGCAAAAAAAGCAAACTAGCTCATTAATAATTGTTGATATTGAATTACATGCTGAAATGATATTTCGGCTAAATTAAATGTTAAAATTAATTTCACCCGTGCTTCTTTATTTTTTGAAGGTGGTACTAGGAAATTTTAAATTATATATATAGGTCACACTCTATTTCTATTGGGTAGCACTGGTTTAGGTTTTTAAATATAAATAAATCACTGGAACTTTCCTGATCCCCAGTGTTTTGGAGGATTATTTTATGCAGACTTCTAAATGGTAATTAACTTTGAAGTCCACTCCGCAGTTATAAAATGCCTGCTGCTCTGCAATTGTGGGGACACAAAAGGTTCCTTGTTTGCTGCCCTCTGCCAATTGGTCCCTTGGACTAGAGCTGAAGATGCTTGGCATGGCCTTTTAAATATTGGCGTGCCCAAGTCTTTACAAAGCACAAATGTTTCCCAAATAAGGCAGGCCCAGAAAACTTCGTCTGAACCCTTTCAAGACTTGTGATCAAAAGGGCTGCCTTTTGAAAATGATTAAAGTTCAGACTGAGAGGATAGACCCCTATTCAGAGAAAGAAAACTTCTTCTCAAAGGGGTTTCATCTAAAGGGGACTTTGCATGTCATCTGTGAGGGGTTCCCCCTTCACCCCTCACTTGTGAGCCCCGAATTGTTTAGGGAGCTTTTTGCTTCTCCTTCTCCAGGTTCCTCTTTGATCCACAAGTCTAGGGCAATGAAAATAGGGCCTGTGAGGCAGAGGCAAGCTCTGCACTTCTGGCTCTGCTGAAATTTTATAAAAACTCTAAGGTTATGTCTGTGCCCCAAGAGAGGAAGAAAAACGGACCTCAGATGTGGCAGACTCTCATGATAAAGATGTTATCCGAGAACAGCAGAGCTGAGACCCCTACCAACAGGTCTGGTTGCTTCTGCCTTACCCAGCAATGCCCAAAGAACTATGTCAACTGACAGTTTCATTCCCTACTCTCTGGAGGTAAGAGAGCCAGTTTAGAGGTGAAGTCATGTGGCCAGAGCTGGTAAGTGACACAGTCACAATTCCAACGTGGGGCTGCCTAATTCCAAAGCTAATGCTCTTAATAAGCACCGAGCTACATGGTCATTCTTTCATTCCACAAATGCTACTCTCCACTGCGAGCTGTGGGAATAGAAGGTCAGGGTAATCCTTTTAAAAAAGATGTATCAACTAGAATTTTGTCTCCTCAAATGAGATACTCTTAAATTCCTGCACCTGCTTTAGTTCAGAATCTCTAGTAAACTGAAATAGACGACAGTTTCACTGGTTTAATTGCCTTCATTCTGTGCTATGGAAGCAGAGACAAAATATCTCAGGGTCCCTAATTTCTTCTAGGCCCACAATGGGTAGAAGAGGGAAGCACAGTGCTTAATTCCATGTCTTGTCACATTAGATCCGTTTCTTTGACAAGCTCATAAATGGGAGAGCATACCATGTACCACACTTGATCTAGCACCAAGGGCAGGCCATGCATTGTGCTCAGGACTGGGCATAAACAAAGATGAATATACCACAATCTCTCTCGGACATTCCTCAGTAAGTGCCTTCCAAGTTGTTTTAAGAGGCCTGTGTTTGGGGCAAAGTGTGCGGTAAAGAACAAAGCTCATTTCTGGAGCCAGTTTGTGGCGTGAGACGTCTTCAAATTATAGCAGTTGTTACAAAATGTACCTGACTTAGAGTTTTGAAAGAACTGGCTATAACATGGCTATTTCTAGACGGACTGTTTCAGGGTCTAGGTAATCAAAGCCATCATTGTCCACTCTCCTCCCACCACTCCCATTATCTCCCAGGCCTGGTAGTCAGTAAGCAACTGGCTGCCTTAGAAAGCCCTGAGTGGTGTAATTTGGAAAGTTAAGGGAATTATGATGGTAAATGTCATGGCAGGGGTCCAAAAATCTGGAGGCCTCTGATGAGGGGATTTAAAAGTTTCTCAATCATCTCCTAGTTGGGGACTCCCAGGAAGGCAGGATGGCTCCAAAGGATGACCAGGGGCACCACCCCTTCTCTATCTCTGGCTATGGTGGACAGCATAATGGGCCCCAGAGACGTCCATATTCTAATCCCTGGAACCTGTGACTGTGTTACCTTACATGGCAAGACTTTGCAGATATGACTAAATTAAGGATGTTGAGATGGGGAGTCTCCTGATTTTCTAGGTGGGCCCAATCTAATCATATGAACCCCTATATGCAGAGAACCTTCCCTAGAGAGACCTGCACAGAGAAAAGGGGTCAGAGAAATGCTATTTTGCTGACTTTGAAGATGGAGGAAGGGAGTCACAAGCCAAGAAATGCAGGTGGCCTCTAGAAATTGGAAAAGGCAAGGAAACGGATTTTCCCTTAGAGTCTCCAAAAAGAACACAGCCCTAATGACACCTTGATTTTAGCTCAGGAAGATCCATACCAGACTTCTGACCTATGGAACTGTAAAATAATAAATTTGTACTGGTTAAGCCACTAAGTTTGGGGTAACTTGTTATAGCACAATAGAAAACTAATTCACTGCTTATACACAACCAAACAGTGGAATAGTCAGGCAATGAGGCCAAGTGACCAGAGGAATGATCACACGGTCAAAACCGCCAGCTTAACCAACTAGTCAATTTTGTCCAAAAGAAAGCTCAAGTATTTTTATGGAACGACCAGTCTAAGACGGGACTGCAAGTACAAATTGCATCAAAGCCCTGGGCCAGAGAGAAGGAGCCAGCGCTCAGGGTTGATTCCGTACGCTCTTGTTGGCCGTATAGAACCCTCAGTCCTCGTCCACCTGGGGCTTGCTCAGCACCAACAATACTATCAGACAGACCTCTTCTCGTGTGGAAGGAGATTAGGGAAAGGTAAGTCAGTATACCCAGAGTCTTGTTCCTAAGACTTCGACTCTCCCCAAACCTCCTTAATTACGGCATAATGTGCTCCATGCAGGATAAATACTTGGAGTGATCATGAAGGTGAGGAGGTGGCTCCTCTCCTAGCTTAAAACATAGACCTATGAAGCTTCTATACAGACAATCAGCAGCAGGACTGTCCTCCCCCCTAACACAGACATGTTTTAAGCAAATATGTTAATGCCTGGACACTGTCGGGGCACAGTTCATGATGGAGGACGCGATGGTTAGAGGGGCTGGTGAGTGTCCTTCTCCCTCTTCTCTTCCTTAAGGATGAGATGGTAGTTTATCTAAGCAGTTCTCTTAGAGAGGAGGTTGTTACACAGTATCACATACCCCCTCCTGGGAGGCTGCCCTTTCCCTAGATTTCCCTGGAAATCTAGGAGCAAATCCCCGGCTCTGTCTTTGACTCAGAATTCCTAAGGAGCTTCTTTTGGCCATTTTATACTTTACCCAACCATCCATCCAAGGGAGGAGTCACTCACCTATTTCACAACTCTCTGGAAGTTTCAGTTAGTGTTTTATCTCATTAACCCAAAGGGCATCATCAGATAGCAAATAGGGTAAGCGAGGAGTTACAAATCCGTCTAAAGTATGGTTCCTAACCAACGGGATTCCTGATCCATCATGATGATTCCTACCATTTCCTGAGTGCCTACTCTAGTCCAAGCGCCTCATAAGAATTTTCTGATTTAACCTTTATAGCATCCCTGAAAGATGAGTATTATTATCCCATTTTAGAGATAAGGAAACTGAAACTGATAACTTGCTCAAGGTCATAGAGACAGTAAATGAAGGAGCCGGATTCAAAACCAGGTCTCTCTCAGGCCAGAGTCCAAGTTCTTCTATTATGCTGCACGACCTCCCAAGATGGAAACTGTCCACTCCCCAGAAGTTACTGGAAAAGTGCCACAATGAAGACATATACAAAAAGTCTGCTATATGATGACTCTCAGTTGAAATTCAGCTTCTCGAGCTAGTTCAGGGAGGAGTTCTTGATGATATAAACAAGACTGGTTTCAACTCTAGAAATATTTATTGAGAAACTACTAAAGACAGAGGCCATGCACCTAAGGAGGGCAGAGCCCCTACCTCTACTAGGCGTGCACGGATACATGTGCACACACACACACAATTACAACATAGGAAAGATGTACTTCATCAAAGCTATCAGCTAGCATTACAGAGACAAGCAGCAGCCACAGGAATTAATTCAGGAAGCTTCGGGGAGGAGGGAGACTCAAAGTAGAAGCAGAGGAAAAGAGCCGGCCCCTGGCCAAGTGGTTAGAGTTCAGCCACTCCGCTTCAGCAGCCCAGCTTCATGGGTTCAGATCCCGGGTGTGGACCTACACCACTCGTCACCCATGCTGTGGCGGTGACCCACATACAAAACAGAGGAAGACTGGCACAGATGTTAGCTCAGTGCTAATCTTCCTCAAGCAAAAAGAGAGGAAGATTGGCAACAGATGTTGGCTCAGGGCAAATCTTTCTAGGCGGGGTGGGGGAGTAGAAGCAGAGGAAAACATGCGGATGTGGAAATACAGAACATCTCTGGACGAATGGAGCATCTTAGTGCTCTTAGAGGAAGCTGGAAATGCAGGACAGGAGTAGATTACAGATTGGGAAAGACTTTGAATATGATGTCAAAGAAATTTTGGACTTTAATTTCTATTTGAAAAAAAACTCTTACATACATATTTTAGATTCCAAGGGGACACATGAAGACTTCTGAGCAGGGAAGTAAAACATCCACCGCTGTGCTTTAGGGAATTCCTGAAATAGGTACGGGGATTGGCAACGGCAGATGGGTCCCCAAGAAGGTGACAACCAGGCACAAAACCTGTCCTCATGACTATCCCAACAGTCAGTGAGATCTGACGGACAGCCTCGATTTCATTCCCAGCTTTCTCACTAGCTGGCTCTGTGACATGAGTCAAGTTACTGGAACTTCCTGAGCCTCGGTCCCCTCACGTCTTAAACGATGAGGTTGAACTAAATAACGGCGAAAACACCTCCCTCTAAAATGTTATAATTCAAAGTTATGAATCTGTACACACACACACACATGTGCCTTTGTATCATATAAAGCATGGTGATAACTAGTCCTAAGATATTTGGATCTCACTGTGGATTCAAATGATATCATTTATACAAAGTATTTTTTCAACCTATATATGTTAGGTAAGTTCAGATGAAAGCTTCTTGCTCTGAATGCTGTCTTGATTAAATAGTGCTTTCCTTTCCCAGTCTTAAAAAGTATTCCCCCCTTCCCTCTCCAAATTCTAGACCTTTGTCTTAACTAAAAACAGCTGCCAACCTTTTCCCAACTCACCTGCTTAGCGAAGAAAAAGAATCTGTTGGAATATACCCATAAATTTAAATTCTAACTACACTATAAATGCTAGTGCTCTGTGACAGGCATTACTTCATATTTCCACAACACCTAAATCAAAACCTGGGCACGCAAGCTTATTTAAAACTAATTCAACCAAGTTGTGAATCAACTGCACTTCCTTTGACAAACAGGACCATTTCAGAAGGATTTCCTTAAAATGTGGCGGTGTCAAGAGCGGATGAGTAGATGCTATTACTGGGATCAAATCAGGACCCCAGTATGGAAAGGACAGCCAAGGAGGAGAGAGTGAGGAGAAGGCAAACCTATCTCTTTCCTCCTCAATGGCTCACTTTCTCTTCTCACCAACAAATATCTGATAATTCAAACTGGTGGGAATTTCAGGTAAGAGTATTGCCCCTTTATGTCAAACTAACCAAACCCGCTGTTGGACTCTGGAACCTGTTAAAATAAACAAACAGGTTAAAATCTAAACATATTCCATACTATTCAGAAATAATGTGAGCAAAAACACCAGCGATTTCATCCGCCCAGGGAATATACATTACAGAGTGTAATTTGGCAGCCCTCCAGGATCTTGTCTTAAATAGCTGCTGGGTGATTTAAAGAGACGAGTATTTCAGTGCCTTGACTTCTCTTTAAATATATACCATTTGAATGAATCCATTTATTGTAAATATCAAGGCATTGGGTTTAAAATTTCATATCTCAAGAAAAAGTTCTCTGCCATTTTTCTTCAAACCTTTCAAGATATTTAAACGATTCCTAATTTTAAAAAAATACTAATCCTGGTGTTTAATGATGATAAAGGACTTGTCTATTTTTGTAACAAATCACCAGAACAAAAAGCTATTATGGAGTAATTAAACATCACATTCGGCATAGATATGGAGAAAGGGAGAACTGCAAATTACTTTTTACAGCTTGTTCTGAAGTTTTCTGAAGTGGAACACATTTTAATCATTAAACCCCTCGAAGGTGTTAAAAAGTAATCAGGAGGGTTCTGGGACAACCTCCAATTCCAGGGCGCCAAAGCCTCAGATCTTCCCAGGGCCTCCAGAGAAGGGCTGTCACCAGTGTGAGGCCCCATCTTTGAGAAGCCCATCCAGAGGTAACTGCTAGAAAGCCCACTTTTCAAGTGTTTTCCTGCTTCACGGGGCCACAGATCTGACCTTTAATTAAACATAGTTTACTAGTTCAGGCCAAAGAACAAGTTATTTTAAGTTCAGGTCTAAACCAGGATTCTAAGAAGCCATTTTCAGTTCTTTCTGGTTATTACTTTAAAGGTATAATTATTTTTAATTGAGTTAGCTTTCTGAGTACACCTGGCAGTGCGTAAGCATGTTAAAATATAAGGATTCCCTGCCTTAGGGAGTTCCCAGGATTCAGCCCCAGCATCTCAGAGCCTTCCAGTTAATGATTTCCCCACACAGACATCCTAGGCAGATACTGCTGCAGTCCGGCCTGGTCCAGCCCAGATGCCCCTTGGTTTAAGCACCCATGGCTCACTGTCCTCTCTTGGGACACTCTCCTTGCTCTGCCCTGTTAGTCCAGAAGCTCCACAGAGATTCAGCCTGCCTGCTCCCCTTGGTCACCTGGCCCCTCTCACCATCTCACCCAGACCATGATCCCTCAGGCACTCCCAATCAGCATCTTCCTCCTTCAAGGGCATCTATCCTGCCCAACTGCCTTCCTCTTTAAAACTAAATGATCTCAATACTTTGCCTGGTTTCTTTTAACACACACACTTGATTTTTCATTTTCCCCCCAACACAAATTATGTATAAAGGCCCATCTTACATAAAAAGGAAGAAAAAGAATTATTTTCATTAGACCTCACTGAACATGGCTTTGGGCAAGAGTCTGTCATTTACTCTAATCAATGTTCTTTGCCATGGATGATGGGAAGAGGCAGCTGCAGGTCGATTCATTTTTGGATATGGCTCCTTTTGTCTCCTTCCTCAGCGCCTGGGTTGAATGAGCATTTTAAATCTCCCTACTCGTTGGGAGATGGTAGCACTGTACTTGTATTTACAATCCTGATGAATGCGGGCTTTTTTGTGCTAAACCAGAACAGAGCTCTGATTATCCCACTGTCATTTTTTTTTTGTTACCTTTCAAGGAAAATGCCTACAACCAAGCTGACTTTTTTCCCTCTCCAGTGAAACTTTCAAGGTGCCAGAAGGAACTTCTAACTTTGGGAACCCATTCAATCTCATCTGGCCAGGGTCACGCCTTTTAACTGGACAGCATCTCAGGATCTAGTGAAATGAAGGAACAAGCATAAAGAAGAAACCAGCTCCAGTTGGTGTTGAGAAAAAGGGGCTGGAATCCTAAAATTTAGCCAGCCTTTTTCACTTGGGATGGGTATTTCTGAATCCTCAGAGTACAACTTCAACTTAGTATACACAGCAAAAGAGACCTCACTCAGGGAGGTCCATTCATTTGGGTCCAATTTAGCTAACACTTCATAGACATGGCCTATAAACCTAGGCATGCCCTCCATTAGATCTCTCAGTGGCCTTGGGCAATGCATTTGGCCTCTTAATGTCCCTCCTAGTATATACAAACAAGCTATAAGGTAAATTATGCTACATACATACAAAACCTATATTACTCAGGGTGGTACAAGGACCCACACCACTGACCCAGAGTAGCTCTGGGAACATCTCAATATTCGAGCACCAGACCCAGTGAGTCAGGGTCATCTGTACCTCTCTCAGCCAGCAGACAACCAAACCATTCCATACGCTTGGAGCTGGTTTGCCAAGGCCAGTCAAAGGGAAGAGACACATAGCTACAATGGCCACTGCAGCTTGTCTGAAAACTTAGGGTTAGCCAGAGTATTCCCAGGCTGTTAAAGTTTCTTTTTCTGATCTACAAGTTCCTTTTCAAAAGAAATGAATCTCACAGTGCACATTCTCTCTTTCCCTAACAACGAGGAAGATGGTACTGACAATATCGGATTTGATATCCAAACGTCTTGCTCAAGTCCTGTCCAAAAGGTCGCTGCACCTCTAAGCACCGAGCAACAACCTCCATCATGACCGAAGCACCTGGAACCCTAATCCAAACCACGGAAGTAGATCCGGGCCATGGCTGCCCCACATTGGGCGAGGGGGGCAGTCCACCATAATGCGGCTGCAGCAACTGTCCCTCCCCAAAAGCTGGCAAATGTCCATCCCACTTGTTATGGACTGGATGCTTGTGTCCCCCTCATTACACTGATGCCCTACCCCCCAGTGTGATGGTATTTGGAGATGGGACCTTTGAGAGGTGATGAGGTTTAGGGGAGGTCTCTCCTGATGGGATTAGTGCTCTTATCAGAAGAGACACCAGAGAGCTTGCTCTCTCTCGCTCGCTCTCTCTCTGAGCACGCAGGGAAGAGGTCCTGTGAGAACAGAGCTGCCTACAAGCCAAGAGAAGACTCAGAATGAAACCTACCTTGTCAGCACCTTGATCTTGGACCACCAGGCTGCAGAACTGTGAGAAACAAATATCTTGTTGTTTAAGCCACCCCGTCTACAGTGTTTTGTTATGGCAGCCCGAGCTAACTGAGACACCACCTATCCCTGTGAGCTTTGTCACTGCCCTTCAGGACAGTGACACAGGAGGAATCGAAGGAAGGGAGCAACAAAGGTCACCTCTGTTCTGACCAGAATCTTCTTTGCTTTGACGTTTGTTACAAACACGTAACTAGCAGGCCATGAACGTGGGCGCCCCCTAGTGCCCTCTTAGGATAACCACCCCAGCCCACAGTCCCCACGGGGACCTGTCCCACATCAATGGGCGGGCACTCCCTTCCACGCCTCGCAGGAATCACTGCCGACGTGGCCAGAAGTCAATGCCTTTTCCAGGAGCCACAGAACTGGGAACAAAAATTCCCTTTCACCAGAGAAAGGGCCTAGGGTGGAAAATTTCCCCTCCATTCCCAAAAAACAGGTTGCCAGTACCTCCTCAGATACAAAAGGAGAAAAATGCATACTGTTTCAGATTTATAAAAATTACCAAGTAACAGCAAATCACTATGAAGAAAACAAACTAAATTAATATGGTCCCTGCCTTCCAGGAGGCAGATGATCTGAGAAAAAACAGACCCAGAAAAAAAATGATTAAAAGCAGGCAACTGATGAAAACTACTGAATAAATCCCCAACATATATACACAATGCGTATCCCATATGAGGAAAGGGGGGGGCTGTTCGAATTAAATGACACATTTATTTAATCAAGAAAGGAGCAGAAGAAGGAAAATGAAGGAATAGTCTAGAACACCTCTTCGAGGCTCCCTGTCTTCCCCCCCAAAACTGAGGTGCAACCTCATCTGTGCTTCCAGAACATTTTACACCTTCTCCCACCAGCACATTGGTTACATCCTGCAATTATCTGTCTTGCCACTAAACAGGAAAAGTTTGATTCTTCTATGCAACTTTGTTTCAACACTACGACCACAACAACAATGTTAGCAATAACATAACTTGAGTGTTGTTTTGAGCCGGGTATTGGAATAAGAACTTGAAGTGCATTATCTCATTTAATCCTCGCAAGAAACTTACAAAGCTGTACTATTATTATTTTATAGGAGATAATATATTCACATGGTTCAAAAATATAAAAGCATAAAAAGAGGTATACAGTAAAGTATCTCCCTCGCAGTTCTGTCCCCCATATGTCAAGTTCCCACATCTCCTTCACACATAACTATTATTAGTGTCTTATGTAGCCATCCAGAGTTTATGTATATACAAGCCTTTGTTTTATACAAAGGGTGGCATATCATACAAGTTGCTCTGCACTTTGAAATTTTTACTTATCTTGAAGGTACTTACATAGAAAGCTGTCTCATACCTTTTCAGAGCTGTATAGTATTCCACTCTGTGTTTGAACCATAAAACATTTAACCACATTTCTCTTGATGGACAGGTGCACACTTCCATTATTATATTTTACAGATGAGGAAACTGAGGCTCAGACAGCTTAAGTGACTTATCCAAAGTCACACAGCTAGTACGCAGCAGAGGAAGGACTCAAGCTGAAGTGGGTTAGATTCAAGCCTAAACTCTTAAGCAATTTGCTGTATTTATCGCCTGGCACAATGCCTCCTTGTAGCAGATACTCAATAAATACTTGGTGAATAGATTAACAAACCAACAAACCAATGGCAAAAGAAGAAATTAAAAAACAGGCAGGGAAGCAATTCTGCTCTCTCTTTCCTCCACCCCTCGCTGCCATCACTGCTCTTCTTTTTCCCTCTCTAGGGATCTGCATCCACACACACCCATTCCTGTGTATTATCAGAGAAGTAGAACAAAGAGGTTTTCAACCATTCCTGAGTCCTGATCCCCATACATGACTCAATCCTACGCAAGCCCTGGATAAAGGACATCCTAGAATGGATGCAAGTGTCACCTCTGCTGGCCAAAAGCCCCGGAGGTCTGCTCACAAGGTCACAAGGGCGTGGTGAAAGCGAGTTCCTGGAGGCAAACAGCACCTGTGCCGAGATCGCTGGGGGTCACACCGACACATGGGAGAGTCAGTGCAGATCGGACCGCCAACTTCCACACCTCACTCCCCGCGGTCGCAGCCGGTTTTCCTCTTCGATGCAGACGTCCTGAAAACCTTCAGCTCCTTCCAAATGTGCCATAAAGCTGACACACGTAGCCTCGTTTTTACACTGTGTTTTACATTAGGCTCAGCCATCCAATAAATTTAACACCAGAATTATATACAACATTAAGTGCATTCAAACACAGCTGATTTCTTCACAGGCTCTTTTCTGCACAGCTGCTGGGAAGGTGCAGCATTTGACGACAGGAGAGCTGTGTCTTTCAACAGCACAGGCCCTGGAGAATGCTGGCCTGAAAGGTAACCTCCCGGTGACCTCGCAAGGTATCAGAATGGTTTACTTCCTCTGACTTGTAAGTGATAGAACACTGCAGACTTCACCATCTGCAATCAGCCCTCCAGTCCCTCAAAAGATACAGAAGGCCTTGCTTCCAAGGGCCAGACTTAAAATTACTCAGAATGTGACATACACCATTCCCTGTCCACATTCTTTGTATATATTCTGTAAAAATGTGGAATTTCTGGAAAGTGAGTGACTGCATCGGAAAACTCACACCGTCTTTCCTCTGACACTTTGCTGTCCTGTTTGATAATAACAGATATTTATTTAACAAGAGCTCAGAATTACGATTTAATTGGTTATAATCTGCTCAATGAAAGAATAATGTCCTCTACACTTATTCTAATCTAATCCATCTAATCTAAAATCTATGGGACATTACAGATTTTTCTGAGATGGAATATTTAAATCTCTTCCTCCACGTTTAATTTTAAGCTATTGACATGCAAAACAAATGGTCATTCCTTTTAAAGGCTGCACTACAAAAAAAAAAAATCTATAATTTTTGCCCATGTTTAAGGCTAGCTTGCCAGTGATACGATTAGCATTTGCAATTCCCCTAAAGTGAGAAACTTTTAAAGCTTATGTTTGTTTTTCATTTTCCTCAACTGGGCTCACATCGAAATATGTGGAATAGAAATCTCAAAGCAGGAATATCAAGAGCCATGTCCAGCTATATCAGGAACAAATAGGAATATGTATTTTACTAAGATGCCCAGAGAGAGAGAGAGAGAGAAATCAGCTAGCCATCAATCAACAAAGATGTTCATCTTCATTTGTGGGTTTCCATTAAAAACATTTATATTTATGGTTCTTCCTAACACAGTAGGTTGATAAATTTTGTTCAAATAAAGCCTCTGTCTAAACACTGCTATGCTTTGCATGCCTTGTATTTCTTAGGTTTCATGTATAGTCAAAATGTAGATCATGAAGGAAGAATTTCTTGACATTTTTGTTTTATAATTATTATTATCACAGTGCAATTCTAGTGGGGCTTTGCTGGATATATATCAGAGGTGAAAATCTTTTAAAAGTAAATCATTATAAAATCCCTTTCCTTTATACCATGCTGGAAGTGCAGTGTCTAAAGGTCTTTGGGGAAAATAAATAATGGAAATTTTATTATTGATCTCAAGCAGAGGAGTGAATCTAATGAGTTATTGTTATTTTACCCACAGCAAATATTATGAGGCCCAAAATAATAACATTCAATTAAAGAAAGAAAGGCAGATAGGATGTAAGATAAAAACATAACTTAACAATGAATTCCTTTCAGTGCTTCCTAAATACTAATTTAGTCTGTCATACATTTAGAATGAAATTCTTTTTAAAAAGTAGTTTCCCCTGCCACAGTAATAATTAAAGTGATTCTTTATCTTGTGATAGACAAGTATCATCTTCAACAAAAGAAGGTTACTGGTCTTCGTTAAAAGATAACTTACACTTGGGTTTCTTAAATACTCTAACAACAACAGCAAAACCTTAAGCTGATAGTCAAGTCTTCTAGGATTGATCGAAATTTTTCAAGAGTTAAATGTGAGCAAAACTATAAAAGCAATTTTGAAAGTGTTGCACAACAGAGCCCTGTTAGTATGGCTCATCATCAGATGAAAGGGTCATCAGACTAAAAGGTCGCAATGTGTCCCTTAGAGCTTCGCTAGATCCAGGACATCACAGCCCTTCACAGAGGGGAAAAGGACATCTACAGCAGGTGTTCGTCTGACTTCTCTATGATGTATTATAAAAAATGGGAAGCCATTGCATTTTCAAATTCTGTATCTGGTTCATCAAGCCACCAAGAACATCCAAGTGACTTTGAGTTTTAGGAAGCAGCTGCCATAATCTTAAGTCTTCAGGACAAAGCTCCCACTGTTTAGCCACAGGCTGACCTTACACACCCGCCTTTTACTCCCATTGTTGTGACTAAACTGCTCTGCAGCTCGGTTTTTGCTGGATGGTGAGACCTCCCAACCCCAGGCTCACTTACTCCACTTCATCCTTCCTGTCCTCAGATAATGCCCCACCCATCTCCCCACCCAGCAAAAATTTAGACTGAATGCTTGGCACCCAATAACTGTTTTCTTTCTCACAAACAGTAACAAAACCACATTTACAAAGAGCCATTTTCTAGAGATGGATTTCTCTTCAAGGAGTCAAGTCTTCCCATCTGTCAAAAATCAAAGCTCCTCGAGGGTGAATGGCTTACTTTGAACTTTTGCCCTTCAAGGCCACCCAATACAACAACACCTGGGGCGGGGCAGAAAGAAGACCCTCAAAAAGTGGGAAGGGACTAGAAAGGGTATGTCTGTCTACCCTTCACTCACCAGAGTATCACAGGTAACTTTCACCTACTTTTCTAACCCATTAGCCCCTGAGCTGCTTGCTAAAAGAGAGAGACTAAATCTTACTCGTCTCTACAACCTGGCACCCCATACAAATGTCTACAGACTGAAAGAAAGAAATGAACGAATACCAGCTAACAGACAGAGAGCTCACTCTACGTCAGAGATGACACTAAGCTTTTAATATTCAAGATAATTCTATAAGGTAGGTACAATTAAGCTCATCCCATTTTACAGAGAATGAAACTGAGGTTTAGAGAGGTTAAGATCACTCAGCTTAGACTTGTGGAGTTGGGATCTGAAACCAAACCATCTACTTCAGACCTTATGCTCTCAGCCACTGTGCTAAAGGACTTAATAAATTAGCAAAATGGCTCTCAATCCTCAAACACAAGCCCTTACTTAAGACGCACCTATTTTCACATAATGGATAACTTATAATTTCATAATACCTTGGATTTCTAAAACACACGTGGTTTTGCAAAACAATAGTCTCAGATATTGAAGTGACAAAGTGTCTTTTGCCAGAAGAACTTAAAGAACTTTTAAAACTAACAACAGCAGGAAGAAAACAATTCACACATCTCCAAGAACCTGTCACCAAGAGGTTCACAGTCCCCATGCTTTCATCCAACTATCTTGCAAGCATTTCAAATTGCCTGGAAGAGACTGAGAAAACAGAGAGGCCTTGGAGAACCAAATCTGTCAAAACAAATCTCAACCACACAATTTCTCAGTTCTTATACTGCCTTCATTCGGATGCAAAAATGCAGAGTCTCAGAAGGTCTCAGAAGCCTCCCAGCTGAGCATCTCAGCATTGTCTCCCTTCTCCATATTAGCATCCTCAGCTGATGGAAGCAGCAGCTCAATGGGTATTAATACGCATTGGCACATGATGCAGATGAGTTTGGGAATGGAATTAAAATGCACTGGCTGAGGTTCCACTTTGGCAGTAAACACAGGCTCATCAGAAGCAGGTACCATCTGGAACTGATAGGATGGTCAAATTGGATATTTTTCTAAACATGAGAGTATTTGCCATGCTTTTTGTGATTGTTAGATACAGGTGAAGACTGAATCTTTTTGACGAGCACGATTTGATAGCACTGGCTAGACTTCTGTCTATTTCCTCTAGAGGCTACCTAGAAATATCACGAGATTCACAAAGAAGTTTCTTCAACACCAGGATTAGGAAAATCAACTTGCTACCCAGCCATTTTCACTAAAAGGCAACGAGTAATATCCAAGGATCTGGATATTAAAAGTAGGTTCAAGTACACAATCCCTGAGCAAGAGTTTTGATCTTGAAAAACAGTGATTCCAAGAGGCAGATTTAAAAAAAAGTCAATCATACAACAGCTGTGTTTACACATACAAAGTGAAGTAGAAAACTGAGGCAATTGCCCAGATGATTTCAATCAAAACATCCCCTCAACTGAAATATCCAGAAAATTGAAAATATGGGGGATTCTTGTTTTTTTGGCTTGAATTATCCAGATAATTGCTTCATCTCTCCACTGTTCTTATTTAGACATAGCTTAAAACTCATCCTGTGCATTGGCAATTCAAATTACAATTATTTGCAGATGTACATGCTTAGGGACACAAGTGTCTATGGTTACAATTATGTGCAGATGCAACTTAGCATAGACCAGAGTCAAGTCTGAAGTTTTGGAAGCCTATTTTGAAAATTTAACTATAAACAGAGATCATTCCTTTTAAACTCCACTCGCTATAAAAAGTCACTTAACCAGATAATGACAATTTGTCCCCAAAAAGTAATCCTTATACAATAAAACATGTTCTTAAAACTGCCCTACTTTGATCCCTTCATTATTTGAAGAGAGAAGATATCCATGAGAACAGTTTTTAAAAACAAAGAATCCCTTCAAAAATTGCCCCCTTTTCACTTCAGAAATCACATTTACATCAAATACATTTTCTTAAATCAACTACAAAAACCACTCCTTTCTAAATATCGCTTTTCTCACCTTGATTTTTGAACAGTCTACTTTCTCCACTTCCCCCCCAAAAAATTTCCATCATTTCTTATGTGACATTTACAGTCTTACTACATTTATGCCCCCCAATTTAGCTTATTTTGGAATATGTTCTCCAACTACAGAATACATTCAAATATTTGTATCACAAAGGAGAAGCAGAGAACGCCACTAACTCAAATTCAGCCCCAAACTATAAATTCATTTTAATTAAAGATATGTGATAAGCACACACGCTGAAAGAAATGAAGGGGGGAGGGCGCCAGAAAAAGACTTATGTTTTGCAGAGAAATTAAAAATCGCAGGAAGAATTCAATAAGCCAGTGAGGCCTCTTGAAATATTCTGTTTGAGTCCTTTTCTCTAAGCATGCAGGTTAAAATTTTGGTGCTTCTCATTTCGGGTCATTATGGTAATCTGAACTGATGCAGGTATATAGACCTACCCAAAAAGAGAAGAGAAAATACTAAATGTAGTATGACAACAACAACAACAACAAATGAAAGCGAGGAAGAACCTGGGGACTGGGGCACATGCCTATAAGGCAGTAATTGTTGACTTGGGCTGCACATTTAGAATCACTTGGGAGCTTTAAAAAGAATCTCTGGGGACGAGGTCCAGGCCTCAGGATCCTAGAGCTCCCAGGTGATTCCGAGGTGTGGTCCATCTCGAGAACCACTGGGACAGGGGCATGAGAGAGCAGCCACCATGGTCACAGGCCTTGACCAGGAAACTCTCAAAGATCTTCCTGCGTGAAACCAGCAGCTCGGAAGGTCCAGATCTTGAAAACAGGCCTGGGTATGTCTACTCACTGGCCTAGGGACAAGACACAGAAAGAAGCTTGAATGTCCTCAGAGTGTGGAGTCCTAAGGACATTCTTCACATGATGTGTGGATTCCAAGCCAAGGAACTCATTCAAACATGGCCCATCGCCCGTGAAACCTGTAAGGCCCAGCCAAGCAAATATAGATTATTTCAAGATCCTATGATCTAGAATATGGTTCCTGAAACAAAAGGAGGGCAATTTTTAAGGGTTTTGTGTGTGTGTGATTAAAAAGTCTGTTTTTGTGGATACCTTCTCTCCTCAAATAATGCAAGAATCAAAATAGGGCAGTTTTAAGGACATGTTTTATTGGATGTGGATTAGTATTTGGGGGACAAACTGCCATTATCTACTTAAGTGACTTCTTATAGGGGGTGGAATTTAAAAAGAACGATCTCTGGTTTTAGTCAAATTGTCAAAATTGGCTTTCAAAACTTCAGATTTGACTCTAGTCTATGCTGTTACACTGCCTTCAAGTCCTTATGTAGGACTCCTAGGGAAAGCCACTGTCACTAAAGATGAACCTCTTATAGGTGAAATATTAAAACATATGACAAAATAAACAGGAGCCACAAATGGGATGAGAGAACAAATCAATCTGAAAGAAGGGTTTAAAAATATATATGTTCAGTGAGACAGAGGAAGAAATGGAAACCACAAAAACACATCTCATAAAAATGAATAAAAAGATTAAAAAAAACACATAGGAATTCTAAAATGAAAATATATAGCTATTGAAACAAAAAACTCCATAGATGGGTTCAGTGAAACATAGAAGAGAAATTAATGACTAGGAAGACAAGTCTGAAGACCTGACCCAGCGCAGAACTCAGAGAAATAAATGGAAAATATGAATCCAATGTTCTGAGAAATGGAGGAAAGAATAAGAGCTCTGTCTTATAGAATTCAAAAGAAGAACATTGAGAGTATAGAGAAGTATTAGAAGAGATAATCATGGCATTTTCCGGAAGTAAAGACACAAGTATTCAGATAAAAAAAAAAAAACCCCAATGCCAAACAGGGGAAAGTAAAAATGAAACCATACCTAAATATCCATGAAATCAGTGAACAAAAAACAAAAACAGGGAAATCTTGATCTATTAAAAAGAAAGAACAATACAAAAATAGCTCAAAGGAACAATGATTAGACTGACAACAGACTTTGCATCATCAATAGTCACCAACTGGCAGTGGAATAATATTGTAAAAGTGCTAAAAGTAAATAGTTGTCAAACGAGAATATTATACCCAAGTAAATTATTCAGGAATTAAGACTACATAAAGACACTTTCAAACACAAAAACACAGTGAAACACACATCTGGTAAAGGATTTGTATCCAAAACATACAGAGAACTCTTAAAATTCAACAAGAAGAAAACCCAATTTTAAAAATTAGTAAACTATCTGAACAGACATCTCACCAAAAAAGATACACAGACGGTAAATAAGCATATGAAAAGATGTTCGACATCGTATGCCATTAGGGAATTGCAAATGTAAATAAAACAACCATGAGATACCTCAATACACCTATTAGAATGGCTAAAATCCAAAAACCCAAATGCTAACAAGGGTTCAGACCAACAAGAACTCTCATCCATTGCTGGTGGGAACACAAAATGATACAGTCACTTTGGAAGACAGTCTGTCAGTTTTTAGAAAGCTAAACATAGAGCTAAAATACAGTCTAGCAATTGCACTCCAAAGTATTTACCCAAATTAGCTGAAAACTTATATCCACACCAAAAATCTGAACAGAAATGCTTATAGCAGCTTTATTCATAATCTCTCCAAACTGAAAGCAACCAAAGCCAGAAGGAAGACGTCCTTCCATAGAGAAATGGATAAACTGTGGTACGTCCAAACAATGGCATATTATTCAGTGACTAAAAGAAATGAACTATCAAGCCACAAAAAGACATGGAGGAAACTTAAGGGCAATTGCTAAGTGAAAGAAGCCAGTCTGAAAGGCCGTACGATTTCAACCATATGACATTCTGGAAAAGGCAAAACTATGGAGGCAGTAAAAAGACCAGTGGTTGCCAAAGGCTCAGGGGAAGGGCAGAGACAATCAGGAGAAGAACAGGGGATTTTTAGCTTGGTGAAACTATTCCGTTTGATACTATAATGGTGGATACAGGACATCATACATCTGTCAGAACCCACAGAATTATATAACAGAAAGAGGGAATGGTAACATAAAATTAACTGTAGTTAATAATAATGTATCAGTGTCGGCTCATGAATTGCAACATAGGCATCACACTAATGCAAGACGTTAATAATATGAGACACTGTGGGGGAGGAGGGTATATGGGAATTCTCTGTACTATCTGCTCAATTTTTCTGTAGATCTAAAACTGTTCTAAAAAATATAGTCTACGAATTAGAAAAAGAAAAGACAGGGATCACTATGCACGGACTCTTCAAGAAATAACTATGAAAAGATAAGCATCAGCAAAAAGGACACTCAACCCAGAGGTTAGCAAAGAAAGTGGTTAAATGTGTTAGTAAGTTGAAGATGTACTGATTATTTAAAAACAAAAACTAGTTTTGGAGGATTTAAAAATAAGGTGAAAATGTGCATCCCCGGGTATGCTATGTGAATTTTATCTCAATTAAGCTGTTACCAAAAAAACGTGCATAGCCCGTAACCCAGCAGTTCCGCTTCTAAGTATAAAATCCCCCCTATGTGCACAGAGAGGCCAGAGTAGGAACATTACTGCAGCATTATTTGTAATCTCAACAACAAGAAACTAACCCAAATGCCTATCCAGAGTGGAATATTGTTCATGGAAAAATATACATGTGGTAAAGCATAAAATATGGACAGGATGAACAATAGCTCTGTGAACACTGAATTCTGGAGAGGCAGAGAGGAAGACATCTGCTCAGAAGAGCAAAAGGCATTTCAAAGTTAATGTGTCCAAAATGGAACTCTAAATCCTCATCTCCGGAAGCAAGAATAGCACTCACTCCCAGTCTCCCCCATCTCAGAAAATGGCACCATCACTCACCCAGGTAACGACAGCATCAAAACTGCCTACATGTCATCCCTGAGTTCTCATCATCTCACTCCCTCTACCCAATCCATCAGTAAGTTTGGTGCATTCCTTGAATCTAACTGCTTCTTATCACTAACCCAGTGCCGGCCCCCGTCAGCTCTGGAGCTGATGCTACATCGGCCTTCACATCAGCCTTCTAAGTGGCTTTCTGCTTCTCCTCGTGCCTGTCTACATTCTAGAAATTTTTCTAAAACATAAATAAATCACGACATTATTCTCTTCTAAACCTTCCAGTCCCTCCAAGAGCTTCTCATCACACTTGGAACAAAGCCCCAAGTCTTTATCGCGGCTGGTAAGGTCCTGCAGCCACGTGACCGGGCCCCTCGCTGTCTCTCCCACCCTCACTCTGCTGCACTTCCGCTTGCCACCTTGTTCCCACCACTGGGCCTGGGCACCGGTTGGTTCCTCAACCTCAAAGGCTCTTTACCAGGTTTCACTGTGACTTTTGGTCAAATGTGTCACCAGAAGGGGCTTCCTCTATTTAAAACAGTGCTTACCCCTATTACTCTCCATCCCTATCTTCCTCGATTGGTCTTCATTATACATTCATTTATCGTCTGTCTCCCTCTAGACAGAGTGTAGGCTCCTTGAGGGCAGGGCCTTTTTCTGGCTTATTCCCCACGGTATTCTCAACATACAGAACAGCGCCTGGCCCAGAGAGGGACTCAGAAAACACTTGTAGCATTACTCAATTATTCTATGATGCTTTAAGGAAACTTCAACTTCACCTGTAACAGTTCCTTTTTTAAAAGATATGAGAGAAATTGGGGAGCCAGTTGTGTGTTCCACAGGTGAATCAGACAGATCTGTGATCTTGTACTCCTTCCAGAACATGGCCCAAGTGGGCCAAGGAGGAGGAGAGAGCAGAGGAGCAGCCACAGAGCTGGAGACCAGGAGGGCCTTTGGGCTTTGCCTTTCTCTCTCTCTCACTCTCTCTCTCTCTCTCACTCTGTGTGTGTGTAGGGTGGGGAGGCAAGTCACCTACAGTCTCTAGACCTGAGCTTCACCTACAACATGCCAGCTTTGCTCCAATCAGGTGGGAAGAGGAGAAGCCGTTCCTTCCCCTGGAGCCTTCCAGGGCATGGAGGGGATGTGCTGCTCACAGGGAATGAGAGGTGGCTAACCTTCAGATGACCTCAAATCCCCAACCAGTAGACAGCCTCAACAATTTACATCTCTCCTTGCACAGTTTAATCAAAAGCTCCCTCCGCTCCTTCTGTTCCCAAAGCTCTAGGGCTCAATGTTTCAAACTGTCTTGAATCCATACCTTTTCCCACATTTGAAAGAAAATCAAAACACCCAAAAGCAGCTTGCTTTTGAACTGCGGAGTTCACAAAGCATTTTGCCATGTGTCATTTCACACAAGCCTGCCAACAAGTCTAAAAAGTACCCAGGGCAGGTGAGAATATGACCCCCGTTCACAACTAAGGACACTGCGGCTGGGAGGGTGGAGGGGCCGGCCTAAGAGAACAGGGTTCTCTTTGGAAAGCAAGTGAGTTAAGTCCCTAGTATTCCAGCACTTGTGCTCCGGAGGCCTCTTTTTCCCAGATGAGTGTAGTTGGTCCTCCTCAAATGTGACAATGACGACAATGGGCTGAGAAAACCATGCAGGCCCCACAGATCCCGCCACAGTGCATTCCACTGTTTAGGATACAGGCCGAGTGTGCAGGCCTGTTCCTCCCCTGCTGAGTCCTAACCAGCCCAGGATGACTTCTCCAGTCTCATCTCACACTGGCCTTCTTCCTCGCCTGCTTCCTCACACCATGCTACCTCTCCTTTTATTTGCCTGGATGGCTCTTCCCACCCAGACTGTCTAACCCCCAGTACAGACTCCTATATATACCACCTGCTTCTTCTTGAGAGCACTTTTTTAACACTTGGAATTTTCTATGTATCTGTGTCTCTCCCCCCTGCTAGACTAGAAGTTCCATGAGGGCAGGGCCAATCCGACTTTGTTCACCATTGTATCACCAACACCTAGCCAGGGATGGCATGTGCAAGGCTAAGATGGCCGGAAAGGCCGAGGCCCTTTTGTGACCATTAGGGAGGAGTGTGGAGCTGCTGGAACATGTCACTCTGTTGACGCTGAAGATGACACCTTGACGCAGAGGGCAAATCCAAGAGTCGGAGGTCAAGAAGTCATGTTCTTGGTGTCAGTGCTGGAAATCTGCCCTACTTCTAGATATATGATAAATTCCAAGATGTAACAAATTCTCTTTATCATCCAAGCCTGTTGGAGGTGAGTTTTCCATTACTCCTAAGAGAAAGAGTCCTAACAGAGGCACCTCCCTAACAAGACTATAAGATCTCTCACAGCATGGTTTTGTACATTTCTGTCCTATTTCACCTAAGTGCTGGGCACCAAATAAGTACTTAATAATTTGTTTTCACCTACCTGGCTCACACTCACTGCATGTTTGTTCATTCATCATTCATTTATTCATTCAACAAATATTTGCTAAGTGCCTGCTATGTGGCTTTCCAGGACTGGGGACAGAGAAGTGAACAAGCAAGACAAGGTCCTTGCTTTTATGCAACTTAACGTTCCAGTGAGAGAAAGGGACAAAGACGTAAATCAACAAAATAATTTTGGATAGTGGCAAGTCCTATGGAGATAATGAAATAGTGAGATGTAATAAAGAATGAGAGAGGAGGGGGAAATACTTAGCTAGGTGGTTATGGAAGACCTCTGGGTTAAAAATGACCAGGAGGAGTCAGCCAAGCAACAATGACACAGAACATTCCAGACAATGGGGGAAGCACGAGCAAAGGCTCGGGGACAGAACAAGCTTGATGTGTTTGAGGGGCAGAAAAAAGGCAGAGTGGCTAAGAGTCTATGACCCTTCTGGGGCAGGGACCCGATTATTTAATAAGTCTTCTTCCAAGGATACTCCAGATGCCTCTAGCGACACAGTCATCATGCCTTCGAGTCTCCCCATCCTTCAGGCCTGTCTTATTTGGACACACTGCATATGCCAGCTGAGGAGAGGGGAAAGAGTGTGGGACACAGCTCCAGGACCAGTTTGTCTTCTGGCAAGTCCCTTAACCGTTCTAGTCTCCAATTCTGTCAACCATCCATCAACCAAGGGCCAGGACTTGAGGATCACAAAAGACTCTTTCAACTCCAATGTTCTATAATTATTTTCCTTTGTCTTTTAAAAAAGAAATAAATCAATGGAAAATACAAACCCAGCCCTAAAAGAGAACTATCACTGAAGAATCACATTTTCTCAGCATACACCGGAAGTACAGCAGGGCAAAGTTGGTCACTCCGGTCGCACTGGAACACAAAGTCTCCTATTCAGACAGCTGGCTTGCTCACATCTCAGAATTCTAGAGTGGTGAAATGCAGCCACAGATGTTTTCTTGTGTAAGGTACACGAGTCCTCCCAAAGCAGGTGCCATGGCCCTAAAGTCTTTTAGTGCCCTCATGACCCTGGCCATAGCTCCCTCCTGACCTCTGATGGTGGCCTTGCCCCCACTGCTGCCCCCTGCCCAAGGCAGCAGAAGGAGATAGTCGCTGGCACAAAGGTCACACTGGCATCCCTGGTTGCTGAGAGGGCACCACCTTTTTGCCCACCTGGGGGCCTTTGCTCTCTGCTAACAACACATTTCAGCTGGTGCTCAGAATGTCTAGTTCTTCCTCGTAATTTAGGTCTCAGGGCAAAGTCACCTCCTCGGCAGGACCTCCTGACCTCCCTGTGCAATGGGGTTCCCTCTCCCCTCTCTTTGCTGTCACATTGGTCTGTCTTCTTCAGACTACTTACTGCCATCAAAAACCACTTGCTCGTTTCAATTCATTATGTCTCCTCCACTTGACCGTAAGCTTCATGAGTTCAGGGGCCTCACGTGGCCCATCCACGCCCATGTCACCACAGTGTCCAGCCCACAAAAGGTTGACTTGGTAAATACTTGTTGATGAACTGAAGGAAGAAGTCATCTTAAGATCCTTGACAAAGCAACAAAGAGCACATGGTGGGTCAGAACTGGAAAGTTCCCGGGGAAATCTCTAGTTGTAGCACAATTTTCAACCAAGACAGCACTTCTGGGTGGGCGTGGGGAGAGCTATCAGAATATCCTACACCTCCCCCACAGGACAATGACTGCACAAAAGGCATGATGCTGCTAGGTTGGAGCCACCATGGGGTCCACATACTCTGTTTTTCCAGAGAGGAACAGAAGGGTCTAGCAAAGGAAAGTAACTTATTTAATAGGACATTCAGAGACTCAAACCCGAGTGTCTGACACATGCAAAGAATTTCTTAAGTCCCCAGTGCCAGTCCTCTAGGAGTTTAAACACCTCCCATCAATCGAGTTCCTTTACTCCTGGCAGCTGGAGGGGAGGAAAATCTGCCAATGCCGACATCGCACACTCGGCACGTGGAGATTCAAGAGGAGGACGAGGAGAGATGGTGCTGGGCTTACAGATCAAACACACCAGAGTCACTCGGATAGGGGGAAAGTATGTCTCTGAGAGGGGGACCTGGATGAAGGCTGACCAAGCGAGGGAGAAGGTACAGGAGTGAGCAGGCCGGGGAGGCCAGTGCTTTATCATTCGTGTTGTAAAAGGTAGCCCAGAGGAAATGAAAAACAACAGTAGGCCTTTTTTTATAATTACCAAATATAAAATCTTGAGTATAAATTTTTCTATTTTAGAGTTTTCTCAACAACGTTTAACTGAGTGAGTGTTTTACATCTAGGGTAAATATTTGCCTGGCGTTTCTGGGCCACGTCAGAGTGCTTAGGTAACAAGCTGTTTGGTTCTGCTCTTAACAGGAAAATTCTACATTCAACTCAGAATACTCACCCTGCATGTGAACCCACAAGCACTCTCCTTCCCTTAGCCTCCAAGGCATACCCACAACATGAGCAACCAGCCAGATCGGCATATAAGCCCTTTCTGGAAGGTCTACCCATGTATGCTGCCCTTTCTCTCAATTAAGGGCGAGGGCGTGGAGGAAAAAGTCAGTGACTGACCCTACGCTCAGGGCGCTACTGCATCAGCTCCGCCACGCTGCGAGAATGTTTGGGAAAATGAAGACACCGTAAGGCAGGCCTGCAGATTACAACCAGGGAGGTACACAGCTGGTGCATACTGCATGGTGTGGCCACTCTGTTTTACAGGCGAACCAGGCGATCAGTGGTCACACATCATCAAGTTGGCAACTACAAATGCACCAAGAGGTCTGCAGAAGCAGCTGTGAAGTCTGAGAGAAGCTGGAAGGAAGGATGAGCACGTGGACCACCACCCTCCCTCAGTGCAGAGAAACGTCTGGAAGCCACTGAGTAAGTTCTATCATCTTGAGGCCCCGACACAGTGTCTTAGACACTTAAACACGCTGTCTCGCAACTCAGATCCGATCCTCACAATGACTCTGCAGAGTAGATATTATCCACACTTGACAAATCGGGAAACTGAAGCTTAAAGAAGTTAAATAACTTGCCTAAGTTATGAACCGATGACGTCAGGATGCAAACCCAGGTCTGACTCCAAATCCACATTCTTTCCACTACAGCATTGCTTCCCTCAAAATGTAAAAACACCTCCCTAAGATTCTCATATGCCTCTTCCTCATTCCCCCAGGTTTAAAGAGAAGGCAGCTTCGATATGCAACACTTTGAGTCGTGGCCAGGATATCTTGGTGGAACTACACAGCAGGCAGCGGATGGACATATTCTAAAAGAGAGCCCCTCAAATTGAGAGTGCAGAGCCTTCAGGGGTCCTCGGAACCCCACACAGGAAATACCGGTCAGAGCGAAAGACTCAGTGGAAACTCCAGAGGCATAGCATTGGCACATAAGCAGAGACCACAAGAGCACCCACATCTCTGAGGGCTACAGTCAGTCCAGCCAGCCCGGGCAGGCACTCAACAAACTAAACCAGAGTCAACGGCAGGGACGCCCAGGGAAAACTTCTGGCCAAGTCCAGGGCCTTCTTTCTAAGCCTACCTAAAATTAGGCGGATATTCTTTTTTACTGTTCAAATACAAAATACTGCTTAGGTCAGAGGTCACTGAGAATCCACCTTGCATTTAGTTGCTTTTGTTCTTGACCTGACAGTCAAAGAGGCAACAAGCAGAACAGCAGGCAAGGAGCTAGGCCTTTGGAGCTGGACACACTTGGCCCAGATTCAGGATCTTCCACCAACTAGCTGTGTGGCCAAAGGCAGGTCACTCCACGTCTCTGAGTTTTGGTTTCCTCTTATGCAAAACGTGCATAATGCCCCCACCCCAAATCCAGGCCAACACTCAGGGCTTTTGTGAAGATTACTTGAAATAACCTATGAAGCCATTTTATATCCTCCTGCTGGGCACCCAGCATGCATTTCACAATTAATGTTTTCACAATTGCTCTCTGGCAATCCCAGCTTTGACTCCGACCGCAGGACTGGGACTTGAGTTCCTGGAGACCATCACAGCTAAACCTTCAAGCCTGAAGAGGCTTTCCATGGAAATCTCGACCCTTGCTGGCAATGCCAATTTTCTAAGGACGAATCTTGTCACAAGAAGGGTTTTCCGAGAGCTGGATCCTTGTAAAAGATATACATATGACCAGCTAGGCAGCATTCAAGAAGCAGCTGCCACCAAGCCCAAAAGGAAGTCATTTCCAGGCACTGCCCTTCTAAGAGAGGATCTCAAACCCAGACAAAGGGGACTGAGATGAATGGGTGGTGCTCAAGAATTCTGACCCTCACCTGACCCCGTGCACAATAAAGTAGCAGTAACTTCACTTTCTCTGCAGAGTGACATAGCCACCAACAGCTGTGGAATGTCAAAAACAAGGCCGCTTGGGTCTAAATTTCCCCCTCCTCCACCATGAGAGGAAAGAAAATGCATTTCTGAGTCTCTACTTCTTTATGTTTTGCTTATGAGGAACAAATGTCGACAAGATATAGGATACACTGCTCTGTCTGCCGCCAAAATGCACGAAACATAATTTTATATGAAGCTACACCCGCTTAATTGTGATGCATTAAGTATTATGTTCATTGTTTCTGAAACTGGGTAGAAATGAATAATTTATTTCAGACAAAGGAAACTCTTGAATATGAAATGCCTCATCTTTTAAAATTACAATTTGGAAGACAAGAATGAAAAAATACTCATAGCCAGCGAACCTTATCCTGCTAATAGAAAACAATGCTTCCACTGTTTCTACTTTGTTTGCAAACATTACATTTTTTAAACATTCTTGAGAATAATCAGGAAAAAAACCCCACTAGGTTTTTCACCATGCTCATATCCGCTCAACACAAGGCTAGCATATCCAATATTAATTTTCTGTGCTGGGCGAACACTCTTTCCTTTCCCACCAACGTGCCTTGGCTCACCTGGAATCCACTCCCCACACCCCTGCACCCCAGTCTCTGCCACCTCCTTCCAGAGCTTTCTTTCCTGCATCCTTGTTTCTTTCCTCTCTCCTTCTCCTCCCCTCTTCCTCTGTGGCACTTCACTCTGCTCTGCACTTCTAGGTTTTCCACCACCTCCCCAGCAACTAGTACAGTGCCCAGCACAGAGAAAGTTCCCAAAGAATGTAATTACTGTTATTTTTAGAGTAGATAAATGTTTTGGACAGAACTGAATCGGTGATCATCATTCCAGCTATAACTATTGGTGTCTCTTCTCTTTTGTTTTGTTTTGTTTCAAAGCAGAAAAGATCTACATCCACTGAAATAATCCACTATTCCTGTTTCATGCTAGTAAACTGGGAAAGGAGGAAGGGAGCCAGGGTCCTACAAAAGGAAGAGACAGGCAGTCACTCACCTATCATTTACTGAGCACTTTCGAGTGTCCTTTCCAAGTGTTACCTCCAATAACCTTATAAATTGGATACTATTATTATCCCCATCTAAGATGGCGACCTAGAAGGGAGTAAGTAACTAAGTCAGTCAGTAACTGGTCCCACAGCTCCTAAAGGCAGGAATGCGGAACTCAAATCTGGGTGTGCTTAACCCCAAGACTTTTGTTCCTTCCCACTGCTATTCTGCATTTCATAACTTCCTGGGATCATCAGGACCTCATCTCCTGCCCCTCCCCAGCCCCACCTTAATCTCTGGAATGAATGCAGATGGTCTGTCCAATGGTTCTTGAGGTAGGAAAGTGCTGCCCAGCTCTGGGTGCATTCCTACCCAGAGATCAGCTGCAGCCAAAAAGGGCAGCACCACCTCTCCCCACTCCCACCCCAAAGATATCATTAAAACAATGTAATAAACACACGCTGGGCTCAAGAAAGGACACCAGAGAGGGTTCCATAACTTCTTCAGAACCAGCTCCGTGAGCTGCAGTAATTACTGGCTACAGTCCCAACAGCCCCCGCTCCTCATCCTTCCCTCACCGGGCGTGCCCTGGGGTCAGCGGTCATCTCTTTCAATTAAGACAACTCCCTGCATTTACAATCTTTGCATTTTTATTCAGACATACTCTTGCGAAATGTTCTGAAGCCAGTTGAGAATTTGGCACAGAAAACAGCCAAGTGAGACAGAGGACTAGGGAGCCAGCAGAATAAAACAGTATATAGAAAACAAATGAAAAAACAAGCCCATATGTCGACTCCTCCAAATATGCGCTCCCAGTCAGGATTCCAAAGGTCCACGGAAAGGCGGGACAGGGGGATCCTTCCTAGCCAGGAGGACGGTGCTGGGATCCAGACGCCCATGCCTGAGCCACAGGCCCCAAGTCAAAAAGCAGAAGCCCATCGTGAGCCTGGGACAGACGGCAGCACTGGGGTTGGGACTGGGGTGCTGCAGAAAGACAGGTGGGGAGCCATTCCTCTCGGAGACCAAGACTGTCCACATTCCCACTGCCCACCACTGGAGGCCTCCTTTCACCAGTCAGTCACTCAATGCCTGAGGGACCCCACGGAACAATGTCCAGGGACACCCTCTCTCCTACCACAAGCATTAAGACCCTTCATGACTTGGCTCCAGCCCACTCTGCTTCCTGCACTCACTCCTGCTGCCACCTGTCTGCTCTGCTGTCACCTGCTCTACGAGGGGCCCACCCACCTTCCCAGGACCCCCCGGAAGGCCCAGGCAGCCTCACTGACTCCTGCTCCTCCGCCCACTGGTGGCACCTAAATGGGGGGCTGTGTGCACTTGGTCTTTGCATTCTGGAGCCTTGTGCATCCTTTCCCCCGAAGGAGAAGGTAAAGCTGGGAGAGAGGACCTTGAACTTGACCTACAATTGCTCTGTGTCCACCCAGAGCTGAGGCAAATAGCACAGTGTTCCTGGCCTCATTTTCCACTTCCCCAAAAGGTGCCTTCTGTGATGAGGTGTTTCTCACCCACAGCAGGTCTGTGTCATTTTCTAGTCTAGAAGCATCCAGGGCGCTGTGTATGCTTTTATGACACAAAACTATATTAAGTGGGACCATATGGAATTTCTGCTTTTCTACCATGTTGACTGACCTACAAAAATGGCAATCTCATATGATTCAACCTAAAAATTCCAGCA
This sequence comes from Tapirus indicus, assembly GCA_031878705.1. Lineage (NCBI taxonomy): Eukaryota > Metazoa > Chordata > Mammalia > Perissodactyla > Tapiridae > Tapirus > Tapirus indicus. The sequence continues at coordinate 15,707,167 of CM062921.1, read as the reverse complement.
ATGCCGAGGTGAATGAGCCATCGTCCTTACCCAGTTCTGCTTAGACAAAGGCCAAGCCCCTGAGTGTGGCAAACCTGCCCCTCTGCCCAGCTCTTCTCCCACCACAGCTGGTACCTGGTGCTCCAGCCATAGCAGGCAGCTCTTTCCTAGCACCCTGGACACTGTACCTTTGCCTGTGCTGTTGCTTCAGCCTAGAACGCCCTCCCCAACCATTCTACTTACCAGACTCCTATCCATCCCTCAAAACCCAGCTCAAAGTCACCTTCAGCAAGCCTTCTCTGATCCACAACTCCATCTAGTCAGTTATTCCCTCCTTGGGGCTATATCTGAGCCTTGTACAGAGTTTTATTCATTCACTTACCACTTTGCATCATACTTTGTTTTGTTTATACCTATCTCTAAACAGAAAAGAGAATTCTTAGAAGGCAATGGCAGCATCCTACTTACCTCTGAATCACCTAGGTTTCGAACCAGGCTCATAGAAAGTTCTCAGTAAATATTTGATGAATGGATGTGGCAGAAACGTCATTCCACCACACTGAAATCCTGAAAACTGACAGAAATCACAGAAACTGACCAATTCTTCTCTTCATTCTAAAGTAAGTAAATACATGTATTATATATGTGATACATATATGTGTGCATGTCACACACACTCGCATATATATCACTCAATACAAAATGCCTAATAAGCCCTCGTGCAGTCTGTGCACCTAACTTTCCCGGACTCTCTCTCCTGCTATATGAATGTGCAATGGGTGCTACAGCGTGGGTTCTGGAGCCAGACTTCCTGGATGAGAATGGGGCTCTATCAGTTCTCAGTGGCATGCCCTCAGACAAGTTTCTTACTTGGACCTCAGCTTTCTTATCCGTCAAGTGGGGCTAAGAGTACCTATTATTAAACAAGGCTGATACAAGTCATTACATGTAAAACATCTAGCTCATTGCCTCTCAAGGTTGTTGTAACTATTATTTTTATTTCTCCTGAGGTCTCATGCAAAGGGTAATCATTTCCAATTGAGAATATGTTTAGAGTTTCAGCCTGGGAACCCCTTTTCCCATTCAAGTGCCACTTGCCCTTCCTAAGCATACAAGAATATAGTGGTTCCATCAAGGATGCTCCAGAATTCACTGATCTCCTGGTATCTTCTTCATCAAGAGTTTATTTGAAACTCATAGTAATAGGGATCAATGAAACTTTTCATAAACATGGGCTTTAAGAAACCTGCTGGCCTGTTCCTACAAAGAATGCAATCAATACTTATTTTCATACATTATTAACTGTACACAAAATGACAATGTGCAGAGGGCAACAGAAATAACAGTCGGCATGGTGCTTCTCAGACCATTGAAAGGGATGTGAACGAAAGTGGTACCAGTATGTGGAAGACAAATGAATACCATATTAGGTCACCTTAAAGTAGGACTAAACTATGTATTCCTTTCTTTACCACTGTGTAATGCTATTTATATGACAACATGACAAAAAATGGCCCTAGGCACTCTGCTCTACTTTAGAAGCCTTCCATCTCACACTGAAATGAAAAAAGATATGATCCAGAAATTGCTTCTTTGGTTAATATTTGTGCAGTTCCACAGCTATGATTTTAACAGCGTGCGTGTTCTGGATTTCGGCTGTCAATTAAGAACCCATCAGAATGCAGGATAAATATTAAAATAACAGATATTGGCTTGTATTTCAACTTTAAAGGCCCTTTGTTGAATAGTGTTTTAAGGTGGAAGACAGAGGAGGAAAAACTGGGAATTAAGGAGGGAGAGAAGGGACCAGATATCTCCTCCTTAATAAAGGATTCAGGTCTATGCTTAAAATTTCATCACATAACAGTAGAAAGAGCACAGGCTTTGGAGATGCAGGAACAAGATGAGTATCTGAACTCTTCTACTTACCAGCTGTGTGGCCCTGAGAAAGTTACTCAACCTCTCTGAGCCCACGTTTCCTCCTCAGAAATCAGAGATAGCACCTAGCTTTTAGGGTGGGGGGACCAAAAGGAAATAATGCCCATGAACAGGCTGTGCGGTACAAAGCACTCAGCAGGGGTCCCCCAGGGGTACTCCTCTCCCCACATTTACCTCCCCTTTAAAAAGAGGGCAGGTTTGGAGATTACATAGTTCTGGGACTGATGGGCAGCGTCCCAGAGGGAACTGTGGTTTGATCAAAAATAGGCCATTTGACCAAATGATTAAAAGTCTGTCATATGCTAATGCTCGGACGGGGCGGACCTTGGGCCAATTTAGTAGGAGTAAATTGCAATTGATTTTCGAAGAAATTGCTTGTTCTCATGCCTTTCCTCAGCTGTGTCACACTGTCTCACACACAGCTGCCTTTGTCACACCAGAACCAACTGAAGCACATGTCAAGGAAGATCTTTTGGGGGCAAAATGTTTAATAATATAGACATCCACATCACACACACCATAAATATACACACATGAGCAGACAGATAGACAAATATGCCCAGATCTCTGTGTGTATATATATTTATAGAGATGTTCTAGAGGGCTCGAATTTAGAAACGATTCTGCGCCATGGTCGTACCCTTCTGTATGCTTTGCAAATCCCTCTGCGGTTGGAGAGCTATCCTGAGTCATTTTTATTTTTACAACAACCTAGTATTTGCATAAAGATCATCAAAGAGCACACCCCTAAAATCTCCTCTCCATGCACTCCCCAGCACTATCTACGTAAATCCCTGGATATGAAAAGAAAATGGTTAAAAGATCACAGAAGATAAAAAATCATAAGAATAAAGGTTAACAATGGCTGCTTTCACCCCCAATTTCTGATATGGTGATAGAGCCTCTTAGAACATTAATTAGAATGGAAAGAGAGATGAAAGAAATGCCCAGGGGACATAATAAATTAGCCCCTTATGCAAATCACCCATTCGTTTTCATCACTGACCCAGCTAGTTGAGTCTCTAAATTACGGGAAGTGGTTAGTTTCTTTAACAAAAAATTCCAGACGAAAGATTAATTTTTTTTTTAATTCAAGGCTGGGAGGGCTTAAAGTTACAAATAATTTCTCAGTTTCCCCTGCAGACAACTCTGAAAGGGCCAAAAGATATGGAAATTAACCTTCTGGCTCCTGGTTCCTGCTGCCAAACAGACACCTATTAATTAACATTTGTTCCGAAAACAATTCCAAAACAATGGACAACTACCCCTTTAACTAAAGTCGATGGCTGTGGTTCTCACCCTGACTGCATAAAAACAAAGTGCGGCATCCTAAGGGGTGCACAGACCCGGACAGGTGAAGGACAATTTAAACACGGTGGGGAAATGCCAGGATGTGGAGAGTTTCGAATATCAATTTAAAAACAAACACACACCTAATTTTACTTGTCATCACTGTCCCACACAATTTATGTTCTACTGTCCTAGAAATTTATGGAAGTCTCAGTTTTCTTATCAGTAAAGTAAGGGGATTGGACTAGATGACCTCCAAAATCCTACTGCAGCGACAATCCAGTGATTTTATTTATCCCTTTGTAAAACAAACACAGCACTTCTGATCATTTGCTTAAATTTGTTGTTAATTTGTTTAAATATAATCTTATGACATGCATTTTATCTGCTGAATTCCCTCCTGGCTTCCTTTTCTCCTTGTCCCTATTTTCTACACTTAGTTCTTATTTTGTTTTATCTTATTCCATGTATTCAAATGAGATGCTTTAAATACATTCTGGTTCAAAGTAAAGTGTACATTGAATAAATCATGCTTTATAAATGTTATTAATATGAAAAATATATATGGCAAGATCACGAGTTTCTTGGGTATGAAGAAAATGCTAGAAAGAAAAACAGCAAGTACCAGAAAAACACAAGATTCAATACACAGGCCCTCAGAGAAGGAGGAAAATATGTTACAGATCATCCTAGTCCACTGCCCTCATTTTACAAAAATGAGTAGATGTCTCTCAGGAAGGGGAGACACTTGCCCAAGGTCACCCAGCTGGTTAGGAGGAAAGCTGGAAGCAGAACACCGGTCTCCTGACTCCTGGACCAGTGCTCTTTGGACCAAACAACCCCGATTTGATACCTTCTCTTGAGAATTCGGTACCGTATCCTAAAGAACAAACAGGACATCCTTTGGAAAGAACAAGCTACGACAGCAGAAAAATTAAGAGATGGCAGAAAGAAATACTTCAGAGGACTAAGGAGAAGGAATGAGGACAGACATACTGGCTATAAATAATTGTGCACCTTGTAACAATCTTCAGTTCATGCAATTACCTGTCACTCACTGATGTTTTATCTTCCCTCTTCTGGTAACCGGGCCTATAGTTACTCTATGCAAAATATTTGACGTCTCTACCCTCACAGCCTTCACTGAACATTCAGGCCTTTGCCATAAGTATCTAGACACTGGAATGACCTGCTGCTTTATTCATGAAAGTTTTTAAGGCTGACAGTTAATCTAAATAATAAAATTTGCCTTTAGGAGGTGGTCAGTCAGTGACACACAAAAAAACAGATTCCTCAGGTCATCAGGCAGGTCAGAAGAAAGTATGTGTCGTGACTCCTGGTTTTCTTAAAAAAATACATATACACATATACATATACATATACACACACAAATATATATATATATTCATATATGTAGGGAAAAAATCTGAAAAGTCTCATATCAATGTGTTTACCGTAGTTATCTTTGGGAGCTGGGACTATGGATGATTTAAATTCGTTTTCTTTTTTCACCTGTTTGGAATTTCTTATTGTTCTACAAAAAAAAAATGGACTGCTGAGGGCCGGAGAGAGAGAGAATAAAAACCAAAAGTAGTGGTGTGTGAAAGTGAAATGTAAGTGTACTTAGCACAGCCCGTGGAGACAGAAGCATGTCCCAAGTTTAAGGCATGCCCTTCTCAGGGAGCAGTAATTCTTCCTGCTATGAGGGCCGCTGGAAAGAAGATTTATGGGAAGAGGTTAGAAGAATGGGAATCAGTCAAGCTGAGAAGGGAAGGCTGATCACAAGAATCCTTAAGCACAGGAAGAGCTCCCACCCGGGTGATCACCAGCTGCAGCGAACTCACGTCCAGTCAAAGAGCATACGGATCAGGACCCAAAGGAACAGGGGATTCGGAGCGGGAATAAGGAAGACCTTCCCCAAAGGGGAGTTAAGGCTCAAACTAGGTTATTAAGAGACAGGACTTTCCTCCAGGGCCCTTTAGACAGAGGATAGATTTTTCATTTCTTGTCCACGGTAGTTTATGAGCAGCCTTTCTGAAGGCTCTGGATTGCTATCCTTTTCAAGACACAGAATCATTATTCCATGATCAGGGAATATGGTCTGCTGAAAAGAGTCCCAGTCTGAGAGTCAAGAGCAAACCAACAGCTAACATGGCCTTGGCACAGCATTAAAGATGATTGAGATTTATTGAGGACCAAGTATGTTTCAGGCACTATGCGAGGTATTTTACGTATAGCATCTTCAACTCGCAGGAACCTATAAGGTAGGCATTATCATCATCTCATTTTACATCTGAGGAGCCTGAGGCACAGTGAGGTCAAATGACCTGCCCAAGACAAAGTGAGTGGCAGAGCTAGGATGCACGCAGGTCTGTGGAACTCCGAAGGATGTGTTCTTTCTCCAGCTCCAGCAAGTACAAACATGTGGAGGCTGCCCAGAGTGCTAAGAGGGACAGCAATTGGTCAACCCAGCTAATTCGGACACAGGATGACTGAAGCGAGACAGAAGGTCTATTAGCAGAAGAATCTGCAGAGAAAGATTGAAGCCAGATAGTTCCTGTAAGTCACGAAGGTGCTAAGATAAGACCTGGCACTGAGGAGGCCATGTGGGATTGGGAGAAACTAGACACAGGGAGGCCAGTGAGAAGGCCAATGCAAAGTTCAAATGAGAGATAAGACGGGAATATTAAGGGACTGAAGAGAGGAGAACACCACAAAAGATAGAAGGTAATTTCAGGCAGGACTTGGTGATGGGTCCAGCTGAACGAGTGAGGATGCTAGAGGGGTAGAGATGACCCCAAAACTTATAACCTAACCAGATAATGCCATTATGTGGGACAGAGACTCGGAAAGAGAAGGGTGTAAGGAGAAAAGGGGAGAGATGATGAGACCCATTTTGAATGTGCCAAGTTTTAAGTAACTGAGAAACATCCAGATGGAGTCATCCAGGACTCAGCTGGAAATCCTGGTTGAGAGCTCAGGAGAGGCTGCAGTGGGAGGGAAGGCTCTGAGGCAGTGGTGTAAGTGGTAGCTGAGGCCCCAGGAATAAATGAAGTCTGTCCAGAGAGTATAGAGAACAAAAAGAAGCCAATGCTGGCTCCCCTAAGGCAGTACCATGTCCTGACAAAGCTCCCAGAAGCTATCCTCAAGCAGTGTGGCCCTGGCCAAACCACCTCTCCTCTCTGGGTTTCGATCCTGCAAAAGCAGAGAGTTAAACTAGATCTCCTAAGGCCCTTCTTCTCTGATATTCAACCACCCATGGTTAAGGGGACACCTACTCAGGACCAGGAAGGATGCTCCGTGCTGAGCAGACACCAGCATAACAACCGAGTCTCCGACTTTCCAGTGGGGAAGGCAGACACATAAATAAGTCCTCTCGATACACTGTGATTAACAGCTATCATAAAGGCAACAGCACAATGCAGCATGAAAAAGTCCTGAGTGGAAGCAACTATCTGGGGGAATTCCCTCAGAGACGAAATCTGATCTTGGTCTTGAAGAACTAACAGAAACTTCCCAAACAGAGGCAAAGCCATGTGCAAAGGTGCAAGAAAATGAATGCACATGAAATATCTCAGGAATGGATTGCTCAGTGAGTTTGAGTGGAGAGGAAGTGATGGTGATGAGGGCTGGAGAAGGAGGGTGGAGCCAAGCTGGCCTGCTAAGGAGTTCACTATATGCCAGAAAAGATAACAAGGAGCTAATGGTGGTTCTCAAGTACTGGGACAACATGATGAGAAAGCTGTTTCTGAGAGCTAAGTGCAAAGGAAAGGACCACCATATAACCCTAGCAGCTGGTATTTACAAGCCCTTCACTCATGATTTCACAAGACAGCAGATGACCTTAGAAGGCTCTCCTTCAACTTGTAAAATTTTTAAGAAAGCTTTTTTTTAAATAGTGACATAAATATGATGGTACATTAAAACAAATGCTAAACATGGCTAGTTATTCACAGTATCATTCCGAAAAAATAGCCATACTCAAAACAGAGTTTAGGGGCATCTCATCCTGGAGCAAACCATTTCCAATTACTACTTGGGAACCAATCTCAAGATCCTAAGGCTTCCCGGGAAGGTCCAAGCCACTCCTGAGACTTAGAAGGAAATGATGACAGAGCCAGAGAGCTAGAACTTTGTCCTTCACCAAATCAGATTTAGCGTGTTCAAATCCAAACATCACTCTTTCCCCACAATCTACCCACTTGATTCTTGTTTGCAGTACCACCGACTCTGATTATATTCCAGGAAGGCCTGGCATCGCATCACTCTTCTCTACAAAACCCAACCTCCCAATTAGTACTTCTAAACCTTGGAGCCCTCTTTTCCTCTTGCTGCTGCAGAGGTTCTTACACCGTCTGATCCTCCATCCTCAGGCTTTTCTTGGCACCCACTGTACTGTCAACATTTCTCTCTACTTTGTGCTCCCTCTCCAGAGTCCAAAAACATCGCCAAAAGGTTCATCTTCCTTTCAAATCACTCTTTACTTCTTGCTGCTTCTTGAACTTTTGTGAAGAAGAAAAGGCGAGGCGGAATGGAGGTTAAAGAGCAGAGAGATGCAGATGTGAAGTACCACGTGCTGGCTAGTCCTCTGAGCCTCCGTGCACCCACACAGCTCTGCCCTCTTGCCTCCCAAGACACTTTTGTGTGTTTTCTCTTCGACATCCTCTTTTACTGGCTCACTTTTTCCTGTGTGTACTCCCACTCACAGCCTGATTCTTGATGCTCAAGACCCCTAAACACCACACCGGCACCAACCCACAGGAAAGGCACCTCCTTGAGCCCTTAAAAGCGCCTTAGAGGCCTAATGCTTCCGCTATCAAGTTTCCACAGAGTAGTCCCTCCAACCTCCCACCGCAATTCTCGCCTGACCAGCCTGCTTGATTTCCTTTCTGCAGCTCAGGCTTCAAAACAGGGATGATGGTTTTTAGATTCTACCTTATTTTTGTCCCTTTCCTTTTTCCCCACCAGGCCACTGGCAATACCTCAATATGGCCTTTTCACTGGCGATAAGTAAACAATGGCAAAGATGGCTGTGGGTTGAGGAGTCCAAAGAAAATGGAAACGCAAGAACGTCAAACATGTCTTGTTCGGTGAGAGGATTCAGCTCACACTTAATGTATGTGGATAAACATTCTCTTCACATTGGGCAGAGAAATCCAAATATGGAAACTCTGATTGCTATCATATCTGTAAAAGGCAGAGGCCCTGTTGTCCTGGTTTCTTCAGAGAGATTTTCAAGACAGAAAAGATGTTCTAGAAACTCAGATTCAAACCATGAAAAGCAATATTTATCATCCTGTTTCTCTGTCCTTCTTCATTCTACAAATGCCAAACTGGATAATATGCATTATTCAAAGACTTCAAACCTCTCAAGGCTCCATTTGGCTTTCCTATACCCACTTAAGAAACACAGTCACTGTCAGAGGTCAAAGCTCATTAGCGCTGGAACCTAAATTCAATGCCCTTGAGATATATAAAATGAAGCTCTAGACAAGGCCTTCCTAGCTCTGATTAATTCATTATGACTTCTGGGTTCTCAGCAGGGCAGGTCTCACAAACTCAGGATCATATTTGCTATGAAAAGAAACCTGGCTGAGAGAGGGATCCAAAAAATGAACGAGCGAGACTTTGTTCATGCAGAATTTCCGATACTCATAAAAGAAATTCAGACAAACCAGTAGTATCCGAGAATGACCAAGCCACTTTAAGTGTAGCATGAATGCAAGGACTGAAACGGCAATGCAAGAGCACAGTGGAGGGATTCTGGAGGTGACCTCAATCTTCCCTCGGAATCAAGGACTGTTAGGACTGGAGATTATGTACTCCAGTGGCCTCATCATATCAAGAAAAGAGACACCCAGAGAGGGAAGATGAGTCTGTTCAAGTCCCATAGCTCACAGCAGTTCTGAAATTAAAACCCAAATGACCAGCTTCCTCACTCTCACTGTCCATGGGGAGGTTCACATCCTTCCAGGCATCGGTACAAAGACTACAGAATAATGCTTCCATGAGGCAGGCAGCAGGCAAGGGGCACTGCCCCTCAAAGCACTGGGCTAGGTTCACTTCTGGTACCCCATGTGCCACACCCCATCCTAGTTCCTCCAGACCTGCTCCCATGAAGGCCTAGGTGGTCACATACACGGCTCTGTGCATCTCTCCTCCACTGACTGAGCCACTGTCCTGGCTGGACCAAGGGAACAGAGAGCATTAGTAGGGATTTGGAGTAGTAATTATCAGCATTATTCAAGATAACATATGAATGCCTCTTAATACCATATCTTATGCCGAAACAGACAGACAGAGACAAACACACACACACAACACACACACCCATACTTTTCTTCTGAACCAAAAGACAGAATAACACAGGAGTGCTTCTCAAGCTTCATGTGTATATGAAGCATCCATTCCAGGGATCTTCTTAAAATGCAAATTCTGATTCAGTAGGTCTGGGATGGAGCCTGCGATTCTGCACTTCTAACCAAGTGCGAAGCGAGTCCATGCTGCTGATCTGAGGACCACACTCTGAGTGGCAAGGGATAGCTGTTACAAAAGCTTGGAATAGAACAAATCTGGGTTTAAATTCTGATTCCACCAATTAGGAGCTTTGTGATCTTGGGCTGGTTTCCTAACTGCACACTACCTCCATCACTTTATCTCTAAAATGGAAGTAATAATACCAAAGAAGCACTTGATGGCGATTACATAACTTAATGATGTAAAGTTCTTAATACAGTGCCTGGCATATAAAAAGAGCTTAATAAATGTCAGTTGCTGGCTGCCACTAAGATTCACGAGGGTAGGGACAACATTTGTCTGGCTCTCTTAGAAAATCCCAATGGCTAGAACTTAGTAGGTGCTCAATGGATATTTGTGAATGAATTAATGTATGTATAATACACCCACACATAATGTCAGTATTTACATACTCTCTTGGTTCTGTGACTTTCTGCAGAACATTTAGAACACTGGAACACTCTCACCAGTAATAAACCATCATCCCACAGAATCAAATTCAACATTAACCACCACATTTAACCACTGGGAAACGTATAATTTGTGATGGCCATATACACTTGAGAAAATGACTTAATGGTAAACAAATAAACACAACATCAGCCTGGAATCTGTATGTCATTAAGAGAGATTACTGCCTTGCTCATTATTTATGGAGCTGTCTGAATGCAGATGTTATGAAAAACTTAATCCTAAAACCAAATTCACTTCCAAACCAAGTGTAGAATTGCAAAGAGAGACAAAACAAACCATGGGAAGCAAGACTACTAAGGGCCATCAGGACAGTAACACATCCTCTTATATATGCACATACTTGCTCAGGAAAAATTAGGAACAAAAGAAGTGTTAACAAATGGTAGAGCTTAATCTTTTAAATCAAAGGCAGACAAGTGAGTCTGTCCAAAATTCTTCAACAATCCAAGATTATCTTCAAACGGCTTGTAAAGTAAGTGGCATCATTTCAACAGATCCCATTTCCAGGGAGGCACTATGTAAGGTATGTAGCAGCAAGAGGGGAATACGATTGCCACCTACAGTCAGTAGTAGCCCTCCCTTTGCAAGAGCTGGCCAATCATATTCTAATGTAAAAAAAAAAAAAATTCAACCAAGTCACTCCCTCCAACCTCTTTCAAACCACCACACCACATTACTTCATTTAGAATTACTTTCAAGTCATACAATCATCTCTAGGCATTTTGCCTCTTCATTATCATCATCCTATTTCTAATTTCCCAGAAACACTGCACCATTCAACTATCTACTTATACACTATTTGAGAGCCAGAGAATGCAAGCCAACAGATTTCAAGCAGGCAAAGGCATCAGAATGGAAGTATAAATCTGCTTACCTGGTATGAATGGGACCACCCGGAATATATCAGACAATCTGCTGTTAACTGGTTCATATGGGGAATCTTCGAGCAGATCATTTCCTAAAAACAACAAAAAGATTGGGCTCAGATCTGGAAAACAGACATATTTCACGCAGTTTTTGTTACTGAATCTGAATTCTAATTATGTTATGATTGTGTAACAAAAAGATGGTGAAACTTTCAGAGATTTCAAATGCATCTATTTGGCTACGGTTATTTCTTTTCATTCCCTCTGCCTTTGTTGTCCTTGCTCTCCCCAGAGTGCCATGAAAACATTGGAGAGCAACCCAGCCTGATCATGCCAGAAAACTCTCCCACTCTTTGCAAAGGAATGAAATCAGAGAGGAAGGAACAAGTGACGTCACAAACCCAGCTTGCCTCCAGGAGCCAATGGAAGAAAGGTGACCCAAAAGAGGCTCCCATTTCTTTGCTCTCAAAACATGGCATGCGGTCAGAAAGCAAGTACCCTGGCTATTAAACAGTCAGTCTCTGAAACATGTTTTCATTAATAGGTCCTGGAGAAACTGGCAGCTGAGAGGTCAAATCTGATATTACAAATTATTGGTGTGAGTCTCAGTGGAAAATGAAGGTACTGGATGTTTGTGTTAGATTTAAAAACACGAGCCACCTCTGGCACACAAGGACCAAAGAATTCCCATTGGAATGGATGATTGTGACAAGTGGACCTTTCTCTATAGCTGAGCCACTTCTGTGTTAACCAAGGTTGAACCACACCAGCTGGTTCAAGCCTCAGCTAATCTAAAATGACAAATGGTTTTTCCCACATATGCCTCTGATCAGGTTTGAAGGGGGTAAAGACAGAATGGATTCTACCGGACCTTTTTATACTTAATTCTTCATCTTATATCAGAATAGATAGAAAGGAAGAGGAAAGGGAGAAAACTCCAGGCACGATGCAGGGCAAGTCTTTGCATTATTATTCCGTGAAGCCAGCTCTCCTTGGAGAGAAGTTGCAGGTTCCTCGCGTGGCCTTTAATGGGTTCCTACTCCGATGCCCTGAGCAGGTTTCAGAGAGGTCAGCGGGGTCCCGGGGGTGTCCCCCACCCCCTCATGGGTTTTCCAACAACCAGGCCCCAACAATGCTGCTCGGGAAGCAGCAAACACCAGCTGCCGCTGTCCCTAGGGGCCAATGAAAGGTCCTCATTCTGCAGCTGGGGAGAAGTGAGTGGAGGATGAGGTCAGCGTGACCGGGGGCCGAGGGGCCCGCCTGCCTATGGGGGGGTTGGGGGGACGAAGACGGTCTGCGCATACCCTGCAGGCTCTGGTACATGCTCCAGTAGATGCGCAGGCAGTTCTTCTCCTTCTTCATACCCCGCTTACAGCGGCAGTTGTAGAGCGACTTCTGCTTGAGGGCCTCCATGGCGTTGCGGCACTCGTCCTTTGCCTCCAGGCCCGATGTCAGGCTGAAGTTGGTCTCCTTGCCCGCCACGCACTGCCTCAGCGTGCGGTACTTGGTGCTGCAGCTCTGCTCCTTCAGGCACTGATCACTGGCTTTCACACAATCCAGGCGGTCCCCGCCGCTCATCTCGGCCGCCAGGAGCACGTCTGCGGGTGGAGGGGAGAGAGCGTGAGTGCAGTTGAGCAGGGCCCGAGGCCCCTGACCCGGGAGAGGGCGCGTGCTTGACCAGGCTTCTGGGGCGCGCTGCGCAGCGAGCGGGCCCGCCCCTCAACGCCCAGGGATCCGTTTTCCTGCCCGGGGACCTCCTGCCGCCTCAGTCTCCCCCATACCCCAACCCACGGGTCCGCGAGGCTTAAGGTGCTTTTCGTGGTTTGCCCCGGAGCCTGCGCTGCCCATCGCGCGCGCCGGCCCCGCCGCCCCGGGCAGCCCTGCGCAAAAGGCTGCTTGGCCTCCGGGGCTGCCCTCCCGCCGCCCCCAGCTCCAGCCAGTCGCTCCGAAGGGCCCAACTGAAGCCCGCGGGCTTTCGAAAGAGGAGAGCAGCGGCCGGCGGGGCGCGGGAGCCCTAGTCCGCAGCCCGCCCGCGGGGTGCACCGAAACGCTATTCGGGGAAAAGTTTTCCCTTCGAAGTTTGTTCTCCCAGCCCAATGCTCGCCCACACCCCACCCGCCCGCCGCGCCTCAGCGAGCTCCCCGGGACTCGCAAGCGGCGCCGGGCCCGGGGCTGGAGGGCTCAGACCCCTTAATTCCCTGACAGGCTAAGCCATTAAAAACCACAGAAAATAAAAACCAACCACGAAAAGCTGCGGGCAAGTGCCGCGCCATCACCGCCTCCCGAGCTGGGGTGGTGAGGATTCATGATCCCCTTCCCCAAAACGAAACTTCGCCCTCCCACACCCAGCGCATCCGCGCCGCAATTTGGTGTGTGGGGGCGCTGCCGCGAGTACCCCTCGGAAAGACTCAGCGAGTAAGAAAGCTAGCGGCAGCCTCAACTTACCCAGGAGCGGTAGCGCGAAGTACAGGGTCGCCAGGAACATGGTGCCGGCGCGCAGCTGGTCCCCGCCCCCCAAAAATTCCCGAGCCACCGCTGGGTCTTGCCAAGAGAGCTCAGCATGCAGCGATTCCCGGACAGCCGCGCAGCTCTGGCCGCCCAAAGTTCAGCTCCATCCAGTGCGGGAGGAAACTCCCAGGTCCGTCCGCCGCCACCGCCGCGGGCGACTCGGCTCCGGGCGGGCGGCTGGCGCGAGGGCGGGAGGCGGTTCCGCTTTTAGGGGTTCAGGTCCGACCCAACCTGGAAGGGACAGCGCGCTTTGAAATGAGAGCCGAGAGCGCTGGAGCCTCCCCCCGCCCCTCTGCCCACCCCTGTTCCCGCCTTGGGGGACTTTCTAGCGCCCGGGTGAGGGCCCACCCCTACCCCGGTCCGGGCGCGGGGAGGGGACGCGGGGGGTGCATGTGCGTGTATTCCCGGGAGCCGCCCGCACGGGCAAGGTGGGGGCTGGAGAGGTCGGACTCAGACTGCCAAAGTACAAAGGGGTGTCTATCGGGTCTAAGCCAAGAGGCTGAACGCAACCAAATAAATAAATAACGTTACTTTCCGAGCGCTGGGAGCGGAGACAGCCGCTGCCCGGAGTCGAAGCACACGGCGGCGTCAGCTCTCTCACCAGCCCTGGCGCGGAAAAAGCCCCTTCTCCCGGGAAGTTCGCCGCCCCTCCTCGCGCTAGCTCGCTTGCTCAGCCGCCGGCCCTCCCCACCCAAACCACCAATCGCTGCCCCACGTCTCCGTCTCCCCTCCTCCTGGGTCTGCCTCCTTTCAGGGGCAGCCGGACTAGGGGGAACCGACGTCCGGGCTGAGGCCGCAACCCGGCTCTTGCGCCGGTACCCGCCGTGCGTCCTCCGCTCCTTCCCGGGCGTCCGCGCCGCACACACACTAGCCCAGTGCCCTGGACTCGGGCACATCAACGCCACGGCCCCGGACAAGTGCACTGGCCAGCAGCCCCGGAGCGCCAGGGCAGGTGCAGCCCCGCGCCGCGCGCGCCCCTGGACCCCAAAGTTGAGGGGCGTTTTCAAGAGGGGAAGCGGGGAGTGGGGCAGCGGAGATGGGTTCCCAAACCTACAGAACGAGAAAACTCTCTCCAAATGCCACCAACCTGGACTCAACCGACCGTGTCCAGCTGCAGCGAGGAGCCAGTTTGTTTGTTTATGTTGGGGGGTGTCCCCGCCCCCTCCTTCCCCTTGCGGGCTCACTTCTCTGCACTAGGAAGAAAGATGCGGTAATCTTCGAGAGCTGGGAGGACCGAGTTGGGCCAGCACGGTTTCCAAGGAGAGCCCCGGCTCGGATGCCAGTTAGGGATGTTAGTGGTTATTAGGAGCTGCGCGGAGGATGGCAGGTTCGGAGACTAGATTTCTTTGCCAGAGGACCCTCTGTTTGCTGCTGCTCCCGCCACCCAGCAACACACCGCAAGCCCCCTCGGATGCTCCCTCGCGCGGACCCTGCAGATGAACACACTCGCCGCCGGTGGGACCCGGGGCCGGAGCCCTCACGCGCGCACAGGACACGCAACGCTATGCAGCCGGCCGCGAGCGCTGCCAGACTCACACTGACTCTCTCGCTCGCTCGCTTGCTCGCTCAAACACACACACTCAGAGACACAAAAGGGCACAATGCAACAAGGGCTCTTTCTTTCTACTGTCCGAGTGCAATCGAACCAGACCCTTCTTCCAAACATAAAGTTTTTCCCCACGTCACTCGCGGCTGTGACTCAAGAATTGGAGCGTTAAAGACGTACTCAAACCCAGGCCCTCGGAGCCGCGATCGCAGGACGCGCCCACCCACTCATCCACGCCGACGCGCGCACACTCACATTCACACATGCACACGCAGTCTCTACCTCTCTCCTGGAGCTTGAACAAGGAGACAAAAGCAGAACTCCCGGCCCACTCCGCTTAAACCTCATCAGACCTGGCTTTGGGGAATTTATAAGCTGACCTCCATCTTGGCTGTCTCAAGAGTAAATTTAAAAATAACGATGAATTAAAAAGCCCGACACATACACAGTCCTTCACCCCAACTTCTGGGACCACTCCTCCTCAGCGGTGCTACCCCCTACCCTGCCTGGAACACACGCTCCCCTCCTTGCACGCCGGGGGGCGCCCGGGACACCCGAATCAACACTGGGTCCAGGGAGGTGTCTGGGGAACAGCTCGCCTTGGCGGATGACCGTCTGGCCGCTCAGGGCTTGTATTTGGGATCTTTGCTGATGTCCAAGTTCATCTCTCTGGGAAACCTAGTTTGAATCAAGTAGGGTTGAGCCCAGCTGTCAAATCTGCAGACCCATCACACCAGACAATGGGCGGCGGAGGAGAAGAAAGAAACGCTCATTTTGATCAAGGGGGGTTAATTGAAAAGGGCACGGGCTTTGGCTGAAGTTTGAGGCCCGGGTGTAAGGGCGGGGAGAAGAGGAGGAGGAAAGAGGAGGGGTGGGTAGCTCTCTATTCAACTAAACATCAGCCAGGCGCGCCCCTCGGCAGTGGCGGCGGCTTGAAGGCGTGCGGCACATTGTTTGGAGTGTGTCCGCGCCAGCATGCGCGCCCCAAACCCCGGGAACATCCCACCGATCCGCGCTTCTGCACACGTGTTCCTCCCGGGCAGCTATGAGGAAATGAACGCCCTCATCAGGCACCCCCCTAAACACACACACGCACAGTCACCCCGCACACGGATTTTTTTGTTCAATGTATCAGTTTACACTTGGTTGTTGAGTAAACAAAGCAAACATATGTCACATTTTCGCGACAGATGGTTCAAGCCAAGGGCTACTTAAGTTCTCTTTCTCAAGCAGCGGCAACAGTCTAAGTTACAGGGCGGACTAAGCGGAAATGTAATTAAGTCTCCCAATCAGTTTCTTCATTTAAAGAAGTTTATTCCCATATTTTCACACACAAACCAGAGAAATCCTGGGGAGGTGGTTTTAATGAGACAAGGATCGAAATGTGAATGTCCATGGACACTCAAAACATAAAACCCTCTTTCATCGTTCCATTTTATAAGCAGAGGAGAATATCTCCCTTTGGAAAATCAGTAACTGCAACTCCAATTCTCAATGGATGGACCAGTGCCTATCATTGCTGACCACGTGGAATGGTTAAATGACAATGAGATTTCATTTAAGGACATCATCCACATCTTTTGTAAGTGTTCTTTGTTTAGAAATGACTCTATCTTACCCTGATATTCCACAGACATCTTTTAAATCAAATTTTAACAGGGTGGGGAAGAGTGAAATAAAAGTTCCCCAAATGTAGAATATGAGACTTCTTTTAAAATATTTATAGCTTCAAGAATATTTCAGGATCACTCACTTACACTAGTCCTCATTGAGTTCTTACTGATGATGAAAATAGAGCTTTATTTATTTTTTTTAAATAAACCAGGGGGCCAGCCCGGTGGCATAGCAGTCAAGTTCGCGCGCGCTGCTTCAGCGGCCAGGTTCACAGGTTCTGATCCCGGCTGCGGACTACACACCGCTCATCAAGCCATGCTGTGGCGGTGTCCCATATAAAGTAGAGGAAGATGGGCTTGGATGTTAGCCCAGGGCCAATCTTCCTCACAAAAAAATAATTAATTAATTTAATTTAATGGCAACCTTAAAAAACATAAATAAACCAACCAACCAAATAAATAAATAAACCACCAGCGACCTAACTGTGTTGTCCAGTAGAGTAGTCACTAGCCATGTAGCTATATCAATGAAAATTAATAAAAAATTAAATAAAAGAAAAATACAGTTCATCAATAGCACTAACTATATTTCAAGTGCTCAACAGCCTCATGTGGCTGGCGGCTACCATATTGGACAGCACAGATAGAGAACATTTCCATCATCACAGAAAGTTCTATTGTACAGTGCTACCCTAAAATGTTGGTGTGAAATTAATGTGGTGTACATATAAAATTCTTCATATAGTAGAATAGGGCAGGCATAATGTGAGTGCTTTATAAGAAGCAGCAGTAGTAGTTGTTGTGATGATTATGACGATAGTGAGGACGACTTACCCTCTTGAGGAAGTGGAAGAATCCCTGAAGACACAGCCCACTGCTGGTGTGGACTCAGAGTGAGATCAGCAGGCAAAGAAACCAAGGAAAGGGGAATAGATGTGTCAAAACTGATCTCCCAAGGAGGGCTGTGTATGGAAGGATGTGGCCCTGACTCTACCCTAAGACTTCCTGTAGTAGGAGGTAATAAAAAAAAAAAATCACTGCTTTACAGCTATATCCACTAACTTCTAACAGTGAGAGAAACACACAGCAAGCCCTTGGAATATGGAAGATAGAAATGCAGTGTGACTTACCATATTAATATTATCTCTGTTTCCTTGGAGCTTATCTGTTCCCATGTGTACGGGACTGATCTCAGGATGAAAGGTGACATCGAAACATCAAATATTATTAATAATTATAAAGGATCATGCCATCCTCTGTGACATGTTTTCTCAGTGGGAAATTGGTTTTAATGCTACAAAATTAGGTTCAATCCACCCATAAGCACATAAAGTGAGCAATTTTCTTGCGTTTCTTGATGTAAGTGTATTTTCATAAGTTAACAGATGAGTCATGGTGAGAATGACAGTTTTTCATGCAGTATTTTGTCTCCTATTCTCATTGCCTTGGCCCTATAGAGTACAATGTAAAATACATTCATTTTGCAAAATTATGCTGCTCAAAAATCACTCAAGTTTCTTTAACTCAAACTAATCCACCAAAGTATTTGACATTAGACAGTTTGGCAGGCTTACCTCTGTAGCTACACAAAACCACTCACCATTTCCTAAATGTACAGAGCTTTTTTTCTTTCTACTGCTACACCTTTGCCCATGCTGTTCCATCTGCCTAATATGTGCTTTATCCTGATGTTTTAAGATCTGGCTTAGCTCTAACAGGCCATTAAGAACAGCAAGGACTCCTTCAGCCATAATGAATAGTTCTTTGTAGTGTACTCCCATGGCCCCATTGGAATCTTTAGAGCTGTTGTGACATTGCGTTGTAGTTAGTTGCTGTGTCTGTCTCTTCCACTCGAATGTGAGTTCCTTGAAGGCAGGAAGATGTTCTATTCTTTTTTTTTTTTTTTTGCATCCCCAGCATTTAGACTGATGACTGACACCCAGTCATCCCAATAAATGTACTATATTGATTGCATGAATAATAAGTGATGCTGTTTCTCATTTTCCTCTGACACAATAATTCTACTGAAAGGTTTACATAAAATCCCTTTACTATAAGAACAATACTAAATATAAGTACCTCATGCAATTACTGATATTGCTGTTCCAATAGTATCAAATACGTATTATTCCTTTGGGAATTTGACATTTACATTTTTTTAACTAAACCCATTGTTATAATAGAATGCTCTTTTTCTGGTTCACTTTAAAAGTAACATATGACATATTTCATTTCTGGGAAATGATAGCTTGCCTTAGGTCATATTTTAAGGCATAAAGCCAGAGGCAGAGTAACGTTCCCACCTGAAGCTCTCTAATCATCTAGAAATGTGCCTTTCTCTGAGAAGGATTTAGAAGGGCCAGATTACAACTGCCCTGGAGGCTTCGTCCTCAGAGGCAAATTTTTAAAAGCCAAGTTGACTCAAAAGTGTTAAAAATTCTTCTATAGCACACAAGACCTCATGCAATCTTTTAGGAAAATGAGAAAATAGTCATCATCCAACCCCAGAAAGCTGGTGGAAGGGTCTATATGCTGACAGAGATCTCGCACCTTCTAATGCTATGCTTCAACACTGGCCCTTCGGTGATACATGAAGAGCCAGTTGCTCTCAGGTTTCAGAACCCTTTTCTAGGCTGACTATATGTGTCTAAATGTGTCTTTTGAACATTATTTGCAAATGGCAGCTTCATATTGGCCATCAAGGTGCCTGACCCTTAGGAACCTATCTTAGGAAACCTCTCGTCCTCCTTAGTTTTCAAGTAATTTTCATTGCTTAATACTAATAAGCCAACGCAAGGATTTTAATGCATTTGGGAAAGAATATTGCATTTCATGAGAGTTGAAGTCATTTGTACTTTGGCCTTATGCCACAAAATGCATTCAAGGTGTGCAGCCTTGATGAAATAAAGTGCCTGTCACGTCTTATTGTGTGGATATATGGCAAAAGATACCCCATCTTCAGGGGACTTGCAAGGTTTTCTTAGTGATTGCCAAAAGTGCTGGATTAAAAGCCTGGTACATTTCAGTCCTCTTTATCTACAAAGGATGGGGAATGGCTGCACTGAGAAACACCTTGTCTCTCCACCACCTTCCTAATAAGCCCTAAACCCCATTCCAGAGGGACCGTTCCTTCATAAGGGCAGGAGGGAAGCTTAATCCTCAGCTTTGTCCAGTAATTAGCCTTTCTTTCTCTGGAGGCAGCAAACACAGATGCCAATCCGGATGAGCTTTGGGACGCAGAATGAAAACAAGACTGAAAACACTGACTCATTTCTTCAGAAGCCTTTTAGCAGCCTTGAAAACGGTAAAAACTTCTGATTTCTACTGATGCTCATTAGGTCTAAAGTATGGAATGAGCAGGGAAACTCCTCTCCCAGCAGTGATGAAGCAGGGAAGCAGCAAAGGCTCCCAAAAACTTGGGAGTGAGGGGCTCAGAAGCCCTGGCTGCAATAATGAAAGGCTCTGTCGTGCAGCACGTCCTTGTCATGCCACTTATCCAGGCATCTTTCAATAAATGCCATGGAAATGCACTGTTTACCAAAACCAAAACCTCTGGCAGTGCTGTAGTATGAGCCCACTAACACAATTAGCTTGCAGTTAACGATGATGCCCCCACCAGAACTAATTAAGCTAGCGGTGCTTATAGCACAAAGGATTTGGGGCCTGTTTTAAAGCATCTATTGTGACATCATTTAAAAGTCATTTCAAACTCATCCAAAACTGCTGCTCTGAAAACAAACGCAGTGTAATGTTCTTAGAGTTGTTGGTTTTATTTTCCCCTGTCAAAAATCTGACAAAAGTCAGTTGAAACTGTCAAGGAAAAACATCACACGATATGAGGTTTTCCTCAAATTTAAAGTAGAGAAAGAATGACAAATCTGTTATATAGATGACTCTAGCACAAAAGTGAGTTAGGATAGTCTAGGAGATATGCTGTCGCAATGAATATGAGGTTACCCTGATACAGTTTATAAGTTTGAGGCCATGATGAAGAATTAAAATCAGATCAATTTGGTTTTGATCTGAATTATCTGTTAAGCTTAAAATACAGAAGGATCAATGGGATGGATATTTGTGTGAGTGTTTTATCTACACACAACCCATATTAAGAGACAAATTCTTCTTTTCCCATCCCTAGAGGATATCTTGGTAAAATGGCCCCTCTAGCCTTCAATATTTTGTCTCAAGTGTCGGTAAAGACTCCACCTGTACTCTCTAAGATTTCATTGACTACTTGATTGATTAATGGACTGATTGCTTTGGTTGATTTATTTATTTTCTTGTGCCTATCCAGTAGCTGGTACTGTGAAGTACACTACAAAGAATGCAGGTAAATGATCTATCCTAAGGTGAGACCTGAATGCTTCCTTCCCAATGGTGGAAACCCTAATTACCCCCTAGGATTCTTCTCTCATCCTTCTATGGTAGTACCTTCCAAATTGCAGGCCGTGCTCCATTCGTTAGTCACAAACAACATTTATTTTGTAAAATATGAAAATGCATTACATAAAGGAGTAATTATTGTTTCAAAAAACTTTTAATTTCTATATGTGTATGGTGCCTATATTGGATTGCCATGTAGAATATAGTTCTTATTGTGAATCATGGTTAAAATTTTTGAAAATCATACCTTTATATTAATAATACTTTGATTTTTATTTGGGCATCTGGCCACCCAGAAGAAAGACTGCACTTCCCAGCCTCCATTGTAGCCAGTTGTGGTCATGTGGCCAGGATCTAATGAAGAAGATGACATAAATAATGTGAAGAATCTCTGAGAGATGTCCTTATTCTACATTTTTTCATTGTCCTCCATCCTGTTGCTTGGTGTGCTACGTTCAACCAGCCAGGTGAGAAAAACTAGAGATGGCAGAGCAACAAGATATAAGGGACCTGAGTCCCAGGATGACCTCCTGGAGCAAAGCTGTCTGCCTGCCCTGGACATTCCACCCCCATGCGATGATGTGAGGGACAAATAAACATGTCTTATTTAAGTCACTGTTACAGTGGGCCTCCAATACATGCAGCCGATCTTGTGGAACTAGTATATCCAACTTCTAATGAAAGAAGAGTAAGAAAGGAAAATAATTCAATTCAACAATTATTTACTGAGATTCTGTCATGGACCAGCCCTCTGCTAGGTCGCTGGGGGAAATAATAGAAGAACGTTGGCTCTGAAAGAAAGTGTAATCTCATTGATGAACTGCATATCTGAAATGATCAAATAATATTGTAAAGGAGTGTAGGATGAAATGTCAACACGAATGGAAATAAAAATAAGGCTGTACAGAGTCAGAAGAGATAGAAAGGTAGAAAATGAATGGATTCATGGAATTGAGAGAAGGGGAAAAGAGAGGGTAATAGAGTAAGAGGAACATTCCCGAGAAGTTTTCAACTACTCTGAAGAACTGAAAAGAAATTAAAGACCTCCAAAATAGAAGTGTCCTTGTATCCCTGGTGTCCCCGTTCAGCCCTGTCTAGTACTCAACCAAGGCTATCAGCAGGGGTCCACGACATGGCAAAGCGGCCCATCTGCCTCATTCACATTTGCCAAAAACCCTTGTTACCATCATGACAGACCAAAGGCCAAAGGCTCTTTGTTAGAATCTCACGTGGAACAAGATGCTGTCCTGCGGGAAGTCATCTGGATTTGATGAGAACGACTCCTTATGGGGTCATAGTTACCCCATCCAGACGCACCTCCACTTTAGGATGCATTGATCTTTGCCCTGTGCTACAAGATTTTGATGAAGCTTCTATTATTTCTCTAGGTAATTTGAGCTGCTTACAATGTGGATATTCTGGAAGTCTGACTTCTGCACACCAATTCAAAGCCATTTAACACTCTGGCCTCCCTACTTGGAAGATGCATGACTTGGAGATGCCTCGCTGGCAAGGCAGGGGCATGTGAAAAGCAAAAGTGTTATTTCAGCTGACTCACCACAGAGGTATGTGTTAATTAAGTTAATTGTGCCATCAGCAATGCAGACGATGACAGTAACTGCTCCCCATAATGGGGCTGGGTTATTGCCATCATTTATTAAACGTGCTGGTTTTCTTAAATGCAATCACTTTCCCTTATTCTTTAAGCCCTCACACACACACACACACACACACACACACAATTTGATTTATAGTTACCAACCACTTCCACATGAATTCAATTACATTATTTGATCCTTTTACCTACTCTGTGATGAAGGATAGACGTTATTTTCCCCATTGAGCAGATGAGGAAACTGAAGTTCAGAGCTATCTAGTGACTTGCCCAAGGCCACCCAGCTTTTTAGTCCAGGAGCCAAGTTCTAAGTGTCCCTTCCTGTATGCCACACTGTCTATCCAAGATTCATTCTGAAGGGCAAAAACCCAATTTTTATATTCTGCATCCCCTAGCACATTGAATTGACAAGTGTTAAATATTAATTTATCTTTGAAAATGATCAGTGAATTGTCTGATTGCTCCATTTATGAAATACCAAAGTAGTAATCTCATATGGATTGATCAGGACCAAACACAATCTGGATAAATAGAAATTTGGATAATTTGGAGAGTTACCCCAGACCCCTTCTCCTACATGCCTCTCCAAAATTCTAGGGGACCGTTGACTTAACCTAAGTTAGTCTCATTGTAGTTTCTGTGAAGACTAAGAAGCCTTCAGAGTAGTCTTTCAATGGACAAACTGAGACTTCTGTCGAATGCTACCAATTCCACAATGAGTGGAATGCCCATTCAGGGGCTTCAGGACATCTCCCTGTCCTATCAGAATGATTTCCTACTTTGCTGGCTCATGTCTAAAGATCCATATTTAAAGATCTGATATAATGTGTACCCTGTCAAAACATCAACATCCTTGGGAGAGTTAACTCACAGTGTTTTTGGTCATTTCACTTTAGTGTGACCAAGTGTGTGGCCCCTTGGTTGGAAGGAGAAAGGGCTACTGCACCACATGACATGATGTTCTGCAATGGGTGAGGACTGAGCTCCCAAAAATAGACACATTTCTGGAAACTGGTCAGGCTTGGGGTTGGTGTGCAAGTGAGGACTTCAGCCACGTCTAACAGCACCCAAATGCTTAAATGTAATGCTTCTAAGAAAGGTACAAGAAACTTTCACCTGATGCCTAAGCAAGTTGCAGAAGCAGAGATAGAAAGAAGGTTTCTTCACCAGAGAGCTGAGATTCACTGTGCTCCATCTTTTACAGGCTTCTTAGGGGAATCATCTTAAATTGCTGGACAGAAGAAATCTGAATTCGTTGACCAGTGCATCCACTCAGTGAAGTAGGAAAGAGACTTCAGAGAAGCTGATTTGTGCCTGAATTTGCTATTTTCTGCTAGTGTAAACAGTTATTAGCAAAATCTAATGAATTTTAGAAAACACACCTTTGGAACTATGCAGACAAGAGTTAACACAGCAGGCCTGAAACTGCTATTCTTAGAAAGGCCTGCTTACAAGATTGGCCCTTGGATGGTGTCTGACAACTTGGATTTCAGAATGGTTCCTATCATTTCCTGATAAGAATGGCTCACTCTGCCTAATCAGTTGGTGAAAACAATATGGTTTATGCTAAACACTCACTTTCCTTCTGGGAGTCAAGAATTTTGATTCATGATAGGAAGAGGGTTGTTATATGAACAGCCCCTAATAGAAACCTTGGGTACCAAGTCTCTAGTGAGCTTCCCCAGGGGACAATATTTCAGGTGTTGTCACAACTGCTTGCTGGGGGAATTAAGCCCATCCTATGTGACTCCTCTGGGAGAGGATCCTTGGAAGCTTGTGCCTGGTTTCCTCTGGATTTTGCCCCATGTGCCTTTTTCCTTTCTGACCTTGCTTTATCTCCTTTCACTGTGATAAATTATAGCCATGAGTACAACCAGATGCTGGGTCCTATGAGTGTTCCTAGGCAATCATCGAACCTGGGGGTGGTCTTGGGGACCTCCAACACAGAAATATTCTAAATGTATTTCATCCAACGTACAGACAGCAGAATAAGATTGTAAAGGATTATGGTGGCTTGGTCAAGGCAGTGGCCTCCATGAGGACGAGACTTGTGCAGTCACACAGGACCCCATGCTTAGACGGGCCCAGAGCTTGATTTAATGCTCTGCTATCACTATTTTGAAGTTCATAATATATGAACAAGGGATCCTGCATTTTCACTTTGCCCCGCAAATTATAAAACTTGTCATGGGTTAAGGTGATACTTAACGTCTTTTTGCCCCAAATGCTTACTTTCTCACCACTGGCAGTTTTTCACTCAGCTTTCCACAGCGGTTACATTAGGGATGTTAAGTGGCTATGAGTTATCCACAAGTGAGAGTGAACTTGTTTACTCATTCACTTACTATGTGTTCTCCTCCCCAGCCCTTAGCTGAGTTCAGGGTCCCGGGTCAGTGTTTCCCAAACTGTGTTCTTCAGAATACTGATTCCCAGGAGATGCACTGGGGGAAAAAGTTTTATTGTCACATAAGTTTGGGATGCTCTACAGCATCCCACCTCTTGTAGATTTAAGGTGTACATTAGCATATTAAGGAGTCTTAAAGTCTTGCACTATAATAAGCTGTTTTGCTTTGTATTAGTTTTCTGCGGCTGCCATAACAAACTGCCAAAAACTGGGTGGATTGAACAACAGAAATTTATTGTCTCACAGTTCTGGAGGCTGGAAGTCTGAGATCCAGGTATCAGCTGGGTTGGTTCCTTCTGATGGCTGTGAAGGAGAATCTGTTCCATGCCTCTTTCCTTCTGCTAATGATTTGCAGGCAATCTTTGCCATTCCTTGACTTGTAGATATATCGCTCCAATCTCTGCCTTCACGTTCACATGGCTTTCTCCTGTGTGTGTGTCTCTAAGCCCAAATTTCTCCTTTTTTATAAGGACAGTAATCATAATGGATTAGGGCTCACTTTAATGACTTCATTTTAACTTGATACCTCTGTAAAGATCCTATTTCCAAATAATATCACATTCTGAGGTACTGGGGATTAGGACTTCAACATGTGAATTTGGAGGGGGACACAATTCAACCCAGAGCAAACTTTATCATCATTTCCCAACATATTTAACTATTTGAGGACCTAACTCCTATTAACATCCCATGGAGCCAGTGTTTCATGACAAAAATTAGAGATGCTCTAGTCAATGAAGAAAGGAAAATCTGTGTGGTTGCATGGCTACAATGCAGGGTGCTGGGGGTGGGAGTAGAGCGGCAGAGGAGGGGAGGATGTGGGGGAAGGTGGAATGGCAGGAGGTCAGGCTACTGAAGTAGATTGGGGCCAGAAACTGCTCTGGATTCTCCACTCTGGCAAAGCAGATTTATCAGGGGTTCACCTAGGACTTCTCAGGGATTTCTAACCAGGGAAGTGACATTATTAAACCTGGCAGCAGTGTGGAGATTGGAAAGGGGAGAGGCTGGAGGCAGTGAGACTGAAGAGGTTATTTCAAAATCTTGGAGAGTGATGAAAAAAAAGCATAAACCAAGGCAGCAGCAGTGGTGAGGGAAAAGGGCTCCACTGAAAAGGCAGTGAAATATAAAAGACACGCACACTCATATTTATATATATGTGTACATATATAAAGATATATATGAATATATTGTTCATATTTAAAATATATAAAATATATTCATATACAAATAAATATACATATGTATATATTCATATATATAAATAAATGTATATGCATATATATGAAGGATTTCAGAGGAGAGACCTTTGCCCTTTGAGCCTTTGCTCTATCTGACTGGTGGCATTCGGTGAAAAGCTCACAGAGGCCTGGCCTGGGAGGTGTGTCAGGCTGGGAGGATCCTGTTTTGTTCCCGTTAGTGGCCATGATTGTGCCATAAATTCGAAGAGGCAGATGGGGAACCACGGTCCTGAGTGAGCTCATCTTGTACTCCTCCCTCTCACTTTCCTAAGCTCCAGCCATATTGACCTTCTGTTTCTTCCACCTCAGAGCTTTGCACTTGCTGTTCCCTTAGCTTGGCTCTTGGCCATTCTTTTGTTTAGCTGAAGGTCTCCTTATAGGACACTTCCTCTGGGAAGCCTTCTCTGCTATCCCCTGGCATTCTCTCATCAGATTTGTAATCCCTTGTTCAATATCTCTCTTTTCTGCTGGACTCTAAGCTCCATGAGGGCAGGGAGCATGTCTGCCATGTTCTTGCGATATCCCCAGCACCTAGCACAGGGCCTGGCCCAAGTGGGTACTTTAAATAGAAGTTGGGTAAGTGAATGATTTACTATATAAAAAGGATTTGAAGCAATGTAATAAAGGAAATGATAAAAATAGACAAGGGACTAGATGATGTGATCGTTTAGAAATGAGTTTAGAACCCACGCTTACTGAAATGATTTTTAAGTTTGAAGCCAAAGTCAAATCCTAAAGGGTTTATATTAATTTAATCTTATCCAAAAAAACCCTTCCCCTCTCTTAGAAAAAAAAAATACCAAGATTTATTTTAAAAGCTTCATAGACATCAAATCACTTCCATAAAGAAAAAAAAAAAAAATAGAACCCTGTAGATAAATGTATTTGAGTAGAAATGTCCAGAAACATGTGGATTGCATTTCCCTTAAATTCTCTTGGGTTTGCAAATTGGAAAGAAGTGTCTGGAATAAAATGCATTTCCTATTTTCCTGAAGTCAGTATATTTGGGAAACAGTGATGTTTGAGATGTTCAGGAAACTGAAAATATGTGTGGGTACTTGTTTAAGTACTGTTATTTCCAGTAGTACACTAAAGTGGCTGATAAGAAAGAGGAAGTGGGCATTTAGCATCTGAAAAGGACCAATTCAGAAAAGAATTTTTTTCTGTGTAGCTTTCACACAAGAGAAATCTCCCTCTGCCTCCCCGCTTGACCACGATCAATATTTTTAAGGGAAGAAGGCAGAAGGAGAAAAGTTTATTCAGGCTTTTGTATGCAACTGAGCTGTGGAAACAGGATGAAGATTTTGCTAAATCTGTCCATTAAGCGCCTCTAAGTGCTTTTAAAACATGTCCTAGAGCAGAATGGAGGGCAGAAGAAAGAGAAACTGGGAATTAAGGCTAAATTATTACATTTAAGTGTCTTGATAGTGGAAATGTCAGAAAAAATAGCAGGAGTGACAAGCACATAAAACTTCAGATGCTCCACTTAAATCTTCTTTTGTTGAGCATCTCTAAAAGCTGAAAAGTTGTTTTGATTCTAAAATGGTCAAATTATATAATTTTTGTGGAGTGAGAATTTGTTTTCCTTATCTATCAGTATCAATATACAGTTTTTCCTAGATGTGCTAGATAAGAATTGAGTTAAAATATACCAATCTAAATGCTTAGTATGATTACCAGGCATTTCAATAATTTACCACATCAGTAGAAATTTATTTTCTAATTTAGATAATTTGAAGAATACTGTCAACATAAAATCAAGAAGCTTAATTACATATAGAAAAAAATTTAAATGGAAAGGAGAAAAAAATGAAAAAATAATTTTTGACAAAGAGTATTAGCAATTTTGTCTACGGATTAAATAATGTTAAGATAACATTAATCTATTGATATTTAGAGGTGATAATGAAGAGTCAACCATTTTTAGATTTGAAACTGTTACAGCAAATCCATTTGTGTCTGAAAGGTGGACTGCTAGAGCCCCCTAGCTGTTGGAAATAATTCTGTCCTCCTAGGTGTAGACAAATAACCTAAATGCAAAGGTAATAAGTAGTTCACCAAGAAATCTACTGGAAAAGAATTAAATAAAGGCATACAACATCATCATCCACTATTGATTACCATTTGGGTTGGTAGTAATGTCAACACTGCCGTGAGCATCCATGGACATCTATCCTGGACCTGCACACCCCTGAACTTCTTGATAGGTCAATTGTAAGGACACTGTCACCACCCTTTCACCTATTGCTTTGATTGATTTGAACTAGCTGGTCTCCTACACCCAGAAGTACAGTGAGCCAGATCAAGATGGATGATTCCAGTTCCATTTCAGTAGAAGGAAGGTCTATCCTAGGG
This sequence comes from Tapirus indicus, assembly GCA_031878705.1. Lineage (NCBI taxonomy): Eukaryota > Metazoa > Chordata > Mammalia > Perissodactyla > Tapiridae > Tapirus > Tapirus indicus. The sequence goes on along the minus strand of CM062921.1, from coordinate 15,678,442 downwards.
ACCTGGGATACCCTGGACCTTAGGATGAATCAGGGCATACAAACTAATGGCCCATGGACAAATGTGTTTTGTTTGGTTTGCACAGAGCTTTAAAACTTTTAAATAACTAGGTGACTATTATAAATTGGCAAATTTTAGATGAAAATCCATATTTCCATCTTCTCTTGAAAAATCAAAAGATCTGGTAGCTCTGGGCCTGTGTATCCATATAGCACCAATAGGCAAGAGCTAAGTAGTCGTAACCTACTTTATACGGCATATACAAGTTCAGTTCACCACAGTCCCCAGAACTTCCTATTGGATAATATAAAATCAGCATGCTGAGTGCAATTACATTACCTGCATGGAGCCTGTAGGCATCTGAGTCTGTAACTCCTGGTCTAAACCCTGAATAATTGTACTCTTCCTCCTCTTGGTAATAATAATAATAAAGCAGCTTCTAGTGATTGAACACTTATGAGTCAGGCATGGTGGGAGGTTCTTGATGAGTATTGTCTCAAATCTCCATATCAGCCACTCAAGATAATTATTATGCTTATTTTACAAACAAGGAATATGAAACTCATGTTCAGATAAAGTAATTCAGCCACTCTGAGCCAGATATTGTATTGGCTGAACAAGATAGCCATAGTCCCTGCTCTCATGGAGCTTACAGTCAAATTGCAATCATGATCACAAAGTGAAAGTGTGGATTGCTGTGGAGGTGTAAACAGGGGGTATGGAATGTGATCTGTATCACTGTTCTCAAATTTTTATGTCAGAGTCACCTGGAAAGCTTGCAGGTTCCTACTGCATCCCTATCCCCTCCTCTCAATTTTCCTATTTAATAGGCCAGGGTGGAAGCCAGAAGTCTGCCCTATTTTTTATTGTGGTAAAGTATAGATAACAAAATATTTACCACTTTAATATTTGACACTTTTAAGTGTACAGTTCAATGGCATTAATGCATTCACATTGTTGTGCGACCTGAGGACAATCCATCTCCAGAACCATTCTCATCTTCCCAATCTGAAACTCCATATAATAACTCCCCATTCCCCTCAGCAGCACAGTGTCTTCAAGGTTCATCCATGCTGTAGCATGTATCAGAATTTCCTTCCTTTTTGAGGCTGAATAATGTTTCATTATATATATATAGCATATTTTGTTTATCCATTCATCTGTCAATGGACACTTGGGTTGCTCCCACATTTTGGCTATCGAGAATAATGCTGCTGTGAACATGGGTGTGCAAGTATCTGTTTGAGGAGGAATCTGCACTTGGACCAATAACCCAGATGAATCTAATACAGGCAGGTCATGAGCCAGACTTTGATAAATGCTGATCTAGGGGTCAGGGAAAGCCTCTCTGGGAAACTGACATCCAACTGAGTCTCAAAGCATGAGTGACACTTGATCAGGTGAAGGGGCGGTAACAACAGTGACCCTGGTAACCTGGACGTGTACTCTCTCACCTTCACCTGAAATACTGAGATACTGGAATTGCCATAAAAACATTCATCAGCACTGAGAACTGTAAATGGGTGTCATAACTTAGTTGAGTACCTAAAACAAGAGTTAATAATCAATCATTCCTTTAACAAATTTAAGTGCCTTCTATATGCCAGGCACCTTACCAGATACGAGAAATATGTGCTCATTCATCTGTTCACGTACAATAGGCCAGGCACTGTGCTAGGTGCTGGGAAATCACAGCAAACTGTTGTCCATGTAATTTTGTTAATTACTTCACAAAATCCACATATATCACTTATCAGCATTAATCATTTCCCTCCAATCTGAACCCTGGTATTGTCAAAGAATTATTTAATACTTAAATACCTATCTGTTGGCACCCGAGCTAACAACATTAACAATTTTTTTCTTAGCCATGAGGAAAGTATCACTGGTGACGACTTCTGACTTTTTGAGACATTGTTTATTTCAATCATTAATCCATCCTTTTGTGATTGATGAAATACTGGGGTTGATTTCTTGGTTTCCACATTTAAGAATGACTCTCACATTTACTAGAGTTCACCAGTGCTGTATAAGCATTATTTTGACACATTGACTAGAAAGCTGTGGTTCTTTGACAGGGGAAATAGGGGAAGTCTTTCATGGCTAAATTACTTTTAAAAGATCTGATATGAAAAAATGCCTGGTGGGACATGATTTTTTAAATGCTTGAGTCAGATAAAAGTTTTAGGCTGCAGAAGTCTCAAGGAAATTCAGGAGGATGACTTTCTAAATACTTAAATCATTTAACTTGGATCATATTTATTATAATCTACCTTGTATTATAGGTTATTACATATATTTATGATTTTACCTTGCCAGACTGCAAGTCTCTTGAAGGTGAGAACCGTTTTTTAGTCATCTTTGAATACCTCTCAGCATCAGCACTGAGTAACTCTCAGCACTGACTAACTCACAGTGTATTAGGTGCTGGATACCTCCTTAATAAAATAGAGAGACAATAAAAATTCAGTGAATTAACAAATGAATGAACATGATTCACAGAACAGCCATTTGGAAAGAAGCAAAAATGGGCTACCACTTGCTTAAAATTAACCTTTTATGTGTTAGAGAAGGTAGGCAGCAAAACAATTATGAAAACAAAAGGATGCAAATAAAACTTTCACTCTTTTTTTTTAAAGAAGAGAGGTACCTCAAGAAGCTTGTGGCTAATCCAAAAAGTGCTGTTCTCAGAAATGGGACTACTTCTTTCTGGAAGAGCAAACCAGACTAAAATCAGACCAAGAGAAGTTGAGGACCTCATGCTGCCTGGATTAAAGGGACTTTTCAGAGTAGTAATAGAATCCGAGAGAGCAGATAGAATATTCTATAGTCTGTACATTGCAGAATCCAGGGGCTTAGACTGACATATGATCAGTGCTTTAGCTGGGGAAAGGGTAAGGAGAGAAAAAGAAGTAGAGGACAAGGGGTGCGCAGGGAAAGGAAAGAGAGGAAATTTTAACTTGAAGTTTGAAAGGCTCTTTCCCCTCTAGTCCAGAGAGAGAAAGAGAATTAAATAAAGAGATCATATACAATGGAATATTATTCAGCCTTTAAAAAGGAGGGAATCCTGAATTTGTAACCAAATGGATAGACCTAGAAGATATTACACCAAGTGAAATAAGCCAGGTACAGAAAGATAAATACTGCATGTTCTCACTTATTTGTGGAATCTATAAAAGTCTAACTCATAAAAGTGGAGAGTAGCATAGTGGTTACCAGGAGCTGAAGGGTGGAAGAAGTGGGGAGACAGTCAAATGGTATAGTTTCAGTTATGCATAATAAATAAGTTCTGGAGATCTAATGTACAGCAAGGTGACTATAGTTATTAATATATTGTATACTTGAAATTTGCTAAGACAGTAGATCTTAAATGTTCTTAACACACACAAAAGATAAATTATAGCTAATAAGTCAGTAAAACAAAAATGGAGCCTCAAATATAAAATGACTTTGAAACATTTTCCTTTTCTGAAATAATTTTTTCTAAAAAATATTTTTATATTTGATCATTTTGGGGGAAAAAATTCTTACAATCAAAGTTGTTTATGTTGAAGTTCACATGTACCTGCTTATCTACCGTCCACTATTTCTGAGAGTTATTCGTGTCCCAGTCACTGCTTCACTGGTTTTAATGGGAGTTCAAGAAAAAGCTTGAATCTGTTTATTTCTATAGCTCTAGGTAACTGACTTCTTAGGCACTTTACTCTACTGCTCAATCATTTACTCAATGATTCCCAGTTTTTTGACCCGCGTTTAACAAGAACACTTACTTTTAGGTAAGCTTTGGTTGAGGCTAAATTCTTTGTAAGCTAGAGGTGGCTGAACTAGCACACTGGTGGGAGAATCTAAGAAGTCAAGAGAGATGTGGAAAGACAGAGGGAAGAGTTTGCAAATCTCTCCAGTTTTCTCCAAATGCAAAAATGAGAAGGTCATGCTGGCTGACATACTGTAACTTAAACCATATTGTTTCTGGAGAGTGTAATGTTTATACACTTTTAAATCTGGTCTTCTCATGGGGATGACTTAGGGAGTCTGGGCAGAGGGATTCACAGTGTACGTCAGCAAATCAAAATCAAGTGTGTAGGCTTCCTTTCTGCTTGTTCTGGGCTGTATCTTACAGAACTGGGAATAAATGCAACAACTTCCCTCCACCATCTGACACCATCTCATATATCATTCCTGATAACTTCATTGGCTCTGCTAAAAAGAAGTGAATTTTTTTGAAAACTTGGGAATTATCAACATAGAAAAATTACCATGGGCAGTAATTACTCACAGTAATTTCTAGCTTCTAAAAGGGCCCAGTCTCCAGAACACTGGGCTCTGGAGAAAATCTACACTGTGGCTGGCATCTAGTCCTTTTAGTCATCTCTCAATACCTAGCATGTTGTCGAAGCTCCACGAATGTTTGTGGAATGGAATGGAATAAATGCAATGAAACTATGCAGATAATTGTATGGCATATAATTAGGAAGAGCTTTCTAATTCATAAAGCAAGCTGTTGCCCATGTGGAGTGATTACCCAATATAACAACTGTTAATTACCCAGCCCTTTGAATTAATCCAATGTTGCCAACAATATACTGTTTTTATTAGGATGAACCATGTGAAATTGCAAACACATGACCATTTTTGATCTCCCAAGTGGCAGTTTAATATGGTTCAATCTAATTATCATAATAGTAGCAGTAGTAGGTTGAACCATATGAGTTTGCTATTTTGTAGGTCAAATATTTTGTAGGTCAAATATTGACTACCAACAATTTCATACAGTTCAACTATATTAATAATACCTATCTATTTAGGTATTATACACTTTGTCATTAAATAGCAATAATAGCTACTACCACCTATTGATTATCTACCATGTCCACACACTTTGATAAGTAGTTTATATAAATTATTTCATTTAATCTTATAAGGTAGGTTCTAATATTGTCCCTGAAATTATGCAAATACTCCAGGAAATAATAGAACATTAAGCTGTCTCACTTTCACCTCATGAGATCAGCTTATCATTGGGCCTCAGGGTATGTTTTCAGGGCCATAAGGATTGAAGGTTGAGGCCACAATCTTACAGAGAAACAACTTCAGTGAGGCAGGGGCTTGGGGCCCAGGATCCAATTCCAGGTGATCTTCTGTGGAACACATGTGGATTTCATATGTGGTTCCCAATTGGTCCTGAGGTCAGAGCTATGCCCTGGGAAAGTAGCACATACACTGGTGGGAGACAAATCACACACACACACACTTACAAATAGAGAGGAGCTCTACAGATGGTGCACTGAAACCTAGGTGGACCGTGTGTCCCATTGTACCCAAGAAAGTACTGATTTATGCCTTCTGTCCTGGCATAATTTTTAAAAGTCTCCCAGATCACCCTCAACAACAGGGCCAGAAGTAGGAGGATGAGGACAGTGAGGTCCTTGCCGAGGGTACAAAAACGTTAGGGGGCACCCAAAAACTCAGTAATCAAGATAAACCATATTTTAAGGCAATATTTTCAAAAATCTAAATTAATGCAAGAAATCCAAACAAATACAAATTTTGGATTAACAAAATACCAAAATTTTAAATAAAAGAAGGATCAGTATTGCTGATTTTTTTTCCCCCCTCAGGCTCCCATATGGCTCTGCAAGGCACTTCTCAGAAGCATCCCGTTCGAACCACAAATTATATGGTGACCCCAATTTAGAGTACTTCATAAAACAATAGCTAATGCTTACATAGCAATTCCTAGATGCCAAGTACTGTGCTAAGTGTTCTACATAGATTAACTATGAGGCAAATACTGTCATTACTCCATTTACAGCTGAGGACACTGAGGCTTGGAAAGTTGAAGTAGTTTGCTCCGAAGTCGCACAACTAGGAAGCAGAGGGGCCAAGTCTGGAATCCAGGGAGTCTGGCTCCAAAGTTGGTAACCATGACCCTCTACCACATCTCCGAGAAAGAGCTTAACAATTGTTGCTACTATGAATGTTATTATAAAGAATAAAGAAAGACGACTGTCTGGGAAAGGGAGGTGGGGGGGATGGAGAGACAAGCTCTACCTATTTCTCAGTTTGGACTAAGTACAGCCCAGAATACAGCTGTTGGCTGGCTCTAATTTAACCTTTTTGAGTCTCTGCTTCCTGTCAAATGAAGAGAGTGGATTGACTGATCTCTAAGGTCTCTTTCAGCTCCAGATAATAGCCTTTTATTCTATGCATCCTCATTACTTTATTGCATTTCCCTGGCACTTGCTAGTCTTCCAAAGTATTTTGTTTTTCCCCCATTTTCAGTTTCCTCTGTGCTCATCCCGGTCCGCCCTCCATATGGTTTTTCCTTGGTGATCTCATCCATTCTCACGACTTCAACTCTCACCTCTCTGTGGCTGACTCCCAAATCTTTATCTTAGCTCCATCCTCTCTCCCAACCACATTTCCAGCTGTCTGCCGGACTCTTCCCCTAGATCTCACACCGGAAACTTGAAATCAACACGTCCAGAATTGAATTCATCACCTCCCATCATCCTCTCCTTACTTAGGCTCAACCCTCCCCTGTTTCTCGCATCCTCCACTCAGCAGTTGCTGAGACCTGACAGTTTTACCTCGGCCTTGTCGCCATTACTCCTCTTCTCTCCACTCCAACTGCCCTGACCCCAGTCAGCTCCTCACTGCCTTCCTCCTGGATGTCTTCCTCCAGTCTGTCCCAGTCCTCATGTACAAGAAGAATGGTGCTGGGATGACCTTCCTAGACTCTAACTAGGATCTGGCTCTCCTGCCCAAGAACATTTAGTGGCCTCCCAGTGTCTGCAGAGGAAAGTCCAAATTCTGTTTTTGTCCTTTAAGACCTACCCTGCCACAGTTTGGTTCCAATCTGCTGTTTTTTTTTTAATATAAGATAACATAAGAAGACAGTCTTATCTTTCACTTCTCTACTCTATATATTTTATATGCCATATGTACTGGACAATGATTCCTGAGTATGCTACATTATTTTCCTGCCTTTTGCTTATATGATTCCCTTTGCTTAATATTCTTCCCTCCGTCTCCCTCTACCCACCCTTCAAGATTCAACTCAAATGCCCCTTCCTTTATGACATCTTTGCAAATTCCTTCAGGCGGAGATAGTCTTTCCCTTTTGTAAATATTTATAGCACTTTTTCTATCCATCTCTGCGGGCTTTGTCTCCTTCTACATTGTCTTACAGTTCTATACATTTACTTTTTATCCCACCATAGTGGAAGCCTCTTAGCTACGAGCATCACGTCTTTCATCCCTCCACCCCCACCCGGCATCCCCTGCATAGGGCCTGTCACATCATCCCACAGGAGGTGCTTGACAAAAATGCAAGCACCAAATTACCTGATGTAGTTTTTTAAATAATCATGTCCACAAAATAAAGTAACTGATCTATACTTTTGAGTGAAAGGACTGAATCCATATTAATCACTCTCTCTCCTGGAGGGTAGTTATCCTCTCTGAAGAGGATTCCTCCCTTGCTGGCAGCAATCCTTCAGGAACAGACGTACCTGCCCAGCCGAGATCCTGTATCCCTTTTAACAGCTTGAGAGCATCTCACCCCTTGTGAGAGTCTGAAGCCTTCTTTTTCTTTCTGAAGATGCTCCGGATTCTTGGGTGGCAGCTCTTTGACTTCTCTTCTTCCCTGGCATGCTAAACTCATGTGTTCCTTGTAATGGTCATTACTCAGCTATTTCACACTCCAGACTTATCACTGTGTGTTTGTGTGGGGGTGGTATATTTGGGGAGGGCAGTGGAGGGTTTTGAGATAGGCTGCTCTTATGATTACTAACTGAAAACACAGTGACACTTAGAAATGGCTAAAGATTTCTTTCCACACTACATTTATATTTGGGCTAAGATCAAACATGAGAAACGAGTAAAGAAGAGCTGATCGTGAAAGGTCATTCGTTCTTAATCTAACAGCTAAAAGACAACATTTTTTTTTAAAAAATGCATTTCCTGCTTGAGTTTGTCCTTGAACTAACAACTGATTATGGAATTTTAATTTAATATTACAGCATATGTTGTCTTTCTGAATTTAAAGATCCATGACTTGACTCCAAAATGTTTTCAAGTTCTGCAGAAGAATATTCTCACCAAAATAAGGTCATCAGTGGTAGTATTTATAATAAATTTACAATTTCTGAAAAAATGGAATCAATATATACAATTAATATTGCAAATAAACGTCAAAATGATGTACTTCCCACCATACAAATGAACCCTGTTTCACACATAAATGTGCTCTGTGGCAATGGTTCAAAATCCTTTTTCTTCAACAGTAAGCATATTGAATGAAATAAAAAAATGATGTGCCAGGACTTAAAGGTACAAATGGTACAAATTTCAAATTATTGATTGCTGACTGTGCTTACAGACATCAAACAATACTTTTTCAGGCAGCTATAATAGTCCACTTCAGTGGAAACATGATATATTACAGGAAAATTGAAAATGTGAGGACTATTTGACTGGTCAATGGTCATTTTAAATTATTAAGGTTTTGGGTTTTGTTTTGTTTTTAGGGTATAGAAAAAAAATGCAAACTAAGAGGAATCTCATTAACTGCAAACCTTTCTTACCAGGCACCTTTATTATAGTTTGAAAAGTACCAAGATATTCAGTTAGAATATAAACTCACTTTATGTTAGAAGAAGTGCACATTTGGGCAGAATCCATAGGCAGTGACATCCCTTAATGGAAATCCTAGCAGGCCAAAGTAATCACTCTTGAGAGACCCAGAATGTATTTATATAGGCAAGAGATTTTATCAGGAACTAACTTCTGATGTATAGGTGAGACGTGCGGTCTAATAAGAGTCTGAATCTGAACTCTCTCAACCTTCTCGTTCCTTTGAAATGGTCCTTAGGTAACATCTTCCCAAAAGTCAAGTATAGCATTGAAATTAAGTCAATGGTCCCGCATCACTGCACTTGAAGGGCTCTTCTCGTAACCTGAAAATGGGAAGCAGATTTGTGTGTTAGAAAAATTTTTTGGTCAGAACTCTTTCAGTTGCAAGTGACGGAAACCAAACTCTAGCTAGCTTAGGCCAAAAAGATAATTTATTGTCTCACACTGTTGGAAAGTTCGAGTAAGACTGGATCCAGGGGTTCAAATGATGTCATCAGGAGTGTGTCTGTTTCTCTCCATCTCTCAGCTATGCTTCCTCTGTGATGGATTCGTTCTCAAACTGGCTGTAACCATGTGGAGCGCCCCTGACAGTCAGGGCTGCTGAGAGCTGGTGCGGCTGGAGGATATTTTTCTTCAGACGCTCCAGCAAGGGTAAACTAGTTAAAAATCCTTACACTGGTTTTGTATTGATGGGCACACTGAGGTCCAGAGCACTCTTCTGGATCTCTTACCCTGTAATGTGTACCGTCTTCCCCTCTCCACACACGCTCTTCCAACTCTGTCCCTGTCATTGGTGCAGCTCTTGGGCTTCCGTGACGGTTTCACGAGTCTCTACCTGTCTCTGTCTTTGTTTCTCATTCTCTCTTCCTCCTCTCCCCACCCCACACCTCCCAAACCAGATCAAATTTTGAAACAGGACACCAGTTGGTCCTGCTATAACCCCCCCACCAACCCTGGCCAATCGCTGTGCCCAGTGGTACAGAGTATTCTATGGGCCTCAGGCATGCCCATCCCCGTGGGAAGTGAAGAATATCTTGATGGATAGCCCCATCAATTTACATGTGCAATTTGGGTGAGGGAAGCGGTCCCCAAAAGGAAGTTCTACCACACACTAATAAGAAACAGACTCCACCTCAACTGTTGAAACCCCTATAAAGAATCAGGATTTGTTTTTTTATGTGATTTTCTCTGGTTTCAGTTTTCTCATTCAGCAGAGACCCATAAAACCAATTGAAACAAGACCAACATGGAGATCTGTCACAGGTAGCTGAATGAGGAAAGAGAGGCTTGTCTCTACCTTATGCCGTGGCATTGGATGCATCCTCACCAAAAACATGTTCCTCAGGGCTGGCCCAGTGGCATAGCGGTTAAGTTTGCACACTCAGCTTTGGCGGCCCGGGGTTCACAGGTTCGAATCCTGGGCGCGGACCAACGTACCACTTGTCAAGCCATGCTGTGGAGGTGTCCCATATAAAGTAGAGGAAGATGGACACGGATGTTAGCCCAGGGCCAATCTTCCTTATCAAAAAAGAGGAGGTTTGGCAACAGATGTTAGCTCAGGGCTAGTCTTCCTCACACACACAAAAAAGTGTTCCTCAAAACTTGTGCACATATATCTAGGCTTCAAAATGTGGACGTGGTGCCAGGCCATGGAGCAGTGAAGCTGCTGTTTACTGCAGGAAATCAGGGGAGGCGATGACAGGAGGAAAATTCTCTTCCCTTGGAATTTGGCTAAGGTGGTGAATATGCCACTTCTGGTGCAAATCTGGTCAAATAAAGATGTACTGTGCACCTCTTATGTAGCAGGCGTTATGGGGACATACCAGTGAATTTTTAAAAGATTTCCTGCCTTCGGCAAATGTACAGCTTTTAGGGGAACACAGAAAAACAAATAGCTAACTAACGCAATGTGATTATGCTATGAGAATGGTCTAACAAAGTGTTACAGGAGCAAAGAGGAAGAAGTGATGAAGTTTGCTGGGGATCGAGGGAATGACCAGTAATCAGGGATGTGGGGAGAGAAAGATGTCAGTAGAGGTTTCCCGGGGGGGGTGACATCTGACCTGAAGAAGGAGAGGGAGCATGATAACTCAGAAGGAGGAGAACAGCATTTTAGGCAGAAGAAACAGTAACAGGAGGGAGGGGGAAATCAATCCGACATCTCTTTAATAGTCGCTGGCCAAGTTTCCACGGCTAGCACAAGGGGGAGGATTGAAGCAATTATTGAGAAAACTGTCTCAATCTTTCCTTTTCTCCTGGCTGTGGAAATTTGGCCATTGCTGCATTTTTGTAAGAGAAAGAGTCTTGATTCCAGAGACCACACAATGTTAAGTGATGGAAAATTATTTTTTAGACAGAATAGAGAAAAACCAGAGCACCTGAATTCAACTGGGGGAAAACTAGACATTGTAAGGAAGGAAAATGAAAACCTTTCTTCTCTATCTCTCTTTCCATTCTTCCCTCTTCCTTCTTTCAGGGGGGCGGGGGGTGGTGGGCAGGGAGGGTTTCACTTCAGAGAGCAAATCCATTGAGCAAAAACCATGTTTCTATATTCAATTGATGCCTTGTGAAAGTCTAATAAGCAGTCATAGTAGGATGATGGTAATTATTTAAATGATTTCTCAAGAATTTACTAACATCAAAATAAAAATAAAGTACAACCCTGGGAATTGATTCCCATGCCCTCTCCTTCGTTACCCTGTCTCCCCAAATGCCTGGCTGGCTTGTTAGTATTCATCACATCCTTTGAAGATTAAATAGCATTAAAATTTTGCCTTGCAAGGTAAGAGATATGAATTTATGTGAAAATGAGTCTTTGGTAGAAATGTATGCAGAAATCTGAAGACGGAAGACATTCTAGCTTAAAGTCCACAAAATGCACCACAAATGGACAGAAACTGAATGGACCTCAGTTTGAGTTTCAACATCAACATTCATTAATTGTGTGACAAGTTTCTTAATCTCTCTAGACCTCAGTTTCAAAATGAGAATAATGGCAATACCTACAGCATACAGTTATTTTGAGTATTAAAAGGGACAATCCACGAAAAAATGTTTTACACAGTGCCTGGCACACAGTATCATCTTGAAATCAAAAGAGCAATGGAATTTAAAAAATTGCTCCAGAATTGATACTAACCACAGAAGCAGACATTACATTAAGATTCTAATCTGGTGCCATCTATCTCATCTGTTTGTCCCTTCATCAAGGTGTTACATTTAACAAGATTTGAGAACTGTCATTATGGCATTATGACATTGATCCATGTTGGATATCACCAGAGGGCCAAGGGATGACCTCATTGCTTACCCTCCTGTTATTTGCAAAGAAGGAGAAGGGCATTGGACTCCCTTCACTGAAAACCTTGGCCATTTGGTACCACATGAGTTTGGTTGTAGCGAGAGAAGGAGGAGATTCTAACATGATGTTAACACTGGGCTCGAAAGGCCATGACACCAAGCCTTTCTCCTCCCTCAGGGCAGAACTTCCTCCTGTTACCTGAAAATACCCTTCAAAAACATATTGCTTCATGGGTATTAAGTCTTAGAATTTGCTAGTGTTTAACCTTTGGCTTGAGCTGCATATTCTTTTTATAAGACAGAAGCATAAGCTTCTAACTCAAGTGTAGCGTGGGTAACAGTGGAGTTGTCTATGGTTCAAAAATGAGTATGAACATCCCCTTCATGTTACACATAAGAAGTAGGTACCTGGTTCAATGCTGCATGTCTTTAAAATATATTTGCCTACTGGGCTCTTGACTTGGAATTGATTTCTTACAAAGGAGCTAAAACATGAATTTGTGTGGAAACAGAAGCCATGGTAAAATTTTCAGTTGACTGTATGATAAATAGACCTTTTTGTCCCTTACTTTTATAGTTAACTGCTTCAAACAGTTATAATTCAGCTCATTTACTATATAAGAAATAAAGTATGACTGATTGCAGATATCAAATTGGGAATAAACACTTGGAAGAGAGTGCTTGGAGCTATACACTTTGTGGGCAGAATTTCCCGTAACTTTGTTCACATACCTGCCATTTAAATTCACTTTCAGCTGGATATGTACACCAAAGGGATGTGTCGACTGTCTGTGATTTATTGGAACAGCTGAATGGTTGCAATATATGGCTCCTTGTGGTCAGCTAACATTCCAGATGATGATTAAGTACGAAAGGGAGATACAACTTAGAAAAAGAGCAACATAAAGTTGGGGTAAAGGAAATTTCTCCAATTACATTATGAAAAAGAAATTAGTAGGAAAATCATAATAGTTACACTAGAGTTTGCAAAATCAAATAAACATGACTTGGCAGAATGGGTAAAAACCATTATTCCTATTCATAATTAAATACCAGTTTCTTAGGTTAATTTTTCAAGTGACATTATAATCGTCTTCAGCTACGTCTACACTCTTTTCCTTAAAAAGTGTGAGGTTGACAGAATTTTTTTAATTGGACAAAGAAGCTGTATACTTTAAGGCTCTTAGTTTAGAAAAAGTTAACCAAAAGTGCGGGCTTCTGAGTGTACAACCAGCTCTGTCACTTGCACTTTTGAGTAAATCGGAACCTCAGTTTCTCAATCTATAAAATGGAGACAATGATACTAATTGTTCTGCTTCCCCCACAGAATTGTTATGAGGATCAAATGAGATAACAGACGTCAGCTGCCATTATTAGTATCCAGAAATCAATTAGTTGAAGAAGAATTATAGCTATTATTGCTTCTCAGATAGCTCAGAGGTAGTCTTGTATGGGAGCAGGGTGACCTAATACATTATTTCCAAAGGTAGCTATTGTCTTGAAAGTGAGATATCACTGTGCAACTTGTTTTGTAATCCTACTTTTATTCCCAGGCTGAGGGGACATAAGAAAATATTTGTCATACTTAGATATCTATGAGAATTAATGTGCACAGATGAGCCCTCCTGTGCCTTTGTAAAAACAAGTGTCTGTGTGTGTGTTTGTGCACATGTATTAAGAGCAGAGATTATGGAACCAGGTGGCTTAAATTTAAATCCTATTGACTTGCTTGTAAACTCGACAAGTAACTTAAGCTCATTCTTGCTATCTCAGTTTCCTTATCCGGAAAAGAAAAAAATATAGGTATGTTTGTGCAGATTAAATGAATTTATACCCAAAGTACTTAGAATGATGTCTCTACACATTGCAAGTGTCAAATAAATGTTTTTTATTTTTATCATCAGGGAGACCTATATTTTAGCAGCAAAATTTTCAATGGTGATTTACTCTGTTTGAAACATACACTCATCCTGTCTCCCTAATGACCAGTAGTTGATCAGAACGCTAGCCTAGACCAGGATCATAACTTTTGGAACTCCTGAGCAGAGGGAAGGTGAGTGACCTGTGACCAAGGACTTGGTAGCTGCCTAAACAGAAATCCATACTGGGCTCTGAACCACAAATTGTATTTTGCAGAATATCATTGGCCCTAACATGGTTAAGTATGCTTCATGAAAAAAAGGTCAAGCCCAAACATGTTTGGAAACATTGCATCAAACTATACAAATCAGGTTTCTTTATCTCAGGATGTCTCAGGACCTTTAATAAACTAACGGGCATTGTGAGTCTCCAGGGGACTAGAGAATGCAGTTTCTTAACTTATTTTTGTATAGAATCATTGGATTTTTTTAAAAAAAGAAAGCCTGTAAAAATCTTGAGGAATATTAGGGGTTCCTTAAGGCATAGCTTGGAAAATATTTCTTTATGTAATTTTTCCCAAGTTCAGATTTTTTAGGCTGCTATATTTTTAATAACAGGATGATAAAGAATCAAAAGTACTCAGTGAAATGTTCTTTTGGGGGGAGGGGGTTGTAGAATCCTCCACTGGAAGTTCTTGGGGTTGTCTTTGTTGGTAATGGCTTATCGGTGATTTTAAAAAGAACATTCCCCAAACCCTAAAGATTGCCGTGGAACATAGAACAACATTCGCCATGAAAGCTAAACTTAAGTGTGATCTTTTGGGAACCCATTTGCACAATTTAGAGATGATGAGAATTTCTTCTTTATGAATTAAAACAAAATTGTTAACTGCAGAGCAGAAGTCAGGTCAGACAGATATACTGCTCCCGAGAACGTGCCGATGATGATTTGTATTTTATGGTAGCTGATGAGTTTGAGCTGCTTGTTAATGAGATCAAGCACCATTACATATATTACTGGCATCCTCAGAAGCTGCAGATCTATTTTGAAATATCTTTATGCTACATTTGTTCAAAGCATTGTCTTTCTGTTAAAAGAATTCACCCGAGCATTACATTTTCACTATAATATACTACTGAGAGTTTAAAGAAATATTTCTGTGTATCTCTTTGTCTGAATTTGGAAGGTATGTATTTTCTTTGAATTCCATTTCTTCTGAAAACTAGTTGTTGACAAATACAACTGTCACAATGATTGTGGAACTGAATTACCCTGTTGATTTCCTAATTCGTTGCTTGAATTGTAATGACGCAAAATAAGAGCAGTCTTTCTAAAATATTTTGTCATCTTATGCTGTTTGAAAGATAAATGGCCTTAAACAGAATAGTTGCTGAAATTCTTTGCTAGAATTGAAGTTTTAACATCAAGGTCTAATATCTGAGAGAATGTAAATGGCAAAGATTCCTCTTTTTTGGTTAGGTTTTTGTAATCCAAGCAGGGGAATTCTGTAGAGTCAAATCTAAAGTAAAGAAAAGAAGACAAAGGAGATGGATTTCCGAGTCAAAAAGAGAGCTGGAATGTGTATTAAAAAGAGCTCAGGGTTGAGGTCTAGGTCTGTCATGAAGCCTTGGGTAAATCTGGCAGATGTCTGGGTGTCAATTTCCATATTTATGAAATAAAAGGAATAGATATCAGTAATCTGTAAAATATAACATTTTTCATTAGAAAGTTAGTATGGAAAAAGAGAAAAAAAAGGAAAAATGTGGAGTCTAGCAACTAACTACAGAATTCTTTTCATGTGTTAAACATGGGAAAGAGTCATACTATTAGGGCTCATAATTCTGTATTCTTTGGTTACCATTTCACATGTAGATCAGCAATGGCTATTGCTTTGGGGAATACAGCATTTCCAAACTTGAGTCAATTTTCTGCCTAGAATCTTGTATGTTGTTGTATGCCTAGAACGTTTTTTTTAATTTTCCACTTCTCATTTGAAAGGCTTTCACTTACTATGCCTATAAGCTATATTAAAGCTCAATGCCAGTAAAGTTTCAGGAAAAAGAGTGAGAAAATTATTTAAAAGGACTACTTTTTGATAATGGCAGTGTTTTGACAGTTTTTGACAGGCAATTTGGAATAATGCAACCTCCTAGATTGTAGCCAACCTCTGAAATGGGTTGTAATTTAGAACGATGGCAGCTCCTATGACCTCTATATTGGAGAGTCACTGGAATTAAAAAAAAAAATCTTAACAGTTTAGGTTTATATTTGAAAATCTGGCTTAAATGTTCTGACATGTAGTCATTTTATTTAATGGAAGGATTTTCTTGTCCTATGCATAGCTTCAAATCCTTATCCTAAGGCTAGGGGAGATAGCCTTTTTGTGTGTGGGAAAACTCTTCTCAGATTCTACTCCCAACCAGACTGTGAACTTTCTAATAAGCTGGTTGTGAGCATGTCGGCCCCTTCTCTCTGTTGGATGAAATTAGACCCACTCAGGCATGGGTATCTCCATTATACTGTCATCCTGCAGTGGAGGGAAGTCCTGGGCAGTTACAGCTTCCAACTTTCTCCTTTAGTGTCTCAGGTTCTAAGTTTGGTCCTCCAGGCCCCTTTGAAAAATAGATTCTATTACTCCCTTAATTCCGAGAGTTAAATGCTTTTTAAAGAGTTGCGTAAGTTAAATATGAGCTGGGTGTACAGTGTAGGATTTTTAACTGAACCGCAATTCTCCAAACACACCAATATATTCTACAATTGCCAGTTGCAGGCCATAAAATATTTACATTACAGAGTAAATAATGTATGTTTAGTAAGAAATGATGAAATATTTACAGTTTTTCTAAAGACACTGTATGGGTTTTTTCCTCTAACACAGCCATTTTTCTTGAGGCAGGCAAAATAGGCAACTTGAAGAGCTCTGAGAACAACATGGAAGCATCTGTGAAGGAAGAGAATGTTCTGAGGCAGTAAATGGAAATCTCTGTCTGGAGAAGAAGCATCAGCTGATCCCAGATATCAAGATACATAGTTCCTGTGGTTAAAGGTCTAGGGAGGCATTAGCAAACAATTTTGGTATTTTTACCATTAAACTGAAGAGTTGCTGGTCCCAGTTCACGTGACACAATCATTTGCCAAAGGCATTCGGGAGGAGTGTCGTGAACCTCAGAGGCTGGTATGACCTTCCAACCTTCCAAACAAATACATTCTTAAAACCTCTCCCACACACTCATTGACCCTGAACGTGATCCAGAGAACCCAATCACAGTGTTACTAAATCCCCACTGCATGCGTTTGGGAAGGAGCCTCAAGAAGCTCTTAAGAGAAGTTTTCAACAGAATCTCCTGGGAGAGTCTTAACAAAGAGATTTTCAGGCCTCTACCCACCCTAAGAAATTCTGATAGGATCGCTGTAGTGTAGGGCCTGACAATCTTTATCTTTGAAAATCTTCCCAGGTAATCCTGATGATTATCCAAGTTTGGGAACTGTGGTAGACTGAATCATGGCCCCCAAAGATAATCCATGTCCTAATCCCTGGAACCTGTGAATGTTACCTTATATGGCAAAAGGGAGGTTACAATGTAATTAAATTAAGGTTCTTGAGATGGGGACATTAGCCTGGATTATCCGGGTGAGCTGTAAATGTAATCACATTTAAGAGGGAGACAGAGGGAGATTTGACCACAGAAGAAGAAGGCAAGTGAGGATGGAAGCGAGATGCTAGGCTTCTGGCTTTGGGGATAGGAAGGGGCCAGGAGCCAATGAATGTAGGCAGGCACTAGAAGTGGGAAAAGGCAAGAAAAGATTCTCTCCTAGAGCCTCCAGAAGGAACCAGCCCTGTTGGCATCTTCTAGCCGTGAAACAGATTTCAGACATTTGACTTTTAGAACTGTGAAAGAACAAACTTGTGTTGTTTGAAGCCACTGTTTGTGGTAATTTTTACAGTAGCAATAGGAAACTAATACATGAACCATCACCCTAAAACACCTCAATTTTAATAATCCTTTCTTGCTAAACAAGAAAGCCTCAAGGCCCCACGATTTAACCTGTTTCCCAACTGTGGAGGGACACAAAAGCAGCCTTGCCTCTAGAAAATACTGCTGCCCCACTTGCCATCTGTGTTGAGCACTTCCCTCACAGTCCCATTTCCTTGAGGATGCCATAGCTGCCCCAAAGAGAAAAGGCAGCGTGTGGGACTGTGGCCAATAACTGCATCCCTCAAGCTTGGACATCAAGCCACAAGAATTCGTCATACCCGCCCTGTGTGCTCAGCATTCTGCTAGCCACTGTGGGGGAATTCGGAGAACCAGGAGAGGTCTTTCCCCATTCTCCTGCTGAGTACAGATATTGCAGAGTGATTACAAACACTTAGATTGCATTTTCCAGAAATGTCAACACTGAGGCTCCCCTGCCTACAAAGGATATTGTCTCATTTTGGGATAAGACAAATGTATCATTGCCGTTTAGGGGAAGAAGATGATGTCAAAGCATGGGTTTTCCAGTTATACTCTGATTAGAACACCTGGAAATTAAGTCATTTTTCCATGGTTTCAGGCTTTTGGTAAGCTGAGGGACATCTTAACTAATTATGTGTGCAACATTTGAAATGTAGCTCTATTTTCCAAGATGGGTGAGTGTATGTCGGAGGGAGGGGGAATGTCTATATTTTATCAGTATTTGTTCCTATCAGAACTCCTCGCAGTGAAAGAAAAAAAAAAAAAAGATGGCAGCTGCATAGAGCTGGGATAGCATCTCGTTTCTATGACAACAGTGTCTGCTCTGCTCCCAAGCTCCATCTGGTATTTTCAGGCCTAACAGCCAGGTAGCATCTAAATGCCTAGTGGAAAAAAAGGCATCGATAGAGATTCTTCAGATCAGATACAAATGAACACAGCAACATCATGCCCTTTCTAAGAAAAACAGTGAATTACTTCACCAGCAACAGGGCTTTATGAAGATAGACCACTTAGTGCGTAGAATGTGCTCACCTCTATCTTACGACTAAGCAAGCACAGTATGTACATAAAACAAAAGTACGGTAGCTGTTGGGGCTGAAGGGGGCTTTTTCCGAAAGACAATCTAATGAGGCTCGAATGGAGTGATTCTCTCTTTTCTTGCTCTCTTCCCGGTCCTTCTTTGTGGAACTGTGTGTGCTTTAGGTAATATGGATGCAGCAGCTCTTACCTGCCTCACTGACCTTCCCTTCAGATTTGATCCTTGCTGATTACTGTTCCTTGGTAGCTCTGCAGAATTTATGAGAAGCTGAACTTCAGTCCTCCTCCATGGGCACTAGCTCACAGAAAAGCATGCTTTTAAAACAGCACGATATGACACAGCCAGTTTTCACCTTTCCCTACCCGCATTTTGACCACAATCAAGTGAAAGCACTTCCTTTTTCTTCCTTAATAATACCATCGTTAAAAATGTAACATTTTTACAAAGTTAAAATGTATCTAAAATGTGGTACAATATGACTTTATAGCTAGGTCATCATGCAATATTTGGGACATACTCATACTAAAAAATTACTCATTATTTATCCGACATTCAAATTTAACTGGGCATCCTGTATTTTTATTCGCTAAATCTGGCAACCCTGAATATGGCCTTTTCAATTCATTTGATCACTTAAGCTTTGATACTGATATCAGAATGTCAGTACATTGAATTGAATATTGGTTTTCAGCATTTTCTGGTCGTTAAAAGGAACATTTAAATGTTCATTGTTTACACCAAACCTTTGCATACATTCCTTTTTCCTCTATTCATTCAACTAGAGTTACTGGGCACCTGCTGTTGGCCGGGCCTGCTCCAGGAGCTGGGAATGGGTGGTGCACAAGACCAACAGGTACTCCCTCATGGAGCTGACATTCTATTGTGGCTCCTGGATTTTATTTCAGAACACTTATCCCCATTGCCGACAAGGCACTTTGGTATGCAAAGACACATCAGACATGGTCCTGCCCTTCAAGAGCAGATAAACTAGACTAGGTTAGTTGTCTCTTACCCAGCTTAAAATTTCCCCGACTCTCATCAAACCCATCCCAAGGAGTTCCATGGGCCTTAAATCACAGAAGAAATTCAAATTATCATTTTTTCACTTCCTTTGTCTCTCAGTATCCCAGATTAGGAGACAATTGACCCTGGAAGGGTTGGATGTTACCTAGTGCCACCCCACCTTCTGTTTCTGGAGTCCCTTCTTGTCCTCACTGGGATCCATCCACTTGAGCGTCCTTGCTCTATCCTTTTCCTCTCCTGAGCCCTCACAGGAGATCTGGACATACTAGTGATATTTGCATTCTTTCTCTCTCTTCCTCACTCCTTCTTTCTGCACTGTCCCAACTCTTTTCTCTTTTCTTTACTATTTCGTCTATTTGATACTGGTAACTACTAAATCAGAGGGGAAAATTAAAGGTCTGCAGTATTCCAGACAGTTCTTGAGATATGGACCTACTTTAGGTTTTTCTTATTTGACTCAGATTCTTTTCCTACACATCTCACTTTTTGACTGTGACACACTCAGTTTTATTTTATGAGAATTCTACGAAGATTATTATATACACTCAGGTATGATATTTAAAATATATAACCACCATGGTAGACAGAATAATGGCCCCCAAAGATATCTGCGTCCTAATCCCTGAAACCTGTGACTATGTCACCTTACATGGCAAAAGGGACCTTGAAGATGTGATCAAGTTAAGGATCTTGAGATGGTGACATCATCTTGACATGTCCAGGTAGGCCCAATGGAATTACAAGGGGCCTTATAAAAGAGCAACAGGAAAGTTAGAGGAGAGAGATTTTAGGATGCTACATTGTTGGCTTGAAGTTGGAGGAAGGGGCAAGGGGGCAAGGGACACAGGTAACTTCTACAAGCTGGAAAAGGTAAGGAAACAAATGATCTCCTAGAGCCTCCAGAAGGACTTCTGATTCTTTGATTTTAGCCCAGTAAGACCCATCTTGGACTTGTAACCTCCAGAATTGTAAGATAACAAATTTGTATTGTTTTAAGTCATTAAGTTTGTGGTGATTTGTTATAGCAGCAATAAGACAATACCCTATAGGCCTAGGCACTGAGAAATCAGAACTGACCCTGAGCAGGTTCCTTGAGGCTCTTTGCTAAGCCAGGTGTTAACCCTTAGTTGCCAGATCGTGGGATATCTGCACGGTTATGGAGCTGGAACAGCCTGGTGGTGGGAGTTAGCACTAGAGGGCTGGGGCAGTGGTTATTTACCAAGCACTGTGGGGGTAATTCAATATTTTTACAGTCAGAATGGGTGTACCAGTGAATTTCTGCTGTACACACACATATGCACAACTAAATCGGAAGGATATAGAGTGGATTCTGGCATCACTCTTGAATTTTTCTTCCTTTAGTCCCTGATGTTAACCCTTAACCAAAGTGGCCAAGGCGATGATTCCAATAGATTTCTAGATTCTTTTCTGTGTCCTACATTGGGATTTTCCAGAGTGCTGACTGGGATTACTACTTCTTGCTTAAGGGCCTTTGTTACTAAATTCTTAGTTGTTTGTCTGTTTGTTTTTTCAATTTACTAATAGTACTTTCCATCTGTAAGTATTAAGTATTTTTTCTTTCTTTCTTCTCTCCTATTTCCTCCTTTCTTTTACTCTGCCTCTCCTATCCTCGTTTGGAAACAAGTGAAATAAGGGGAAAAGAGAGCCAGTGACTCGCTCAAGCTCAGATAGCTAGTTATCAGCCAAATGGAGCCCTGGACCTGGGTCAACACTCTCCATCCTCATCCAGTGATGTGTAGTCACTCCTCCATCAAGAGAACAGTGCTTAGTGGGCATCTTCTCATTCTTAAAATGCAATCATTCTCCTACAGAACCCTCTAGTGACCTTCCACTGCATTTCAAATAAAATCTGAACTCCTTCCATGCCGTCAAGGCCCTGATGACGGGGCCCTGACCATTTCAGCAGCTCCCTCTGTGCAATGATCCCATCGGCTTCCTCTCCATTCTTCAGACGCCGGTTCTGTCCAGCCTGAGGGACTTTGTTGAAGCATAAACATGTTGTCCACAATGTCTACTGCGGTTCTCTGCCCCACCCTGTTGGATTTACACCTACCCTTACTCTGTGTGTATTGAACTAATGAATGTATGTACCTTGTTTCTCGTTGCCCCTGTAGGCTCTATGTGTGCAGAGAGCTCATTCATCTTATTCGTCGTTGTGACAGAGCCTACAGTATACAGTAGTTCTTCAACGAATGCTTAGTGAAAGATGTTTGTGGTCATTCCTCATGGCCTCACCCTAAAGTCTTACCACCACTCTGAAGGCACAGAATTCCTAGTCCATGTTGTGAACCACTGAGCCAGGCCGCCAATCAGATGCTGGGACTAAGACAAGGTGTCTGGTCAGTTATGTAAAATATCATAGCTGGCGCTTAAAGTAAGTGGAAACTAGCTTTCTGACCTCTGCAGTAATCAGCTTACACTGGGAAGCAGGAGATTTGAATCCCTTTATCTAATTCTGGATGAGAATATTATGTCTCATTTACAGTTACAGCCTCCTGGACTGAAATATCATATCTTATGAGTAATAGCATCTGTAAGTAAGATAAAAGACACCACAAAAGAAAAAGAAAGCATTTAAAATATAACAATTACCAAAATAAAATCATCTTTAGGACATTCTTTTGACAAGTTCTCTTAGGTTTTAATTTCTTCTAAGAATATCAGCATGAATCTTCCTTATGAGTGTTTGGATCCCATGTGCACATTCCTTGCATTTCTTCCCTTGAAACTGAGGCACAGAGAGTGCAAGATCTCAGCTGCTTCCTGCTTTTCTCTGTGTTAAAGCCTTGAAATAGGAAATGGTAAAGGTAGATTATCAAATGGCTTAGGAAACCCATGTATGTACACATTTTATAATTCAAATAATGAAATATATAACAGACACAGAATTACAAAGACTGTCAAATTTCAAATGATGATATATACACAACTTCAATAATTCTAATATTTTGTAATATTTCCTTATTTGTTTCCAGATATTTAAATTCTTTTTACTCTCTTTATTTATTTCCTTAAATCCTGTTCCAGAACTGCTCACTATTACCTATGAAATAACCAGCTTATTATCTGTTTAAAATGCTTCTTAGGGAGCTCTTTTATTTAAATGTTAATTAATTGTTTCCCTTAACCATCTTACAGAGTTTCCATATTCTATTATCAACACACCTGCAATGTCAAATAAAAGATAAGGTTTATGAGCCATGTAAACTATGATAAAACATTTTGAACTGTCTAGCATCGTGAAGGGAAAATAATGGCAGTGTCTGGCTTTTATAATGTAATACTATTGTACTAAGGCCACTAAAGTCATCTTAAACATTGGAAGCATAAAGTTATTTTATCCTGATAAATGAGCAGTTTAGGAGATTGTTTTAAGACAAAATAGGAATTATGGTTCACTCTACCTACACACATATATGTATATATTTACACTTCATTTTTTTCAAAATTTCCAAAGAGTCACTGTGAATAATTCATAGAAAGTAATAGAAATATTAAAACGTATCCCAAATTTCTAAATGGTCACTATGACTAATTCACTGAAATTAATAGAAATCTTAGAAATTGTAATAAGAGTCTAGAGTACAATATGTTAAGTGTTGATTTAAATTTGGACCTATTTAACAACTAAAGAGTCAATTATTTACTAAGTAACCATGTACTTAGTAGGTAGGCAAAAAAATACATTAATGACTACAACAAATAATTGGTAAGAAAAACAAAAAAAAAGCCTTAAATTTCTCTTTGAACTTTTTCTATGTAATTCCAAACCACTTTAATTTATTGTCATGGAAACTACAACTTGATACAACCAGATTTCAAGCCCCTCATTTATTCATTTTTATAATCCCAAGTTCTTACTTGCTTTACGTATAGTATACACCCAATAAATATTTATTAAATAAACAAATTAATTATACGAGGTGGAGAACAGTGGTTTCCAAGTTTTGTTTTGTTTTTGTTTTCTGGGGCCGACTGGCTAATCTCGTGGGTAGGGCAACTGGGGCAGCCTTCCTGGACCCTGTGCCGGGCTCTGGGCTCTGACAACATGAAAATCCAAGTTCACCATCTACACTACAGCTTTTTTCTTCTAAACATTTTGATATTTAATGACTCCTAATGTGTTAATGGAATTTCTTTCTTTTTTTTTTTGAGGAAGATTGGCCCTGAGCTAACATCTGTTGCCCATCTTCTTCTTGGTCTTTTTTTCTCCCCAAAGCCCCAGTACATAGTTGCATATCCTAGTTGTAGGTCCTTCTAGTTCTTCTATGTGGGGTGCCACCTCAGCATGGCTTGATGAGTGGAGGGTAGGTCTGTGCCCAGGATCTGAACCAGTGAACCCTGGGTTGCTGAAGCAGAATGCACGAACTTAACCACTACACCACCGGGCTGGCCTCAGTGGAATTTCTTCATGCAATATATTTCACAACCAAGACAAGTTTGCTTTTCTTAATCAATAATTAAGAATGGACAGTTTACTTTCATTTCTATTGTAGAAGTGTAAGACTGAAAATAAAATTAACATCTTTAAGCATTTATACTTACACATATAACTTGATCATATATACGTGTGTCTATATATGTATGTATGTGTGTGTGTTTTCTCCATATCTATATGTATCTACCTATCTCTCTGAGTCTCTGTCTCTGCCTCTCTCTGACTATCTCCATATCTATCTCTTTCTCTATATCTACTTATCTATCATCTATCTATCTAATCTCCTTAATGGGGAAGGGCTCCTGCAGTAGATGAATTGCCCCAGGCCAGCTCCGCACCCTAGTCATTATATCCTTTTTTCAAACTCTTACTAGAAAGTTCAATATAGAAAAAAGATAAAAGAGGAATTGTTTTAACTGAAGTAGTTGAAAGCCACCGGTGAACAAAAAAAGATCTTTCACTGGAGCAGAAGGAATCAGGAGAGAGTTCTAGACCTAGCTCTGACATTCATTGCCTGAGCAACGTTGGGGAAATCCATCAACGTCCATCTCCTCATTTTAACATCTATAAAATAAAATGATTGTGCAAGATGTTTTCTAAAGTCCATTAAACCACTAAAAATGCTTTGACTATAATCGAAATAAATTTAAAAAAATTTTAAATCATAACTATTTCCCACAACTTAACTTTTAAGGTCTGTTATGGCTTCAGTTGTGTCCCCCAAAAAGATACATTGAAGTCTGAACCCAGAAACTCAGAATGTGAACTTATTTGGAAATAGGGTTGTTGCAGATGGAATTAGTTAAGATAAGGTCATATAGGAGTAGGGTGGGCCCTTTATCTAGTATGATTTCCTTATAAGGAGAGGAGAAGAGACAAAGAGGCAGAGAGACACAGGGAGAACTCCAAGGGATGATGGAGGCAGAGATTAGAGTGATGCATCTACAAGCCAAAGAATGCCAAAGATCACCGGCAAGGACCAGAAGCTAGGAAGATGCAAAGAACGGATTGTTCCTCAGGGGGCCAAGAAGGAACCAACCTTGCCAACACCTTGATTTTAGACTTCTGGCCTCCAGAACTGTGAGAGGATAAATTTCTGTTGTTCTAAACCACCTAGTAGTGGTACTTTGTTATAACAGCCTTAGGAAACTAATATAAATATTAAGAAACTAATGTAATACTTTGTATACAAATTTCATATTTAGTTTTACATATTAGATACATAGCTGGTTAAAAAAGCATTCACAACAAGGCATAATCCATTCTCCATTGTTTTTCCTTAGACAATATTTGATTTTAACTAATTACAGATGCATTGCATTACTAATCCAAGTTCTAGAAGTCTGAAAATGTCTTCAGAAAAGATATTAATTTGTTAGTGATAACTTTTTTTTCTTTTTTTTGCTGAGGAAGATTAGCCCTGAGCTAACATCTGTGCCAATCTTCCTGTAGTTTGTGTGTGGGTTGCTGCCACAGCCTGGCTGACAAGTGGTGTAGGTCCGTGCTTGAGGTCCAAACCTGCGAACACGGGCCACCGAAGCAGAGCGCACTGGACTTAACCACTATGCCACCAGGGCAGCCCCTTAGGAAATGTATCTGCGTTGAAATGAAACACAGCTGTTGAAATAGTGTCATTTTCTCTAGCCTCTAGGTTTTAGAGGCAGTAAATGAAGTGGTTATGGGTTTGCCTTAAGAGATGATCAGGGTTCAAATCCTGATTCTGGTACTTCTTAGCTACTACGTCTGACCTTGGACAAGTTACTTAGCTCTCTCTGCCTAAGTTCTCCAACTGTAACATGGAAATAGTAAAAGTGTTGATTTTATAGGGTTGTTGGGTTGATTAAAAGAATTAAGGCATGTCAAGGTCTCAGACAATGGTTGTCACATAGTAAGTCATTGATATACATTAGCTGTTAGTCTCTTTCTTTTTAATGCTTCTAACCCATTGCCACAGATTGACTACATAGAGCAACTCTGACACGCCAGTCACCTGATAAAAAACATTACATAGTCCCCCACTGTATATATGAAAATGTTAAATACTGTCCAAATGTTGGCCTTATCTAACTTTCTGCTTTTTTTCCTCCTTCACTCACTATCTGTTGAAGTCCCACCTTCCTTTAAAATCCAGCTCATATTTTATCCCTTACTGATAAGACTTCCCAGCTCACCAACGTCAGACTTATTCTTCCTCCCTCTGCCATATTCCCATAGCACAAGGGTGACGCTCTTGTACACTGCCTGCCTAGGAGTTATTGTGCATGTTATGTCCCATTTGATAGACTGTGAACTCCAGGAGGGCAGGGCCTGTATCTTTCAATTTTGTATCCCCCATGCTACCTAGTAGAGATTTTACACTAAGTAGATACTCAATAAATGGCTGTTAAACTTGGTTGAACCCACTTTTTTTTTTCAGCAGATGCCCTAAGAAAAACATAAAATAAATGAATTACTTTTCTTCTTTTCATTGCAATATATATGCCCTGGGCTAGTGGGTATTTGCAAGCCTGGTTTCGAATTTAGGGAAGTCATCAATCTAAGAAAGGCGAGGACATGCATTTTAAATCAAAGAGCAATATAGCCTTATATCAGGCCTTCTAGCAAAGCAATTATCGATGGCTCAATAACCCAGGTGCTAGTGTTATTATGAACAAAAGTCTGAGGTTGAGAGACAATGAATGATCTTAACTTTTATATTTCATGGGTATGCAATTCAGCGAAACATGTACAGATGGAAAGTTTAGATCTGAGAATCATACGTGGGTATCATAATGCAAATAATTGCCTTTCTTTCTAAAGAACATCTGTTGAAACATCTGAAAGCAGTTGTTTATACTGCTGACAAAATGCTGAAAA
The DNA here is from genome assembly GCA_031878705.1 of Tapirus indicus. Classification (NCBI taxonomy): domain Eukaryota; kingdom Metazoa; phylum Chordata; class Mammalia; order Perissodactyla; family Tapiridae; genus Tapirus; species Tapirus indicus. The sequence goes on along the minus strand of CM062921.1, from coordinate 15,651,312 downwards.
ATATAATAATTCTCCAGTGAGGTTAGAAATATCCGGGGGAAGAAAAATACTTTTTCTGTAGTTCTGTTTTTATTAAACCCTGTTGTTTCTCTAATATGGCACATAGGAGATGCTCAATAATATTTGTTGAATGAATGCTGAATGACTACTAGAGACTCATTAAACAGTTGTTGAATTTTTTTAGCCTTATAAGATACATTTTCAGAAAATAGTATGCTCTAGTTTTACCATGTTGTAGGCTATTTTTATTTGGCATAAATTTAAGTAATGCTACTCTTGCTCTAACATTATAGAATGTAATCAGTGTGTATATCTACAAGAAAAAAATCTTAACACTATAGAATATGTATGAATAAAGCTATATATACCATAGCAATATTTTAATATCTTAATATGTTACTTTTATACATTATTATGAAACACTTTCAAAATTTGAATCGTGGGCTTGCATAATCATGTTTGCTTCAACAAATAAAATAAAAAACCCTGCTAATGTATACAGTTGGGGTACCTCTAAGAAGATTCAAACTTGGGATTTAAAAGCAGCAAAATATTCTGGGAAGTGAAGAAGACTGCAGAAGATGAAGAAGCCATTTCTCCCCATTTCCCCTTCCCAGAATTTCCAGCAGCTCTCTTTTCCATACACACGTGTGAGCGAGACAACTGGGTTCCCTAAAGGCTGCCCAAATTTCCCTCTGCCAAGTTTCAGTACAGAAAGAGCACGCTAAATAATAAATGTGAGTTTGAGTGTAACTAATATAATTGGAATGTTAAAGAGCAGCATGCTTTTGAAAACCGGCCTCCTTGTGAGGGCACTCCCTGTGTAAGTCCACGGGAAATAATTCTGAAGGGAGTGATATTAATTAGTAATATAATTTATCTTCTGGAAGCCCTTTCCTTTGATGGCCGCCATGGCACAGTTCATAAGCCTCCAAACGAGTCCTCAAAGAAAATGATTCAAACCACAATTTCAGCTTTGTTTTCCATCCTTAGATAGAAGAGTCAAATTTATTTCCGTGTATCTAAATTTTACACAGGCATCTGTATGATGGAGGATTATGAAATTACAAAAAATGTATTTATAAAGAGTTTTCAATGAAATGGTAAAATGCTTGTGATGTAATAAGAGGGAAAAGGATCAGAATCCAAAATTAAATTCACGGCCTCTGATGTCAGATTTCTTGGTTTCAGATCTCTCTCTGCCATATACTAGATATGCAATCTTGGCAAGAACTTAACTGTTCTGTGCCTTAGTTTCCTCAGCTAGACTATGAACGTAATAGTAAAAATCATCTCAAAAGGATATATAGTGTTCAGAATAGTGCCTGGCTAATACTCAATAAATAATAATAACTATTATTATTACTTATTCACAATATTTTCAAGTTTGTAAAGGAAAGATGCAAGGTGAGGAAGATTACCTAGAAGGCAATAACCAAAATGTTATTAATATTTGCTTCTGAATGATATGTTTGGGCAATTCTTTTTTATTTCATTACACTTTTCAGTATGTATCCTTTTATAATAAAGTTTAAGAATTAAGTTTTATGTATACATGGCTTGATGGAAAATAAGGTGGAAATTTGGAATGGGTTAAAATTCATAACCAATTATTCTATAACATTAATGAAATATTAAGTCTATTCTACAGATGATGTGACAGAATTTACATTTACCTTTTACTTAATTCTAAATACATTTTTAACTAGAAATTACTTTTTAAAGTTTAGCCAACGTCAATTTAACAGTCAGAAATAAAGTCAAATGTTTATTACAATCTTAATATTTTGACCTACTAAAACTAAAACTATTTTATTTTTTAATTTAAAAAATTCCATGCAAAAGTCCCAAAGGTGCCTTTCATGTTTAAGCTTTAATTAGCAACCACGTTGGTCTCTGACACACATTGCGCAGATATTGAAGTGTTAATATTACTGCAGCTTGATTACAAAAGGCAATGATTAATTTTAAAGCAGACAAAAAAGATATGCCCTGATTACAAAGGAATGATTAAGGCGGAATGTCAGACATCGCACATTTATAGCAGTCTCTGCCATAGGGAAAGAAAAAGACTTTACAAAAGTTTATATTTAGAATCATGAGTACTTTGTAGTTTATAATGCTGGGTGTTTGCGCCTTGGACATAGATCACCCCAACTGCAGGTAAGGCCTGATACCCTTGGGGGCCACGTGGCCATAGCGAAACTCCTGAACGCAGACTGGGCCCAACAAGACACCGTAGATGAAGCTCCCGCGAGACGAGGCCGACCTGAGGCGCAGCCCACAGCCGTGCAAGGTCCCCAGCCCGCGGTATTGTGGGCAAGTGCACGTTGTGCTGAGAGACAGAGCACTTTGAGGACTTTATGTCTAAAAAAAGAGGGGACTGAGAGGAAAAGGCTGACCACAAAAGGGCTGCTGCCCAGACCCGCTCCGAAGCCAGGGCCCAGGGCCTCCATTTTTGTTTGCCTCCAGAACAGGGAAGGAAACCCGGAGGGGGCCGAGGCTTCGTCCGGAGGGGCTGCCTCAGCCGGGGGAACAGGCCGAGTGGGAGACGCGTCCCCGGCGGAAGGAGGGCGCGAGGGGCAAACAAGGGCTTGTCCGCAGTCACAGAGGACGGAAAGGCCGGGAGTGCGGCTGCTGGGCGGGCCGGGGCGGCGGGGCCTGCTCCGCGCGACCCTCGGGCCTCACCCGGCCTGCGTGGCCCGTCCCCGGCGTGGGCGGGGGACAGGGAGCCGGCCTGGGAGTCGTCCCAGCATAATCCTTTGCTGTGCTTTCCAGGGTCCTCAGACTCGGTTATAAAACATTTAAGGGCGAAAAAAGGATCCGCGAGAGCCCGGGCCTGAGATGAGTCTGGAGTCCCTGTTTCAGCACATCATCTTCTCCGAGCATCAGGCCGAGGAGGGTCGCCGCCTGATGCGAGGAGGTCGGCGCTTCGGTCGCTTGCAGGGGGCCTTTTGTCTCTCTAGCTGGGGGCTTGGAGCAGAAGGAAACCCCGAAGGCAGGGGTTAGGGGCGTCTGCTTTCCACGTCGAGGAAAGGACGGCTCAAAGATGTCTTATCACAAGCGACAGAAATGGGGACTTTAGAAAGATTGATGAGTTTCAAGATTACATTTGTTTTACAGTAAGGTCGGAAATAAACAGATGTCGTGAAAAAATTAAGAAAGCAACAGAGGAGCTGAATGAAGAGAAAATCAAGTTGGAATCTAAGGTATTGACATGTAGAGCATGCTCATTATCACTTGAAAAAGCCTGTTTTGACTTTTTGAGGATATTTACCATGTAACTAGTTGTCCTTCAAGTAGGAAGCACACTATGCTAGTTAGTGTAGTTCCATGTTGTCTCGTAATATTTAAAGTTATGAATCCGGTGACATCTTCGGTTCTAATATGAACTTGTTGTAAAGAAACCAGTGTAAGTAATGAAGAATTCATTGTCCATGTTGTGGGATGGTTAACGTTTTTAAAGAGCACAGTGTCGTTGGAAAAATAATTGTTCAATAGTAGTTGGTGCCGTACATATAAATTTTGAATAATAAATAATTTAAGAAGTGTGCTTTGTTTTCTTTTTTTTTTTTTTTTTTTGTTTTTTTTTTGTGGGGAAGACCAGCCCTGAGCTAACATCCGTCGCCAATCCTCCCCTTTTTGCTGAGGAAGACTGGCCCTGGGCTAACATCGTGCCCATCTTCCTCCACTTTATATGGGACGCCGCCACGGCATGGCTGACAGGCAGTGCGTCGGCGGGCGCCCGGGATCCGAACCCGCGAACCCCGGGCCGCCAAGCGCGGACTAAACCGCTGCGCCACCGGGCGGCCCCTGTGCTTTGTTGATGTAACAACAGAATGTGTCTCTGTCTTTTGTTTTTTAATTCTCTACCACGTTTTGGACATGTCTTTCATCCAAAAGTATAACTTTTCCACTAGCATTTCACTCTTTTCTGCAGCATTTGTCAAGTTCTGTTGAAGCAGGGGAATCTGATGGCTTCCTGAAGGAGGATTTTTAAGCGTGGGTAGAATTTTGGAGAGGCAAAAAGCAATAGTAGGATATAAAAAGGGGGGAGATATAGCCAGTGCATTTTGGGAGGGAAATCTCCCAAAGGAGAGGGCTGATATCTGGGAATAGAAGGAAACCATTGCAGGTTTTTGATCATGGAGCTGTGTGATAAAAGCGGTCTTAGGAAGAGCTTGCTGAGCTCTGGGAAGATGGAGCTAAGAACATCATCCAAATATGTCACAATGAATGCCTCGCTATGGGCGGGGGACGACAGTTGTACAAAAATATTTATTCAATTCCTGAAGATAAAATAAGTAAGCAGTGTGCAGTGTGAAAGCTGTTTGAGGAAGTCTGTTTGCTTAAAATGTCTATTTTAACTTACCATTGTGAAGAATTTCCAGTCTTTTTTTGAATAAAATAATCATAGATTCGTTTTCCACATGCTAATCTTCTCCTCTTCCTTTCAAGTCTTGCTCAGACATCACCTGTGAAGTCTCCCTCCGAGATCTCAGAAAATTTTTATTATAGCATTCAGTGTACCACCTTACAATTAAACAATACGCACTTGTGTTTGTATCCCTCACTATTTTGTGAGCAATATATCTGGAATTTTTTTCTTACCCATCTTTTATCCAGTGTATCCGATGGCTAGCAGAGTATACATTAGCATTTTGAATGAATTAATGAGTACTAATAGTGAGGTAATAGGGAGAGTGCTGTCTTTTAAAACAGAATTTGGAACTGTTATTCAGTGAGACCCCAGGTCCTGTTTTGCCTGTGAATAGGGATGGACAAAGCATTAAGAATATCATGATGTGGCTTTCTTTTTCTTTAAAAAGAATTAAGATACCTTCATGATTGGTAACTAGAAGCTAACAGAAGTACGAGGCAAATATGCACAATTAGGTAATGCATAGCTAACCCTTACTGAGCGCTTGTATGGCTGGGCACTGTTCTAAGTGCTTCACCCGTATTCTTTAATACTGCCAGGAATCCTGTAATGAGGCACCGTCATTAATCCCCCTTTATAGGGGAGAAAACGCAGAGGTTAAATGACTTGTCCATGGTATATAAATTAAAAACAATTAAACTACCACGATGAAAGTAACAATTGAGTTACGACAGCATATTTTATTAAAACAGGTTTCTTGAGTTCATCTTAAACTTTTTTCTTCGTGAAATTCCCATAAAATAATGTATCTGAAGCTTTTGCATCTAGTTTAGGGCAATATTTTTAAAAGGTCACTTATGTAAGTTTTTGTACAAAATGTGTTTTTCCTGGATAGGTGAAGATATTGTGACCTGACAGATAACAAATGTTAAAAAGAAAGAGATTTACTCTTTGAATATCTTCTTTGAAAAAAATTAGGTTTACTCTTTGTAATGTTTTCTTTGTTAGTACCTTATTTTGCTGAAAATGGAAATGTAATTTGTTGATATATATACATACATAAAAAAATGTTGATTCAAATATTTATACTAGAGAGAAGACAGAGCAAATCCCTAGCATTGTTTAGAAACATTTGCTGAAATTACCAATTAATATAGGCTCATAAATGTGCATCGCTTTTTAATCAGCTCATATACATGGGTAATAATACAATTGTATCTCACTAATAAAATTAACATATGAGGTTCACAGTTCATACAATACTAATTTGTAATTGAAATAATTTGGTTTATAATATAGTCAAAAGTGTGTATGTATGTGTATAAAGATTTTAAAAGTGGAACCACAATTATAATGTAAATGACTAATGGGAAGAACCAAGAAGTAATCATAAATTGATTTCTTGTTTCTTTTATTCTTAGACTTAATTATATGTCTGCCAATAACAATGGAAATATATTTACTTGAATATTTGACTTGGCATTTATTGACCAATTTATCAAGTAGAAGCAGCATAAGGAGAAACTAGAACATAATTTGAATAGGCCAGTGCTTGAGCTATTTTTTACAGTGATACATTCAGAACATATTTTGGGCATTTATTTTGGAAGTTGCTTGTGGTCAAAATGTATTTAGGAAGTACAGTATTCATTTTTTTCCATTCTGTAAAACTCAGGTAGCATGTAATTAGAACTTGAATGATAGCATTTGCCTTTCAGGGCTCAATGAGTCCTTTAAAATATATGGTTGCAAAAGTCTCAGATATATAGTGTGAGTACTTTGTGAATTGGAGAGCTACAGTATGCCTGGTTAGGTTTGGTAATATGAAAACAGAAAGAGAAGAACATACCCTGGATTTGCATTAATGCTTACCAATATACCTAAAGCTTCTGATAGTCAAGGAAGGCTTTTATAGTATTGATGACAGAGCAAATCAAAATAAGGACTCACAGAACATTTGTAGTTTCTTTTAAGCATCTAAAAGAGTATTTTCTGTTTTAAAAGATAGTATATAGTTAAAATTTGGGGATTTAATTTTTATAAGCATATTACATAAAATCTAATATAATGCCATACTCCCTCAAGAGGAAGTAAATGGAGGAAAGTCAGGGGCTATTTTGTTTATTTTTTTCTTTTCCCAATTTTAACTTATTGCATAAACATCAAAACAATAATAAAACAATATGAATTTAGAAGGAAATTTATATTGAAATAAACAAGTAACTTAAGGTGCCTTCTTTACTTCAAAATGTACACATTCTTTTTTTTAATTAATAAAAGTTAGAAATCCTCCTAGAACAACAGGCAAGGTCATATCGTTAGTATTCTATTACCTGATTAGAGAACGAACAAAATCACAAATTATTATCATTTATAATGTTGAATGAAGTTTTGTAATGGAGATTTTTTTCCTTTCTTTTAAGTTTAATCAAAGAAAAACTTATATCCCGCTTAAACTTAATTTTATTGTTTATTAAAAGTTGCTTAAAAACATAGATAAAAGAAGGGCATTATTTTTATCCTCTAACATTTGTTTAAGTAGCAATACATGTGACTTATTTAATCTTAATTTTAGAAATTAAGGTGGAAATTGTGCTTATCTCAATTTCAAACATACCTATAGTTCTATTAATTGTGACCAAGACACTTCAGGAGTAGTTACACTTAGTTGCTTGCAGTCTCTATGACTTTTTCATGTGAAATTTCTTTGAGCCAAATCTCTCCTGTCCTGAACATGTACAGCTGATTTTTTAAACTTGTAATATTGAACTTTTGGTATATTGTCCCTTTTACATTCACCCTGGTCATATGTGCAATTCCATAGCCAGTCAGTATATTTGAGTCTGGAGTCCGTTCTGTGAGGATGATTTTCTCTCACACCTGAGATACCTCATAGTTGGAGGTTTGATGGATGTCCTCTTCACTCCCCAATGCTTCTTCCAGGACATTGTTTCTCTACCTGCTCGTGGTAGCTCATGCTGTATTCTAGACTCTACCATCTTTCCCTCCTCCTCTTTTCTGTCATCCTGCTAACGCACTGGATACTCTCCTTTGTTCTTTAGAATTTGGCACCTGGCTCTCGGGCTTCCCCTCTGTCTCAACTCTTGTTATCTTCCTGGATGATGTCATTGTCTGTATGGACTATTCATCTACCACCCTGGCCTCTTAGTTCTTCAGTTGCCACATTTTCAGTGACCTTTTTCTCTATTCTACCTCAGCCACCTTTTTCCATCATCATACTGTGGACTTTGCCATCACCTAAAACCACTTTACTTTGAAAATCAATAAAGCATTTCACTTTTCTCCCACTATATATGTTCTCCAATTTCATCAGGACCTCCAATCCTGTCTTTTTCTCCACGAGTACCTACCTTTGTATTCATTTCCCTCTTTTGTTTTACATTTCACGGTTGATCATTCCGCTTTTTCCTCAACTCCTCTCTTTTTTTGCACCCCCCTGGCAAGATTCTAATTTTGAGTGAACCAGTTATCTGCTACTGTGCAGCACTCAGGCGATTACAGGAGAATTTGGGTCCAGTATACATTCATGGATGTTAGCCTCAGCCTCAACTGAGGCCTCCACACTGCTTGGAGATACTGTTACATTTCTTTTTCTCACTCGCTACAATGACTATTGTAAACCTTTACTCTTCTCATATATTTTATCCTCTCTACTGAACTACTTAACTCTCAGGCAGTAACTTTGCCTTTTATTTCAAAGAGAAAATAGAAACTATCCAACAGGAATTTTTTTATTTTCCCACTTACATATCTTAAACCTGCCTAAGTAAATACCTCATCTTCTCCTTTTCCTTCCTGTTATGGAGAAGGTGTCATTCCTTCTGACAAAGGAGAATTCCTCCATCAGTGCTTCAAGTCCCATTATCTCCTGTAGCTTCATCATCATCATCTTAATTGTCATTGTTATTATGCATATGAGTGGGAAGGGGCCCGTAGAGAGAGGTTGAAGATAAAGAGTACAGAGAAAGATAGTCAATAGTTAGCATTCCCTGAGGAGGTGGAAGGAGGATGGGATCCAGAGCATAAAGTAAGAATTAGCCTTAGACAGAGGAGAGAGACCTCTTCTGTTGTAAAAACTAAAAATAGTAGGTAACATTTAGTAAACAATTACTATGTATTAGGCATTATGTTAAGCATTTTACAAACATTTCTCTCTGTTTCACAAGAACCCTGAGGTTGGTAGTTTTATTATCTTTGTTACTCATTTGAGAAAATTGGAACTCAGAAATTAAGCAACTTGCATGAGGTCACATAAGTGGTAAGTAATAGATGTAAGATTTGAGTATGGGTTAACTAGAGAGCCCTCACTCTTAACCACTATAGTATAGTGTAAAAGGAAGGAATAGGGAAAAGATGAGGATATAGGAAAGTTTGAAGACTTAATGACAGGAAACTAAAGGCATGACTCACTAAAAGTAGTCTCCTTACTTTATTATTTCAACAAATTTGATGCGTATGTGTCATGTTTAATGAACTTACTAATAAATATATTTCATTTCTTTGTTCCTTTGCTTTACCAGTTGAGTGGCCTTATGCAAGCAAGGTCATATCTTGAGTTTGGAAGAGTTTCCCGTAATCATGTGGGCTACACGTTGCTAAAGATTCATATCAGTCAGGCAGCAGGTTAGGATGAATAATATATGGCCTTTGCCCTTGAGGGACTTAGAGTCAAATTGGAGGTATTGCCCCTTCCTTAGAGTGGAGGCTCTGTCAGTTTAGGATGCTCTTGCTTGCAAGTAGCATGAATTCAGTTCAAAATGGCTTAAACAATATTGGAAAACTATGGACATGTATTTGAAAATCCTACGTTTGGTTCAGCAGTTATATCAGTTGGAATTGCATCAGGATGCTTAAAACAAAAATCTAGCCATGGTGGCTTTACCAAATAAGGGTTTATTTTTTCTCATTTAATGGGAAATCTGGAGCTGGGCAATCCAGGGCCATTTATTAAGGCTGCTCAAGGGAATCCTAAAAGAGCCCAGCACATTCTGTCTTTCTCTTCTACCATCCTTAGCATGTGGCTTTCACCGTCATAGTCACAGGTTCTGCTCCATCCCCAGGCATCACATCTGAATCCCAGCTGGAAAAAAAGGAAAGGATGAAAATCAAAAGGCTTCTCCTCATGTGGCTTTATCATTGTTTTGGTGGAAGGGAAGTCCTCTCCAAGGACTTAAGCCTGCGTCTCAAGGATTAGACTTTTGTCACATAGTCAACCCTAGAAAATAGAGTCTGGGATGTGATTTTTTTTCCCCCAGTTTTGAGGACTTTACCATAATAATGTATTCAAACATGTCGTGCCGAACCCTGTTTCAGGCACTATTCTAGGTACTTTACATTTAGTATCCCATTTAATCCTCACAACAGCCCTGTGAGGTAGGTGCTGTTTATGAGGAAACTGAGGTAGAGTTTAAGTAATTTAACTAAGGCATACAGATAGGAGGAAGTGAAAGGTTGATTCAGACCTAGGAAGGCTAGTTCCAAAGTCCATCTTATGACCCTCCACACTCTACTGCCTTTTGTGTCTGTTATGTTGCCCAAGTATCTCTAGAACTGGACAGTTGCAGGGTCAAGGAGAGCCAGCAAACAGTGGAGCACCTGCCTCCCTCTCCAGCTTCAAGCCTCATCTTTGCTCACGCAGACTTTGTCTCAGTTGGATATTTTAAACTGGATATATTACTGCTCTGAACAAAATTGGAATTTTAATTAGTAAAGAAGAATGGTGGAATGACTGGTTGTCCTTGTGTTCCCCAGATAGTCACTAACAACTCCTAGACTCACATGCTTTCTTGTTCAAAATCAGGAAGAGAAGGAAGTTTCCAGAAGCTTTCTCTGAAAAGCAGGGAAATTATCCTCATCAGAAACCTTCTTCCATTTCATTTCCATGAATTGTGACACGTGATTACCCCTGAACCAATAACTGTGGTCAAGGGGTAGTAAATTCTCCCAAATTTAGTGGGCTGTCTGAGAATGGTGCAGACTTCCAAAAAATATTTACCAAGGAAAGAAGGAATGCATGTGAGGGAGGCAACCGCAGTGTCTACAACAAAGGTTTTAGTGGTTAAAACCAGAATAGCCATGTAGAGAGTGCCTGTAGTGGGTTGAAATATTTCAGGTTAATTATTGATTATGTTTATCATTTAATGTAAGTATGATTTATCATATATGACAGAACGTAATGCAGGGTTTTCCTCTCTAAGTTAGCCCTCAGTCAGAAGGAATTGTTTTATGTTGGAGCCCTTAAAGTCTTTCATGTTATGAAATGCGCTTTCAATTCCTTTATTTTGAACAAGAATTCAATTAATGATGGTTTGTAATGCTTGGAGAAACCACTTGATTGAACTGATAAAAAAGCAGGCAAAGACAGTTAACAGATTTAGTTATTATTCCTGGGAGCATGACCTCAGAATTCTAAGTGCTGAATGTCATTGTAAAAAAAAGCCACTTGATGACCTAAAAAGCTAATTCATAAATCTCTAAAACATAATATTGTGTTAAAAAAGCAACCAATAGAAGGTACATAAATATGATACCATTTAAAAACATGCAAAACAATAATACATCTTGTGAGAGGTTTATAAATATATGGTGTAAGTATAATGACATGCATGGGAATGATAAATAGCACATCAAGATAGTGATTATCTCTGAAGGAGGTGGAAGATAAATGTAATCAGGGAAGGGTATAAAGTGCACGTCAGCTGTACATGTAATGTTTTTTTCCTTAAGATGGGGGTGGGGACGTAGCTGTTATGTTACTTTAAAAAATAAAGATAGATTTTAAAAGTTACAGAGCCATGGCTTTTAGTCTATTCAAAAGGTTGTGCAACCATCACGATCTAATTCCAGAACATTTTTATCACCCTGAAAAGAAATGTTATACCCATAGCAGTCACCTCTCCATCTCCCTCAAACCCCATGAGCCCTAGGTCACCACTAATCTACTTTCTGTCTCTGGACATTTCATGTAAGTGGAATCACACAGTATGTGGCCTTTTGTGACTGGTTTCTTTCACTTGGCATATGTTTAAGATTCATCCATTCTGTAGCATGTATCAGTACTTCATTCCTTTTTATGGCTGAATAATATTCCGTTGTGTGGATATTCCACATTTTGTTTATCGTCATCAGTTGATGGACATTGGATTGTTTCCAATGTTGCTATGAATATTTGTGTACAAGTTTTCATATGAGCTTGTGTTTTCAGTTCTCTCAGATATTCCACCTAGGAGTGGAATTTCTGGGTCATACAGTAATTCTATGTTTAACTTTTTGAGAAAATGGCAGTTTCCATAGTTACAGCACTGTTTTACATTCACATCAACAACGTATGAGGGTTCCAATTTCTATTTTCACCAATACTTGTTATTGTTATTTTCTGGTTTTTTATTTGTTTTGTTTTTGTTTTATAGCCATCTTAGTGGGTGTGAGGTGGTATCATTTTGGTTTATGTTTCCAGTTCCCTAATGACATGAATGTTGAACATCTTTTTCAAGTGCTTTTTGGCCATTTGACACATCTATTCTTAACATGAGCTACTTGATTAATGGTCATATACATGGTTACAATTTTTTTATGGGGGGGCCTGGTCTCTGAGACGTAGCCATCTCGCTTCATATTAATAGAACTGAAATGATTACATTTCTAAATGAAGTGTAAAATTGTACATGTAACATTCATTGAACTCTTTTTTCTCAACTTTGTTTTCATGATCTTAAGAAAATCTGAAGAATATTTCATGGTAATAGCAGTCTAGAGCAAACTCTGTAACAACATGCCGATAGCCTTTCTGTTTGCAAGTGCATATAAATCACAAAAGTTGCGCATTTCCTGGCTTCGATCCACAAGGTGGAAAATCTACCACACTGTTTCTAATTGTAAAATCTACCAGTGTACCTCTATTTCTTTCTTGTTTTTTGAAGAGCTACTCTAAATAAATTGTTTAGCCTGAACTGTTAGAAATGTTTTGAACAGAAAAAAATGCTTCCTTTCCCAGGACTGAGAAAATGATCCTCATATAAAGAATAGTAAACTTGTGGCTCAGTATGCAGAAAGCATTAGATTAAAATTTAGTATGCTAGCCTTGTAAGACCATAACAGTACAAAAGAATGCCTCTTAAAAAGTTTACCTTTTGATTTGTGATTTCTTGGAAAATCAATTAACTGTGTTCCTCACTTCTAAATACCCTTCAACCACACATTGAATATTTATTCATTCAACAAACATTCATTGAGCAACTTCTAAAACACATCACGAATAATCGGCAAATAAATTATATAACAACTTTCTGCCTTGAATAGAGGGTTGACATCAAGCAACTTCAACTATATAAATCTAACTGTAAAGTTAAAATTTTTGATGTTCTCAATTTTAGAAAAAGTTTGTAATTACTTTTAATTTTCTCTATCTAATTCTATAAAGAAAGCCTTATCACATTTGTCATGAATAATTACTTAAAATGTGAAATAGATAGAAGAGGTCACTGAATGTCCTTTGAGTGTAGTACTGGGCATTTTCTAGTAGCCCACCTGTCTGAGGATAATCTGATTTTCTAGGGGTGCGTACCTTTGTACTGGGTTCTTTTGTTCTTACTTATACCAACCATTCTTCAACCTCAGGGCCTTTGCACTTGCTGTTTCCTCTGTCTGAAATGCTTCTTCTGTCAGTATTAGTGTTTTATGCACGCTCACTTCTTTTAGTTCTCTCCCAGTAGGGTAGCCAACCATTCTGCCAGAACGTGAGACTTTCAGTTCTAACTTCAGGACAGTCCCATGCAGTTCCTGATGGTTGGTTACCTTAGGTCTCTGCTCAGTTGCCCCTCAGTGCTGTGGTTCTCAAACAGTGATCTGGAGATCCGTCAGAGTCCCCAAGACTCTTTCAGGAGGTCTATGAGGTCAAACTAAATTCTTCATAATACAGAGGTAGTATTTGCCATTTTCACAGTGCTGACATGCACATTGATGGTGCAAAGGCAATGGTGAGTAAAACCGTTGGCACCTTAGCACAAATCAAGGCAGTGGCACCAACCTGTACTAATAGTCAATTGTATTCTTCTACTGCTATGAACTCACAGTAAAGAAACAAAACTCACCAGTTTCACGGTATGCCCCTGATTAAAGTGTAAAAAATATCGATTGTTTTGAAGTTGACCATGTGTATATGTGTTTTTAATATTGTGTGTGATGAAACAGGAAGTTCATGTAAAGGACTTCTGTATTCCAAAGTACGATTGCCTCCACGGAGAGCACTTGTGTGATTGTTTGAGTTGCAGTATGAATTAGCTGTTCTTTTTCTGGACCACAATTTTTACTTGAGTAATTAACAGTCAAACTCTAGTTATTTAAACTTGAGTATTTGGCAAAATTTTCTCAAAACTTAATAAAGTGTCCCTGACATTTGATGGCAAACAACTGGTAAAATAATAATAATAATTATTGATAATATTCAACCTTTCAAACAAAAATTAGAATTTTGAAAGACTCAGATCTGTCAGTATAAGCTGACAGTTTCTCATTACTTAAAGATTTTTCTGATGAGTTTGTTGGCAATATTAACAAATGTTATTTTTTAATGTTGTATTATGAAATGTATCAACTTTTAGAGAATCTGAATAATTCAGTGAAGCAGTATTTTCCAAATGCCCAGTACATAATGTTACAGAACTGTGCATGGATAAAAGATCCACTCAAAGCGCAAGGTAGACCAACGGATTTTATTGTAACAGAGGATGAAAAGTTCATTGAAATGGTTTCAGATTCCACATTGCAACTAACCTTTAAGGAACGGCCTACCACTTGTTGAGTTTGGATATGGTATCAAAGAAGATGCACAATCATTTGCAAAGGATATTAAAATACCCCTCCCATTTCCAACTGCATATCTGTCTGAGGCCAGATTTTCTTCATATACTTCAACCAAAAAATATATTGCAAAAGGTTGAATAAAGAAGCAGATATGAGAATCCAGCTCTCTTTTGTTACGCTAGACATTAAAGAGATTTGCAAAAAATATAAATGCAATTCTTCTATTATTTTTTTGTTTTGGAAAATACTACTTTTTCATAAAAAATATATTTATTTTAACATGCAATAGGTTTGTTTTTGTTAAGTGAATTACATGTTTTTTTAAATTTCTCAGTTTTAATCTTTGATACAGAAAATATTGGTAGATATAACTCACAAAAACAATCAAACAAAAAATTCCTTAATAATTTAAGACTTATAAAGTGTTAAAGACCAAAAGGTCACAAGACCAAAAAGTTTGAGAATGGCTGCTGTAGTGGACCCTCCCTGACCTTCGTATATAAAATAGAATCACCTCATCTCATCTCTAGCTCCATCTCTTAATCTGCTTTATTTTTCTCTGTGGTACTTATCACCTCTTGATGTATTTTATATTGATGTGTTTATTATTTGTCTCCCCTCAGTGGGATGAAAGCTCTACAAGGAATACAACTATTTTGTTCACTACTGTTATTCCCAGTATCCAGAACAGTGCCTGAATCACAGTGGGTGTTAAATATTATTGAATGAATAAATTAACATTTTTCTCTTAGAAGTTTCTGTTTTCTGTTTTCCTCTTCTGTGAATTCTGCTTGTTTCATCTGACGGCTTTCTTATATAGTGTTATATTTTCTTACCGGGTTTAAAATTTTTTATTGTGAACTTATCTTTAGCAGGGCTTATCTTTTCTAGGAGTCCCACATATTCCCGTAATAAAAAGAGTTTCACCCCGACTACCTGGTCCTTGCAAATTTCACCTCTTCAGGACCAGTTTTTATGTTAACTTCTGAGCTCAGAATTTCTGCACTACATGGGTAAGAGATATTTGAATCTCACATTCATAAGCAGTTCAAGCGTGGGGTTGGAGTTTCTCGGGTATGACTCTTCTTCCACTCATGGCTCAATGGAGGCGGCTCACTTACACGCTGCATCTCTAAGCCAACGGATGGAGTTTTGTTACTTCACTTGCATAGCTGGCATGGACACTTCTCAATTCCTGACTTGATCCAGTGAGCCCCGTCCCAGCTCCCTTTGGCCTTGACTTTTGGTCTTATGTGGGCATTTAAAGCCCTAGCCCCTAATGCCTGTATCTAGTCTCAAAGATACCCTGAATTCTAGCACATCATTCTTACCCTCAGTTACCTCTTTGTTTGTGACACAATGATTTCTCTCTGTTGCTTTCGGCTTAGCTATGTAAATGATACATATTTTAAATGTAGTTATATTTTATCCAGCATTTCTCTATATTTGAGTAGAAAACGGGTCCTTCTCACATTTGCTTAGACTGCCATATTAACCAGAATTCTTCACTTTAAAATTCCTTAATGTCTCAACTTCCTTATTCTTGAGTTCTTATTTTTGATTTATCTTTTCATGAGTCTGTGTAATTGTTCAAGTGATTTTTTGGGGAAGAATATGTGCATGATGGATTTTCTAAGTCATTAACATCTTAAATTTCTTTTTGTTGTTTTCACACTTGAATGAAAACTTGTCTGTATACAGAATTCTTGACTCAAACATGTTTTCAGAAATTTTGTAGATCTAGCACTATTGTCTTCTGAAATTTATTAATGCAGAAGGGAAGTATTGAAGTCAGCCTGATTTTTAAAAATCCTTTTTAGGTAATCTGTTTTGTTTCATTTTTCTTCCCTGGTTGCTTGTAGAAATTGTTTTTTTTATCCTCATCATTCCATATTTGTGCACAGAGGTTATCTATTCATTTTGTTAGAACATGGATGAGCTTCCCATTTTAACCTCAGCTGTTACCTTCTGGTTTCTTTTTCAAGTACTCCTATTTCTTTTAGCTTAGATCTTCGTTCTCTGTTCTCTGAATCTATTCTCTTCTATCTGCTAGTTTTTGGCAGTCTTGGAGAACTCTTTATACTTGACATCACTGACTCCATCTTTTGCAGTGTTAGTTCTGCTGTTCAATACTCTCTGTGTGTTACCTTCTTACTTTTCTTTTTTGCATCTCTTGAATTTTCTGTCTTTCTTTTTATCTCAGCTTGTATTTTTATCTTACTCTTATGTCCTTACTTGCTCTTGTTTTTTCGTGGACATCTTTGCATCTTCTTGAGGACATCAAATAATTGATTAACAAGATTTTTCTCTTTGCACCCTATAGTAATATATTATAGAGATATACAGTACTCTTTCTCTGTAATCTTTTGGGTAATTCTCTTTTTCTCTTCTGTTACAGTATTTTTTTGGTAGGGTTTGTGCTATTTTTCTGTGAGAAGTGTTCAGACTCACAGTTTGCCAACAGATACAATATATAAATTGTTCTTTGTCCCATTCCTGTTTTCTTGACTTCTTGAAGAATGAACTGTCTTCTTAAAGCTAAAGCTGCTGGTTGACAAGTTGATGTGAATATCCCCAATCCAATTTCTAGTATTCTTGTAGTATTCTTGACTGAGGTATGATCTTTTCTTGCTCATGTGACAAATTTTCTTTTTATGAGGAGGAAAATATATGTTTTAAAGAATCTGTGACATTTTACAGTTCTTCCATTAAAAGCAGTACATGAAAAATCACTACTCTCAGCACTCCATTATTTTATGTCCTGACAGAATAGGAAGATGTATTGATAAGTAAAATAAGGTACTGCCTCCTGAGTTGTCAAGTAGCACAGAAGTTACCTTATTTCAAAGCATCTCCCCAGCAAAAGTCTTTCAGATTAAGATGTATCATTACAAAATGTTCTTGGCTTATCAGTATTTGTGCTTTACTGCTCTTTCCCTAATCAGATTAATATCTAGCTGAATCAGCAGTTCTCTGGGAATGGGAATTTTATTTGAGGAAAAGGAGAAGAGTAATTTTGGAGTATGGGGGTTATTTTGAGGAGGGTAGGTTTAAGTTGGCGGTAGACCGATGGGTTCAAAAGAGGTGAATGGAAGAGGTCAAAGGAGAACTGGCTCCTTACAGCTGTGTGTGATGATGCTGCTGGAAAGACTTTCTCATGCAGCCTTTGGTGCTCACGTGGTCTTATGAATTGTTATTACCTGAGTTAATATTTTAAGATCACTTGAAAGGCTGCCTACCTCAGCTTCTTTGATTCAGACTAGTTCCATGGCTTTAAATACAGTCCAGTTTCTCCTGGTTAAGATTCTAATCAATTCCTCCCTGAAGAGAAGACAGAAAAGAGGAAGGAATGGGAGATATGTGACCACCACAGTAGGAAAATAGATCAGATTGTTACTCTAAACAGGTCTTTTTCTCTTTAGTATGAGCTCCTGCTCCTCTCTGTCTTTATTAGGAGCACTTGCTTATGTCCCTGCTGGAAGAGTGGGTTATATTCCCAGGAAATTCTGAGGGCCTTTTACCGTTATATTTGGTTAGCATTCAGTAGACTTTTTTTTTTTTTTCCCAGAATTGAACTAGCATTGTTGTTTTAACTCTTCATAAAAGTAATACATGTTTATGGAAAATTATTCCAAAAATAGAGATAGGCAAAACTATGAGTGAAAGCACTCATAGTTCCACTGTATAGTTAATATTTTCATAGGTTTGTTTTCAGAATTGTTTAAGTTCATGTACTTTTTCTTAAATGATTTGCTTTTTTTCATTTACTATATCCTGGATATCTCGGTCAATATATATCTAAATAAGCAATTTTTAGTGATTGAATAGTATTCCATTAAATATAAGCTATACCATATTTTAGCTAATTTCCTATTGATAAATATTTACTGTTACTATTATTAATATCACGGTGATGACAATCTTGTACATACATCTTTGTGCACTTATTTTTTAGGATAAAGTCCTAGAAATCAAATTGCTACATCAATGGGTGTATATTTTTAAGGCTTTGAATAATTTCCAAATTGTCCTCCAGAAAAGTTGTTCCAGTTTATATTCCCACAGTTTCACCACTTGTACAATAGAAATTATCATTTCTTTTACAAATATAAGAAAAGTGGCATCTTTTTATAGTTTTAACTTGAACTTTTTTGTTTACTTATATTTTTTCTTTTGCTCATAATTGTTCATATTTACTTCATGATTTACCTATTCACTTCCTTTCCTTGTCTTTTTCTTATTGACTTCTAGCTTTTTATATGTTACAGATATTACCCTTTGTCATTTGTTGGAAATTTTATTATTTGTAGCATAGCTTTTTATGAAATTTTTTCTAGTCAAAGTTTAAAATGTTTATGTTGCTAGAATTTTTAATCTTTCTGCTTATTTGTTTGTTTCTGAAATCCATTCCAGGCTTGGGAAAGCCTGCCCTACTCCAAGATTTTAAACAATGTCTTTTTTCAGTACTTTTACAGTGTTTTTTTTTCTTTAATATTTTAAATAAAGGTGCCTATCCATTTTCACCTGAGTGAATATCAAATGTTCCTCATTGATTAGAAACACCTTCTATATCATATAGTAATGTGTATATATATATTTGTGTCTGTTTCTAGATATTCTATACTATTCTATTGATCTATTTATTTTGGCACCAATATCATATTCACTAAATTACATTAGCTTTAAAATATCTTTAACTCTCTGGAAGGACAATCTCTTTTTTCAGAATTTTCCTGATTCTTTTCACAGTTTTTTGTTTCTTTGTTTTTCTAGATATATTTGAGAATGATTTTGTAAAATTCCAACAAGATAAAATTATTAGGGTTTTAATTAAGATTATACTAAATTCATGTGATAATTTGAGAAGAACTGATGTATTTACAACTCTGAGTCTTCACATTCAAGAACACAGTATATTGTTCTATTTATCTGTGTCTTCTCTTATGTTCTTCAGTACAGGTTTTTTCATATAGATCTCAGATATTAAGTTTATTTGTGTTTTGTATATTTTGTTTTTGGTGTTATGAGTGGGATTTTTTCCATGCTTTTTTCTATTTATTGTTGGTAACTAGAAAAGATGCTTAGTTTTTGGTATTTATTTTGTTAATAGCTTCTTTACTGAACTCTTTTTTTATTTCTAACAGTTTCTTGATAGATTTTCTTTGATTTATTTGGTACATAATGGTGACATTTGCCCAGACAAACAAAAGAGAGAGAGAATTGTGTATTAGTTTTTTTGATAATTACATCTCTTATTCTTTTTTCTTGCCATACTGCATTAACAGGAACTTCCAGAACAAACTTAAATAGCAGTGGTCTTATCAGGTAGCCTGATAACCCTCAATGAAAAGGTGAGAGATGAGCAGAGTCTTGACTGAGGTGAAGGAACAAACCAGGAAGAATCTGGGGAAAGAGATTTCCAGGCAGAGAACAGCCAGTGCAAAGGCCTTGATGAGGAATTGTGCCTGATGTGTTCCAGGAATAACAAAGAGGCAGTGTGCCTGGAGAGGAGTGGTTGAGGAGGAGACTGGTAGCAGATAAGGTTGGAGAAGGGATATGGAATGCAGATCATGTAAAGCCTTAAGGCCATTGTAAGCACTAATATTTCCTAGTATTGAACCTTTCTTGCTTGATGTATTAGGATTGCAGTGTCACAGTGAATTATTCTTTAAGCATTGCATCTGTGGTTAAGAAATGTATTTATTAAAAATAGATCTTTTTTTTTGAAAAATCTTAAGATCTATCATTGATACAATATTCACTGATGTACTCTAGTATTTAAAATGTCTTTTATCATAGTCATAATAAGCCCATTCTTTCCCCATAATAAAACTCTCTTTATGTTTTCTTATGTGAAGATGCCTGTTATACTATTGGGCAGAGCATTTAATCAGCAATATGTCAGTTTCTAGAGGCTGAGATTATTTTGAACAGCAACCACAATCGAGAGTAGCTTTGTACTTTGCTTACTTGGACCCAAACGTTAATTTAAAATCCTCAATCATTTTCAATTTTCAAGTTCTTCTGGTAGAAAAATACCTAAAGGCACCCAGGCAGCAAGAGTAGTGAAGAGTCACAAATCATAGCTAGGCTGAAACTGACCTAGTTGAGCAGATAAGTCAGCTCACTGGGAAAACTATAAGCTCCTTTGAAAAATCAAATATCCCAAGAGCAATAAAACAGGTAAAGGAAAAAAAAAAAAAAAAACGTTATTGCTGAGAGAAGCAGAATTAACCAGAGTGTTGGCACTGCTGTAAATTAAAATTTTCCAAAACAGCAATATTTTCTGACAAAGCTTGGCTGTTTGATTCTAGAATGTATCTCTAAGGCTGCTTGCAAATATTTTCTCTTCATTTGTTATCAGATGCTAAGAGAAGTTTCTGATGGTAATTTATTCTGCGAAATGACATCCTGTGATCCTATCAGTATGTTGAGGGTTATATTTGGAATATTTACCTAAATTTTACACATCGGTAGGTCTGGTTTTCAAACACAAGAATGTGAAAAATAATTTAAGAAATTAGTTGTGATAACAGAAGGAACAAAAGGAACAATGAGAAACACATTCTACAAATAGGTGGCCATAAGAAGCCCTTTTAGTTCCTAAGATTTAATAATTTATACTTGGTAGAGGGGAACTGGGCAGATCCAAAAGTTTTTGTCCCTTTAGTTCCATTAAAATATGAAGGCTCTGTAGTAGTAATGTTAGACCCCATGTAGCTTCTGCAACCCTAACTTACTACTGTCCTCAACACGTGAATCAGCGTATTGTGGGCATCTATTCTTTCTTTACCTTCCTGACTTGAGCTTTCCCAAATTCCTGCGTCTTTCTCTATTATGCCAATTTTCCCTCTGTGCCAATTCCTTTTGGTAGTAAATGTTTTTATCACAGATCCTAAGTAAATTTAAAACTTAATGTTACTGTAATTTTTCTGTAGTTATTGACTCTCTGGGATTTTTTTAGGTTGATTAAAAGAGGAAAATATGGGAGAAAAGATAAAGACAGAGTGTAAGACAGAAAGTGGGACTGAAGAGGAGAGGTAGACTAATAATAAAAACAAAGAAGCAGAAAAGACCTGGAAGTGGATAATTCACATAGGATTTTAGGGGAAGAGAAAAATTATAGATGTTTTGAACAACTGCCAACTTTTAAGTTTGGGGTATACAGGTTTCATTTTTCAGGTTATGGTAAAATAGTTCAGTTCGATGCCAATATATCCAATAGCTTTCTTTAAGATTGTTATTTTCCCATTTAAGAAAGAAGGCGTGAGCTCAGTGATGATTTTAGGTCTTAGTTAGTGATAGCTGGAACAGAACACCTTAATTTCTCAGTCCTTAACGTAAGACTTTTCTGGACTTGAACAATAAATTTGCATAAGTCTTATTTAAAAATTCCTCAGTTTGATAAGTTATATTTTCTCTGTTTTGGGGTTTCAACGTAGGTCTTTTTCAACAGATGAGTGGCAGAAACAGAATCAGAATTCAGGAATTTTGATTCTGAAATGCATAATACATGAAATACCTTACTAAACCAAAATTTATCCAGCCTGGTATTTGATCTCAAAGCATGTTTGCGGTTGTTCATGGTTACTGTTGTCCATAATAGCAACTCTGAGAGTTAGGTATATACTACAAGCAACCTTCTCTCAATAAGCTCTGAAGGACCTCATATTCAATAATTTTTTTGTTTCTTAAACTTATATACTTCCAGTTTATATTATTTTCAGAGACTGAAGTCCCTTTTTAGTTTAAGAAGTATCTCTTTATTACTTTAAAATAGTTTTACTGTTTCTATGTTAACATCATAATTTAGAAGAAAGGAAGTCAAAAGACTTGGACTTTAGTCCTGGGGTTGCCCCTAATTAATTATATAGCTTTTGTTAGCGTATTTCACTTCTCTGGAACTCATTGTCTTTTCATATAATAAATACTAAATAGCTCTGAATTATTTTCTTATTCTAAGTTAATGTGATATAATTCTTGATCATACTCTTTTTTGCCATTGTTTCCAATTTCTGCATGATTTTATAGATCTGGCCATATGTTTTCTAATTTCTGTCTTCTCAGACAGTAAAATACTAACTGCTTTGTTCTCCCTTCTCCCAATTTTAAACGTACTTTCTGATTTCCTTTGGTCGTGTAAATTGCTCTCTAATCTTCCTCTTCTTGACTTAGAGTTGATGAGAATAGCACCAAGTACTGAAGGTGTGGGCAGATATGCTGTGATATTGTATAAGTGTAAGATCGTATTTTCTGTTTTATTTTGGCTACTTTTTTTTTAATACCAGTATTTCTAGAACTTTTTTGCCATATTATTTCAAAATGTCTTTTAGGCCAACCTTTTGCCTCTGGACTAGACTATTCCTCAGCTTTTTACTATTCAGTATCATCTGAGACGGATTTCACAACCTGTCTCTCACCTTGTGGAAGTTCTTATAGCTAACATAAATCTTGGTTTCTGCAATTTAGGTTGAATTTATTTCCTTTTTCTTTTCTCTGTGGAGATGGGAACAGCCCCAAACTAGAAGTGATGCTTTCTTATGAGGGCCATACTGAATGTAGTGGAAAGATTATTTCCAGTCCAGCATCATTTTTAGCTTTTATATATCAAAGCTTCCTGACTTTCATTTGAATATTCATGGTCTCAGGAGATGCTATTCTTTATGGCCCAAATGAAATAACAGTTACCTATCTAATATTAATGTTTATTATATCTTTTGCTAGTGAGAACCAAATGAGGTACTAAAATAAAAAATGAGTTCTCAAAAGCCATTTGTGGACTCGGCAGATTTGTTTTATTTAGTATAACTACAGTCAGGGCACTGGGTTTTTGCCTGTGGTTTCTAGATTTTTAATCTCATTATTTTATTAGTCATATTGTATATGTGATTTATTCATCTGTATCTTCCTTATAAGTGATGAGTATAGAAACTTGTTTTTAAAAACAATCTGTCTAATACTACTCAGTCATAAGAAAAGACACAATTGTCCCATTTGCAACAACATGGATGGACCTAGAGGGTATTATGTTAAGTGAAATAAGCCAGAGAGAGAAGGACAGACACTGCATGAACTCACTCATATATGGAATATAAGTGAACACACGGACAGAGAGAACTGATTGGTAGTTACCAAGGGGAAGGGGGCTGGGGGGTGGGCACAAGGGCTGAAGGGTTACATCCACAAGGTGATGGACAAACAAAAATGTACAACTAAAACCCCACAGTGTTATAAACTATTAAGACATCAATTAAAAAAATGGTTAAAAAAAAAAGGAAAAAAAAAACCAAATAATCTGTCTTGAAGCAAATCTCAGTGTGTAGTCAAAAAGCTTTAGTACCTAAGCTAAGAAATGTGCTAGGTATTGGAAAGGAAGAAGACACATTCTCTGCCCTTGAGGAGTCTATAATCTTGCTGGGGGAAAAGATTATAAAAATTGTAACTATAAAGCACTTATAAAATAATATATGATAGTGCATATAAAATAAGATGTTTATTGTGAATTTTCTGTTGCATTTTAAAGATTAATACAGAAAATATTTTATACTGTACATATCTGCTCTATTAACTAAGTCATCATAAAATGTCTAATTAATTGTTTCATCCTGATATTTGTTTTTTCACTTTAAAGGTTCAGGAGTTTTCTGAAAAATCCTTCTTCTTACAGCTTTTGAAAACTCGCAAAAATGCCTTAGAAAGACAGTGCAGTGAAATTATAAACCAAAGGATTATGCTTCTCCAAACCTTTGTAAGTCTCCAGTCACTTAGACAAAATCTATTTAACTAACTGTGTCAAAAAGTATTTAAATATACTTACGTGTACTTTCAGAAAATTATCCGTATGCATATTGGCAGGTAGTCCTGTTCAGCTATGGAAAAGTATTAAGTGCTGTTTAAAACCAGTTGGTAGGGTAATATAGTTTGAAAGAATTCTATTGGCAGGGATGTGATATAGAAATTATTTGCAATTGTAATAAGCATAAAAGAAACAGTGAAACTGATTTGAATTGCTCAGGCTTCAAGACCTTGGTTTTAATGCTTTTGAAAGGCAGAGAGGTTCATACTCAGGCATATTTATGGATGTGGATGAAAAGATAGATTTTGTTTATCTTTTTATCATAAGTCAGAGCCAACGGGCTCAGTAGTTTTAAATCACAGGGCAGTTTAGGAATATGACTTGTAGTTAATTGACATTACAAAGAAAATATATTTTAAAATATTAAAAATAAATATCTAAAGTCAAAATCAACAGAATCAGCCACCAGTGGTTGTAAATGACATGACCGGTTTCTGAATGTTGCTCATAATTAGTTGACATTCCTTCGAAAAAAATAGAAAAATACAGTAATGTTTAGGTTCTAGCATTGTAAAAAAGTTTAGGTTCTAGCATTGTCCACAGTTTTTGGAAATTATCTTTCTACTCTACGTTGATATTTCATAAAATGTAAACTATTATTTAGAACTGAATTTGAAATGAATATATAATTTTAACTTCATTGTCTCTATTTTAAAAGGTTTCTTTGACTTTCCTTGTTTGTTTTTCTTTTTTTTTCCTGTAAAGTGGTAATTCCTTTGAGTAGAGATTTTCATTTTCAAGTTTGATCATTTAATTATTTTACCACTCAATTTTATATTACAATGACAAAATGGCATATATGGTTATAAGTTTAATACACAAACACACATATAATGATGAGTGGTAGAATTTCTATGTCAATAATTCTCCCAAAACATTAAGGATAAATCTTTCATGTAAAAATAGTTGGTTGGTATTACCTAATAGCTTCAGTTTTTTATTAATATTGCTGGAGGAGTAAAGCATTTAAAACCAGGAAGTATAATTTTATATTTTTGTTGTTAATAATTCCAAATGATTGCATTTTAAATCACTAAAGAAAACTGTTATTGCAACTAACACCTATATTTGCTCTTTTATTTCTGTTTTTCAGGAGGCTACAAAGAAAAAAGTAACAGAGGACAAGGAAAAATTTATTAAGGAAATTACAGACTTCAATAATGAGTATGAAATAACAAAGAAAAGAGAGCTTTTGATGAAAGAAAATGTCAAGACTGAAATATCTGACTTAGAAAACCAGGCAAACATTTTGGAAAGGGGTATGAATACACAATACCATCTCATTTATCTGGCATTAATGAAAATAACTTATTCTGAATCAATGGATTTTCTAGAAATTTAACTCTATAATAAGCAAATTGGGTTATTGCATAGCTGTTCTTTTACTTTTTATCTTAATTATCCTAATAGATATGTATCTTTTATTGTAAGCAGTCTCAAATTCTTTAGAAGTAGGTGGGACATGAGCATTTGGTCATTCATTCAATGAACAAATACCTGTTTACTATCTGTTATATGATAGGTACTGTTCTGGGTCTGGGGGATATAAAACTAAAAGTGGAGGAGTCATATATGTAAGCAGATATTTACAGTGCAGTATGGTAGAAGCTGTAATAGGGGTAAGACTGGTGCTATAATCCTCATTTTACCATCAATCCAGTTTAAACTGGGAAACAAGGCTTCACAGTGGGTTGGGGAGAATTTCATTTCAGGAACACTAGTATTCAGGTTATTGCAATCTGTGATAAGATCCTGAACTAAAGAAGTTGCCAAAGAGAGGAGAAAGTGAATTAAAGGGATGTTAAGGAAGAATGACAGGACTTTGTCACTGATTAATGTAAACAGAAATAGAGAAAGTCAGGCATGAATCACAGTTTTCAAACTTCAGAGATCGGGTAGAATATGGTACCAGAAAGAAGAGCAGAGGTGGAGAAGCCTGTCTGAACTATAGTCTTTTCTGGGCAAAAAGACTGAGTTTTGTTTCATGTATTTTGAGTTGGAGATGTCTATGGTATAAACCAGTGGAGATGTCCAGGTGGCAGCTGGAAATTTGCTTGTGAAACTGATGAGAGATCAGAGCTAGATATTAGGTTTGGACTAAGTCCAGAGGAGTTGCTGACATCATTCAGAGGGAACGTATAGAGGGAACATAGAGGAGGAGCAAAGACCAAAGACAGAAACTGGAAAAGCATAGTATTTAAGGAAAGGAAGAGAAGAATGAGACAGAGTAGTCAAAGAGGGCAAGAGGAGAACCAGCAGAGAGTAATATTTTGGAAACCAAAAGCAAAAAAAGTTTTCCTCAAATGATTAGGAATCAAAATAGGATATTAATTTGACAGTCAACATGTCAAGAGCAGTATCTTAGAGTTGAGTGGTAGAAGAAGACTGGTTGTGATAGATGGAGGAATCAATGGAAGTGGAGGAAGTGGAGAATGAAGATATAAATGATAGTAAATGCACATGAGTTTTTAATGGAGCTTTTCTAAAATGTACTATTACTTTGATGCCTTTAGTAAGTGGAGAATAATAAACACATTTAATTTTTTTATTGACTTGGAGCTATCATTATGTATAGTTTATTGTTGTGCTTTGCATTTGACAGTTGTTATTATTGTAGGTAATATTTATTAGGCTTATACTATATAAAAACTACCATCCTGAAGATTATAAATGCTAAAGTCAGGTTGACTGAATTTAAATCTCAATTTCACCACTTAATAACTGTGATTTGAGGTAAGATGTTTAAGTTTTCTTTGCCTCGGTTTCCTCGTCTAAAAAGATGAGGGATAATAATAATGACCTTAACAAGGTTGTTGAGAGCGTTCAGTGAAAGAACATTTAAGCACATAGATTGCTGCCTGGCACATAATTAAGTCTTCAAAAATATGAGGATTATACTTTTTAACTGGTCTTATTTTATAAATGAATGAAATGAGGTTCTCAGAGATAAATTACTTTGGGTAGAAAGTGTGGGACAGAGGTTCTTAACCTAAGTGCACATCTGGGAAGCTTAAAAAAATGCTAAATGCTTGAGTCTCATCCTAGACCTATTGAATCAGAATTTCTGTTGGTGAGGATAGGGAACATATGTTTTTTAAAGTCCCTTAAGTGATATTGATATGTACTGCTATTTCATAACTGTAAGTGTAAAATACAAAGTTAAATAGTTATTAACTTTAGGAGATACTCTGAAGCTAACTTTCTTTAAAAAGTCATAGTTATCATCACTTCTATTCAACATAGTATTGGCAATTCTAACCAAATCAATTAGGCAAGAAAAAGAAATAAAAGGCATCCAAATTGAAAAGGAAGAAGTAAAATTATCTCTGTTGCTGGATGACATAATCTTATATATAGAACACCTAAAGATTCCACAAAAAGACTGCAGAGCTATTAAATACAGCAAAGTTGCAGAATACAAAACCATACACAAAAATCAGTTGTATTTCTAAGTACTAGCAATGTGCAATCCAAAAA
Source organism: Tapirus indicus (assembly GCA_031878705.1). NCBI lineage: Eukaryota > Metazoa > Chordata > Mammalia > Perissodactyla > Tapiridae > Tapirus > Tapirus indicus. The sequence continues at coordinate 15,623,776 of CM062921.1, read as the reverse complement.
GGAAATTTAAAAATTCCATTTGTAACAGCATTAAAAATAGTAAAATTCGTGGGAATAACTTTAACCAAGGAGGTGGAAGACTTATACACTGAAAACTATAAAACATTGCTCAAAGAAATTAGAGAAGACCTAAATAAATAGAAAGACATCGTGTTCATGGATTTGTAAACTTACTATTATTAAGATGACATTATTGCCCAAAATGATCTACAGATTCAGTGCAATCTCTATCAAAATCCTAACAGTAATTTTTTTTTGTGAATAGAAAAACCCATCCTAAAATTCACATGGAATCCCAAGGGATCCCAAATACCCAAAACAGTCTTGAAAAGGAAGAACAAAATTGGAGGACTCGCTTTCTGATTTCAAAACTTAAATGCTACAGATTTAAAATGGCACAGTAATCAAAACAGTGTGGTACTGGAATAAGGACAGACATATAGAGCAATGGAATAGAATAGACAGTGCAAATATAAACCCTCATGTATATGGTCAAATGAGTTTTGATAGGTGTGCTAAGAGTATTCAATGGGAAAGGAAAATCTTTTCAACAAATAGTGCTTGGAAAACTGGATACCACATGCAAAAGAATGAAGTTGAGCCCTTACCTTACACCGTATACACAAATTAACAAAATGGATCAAAGTCTTAAAATTTAGAACTAAAACTATAAAGCTCTTAGAAGAAAACATATGGGAAACACTTCATGACATTGGATTTGGTGATGATTTCTTCTTGGATACCAAAAACACAGGCAACAAAAGAAAAAATATGTAAATTATACTTCATCAAAATTAAAATCTTTTGTGCATCTAAGTACTCTATCAAGAGAGTAAAAACACAACCAACAGAATGGGAGAAAATATTTGCAAATCACATATTTCATAAGGGATTAATATCCAGAATATAAAAAGAACTCCTACAACTCAACACTTAAAAAAATAAACAACCCAATTGAAAAATGGGCAAAGGACTTGAATAGACATTTCTCCAAAGAAATGGCCAATAAGCACATGAAAAGATGCTCAATATCACTAATCATTAGGGAAAAGGAAATCAAAACCACAATGAAATAACACATCACGCTCATTAGGATGGGTTTTATCAAAAGAAATTCAGTCTCCACATGATGTTCATAGTGTTCAGGATGCAATCCAAAATTACTCGACCTATGAAGAATCAGTGAAATGTGACCTAGTGTCAAAAGAAAATCAGGAGATGCCAAACCCACAGTGATCTAGACATTGGGATTATCAAAGACTTTATAGCAGCTATTATAAACTATGCTCAATGAGTTAAGGAAAATACGCTTGTAATAGATGAAAAAATAGGTAATCTTAGTGGAGAAATAGAATATGTTCAAAGGAATCAAATGAACATTTTAGAACTGAAAAGTACAGTATCTGAAATAAAAATGGTGCTAAATAGGCTTAAGAGCAGAATGGAGCTGATAGAGGAGCCAGTGAACATGAAGATAGATCAATAGAAATTATCCAGTCTGAAGAAGGAAAGAAAATTGAAACAAACCAAAAAGTAGAACCTCAGGAACATGTGGGACAATTTCAAAAGGTCTAAAAAGTGAGTGATTAGAATCTCTGAAAGAGAGGAGAGAGAATGGGCTAGAAAATATATTTGAAGAAATCATAGCAGAAAATTTCTTAAATTTGCTGAAAGACATTAATCTACAGATTCAAGAAGCTCAGCAAACCCAAGCAGGATAAACTCAAAGAAATCCATGTCTGGGCACATAAGAATAGTCAAAACTATTGAAAAGCAAAAATAAAGAGAAGAATCTTGAAAATATGGAACAGTGAATCAAAAGACCATGTTCCTGTCACTAGAAACCATCAAGGCAAGAAGACAGTGGAATAACACCTTGAAAAACTGTTGAAAGAAAAATAAATCTCTATATCCAATGAAAATATCCTTCAAAAATGAAGGTAAAATAAAGACATTTTCAGATAAAGGAAAATTAAGTGAATCTGTTGCCACCATGCCTGAACTACGAGAAATACTAAAGAAAGTCCTTCAGATAGAAGCAAAAATGATACCAGAGTGAAACTCAGATCCTCCTGAATGAATTAAAATGAGAAATGGCAAATATGTGGATAAACATAAATACTTATTTTTTCTCTTAATTTTATTGTTAATTATATATTTTATTGTTAATAAATTTTGTTAATATATAAATGTATTCATTTATAATTGTTTAAAGTAAAAAGTATATTGTCTTGTGGAGTTTATAATGTGTGTGGAGGTAATATTTATACATGTGTCATATGCGTATATGACAGCTATAACATAAAGGACTGGAGAGGGGAACTGTAAATGGACCTATACAGTCCTATATAACTCTCAGAAAACCAGAAACAGAAGGGAATTGTCTCGATCTGATAAAGAACCTGTATGAAAAGCCTACAGCTAACATTATACTTAATGGTGAAATATTGAATACTAACATCATACATAGTGGTGACATATTAAATACTTTCCCACCAAGATTGAGGATAAGGCGAGGATGCCCATTCTTACTATGTCTATTCAATATGGCTCTGGATATCTTAGCCATTTTAGCCATTGCAATAAGACAAGGGGAAAAACAAGCATAAAGATCAGAAAGAATAAAAATAAAATTGCCTCTATTTGCAGATTACATGATTGTTTACATAAAATATGTTAAGGAATTTATAAAACAGTTACTAAAATTAATGCCAGTATAGCAAGGTTGCAGGATAAATGTCGCCTGGGTCAGAATGGATCAACTGTGAAGGGACACAATCTTTTGGGGTTGATGGAAATATATGGTTTCTTGATTCTGGTGATGGTTTCATGGTTATATATGATGGTCAAAACTCATGGAATTGTATGCTCTAAATAGACGTAATTTATGTAAATTATTCCTCTATAAAATTGGTAAAGAAAAAAAGACCTTGATACCACAAATACTTCTACTTTGTGTTCTTTCTTCCAGAAACATGGATTTATTTTAACAGATTTGCTTCCATGGTACCTGATACTGTTCGTTCTTTATACTTTCAGAAAGTCTTGTCTCTAGGTATTTCATGACATTTCCATGTGAAACTTTAATCTCCATAATGGCAGAGACTTTGTTTTCTTTCATGCTCTTATCTCCAACAGTATGAATGAGTTAATTATATATTGATGACTGCTTCCAAAGGAGAAGTACAAAATGATATGAGAACATATAAGGGGATCTAACCTGGACTAGGTTGTTAAGAAAGATCTCTTTGAGCAAGTGACTTTCAGACTGAGGTCTGAAGAGTAGTAGGGATTAGCCAAGAGAGATTTGAGTGTAGATGTCAGAAAATTGAATATTTAAGTTAAGAGCTCAAAGAGAGGTTTGGACTGGAGCTATTAAATTTTGGGAGTCACCCAGGGAGAATGTATTAAAAGAAAATAATAGAACCCTGAGAAACACCAGGATTTTCAAGGCAAGAAGAGGAAAAAAGCCAGCTGTGCCTGAGAAAGAGCTTCAAGAAAGGTGGGCAGGGCACATTGCTGTGTGAAGTTGGGATCACATACGGGAGAGAATATTTGAAGGAGTGATTAACCCATATTGAATGCTGCCAAACTGTCAACCATAAGGACTAAGATGCAGCAGTTGGAGGTCCCTGGTGATCTTTGAGGAAAGCAGCGGTAGTAAGAGGGGAAGGAGTTTGAGTAAGAGGGGAAGGGCAGAAGCCAGGTTGTAATGGGTTGAGCATTGGGTGGTGAGGAAATGGCAACCATTGAGTGTAGACATTTCTTTGAAGAAGATTCTCTGTGGATAAGATAGAGTCCACTAACCAAGGGTGGTGTGAAGCCCCAGGAGTGTTTTTAGTGGACCTCAAGTTGTCCTTTTTTCATTTTCTTTTTTGAGATGGGGAATGTTTGAATATATTTAAATGCTGATGGATTGGAGCCAGTGAAGAGGTAGAGTTGAAGATTCAGGAGAGAAACAAAGTTCCCAGAGAAGCTAGGAAATGGTGTACAAGGTGGCAGAACTGTTGGTGTTTTGAGAAGAAAACAAAACAAAATAAAAATAAAAATCAGGAAACAACATAAATAACCATCAATAGGGGCCTCTAATTATCTGAGTATATTTTCCACTATACTTTTGTGAATTTATTTGGTTGGTAAAATCTATTAACAAAACTGCTAGATCAAAGGAAAATATTAAAAGATTTAATGCCAAATTATGCTCCTTAAAACACTGAATTAATTTTCCTTCCAACTGTGTAGGAGAGCGCCTGTTTTCCTATATTGTTACCCATACCATTACCAAGATGGGCATTATCAATAACTTTAATCTTTGCCAATATGACAAGTAGTAAAGATATTATTTTCATTGTTGGTTTAATTAACGTTTCTTTGATTTCACATGACATTGAATTTATTTCTCTGAATTTATTGACCACTTATATTTCTTTTTCTTTTTCATGTTCTTTGTTCATCTTTCTATTTTTTGTTCTTACTGGTTTATATTAACTTCTTATAAATTAAGGAAGTTAGCCCTGTGTCATGTTATAAATCTTATTTCATAGTTTATTACTTACCTTTTGACTATACTTAGTGTGTGTGTGTGTGTGCGCGCGCGCGCGCGCACGCGCGCATGCTCCTGTGTGTGTCTGAATGCCATATAGAAATTTTAAATTTTTGCAGTCATCTTGATCAGTCTTTTCCTTTATGGCTTCTGGATTTTTATCTCCAGCTTAGAAAGGTTTTCTCTGTGTAACATTAATAAAAAAAAATTCACCTCTGTTTACTTGTGGTAATATTCTGTTTCATTTTTCCCATTTATATTTTATATCCACCTATAGTTAATTTTGGTGTAAGAGGTTAGAGACTCAACTTTATTCTTTTTCAAGTGACTGGTCAGTTATTTAACACTATTACATAATTCATCTTTTTCCAACCAGTTTGAATTTCTATATTTATCATATCTTAAATGCATATTATATGTGTGTGTGCATGTATGTGTTGTTTCTGTACTCTATCTTCTCTACTTTGTTTTTTAACTATTCTAGTTTCATAGCATGGGTTAATATTTAGCAGAGCAGTCCTTTCTCCTTACTCTTCATGATTGATTGTCCTGTGTTTATTTTCCTAGATAAAATTGTCTCATTTTATGAAGTTCAAAAAATCTTGTATTTTAATTAGAATTGCATTAATTTTATTAATGAATTTAGAGAGAATTGATAACTTCACAATCTTGAGCCTTCCTATCCAAAAACAAGATAGATATTTCAATTAAGTCTTTGCCTTTTTCTTGTTAATATTTCTCTAAGTATTACTAACTACTGTAAATGGGATTGTTCCCTGTGTTATATTTTCTTACTGGTTGTTGGCTCTTTATAAGTAAAGTAATTTTTTTCATATTCTAATTTTCTAATAAGCCACCAGACTGAATTCTCTTATTGTCTGTACTTGATTTCACTGGGTTTTCTATGTATAATTGTGTCATCTTCAACTAATGATAGTTTTGTCTTTGTTTTCCAATATTTGTTACCTTTTAAAACTTAATTTCATTGGCTGATACTTAGAGAACACTGTTAAATATTAGTGATTGTGTTAGTTTGTCCAGGCTGAGTAACAGAATACCATAGACTGGGTGGCTTATAAACAGCAGAAATTAATTACTCACAGTTCTGGAGCCTAGGAAGTCCAAGATCAGGGTGCTGGCAGATTCCATGCCTGGTGAGGACCTGCTTCCTGTTTTGCAGACCATCTTCTTTTGCTGTGTCCTCACGTAGTGGAAGGGGCGAGGTAGCTCCTCGGAGTCTTTTTATAAGGGCACTTAATCACCTACCAAAGGCCCCACTTCCTAATACCATCACACTGAGGGTCAAGATTTCAATATATGATTTGGGGAGGATACAAATACTGTCTTCAGTATTTATGATACTGGATACCATTCTTTATTACTAATTTTTGAAGAAATACTTCTAGAGTTTTACTATTAATCGTGATGCCAGATTGAAGCTCTTTCTCTCTTCTCTTCCTCCCTCTCTCCCCTCTTCCTTCCCTCCCTCTTCCCCTACCCTCCCCCTTTTGAGATAATCATATATGCTTTTCCTACTTTAATCTATTAACATAGTGAACTTTATGAATAAATATCCTACTGTTAACCTTACTTAGCTGTGGTTCTTAGTCTTCTAATGTATTTCTGAGTTGTGTTTGATAATATTTTTCTTTAAGATTTTTGCACCAATATTTAAGTGAGATTAAACTTCTGTGTGTGTGTTATTGACTTAGAAAGAATGTAAAAGCTGCTTTCTTTCTCCAGCTGAAAAAATATAAATACTAGAATTATCTGTTCCTTCAAGGTTCAAAAGAATTCAACTATGAAACTGTTTCTGATGAATTTTTTTCCCTGGTGGTGGTGGTGATGGAGAAAGCAGTTGTTCAAATTTTAAGCAGATATTAGAAGCCATTTTCTTCCCAGAGGAGTTTTAGTTTCCATTTGTTTTCTTACCTGTCAGTGATTGCTCTTCCATTGCTTCTTCTAACTTGTACGATGGCATCTGTTATTTCCTGACTCTTGATTTCTCTCTTCTCTCTTCCTTCTTCCCTTGGCTTCCCCCTCTCACCTTTCCCATTAAGCTTTTAGCCCATAACTTTGATTAGTCAGCCAGTTTCATTGGGTTTTGAATAATCTTCACCCTCAACTCTCCATTGCTGTTTTATTATTTTCTACTACTCAGAGTGTTTTTTAAACTGCCAGACATCTTTGATTTATTAATTTTTAACCCCAGAGTTGGATTCTGTTCTCATTCCTTGAAACTGCCAACATATTAACACCCATGTATTTTTTAAAGAAATTATTAGTACTAGATTATTACAATGAGCCTTGTAATTTAGTTATCTTCTGTTTAAAAATGTCACAATAGACATAGCAAACCAAGTTCCTCACCTTGTTTTCCCGTCTCTGCACAACTTGGCATTCTCCACCTTCCAGCCTTACCTAGTGGCCCTTGCTCTTTGTGCTAAAGCCAACTTGCCTGTTTTGTTCCTTACATTGTGCCATGCTTCCTCCTGCCTCAGGACCTTTGAATATGCTCTATTTGGAATACTTTTCTTATCTTTTATCTACTTAACTTGGTCATTCTTCTGAGCTCAGCTCAAATGTTACTTCCTCAGGAGATCCTTCTCTGACACATACCCCTTCATCCCATATTAGGTCAATTCCTCTGGTCATATTCTCTTGTGGTTCTCTCTACTTTTTCTTTAGAGTATTATAATTATTTGTTTTATTATTTGATTCATATCTATCTCCCCCACAAACATGTAAACCTCCTCAAGGACAGGAACTCCGACTGTTTTGCTCACCAATGTATTTCTAAAATGTGCTTAATGTATTCATTCATTCATTTGGTAATTTTTTGTGCATTTTTTGTGTATCAGGCACTGTTCTAGGCATTGGTGATGCTGCAACAAGCAAAAAAAATCCCTTCCCTGATGGAGCCTACATTCCAGTAGAGGGAGACTGATAAAAATTAATTAATTAATTAGAAATAATGTTAAATAGTGATAGGGCTGAGGAGAACAAAAAAGGGAAGCAAGAGGATAGGTAGCTTAGGGTCAGGGTTGGGATGCATGTGCATGTGTGTGTTAGAATTTAGATGGATGTCCTGGGAAGGCCTCACTGATAAGGTGAGTTTTGAATAAAGAAGTCAAAGAAGCAAGGGAATGAGCCAAATGAATATCTAGGGTAAGAGCATTTCTGACAGAAGAGATAACTAATACAAAGACCCCTGAAGGGAGATTGTCCCTAATCTGATTTTGAGGAAAAGCAAAGAGTCTAATGTCACTAGAGTAGAAGGAGAGGTCATAAGGTCAGAGAGGTGACAAGAATCCAGATCATTTAAAACCTTGTGGGCCATTCTAAAGACTTTGGCTTTTCCTGGAGTGAGATCAGAAGCCATTGAAATGTTTTGAGCAAAGGAGTAAAGGGTCTCACATATTTTAACGGGATCACTCTGGCCACTACTGAGAACACACTTAATGGAGGTAAAGGCAGAAATGGAAACCTAGGAGACTGTGGCAGTAATGAGGCCAGAGATGATGACGGCTTGGATCAGGGATGTAGCAAGTGAAATAGTGAGAGAGCTTCAGATTCTGAATATATTTTGAAGATAAACAAGCAGGATTTCATCATGGGTTAGATGTGGGGTGTGAGAGAAAGAGGTGTTCAAGTTGACTCTGAGGTTTTTGGGCTGAGCAACTAGAAGTATGGAGTAATTGGCATTCAATATATATTTGTGGAATTACTAAATATTTATTCATTTTAAATATCTGGTAATTCATAGATAAAAGGGTCCATTACTTTTGGCTTAAAATAGTGACTGTAATGAGTGTCATAACATTTTTCTGAAAATGTCCCCCTTACTCATTTCTCCCAGCTGGTGAATCAGTTTTTCTTGGATGTTAGATAAGAAGCATATTACACTCTTTGCTTGCTAATATCCTTTAGTGATAGGCAATGTACAGTCATGTGAGAAAGACAACTCATATGTCAAAAGATGGGAATGAATTTTCGTTGTCTTAATTTGGTTTAATATTCATAGCCATAAAACCTAGCTATTGATTAGAACTTTGTGGGTTTTAGGCAGTGGAAGGAAGTAAAAAGTTCTCACTGTATCAATTATACCTCAGTAAAGCTGTAAAGTAAAAATAATAAAATTAATATGAGACAATAGAAAAGTAGGGAAAAAGTTATGACCACAGAGTTAATTTTTTTTCTGTTATGTAAACTTCATAAGGAATTGACATATTTGTTTTATTTTTTTCTTGGAAGAATCAATTTTGGGATTATGCCTTTTCAGTTTAGCCTAGAGAGTCAGGACTAAGAAAAATAATATATTCTCTACCTTAGGAATGTTTAACTCCAAAATTTCTCCATCATTCTTGTCTAAGTTTTACAAAGATATTTTACCATAGAATGTCTAATAAATCAACTAATAATGAATAAAATATTATATCATTTTTATCTCTTAAAGATTGTGTTATGATATTCTGAAATGCCTCTATTAATTATTGGCATGTACTTATGTTTGTATTTAAAATTTTTATTTATTAAAGAAGTAGAAGCACAAATGTGAGTCTATTATTTTTCTTTTTATAGAATTGTCCATTTTTAATCATCTGAATTAGTGGACAAAAACATGGAGGATGATAAGAAATCTTTAAAGTCAATTATATGATTTAGTTCAATTCAACATACTTTCTTGAGAACATACTATGTGCCCTGTATATACTGTGCCAGGCGCTGGACAAGAATTGGGGTTTAAAGATGAATGAGGCATAGTTCCTGATTTCAAGGAGCTTCTGGTCTAATGTGGAAGATGGATAAGTAAAAGGATAACTTAAATATTATGTGGAGAACTTACACTATGATTATGAAGGAGCAACTTGATGCAACTTTCCCTCTTAGCACAAACAACTAGAAAGCTGGACAAAAAAATGTGAAAAACTATTTAGATGTTAAGGACAAGAGACAGTGTAAGACTGTGATCCCTGAGAGAAGGGAAACAAATGAGGTAAGCTCTATGATTGCCCCAGTGTTCTACCTGGATGCAGTTTTTGGACAGCAGCACTGGGAGGAGGAACTTAAGCAAAGCAAAGTGGTCTGATTGAGTTGAGGATACAAAGACTGGAGTTCAGGGAGGCTGAGTTAGCTGGAATTTTCAGGACAATGTACTTGAGAAGAAAAAGCTAGACCAAGAAGAACCTCCAGAAATCTGCATAGAGGTTCCTTTGAGTCTTTGGCTGTATATTACTCTGTGCCTATATAGGGAAAACTCCACTAGGCCAAGGAAAGGAAAACTGCTGGGGAGTGATAAAGTCAACAATTCTAAGAGCTCACACAGGACTGAGAGACATTCATGTTTCATCCTGTCAGGATAGAAAGATCTCATTGAACAGAAGAGTCCTGCCTTAATAGTAGAATTAAATTAACCTTGGATTTAAGGCTATTTTAGACCCACTCTTAAAAAAAAAAATCTTAATTGAGCCAGCCCCGAGGGCCTAGCAGTTAAAGTTCAACATGCTGTGCTTCAGCAGCCCAGGTTCAGTTCCTGGGCATGGAACCACACCACTCATCTGTCAGTAGCCATGCTGTGGTGGAGGCTCACATAAAAGAACTGGAAGAACTTACAACTAGACACAATGATCTACCGGGACTTCAGGGAGGAAGGAAAAAGGAGGAAGATTGGCACAGATGTTAGCACAGGGCAAATCTTCCCCTGCCAAAAAAAAAAAAAAAAGTCTTAAAAACAAGGTTTGAACCTTATTGACAAGTTACTTAACTGCCTGTTAAATAATAAGCATCAACATGCTTCAGGGGAAGATAGCAAAACTCAAACATTCAATAAAATAGTAAACACAATGCCTAGTATCCAATCAAATATCACTGGACATGTGAAGAAGCAGCAAATTGTAACTCATAGCAAGGAGGAAATTGTATTAATAGAAACATACTCAGAAATCACAGAGATGATGCAATTAGCAGAGAAAGACTTTAAAATTGCTCTTATAAATATTATAAATATAGTCAAGGACATGAATTTAATAAAGAGATAAATGGAAGATATACAAAATAATCAAGAACAGAAAAAGCATTTGGCAAGATCTAACACACTTTCATGAAAGAAAACATTCAGTAAACTAGGCGTAGAAGGGACTGTCCTCAACCTGATAAAGGGCATCTATGGAAAACCTGTAACTAATGTCATTCTTAATGATGAAAGAATGAAAGTTTCTCACCTAAGATCAGGAAGAAGACAAAGATGTTGACTCTCACCACTTCTCTTCAACAGTGTAGTAGAGATTTTAGCCAGGACAATCAGGCAAGAAAAAGAAAGGAAAGACATCCGGATTGGAAAGGAAGAAGTAAAACTATCTCTGTTTGAAGATAACATAATCTTGTGCATAGACAATCCTAAGGAAATCCACAGGAAGACTATATGAGCTAAAAAAAAGTTGAGTAAGGTTGCAGAATATAAGATCAATATACAAAAATCAATTACATTTCTATATACTAGCAATGAAAATTTGTAAATGAAATTAAGAAAACAATTCAATTTACAATAGCATCAAAAAGAATAAAATACTTAGGAATATATTTAATAAAAGTGCAAGACTTGTACACTAAAACTACAAAAAACATTGAAGAAAATTGAAGAAGACCTAAGTAAGTGGAAAGACATCCTAAGTTGATGGATTAGAAGATTTAATATTGGTAAGGTGGCAATACTCCTAAAAGTGATGTACAGATTCAATGCAACCTCTATCAAAATCCCAGCTGGCTTTTGGTAAAAATTGACAATCTGACCCTAAAATCCATTTGGAAATGGAAAGAACCAAGAATAGCCAAAGCAATCTTGAAAAAGAACTGAATTGCAGAACTTACACTTCCTGATTTCAAACTTACTACAAAGCTGTAGTAATCAAGACACTGTGGTACTGGCATGAGTATGGGCATATAGATCAAAGAAATATAATTGACAGTTCAGAGATAAACTCATACAAGTATGTTCAATTGATTTTTGACAAGGATCCTAAGACAAGTTAATGGGAAAAGAATAGTCTTTTTAAATAGTGCTGATAACTGGATATACACATGCAAAAGAATAAATGTGGACATCTACCTCACATTATACACAAAAATTAAAATGAGTCAAAAACCTAAATTTAAGAGCTAAAAATATATAACTCTTAGAAGAAAGCACAAATGTAAATCTTCATGACCTTGGATTAGGGAATGATTTTTTAGATATTCACAAGCAACCAAAGAATAGATAAATTGGATTTCAAAATTAAAAACTTTTGTGTTTCAAAAGATGCTATCAAGGGACCGACCGGGTGGCTCAGGGGTTTAGTTCGTGCTTGGCAGCCCAGGGTTCGCCGGTTCGGATCCTGGGCGCGGGCAGACGCACTGCTTGTCAGCCATGCTGTGGCGGCATCCGATATAAAGTAGAGGAAGATGGGCACAGATGTTAGCCCAGGGCCAGTCTTCCTCAGCAAAAAGAGGAAGATTAGCAATGGATGGGGCTGGTCTTCCTCACACACACACACACACAAAAGATACTATCAAGCATGTGAAAAGACAACCCACAGAATTGGAGAAAATATTTGCAAATCATCCATCTGATAAGGAACTAGTATCCAGAATATATAAAGAACTCTTGCAACTCAACAATAAAAGGAAAAATAACCCAATTCTAAAAATGGACAAAGGATTTAAATTGGCATTTATCCAAAAATGGTATACAAATAGTCATGTGAAAGATGCTCAGCATTATTAGTCAGTTGGGAAATGCAAATCAAAACCACAATGAGATGCCACTAGTGTGGATGTAATAAAAAAGGTACAGGGGCTGGCCTGGTGGCATAGTGGTTAAGTTCACGTGCTCCTCTTTGACCTGGGGTTTGCAAATTCAGATCCCAGGCGCGGACCTACGCACTGCTCATCCAGCCATACTGTGTCAGGTGTCCCACATATGAAGTAGAGGAAGATGGGTACAGATGTTAGCTCAGGGCCAATCCTCCTCAGCAAAAAGAGGAAGATTGGTCATGGATGTCAGCTCAGGGCTAATATTCCTCACACACACACAAAAAGGTAGACAATAAGAGTGTTGGAGAGGCTGTGGAGAAATTGGAAACCTCATACACTGCGGAAAGGAACATAAAATGATACAACTGCTTTGGAAAACAGTGTGGCAGTTTCTCAAAATATTAAACCTAGAGTTACCATATGACCTGTCAATTCCATTCCTAGGTATTTCAAGAGAATTGAAAACATATGTCCATACAAGAACTTGTACATCAGTGTTCATAGCAGCATTATTTAGAGTAACCAAAAAGTGGAAACAACCCAAATGTCTGTCATGTATTGATACATGCCCCACCTCCAAATACCGTCACTTTTCAGACTAGGTTTCTACGTATGAATTTGGAAGGGGACACAAACATTTAGTCCATATAAATGTGTAATTGCAGTCCCAGAAGGTACAGCAGGAGAGAGAAAATATTTGAGAAATTAGAAGATGAATCTTAAAGGATGAATTGGAGTTCATTATGGGGATAAAAGGAGGAAAGGCATTCTAGGCAGAGGAAACAATATTAGCAATATTGGGAAGCTCGTAGCCATTTACTGGAGTGAGTGCTATCCAGTGTCATTTCAAACATGCTTTAGTTATGAAAGATAGAGTTTTCTTATTATCTCTTGGGAAGTTTGTTTTACTTAGTGATATTACATTATTTTGAATTCTCTTTTGGTACTCTAACCATCGAGTAACTTATTATTTTGTATGCAATTATTGCTTAACAAATTCTGCTCAGTTTATTAGTTTCTAGATGGCCAAGGGAAGTCACCTGTGGCTTAAAATTAACCATATGTTGCTTAAATTTTTACTATATGAGAAAAAGTTAATAATTGCTGACGTATTTAAGGTAAAGCCTAAATAGTTAAAATGTGGTTTTTGTTTGTTTCTAGAAATGAAGTCAATAGAATGTGATAATGGCCAGTTAAATGAACTTCAAAACCAAAAGAGTGAATTAATACAAGAATTATTTACTCTGCAGAGAAAACTTAAAGGTATTACCTTTATGAGTTAATTAATTTTACCAATGAGTATAGTTATATACACATGGTAGGGTCATATTATTCTTTCAAAATGTACTAACCTGTTGGAATATTATTGGTATAAAAAAGGAGTAGGTAAAACACTGAATTGATCAGTGTTAGATCTGGTATTTTTAATGTCACAAATTTTGTTAAGATCTATTTTGTGCCTTTAATTGCTATATTAAAGTAGAAAAATTAAAATCATTAGTACATATATTTTACATGAAGCACCAAACATTAGAGTATTGTTCTTGTGAATGAGAAAAACTTTGTTTAATTTTTAAAAGATTGTAAGAATCTTCTTATTTGTTTAGTTTTTGAAGATAAAAGGAATGAAGCCATTTGTACTACCAAATACCTAGAGGCAGAAAAAGTAAAAATCAGTGAAAAGCCTCAAAATGATGCTGAATGCTTAAGGTAAGAATGGCTTATTATACTTTGGTATAAAATCTAGTAATTTTTCAAGTTGTCAAATAGATTTCAGCATAAAACTAAATGCCCAGATTTTTTTAAAGTTCCAGATGAAGACATTATTTCCTTCTATGTGTATTCTGAAACAAGCTAATAAGCAAACACTTCACTGGCTAGAAAGTGCTATACCTAAGTTTCATGATGCATTGGGTTGATGATACTGAAATCAATTTTGTCTTTTCTTATGCCTCATGGACTCAGTGTTATTCACATCCTAACAGATTAAGACAAAGTACTGGTTCCACAACTCTCCTTTCTGTTTGTTATTCCTAACTTCTTTTTAAAAAAGGATTGATTAACTTCTTTTTAAAAAAGGATTGATATTATTTTTTATCTTTCTAGATTTCAGGAGAAAAACATCAGAATCTACTATTTTACTTGAAATATGTTACTCTGGTTTTGTGCCTAAAGAATGAAAGTGTATTTTCTGTGTGGAATATTTAGATGCTTTTTATGTGCTTGGATAATGAAAGAATGGCTGATGTTTGAAATGACATACTCACATACACAAGGAGACCCCCCCAATTCATTAATTTGACTATTATTTATTAATAATTCAGTGTTGTAGTTGCTGGCTTAATTTTAAAGAAGTTCCTATACTTTCTAGGCTTAATATAAGAAAAGAAACCTCATTACTGAATCTATGAAGAAGCAAATGAAGCCTTCTTTCACATAAATCATATAGGAAATATGTCCACTAGAGCTGAACAAATGCTTTGTATTAGCAGTGTATTGCCTTAGGCCATAATTTTAGGCGATTGTGAGAAAATATTTGCAATTTAATTTTGTGTTAAGTTTTATAAGCATGAAATATCAATCTCCTGGGTGATATGTGTGATGCAGAATGAGTTTCTGTAATGACAATCTGCTTGTTGATTTTTTTAACACTTTTAAAAATGTAATGCCCACTGGCATCATTATAGTTAGTAGTGTAAGGGCTTTCAATATCAACTCCAGTTTTATGGGTTTATCACTCTGTTATAAAAATTTGCCCTGGGTTAAAATTAAACACACAAAGTCTGTTAGAGAGTGCTTTTTCCTTCACAGATGGTGACAGAGGAAATTTGGATAGGAAGAAACATCAGTCCATATACCTAGTCCAGTCTTGGCATTTTAGGAGTTATTAAATGAAATGCCAATATTTATCAATTCCCACTTTAAATTCTTTGATATGTGTAGCTTAGTTTCCCTACTGGTATGTTTCATAAAGGTTATTTCAAATGTGAAGAGCCGAATCAAAGTACTAGGCATAAAGATTTTAGGAAAGAGGGCCTTCAGACTCATAATTAGTGCAATAACAAGAGGCTAATGATGGCAAGAAATGATATGACACATTCAACTTTATCATGAAGGTCAAAATTAAGTTGTTTTTTCCTTACATTTTGGAATAGAGTAGTCTTTTTCATCTGTGTGTTCAAATATATATTGAATTTTGTAATAGTTGCCTTTTTCTTATTTTTTTCAGGTTTACTTGCTACTAGTATGGATGCTATTTTTATAGCAGGGATTCTCAAATTTGACTCTGTTGACATTTGGGGTCAGGTTTTTCTTTGTGCAGGGGGGCTGTCCTATGCATCCCTTGCCTCTACCCACCAGATACCAGTAGCAACTGCTACCCTCTAGCTGTGACAACCAAAAATGTCTCCAGACATTGCCGAATGTCCCCTGGGCAGAGTTTTATTTTAATATTTTTATAGTTATATTTCTACTTTGATTAAACTTTAACCACTAAGAATTCTGTATATATTATTGAAATTCTTTTATAACGATTATGTTTTTTTAAGTTAATCTGCCATGTTTAGCTTATTTGTTGGATTCTGTTTTGATGCCATTCGCTAATTTAGAGAACCAGTACTTTACCTTTACAATGGTTTAATGGTCTCTTCATTAGGTAATCTTTCCCTGTTTATAAATACCAAGATATCTGTTTATTTAAAAGATTCTGTTTTGAAGAGTGTCATTAATTAGCACATGTCAAGGCAGCTAACTTGTAGAATATCGCTATGATTAACAGTTAAGCCCGAGGTTAGATTAATTCATAAGAAGCTTCCTGGAGAATTGCGTAACTGTGACTAAGCTAGTTTTTCTTGTAGTCTAGGGAGGAGAAATGGTAAAGATCAGGCTCTTGAGAGGCCGTAAGCCTGGAGGTTAAGATTTACAAACCCCTTTGAATCCCAGCTCTGCTATTTACTAGATTAGTTACCTTGGACAAGCAGTTTAACTTGTCTATGCCTCAGTCTCCACATCTATGAAATTAGGTAATAATAGCACCTACCTCACAAGATTGTAGTAAAAATTAAATGACTTAATATATATAAAGCCCTTAGAACAGTGCTTGGCACACAGTAAATGCTCTATAATTATTAGATGTAATTATAATTATATAATTACTCATGATTTCATTTTTATTTTATATTATCCTTGTGGATTTCATATTCATGCTTCTTTCTCATTTTAAATTCTCTGTCCCTTAAGTGCAGAGGCTTCCTAAAGGTTAGTCATTGATTGTCTTCTTAATGTGTATTCTTCATGGGCTATCTCATCTGGCCTAATGATTTTATTTATTATCCATAGACAATTTCCAAATCTTTATCCCTAATCCCTCTTTCCTAAGGTCAACAATCTAATATAATTCTCAACAATCTAATATAAACATAGAAATAGATCTGAAGTGATGCTGCCCTGATTAAACAAACAAAAACAGAAACAAAAAACCTTATCAAAAGTTCAAGGGCCTTTATAATCTGTGCCTATCCATTATCTCCTGCGTTTCTATCATGTACCCTACACTGCTAGTGCATCAGAGTACTATTTGTGGAATGCTGAACATGTCACAGATGTTCACACCTCTGTATCCTTCTCCCTTTCTTCCCTTCTCTATTAGCTAACATCCAACTTGGTCCTCAAGGCCCAGCTCACATGTATTTTTTTGGGCGAATTGCTCAAATCCAAAATGTAACAGGCATTTTTGACGTGTTCACAAATCTCATCATTCTCACCCTACCCCACTCCATCACCAAGTTGGAATCCTTCCCCTTCTCTGTGTCCATTGCTAACATCCTAGTCCTAGCCACCACCGTCTCTCACCTGGATCACAGTAACAATCTCTCTTTTGCTCTCCCCTCTTCCACCTTTCAATCCACTGTAAATTGAATCATGTCATCCCCCTTATTAAAATCATTCAATGGCTTTGTAATAAACATGATAAAACCTGAAGTCCTTAGTGTGGCCTACATGACTTCTCAAAATATGGCCTCTGACCACATCCCCAATGTTATTTTCAAACGTGGTGCCCTTCTTGTTCTGCTCCCTAAAGCACTCCAAGCTTTCTTCCACCTAAGGACCTTTGTACCTTTCTTTCTAAAATTATCTGTTTACCTCTCTGCCTGCCTATCTCCTGCCTGGGGAAACGTACCCCATCCTTTAGGTCTCAGTTGAAATGTTCCCTCAGAGAAGCTCCCCCTTAACCTGTGATCTAAATTGTGTAACCTCTGTTATTTTTCTTACTAGCACCCTGTATTTTTTCCTTTGTAGCACAGATTCCATTTTGTAATTACATGTTTATGTGCTTTATTTTGTTAATGTCTCTCTCCACCATGTGCTCAATATGAGGAGGGGTCCTGTCTACTTTGTTGACTGTTGTAGACTCACGCTCTAATACTTTGGTACATAGCTTGGCATATAGTGGGTGCTGAATAAATAAATGAATGTAATAAATTACAAAAGCTTTCCTCTCCTATTCCTTTCTCTGTTTGTAAGAGAAAATAGTTATAATTCTGTTGTATCATTAATCCTATTTCATGATAGTTGTGTGTATCAATCTATCCCACTGGACTGGGAACTCCCTCCACTTCTTATTCATTTTCTATCAGTCTCTGCATCTTGCACAGTCACGGGCACATAGTGTTGAATAAATGTTTGTAGTGATTGAGTCTACATATAATTTTATTTTCATTACAAAGAAGATAAAAGTTCTCCATATAGTTTCAGTGTTATTTGCAAAGACATGGTGTATTCTAACCACTAGGATAGCCCCATGGAATTCTTTCCACTCTTGATTTTTTTCTTCCATGTGGAAAAAGCTTTACTGGTTTAACCTTCCTAGCCCACCCCACCCAACACCCCCCATCTTATTCTAAGGTGAAGAGGAGTGACTCAATCTGATTGGTGAGTTTGGAAGGGTAAAGTGGAGCCCAGCCCCTTCCTTTTCCCTATCTCTTTGGAAGTTGGCCTTCCTCAGAGAGTGTGTGTTCCACTCTGCTCCTCTATCCCTTAAGTTTTACAGTGGTAGGACTCCATGAGAGAAAGCTTGTGGCATCCAATTCTGCCTTTAATGGTGTAAGTTAGGTTAGTCTGATTCTGGGGTTCAATACTAGTAAGTCCTTTGCTTGCAGATATAAGCCACATTCTCCAGTATCTGCTATATTAGTACTAAATGTAACATCTTGTCCTCACTTCTGCCTTGCTTATTTCTCAATTGGGCAGAATTCAGTCAGGAAAGATGAGTATTATGTATTGAACCCCTTCAAATTCCCAACACCTGCTATTTTTATTATTATCCAACACCAGGGTCACCAAAATACAGTTCTTGATCATGACTTTTTATTTACTCCATATAGTAACATACTGGACAACTTGGAACATTTCAGGCGTTTTCCTTACCCACAAAACTTCTTTCTAGAATGGTTTAAAATTTTTTGTAACCAGTGATATAACATTTTTTACAAACCAATGTTTGTGCCTGTTTGATACAATAGGAAGTTGGTTTCAGAAATGAAGCTGCAAAGTCAACAGCGTGAAATTTTCCTTCTGAACATTTGAAGGTAGTGTGGTTTTGTGAAGAGCATACCTGCAATGGAAACTGCACAAAAGTTGATATACACCTGCTACTGAGAGACTCTAAATGCATTTATATGAAGTAGTAAATCAATGCTGTTGCCTCCTCAGTAAAAAAGTCATCCAGTTAAGTTGGTCATAGAGGTCACATTGATGGTCCTTAAGATTTATAAGAAGGGATAAACACATGATGGTATTAAAATACTTCCAACCTCTCTAAAGGCTACCCAGATAAATATGTATGTTTGCACATGTATATATTTTTTATTTTGCCAAATATGTGTAGACATTTTTAAATTATGAGAGTAGGCTATGTGGATTGAATAAAAAATTCAAACATTACACATATGTAAAACATCAAAATCTCCCCTCTCATCATCTCACTTCAAAAACCCTTGGTGTAGCCATTATTAATAGTGTGCAACATATCCTTTCTGAATTTATCTATCTCTGTGTGTATGTGTGCATGCACACATGCACATGTGTGTGTGTTTAGCAAAAAATGAGATCACACTTACTGGTCTATAATTTGTTTTGTTACTTAGCAAAATATTATAGACATTTCCCATGTTAGTTTTTACTGATTAACTGTGTTCTTTTTAATGCCAATGTGTGGAGATGCCCTATTTGTGTAACCGTTCGCTTATTGATGGATGTGTAAGAGTTTCTAAACATTCATAATTAGAAACATTTTTATAAGTGTATCCTTAAACATTTGTGGGAGTGTTTCTGTAACATTTCTTAGAGTAGGCATCGTTTAGTAGAGTAACAGGAATTGTTATCCAGGCTACATTGAGAAAATAATGCACATTTACTTGGCAGTACTCTTTGTTATGAACAAGAGTGAACTCAAAGTGGACAAGTATAACAAGATCTCAGTTCTAAAGTTTCTGGAAAATACTGGTCAAATAATTGTATATCTATAGCCAACCCATATCATCCCTCTCTTTTTTTAATGTTTATAAAATATGAAAATCCTCATTTAATTCCAAGATCATTCTTAGCTATGTATTTTATTGAATATTTCTGTTGACTCTGCATCTTTTCTGGTAAAACTTCATCATTTATTCACTAACAGAAGTGTCTCTACAGCATTGATTATGTAGCCTTCAAGCTAATAGAGATCCCCTGTTTTGTGAATTCTTGGCACATACTATAGTTATTAAAGCTTCTAAGTAAATACAGGGGAAATTTTGATGATAGAATCAATTGATCATTTTAAAAGTTATATTCTGATGTAAATGTGCCTATTTGTAAATGTTCCTAAACTTTGAAGTAATTTTGCTTATTGTACGTCATATATAATAGTAATCATTTTCAAAATTCATTAGTATCTTTGATATCATAATATAGATTTTTTAAAATTTTCTTATGTTTACCTTTATAAACAACCCCTTTTGGTATGGGGGTGGGGAAGATGATAAAAAATATGTGGTAAAAGAAGATGCCTAATCCAGCCAACCCAGGATTTGGAGTAATGGAGATGCTGGCAGGATCCCTCTCTCTTTTACTTATTTCTCAACAGATCTTTCTGGTCAGCCTTATACACCTGTGAAGGTTCTTACCGTCTGCTGGTGGCCTGGACTGAGGGAATGCATAATTAGAAAGTTGAAATTCTGCTTTCACACATTCAACTTTCAGACCTGCTTTCAGAAATAAATTGTGTATGAAAGAGGATGACCTATGTATCTTTAAAAATAGTATTTTTGTGTTTAAATGGCACTAAAATAATTTTAATATGAATTAATATAGAGAAATAATGTTAAGAAAGTCAAGCCATGGAAAAACTAGTGGCAAAAAGTAGAAAGGACTACTTATTAAACCTCTGGTGTGATTAGGAAACCAAAAAGGATAAGATTGATTGACTTAACATATAAAATTTAAAAGGGGAGGGGCAGTATACATTGCATATATTTGGAATGCAATTAGATGTATATAAATTATTGTAATCATCTTAAAAATATTTCTGCCTTTTGACCCAATGATTTCACTTATGAGCTCTATCCCAAGGAAAATAATTGTAAGTACAGAAGAAGCTTTATGCGCAAAGTTGTTCCAAGAAACATTATTTATGGTAGGAAAAAAATGGGAGCAACTTAAATGCTGTACCATAAATGAATAATTAAGTTAACTGTGCTGTAGCCACTTGGACTACTACATATTTATCTTAAATGGTGTTAATTGGCATATAAATAACTGGAGGAAACGTATGTGATAGCATTAAGCAAAAGAAAAAACTAGGAGACAAAATTACATAATCACTATTATATGGAAACACAAGGCTACGGTGAAATATACCTAAATTTTAGTAGCATTTGAGTTTGTGTACTAGGACTTTGGGTGAAAATTTTCCTTCTTTCTACCTAAATAGTATTTGTACAGTTCTATAGCTAAGAAGAATCTTCTTTAGTTAAGGCTTTTCTATGGCACTTAGAGGTAACTGAAAAAAATTTGGAATGGTGCAGGAAATCATAAAATTACATGGAACATAAATTTAACTAAACTAACTAGCAGTGTTGGCCTCATCCTCGTCATTATTTGATGATTCAGAGAAAGGTGACAATAACCAATGCAAACTGCCCTTAGTTATTGTGCAGTAGGTGAAGGAAGTCCTTCTTGACTCCTGTAGGCAATCCGTCTATGCACTGAGGCATGAGATCTGCTTACCGTTATACAGCTTTGGCTAGCTGCGAGTGTATTAATATTCATACCATTATCATCTAGCCCCTTTTAAAGCTAGCAATAGCAATCTTTTCTTTAAGTGCAGATCTAAATTCTACAGCTTGATTGTATGCTGAATAGTGAAATACTTCCTATAATTTGCTCTAAATGTCCTCTTTACTTTCAGTAGTCTCTCATTCTTGTTATTATCTAACTAAAAGGGAAAGTGGTCACTGCCCAATTCTGATGGGCATGAAAGATCTTACAGAACCTGTAGTCCATTTGAACTGAAAAAGGGAAGGGGCAAGTATTGATGGTATCGTGGGAAGAAAGATCCCTACCATTTTATTTGAAGAGATAAATATGTGAGAATGAAGCCTTAAGTACATTGTATAGCAGCATCTACAGTACGTGGTAACTCTCCATTTAACTTTCCACTTACTCTTTAAAAATGTTTATTACAAGGGATTTTATGCTTGTGTAAAAATCTAATGCTCAAAATTAATAACTCGTTCTATCTTTCCTACTTGAGCATTCCTTCAGAATTCCTATTTACTATTACATTCCTAAAAGTTCAGAACAAGATGAACTTCACATAAATAGGGTATTGTTTCCCCATCCATCCCTATAACTATTATGTTTTTCTTCCCTAACTATATGTAAGTTCTAAAGTGTAATAACATAATGAGCATCTGTGAACTAAACTAGAACATTACCAATAACTTGTGTTAGCTATGGGCTCCTCTTTTATCCCATACTCCCTTCCTTTCCCCGAATGTAATTATTGTCCTACACTGTGTTTCATTTTCTTCTGTGTGTGTGTGGTATGACTTATTTGACTCATTTTCTTGCTTATATATAATTTTCTGTTACGTTATGATTTATTTAAATTTATGCCATATATTTATATATATGAGCTGCCTGTCATATATATACATGCCAAAATAACATATTGGTTTATTTTTGCTTGTTTTTGATTTATGTAAAAATGGTATCACACTGTCTAGAACTTGTTTTTCATTCAACATTGTTTCTTATGTTTACCCATGTTGTTGAGTGTACATGTGTGAATATACCAAATTTGTTTTCTCTTTTTAATGCATATTTGGGTTGTTTCTGGTTTTTGTTATCACAAACAGTGCTGTTGTGACATTCCTGGTGCACATGTGCAAGGGTTTCTCCAGGATATATGCCTGGTGAAATTGCTGAGTATAAGCATATGAATGTTGAACCTTACAAGATAATGACAAACTGTTTTCCAAAGTGATTAAACCAATTGATACTTCCATTAGCACATTATAAAAATCCCCATTGATCTCCAACCTCTTCAATAGTTTATTTTCAGACTTAGTAATTTTTGCCAATTTCATGGATGTAAGATGGTATTTCGTGGTCTTAATCTGCATGCCCTGACTACATATGTGATTGAGCATCTTTTCATCTGTTCATGGGGCCATGTGTTTCCCTTTCTGTAAGATGTCTCTTAATTATTCTGCCATGGGTTGTTTGGGTAATTTGTGTTTTTTTATTTTATTTTTTTTTGGTGAGGAAGATTAGCCCTGAGCTAACATCCATTGCCAATCCTCCTCTTTTTGCTGAGGAAGATTGGCCCTGGGCTAACATCCGTGCCCATCTTTCTCTACTTTATATGTGGGATGCCTGCCACAGCATGGCTTGATAAGCGATGCATAGGTCCATGCCTGGGATCCAAACCTGTGGACCCCCAGCTGCTGAAGCAGAGTGTGCAGACTTAACCACTATGCCACTGGGCTGGTCCTGGTAATTTGTCTTTTTCTTATTGATTTCTAGAAGTTTTTTATTTTCAGTCTTGTAATAATTCTGGATTTTGTCTGTTATGGATTGAAAATATCTTCTCCCAATTTATGAGGTGGTTTTTTTTTGTTTTTTGTTTTTTTTTGGTGCTCTTTATGCTGTTGTGCTTGAATAGAGTTCCTACTTTTACTGTGGTTGAAATTATCAGTCATTTCTTTTTATGGTTAGCATTTTTGTGTCTTAAGAACTTCTTCACTACCCAAGATCAGAAGAATATACTCCTGTATTTCCCTTAATAATTTTTAAGTTTTGCCTTTCGTATTTAAGTCATTATCTGGAATTGATTTTTGTTTATATGTACAGTAAGATCTATTTTTATTTTTTTCTACATGGATAATAAATTGTCCCAGCAGCATTTATTGAATGGTTTCTCCTTCCTCTGGTAATCTACAATGTCACATCTTTTATAAAAAAATAAATAATAATGTATTCCTGAATCTTTTTCAGGATTCTATTTTCTATTCTGTTTCATTGGTCAATTCATTCATTTCTGTTCAAAACTGTCTTAATTACTATTAAATGCTTATTATTCAGTTTTAACTGTTTAATTGCTGATGCTTTATAATGAGTTTTTTTGAGGTGGTGGGGTTTTTTTTTGTGTGTGTGTGAGGAAGACCAGCCCTGAGCTAACATCCGCTGCCAATCCTCCTCTTTTTTGCTGAGGAAGACTGGCCCTGGGCTAACATCCATGCCCGTCTTTCCTCTATTTTTTATATGGGACGCCGCCACAGCGTGGTGCATCTGCGGGTGACTGGGATCCGAACCTGTGAACCCTGGGCTGCCAAGCGCAGACTAAACCACTGTGCCCCCTTTAGGTGGTTGTTTTAATGTTGTTTACTAGCACAGTAACAAATGCAGACTTAAGTAATAATGAGTTTTGATCTACGGTAGGACACTCCTCTTTGTCCTTTGTCTTCGTCAAGAGTGTCTTGACTATACTTGGCTCTTTGCTTTTTATGTACGTTTCTGAATCAACTTATATCCATGAAAATCCATTGTAATTTTGGTTACAATTTCACTCACTCAATGAAGACTTTATGTCTTTATTAAACTGAGACTTCCTGTCTATAAACTTAGGATATCTCAATTTATTTGTCTTCTTTAATATCTTTTAATAAAACTTTGTAATTTTTGGCTTATCAATCTCGCACATTTTTTTGTGAATTTTAATTTTAGGTACTTTGCAGTTTTAGTTGCTATTGTAAATGGTGGGGTTTTTTTTTATTATTATTGCTGGTGCATGGAAATATTACAGATTTTTTATTATAGAGCCAGCCCTGATGGCCTAGTGGGTAAAGTTCTGCACGCTCTGTTTTGGTGGCCCGGGGTTCAGTTCCTGGGCGCAGAACCACACCACTCATCTGTCAGTAGCCATGCTGTGGCAGCAGCTCACATAGAAGAACAAGAAGAACTTACAACTATACACAACTATGTACTGGGGCTTTGCGGGGGAAAAAGGAAAGAAAAAAAGGGGGAAAGATTGGCAACACGTATTAGCTTAGGGTGAGTCTTCCCCTGAAAAAAAAAATTATTATAGAAGATTTAAAGCACATACAAAAGTAAAACAGAAAAATGTAATGAGTCCTGTGTACTCATCCCTCAACTTTAATAGTTATCAATTTATGGCCAATCTTGTTTCATCTATATCTCCACTCATTTTTCTCCTGTATTACTTGAAGAAAATCATACACATCATATTATTATTTTATTATGTCTCTCTAAAAAAATAATAACTTTTAAAAAACATAACTAGAATTCATTATTATGCATAAAAAATTAGCAGCAATTAACTGGTATCATCAAGTATCCAGTCAATGTTCAAGTTTTCAATTATTTATGTCATTTTTTTGTTTGTCTGAATTAAGGTCCAAATAAGGTTCGCATATGACAATTGGCTGATAAGTCTGTTAAATCTCTTTTAATCTAGAAGCCTCCCCTCCTTTTTTTTTTATAACTTGTTATTTATTTATTGAGGAAATTAATTTTTTTATCTTGTAGAGTTTCTCACAGTTTGGATGTGGTTGATTATGTTCCCATTGTATGGTTAAACATGTCCATTTGACATATATTTTCTGTAAATTGATAATTGGATCTAGAGGCTTGATCAAATTCAGGTTGAATTTTTTGGCAAAACTATATCAAAAGTGGTGGTGTGTTTTTCCATCAAGAAGCTCATAATGCCTAGTACCTCTCGTTTTTTAGACATTAGTGGCCATTGATGCTCAATTATTTTTATTTTTTTTCTGGGGCTTAGACTAAATTATACTTCAGAAGAAAACAACCTCAAAATCTCAGTGATTTACAGCAGATGTTTATTTCTTGCTCACACATTACATGTCCATTGGGAGTTAGCCACACTTCTTCTCCTCCTTATCTTCACTCTGTGACCAAGTGCAAAGGAGCACTTGGGATATAGTTGGGATATAGTCAGTTTCACCGCAGAAGTAAAGGAGATCATGATGAAACATGAATCTGCTCTTAAAGCTTTCACTCAGAAGAGATACAAGTTATATGTGCTCGTATTTTACTGGCTAAAACAAGTCACATGGCCAAGCCTGACATCAGTGGAGCAGGAACATAACATCCTGTAGGGAGGAACACTGAATATAGGTGAATGGCAAACTATCTACTATAACAACATCTGTAAATAACAGTTTTGTTCTTTCTTTGTAGTCATTTTGCCTTTAACTTCTTTTCTTGCCTTCTTGTGGTGAATTGGGGCTCCAGTACACCGTTGAATAAAAACAGTAATAGGGAGCATCCTTATCTTGTTGCTGATTTTAAAGGGAAAATTTCTTGGTTTTTCCCTATTATGAATGTTTGATTGAGAGTTTTATAGATATACTTCATGTGATTCAAGCAGTTATCTTCTTTTTGTAGTTTGCTAAGAGTTTTCTTTTTCAGTCGTGAATGATTGTTAAATTTTATCAAAAATTTTTTCTGTATATATTGAGAAAATCTTATGTATTTTTCTATCTTTAATCTGCTAATGTGGTGAATGACATTTGTAAATATACAAATATTAAACTATCCTTATATTTCTGGGATAACTCAACTTGGTTATGGTGTATATTTTTTAACATACTGCTGATTTGTTTTGCTAATATTTTAAGATTTTGCACTTATATTTATGAGTGAGATAGACTTTTTTTTTCTTTTTGTACTGTTATCGTATGGTTGCAGTATCAAGACTATATGGACCTTATAAAATGAGTATGGGGGTATTATTTCTTTTTCAATTCTCTGGAAGATTTTGTGTAAGATTAGAATGATCTGTTCTTGGAAGTGTGACATTTTTTTAGAACTTACTTCTATGTCCGAGTCTAGTGTTTTCTTTGTAGGAACTTTTGGACCAGCTATTTGATTTTCCTTAAGTTAAAATGCTGTTTAGTCTTTCTGTTTCTTCTAGAATAAATTTTGAAAGTTATATTTTTTCTAGAAATTTGTCCATTTCATCTAAGTTTTCAAATTTATGACATAAAGTTGTGTATTTTCTCATTTTGGGGAAAGGAAACTTTTTTTAATCCCCAAGTTTTATTTTGAAAAAAATTGAATTTATAAAAAAGTGTAATAGTTCAATGCACAACTGTAAATTCTTTATCTATCTATCTATCTACCTACCTACCTACCTATCTCTCTGTCTTGCTGCATCATTGTAGGTTGCTTTGCAGATATAACAACACTTGATCTCTAAATACTTCAGCATGTATCTCCTGAGAACATGAATATTCTTCTATATCCCCAAAATATAACTAACACACTTAAGAAATTTAACATTGATACTATACTGTTATCTGTTATACAGTTTACATTCATATTTCTCCTTTTATCTTAATAGTGTTCTTTATAGTTACCTTTCCTTTGTTTTTTTAAGAGTCTAGGCCAGTTGTTTTGTAGAATGTCTTTCAATTTATATATGTCTATTCCTTTGAGATTAGATTCAGATTAAACATTTTGTTGGCAAGAATAAAATATAAGTGATATTGTGTCCTCAGAGCGTTACATCAGGAGGCATATAATGTCAGTTTGTTTCATTTTTGGTAATGTTAGGTTTGATCCCTTAGTTAAGATTGTGTTTGCCAGATTTCTCCAATGAGAAAGTATTCTTTTCCATTGACAATTAATAAGTGGTATAGAGAATGACTTTTTAAGACCTTGTGCATAGCCTTTACCCCAATAACTTTTCACTCAATCATTTTAGCATCGCCTAATGATTCTTCCTTGAATCAATTATTACTGTGGTGGTTGCAAAATAGTAAAATTTTGTGTGTGTGTGTGAGGAAGACTAGCCCCGAGCTAACATCCATTGCCAATCCTCCTCTTTTTTTGCTGAGGAAGATTGGCCCTGGGCTAACATCCGTGCCCATCCTCCTCTACTTTATATGGAACGCTACCACAGCATGGCTTGACAAGTGGTGCATCGGTCCATGCCCAGGATCTGAGCCTGCGAACCCCGGGCCACTGAACTGGAGCACACAAACTGAACTGCTACACCACCAGGCCAGCCCCTCAAAATGGTAATTTTCTAATAGTCGATTCCTTCTTCATTTATTAGTTGGTAAAATTCTGTAAAAAAAAAGAAAGAGAGGTTCCCTTTTTCTTCCCACCCTTTTAATTTCTCCTATTTAAGATTTTCTGTGGACTCATGGATTTCTTTTCTATTTCATGTGTTACAATCCATTAATCCATTACTGTCATTATTTTTGTTGCTCAAATTGTCCCAAATTTGGCCAGAGGCAGCCCTTGAACTCAATTTCTGTGCATTTTCATATGTTCCCATTAGTTTGTGATCATTTTCTTTCTTTCTTGTGCAGCAAGATATTCTAGGCTCACCTTGTATATTACCTGCTTCAGCACTGTGACCAATTATTTCTTTGAAGAGTCCTAATATCTTTTAGTCAGGAATGGTATTTAGAAACTAAGATTAGCATGCTAGCTGTGCTCATTGCTACTGGGTGTCATTGCTTCTGAGCACTTTAAATGGGCAGAAATAAAAATACCATTTTAAAAAAATTGTAAATTTATACTGATCCCTTCCAATGCAAATCAAAAATGACTGTTTTATCCTTCCTTTAATATATATGTATATCTTTCTTCTTCTAGTGAAAGCTCTGGTTCTTAACGACATTAATGTAATTATCCATTTCTTAAATCCTACAATATTGCAAAAATAATTTTAAATTACTAGCTGTGTGCGCCCACTAACAACAAAAGTACTAAATAAAATTTAAGATTCCTTTGTAATTCTTACTGCCTTACAACATATCCCAGTGAAGGTGTATAGACTACTGTGTTTGAAAATTACTTGAATTAATTCTTCTATGTTTTTCTCGTGATTATAAATTTGAAATGCAGTTAGGTTTATTTGTTTCTGTTTGTGTTTAACTCGTGTTGTTTTGTGTCAAACTTCATGGTTCTTTTTCTCAACTTTATTGATTTAATTTTATTTGTTAAATATGTAAATAAATCATTAGCATGATTCAAAAGTCAAAAGTATATAAAAAGATATACCCCGAGAAGTTTCATTCCATTCCCTATCTATTCCACCCCATTTTCACTCATTGCTGTAGCTAACCATTTTCACTAGTTTCTGGTTTATCCTTCCTGTGTTTCCTTTTGGATAAATATATATTCTTATATCCCTTTCTCTTTCACATATGTTAGCACACTATATATAATCTTTTGCATCTTGCTGTTTTTCACTGAACAATGTATCCTGGAATTCACTCCATATTAATTTAAACAGATCATCTTCATTCTTTTTATACTGTTTAATACTCTGTTATATGGATGTACTATAGTTTATTCAGCCAGTCTCATAAGAATAGACACAGGTTGATTCCAATATTTTGTGATTACAAATAATGTTGCAATAAATAACTTTGTGCATATATTGTTTTGTATTTATAGGGTAGATTACTGACATGGAATGGCAGGGTCAAAGAAAAGTATAAATGTAGTTTTGTTAGATATTGCCAAATTCTTCTCCATTGAGGTTTAACCATTTTGAATTCCCACTGGCAATGTTTGAGTACACCTATTCCCCCGCAGCCTTATCAAAAGAGTGTTATCGGGTTTTTGATGTTTTACCAATCTGACACATGAGAAATGATATCCCTGTGTAGTAAATTTGCAAGTTTTATCAGTGAAATTGACCATTTTTCATGTGTTTAAAAATGATTTGTAGGGGCCGCCCGGTGGCGCAGCGGTCTAGTTCGCGCTTGGCAGCCCGGGGTTCGCGAGTTCGGATCCCGGGCGCCCGCCGACGCACTGCCTGTCAGCCATGCCGTGGCGGCGTCCCATATAAAGTAGAGGAAGATGGGCACGATGTTAGCCCAGGACCAGTCTTCCTCAGCAAAAAGAGGAGGATTGGCGATGGATGTTAGCTCAGGGCTGGTCTTCCTCACACACAAAAAAATAAATAAATAAAATAAAAATGATTTGTATATTGTTTTCTGTGAACTGTCTGTTTATGACTTCTCCACATTTTTCTATCAGGATTTTGATCTTTTTTTCCCCTTGATTATAAATTTTCTTTATATATTAGGGAGATTAGATCTTTATCTGTGATATATGTGGCAAATATTTTCTCCCAGATTGTCATTCATCTTTTGACTTTACTTATGTTTTTTGCTATGCGATTTTTAAAAATGTAATTGAATTTAATACTCTTTTATTGCATTTGTATTTTGAGCCATAGTTAGAAAGTCTTTGACCACAACCAGCTTATAAAGGAATTTACCTATATTTTCACTTTGTCCTTATATGGTTTCATTTTTTACATTTAAATCTTTGATCCAGTTAGAGTGTATTTTTGTATATGCTGTGAGATACAGATCCATTTTTGGCTGTGACTATCCATTTATATCCACATAGCCAAGGACTATCCAGTTTTCCTAACATGGTTTATTAAAAAGTCCATCTTATTTTTTTTTCTCAAGAGCCACCTTTATCATATACTAAATGTCTGCTTGTCCTTTGGTCTATTTCTGTCTGCCCTATTTATATGCCAGTACTACACTGTTTAATTATAAAGGGTTAGTAGTATGATGTAATATCTGGCAGGGCTAGTCAACATTCTTTGTTTTTTCTTTTCCAGGGCTTTCAATAAAAAAGAAAAACATTCAAGACCTTTCCTAGAATGTTTTTTTTTCCATGTGAACTTTAGAACTGATTTGCCTAGCATCAGAAAAAAAAGGGTGTTAGTATTTTTATTGGGATCAAATTAAATTTTACTTAACTTGAGGATAATTAACATTTTTATGATGTCCTATCCAAGAAAAAGTCATGTTATTGCTGGAGACATTGATTATCAGGTTTTCCAGGTGTATTGTCAAATCACCTGAAAAATAAGGTAGCTTTATTTCATCTTTTAAATTCCTATTCCTCTATTTCTCTACATTAATTTCAATGGCTAGTTCCTCCATCAAAATATTAAAAAGTAATAGAGACAGTGGGCATCCTTGTTCCTGACTTAAGGGGATTGACTCTAGAGTTACCCCAGTAAGATGCTTACTTTAGGACTGACATGTGTTTTTATCATGTGAAAACAGTATACATTAGGGGCCAGCCCTATGGCGTAGAGATTAAGTTCGTGTGCTCTGCTTTGGCAGCCTGGGGTTCACAGGTTCAGATCTCAGGTGTGGACAATGCACTGCTTATCAAGCCATGCTGTGGCAGGCATCGCACATATAAAGTAGAGGAAGATGAGCACGGATGTTAGCACAGGGCCAATCTTCCTCAGCAAAAAGAGGAGGATTGGCAACAGATGTTAGCTCAGGGCTAATCTTCCTCACCAAAAACAAAAACAAAAATCCCAGTATCCATTATTTCTGATTTTTATTGAGTGTTTTCATCAGGGATAAGTTTTGAATATTTCAAAGGTCCTTTCAGCATCTCTGGAGGTGATCATATTATTTTTCTCCTTGGAAATATTAATAAGGTCCATTATATTAATGAATTTCTAATATTGAACCATACATTCATTCCTAGAATAAATCTTAATTGGTCATAATATATTATTTACTTAATGTGGTATTGGATTCTTTTTGCTAACATTTTATTTAGAAGTTTTGCATCAGTATTCATATATTGCAGGGGATGTGTGTGTGTGTACTGTCTTTCTATCTTTATCAGGTTTAGATATTACTATTACATTTGAAAAGCATTTGACTGTTTTCCTTATTTTTTATACTCTGGACCAATTTATATAATATTGGGATTATCTGATCTCTAAAAGTGTTTTTGCTTTTTATTGTTAGTATAGGTCTTTGAAAACTTTATCTATTTCAGCTATGGTTATTGGGTGAGAAATACTGCTTGGAAGGGGCTACAACTTTTAAAGACAAGAAAGAAGCAAGAGGTGGAAATTAAGGGCCCTGGAAAAACAAGAGAAAGTCATAAAATTAAAAAACTCAACAACCCTTACCCCCCCAAAATAAGAGAGCCATTGATTTAACACTTCATTTGATTCTACAAAAGCCAGTACTCTCAACCACAAGGCTTCAGACCTGTTCGCAGTGTTTTCCCACACAGGGTGAGACTTTCTCTTTCTGAGGGCCATTTAACCTGTGTTTCATCACTCTATGTCCCCCTTCCTTTTCTTTCTCCTATCTCCCATTTAATTGCTGCTTTACTCTCTGTTGGTGTAGACTTCAGAGCTGGTTCTGCTAGATTTAGATGTTTGTTTCCCTACTTACATGTAATTTCAAGTTTGTAATATCCTCTATTTCCTAGTTAGCTTGTAGATATGGCTTATTGTGGCTTTATTTAGTCTTCTTATTGAGAGATAGTTTTTATTTAGGTGGTGATTATTATACTATGGGAACCTGGATTACTGTCATTATCTTTTTTCTTTAAGACAGGCTTATTGAAGTATAATTTACATACAGTAAAATTAACTCTTTTTAGTATGCAGTTCTATTAATTTTGGCAAACGCATTCAGTTAACACCACCACAATCAAGATATAGAATACCTCCATCACCCCAAAATGTTCCCTTTTGCCCATTTATAACCAGTGCCAGCAGTCTGCCCTCAGCCTGTGATCTATTTTCTTTTCCTAGTTTTGTCTTTTGCAATATGTCATAAAAATAGAATAATATGCAATATAGCCTCTTAGGTCTGGCTTCTTTTATTTAGCATAATGCATTTGAGATTCATCCATACTTTCCATATGTTAGAGATAATGGGAGGAAATTTTACAAAAATAATAAAATACTTTAAAGCACAGATACAAGAAGCTCACAGAACTCCAGTTAGCATTTTAAAAAAGTAAACATGTATGTACTCAAACCTCAGAAAACCTTAGAAAAACAAAGAGAAAAGAGAAAATCATGAAGGAAGAAAGAAAGAAAAGACACAAAGACACCTTACACACAGAGGAATGAAGATAAGAATTACAGTAGACTTCTCATCAGAAATCGTGCAGGCCAGAACATAAGGGAATGACATCTTTAAAGATTGAAAGTGAGAACTGTCAAGTCAGAATTCTCAGTGAAAATATCTTTCACAAATGAAGGCAAATTAACATATTTTTAGGCAAATACAAGTTGATAAAACTCCTTGCCAATAGACTATATTACAAAAAAGGCTATAGTAAGTTTTTCAGGAAGAAGGAATATAATAACAGATAGAAACTTGGAGCTACACAAACAAATAAAACCTCCAGAAATGGTTAAAATGAAGGTAAATATAAAAATTTTTTCCACTTTAGTTGCTCTAAAAGATAAATTACTCAAGAAAAAGTAATGGATATATATTTTATGTTTGTAGTATGTGTAAAAGAAAAATGTATGATAACAATAGAACAAAAAAACTGGAGGAAGAAATTGGAAATATACAGTTATAAAGTTCTTATACTCTAAGTACAGCAGTATAATGTTATTTGAGAAAATACAGTAATAAATTGAAGATTTGTATTATAAACCCAGTGCAAGCATTACAAAATTTAAAAAATATGTATAAAAAATAAGTCAATATAGGAGATAGAATATAATCATTAAAAAATCAATTCATCCAAAAGCAGGCAGAAAGAGAGGGGAAAAAGGAGCAAAGAACAGATGGAACAAATGGAAAACAACTAGAAAAATGCTAAAATGCTAAAAGATAAAGATTATCATATTGGACAAAAGAGTAAAACGTAACTATATGGTTTCTACAAAAAACCCACTTTACATAGAAAGACATAGATAGGTTAAAAGTAAAAGAATGGAAAATGATATCCTATGCCAGCAGTGTCTGAGAATTCTAGTTTCTTCATATCCTTGTCAAATCTTGGAATTGCCTGTTTTTCATTTTAGTTATTCTGGTGGGTGTGTAGTAGCATTTCATTGTGTTTTTCTTTTATATTTCCTTGGTAACTAATGAAGTTGAGCACCTTTTCATATTTTTATTAGCCGTTGGATATCTTCTTTTATAAATAATCTGATTAAGGTTTGTGTGTGTGTGTGCGCGCACGCATCCATTTTCTATTGTGTTGTCTTTTTCTTATTGACTTGTTCTTCATATATTGTGGATATAATCTGTTTATTTTCTCTGCTGACTTTTATTTATAGTGGCTTGCATTCTTAGGTGCTTGGTGATCTATGGTTGTGAACTTATTGTTTGCTCTTAATCTATGAGAGGCCTGTGGATCTAAATATGTTAAACTTTCCTTCAGAGAGGGTTTTCTTTTGCTTCTGCTAATACACAGGGAATGCAACTGGCCTAGGACCCCTTCATCCTCCCCTTAAGTGTCAGGACTCAGCAAAGGTTCAAGTTGATCTATACATTTCACCTTATGGCTGGCCCAACTTGCCTGGGTTTGTGAGAGCAATGTCACTTAGTATCTGTCCTTAGGGCAGCCTTGCCTTCCAAGCTGCCCAGTCTCAGCCCTAGTTCTCCACCTCTCAAGCCACATCTCATGGCTTTTGCTTATGTTTTTCTTTTTGGAAGGAATATTAGTCATAATGCTAGAAATGGAAGACTGTTACTTCACTATTTTTCACATTAAATATAGATATAAAATAATTTCTGCAAAAAATAATTTCAGAATATTCAAAGGGTTAGAGACTTAATTGGAGAAAAGGAACATTGATATTACTTTCTCACTTTTAAACTAAAATATATTTTAATTACATATGTGTATTATAAAGTTAATGTTTAATTTTAGAACAAGAAGAAATCTCAGAGGTCATTTTTTTTCTGCACTTAAAATTTTTCAGGTGAGGTTCAGAGAGGCTAAAGGATTTAGCCAAGGTTATTCAGCTTGTTAGTGGCCAGGACTAATACAGAGGTCTTCAGACAGTGCTATATTTTTCCCACTATGTTGCTCTTGTAATTAACCTAAGATTATTAAGTGTCTATTATTTATTCAGTCACTCTACCTTATTTTCTTTGTGGGAGTTTTGTTTCAAAATTTTATATAGTCATTACAGAATTATAGAGAATTAAAATTTCTTTTCAAATTCTTTAGTGTTAGCTTAAAATTCTGATGATAGAAGCTGCAAACCTGCCACTATCCACGTAATCAAAGATTATTATAAAAGCTTACTGCTGAGCTAATAGGGTGAATTTTTCCTTTAAAACAGACTTAAAAGAGAATTAGAACTTTATAAGGAAGATGACATCCAAAGTGTTTATGAAGCTCTCCAAACAGAAATAGAATTTTTAGAGTTGGTAAGCCATCATCAATTCTTTAACTTCTGTTCAGCATTATTTTACCTACTGGTAAGAATGGTTTTACTGGTATACATATCATTAAACTAGTGTTTTGCCCTTCACATGGATTTGTACTAGATACAAAAAAAAAAAAAAAAACAACAAAAACAAACAAAACTAAAGTCAGAATATAAATCTGTGAAGTGTTTTGAGTTCCTGGAAAGTTAGGTGCTACATCAAGCAAGTTATATCCAAGGAGAATATGTACAGTTTCAAGCTCAGTTAAAAAAAAATTCAAATGTGACCTCGCAACATTCCCTTAACTGAAACTGTTATTAGAGGATTAATGCACTAAAGCAGTTTAACTATCATAATGCTTAAAAGCTTTTTGTTTTTGATAGGCATAAATTATACTTTTATTATATTTGATCCTATGATCTCAAGAACTTTGGATTCAGTTATTGGCAACTTATTTTCGGATTGTGTGGGAGCACTTTAAATTGCTTTTAACCTCTTACTTTGGTTGCTTATAAAAAGAATACATTATTTGCCATGCTCTATTTTACTAGAAGTCATATATAGATAGCTTTAAAGTATCTTAAAATGTAGTTTTAATTTAATATGTTACATTTTGTTTCATGTTTATTTTATGTAAACATTTTTTGGTTTAAAATGTTCCAATAGGTTATGTTAGGATTTATATTTTTTTATAAAAACTTTCAATAGTAAAATTTAGAAATGCCCAGAGTTATTGTTGTTCTAAATTTACATAAATTTTATGTAAGTCCTTTATTAAGAATTTCATTTTCCTCATGAATAATTATTATATGTTTTCTTTTCAGACATTGGCACAGAAAGATCTTCAGGAGAACAAATAACTTGTGGAGAATTGATTAGCTATCTGAAATTTGATCAAAGCATCTTAGAATCAAATCTTTGTGATAGATACATGAATGATACCCATTATAACATTCTTGTAGAAAATGTGAGGTCCAGAATGTTCAAACTTGTTGATACCTAGACTTGGTTTATCAGCACTTTTAAAAAATTTTTTGTTTTGTTGCTTACTCAAACTTTGAGGGTTCTGTTGTGGTTTGATTTTGTTTCTAAAGGAAGAAAAAGAACTAGATACTGTATTCTCAGGCTTCTCATATCCCCCTGACCCTTAAGCTGATCTGTACTTTCTGATGTTATTCTTTCTCTGCTGCAGCTTACCTCAGGTCCAGTCAAACACACGTAGAAAGAAATGCTCAGATTGTTGACCCAATTTTGTTGGTGTCATTTCCACCAACAAAGGTGCTTGCTTTCATTTTAATCCTTCTCTAATCATAAGATGTCTATTGACAGAGGTCCTCTGAGGCCTTTCGTCTACAAAAGCCAGTTTTCTCCACTTTTCTCTAGATGTGTCTGTCAAGTTAAGTCTGGGGCATATGCAGCTGTTTTCCAGCAGTTTGTGCCTGCCAGTTTTCTTCCTAATGCCAGTGTTGGCTAAAAAGAAATAAGTCAGGTCTACTCAGGTAGGTCCATAATCTCCTTACAGCCATCAGGATTCAGTTTTGCTGGTGATCTGAAACATTGCAACTGAAAACAGTGTACTTATGTTTAGATCAAACTTGGTATTGCCACCAAATTTCCAACATCACATCAGTATATTTCTGCTGTTAGCAATCCTGACTAGAAAGAAAGGTATATTTTTACTAGTTTCTAAAAAAGTGTGTTGAAACTGTTCAACAAGGGACTAGATTGCAGTAGGTCAGGGAGGGGAACAAAATCTTTTTGGGGATTTATTTGAAAGTACTGAATGCAAATGTTAGAACCATGTTTTCTTTTGTGGTTGTAGTTGAATTAGTTTAACATCAAATATGGGATATTTACAAATGTCTTATATCTATTGATGTTCAGGTAGAGTACCTAGGTCTAGTTTTAGACCAAATCTTATTTTGGCATAGCTTTTTTGTATATGTTGTTTTACACCCTTATATTTTAAAAATTAGCAAAGTTAAAACTCTCCTTTGAGATGTGTAGCAATTGCCATCTGTTTGAATAATTTGCATTTTCAGGAGTGATTTCTATTTTGATTCTTTAAATATTTAATAGTAAATTATTTTTACTTAAGAAGAAAAAAATTAATGGTACCAGGGAATAGTAATCTATTTTATATGCAAATATAGAGTAGGAAATGGTTATTGGGATTAGTCATGACTTCAGTTCTGTCTTATTTTAGTCCATTTATCTACCCACATACTAAGTTCTAAATCTTGTGAATATCTATTATTAAATATGTATCATATTAATATGCAGATTGAGTTTATACATAAAGCCTTTTTGACTTATCAGTAATTTTTGTTCATTTGTTTTGTAGCTAAGATACTAATGTGGACTAGAGACCTGCCACTTATTTGCATAACTTACACACAATGACATATATGCAGAATAAACTCTTTCTGTTGCAACTGTCTTTTCATGTGTGTGTCATATAGAATATCTAGATGAGATATTCAGTAATGGAATCAGGATTCATGTGAACTGAATTTGAGAAAAATGGAAGGCTCAGTATTTTCATTATTTCAGAATGCTTAAAATGCATATTTTAAGACTTAAACTAATTTTCAAACAATCAAATGAATGATTATTTTAGCACTGCATGGTAGAGTAATACAAAGCATTACCCATGTGATACCAATCAAAATAACTGGGACTATTAGAAGCAATGTAATCAAAGGAACAAGTTTACTGAATAAGGGAAATACAACAATCAATGGAAACCACAGTGTACGAAACTAAACTGCACTGTCAATATAAAATATCAGCAGTAGATTAGGTCTGTTCTTAGTTTTTTTAAGAATTAGTAATTCATAAAATTCTTAAGTAAGAAAAATAACTGAAATTATCTGGGTAGAGATGTGTCTCAGACTGCTTGATGTTACTCTGGAAATAAGACTTTGGCTATACAGAAAGGCAATTTTTAAGTGACTGCTCATTCATTAAGTAAATTCACCAAATTTTCACTGCACTCAGTTATAACCAAAGCTCTAACTAACCCAGAGTAACACTGAGACTGCTCTGAGGTCCCTGGCATGCCACCATAGCTCTTTTCTATAACAGAAGTTCTTTCAGAAGCAACTTTCTGATTCTCAGCTCTCTGTTGGGGATAATATTGGGATGTATAGATAGTTTGCTGCATATTTTTCCAGCTGATTAATGGAGTTATTTGGCTAGGGGGAAAGCAGCAACAAAATTATAGGATGTGGAACATGACCACTGGACTAGAAATTCCTTTCTTCCTTCCCTGGCCTAATTATTGAGATGGGAGGAAAAATGCAAAGAAAAGGAAAAGCTTTAAGGTACAGTATGTACGATCAGGAAGATTTCTATACTACTCATTGTTTTGTCAATTGTAGTGTTTTCTTCTGTAAAAGAAACAAAAATCGAGGAGCATTTAGTCTGCCTGTCTTTTTTTCCTTGAAACTTGAAAAACCATGGTGAGATTCTTAAAAATCCAAGATAAGTTTGAAGTCATTGTATTGTACTGAATTGGAATCTAGAAATGTCTTGAAACAGAGTCAGTTGGGATTGGTAATTTATTGTAGAGTGGAAATTATGCTGTGAAAAATCTGTTGAGTCTCTTACCAGAAGGGCAATCAGTAATTCAGTCGGCTAGCTGCAGATGGACAGGGAGCATGCACTGGACAGGCCCTGTTCTAAGCTTATGCTGAGGACAAAGTCCCTTTCTATTTCATACCAATCAATCATACATAACTGTGTCACGTTATTATGAATAAGTCATTTATTTGCAGTCCAGAAAACAGTAGCAGTTCAGTGACACGATTAGAAATAAATATGATATGATTTTTAATCCTAGATGTACAAAGGTAAGGTGTTCTGTCATTCAAATATTTATTTATAGTTTAAAATTTGAAATTTGAAGTTGTCCAATGTACTAAAAAGTATTTTAACATTTGAAGCTGATCAATTTTAGGTCAACTTTTATGTTTTTTCTTCTGTCCTTTGTCATCCTGAAAAACTCAAATGAAGCAAATGCATTTGCCTCTCAGAGTCTAGTTCAGAACATTTTCTGTCAAGGGAATTTTTTTCAGGATGTGAACTAAAAATGAAAAATATTTTTTGTCATTAGCCTGAAGCAGGGATTAAGTCTTGGAGTTTTGTGGCCCTTTTATCTTAAGACAACAGATTTTTTTTTTAGTGGAAGAATGAGAAGGATGAAGTTATTTTTGAAAACGTTGGAGGTAGGAATGTATAGTTAGTTGCATTTGTGCTTTCTAAACACAATATTTTCAAGTCAAGTAAGTTTTTGCTTGTCCTGCTAATGATCACATTGTAACGGTGAAGAAGCTTAATTTTCTTATTTACTTTACTGACATTTGACAAAAGAATAATATTGAGACGGCATTGACGAATATATGAAGGAAATAACGTGACGACTTTCCCTGTTCTATAAGGGAGCATCAGGGTTTCATTTGTTTGTTTGTTTGCTGTTGTTCATTGTACTGAGAATCACATTCATTAAACACGAGGAGAAATTTTGCAGGGTAATGCTGATCATAAGAGCATATTTACTTCGATTGGAAGAAAAAAGGAAAGCATAACAAAGAAAGCCATGACTGATGGTAAAACGCTCTCCTAGCTGCTGCCGTGAAAAGTGTCAAGAGCAAAGCTGTCAGAACCTAATGCTTATTTAAACAACTGCTTTTGATACATAGCGAATTTATCTTTAAAAAACCTTTATGAAATTGACAGCACCAGAATTCAAATGTCTGGGAAAATAAAGAGTAAGTAAAAATGTGAAATTAATAACAATGACTGATATAAGTAGCTGTGCAAAACGAGGCCCATAGAATGGGAGAAAAATGATTTTATTTTTTTCTTACAACCAGAAGAGCTATACTACTCTATTAATTCTGAGTTAATTATTTTCATACTTGTAATAAATTGTCATTCTAATTAGTTGGTAAATAAAATCTTGTTAAAATAAAATCCTCTTAATCTACATTTAATAGATGCAAATACAATTACTAATGAATATTTCTGGATATGGCTTTGTGATTGCTGAGAGAAAGTATTTGCAAATTCAAACCACCATTAAATGGTGTGGTTGTTGACAGTTTTTGTGGACTTTAGACAAAGAAGCTGCTGGTTGGGAATGGGTGACATGAGAGTAATCATAGGGTCAGTGTAATCTCAGCTCCAAAATCTGGTGCCAATTAAAATTTGTAAAATACCAAGGTTATATTTATAAAAACATTTTTATCCAATAAAATCAAAGCACTTTATTGAGATTCTAGTTGGAGACCAAGCATATATCCCAGCTTCTGCAGGACGAACTGGGATTTTGATTGATGATCTGGTTTGTGTGAGGTCACAGGAGGCAGTGGGCCTCTTTATTTACAGTTTAATTGCTTGGGCTTCTGTTCGAACAATGTTCAAATATATTGCTTATGAAAATTTGCTTATAATAAAATCTTACACAACAGGTAAATATTAGGAGATAAGAGAAATTTGAGAATTATTTAAATCACCCTTGTGGTACCAGAAAATATTGATTAGTCTGAATCAGTGAAAGTGAATCTTTAATTAACTAAGAATATATTTTATACTCCATGAGGAGAAAGGGGAAAATCAGTACTAAACAGACTCAAATCAAGTATTATTGAAAATTCACCTTCTGGGTATCTCTTGAAATTAATACCTGTTCACCCCCACATTATTACACTTTCTACAGATTTATTCTTTCTCAGTGCTAGCCTCTGGTCATTGATAATTTAAGGTGATAACCTGAGGGATAGCATCTTCTTAAAATGTCAAATAATAAGAGTTCTGTTCATTCTTTAATACTTGCTAGGGCAGGAATGTTAGACTAACAGAAAACTTGCAGAAAGATCAACATGCAAAAGAATCTGTGATTAACCTGAAATTAGCACTCTTGCTCTTTTCTTTCTTTTCCTCTTCTATTCTTCCTTTCGTCTATTCTTTCATCCATCCATCCTGGCTCCTGGCTACTTCTTGGAACTCATGTCACACCACTGGCCTCCTTCCATATTCCTCTCCAGCCACATTGGCCTTCTTTCTGCTCCCCAGATAGGCCCGACTCACTCTGGCCTTGGGGTGGTTTTGGGAGTGGTATTCCCTCTGCCTAGGATGCTCCTCCTCCTGATCTCCATATAGCTGTCTGCTCCTGTCATTCAGGTGTCAGCTGAAATGTCACCTCCTCGGAGAAGCCTTCCTTTAAACAATCAATCTAAAGTAGTCATGTGGTCACATTATCACACACTCTAATTTAATTCTCTTCATACGACTTGTGATTTCTGATATCTTGTTTTTCTTCTGTTTATTGCCACTAAAACATAAGTTCCATGAGAACAGGGATATTGTTTGTCTTATGCTCCACTTTTTTCTCAGAGCCTAGAACAGCCTAGAACCCGTATTTATTAATCGAGAATTTAAGTACAAATTATTGATTCTCTAGTTAAAGAAACAGGATTCATTTAATGTTGATTCTCTTTATTGGTTGAATTACCCTACCCTCTCATTTCTTTCTCTTTGTGAGCCCCTGTTTACTTAGCTGAAAAATTATAGTAATAGTGTTTGCTAATTTCAGAACCTATCTATGTAGGACAACCAATAAAAGCATTGAAAAGAAACTAGAAGAAAATAATGGTGCCATATCCCATCATGGAAAAAGTTTGTGAGTCTGTCAGTGGTCACTTATAGCTTTCTATGATCAAGCTGTTGATGGGCAGGTAATAGTTATGAATGCTTACTTTCCACCAGCTGCTAGAATAGGAAGTGAAAATCATAAGTTGCTTGCAAACTGTGAGTGTGCATTAGAGTAGCTTAAAAGTGTTATTTCTCCATGGTAATAGAAAATTTAGAAATGTGTTTGCTTCTGACTATGATTTATTCAATCTTTCTTGTCTGAAATACAAAGTGTAAGCAATCCTGTCTTTATTCAGCGTTGTATTTAGAAAAATGTATGAGTGCCATCTGCTGGATTTCTCTGGTACTGCCTCTAACAAAATTGGAGGAAGTTTGGAAGAATGACAAATCCTTATAAAAGAATGATCCTTCCTTCCTTCCTTCCTTCCTCCCTCCCTCCCTGCCTCTCCATTTATGTACATATAAATTTTAAATCTCTGTATATAATTTTCAATTTTTCCATATATAATTTTCAAATATGTATTTGATACTAATTTTCAAAGTAGTGTCACAAGTGCTCTAGATAAAAAAAGTTTAATGGACATAAAAGTAAAATTTTAGTAATATTACAGTACTGTTTCTACTTTTGCTAATCTTAAAAGAGCCTAATTGGTTTAATCAATGTATTTTCTTTACTTTTGAAATAAAAAATATAAGTAACAGACTTTCACCATAAGATCACATGAAAAGTTGGTGTTAATTCAAGTTGTTTATTATTTATATAACTTCTGGATGTGTTAGCTTTGTGTTTGTCCTTAGTCTTCAAAGATTCATTCATTAATTGTTCTTTCATCAAATGAAGTGAAGTCATTCTACCTAGGATCTTTGGTAATGGACGTGCCAATCAGCTTTATCACCAGATAGGCATTTTCTTTAAAGCTTTACTTAAAAATTGGGTGAATATCTGTTGATTCTAAGAATATGTTAATACTTGAATATTTGGCAGTACTTCATGTGTCTGATCCATCAGCAAATTCTGTTATTTCTATCTTCAAAATATATGCAGAATCTGGAATCTCTTTTCATCACAGCATGGCTACTGCCCTGG
This sequence comes from Tapirus indicus, assembly GCA_031878705.1. Classification (NCBI taxonomy): domain Eukaryota; kingdom Metazoa; phylum Chordata; class Mammalia; order Perissodactyla; family Tapiridae; genus Tapirus; species Tapirus indicus. The sequence continues at coordinate 15,580,947 of CM062921.1, read as the reverse complement.
TGTAGGCCCCAGATATTTCTTGTCTTTCTTTTCTGCCTTGTCTCTTAGCATTTATCTTATATAATTTACTTATTTATAAATTTTGTCATATTTGCTGTCAAATGTTTCAGACTAGAACGTAAGCTTCATGAAAGCAGGGATTTTTGTCTTGTTTGCTGCTGCCTCCCCAGTGCCTAGAACAGTGCCCAACCCATAGTGTGTACTTAAATAGCTTATCTCTTAAATGAATGTTTGCTTTGAGTGACTTTCTTTTTTCTCGAATAAAATATTTTATAAATTATATTAGTAGGGACATATTCTTGGTGCTTCTGTCAACTCTACTATTTATAATGTCAAAATAAATGTAATCTTTTCATCATTTACACACACTCAGTTTGACTACATCTCACTTTATTTTAAGGTGAACAATTAGCACCTACTAAACAGGTTATGATAGTTGTCGCATGGGACCAAAGGAGACCAAGACGTGGTCCTCATGCTTGTGGAACTTACACTTCTTCCTGAGGATTATTAAGGAGTTGTTATGAAATGACAAAACAATTTAGACTCAGAGCTGCTAGATTCATTCCTCAGTGAAATAGGACATGAGTTTAGTTTTATTGCATTTTGCTTTATTTTTCTGAAGGGCATCAGTTAGACCTGACAATGATTCTTGAGGAGTTCTGTGTATTTCCTGATCTGTGAACACTTGACTTGTGTGTGTATTGGTGTTAGAGAATCCGAATTCAGAATTCCATCCTTGATCTCTCATGCTAGGTGCTTTACATAAATCATCTTTAATCTTCACCACTATCCTAAAAGATGAGAATATTGATGATTGTTTTACAGCCAAGGAAACAGAGGCTGCAAGGCTAAGCAAATTACCAAGATAAAACAGTGCCAGGTTCAAAGCAGATTTGAATCCAGGACTACCTGAACTCAATGCTCTCTAATAAATGCTATATTTCCCATTTTAGGGTCCTTGGAGACTGATTTGCCTGTGTTTAGAAATGCAGCAAGAAGCCATCTCTTTCATAGATGCAGAGAGCAGTTTACTCGGTAGCAGGGATGTTTAAACTGCCTCTTCCCCAACGGAGGCCAGTACTTCCTCCTTCCCGGCAAGTGTGGAGGTAAGTGGAATAGGAGTTTCATTCCTTTCAGCTTTTACACAAGAGTTCCTTCCTCTGCCAAGTGTCTCCTGGTACCACTAGGCAAATTCAGCATGCCTTCTGCGCCGCACAGAACTTATTCTGAATGTGCATTATAGTATTATCCAGCAGTGGTATAGTTATTCGTCTCCTGGATTGTGAACTACATGAGGGCAAGAATTTTCATTCACTTTTGCGTTTCAAATCCATTGTACCCAGTAAGTATGGAAGACTTCATGCATGTAACTGACTTCTACTTCACATACTTAATGGGTTCATTAGGTTCTATAGGGTGGCCTGGAACCTAATCATTTTTAATACCCTGGGTGAGAGAAGGTGTATGCTAAGATTTAAATAACCTAATTAACATTAACGTCTGAACACTAAGGGCCTACCTTTATTTCTTTCTCAAATTCTTATTCTGGTGATTTTTTCTCTCAGACTCAAACTTGCACTCAGTACAACCAATTGCCTTTTGCCATTCACAGTAGCACCTTGATAGTGTTAAAAGGGAAAATGAGAATACTCACTAGTATGGGAACATTTTAAAAGGAATGGAGGAAGCATCTTGAAAGAATAGCTGATGACAAACTGCCAGAAATAAAGACATAATGTATACATACAGACCAGTGGAAGAAGTTCTTCTAAGGAAAGGAAGTTTTGGGTAACTCCTTTCTGCAAGTGTAGAAAGAAGTAGACTTGGCCAAACTAAGACAGTATTATGCAATGATGATGATGTGCTAAATGGGCTAGGTGTACATGTTTAATTCAGTTCCAATTTCTGTTTTCATAAAACCTCGCTAATTAGGTTTAACTGGGACTATAGTTATTTGAAATAGTGGAAAACTGAGTCAGTTTTGTTCTAACAAAAAATGTGATGATTTTATTTTTACTTTGCACACTAAGTTAATAAGGGTCTGTTGGCTTGCTTTAGAGAGTAAGATAAGACTAACGATGAGTTTACGTACATTGGTTAGGCAATTGTATTGCTGCTGTGACAAATTACCGCACACTGAGTGGCTTAAAACAACACACATTTGTTATCTTACAGTTCTGGATGTCAGAAGTCTGATGTGGGTCTCACTAGTCAAAAGCAAGGTGTTGTCAGGGCTGCATTCCTTTTGGAGGCTCAGCTGATTAACAGATGTAATTCCATCTGCAACCTTGGTTCCTCTTTGCCATGTGACGTAATATATGCACAGGTTTTGGAGATTAGGATGTGGACATCTTTGGAGGGGGTCATTATTCTGTCTACCACATCAGTGGTAGATTTGCATTCTCTAAAACAGGTTAAGCTGCCTTCTAAATTGTGCAGCACATTTTGTATTAGTTTTCTTAGCAAGTCCTTTTAAATTGAGTTAAAAATTCAGTATTAGTTAGTGACATTTTACTTTCTATGTTTCTGTGGCCCGTCTCCTGGCCTGCAATAAAGTAAAAATATAATGTAGTTGAGTGTTTTTTTCCCTCCCAGGAAACAGGATCCTCTAGTCCTGTAACAGATATTTTGTGAGCAATTTTAAGTTTGCTCTTTTTCTCCTCTTTCTTCATCTCCTCCGCCTCCTAGTTGTTAATGTCTCTGCTTTTCCTTTCTGAGCCTCTCCCAAACACGCTTTTATAATTTTTTTCTCTTATTTTTTACCTCTACTCTTGTTACCCACACATTTTTAATCTATTTTACTGGATTACTCCCACTCTTGGGTAGTAAGTGAAGCTGTGTCCCCTTTGTTTTTTAGATTTTAAAACTTGATGATTACTCCCTAGCTGAATCTCCCTTTTCTGGTAAAAATCTTCATTTAGATGTCTCCCTAAAGAACACAAAACCTCAGAGTGACCTATATAAACTAAAGCAAAATATCCACCTTCAGAGTATCCTTTGGGAAAACCACCTTGTTGGTTCAAATGTTTGAATCTGTTTTTATTTAAAAAGACAGAAGATATTGCCAAGTAGTGTTAAGTAACAGGCCTGTGTGTCTCTGAAGGGTTTTCTGTCCTGTTGATTCCCTTGGCAGAAATCCACCTAGTGACTTACCATATGTGTCTATAATAATCTTGAATGAACTTGTTCTTGTGCATTATTCGCAGAGTTATTAAATATAACATTCTACATTTAATGAGTATGTTTTTGAAGTTTTGCTTTGGTAGGTGCTGTATGGGTCACACACAGACACAAAAGTTGTGGTCCAAATCTATAAAAATCTTCAAGTATGCTGTGTTGCATTATGAAATCAGCTTGGGTTTGTGTTCTGAATAAATATTTTTATTTGCTTTTAACTCACCTTATTTCAAAATGGTCATGTGGTAGCTTTAGAATAAGGCAGACCTGCAATCCTATTCTGGCTCTGCCCTTCCTGTGTGGCCTTGGGCTAGTTACTTAACTCTTCTGAATTTCAGTTTCCTACTTGGGAATGAAAGAATAAAATAATATTTATTTTGTCAGGTTGTTTTAAAGATTCTATAAGACAGAGTATATAAAGGAACTAGCATACTGCTGATAGTGGGTATGCACTCAGTGTATCATCGTCATTTTAATTGTTCTTGGGCAGAAGATAGTGTGGAACAGACAGAGTAACTTAGCATGGTATTAATGATTTTACTGTTGCTCTTTATACACAAAGATGGACTTTCTGGTACATGTACTTTGATGTCTTGCTTTGAGTCACCAGAATTTCACATGTGTGGCTTGTATCCCAGATCCATGACATACTTGGCTGTGGGAGAGGTGCAGGCTGAAGCTGTGGAACAGATTTTCCTGTGCACACATGGGTGACATCTTTTGTCAAGTCTGAAATAACTAAACTGACCAGCCTAGTGGAACTTTTCGGGATAGTTCAATTTGCTTTCAGGCAAATCCTTTTTGTTTTATACTCTGAGATATAATCAGAGTCTGGGAACATGGTTTATTGGACACTAAAGACTCTTCTAACTTCCAGATGAAGGTGGCAGATTGAACAGAAACTTTTACCTCTGCATCTGCCCCCAAACTCCACTAATATGGTAGTAAAATGATTTTCTTTTAGAGACCTAAAGGGCAAAGAGAAGATGATATAAAGGAGTTGATAGCAATATGATTTTGGAAGCTGGGAAATAGGTGGATGAGTGAGAAATGACTTAGCAAACTTGAAAAGGTGGATTCCAAACCCGCAGTGAGAAAAATAAAACCATCTTGCTTTGCCTGTACAGAATTCTCAAGACACTTGGAAATTAGCAGTACTAGATACCTCCAGAAGTGGAGGTGAAGGAGGGACTGAAAACAAAGGGATTAGTTGAATGTATGTTTAAGAAACACTGAGATCCTCAGATCTTATTCCTCATTCCAGCAAGAGAACACCTCTCCCCACACTCCCCAACCCTGGCAGAAGATTTTAGGTTTATTTAGGTTTATTTTCTGGAGAATATAAAACAGAAGGTCTCTGGACAGAGGGCGTTGCTCCAGCTTCTGATGAATATCAAGTAAAACAAAAGACTCAGGAACTAAGATCAGATGGATGCCTCCACCCTGAGACCAAAGCCCCCCCACCCCCACCCCCTGCAGCGAGACCAGCCCCAATATAACTGGCTTGTAGTCTTTGTTCTGTAAGATGGTTCTTTCAGACATTAGTCAGCCATCTTCCCTGTTGCTGGCAAGCTGTAATAAAAAGTCTTTTCTCTCCTACCACCTTGCCTCTTGACTATTGGCATGTCTTGTGGCGGGCAGACGAACTCCCTTTTTGGGTGGTAACATGAGCAAGATAAATCCCAGGATTGTAACTGTGCACCAGGTATAGAGAGCAACCAATTCAAATGAGACCAGCCTCCAGAGAGGTGTTTCCAAGAAGATGAAATTGCTAGAATACCTGATATGTTGGAATTATTAAGAGGAAATTTAAACAATTGGGATAGAGTTTTGGTATTAATCAATGATAAGTACATGGAAAACTAAGCAAATGAAAGAAACAAACTTCAAGAACATCAATAACTTCAGAGAAAACAAAAAGTTGTACAAGGAAGGAAGAGTAATACGAATCATAATACTAGACAGCTCAGCTGTGGATATTTTCAAAATCATATTAGTGTAAACACTGAATATTGACCTAACTAAAAGTATAACACGATGTTGTGTGGGGGATCAGAATTGACCACCTCAAGATGTGTCTCTCTCTACCTTGCTCTGAAGGAGGCTTTGACCTTCACCCCCCCCCCAACTCTCTAAAGGGATTTGGGATGGAAAGCCTGTCCCTGGGATGGGCCTTCACCTTGGATGACTCTGGGTACCGATAGACTGGGAGGGTCTTTGCTAAGCCCATTCTTATCAAAGTTCTCTTTACCAAACATTTACATTTCTAAGGGAAATCTTCATTTGTAAAGGTATCTCCTTCTCTGTGCTGGGAAGAGGGGTGGATGACCTCATTTCTAGAAACTTGTAAATGTGGAAGGTGAAGCCTTAGATCTGCATAATAACTTTACTCTGCTTTTCTTCTAATCCCTCCTGGCTAACACTCCCAACTCCACCCAAAATCCTTGTTTGTCTATATAAGAGGAGAATCTCCACCATTTTGTTGAGAGACACCTGCCCGGTCTCTCCCATGTATACATGTTTTGTAAAGCTTTGTTTGATTTTCTCCTTCTATTCAGCCTCAAGTCAATTTAATTTGTAGCCCAACCAGAAAGGACCCAAAGTGGGTAGAGAATGCTCTTTCTCCCCTCAGTTGGAAGGATAGGGGTAGTGAGAAGTGTATTTATGATGGTGGCAGATGTTTTGTGAGAAAGAAGACTAAATTCAGATCTTCCATAGTGGAAATCAGTAGATAATGCTAAAACTGGAAAAAATAAGTAGCAGCATGAGCATGTAATGTAGTGACATGAAAGCAAGTTCAATAATAAAACAGCCAAAAGAGTTGAAATTATGCCTGGAGTAGGGGTGATAGAAAGAAAAGGGGAGCAGAGAAGGAGGTACTGATAGTTACCATTAATACAAATAATCTTTGTAGAAGTATATTTTGGAAAGTTTGCTTTGTTCATTGACATAACTCTAAACTTGACATGCAAAGCAGATCTTTAATATAAATCGTAAATCCAGTGGTGTGCTAGCAAACCAGCTTTCTGCAGGGAACAGTAAAGGGGGTAGGGAGCCCTAATTTGTAATGTGTTGTGAAGAATTCTACCATGGCCAATTTCAAGCTAACAGTAGTTTAACAGCTGGATCACAAAGGTCCTAAAATTTAACAATCAGGTCTTGCAAGGTGATGTAAATCAGCTTGTAATAACGTCAATAAAAACATGTTTTTGGGTTTTTTTTAAGTATAAAAGTCCTCTCTGGCTTGCGTGAAAAGCTCAGTGTTGCTATGTGAAATATGGTTCTATATCTTTCTTTACTGTTGTTTTGTCTTTAAATTTAAATCAATTTTTAAGATGTAATTCATATACAATAAAATGCATGGATTTTAAGTAAACAGTTTGATGAGTTTTGACAAAGGTAGACACCCATGTAACCACCACCCAAACCAAAGAATAGAACAATTTCATCACTCCAGAAGTTTCCCAAGTTGACTGCAAGGAGAGTTGCCTACTCCCACCCCTGGCCCTGCCTCGGGTAACCACTGTTTTGATTATTTTTCACTGTAGATTGGTTTTGCCTGTACTTGAACTTTATATAAATGAATTATAAGGTATGTACTCATTTGAATCTGGCTTGACACGATGTGAGATTCACCTGTGTTGTTGCCTGTACCAGCAGATCGTTCGTTCAGTGTAGTGAGTATTTCATTGTATGTCTACACCTCAGTGTTTATGATTTATTGTGGATGATGCATTGTAATGAATTTGGATTATTACATCTTCCTTTGAAGAGTGTGTCATTTTGTCCTGACAGGCATTTAGAGTACTGGTGAATTCTTTTGATCCTGTTAGTCTTGGTTTTATTCTTGGTTTGGGCAGTTCTATTTTCATTCTGAACTTAGTCTTAGGGCAGGGCTCTTCCTCCAGGGTGTGGTCCCTATACTAAGGCGTGGCCTTTCTGAAGGTCTTAACTGCACCCCTACCCCCCACTCCCACCTCTGCCCCCACTCAGGCCTCTGCTCCCACCCTGACCACTTGTTTGGGTGGCAGCCTCTTCGCTGGCTAGTACACTGCCCCACAAATTCCAGCTGCTTCAGCTGCCTGGAACTTGAGTCTGTGCTTTCTCAGCTCAGGAAGAGCACCTACCTCACCTGTCTCTGCTTGGGGCTCACCTCTCTGTGCAACAGGAGCAAGACTGCCCTCGACTCACCTCCTGTGGTTCCTGTCTCAGGGATCCTGATCCCCCTCTGCCTGTCCTCAGTGCCTGAAAACATTGTCTTATATATTCTGTCCCATTCTCTCATGTTTTCGGTGGGAGAGCAAGTCCAGTGCCAATTACTCTCTCATGACTAGAAGCAGAAGTGTGTAGAAAGATTTGACTCTTTAAGCTATAACTTGGATAAAACTAAAAACTGAAGGAAAAAACCCCAGCATTTCTCCCTTTCATTGCCTCTTTTGAGAAGAGCCTTCAAATGGAAACTGAGCTTCTATAGGGAGATGTGGTGCCTTATCCATTTTCTCATTCTGGGGCCTAGCTCTGGACCCAACACTGTCAGCTCTCACTGAATGATTTGACAAGAGATTCTCACATATTGAGGTATATGGGGTAACTATTCAGGTTTGAAACTGATTCGGCTTGAACTAAGAAGCCTGATTTATGGCCTATCAAACATATGTTGCACATCTGCTTAACCATTAAAGAATACACTCTCTTAAGAGAAGAATGCATATATCCCCTTCTACGCCCTATTGGTAACGCCCTATTGCTAAGGCCCAAATTAGTCCCTTTCCAGACATCACGGACCTGCTAATTTGCAACTGAATACCTCTTTGAGATTTTGATGAAAACTATACTGGGTGTGTTTAATGTATGTTCTTTGTTCTAAAAAACTGTAAGACTGTACTCAAAACCAGGCTTCTCCGGAACACTTTCTAAGGCCTTCCTGGGTTATGAGCCTCACTTTGGCTCAAGTAAACTCACCTTATTTCTCTTATCTATAGAATGGTTATTGGTTATTTTGCGTCGACAGGTTATACACTCATGCCTCACTTAATGACAGGGATATGTTCTGAGAAATGCATCATTAGGAGGTTTCATCGTGCGAACATCATGGAATGTACTTACACAGACTTAGATGGTACAGCCTACTACACACCTCGGCTATCTGGTACAGCCCATTGCACCTAGGCTACAAACCTATACAGCACGTTATTGTACTGAATACTGTAGGCAATTGTAACACAATGATAAGAATTGTATATCTAAACACAGAATAGGTACAGTAAAAATACAGTATAAAAGATAAAAAATGGTACACCTGTGTAGGGCACTTACCATGAATGGAGCCTGCAGGACTGGAAGTTGCTCTGGGTGAGTCAGTGAGTGAGTGGTGCGTGACTGTGAAGGCCTAGGACGTCACTGTGCACTATTATAGGCTTTGTAAACACTGTACACTTAGGCTACACTAAATTTATAAAAAGAATTTTTCTTTCTTCAATAATAAATTAACCTGAGCTTACTGTAACTCTTTTACTTTTTAAACTTTTTAATTTTTTAACTTTTTTACTCCTTTGTAATAACACAGCTTAAAACACAAATACATTGTACAGCTGTACAGAAATATTTTTTCTTTGTATCCTTACTCTGTAAGCTTTTTTGATTAAAAAACTGTTTTCTTTTTTTACTTTTTAAACTTTTTTGTTAAAAACTTGAGACAAGCACACATATTAGCCTAAGCCTACACAAGGTCAGGATCATCAATATCGTTGTCTTCCACCTCCACATCTTGTCCCACTGGAAGATCTTCAAGGCCAATAACATGCGTAGACCTTCTTCTCCTTTGATAACAATATCTTCTTCTGGAACACCTACTAAAGGACCTGCCTGAGGCTCTTCTTGAGGAGGTGTCACTCTTTTCTGAAATATGTCCATGGTGGCTTAATTGGTTTGTTTCTTTTTTTCATCATAGATTTGCTTGTAAGCAGATAATGCACCATGAACATTCCTCTCCATTAAGGAAAACCTTTCGATGTTGGGGTCCATGTTCTCAAACTTTTTAAGGAGTTTGTTGAGGTCTGCAAAAGCTTCTGCTAAACCCTTCACTGTGAATTTTCTTGGAGATTCTTCTTTTCCTTCTGCAGTTTCCTTTTCTCTTGCCTCTTCTTCAGCTACGCATTCCTGTTCTGGTTTGAACAGTTCCTCAGGAACCACCTCTAGGAGCTCCTCAATGTCATCCTCATCCACACCCAGGTTAAAGTTGTTTGCCATCTCAACCACAGCCTTGTTGATTTTTGCAACCTTCTCATCCCTGGAAAATCCTTTGAAGTCGTGGCCAAACTTCTTGAGTGTCTTCTTCCAGTTGCCATTCATACACTCCTTGGTAACATCACCCCAAGCCCAACCGATGTTCTTGATGTAGTCATAAGTGTTGGAATCCTTCCAGAATTGCTCCAGTGTCCTCTCAGTGTCTTCCTAGGTTGCAGCAATAGCCCAGGCAAAGATCCTCTTCAGATTGTAGGCCTTAAAAACTTCTGTAACTCCTTGATCCATTGGTTGGATTTAAGAGGTGATATTTGGAGAGAGAAATAGGACTTTGATATTGGGATAAAAATCACCAATTAAAGGAGGATATCTGGGAGCATTATCAGCAATAAGCAAAATCTTGAAAGACGTTTTATTCTCCAAACAGTACTTCTCCATTTTGCTGGCTTAGCACTTCAGGGGGGCATTTTGGAAGAGGAGCTGGGTCATCCATGACTTCTTATTGCTCTTACAGTACACTGGCAGTGTGTGCTTATTGAAATGCTTGAAGGCCCTGGGGTTCTCACTGTGCCAGGTCACAAGGGGTTTCAATTTGTAGCCTGCAACATTGCCCCCAAGCAAGACTCTTATCCTGTCCTTTAGGCCTTGAAACCTGTCATTGACTTAACCTCCTTATGGATGAAAGTCCTTTCAGGCATTTGTTTCTAGAGTAAGGAGTTTCATCTTACTGAATATTTGCTCTGGCAAGTAATTTTCCTACACAATCAGCTTATCTAGAGTTTCCAAAAATTCTTCAGCTGCCTTCACATCCATACTCGCAACTCACCACTCACTTTCACATTATGTAATGAGTAATGACTTCTGAATTGTTTAAACCACCCAGAGCTAGCAGTAAATTCAACACTGTAGTTGGGTCCAGCCTTTTTTTTCAACATTGCAAACAAACTTTTTGCTTTGACCATGATCGTCATGGTGCCAAGTGGGATATACTTCTGTGTCTGGTCTTCAATCCAGTCATTAGAGGTTTCTCCATGTCAGATATAGGCCCTTCTCAAATTTTGTTAGTCTCATTGCCTTCAATGAAGCAGATCTTTTAATAGCTTCCATCACTTTGTTCTTCTTCAAGATCATAGCTATGGTGGAATGGGACATGCCTGACTGGCGAGCAAAAACCATCACTGATTTTCCACCTTTGTAATCCTTTTAATTTTGTTTCCAGGTCAGTCACTTGATGTGGCATTTTACTGGCAACATTATTGGTGGATTTTGTATACTTAGGGTCCATGATGAACAAAACATGAGATTAAATCAAGCACAAGAAAAATGATGCAATCAAGAAATAGTAAACATGAGATGTATGAGGCTGCTGCCAGCATAACGTGGCATGCTTTTTTACAGGAAACGTTTTTTTTTTATAAGTAAAAACAGACACTCTAAAATAATGACAAAAAGTATAGTAAATACATAAACCAGTAACATAGTCATTTATTATCAAGTATTACATACTGTACATAATTGTATGTGCTATATGTTTATATGACTAGCAGCATGGTAGGTTTGTTTACACCAGCATCACCACAAACACTTGAGTAATGCATTGTAGTACAGTGTTACAATGGCTACAACGTCACTAAGTGATAGGAATTTTTCAGCTCCATTATAATTTTATGGGACCACCGTCATATATGTGGTCCACCATTGACCGAAATGTCATGCAGTACATGACTGTGTAAGTGAATGAATGAACAAATGACTGAATGAATAAATATACAACTATGCTAAAAACCTTGAAAAATATTAAAGCATGATATATTCTTTCTTTGATCTCCCCTCCTCCACTCCATAGGATAAATGAAGATAAGAGGCTGGCTGGTTTGGCTGGGGGCTGGATGTAGCTGGTGTTAGTTGATGAGGAGGCAAGTCAAAGGATCATTTACCTGTAAGAACAAGGAATGAAGACTTTTTTGTTCCTCATAGTATGAGAGGATTTTTAAAAAGAGCCTTTGCTAACACAGCAGTAGCCAGTTGTGGCCTTGGGATCTGGCCTGCATTTGGCCTCTGTAACCCCCCCCCCCAAAAAAATTTGTCTCTTATTAAAGAAAGATGAGTATGTCAAATGAATCTCTTTGGAAGATGATGTAATCAGTGTAATCTCATACCTATGCTCCTGGAGAAAGATTGGTATAATTAAGATCTTGTCTGCAAAGATGGTATGAGATGGCAAAGTTGTTGAAGTACCCCATGGGTAGCCTGGAAAATGTGTTATGTCCCTTAGGAGGTAAAGGCAAACCAAGCTGAGAGGCTGCTGAAATAGGCACCAAACAGAACATGTTAGCCAAATCTATAAGGGCAAAATATTTATAGCTGTTGACTGGATGGAATCAGTCATTTTAATAATATTGGATATTGGATATGGAGCCTTAATTGATGGGACTACAGCATTAAGATTGTAGTAATCTACCACGAGGTGCCCTTTATTTTTTTCAAGGCAAAATTTTAAGACTAGGCAAATTTGGGCTGTTAAATGGCAAATCAATGGGGATGATCAACCCTTTATTAATTAGGTTTTATATAATAAATTGTTATCCTTGAAACCTCTGTTTCATTTACATTGGGACATATTAACTATTTTAATTGCGAGTCCATGAGTCTTTATCAAGCCAGTTTATAAGTGCCAAAGACTTACTTCAATTTTTATTTATTATTTACTGTGATAGAGCATCTATACGCAATATGGGATATTTTAGGGCAACGGGTACTATGACTATGGGAAATTTAGGCAAGGCTATAGTTAAAGTGAGGAATGTCTATTTTTTCTTTATTGTGTATTTAGTTACCTTAAGACTGTAGGGGGCATAATGTTTAAATTTAGTGGAATCCTCAGGTATAACTAAAATTTGAGCACGAGTGTTGATTAAGTCTATGAACCTCTGTCAATTATTGCATTTTAGCAAATGCTAAAGTTAATTTAGAACTTAGGTTGTACAACAAGAGCAACAGACAAACACATAGATACAGAGATAAGATTGGTGGTTCCCAGAAGGGATGGGGGAGGGAGGAGTATGAAAGGGTGCCTGGGCACATGTGTGGTGACGGATGGTAATTAGTCTTTGGGTGGTGAACATGAAGTAATCTACAGGGAAATCGAAATATAATGTTGTACACCTGAAATTTATATAATGTTATAAACCAATGTTACCTCAATTAAAAAAAAAGAGAACTTATGTTGTAGAGATACAAAAGCCAATTGGTGCCCTTTTAATATTTTTGTTATATAAATTCTTTAGTATACAAATTTTGGATTTCCAATTAAAAAAAAGAAGGTGTGCTGGAAATAAGATTGTCTAAGACAAAACTACATTTGAGCTTTGTTAAGTAACAGAAATGAGGTTTCCTGTCTTTAGAAAAGTTGTAACATCGAAATTACACACGATAAATTGAGAAGGCCTAATTCAATAGATGTGTAATTTAATAATGCATTAGAGGTAGTAAAATCATGTCATCATGAGTTGGCATAATGCATGCTATTTGAATATAGCACAGATTAAGCAAATCTTTTGGTTATAAATTAAGAATAGGAATTGTTTCCTGGTGCTTGTCAAGAAGAATGACATCATAATGGTTGGTTTTAGGATTGATTCTGATAGCTTAATATAGACATAACAAATGCTTTCTATAACATTGCCTTGAATCTTTTTGTTCAGAAAATGAACAAAATACATAGCCTTCTCTGAACAAAACTGGACAAATCATTCCTTTATAATGTACCATGATTCTTATGTATGACACTTTGAGAGATGAAGAAAGAGGCTTCAGATAGGTGCCTTAAGAGACATCAAAAATCTTGCATCTGTGGGCTACTGAGAACAGGAGGATATATACTCTCCTCTGTTTTTAAGAAAGGTTAAATTAAGCTGTCTAAAACTTAAATTTCCTCCTTCACTTATGCTGTTTACTCTTTTGATCTGGAACCTTGTTTCATGTTTTCTGCCTAAGTTTGTATACATTTTAATAGATATTTATTGAGCACTGAACAAGTTGGTACACTTTTACTTGCAAAAGACCAGGTATCCAACTCAAATGACCTTAAAACAAAAAACATAAAAGGAGTGTGCTGTCTCACTTAACTAGGAAGTCCTAGACAGCTTCTTGACCTTAGGCACAGCTGGATCCAAGGGCTTAAACAAAATAATTAGACTAGTCCCTCTCTCCACCCCAGGTCCATTTTTCGTTTTTCCAGCATCATCTTCAGGCAAACTCTGCCCGTGTGGTGGCAAAGATAGCTACTAACAGCTTCAGGCTTTTATCATCAGTTTAGCTACCCCATGGAAGGAGAGCGCCTTTCTCTCATAGTTCTAGCAGGTCTCTGAGCTGGCTTTCACTGCCCTGCCGTGGACTAGGTGCCTATGCCTGAACCACTCTCTCTGATTCTGATTGGTCAGGCCAGGCTGAGGGGTAGGGCAAGGAATGAGATGAGCTTAATGCAAACCTGGTGCACTAAGGGGAAGCATGTTTCTCAAAAAGAAACTGGGAGTGCTGTTACCATAAGAAGGAAGAATCTATGCTGGTATTACCAGCAAAAGCACTTAATATATTCCAGGCACTCTGAATGTCTACTTACGCTTCAAGGTTTGGTTCAGGTGTCATTTTCTCTATAAAGCCTTTCTGCACCCTTCTCAATATGTGCAAAATTAATCAGTCCCTTAATTCCCTTTTAACTTTTACATATATGTATGTTATGACACATAATTTGGGCTTAATTATACTAGATCATTTTGCCTTTCTATTTCCTCCAGGCTTTTTGAGGGCAGAGACTATTTTATTTTTGTTTGAATCCTATTTATTCATTCCTTTAGTCAGCAAATATTTATTGAGTGGCTACTATGTATCAGACATGGTGCTAATGCAAGAAAGATGGTGGAGTCCAATAAACACAATATCCCTGCACTAACAAAGCTTATTTTAATGGGGAAGATAAATTAATAAAGAGAGAATTAAAAAATATGTGTTGAATTTTGTGATACAGGTTTTGAGGGCACAGTGATAACAAATATGGAGAGAATGAAAGAGTTAGCATGATGAAGGGTGGAGTGGAGGTGGGAGGTGACTGTTTCAGGAAGAGAGAAGGACATGTGTGAAACCCCTGAGGTAAGAGCTGATACCATGAATGTTCAAGGAACTGAATCTCATCCTCTATAGAAACAGTAAGCTTAAGTCAGATCTTGGAATGCATTATAAGCTGTTTCAGCTATTTGGATTTTACCTTAAGGATAATGATCAAAGGATTTCAATAAGGGGAAGAATATGACCATATTTACATTAACTTATTCTTTCCTACTACAGTATGGGAAAGAAATTAAAGAGGAACAAGACTAAAGGCAAGGAGACTAGAGGCTGTTGTAGTAGGAGGAGGTGAAAATTCACAGTGGCTTGGACCAAATCATTGTGGAGAAAATTGGGAGAAGGAGACAGGTTTGGGAAAAATTTAAGTCCTAGAATTAAAAGGACTTCATGATTGGTTGGATGAAAGAAAGGAGATGGGAGAAATGAAGATGACAGAGGAATCAAGCATGACTTCTAGATTTCTAACTTGAACACTAGGTTACATAGGAGTACCGTTTATTGAGATAGCATGTCATGGGACAGTGGCAGCTTGAAGGGAGGTGAAGGGGGAAATGATGAGCTCCAGTTTAGTTATGATGAATATGAGGTAACTGCAGGATATCTAAGTGAAGAAGCCTAGAGGCAATTAGATATATGATCTGTCACTCAAGAGGGAGACCTGAGTTGGAAATAGAGATTTGTTGCAAACATATAGACAATAATTGAAGATTTGGAAATGGATGAAATGGCCTGGAGAGAGTGAGTAGACTTAGAAGAAGCCCTATGGCGGACTCTGGAGGAAGTACCAAAATTTAAGGGTCAAGTAGAGGAGGAGGAACAAGCAAAGAACAACGAAGATTGCCCTAAGATGTGGGAGAAAAAAACAGGTGAGTGTGACACTGAGGAAACCTAGGAAGAGAGCTTTCAAGAAGAAAGGAATGGGCAACGGTTTCAAATTTTGTCAAGAAAGGTAAGAATTAAAACATGTTCATGTTGCCCAGCACAGCACCTGATTTCATTCATTCATTTATTCATTAATTCCTTTGCCAAATAAATGTTTATTAAACATCAACATTTATGCCAGGCTCAGTGCTAGGTACTAAGAATACAAGAGTGAATAAAAATTTTTGGTAAGTGGGCTATAGATGTTTGTTGAATAAATGAGTAACTGAATGAACTGTTTTTGTTAAAAATTTAGATGAGCCTGCTTGAAGATGGGATAAAACATACAAGGATATACATCAATACATCATTGTAATACTAATATTCACCCAGCTTTGTACTTCTCCCAAGAATATTGGTTTGGGTTTAATTAATCTAGGCCAAAGGAAGCTGTCATTGGTAGGTAGAGGACTATGAGGCTGCCCTGTATTAGTAGAGCATATGGGAGTAATTGGTTTCTCACTGCAAAGGCTTTGTTTGCAAGTGTAGTTAACTGTCAGATATCACACTCTCGTGATTCTTCATGAGAGCTCTACCACTTTTTTCATCTAGGTTCACATGGAGCCTGTGATTCCTTTTTAAAAGTGCCCATCTTATCTAACAACGCCTGTAGAAACTGTTTATATCATTAAGCCTGTTGAATCAAGCCAAGCAAAATAGTCCACTAAAATCTTTCCTGTGGCAGAGGGTGCACAGGGAATACAGTGAATTACATCAACATTTTTCATTTCTTGTCCAGGGTACATTATTTCTCATTCAGGGAGTGTGAGACAGTCACTACAGGGCTGACCAACACCTGTTACACCTGTGTTCCATTGTCTGAGGACATTTTGTTCTCAAGGATGAGTCATAAGAATTTAAATTATTTTCTGATGCTTGTCATGAAAAATGGTAGCAATGTTTTAGTGTGAGTTTGATTATATTATTAAAACTCAATTTCCTGTGGAAGATTTACATTTAGATGGTTTGTTAGCAGAATGTGGGAGTAAGAAAGCAGTAGTTCTCCACGACTGAGTGGGGGGAGGAGTCTCACATAAGTCAGAAGTGTATAGGAAATGAAACATTTAGCTTCCTAAAGGACTTCAGTAGTACAGACATACAAGGCAGGCTCACAGTATCAACCATTCACAGGACAAAATTAATAACAATAGTTCCACACACTGAATGCCTGCTATGTGCTGGACACTGTGCCAGACGTTTTTTATAAGCATTCTTTATAATGTTTATAAACATTCATCTTTATAAACATTCATCTAATTCTAATACTTTTAACAAAAGACATCCAACATACACACATAACACACACACACAAAACTGGGAAAATATATTTGCAACAGTTGAATAAGTGAAGGGTTAGCATGAAAAATAGAGAACTTCAAAAGTTAGTAAAAAAGGAAATAAAAAATGAGCAAGTGATATCAATAATTAATAGAAAAAGATACAGAGGCTAATATTCATATGAAAAAATGCTCCATCTCATTTATAATTAAAGAAATGCAAATAAAAACAAGATACAATTTTTCCTGTAAGTTGGCAAAAATTGAACAAAAAGATTATGCCAGTATTTGTAAAATTAAGGAGAAAAGGCATGCTCTTACATGACAATATTTTTGGAGAATCTATCAACATTTTAATTTCATAATTTATATCCTAGCAGGTACTACTAGGGACCAGCATGGGTTGTGTAAATGTTTGTGAACAAGAATACAGTGTCATTTGTAGCTTAAAAAAATTTGGAAATGGCCTGAATATGGTATCAAGGGCATATTATGCAACTATTAAAAATTGAGGAATATCTGTATTATCAATTTTGGAAAATGTCCATGATATATTGTTTAGTAAAAAGAGCAATTTAGAAAATATATGACTGTAACATTTAACAAACTTATAAAGTGGAACTTACATATGTACATATAGATATTATATATAGATGGAATAGATGGATGGATGGTGATATATTTTATTAGTTTCCTATTGCTGCTGTGACAAATTATCACAAACTTAGTGGCTTAAAGCAACATACATTTGTTATCTTACAGTTCTGAAGGTCAGAAATAAGAAATGAGTCTCACTGGACTAAAATCAAGATGTCGGCAGGTCTCCATTTCTTCTGGAGGCTCTGGGGGAGAATCCATTTCCTTGCCTTTTCCAGCTTCTAGTTTCTCTCACTTCTTGGTTTGTGGACCCATTTTTCCATCTTCAAAGCCAGCAGTGTCAGGCTGAATCCTCATGCTGTATCTCTGGTTCTCTCTCTTCTGCTTCCCTCTTCCACTTATAAGGACCCTTGTGATTTCATTGGGCCCACATGGAAGTCCAGAATAGTCTCTCCTTCTCAAGATCAACTGATTAGCAACCTTAATGCCATTTGCAACCTTAATTCCTCTTTGTCATGTGACATAACATATTTACAGGTTCTGGGGATTAGAATGTGGGTATGATTGTAGGGGGCATTATTCTGCCTACCACACATATACACAAATCTATACTCATATAAATATCCCCTGCACAAAGTCTGGAGGTATATACACTAAACAGTGATTTCTCCAAGAGACTGTATCTGAATATAACTTGAAAAGTAAATACCATATATATGTTATATATTAATAATTTTATTCAATATAAAATTAATGTAATATTTTAAGTAATAAACCTTGGTGGCAGCATATCCAGTGAAGAGTAATATCAAAAGAATTGAAAGCACATGTGTCCCTGTCTTGATCTGTGACACTAAAGAAAGAAAGAGATAAATCTACAATCATACTTGAAGATTTTAACACCTTATCTCAGTAACTGATAAAACAAGTAGACAAAAATCAGTGAGGAAACAGATGAGTTGAACAACACTTTTAACCAACTTGACCTAATTAAAATTTATAGAACTCTACACCCAACCACATCAGAGTACACATTCTTTGCAAGTGCACATAAAATATTCACCAAGATAGAGTAAATGATGAGACACAAAGCAAATCTCAATAAGTGTCAAAGAAGTGAAATCATACACAGTATATTCTCTGACCTTCATGGTATTAAATTGGAAATCAACAACAATAAAATATCTAAAGAATCCCCCAAATATTTAGAAATTAAACAATGCACTTCTTCTTCTTTTTTTTTTTTTTGTGAGGAAGACCAGCCCTGAGCTAACATCCGTTGCTAATCCTCCTCTTTTTGCTGAGGAAGACTGGCCCTGGGCTAACATCCGTGCCCATCTTGCTCTACTTTATATGGGATGCCGCCACAGCATGGCTGACAAGCAGTGCGTCGGCGGGCGCCTGGGATCCGAACCGGCGAACCCCAGGCTGCCAAGCGTGGACGAAACCGCTACGCCACCGGGCGGCCCCTAAACAATGCACTTCTAAATAACCCATGGGTCAAAGAAGAAATCAAAAGGGAAATTAGAAAATAATTTTAACTGAATGATAATGAAAGCACAGCATATCAAAATTTGTGGGATGTAATGAAAGCATTTAGAGGGAAATTTATAGCTTTAAATGTTTATGTTAGAAAAGAAAGGAATAAAATTAATTACCTAAGTCCCCAACTTAAGAAGCTCAAAAAAATAAAAGCAAATTAAACTCAAAATAAGAAGACAGGAAATAATAAAAATAGGAGTAGAAATCAATGAAATAGAAAATAGACAAAAAAAATCAGCAGAGTCAAAAGATGATCCTTTGAAAGATCAATAAAATTGATACACCCCAACAAGCCTGATCAAGAAGGAGAGGAAACACAAATCACCAATATCTGGAATGAAAAAGGGGACACTACTACAGATTCCACAGACAATATAAGGATAATGTGAATATTGCAAATATTTTTATGCTAATCCATTTGGCAACATAAATAGACAAATTTCTTGAAAAATGTAAATTTCCAAAATTTATACAATAAGTCATAGAATATCTAAATAGCCCCATATCTATTAAATAAATTGAATTAAAGGCATCTAAGGTTTTGTTTTAGGTGTGAAGTAATCCTTTCATTTATTTATGAGATATCTCAGTGGCATTGCCTCTTAGTTTCTGTTGTTGTTTTACAGAGATAGATCAGGGAGCCCAGCTACACACACCTTCTTTTAGTCCCTTGTCCTGTGATCTTAAACCTTCCTACAAAGAAGACTATAGACCCAGATAGCTTCATTAGTGAATTCTTCCAAACATGGAAGGAAGAAATAAAACCAATCTACACATACTCTTTCATAAAATAGAATAGGAAGGAATACTTCTCAGTTTGTTTTATGAGGGTAGAATAACCCTGATACCTAACAATGATATTACAAGAAAAGTAAATTATATACCAATAACTCTCATGAACATAACACAAAAATTGTAACAACCCAGTAATATACATGAAGGATAATATATCATGACCAAGTGGGGTTTATTGCATGAATGCAAGGTTGATTCAGTACTTGAAAATCAAACCAGTGGAATATACCACTTAACCGAATAAAGGAGAAAACTCATAATAGATGCAGAAAAAGCACTTGACAAAGTTCAATATTTCATCATTATAAAACCTCTCAGCAAACTAGGAATAGATGAGAGCCTCCTCAATTTGTTAAAAGACATTACAGAACAACCTACAGCTAACAACATACTTAATGATGAAATGCTAAATCCTTGTGCCCTAAGCTTAGAAACAGGGCAAGGATGTTTGCTCTCACCGTTTGTATTCAGCAGTGCACTAGAGGTTCTCGCTAGTGCATTAAGGCAAAAAGAAGAAACACAAGAGATCTAAATTGGAAAAAAAAGTTGTAAAATTCTCATTATTCAAAGATGACGTCAATAGTATGTGAAAAATTCTATGGAATCATCCAAAAAACATGGTGGAACTAATAAGTGAATTTAGCAAGATCATGAGACACAGTAAATTTTTAAAAATTGTGTCTCTATATATGAGCAATGAACAATTATAAAATTAAATTGATGCTAAGTACAAAGGCATCAAAAAACATCAAATACTTTGGAAAATACCTTACAAATATCTTACAAAAGATGTACAAGACTTCTACATTGAAAAGTATGTAATGTTACTCAGAGAAATTATAGAATGCCTGCATAAATGGAGAGAGAGATTATGTTCATGGATTGGAAGGCTCAGTATCATCTGGATGTCAGTTCTTTCTAAATAAGTCTATATGTTCAATGAAATCCCTGTTAAATGACCAGGAGAATTTTGTGAAGAAATGCACAAGCTAATTCTAAAATTTTTATCAAAATGCAAAGGATCCAGAATAGCCAAAACAATCTTGAAAAACAAGCAGCGTTGGTAGAGTTACACTGTCTGATTTCAAGACTTACTCCTTAAAGCTTAAATCAAGACATTATGGTATTGGCATAAAGATAAACATATAGATCAATGGGACAGAATAGAGAGGCCAGAAATAGTCTTACATATATATGATCAATTGACTTTCGACCAAAATACCAAAGCAATCCAAGGGGGGAAAAGAAAGTCTTTTTAAAAAACATTGCTGGAAAAACTGGGTATCCATATACAAAAAAAATGCACTTAAACCCCTCTCTCACTACATACACAAAACTTAGTTTGAGATGGATTACAGACCTAAATGTAAAATCAGAACCTTTTAGAATGAAAAAAATAGGAGAACATCTTAGCAACTTTTGGGTAGTCGGGGTTTTTTGGACAGGGCACAAAAAGTGCTAACAACAACAACAAAAAAGACTGATAAATTGGTTTTCATCAAAATTAAACATTTCCGCTCATCAAAAGGTGCTACTTAAAAAATGAAAAAGCAAGCTACAGACTGGGAAAAATATCAATAGCTCATAATTCTGATATTGGACTTGTATCCAGAATATAAAAATAATTCCTATAAATCAATATTAAAAAACGAACCACAAAAAATTGGTAAGCTAGACTTCATTAAAATTAAAAACTTCTGCTCTGCAAAAGACAATGTCAAGAGAATGAGAAGATAAGCCAAAGACTGGGAGAAAATATTTGCAAAAGAAACATCTGTTAAAAGACTGTTATCCAAAATATACAAAGAACTCTTAAAACTCAACTGTAAGAAAAAAAACAACTCAGTTAAAAAATGGGCCAAAGATCTTAACAGACACCTCACCGCGGAAGATATCCAGATGGTAAATAAACATATGAAAAGATGCTCCGCATCATAGAGGAGTTAATCTTTAATGGGTACAGAGTTTCACTTTGGGAATAAGAAGAAATTCTGGAGATGGATGGCAGTGGTGGCTGCACAATGTGAGTGTACTTAATGCCACGAACTGAGCACTTAAAAATGGTTTAAAAGGTAATTTTATGTTATCTATACTTCGCCACACAAAAAAAGAACTCATTGAAATGAACACTGAAGATCTGTATATTTTATTTGATGTTAAATATACCTCAATCTGAAATATTTTTAAATGAGAGAAAAAATGCTGACTAAACAAAACAAACAAGCAAACAAAAACTGATGCCAAGGCTTTAAAGCTCCCTGAGTAATTCAGCTAAGCTGAATAGTCAGCTGAGGCTGAGAAATACTTTAATGGTTCTGGTGTTATTGTGTTCCTCGGGGAAACAGTTGGCCATTCCAGAACTGTTGGCCCATCTGCACATTGTACTGTGTATTTCAAAGTTAGATTCCTCAGTACCTATGGCAGAAAACAACGCTGGTAACTCCACAGTTCTTTGCGAAAACCAACTTGTTAAAAAATGAGTGAACAGTAGGTACAGGTAGAAAATCCTTAAGGATTGTCTTGTGAATTCTCAGAGTTAGCTTGACAGCTGAAGCCAGGTGAGGCACCACCCCTTACTGGACAGACTCTAGTTGTTAATGTGGGATACGTGAGCCTGGAGTAATTAGAAACCCTGTGAGTCTTGATGGTAATCTTCTTTGATGTGGATAATCTTTGTTATCTACATCATCCTTTCCGCCTGACCATTTGCTGGAGGCAACCATGAGGGCAGTTCAAATAATCCCTTAGTTCACAGACTGCCTAGTATCAGCCGAGACAAACTGATCCATTCATTCAGACTCAGCCTCAGAAATTATCCTATCTAGTGATCTGTCAGGTGCAAGTAACTGCAGTACAACTACGATTGTGTCATCAAGGTCTAGGATGTTGCTGGTGGCTCAGAGCCAAAGAGAATTGCAGTCGGCACTTTGTATCCATGAGTTCCACATCTGTGGATTTAACCAACCGCAGATGGAAAGGCCTGTGATGGTTACGCCTGTACTGAACATATACAGACTTTTTTTCCTAGTCATTATTCCCTAAACAAGACAGTATAATAACTATTTACATAGCATTTACCTTGTATTAGGTATTATAAGTAATCTAGAGATGATGTAAAGTATACAAGAGGATGTGTGTAGGTTATATGCAAATACGACACCATTTTATATAAAGGACTTGAGTATCTGCAGATTTTGATATCTGAGGGGGTCCTGGAACCAATCCCCTGCAGATACGAGGAATGACTGTATTTTATTTTTTACACCTTTGGATTGCACTCCTCTCTAGACTATTGTGGAAATTGGGGAAGTATGGAGTATACTGATGTATCTCTGTCAGCTGGGTTTTTTGTTTTTTTTTTTTTTCTGTAAATCTCTAGCGCTTGATTCTCTTGCCCCTTCCTGGTCTCTTTTCTATTTATAGAAAAAAAGTTACTGGCCACTGTCTTGGCCACTAAGGGACATATCCCTGAGCCTGGACCTTCTCTTCTGGGTACCTCCTCTCCACCAAGGCACTGACACCTGACTCCATGTAACTAAGGCTGAGATTCTCCCCACTCTTCCTGTCAGAAAGTTCGAGTCCTATTTATCCAACTGTCTGTTTCCTACTTCCCCAGGCTTAACTATTCACACCAAGCACCTTACTATGGCTTCCCTCTGTCTGCAAGTCCAAAACATACGTGTCCTCCTATAGCCCAGAAAGCAGCTTGTAATCAAGGTAAATTATATAGACATAGTTCCAGAACTTCTTGACTCTGAGATAAGATCAAGGGCTTCCTTTATTTGGTTCCATTTTGTAGATGACATGTCTTTTCAGAATGAGCATTTGCTCCCTCAGCACTGTCTAATTTCTTAATGTGAAGCAGGAGAAATTGTAGTTGTATTTGTAATGCTCTGGCACAAATTCAAGGCTCAGTACTACCTGCTCTATATTCCAGAAAGCATCTCTGTGCTGGTGAATTTAATATCATGTAACAACATTTTTCTAGTGGGTTATAAAATAATTCAGCAGTAGTTCACATTTATTGAACAAAATTATGGTAAAGACCGAGTAGCTTATAAGCACTAAATATGGGTGGTTAGGTTCTTATTTGATGGATCACTGGTCACCTCTCAAAATGGTTCTGCAGCTTTATGTTTGGGACCTTTTTGAAGGGACTTGGTGTAGCCCACCAGGGTTGTCCCACTGGTCTGAGGCCCTCTGTTTTCATTAACTTAATTGGTTTTCAGTTTCTTCCCCTTAGAACAAGAGATACACATT
This sequence comes from Tapirus indicus, assembly GCA_031878705.1. Taxonomy (NCBI): domain Eukaryota; kingdom Metazoa; phylum Chordata; class Mammalia; order Perissodactyla; family Tapiridae; genus Tapirus; species Tapirus indicus. The sequence goes on along the minus strand of CM062921.1, from coordinate 15,557,008 downwards.
TTAGTTTTCTAGTAAATTGGTGTAATGTCTGAATGCAGATGGAATTATACAAATTTCTCTTTATATGCTCCCAGTTTCCCCTGTTATATTCTGGGAAATTTGTCAACAACTTGCTGAGGCCATATTATCAGTTGATTGTACCTAGATTCTTGATGGTGTGAATCACTTCTTTCCCAAGGCACTTTTCTAAGGTTTCCCTGTGCCTGGGTTGCTTTGCCCTTCTCTGTACTCTTTCTGGCTATATTAGATATGGTGCTTCTCAGCGCAACAGACCATAGGAGGAAGCATTCACTGCTGACCAACTCCTAAAAGCTGCAATAGACATCACCAAGCCATGGCTATTTCTGAGGCTACTGCTAATGTTTCCCTGCCCTGAGGCCTATGCCCTAGTGTGGACCATCGTAAGAGGCTTTTATCGTCAAGATCACATAAATATTCACATGTAGTCATGGACTTTATTGTAATATTGCTAAGTCTTCTTCCTAATGGCAAGTTCAAAGTGGCACTTCCTAAGAAAATGTACAGATTGTAGCCTTGACTTTGTAGACAAAGCTTTAGATACAATACAGCCAAAGCCAGATTTGGCTTGTCTCCTTGTATCCTGGCGCATGCATTTCCTGGTTCTGCTGACTGTGGGTAGCAGCTTTCTGCCCATATAATATGGACAACATTAGTATTAGAATATGTTTCTTTAGTTATTGTGATGCTTGGTTGTGCGGTCTCACTGGCTGGAGATTTCACTCAGGCTGAGTTTAGTCAGAAAGTATCTTAGGAGAATTTTAGTGGTAACTCCACTTTAGATTTTGTCCTATGTTACCTAACAAGTGCAAAAAATTGAAATGTTGAAACAGATATACAGGTCTTTGACATAAGCAACATAGTTCTTGGTTCCTTTTTTGAAGGGGTGATCTCTGAGGAATGTCTGGTGTTATGGCTCTAATAATCAGTGAGACTACTCTAAGTGAAGCAATAATGATGGAAGGCTTTATTAAAATAAATGAGCAGATTCCATACACTGCTCAGGGACATCTCTATCTTTCATGCAAAGGGAAGCCATCAAGGAAATCTTGAGATATACTGATCAACATTAAACTCATTGGTGTGTCCCAAAATGCTCATTTTAAAACAAAGGATCTACTTGAGTACCAGGATGGAGATCAGGATTATTGAGAATGAGTTAATTATGCCCTTTCTTGTCCAGTTTTCTTTTCAATAGAATCTCACCTTTGTCTCCAGAAAATAGATAGACGATAAGCCAATTTTTCCATGTAGCTCTATATTTGGTGAAAAACAGTTCTAACCCCGCTTCACTCTAAAATATTGCCATATGCAGCACGCTAATTCAAAAGGAACAAAAATTCCAACAACTGATCAAAATGGTCCTTGATATGCAAAGTTTTTGTTCAGTTCCTAATGGTATTTCTTTCATCCCTATTCTATAGTCAGTCATAAACTAAGCCAACTTTTCAGATCTCAATAGATGAATGCAAATTTTTGAGTGGCTTTCACTAATTACTTTCTATATTTACGATAATCAATAACAACGATTACTATGATCCCTTCTTTGGGGGTTACCCTACAGTCCTAGTTAATGAGATATTCTCTTCATTTTTCTTCTAAAGGGATTTATGTCTGTGGCTCCAAATAGAATCTTAATCATTGGCCTTTTGCCCATTCTTCAATTCCTTCAACACTCTTACTAAACTCTTCTTACTAATTGCCTTGCACTGTGCTAGGTACTGGGAATAAAAAGATGAGTAAGCCAGGGCCCCACCCTTAAAGAACTCACAGTATAATGGGGGAATTAGATGTGCACAACCTTGGTTCCTACCAATTTGGAGCTCACAACTGAGAGGTGACAAGAACACAACTTTTTTTTTTGAAAATTGGCTGGACTTGGTTTAATTCCCTGCATTCCTCTACTGCCCTTTTCCCCACACCCACCCCTTCAATTAAAAAAAAAAAAAGTGAAAGTGAAATATATATTTTTAAAAGTTCCTCATTGTCAGCTGTGGGAAATGATATTACTTTCTAGAGTAATAGCATAGGGGAAAGAGTGTTCCATTTTAAGTCTACACTTGATTTTGTAGAGCCAGAGGGAGATAACTGGTAAGAGCTATTACAGTTCTATTTAGTATTAAAACAACCATATATTTTCATCCTATGTTTCTTAAATGATGGAATCACCTTTGCTTAGCATTAGGTATTTCATATTTTACTTACACATTTCTTAAACAGACATAAATGCAAAAATGGACAGATTAGCTGGATGGTATGGCTATAAACCCGAACTTTTCATTAATGAGGATTTGTAGTTTGAAACATAATGCAAACATTTAAAACAACTTAAATTCTAATCACTTCCATGTGTAATTCTTTATTTAAAACAAAGATATGTCTGTGCAGATTTTTAGTTTTATGTAGATATAAAATAACAGAACTTAAGGTAGGAAACGAGAAGCCCATAGATTATATGACATAACATTCCTTTTCAAGAAAAATAAAATAGAAAAAGACTTAGCAACAGTAGCTAAGCAACACCTTAAAGAGCACATTGATTCTGAGGAAAGAGACCTGCTCATTGTTGATATAAGACCTAAAAATTTTAGAATACTGTTATTTGAGATTGGTGTGTTATGTATTGATGATCCATTGCTGTTTTATTCATTTGGTACTTACTTTAACTAAAAGTCTAAGTTTATCCTCCAGGTTAATGAAAGGAAAAAAGATCCCGTTAGAATAAAATATCATTTTATTTTATTTTTGTTTGTTTGTGTTTTTTTTTGTGGGGAAGACCAGCCCTGAGCTAACATCCGTCACCAATCCTCCCCTTTTTGCTGAGGAAGACTGGCCCTGGGCTAACATCCGTGCCCATCTTCCTCCACTTTATATGGGATGCCGCCACGGCATGGCTGACAAGCAGTTCGTCGGCAGGCGCCCGGGATCCGAACCCGCGAACCCCGGGCTGCCAAGCGCGGACTAAACCGCTGCGCCACCGGGCGGCCCAGAATAAAATATCATTTTAAAAGAATATTCAGAAATATCCATGTTTCTCTAGAACAAAACATCTTAAAAGTGTAAATTTTCACATTTTCTGAGCTTAGACCGGTTGAGTTCTTTTATTTATTTTTACACAATTAAAATTTAGATGTCATCATTTTTCATTATCATGCTTTGTTTGAAATTATTTGAATATGAAACTATAAATTAAGAAAAAATATAGTATAAAAATTATCCTGTTGCAGTTGATTTATTTTTCTTAGAAAGCCTTTGAAATAGTTTATTTTTAAGATGAGAAATTTCGTTACAGTGATTACTCCTTTGAAACACATTTGACCTATTTTGTTAAGCAGGCTGGATCACATTCCTTGTACACATTGATCATCATGAAAACCACTAAAATCTTATTAATAAAGTGTTAATTTTCTTTAGGAATTTAAAAAGCTTATATACCCTATATATTCACTAATTCATGTGAAACTTTCAAGAAAACATATGAAGTTCGTTTAATAGGTGATACTGTCTCCGTTTTATGTGTGAAAAACATGAGCAATTAAGTGTGTTGCCTGAGACCAATTACCTGTTAAGAATGTCACTAATAAAACTGGGAAGGTTGGTCACCTGACTTGTAGGGTAAATCCTTCGGTCATCTGAATACCTTGATTGGTTTCTGTATGCAAGTTTGGGGGTAGAAGTTGTAAAGAGAAAAAATTGATCTGCATAACACAAGGAGATAAAGTTGGGGTTCCTGGGACAATTCAGGAGGGAGGTTGTACAGAGATGAGAGAGGGACAAAGAAGGGGCCAGAGAACTAGGTAGAAGCAGTGACCTCTCTTAGGTTCCCTAAATCTTTAATAATTTCTACTAAATTTCCAAAATGCTTGGGGTGACTGTATTTTTTGTGAAAACTGAATTTTCCATAATCTTGATTTTCCTTGCACACTCATTTATCTGTTCCATAATTAGTCATAAACTGCCCCTTGATGCTGGGGACACATGAAGATGAGACTCAGTCCTCGCCCTCATGGACGTTATGATCTACTACGGGCTCAGCAGCCTCCAGCCTGCAGGCCAAATATGGCTCACAAGCTAAGAATGATTTTTAAGTGGTTAAAAAAAGAATAAAAAGATGAGTAATATTTCATGATGTGAAAAATATATGAAATTCAAACTTCAGTGCCATTAATAAAGTTTCGTTGTAACACAGCCACACTTATTTGTTTTTATTGTCTATGGCCAATTTCGTACTAAAAGGCAGAGTTGAGTTAGTTGTGAAAGAGTCCATCTGGCCCAAAATGTCTAAAATATTTACTCTCTGGCCCTTTACAGAAAAAGTTTTCTAAACCTAGTATGTAAAATTGATGTTAAATAAGAGATTATGGTTAAATGTAGTAAATTACAACAGAGAGAATTCGGGATTACATGGACCATATAGCTAGTCAAACAACATCAGACATCATAGGTGATATTAGTTATCTGTACTAGTCAGATAGAGTCAGGACTCTGCTTGTTACAGAAATCCACCCTAAACCAGCCTAAGCCAAAAAGAGAATATATTGGTTTATGTGACTAGGAAGACCAAGGAAAATTCTACCTTCCGAAATGACTGGATTCAGTAGTTCAAATGATATTATGACCAATTTGTCTCTTTTCTTCAGTTTTTGGTTCTGATATCTTCCTCCATATTGGCATCATTTTGAGGTAGACCCTTCCTGTGTGGTTGACAAAAATGACCATAAGCAACTCTAGACTTCATTGTACTTTCAGGTGATGAGCCCCAAGAAAAGAGAGTATCTCAATTGTTTAAACAAAAACCTGAGGAGGTTTCTGACTGGCCTGGCTTGGGTCACATGCCCATCCATTAATCTCAGAACTTTGGCTAGGCTGCATCACATGACATCTTCTCCATGAGGGTGGATGCAGGGCCATGTGGTTGACATCCCTACCAGCAGGGTAAACCTGTTGAGATAACAAAAATTAGAGATTCACACTATAAACTCATATCTATAAAAAGTTTTGCAAATGTTTGAGGTGTTGGGCAATATGTAGTAGTCCAATCATGGTGGTTGATGTAGTCTCAGAGAAGTAAAATTCTATGAAAATATTTAACACATTAATACAGAGAATGCATACTGATTACCCACGGAGTTAGTCCAGCCTGTTGACCTCTTCTGTCTGGCCTATTGACCTGTAGTGTTTTTGTTGTTGTTGTTGTTTTTTAATTGAACCAATTATGTTCAGCTTCTCTTTATAAAAAATCAGTTTTGGCAATACTAGACCTGCATTCCTGCATGAAAATAATCAGCCACCTTTTTTATATGGAACAGCAGCAACTATTCCCTTAGATGGAGCATTTGCTCTTTAATTAGCCACAATCACCATCACTCCCTGTTGTTCTCTGACACTGAAGCTGATTTCAGTTGCCACTTGCACTTGTTTCTCCTAGAATAGAGAATTGCTTCTCTATACCCCCATCTCCAGTGAATGTGGGAAAAAAATGCTTGATGCAGGCACAATGAAAGAGATCATCTTTCCTTGATGAAGTGAAGAATATTCTTCCATATGTAGTATGCAAAGAAAGGATGTCCATATTGAAAGAACCACAGCTTAAGAGGTTGTGAAATATTAAATAAACCATTATGAACTAAACCATAATAAGATCTATGACTAGTATATGGAGAAGATGAGAAATGAAAACCTTAACCTGAAAACAGGACTGAAATGTCAACACACAATTGTTGTTGAATATGAATAAAATATCTGATGCTACTATAAATGAGGTTATATATTAAGTGAGAAAATTGTCCAGACAGCAAAAGCTTTTATAGATGGCAAGTTTATAAAAGCATAGAATAGAATCCAGCAGAAAATATGTGTTCTACACAGAGGCAAGCACTTGTAAATTTAAGTCTTACTGGAAATACTGTTGACCAGCATATTAAAGTTATGTCTTAGCATTTACAGAAAAGTATAAAGCAAGTTAAATCCTTTATACCATTTTCTGTTGCAGAGGATGAGAGCACAGATATAAATAATATCACATAGTTAGCTATATTGAATAGAATTTTTATGTGTCAGAAGATAAGAGGCTCTGATTGGAACTCAGCAAATGACTTATCTTTGTAAGAAAATTTGCAAAATGTAATGTAGTTTGTCAAAATCAGTCAATGTGATTCAATGGACAGTGTTAATGTGAAAACTTAAATTCAAGAAGGGGACATTTTCCAAGAGACATAGAATTTACGTCTCCTGATTACATCATTTGCCAGGAATTGCACTGTGCCAAAGTATTTAAAATGTAATATACCGTGAATGTGCAGTAATTAGCACCATGAACTGGATAAAATCCCGTAGCATGAAATCCAGATACTCTAGGGCTTCTTTTAATGAATTAGATGTACACTGTGGAGTCCTGTTGAAGTATATGGACTTATGTGGCTGAGTGCTGAGAGATATTTTTGGACACTTTTAAGTCATTCAAGAGAAAATCCCTACTCAACCTCTAACAATGAAAAGTAGATCAAAGTCTTGGCCTTTTGGGTCGACATTAGAGCCTATCAACTTGGGATAGTTCTCTGCAAAGGCATTCACAAACAGCTACGCAAATGTATGATTCAATCTGCTCACTTCAAGTGAAATTGTGTCTTTAAGAAACTAATTTGGCAAGAACTAATCTGTCCTATTATCCTACACTGAAATCACTTTCCTGAAATGAACGTCATGGCTTGAACTACATTACCAAAGCTGTAGAGTTGAAAATGGAATTCCAAAAAAGTTCTCTGATTCTTTTTTTTCTTTTGTGAGGAAGACCAGCCCTGAGCTAACATCCATTGCTAATCCTCCTCTTTTTGCTGAGGAAGACTGGCCCTGGGCTAACATCCGTGCCCATCTTCCTCCACTTTATATGGGACGCCGCCACAGCATGGCTGACAAGCAGTGCGTCGGCAGGTGCCCGGGATCCGAACCCGCGAACCCCGGGCTACCAAGCGCGGACTAAGCCGCTGTGCCACCGGGCGGCCCCAAAAGTTCTCTGATTTTAAACTTTATGAAAATAAACTAACATTGAAACATTATAAAGTTTACCTTTATAATTTGATATTGATAATATGAAAAAATACCTAAAAATTGAAGTTACTGAACTGCAAAGCAATATGTAACTGAAAATTAAATACAATGATGTTGGAATGCCAGAACTGAACATATGTTTCCAGATAATAACCATCATGTAAAGACAGTCTGTCCATGTTAAATAGCACTGATGTTTATAAACTCCGTTTTTGCATATGAAACTGAGAAAATCAAATTATTGCACCCAGTTAAAGGATTTGTGGTTTAGGTTTACATGGCTTGATGGTGATATCTTATGTTAGGTTCAATGACAAGTCAAAAAGTAACAAATTATGAAAGAAAACTTCTGTAATAAAATATTTCTATTTTTTCAAATTTTTTTATTTTAAAACTTCAAATATCTCTAAAAATATCATACATACCTCTTTGTACTATGTTCAAGAAATAAAAAGTAAATTTGGTTCTTTTTCTGACACTTGACTTGTCTCACATCTCATCTGCTTCACTTACCTCTGTGACTAGCTGGCCCCTGTAGGCATTTGAATGAGTAACCTCTGCTTTGACCTAAGCCTGTATATGATGCTCAATCATCCTTTTATGAAAGACTGTATTAAAGAGAATGACCTGTATGGTGTCTATAAACAGAGATTCCAAAGAGCAAGAATTTGTCAAAGTGTCTCCAGCACTGTCTAGGAGAAAAATGTACCAACCAGTGGCTTCAAGGATATTGTTACTATGGAGATAGATGCATTGGTCTTTTCCCAGATGGATAACAGTAACCATAAATATAGTTCACTAGCTATCCTTGATCAGACGCTATGCTCATCAAGCAACAGGAACATTATTGATCTTGCCTGGGGGAGATACTGTAATTACCAGGCAACAGAGTATCTTTTCTCCTCAGAAGTGAATTTTTTGCTTACGCATTAATAAATTTGCTTTCCAGTTTACATAGCAGCCTCTTGTCAGTTTGGGTAGCTAAATCAGTTGCTAGAGCCTTATCACCCTTGGGCGTAAGAACAGAGTAAGTATCTTGACCTATGAACAATGGATCTGATCCTACTAATTTATGTATAACTCAGTGTTCTAAAAATGGTTGGACCACAGCCATTACCATTCAACTGAATTTATTATGAGTATTTAGGAACACTAGTGAGAGGCTCCCTTACCACAATAATTTAGAAATAAAAGTACTCTTCAAAAGTCCCCGTAAAATAGATGAACTTAGGCATTGTTGAAGCCTTTTGGAGAAATTTTGGGACGATTTGAAGTACTAATCAAAGTTGCTACTGGGTACTTCCAAAAAAAGATGTTTCTACTAGTGCTTTTTTTTTCCCTTTATTTTAATCTAATCTAGTGGCTTTACATTTTGAAAAATTTACCAGGTAGGCTAGTTGAGCATGAATTTACTGTTAACAGAAGTTACATCAAGGAAGACTAGCCTGGCTTGCAGGGCTCCCAGCCACTGCCTGTCACTGTAGCACGTCAGTGTGTAAGGGAAAGGCAAAGTGGTTAATGGCCCTGATAAGCTTTTCCACAATAAATTAATTAATATGGGCTTACATTCTTCTTAGAGGTGAATTGGCATTCTGTGACATGTACCCATTAATGTAAGTTATGAGACAAAGTATTTTAATTATATATCATGCCACATAAGGCTTTATAACTTGTACCAAATCTGTCAATATCAAAGTCAATAAAAGTTGAGTGACTGTGAAATAAGATTCTGTTTTTTTTTTTTTTTTTGGTGAGGAAGACCAGCCCTGAGCTAACATCCATTGCTAATCCTCCTCTTTTTGCTGAGGAAGACTGGCCCTGGGCTAACATCGTGCCCATCTTCCTCTACTTTATATGGGACGCCGCCACGGCATGGCTGACAGGCAGTGCGTCGGCGGGCGCCCAGGATCTGAACCCGCGAACCCAGGGCTGCCAAGCGCGGACGAAACCGCTGCGCCGCTGGGCCAGCCCCTGAAATAAGGTTCTGAACAATTAATCTTAAAGCTAAAATCGTATGAAGAGTGAATGGAAATTATAGATGTATGCAAGTTTATTATATTAGTCCCATTTTCTGGTTTGTATTGTATAAAATAATTAAGTTTTCCCTTAAAAAATCCATCATGATTATATTGGAAAAAATGTTTGTATCTGCCTTTTAGGAATAGTTTTAAATATGCTCTATTGGCTTTTTCTAACTGATTGAATTCTCAGGCATGTTTTAAGTAAATTAATTAAGAATACTTGTTCTAAGAACTAGTGTTGGAAAATGATAATATATAATAGAGACACATTTCTGCAAGAAAAAACATCTGAGATGTGAGTGGAACAGAAAATCAGACAATTCTGTTTAAAAAAATCTTTGCTATAGTGACAGACTTAATAAAACCACAAAGCATTTGTTGGAAAGGATCTTGAAGGTCATATAGTTTAACTTCCTACTGGATGTATAAATATCTCTTACATCACCCCGAATAGTCACAAAGCCTCTCCTTGAACACTGCCACTGACATTGGATTTATTACGTTTCTACTCAGTTCATAAATTTACCTTCTATCTGGCTTTAGAGTTCTTTATGTATATGTTAAATGACTTCTACTAGACTGTAGTCTCCTTGAGGGCAGATTCAATTTTAAATCCCTAATATCCCTGTTCAAATATTTTCCCTGTAATAGGGTTCTCAAATATATTATTGAAGTAATCAATTAATGAGTTCTGATTTGTGGACATTCTACTTATTGAAAGATTCCTCCTTAAATTAAGCTCTTCATCTTCTGTCAGCTGGTCCTATTCCTTTCTTAGGAGTCTTCCAGCCCAAGGGCGGGGCTTCATTTTTAAGATGGGGCTTAAAGGTATTAGCTCCTTGCTATTGCTTCCTTGTTATCCCTTCTACAATAGAGATAAAGCTAATCTCAGTTTCTGTCCTTTTAAAATAACAGTGGTGTCATTTTCTTCATGCCACTGCACGGTCTCAGATTTGACTGGACCTAAATCAATTCCTTTATTCATCAAGACACACTGATTCTTTGTGGTTTTTTGGCTTCAATCCAAGTCATTCTCCATTCTTAAAATTACTTAATGATATCCTGCCCCAAGAGAGGACTCCTTTCTGGGTGGTGCCAAGAGTTACCACTTGACTATGTAACACTGAGTCGGCATAGATGGCAAGAAGTAATCACACTTTAGGACGTTTGTATGGTTACAGCACCGGTGTTATTGTGAGAGAGAAAGACAAATTGGTCAAGTGTTGTTGTTTTTTCCTCAGAAGAAGAGCTTACTCAAATATCTATGAATGTGATTCTTAAAATTCAAACTGTTTTAGAACCACAAAGGACCTTATATCACAAAGTTCAACTTCCTCATTTTATAGACAAGGGAGTTAAACTCAGAAAGGGTATATTGTCCTGGGTCATAGCTAGCTAGTGGCAGTATCAGAAGTAGAGACCAAGACCCTTTATTTCCATTTATCTGTGTCCAGAGAGCCTTCTCACACAACTCTCTTCAGATGTCAAATTGGGTTGTCTTTTCTATATCATGTACTGTCATTTAAAATTTAAACACCAAATCTGCCAGAGGGAAATAAGTGCTTTGGTTAAAATGTGTTTTGTGATTTATCATGTAAGGAGCATAAGGGTGTGTATTCAATAAACCTCAAACAGTAGCATCTCCTTCTGTCTCTAGCAGCCCAAATACTGGCTGTCTTGTGAAAAGAGAAAACTCGATTGTTTTCAAGTTACCCGCAAGTCATCTTCTCCTCAGTAAATTTAAATTTATTAAGATGACAAGTAGACATTTTGGAAATATGGAAGAATAAATAAGTAATATTGAACTAGTTAATGGAATGATCCAATATTGAGCCTGATTGGAGGTAAATGTTCATCAGTACCAAAGTTGAATTCTTGGCATTATTCCTTATGGGAATATATATATTTGTTATATTGAGATACATAAACCTATTTTAGTATATCAAAGAGAACAATACACAATGGTGGTCTTTGGATTTCAGAGAATGGGAACCAGGTCTGTCATTGATTTTTTTCTTTAAGTGCCTACGTGTACTGGAAAACGTGGAGAATGTAATGAATAAACTTGTAGATTTGCTTCCTTCCCCATAAGTCGTTGAAGGTTATAACGACAGAAATTTGGACCATACACAAGAATTTTATTTTTTTGATATGTTTAGCCAAATCAGGATGAGTCCTTTTAATATTTACTTAGATCAATTCCTTCCTTCCTTTATTCATTCTTTTACTCACTCATTTATTTGTTAAAGTATCTGTTCAGGAGGTACTCAGTGTCCACCAAGTGACAGTCCCCTTACCTGGCACTGGGGAACACAAAGATGACTATGAGGCATTGGTTTCCTCAATCTAAAAGAGGTAGTCAGATGGGACAGTCCAACATGTGACTAATTATAATGTAATGGCATCAGAGTTAGAGATATGTCTAAAGTGTGGGGGAGCGCAGAGTAAGCGATAATTTTCAAGTTAGGGGTTGGGGATGATTTCACAGAGTAGGTAATACTTGAGCTGAATGTGGATGGAGGATTAAGATTTTACCTAGTAGAGGAGGGGGGAGGAAGGGTGTTGCAGGAATAGCACAAATGAAGGCACAGAGGCACAGGCACAGCTAGATTGTTTGAAGTGCTCCAAGTGGTTCTGCTTGATGGGCACTTGGAGGAGAGGTGGGAGAAGCACAAGGGGGCAGTTTGAGAAAGGCTGTGCATCACATGCTGATGAATTTGATGTCTGTCTCATAGACATAGACAAAGGGGAATGAAATGATCAGATCTGGGTCTTAGAAAAACAACCGTACTAATTAGGTATCATAACAAGCATACAAATATATATTCTTGGCCTTCAAGCTTACAATTTTGTAATGGAGGTGAAAAAATAAGTAAAAAGAGATTTTAAAAAGTTATAAGAAGGGTAAAAATAATTAATTGCATTATTTACAATAGTCAAGATATGGAAACAACCTAAGTGTCCATTGAAGGATGAATAGATAAAGAAATTGTGGTACATTTATACAATGGAATACTACTCAGCCATAAAAAAGAATGAAACCTTGCCATTTGTGACAACAAGGTGGACCTCGAAAGGATTATGCTAAGTGAAATAAGTCAGACAGAGGAAAACAAATACCATATGATCTCTCTTATATGTGGAATCTAAAAACAAAAGAAAACAACACAATGAAGCTCATGGATATAGAGAACAGATAGGTACAGACTGGTAATTGCCAGAGGTGGGGGAGTGGGAGAAATAGGTGAAGAGGGTCAAAGGTAAAAAGAAAGAAAACACAGTGGAAACTGTACAATATTAAAAGTGGAATGATAAAAATAAGTTATAAGAAGGATAAAAATATTACAAGATGCAGTGGGTATTCAGAAACTGGAGAAATCTCATATGGCTGAGGGGAATCAGGAAAAATATTCATGAAAGAGATTGTCACACTTGAACTGGGCCTTGAATTATGAGGAGGATTCGGCATGTAGAGAAGGGTGGGGAAGGACCATCAAGGTGGAAGAACCAACATGAGCAAAAAACCTCAGCAGGTCGACAGGAGCAATGGGTGTGAAGGGTGTGGACTTGAAGGCTCAGAGGCTAGACCAAGAAGAGGACAAGGAGGTCCTTTATCCAAACTAAATAGCTTGAGCCTCAATCAATAGAGACAACTGAGGAGAGTGTGATCAGAGATGTGATTGAGATGGTTCATTGGTAAATAATGTCTAGGAGGTAAGACTGGGGAAACAGAGCCTGGGACAGCAGGAGTATTTCAGGTGAGAGATGAAATCCTGAGTGGAGATTGTGAGAGAGAGCCTCACAGTAGGAAATGAGTGAGGGAGACACCATAGAGGAAGAATCAACAGGGCCCGGCAGGACTCTCTGGGAACCAGTTACCTTGAGAATGTCAATGTCAATGTGCGTGTTTCCAGCTCATGACTCAAAGAACAGCAGTTCCTACAACAGGAATGGGGAAGCTATGAGGAAGAGAAGAGTTTCTTAGAACTTGGATACAATGACTTTATGATTCAGATAAAACTTCCAGTTTTATGCCCAGAAGAGTTGGCATTGCTGGTTCGGAAAGAGGATGGAGGGAAGTTTCTCACTTAGAGGCAAAAGTCATGGGGGGAATGATCTTGCCATGGGTGGAAATGTTAGGAATCTACAAAATATGAAGGAAAGAGAAGAATCTTGGGGAATAATTGCATATGAAGAATAAGAAAAGAAAATTGAAAAAGCCACCAGCAATGGAACCAAAGAAGCCATAGAAATAAATGGGAAAACAGGTTATTTCAGGGACTTAGAAGACAAAGATGTGTTTCAAGAGCCAGGAAATGTAAATGCGGTGGAAATGTCAGGGAGGACCAACAATTTGAAAAGTTATTGTGAGACACTGCAGTGTTTAGGGTTTATACTGGGTTCAAATCCTAGCTCAATTCTCATACTTATCTTGGGGATTATTTCTTTAACCTCTGTGACTTCACCTTCCTTATCTGAATAAAAATTGGAATAAAATATCAACCTGGTAGGGTGATTGTGAGAACAGAATGAGCTAATATACATGTAACACCTAACACAGTACCTGACTGGTGAAGGTTTATTACTTGCATCATGAGTCTTTCTGGGGAGAGCAGGGCAGGCTCCCATGCTCGTCTAAAAATGGCTGGAGAGAGGAGAGAAAGGATACTGGCTTGAGGGTATTATAGTGGTCAGGAGGTGGGGCTGGGGCAAGGGTTCCCACACACGTGGCAGGGGCTTCCATGGTTTGGGCTTTCTTATCAGCTTGCCCAGATGTAGGGCAGAAAGGAAAGAGCTACGGGTGAGGCTTAAAAGATGTTAGCAATCAAACATCAAAAAATGGAGTCAGACTCTTTGTTATAAAGTGTTTCCCTAAATCTTCCTTAGCTGGACCCCAGAAATACCCACTCCCACTCCGGCACCACCCACACAAGGGGAAGTATGATGGAAGGGAAGCCAGGGTGGAAAGAGACTTAAGAGTCTTAAGCAATTGCAGTCAAAATATCTTAGCAAGATGAAACATTGTTAAGGCCCCTTCCAGGACCTTGAAAGCACCAGTCCTAGTGAGGAGCCTTGAAACTCAGGGTAAATCCTTTTATGAATGAGCAAATGAGTTGTTTTAAAATGTGCTTGGCTGGATTTACACTAACCTGCTTATGCTCTGGTTTTCCTTGTGATGGATAGAAGTACATGACAGAACTACTAGCCAAGGTCAGGAATGCTGTTGGTTATGAAACAAGAACTCCATAGGAAAAGTTTAATCCACACCGAAACAAATCATCAGCCTCCTCCCTCTGCTCTCTTACCTACAAGTCACCTTCTTGTTACCTGTCTTGAGCTTATTTTTCTTGTTCTTCTTCCTGAAATCCCCACCCAGCAATCATCCCTTTTCTCACGTATATCTAACTACTTCATCATACTTCCTCATGAGCCTGTCTCTATGACTCTCTCTTCCTGTGGTTCATTCCTGTTAGGTCCACAATTCCTTCATAATTTCACAAGCTGTTCACATCAAGACTTCCCTGTTGTCATTATCTCCCACAGAAGACTTACCCATTGATAACCCCCCTTCCAGTCCTGCCTTTCTCCTGGGCTTGTTTGGACAAGTAACCCAGCCTCTCCCACTGACATTCCTTGAATACCACTCCACACATAACAGGAGACTGGGTTGGACCTAAGAAAATAACAATTATTATTATAGCTCCCAGTTTTTGAGTGTCTACTCTATGCCTCGTGCTGAGCTAAGCTCTTTACGAGCATGATCTCATTTCATCTTCACAATAATACTCTGTGCTACACAATCCCGATATTACAAGTGAGAAATCTGAGGCTCAAAGAAGTTAAATAAGTTGCCGAAGGTCACACAGCTGAAGAGGTCCTGCCAGACTATGAACCCAGATCCAATTCTGAAGTCTGGGCTCCAAATCACCATGCTATATTCCTTCCTGGAGAGTCTGCTTCTAGAATTGAAGCCTTTTCAAACTGTAATGAAGTCCCACACATGATGTGCCAATTCTAGACATAGGTATAAATCCTCCCAACCCTCTGCTTTCTGTGCAACTGCCTCTTTGAAGGTGATATTTTTCTATATTATATTATTCCAATTTCTTTGCTGAATATGGAAGAATTTAAATTAATTCTTCAGTGTAATTTTAATATACCACACTCTAGTGTAGTAAATTACTCTTATGAAAAGTGTGCTACTTGGAAACTTCAAGTAGCCTTCTCGAGTAACCTGTAATTATAATGAATTGTGTTGATGCTGTGTGCATTTTCATTGTGTATAATTTAACAAGTATGTGATGACTAAGTATAGTCTATAGTCCACAGAGTAATAGTTTACAACAATATTGCCTCAGTAGAGGTTATACTTCTATATGAGATGCTTGTTTTATGTCTGCATACAAGTAGTGCATTACTACAAAATATGCATACAAATCAAGCCTTACTAAAAAGATAGACGTTAGAAGCATAGTCTGTTTTAGAAACACACTTCCAAAAATTTGCAGAAAAAATTACATTCTTTAAGCCAATCAAGCTAAACAAATTCATTAAAATATCTGTATCCTAGCGAACACTGTAAGAATTATTCTGACAATACTCGTGACAGAAAACCCATCATTCAAGAATAAAACAAAAAAAGTGAGTAAATTTTTCTTTCTCTGCAAAATGCACTGAGGACTCTCTATATCATTGCATCCTCAAGTGCTAAGTTGAAGAATAGAGATAATAACACAGGAAATCCTGTTGGCTCTACCTTCAAACTGTATTCTGACTTGATCCACTTCTCACCACCTCCATTGCTACCTTCTTGGTCCAAACCACCATCATCTCCCACCTGGATCACTGCAATAGCCTCCTACTTGGTCTTCCTGCTTCCCCCCGCCCTACTTCAGTCTATTGACAACAGAGAGCCAGAATGACCCTGTTACAATGGAAGTCAGACCAGGTCCCTTCTCTGCTCAAAGGACTCCAATGGCTCTCTTTTCTCTGAGAGGAAAAGCTGAAGTTGTTACAATGACCAATAAGGACTTTCCCACTCTGGTCCCCACCTGCCTCTGTGACCTCATCCTCTACTCTTGCTCTCTCTCCCTCTGCTCCCACCACACTGCCTTTTTGCATTTCCTTAGAAACACAGGACACACTCCTGCCTCAAGGCCTGAGCTCACCTGTGCCTTTTCCTGGAGAGTCACTTGATTATCTCCCTCACCTCCTTCGAGTCTTTGCTCAAATGTCACCTTCTCAGTGAGGCCTCCCTGAGCCACTCAGATTGATAGCAACCTTCTTCTCCAATCAAATCCCAAATTCTCTAATCTCTTTTACTCTCTTTTATTTATTTTTCTTCCATAACACTTAAACCACCTTTTCATATACTCTATAATTTACTTGTATACTGTGTTTATGGGCTGTCTCCCCCATTGTAATATCCAGGAGGGCAAGGTCTTTATTGTCTGTTTTGTTCATTGATGTATCACTAAAAACTTGAATAGTGCCTGGCACGTAGTAGCCACTCAAATATTTGGTGAATGAATGAATGAGTGTTAAGATTACTCAGGTATTCATCTTTGTATTTCATTCTTTCTTTGTTTCCCCAAAATGGCCATGATTCCAGCCTTATTGAAATCTTCAGTAATTTAAAGAGCAGTGCATTAAGAAATAGCTTTAAAATTACAGCCATATTCTTCAGGGTTCTGACCTTAATGTTGAAGTATTCATTATGACATCTTGAAAGGTTCTCTGCCTTATTTTAAATCCTCAAAATAATTTGTAATGTCAGGGACAAAATTAATTGAATTATTCTCTACTCTTGAATCAGGAATTCAACTGATTTGCTGTTTTTCCTCATTTTGGTGTGCTGTCATGTATAAGCACAGCTTTGATTTTGTGACGAACTTTTAAAAGCTATTGTTAACTCTTCCTTGTGACATTTTTCAGGCACAACTGCCATGATCTCAGCAAGTATCTATGGATTCACTGGTATGTGATCCTTATTAAATATAATTATTAAAGTACAATGAGTCTTCAACTCTCAGAATTATAATCTCTCTATAGGAAGGATTTCATTGAATGATATGAGATCAATGGAATCTGAGGCTGTTTTTTTTTTTTTTTCTTTCAACAAATACTGACCATGTGTCTCCTGTGATAGATCTATTGCTAGATGCTGGTGCCCAGAGATGAACAAATACAAGTTCTTGTCCCAGAATGGTCCAGTCTAGGTGAGGAGACTAATAGGTAAATGCCTAACAATATGTTAAGTGCTAGAGCAGATTCATTGAAAAGTGCTGTAAAAACAGAAGAGACAGTTGTTTAAAAAATTTCCTATGTTATCATTGTAGATCTTTGTATTTTTTCACTTAAAAATATTTATTAAGCACCATACTAAGTTCTAGGCATTGTGCTTGTCACTTGAGATGCAGACATGAGTAAGAGGCAGTCTTCAGAGAGGTGCTACTGGTAATGATGTTATTCGTGCTGACCTACCTGTGTGGCTGAAAAGGTTATTCTTGAAATGCCACTTGGAAAAAATCACCAGTTGTAATTGGTGACGCTTTTAGACTGTACCTTTTCCATGGCGTAGTTACCGGACACTCAAAGTGCCAGGCCCCAAGCTCAGTGCTGCTGAAGAGTCTACTCTCTAATTACTACGTGTCTGCATGCCAGGGTGCACTGGCTGCTCCGAGTTCCAGGAAATATCTCAACCTAATAAAGCACCCAAGACGTGTGACTATTCTTGATCATAATCTCTTCTTTCTCTAAGTCTCGCATAATGTAACAAGTTTGTATGAAAAGGCTGAATGCCTCATAAATGCTTTATAAAATTTTAATGCTATTATGGTGAGAGGAAAAATTAAGAACAAACAAGAAATACTTTCAGCCATCTTCTATGAACATTTGAAAATTGAGAAACTGACTAAGGATATCTGTGGATTGAATTGCTCATCACTTTAAGTTAATGTCATGGCCAAGAAGGCAAGTTTGCATTACACTGAAGTGTATCATGAAGCTTTCGTACAATGATGTGAGGGTGGAGTTAGCTCTATGTGAACATAAATGTGCTCTTATAACCCTTAACATAGTTGAAAAATGGCAGTAATAAAATTAACAATACAGTAGTTTCCCCTTATCTGTGGGGGACACGTTCCAAGATCCCCAGGGGACGACTGAAACCACAGATAGTACCAAACCCTATATATACTATGTTTTTTCCTATGCATACATACCTATGATAAAGCTTAGTTTATAAATTAGGCACAGTAAGAGATTAAAAACAATAACTTATAATAAAATAGAACAACAATTTATTGTAATAAACGTTCCGGTAGATTTTAGCAACCTCAGTATTTTTTTCCTTTCTATTAAGTTGAGAACTTTCACCTTTTCACTTAAAAGAAGCACTTTACGGCTTCTCTTTGGCATATCCAAATTGCCAGCATCACTCCTCTTGTGCTTTGGGGCCATTATTAAGTAAAATAAGGGTTGCTTGAACACAAGCACTGAGATAGCGGATCTGGTAACTGAGATGGCTGCTAAGTGATTAATGAGTGGGCAGCATATACAGTGTGGATATGATGGACAGAGAGATGATTCACATCCTGGGTGGGACAGAGTGGGATGGCGTGAGATCTCATCACACTACTCAGAATGACGTGCAATTTTAACTTATGAATTTACGTTTATTTCTGGAATTTTCCATTTAATATTTTCAGATCTTGATTGAGCGTGAGTAACTGAAACCACAGAAAGAAACCACTGTATAGTACTTATTATATACTAGGTACTATTCATATAGTAAGTAATTCAATCACCTAAATGACCCTATGAGTTAGGAACCATGGTTGTTACCATTTTACAGGTGAGGAAAGGCACAGCGAGGCTCACTAGCCCAAGGTCACTGCTAATAAGTGGCAGAACCAGAATTCGTACCCAGGTGATCGGGCTCTAGAGTAGGTGAGGGCAACTGCTGTGTTATACTGCCACACAGGTAAGACGGGCAGATTAGCCATGTCATTATTTCACTCATAACATATTTTAGCAGAGTCAGTATACATTAAGTGGATGTTTGCACTCAGAAATGCATTAGGGTAAAAATACTCAAAGTATGTGATCTTGGTTTAGGACGACATTACCTTTTAAATGTTTGTTATCTGGCATCTTGAAGCCTTAAAATAACTTTCAAGAGTGACTCAGTTTGTGCTTAACCAAAATATTACTGATGATGAGTCAGCCCAACCTCAGAATGTCTAATTATCAATCACGTAATGCAAGGCACGCCCCACTAATTATGTCTCGTATGTGAAGCTGGGAGTCTTGGCTACTGCAGGTTCACTTTGTAGGGCATAGGAATTAAAAGTGGTGTGAGCTCCATGCTCTTCTGGACCTAGAACTTAAATACTGAGTGGTGTCATTTTGAAGAAAACTGCTTAATATTTTATAGTGAGGTGACTTTATAGGTAAAAATCTTCAAGATTTTATGTGGTTTTTAAAATCAACTTAGATGTTTGGAATTTGGATTGCTGCACTCTTGTTCTTTGGTACATCAACAGGTAAGACTCATAATTTATAATAAATTCCTTAAAAATAATGAATATAGGGGCTGGCCTGGTGGTATAGTGGTTAAGTTTGCATGCTCTGTTCCAGCAGCCCGGGGTTCACGGGTTTGGATCCTGTTACCAAGCAATGGGCTCACTCTGCTCGTCGCATTCTGAGCCAATTCATCACAAGTTAGGGATGGAGAAACGTAGTTTTAATTCAATTCACCAGCATACCCGAGAAGATGGCAGACTAATATCTCAAAAAACCATCTTCAAGGATTACAGAATTTTGAGGCAGTTGTATAGGGAAAATGGGCAGGAAGAAGGGGGTCCAGGGATGTTGGTCTCCAGGCATCACATTGTTCCATTCTTCTGTCAGCTGTGATGGATACCTTGTAGGTGTGTTTCCTGCCTGTGGTCAGCCTGTTCCTGGAGAGAAACTCATAGAACAAAGTTTTAATTTATCAAGCTATTGGGGAGTACATACGTAAGTGGAGGCCATAAATCATGAGAGCATGTGAATTTTTCAGAGTAGGTGCAGAGCAATGAGTAGTCACATGGAGGAGGGGCTGGGGCCATTTAGTGTAACAAGATGGCCTCACTTATGCTCACTTATAATTTTCTCCTGTCAGTAGTAACCTGTAATCTTATGGTTGAGGGGGAGACAGGATGTAGTAATTCTTCTAGCTACTTCCTGCTGAATCAGGACGTCATAGGGGGACCATCGTATGGAAAAGAGTTACATTATTCATACTCTTAAGGGGAGCTGTAACTGTGAGAAGAAAGGTTAGATAGAAGAGACCAAAGTTTCCTTTTAAAGACATATTTTAGCTCTCCAAAGGATTCCGCCACCCACTTTCTGCTCAATACATGGAGGATACTTTCCTGTGATTTGGGGGCTGCCTTGATCCAGGAGTGATGTATCCAGGATTTCATGCCTCTAAGTTTTAGGGATGAATGAGTGGTGAGAAGAATCTCAAAGGGGCCCATCCATTTGGGTGACGACTGATTTTTGGGTCCTTGGTCTTTCCAAGTTTTCAGCAAAACATGGTCACCAGATTGGAAGACCTGTAATGGATGTCAGATTGATATGCAGACCTGTGAGAAGCAAACTCATGGACAGAAGTTAATATGGAGGGTAATGATTTAACATAATTAGTGATCGTAACATTACTTAAAACGTCCAGAGAGTCAGTCCCAGGGGAAGATGCCTGAGGCAGGGGGGCCAGCCCTTGACAGTCTGATCCAGTTGTTTGGGAAAATAAGCCACTGGACAGGGGGTCATGCCCAGTTTTTGCCAAGCTTATTCCCTGCCTTTCATGTACATATAGGCTGAAGGGCTTGTCCAAGTTAGGAAGTCCCAAGGCTGGGGCTGAAATTAACTTTGTCTTAATGGTATCAAAGGCCATCTGACACTCCTTTGTCCATTCCAGTGGCTCCCAGTCTGTCCTTTTAGAGCCCAATAGAGGGATTTTACTATGAGACCATAGTTAGGAATCCAGATCCGACAGAAACCAGCCATGCCCAAGAATCCTCGTAGCTGTCGCCAGGTGGTGGCAGGGCTCAGGCAGGCTATAGCCCTTTTTTCAGTCTGACAGCTGTTCCCTCTGGCCTTTTGATAATGTAAATCCCGAGTATGTAACTTTTTGTTTGCGGATCTGTGCTTTCTTTTGTGAAACCTTGTACCACCGTTCAGCCAAGTGATTGAAGGTCTTTATTGTGTTAGCGAGATATTACTCATAAGTGGGGCTTATTATCAGCAAGTCATCCACGTACTGGAACAACGTTTCATGTAATCATGTCAAATCTTTAGCTAGGGCTTCCCCAAACAGCATAGAGGAGTTTTTGAAGCCCTGGAGGAGCACTGTCCAAAAATATTTTTTTTATTGATGTCATAATAGTTTATATCATTGTGAAATTTTAGTTATACGTTATTGTTTGTCAGTCACCATATAAATACATCCCTTCACCCCTTGTGCCTGCCACCCAAACCCCTTCCCCCAGGTAACCACCAAACTGTTCTCTCTGTCCATGTGTTCGTTTATCTTCCACATATGAGTGAAATCAGTGTTTGTCTTTCTCTGTCTGGCTTATTTCACTTAACATAATACCCTCCAGGTCCATCCATGTTGTTGCAAATGGGACGATTTTATATTTTTTACGGCTGAGTAGTATTCCATTTTATATATACCTCATCTTCTTTATCCAGTCATCAGTTGAGGGACCCCTGGGTTGCTTCCACTTCTTGGCTATAGTGAATAATGCTGAAATAAACATAGGGGTGCATAAGCCCTATGCACCCTCTTTGGATTGTTGATTTCAGGTTCTTTGGATAGATACCCAGTAGTGGGATAGCTGGATCATAAGATATTTCTATTTTTAATTTTTTGAGACATCTCCATACTGTTTTCCATACAGGCCGCACCAGTTTGCATTCCCACCAGCAGTGAGTTAGAGTTCCCATATCTCCACAACTTCTCCAATATTTCTTATTTTTTGTCTTGGTGATTATAGTCATTCTAACGGGTGTAAGGTGATATCTTAGTGTAGTTTTGATTTGCATTTTCCTGATGATTAGTGATCTTGAACATCTTTTCATGTGCCTGTTGGCCATGTGTATATCTTCCCTGGAAAAATATCTGTTCATATCCTCTGCCCATTTTTTGATCGGGTTGTTTTTTGTTGTTGTTGTTCAGTTGTGTGAGTTCTTTATTTATTATGGAGATTAACCCCTTGTCAGATATATGATTTGCAAATACTTTCTCCCAGCTGGTGGGCTGTCTTTTCATTTTGATGCTGGTTTCATTTGCCTTGCAGAAGCTCTTTATTCTGATGAAGTCCCACTTGTTTATTTTTTCTTTTGTTTCCCTTGTCTGAGTAGACATGGAATTCGAAATGATCCCTCTATGACGGATGTCAAACAGTGTACTGCCTATATTTTCTTCCAGGAGTTTTATAGTTTCAGGTCTGAGCTTCAAGTCTTTGATCCATTTTGAGTTAATTTTTGTGTATGGTAAAAGAAAATGGTCTACTTTCATTCTTTTGTATGTAGCTGTCCAGTTTTCCCAACACCATTTATTGAAGAGACTTTCCTTTCTCCATTGTATGGTCTTAGTTCCTTTGTCAAAGATAAGCTGTCTGTAGATGTCTGGTTTTATTTCTGGGCTTTCAATTCTGTTCCATTGATTTGTGTGTCTGTTTTTGTACCAGTACCATGCTGTTTTAATTATTATAGCTTTGTAGTATATTTTGAAGTCAGGGATTGTGATGCCTTCAGCTTTGTTCTTTTTCTTCAGGATTGCTATTCAGGGTCTTTTGTTGCCCCATATGAATTTTAGTATTCTTTGTTCTATTTCTGTGAAGAATGTCATTGGGATTCTGAGTAGGATTGCATTGAATCTGTAGATTGCTTTAGGTAGTATGGATATTTTAACTATGTTTGTTCTTCAAATCCATGTGCATAGCATGTCTTTCCAAGTCTTTGTCATCATCGATTTCTTTCAATAATGTCTTATAGTTTTCATTGTATAGGTCTTTTGCCTCCTTGATTAAATTTATTCCTAGATATTTTATTTTTTTCATTGCAATCATAAATGGGATTGTCTTCTTGAGTTCTTTTTCTGTTAGAAATGCAACTGATTTTTGTAAGTTGATTTTGTACCCTCCAACTTTGCTGTAGTTGTTGATTATTTCTAATAGTTTTCCAATGGATTCTTTAGGGTTTTCTATACATAAAATCCTGTTGTCTACAAACAGCAAGAGTTTCACTTCTTCATTTCCTATTTGGATTCCTTTTATTCCTTTTCTTGCCTAATTGCTTTGGCCAAAACCTCCAGTAGTATGTTGAATAAGAGTGGCAAGAGTGGGCACCGTTGTCTTGTTCCTGTCCTCACAGGAATGGCTTTCAGTTTTTCCCATTGAGTATGATATTGGCGGTGGATTTGTTATATATGGCCTTTATTATGTTGAGGTACTGTCCTTCTGTACCCATTTTGTTGAGAGTTTTTATCATAAATGGATGTTGGATCTTGTCAAATGCTTTCTTTGCATCTATTGAGATGATCATGTGGTTTTTATTCCTCATTCTGTTAATGTGGTATATCACATTGATTGGTTTGTGGATGTTGAACCATCCCTGTGTCCCTGGTATAAATTCCACTTGGTCATGGTGTATGATCTTTTGAATGTATTGCTGTATCCAGTTTGCCAATATTTTGTTGAGGATTTTTGCATCTATGTTCATCAGAGATATTGGCCTGTAATTTTCCTTCTTTGTATTGTCCTTGTCTGGCTTTGATATCATGGTGATGTTGGCCTTGTAGAATGTGTTAGGAACTGTTCCATCTTCCTCTATTTTTTGGAATAGTTTGAGAAGGATAGGTATTAAATCTGCTTTGAGTGTTTGGTAAAATTCTCCAGAGAAGCCATCTGGTCCTGGACTTGTATTTTTGGGGAGGTTTTTGATTACAGTTTCAATCTCTTTACTTGTGATTGGTCTATTCAGATTATCTATTTCTTCTTGATTCAATTTTGGGAGGTTGTATGAGTCTAAGAATTTATCCATTTCTTCTAGATTGTCCAATTTGTTGGCAAATAGTTTTTCATAGTTTTCTCTTATAATCCTTTGTATTTCTGTGGTATCTGTTGTAATTTCTCCTCTTTCATTTCTAATTTTATTTATTTGAGCCTTCTCTCTTTTTTTCTTAGTGAGTCTGGCTAAGGGTTTGTCAATTTTGTTTATCTTCTCAAAGAACCATCTCTTTGTTTCATTGATACTTTCTACTGTTTTTTTGGTTTCAATTTCGTTTATTTCTGCTCTGATTTTTATTATTTCCCTCCTTCTGCTGACTTTGGGCTTTGTTTGTTCTTATTTTTCTCATTCTATTCGGTGTAGTTTAAGGTTGCTTATTTGGGATTTTTCTTGTTTGTTAAGGTGGACCTGTATTGCTATGAGTTTCCCTATCAAGACCACTTTTGCTGCATCTTATGTGTGTTGGTATGGTGTATTTTCACTTTCATTTGTCTCCAGATATTTTTTGATTTCTCCTTTAATTTCTTCAATGATCCATTGGTTGTTTAGTAGCATGTTGTTTAGTCTCCAGATATTTGTCACTTTCCCAGTCTTTTTCTTGTAGTTGATTTCTAATTTCATAGCATTGGGGTTGGAAAAGATGCTTGTTATGATTTCAATCTTCTTAAATTTATAGAGGCTTGCCTTGTTTCCCAACATGTGGTCTATCCTTGAGGATATTCCATGGGCTTGAGAAGAATGTGTATTCTGCCGTGTTTGGATGGAGTGCTCTCTGTATATCTATTAAGTCCATCTTGTCTAGTTTGTGGTTTAAGTCCATTATTTCCTTACTGACTTTCTGTCTGGATGATCTATCCATTGATGTAACTGGGGTATTAAGATCCCCTACTATTATTGTGTTGTTGTTAATATCTCCTTTTAGGTTTGTTAGTAGTTGCTTTATGTACTTTGGTGCTCCTGTGGTGGGTGCATATATATTTATAAGTGATATGTCTTCTTGGTGGAGTGTCCCTTTTATCTTTATATATTGCCTCTCTTTGTCTCTCATTACCTGATTTATCTCTAAGTCTACTTTGTCTGATATAAGTATGGGAACATCTGCTTTCTTTTGTCTGCCATTAGCTTGGAGCATTGTTTTCCATCCTTTCACTCTGAGCCTGTGTTTCTCTTTAGAGCTGAGATATGTTTCCTGGAGGCAGCAAATTGTTGGATCTTGTTTTTTAATCCATCCTGCCACTCTCTGTCTTTTGATTAGAGAATTCAATCCATTTACATTTAAAATGATTATTGATATATGAGGCCTAAGTGTTTCTATTTTATCACTCATTTTCTGGTTCTTTTGCATTTCCTTTGTTTCTCCTCCTATGTGTTTCAGACTACCAATTCAGTTTGGTAGTTCTGTATGATGGTTTTCTTAGTTTTCTCTTTAGTTATCATATGTGTCTCTGTTCTGATTATTTGTTTAGCGATTACCATGAGGTTTGTATAAAAAAATCTTGTAGATGAGATAGTCCATTTTCTGATGGCCTCTTATTTCCTTATACTAAGTCGATTCCATCCCTTTCCTCTTCCCCTTCTAAGTTATTATTGTCACAACTTATTCCATCTTGTGTTGTGATTTTGTGTTTAAAGTGATGAGGTTATATTTATTTTTGGTGTTTTCCTTCCCTTAATCTTTGGTGTTATAATTAAGTGTTTGCTAACCTATTCTGATAGAGAGCTGCAATTTTTCTGATATTGTCTACCTATTTTTCTCCTTGCTCAAAGCATTGTATCTCCTTTCTCTCTCTCTTTTTTTTGTTCAGGCATGAGGGCCTTGTTGAGCATTTCTTGTGGGGGGGTCTTATGGCAATGAACTCCCTTAGCTTTTCTTTATCTGGGGTAGTTATCATTTCTCCATCATATCTGAAGGATATTTTCACTGGGTAGAGTATTCTTGGCTGGAAGTTTTTGTCTTTCAGAATTTTGAATATATCATTCCACTCTCTCGTAGCCCATAAAGTTTCTGCTGAGAAATTGGCTGACAGCCTGATAGGAATTCCTTCGTACATTATTTTCTTTTGTCTTGCTGCCCTTAACATTTTTTTCTTTGTCATTGACTTTTGCCAGCTTTTCTACCATATGCCTTGGAGAGGGTCTTTTTATGTTGATATATTTAGGAAATCTATTGATTTCATTCACTCATATTTCCAGCTCCTTCCTCAGGTTTGGGAAGTTCTCAGCTATTATTTCTTTGAACAAGCTCCCTGCTCCTTTTTCCCTCTCTTCTCCCTCTGGAATACATATAATCCTTATGTTGCATTTCCTAACTGAGTTGGATATTTCTTGGAGAATTTCTTAAGTTCTTTTTGTTCTTAGTTCTCTCTCCTCATCCATCTGCAGCATTGTTGCATTCCTATTCTCAATAATGCTAATTCTTTCCTCAGTATTGTCAGCTCTGTTCTTTAAAGATTCCAGATTTTTCTTTTTCTCCTCCATTGTGTTTTTCATCTCCAACATTTCTAATTGTTTTCTTTATGGTTTCATTAAGCTTTTTTATGGTAGCAATTTTGAATTCCTTGTCATTTAGGTTATAAATTTCTATGCCTTCAGGATTGATTTCTGGGTGTTTGTCATTGTCCTTCTGGTCTGGAGATTTAATATATTTTTGCATACTGCTTGAGGGCATGGGCTTATTTTTCCTCATGCTGAAAATATCTGGCCACAGCTTCCACCTGCTGCCACTGGGTGGGGGGTCAAGACGTGTATTCAAAGCCCCCAGCAATACACAGGCTCTCTGGCTGACCAGTTGTGCTGGAGCGCCGGGTGGGGGGAGTGGCTCTTTCTTTCACCTGCTGGACCCCAGTGGCTTCTCACCCTTCTTTGCTATCTGCTCTCCTGGGGTGCTAACTTGATGAAGACACCCCTGCAACAGCTCAGTACCCTTGATATGGGAATTACGCCCAGGCTGTGAGAGTCCTTGGAGAGAAACAGTTTTCCCATGGAGGGGTGCCCCTACCCACTCTCTCTCTGAGAGCTGCACAGTCCTGGTCCCAGGGTCACTGTTGTTGGGGAAGGAGAGGAGTTCTTCTTACCCCCTTCCACTTCCTCCAGGGGTTCCAGCATGTCCGCCTTTAGATGTAAGGCTCTCAGACATCTTTTGTGTTGTGTGAATGTCCTCTGTTGGTATATGAATGTCCCTTTTGTTGTATCTTAGGTGGGGAGAGATTAAGGGGGAAAGCTCACTCCACCACGATGCTTGATATTTCTCCTCCAAGGATATTGTTGAGTGGCCTGAGTGTCTGGGTCACACCATTCAAAGGCAAAGAGTTGTTGTGATTCTTCTGTGAGCAGTATGCAGAAGAATGCATTTTTTAAGTCCAAAACTGAAAAACAGGCATATTCACCCAGAATGCTGGTTAGCAAGGTGTAAAGGCTGGGCACCACAGGGTGCAGATCCTGAACCACCTCGTTTATGGCATGAAGATCCTGAACAAACCAATATTCCTCTGAAATGGTTTTGGTTGGTTGGTTGTTTGTTCTTGACTGGGAGAATAAGAGTATTATATGGTGACTGGCCAGGTCTGATTAATTCTGCCACCAGGAATTTCTGCAGCACTGGCTGAATGCCCTTCTGAGCCTCCTGTTTTAGCAGATATTGTTTCAGGTGAGGCTTTATCTTTTGGGTTTTCAAGGGTCTATGTATTAGCTGGATATTTTTTGTTTTTCCAGGCTTCCCATCTGCCCACATGTCTGGTCTTACCTCCTTGAGGGTCTCCAGTGGCAGTGGGTCCAGCTGTGGTGTTAGAACACCTAGCAGGGCCTTCTGGAACCATAAGGATGATTGTTCTGGTGACACTTGCACCTCTAGCTGGCCTGGAGCAAAAGTCACTTGAGCATTCAGTTTACACAGAAGATTTTGTCCCAGGAGGATAATAGGGCATTCAGGCATTTAAATTTTTCCAGTTAAAAAGATCCGAGGTAGAGAAAGGAGAGTGCATCCAAATGAAGCCAGCCAGTTGCCCTTGTCCATTTATGTCTATGGAATACTGTCGCAGTGGAAATTGCCCCACTCCAAGAAGGGGCCCCTGACCGAATTGTGCCCCTTGCCAGGTTCAAGAAGGAGAGAGTCCCTGTCTTAGACCTAGAAACCCTTCAGGCATTTTCCCCTGGACAAGCCATGGGCCTGCGAAAAGGGGGAGGATGAGGAGGAGCTGGAGGACTCCTTGACCATTGTCTACCCATCCCTGATCTAGATATAGCAGCATAAAGGCTTAAACATAGGGAATTTTATTTTCCTTTCCTTCCTTTTTGCAGAACAATTCTAGCTGCAAGATCATATCATAATTAAGTGACCCGTTTGGGGGCCACTTTTTTCCTGAGACCAGTGTATACTGGGGCCAGGCTACATTACAGTAAAAGATCATCCTTTTCTTTGTCATGGGCTCAAAACTGAAATCAGCCCAATTAGCCAGCATGCACCCTAGTGGGCCTTTGTTTTTTGTTTTGTTTTGGTTTTGGTTTTTTTGGAACGGACAGAGTGGTGCCCACGGTGATAAAGTTTATGTCTGACAATTAATGGACCTGGAAAAGGGTGCAAGGCTTGACTCTGGGCATCCGGATAACTATGGGACTTAACCAAATCCCACTCTGCCCCAGCATACAGTTCTCACACCAGTGCTAAACAAGCCAAGGAGGCAAGAGGTAAGATCTAATTTTTCAACGCTGGTGTAGGAGGTCAGGTGCCTGGCAGAAAGTTTCTATTTTGCAGGAAGTCCAAGTCCAGCTTACTTTAAGCCTAGATGTGACTTCCACATAATGACAGCAAAGAAGGTGCCAGACAAGACAGACAATGAGGGGGAAAAGATGGTCGGACTGTGCTCTCATGGCTTCCGCCCAAGCGTTATCACACAAATAGCAGTGCCCACACTGAGGCGTGCAATTCCAGCTCGACACTTGACAGGAAGGGTCGCAGACTTCACATCCCCACAGATGGTGTAACAGGCACTGGATGTGTGCTGTGGGATTCTGACACAGACAAAAACTGGCACACAGACTGGTGGAACAGCACACACACTCAACAGGAGAAGAGACCATACCGGCATGTACACCACAGAAAAGCCAGAGACTCGTCTTCCAGATAATATGCTAGGCAGTCTGTACTTTCTTTTATCCCTAAACAACGGCACCTAAACCAGATGGACCTTGGTCTGAGCAAGGCCCCCAGACAAGGGACAAGGAATATAGTAGCTGGGAGGTGCACTCTGGACAACTCACCTAGCTGCAGACGCAAGCTCATCAGCTTATGATCCAGTCCTTCGTTTCCTGATCACTGAAGCGTTAGAGGCAGTTGGCAGGAGAGGAAGCCACAAGGAGAATTCCCTGGGTGGAAAAAGCCACCCAGCAACTGCAGGGAAAATCCCAAAACAGCTTCCTCCAAGTTGACTAGCCACAAGAAGAGGCTATGGCTCCATCTGGGTCACCAAAATTTGTTACTGAGCAATGGGGTCAGTCTGCCACCACGTTCTGAGCCAATTAATCATGATGAGTTAGGGATCAAGAAATTAAGTTTTAATTAACTGGGAAGACGGCAGATTAATGTCTCAAAAAACCATCTTCAAAGATTACAGAATCTTGAGGCAGTTACATAGGGAAAATGGACAGTAAGGAGGGGGTCCAGGGATGTTGGTCTTCAGGCGTGATGGGCTCCAGACATCACATTGTTCCACTCTTCTATCAGCTGTGATGGATACCTTGTAGATGTGTTTCCTGCCTGTGGTCAGCCTGTTCCTGGAGAGAAACTCATAGAATAACGTTTTTAATTTTTCAAGCTATTGGGGAGTACATACGTAAGTGGTGGCCATAAATCAGGAGAGCATGTGAATTTTTGGAGTACACCTGGAGCAGCGAATAGTCACACAGAGGAGGGGCTGGGGCCATTTAGTGTAACAAGATGGCCTCACTTATGCTAACTTACATCTCTTCACTTCTAAAATGGGTATGTAGCAGTAAATGAGAAAAATACATACATATTTCTGATTTCAGAGCTTGATTTCACAGGAGATGCTCAATAAATGTCTGAATGAATGATTAATGCTGATTGGAATTTCCATGTTGATTTTTTCCATTGGGGTCATGATTTTGTGAAGGGATATTGGTCTGTGTACATTTCTTACACATTGACTCAATATTCATTAACTTGTGCTCTTTATACTTTGGATCCTTATGCATTTCCTATGTAGTGCCTATTGGTTTTGTCTGTTCTTACCACCCTGGTTCAATACTGTACCTATAAACACAATACCAAAGTTAGTTGACATGTTTTAACCAAAATAGAATCAAAGAATTTCAGTGTTTTTTAGTCCCTGCCCTCCAGCTCTCCTCTATGGGATAAAAAAAGTGAAGGAGATGGAGCTACAATTAGTTTGAGTATATGCCAGGAACTGTGCCCTATTTTCCAGCTGCAGGACAGTCCTGATTGAATGCTGAAAGAGGTTAGACTGATGAGTTCCAGAACAGAGTTAAGAAGTGGGTGAAGTCTGCTCTGCTCTGTTTTCTCGTATTGTCACTTTCTCTTCTCAGGTGGCATCTCCTCCTTCCAGAGTTCTGTGCCCTCTTTGCTACCTCTACTCGCAGCCCAGCCCTCAAAATCCTTTCTGAACAAGGATGCCAATACATTTTTTTCAGTGAACAAATACAATCACCTACTATGTTCCAGGCACTGTGTTAAGCTCTGAAGACACAGTTGTGATTGATAAGGCTTCCCTAGAGCCCACAGGAAATGTTGCTTTTCAATAGAGAGTGACTTCTGTTTGGAAGCTCACTGAATTAAGCACAAATTGTAAAATGGCAGGTACCAGAGAACTGAATGTAAATGCACTCTGTTTCAAATTCAATAGATGCAATGTAGGTAATAATACAAATGTGATGCAGACTCAATTTTTTAATTATGGCAGCTGTGTAATGGATATATGTGTATAGTAAATATATATATATATATATTATCTAAAATATAACTATCTGTTTTATTTAAAATAAATTTTTTTTTATTCGGCAGCTAACTCTTTCCTCAGTGCCCTCTTTACCCAATTTACATCCCGTGGTCAATCATAATCACTCCTTAGCATACACATTGGATTTCTCTGTGCTCTTGCTTCACTTTGCTTAACCACAACCCTGGTTAAATCCAACACTTCACCTACTTTGTGCCTGCATCTGTGCAGCTGAGTGTGCCTGGAGAAAAACACATACCATCTGACTGTGTCACTGTGAATTCATGGTTATTCAGCTGAAGTGGACCCTAAGGCTGCCAAGCCATCATACTCTACTTCCCTAGACCATTCATTTTCCCAGGCTCCTGGGTTATTTCATTCTTCTCCCCCTACTCAAACCTCCAACACCTCCCTGCCCACTAACACTCTTGGCTGATGGCCTTGTTTCCTATTTCAATAAGAAAATAGAAGCAAAGAGAAGAGATCCTCCACAAGCTCCCAGCACCACATAGATCCAGCTATCTGCATATACCCGCCCGCACATTCTGTCCTCTCTCTTTCACAAGTGATGAGCTGTTGAGCTGTTCTTGCTCCCAATAAAGGCCAATCCTTCCTCCTATACATTAGACTCCATCTCCTCTGACCTGCTAAGGATAATAATCAACAATACTCCTTTTTATTTCTCCTGCTTCACCAATTTTCCTCCTCTCTACTGGATCATTCCCAGCAGCACACAAACGTGTGTTATTTCTTCCATCTTAAAAACTCCACTTCCATGTTGTCTGTGTAAGGTTTCCTATTTATCTTCCCCTCCTTTCCTGAACTCACTCCAATCAGGCTTTCACCCCTGAAACTACACACGTCACAGTCACCAGTCACCCCCATGTTGATAAGCCAGTGTTCAGTTCTCCATCCTCATCTAATTGGACTTCATGGTATTTGGTACTCTTGATTGCTCCCTCCTCTGGCAGTATGGTTTTAAGTTGGCTTCTAGGATGTCACACTCTCCTGGGTTTCCTCCTATTTCTCTGACAACTTTTTGGCAGTCTTCTTTGCTAGTCCCCCCTCATCTTCCTGATTTCTTAATGATGGAGTGTACTAGGACTCAGTCCTTGGACCATCCCTCTTCTTTACCTGCTCACTCCTTGGTGATCTTATCTGTACTCATGGCTTTAAACACCATCTTTATGCTAATGACTTCCAAATTCATATCTTCAGCTGAACTTCTCCCTCGAATTCCAGTCTCATAAATGCAGTTGCTTCTGTGACATCTCCATTTAGGTATCTAATTCATATAAAATCTAAATATCCACAACGGAGCTCTTGATCTCTACCTCCAAGTCTGTTCCTCCCAGTTTTCCCCATCCCAATTAATGGCAACTTCAGTCTTCCAGGCGCTTCAGCCAAAAACCTTGACATCATCCTCGACTTTTCCATCACACTTCACTGCCAGTTAATCAGCAAATTCTTTTGGATCCTCCTTCAAAATATATCCAGAACCTGACCACTTCTCACCACCTCCCCTGCTACCATTCTCTTGATTTTAGGCACCATTCTCTAATCTAGTTTACCCCAACAGCCTCCTAGCTAGTCTCTCTGCCTCTACCCTTGGCCTCCGTCAATCTATTCTCAACACAGAAGCCAACCTAAGCCAGTCCCTGTCACTTTTCTGCTCAGAGCCCTCCAATGGCTTCCTAGCTCACTTCAGAGTAAAGGCCAAAGTCCTTCCAGTGACCTACGGGGTGTTGCATGCTTTAGCCCTGTGTTACCTCTCTGACATCAGCCCCTGCTACTTTCCCACCATTCCTTATTCAAATCCATGGGGGCCAGATGTGCTCCAGAATTTAGATGTTTTTGGATTTAAAAAGGGACTGTGTTAAGTACGCTGTATCATACAAAACCCCCAGAGGAATCTGGGGCTGCACCTGTAAGCAACCACACATTATTTCTATAGTAAAATGTATGAATATTCATATTAAGTGGGATAAAGTCTATATATACAACCTTTGGTCAGTTTTTGCTGCCAAGTGAGTTTGCTGCGAACTAAAAAACGAATGAAAAACCCCAAACTTCACTTTTTTCCCCAGAGATTTTTAGATTTTGAAAGTACAGAATAAGATATGTGGACTTGTCTTTCCTCCCTGTTTTGTCAGCTTCAGTCTGGGCGGCCTCCTCATAATTCTTCAGTCATACCAGGCAGGTTCCTTCCCACAGAGTCTTGTACTTTCCCTTCCCTCTGCCTGGAATGCTGCCCCCACCCCCCCAATCCACATCATTTGCTCCTCACTCCCTCAGGTCTGGATTCAAATGCCACCTTTTTTTGTGAGATCTCCCTGGCCATCCTATTTGAATTGCAAACCCCTTCCCACCTAAACACATGCACCTTCACCCCTGCCATGTTTTGTGTTTCTCCCAGCACCTGCCACTATTTATATATACCATATTTTATTTACTTATTTATATTCATTGTCTGTCCCCCACCCCTCACTAGACTATATATTCCATAAGGGCTAGGATTATTTTTCCCATTGCTGCATCCCCAATACTGAGAACAATATCTGGTACATAATAGGCACTCAAATAAATATTTCTTGAATAAATTAGTGAATCTATTTTCCAGCTTTTCTATGTCATTGGAAAAGGCTGCTCACAGTAAGATAGAGAAATGACTCATTTAGAAAGTGGAAATTAGGAAAATATAAACTAATATGCCAATTTATATGATTTCTTAGCCAATTAAAGCTAGCTTCATGTAATGTGCTATATTTCAAATGCTCCTTTAAAGAACTTTTAGGTCAAAGAGGAAATAAAACACTTCAATTGCAGAAAATATCAAAATATAATGATTCAAGAACTGAAGAAACTAGAAAAAGAACAAGTTAATGTTGAAGGAAGAATTTAATTAATAAAAATAAAAGTAGAGTTTAATGCATTAGAAAAAAACAGGGAAAAAACAGTATAACTGATAAATCTATGTGGTGATTGCTTAATAAAACTAAAGAAACAGAAAACCATCATGGCAGATTTAAATAAACAAAGGGAAATAACCACAGGTGTGGAAAACATGAAAGTGATTATCCTTTGTATAAATTCATGCTAAAAGAGTTGAAATTCCGATGAATATCTTACTCTTTACACCAAAATAAATCCCAGATAGATGAACATTTAAAAGTAAAAGAGTGAAGCAATAAAAGTATGGAAAGAAAACAGAGTGAAATTGTTAATAATCTTGGAGTAAAAGGCTTTTCTAAACAAGACAAAACCTTAAATCCATAAAGGAAAAGATTGATCATTTTGTTGAATAAAATGTGAAACTTCTATGTGACAAAAAGTAAACTCTATAAACCAAAATATAAACAACAAACTACAATGTCTTTTCTAAATATCTGACTAAAAGGGGCAAATCTCTTTACTATTCAAATTATTTTGACAAATTAAGTAAAAAGGAAGCTTAGAAAAATGTGCATAGGACATGAAGATCTCATCCACAGAAAATTGACAAATGGCCAGAAATGCACAAAAAGACATTCAAGTATATAGGTAATTAAAGAAATGCAAATTAAAAATGACAAAGATTTTCATTCTGGTGGGACATATAAAAATTTAACTATGCAGACCCTTCCTGGGTGGATTGTACTGTTGTTCCACATTCTTTACTCTCCCTCCCTTGAAGAGGTTTCTACAGCACCACCTTCGGCCACATAACGTCGCAGAGAGAAGCCAATAAATGAGCTGAAAACAGTGTTATTGACTATGTGGGAGGAGGAGATGAGACAGTGGAGAGCAGGATGGACTGGCTATTGAGCCTCAAGCCGCCCTTGCTTTGCAGCGGCTGGGACGTGGCAAACAGTTCACCACTTGAGCCACTCCGTCCGCGACAGGCGCTGTCAATAGGGACAGGAGAGACAGTGAGGCTCCAGAAGGGAGAAGGGAGGTGTTCCCTCCTGTTTGCTCCTGGTTCCTGTCTGCGTTTTTCCAGCACTGGCTTTGCATCCGACACGAACAGGCATTCTGAGCGGCAGTACTTGGTTCCGGTGTGCAGTTTTTCTCATACTCCCCGAACCAGACGCATGGTGCCTACTCGAAGATGCCTGCACCAGCCAGCTACCACCCCCTCCTCAGGAGCCAGAGTCCCAGCTCTGGAGTACAGCACCCCTTCCTCCGGGGTTAGCAGCCCCTCCCCCAAGGTTTCACATTTGAATAACTCAACCTCTTCCGTTTCTTTCCGCAGCCCTCGCGCTTGTAGCTGCTCCCTGCAGTTCCCACCTCTGAGTTACTACAGGGTTCCCTTTTGTCTTCCTTCTCCCGTACCCGATTAATAACAATTCATTATATTAAACTCTCACAGTTAAAACACTAGTGTGGTTTCTGTTTCTTGCCCTGATCCTGGCTGATTCAAGGAATAGGTGGGTTAAACCCTCAATTATTATTCCAGCAAGTTAATAGATCATGTGTGACTAAAGTTGATAAATTGAAACTTGGCAGTGTAAGCATATTCTATATAGATATAGAGGGAACCGCAGAATCTGCAAATATGTTTAAAAGTGGTTGCCTCTGGGGGAGGATTGGGTTTGGGGGTAGGCAGGGAATGTTGCTCATCTGTACAATTATTTTTTTTTAATGTACAAACTTTTCCTTCATTAAAAATATAATTTTAGGGGCCAGCCCAGTGGCATAGCGGTTAAGTTCATGCACTCGACTTCGGTGGCCTGGGGTTCACAGGTTCAGACCCCGGGCGCAGACAGACCCACCACTTGTCAGGCCATGCTGTGGCAGCGTCCCATGTAAAGTGGAGGAAGATGGGCACGGATGTTAGCCCAGGGCCAGTCTTCCTCAGGAAAAAGAGGAGGATTGGCAACGGATGTTAGCTCAGGACTAGTCTTCCTCACACACACACAAAATATGTATATATAATTTTAATTCCTTATCCTCTCTCTTTATATTTATTGTGGAATCTCATTCTCAGGGAAAGGAGAAAAAGCAAAATCTCCTAAAATTTTGAAGTTAAAATCTGGTGGATTTGAGAGTCAAAGACTTATTTAGTATTTTTTGGTAAGTGATAAAAGTGAATCCTCAAATTCAAGTCTTAAAACCATTACTAATGAATAATCATAAATTGAGTAAATTATCAATTTAATAAATAATTGCAATAAGTTGAATAAATAGTTCAATAATGAATAATAATTATAAATTATAATCCTAATTGAATAAATTAAATTTTCCCTCCATAAAACAGCATGAAATGAAGTGATTTGTTTTGGGCTTTTCGTTCCCCTCTGAGATTAAATGAAACTGAAAATGAAAGGCCATAGTGAAAGGATAAATCAGTCAGTGAATGACAGACATGATTAAGACTCAGTTTCCCCAAAGCCCCTCATTTTAGAGATGAGTAAATTGCGCTCCGGAAAGAAGAAATTTGGTTAAAACTAGATGAAACTTTGCTCTCATTTACACTCTCAGAAAACATATTGGACTCCTACTGTGTACCAGTCATGACGTCCAGCTCTGGGGACACAAAGATCCCTTTCATCAAGAGCTTTCAGTCTAATAAGAAAAGGCAAAAGTTCTGGGAAGACACAGTATTCCGTCTTATGTCTCAGGCCCATTAACAAGGGCTTTTCTGTGTAATAGTTCATTTAGTCTTCATAACAAGGCTGTGAGGTTAAGTGATATTATTTCCATTTTGCAGAGAAGGAAACTGAGACTCAAAAATGTAAAATAATTGCCCAGAGCCAGCAATGTCTGATTCCAATACTCTGATTACAAGTGTCTGATTCCCATATACTCTCATCTGCAGCACTGCAATCTACATGGTCAGGGTCATAATATGGGGAGGGGGAGGGAGAAAATGGGAGAAGAGGGCATTTTTGAAGAGAATCTCCCTGAGTCAGACTTGTTTAATTTAAAGACTAATTTCAATTAATTAACCCTCATAGTGAGAAACACAGTCCCTCTCTGGCCTGGTTGTTACAATACTGACACTCCATCTTTTTGCTGCAGGAAAAGAAGTTTGCTATGAAAGGGTGGGGTGCTTTAAAGATGGTTTACCATGGACCGGGACTTTGTCAAGAGAGCTGGCAGGTTTACCCTGGTCTCCAGAGGAGATAAACACTCGCTTTCTGCTCTTCACTAGACATAATCCCAAAGTCTATCAGGTAAGCTGACTCGCTGCCTTCACACATAGATTACTCTAAAATATAAGAGGTAGCTGTAGATATAGAAGACATAGATGCAGTAAGCTAGTCTGGCATAAACTATTGATTTAAAGGCAAATATTTCTTTTTAGTATTATGAGCCAGATTTTTTTCTCATGTTATTTGTCTTAGTATTTAAATATAAAAATTGCTCTATATTGTTTCATGTGAGGTAAATTTGATATTTCATTCAGTTAATATATTAACTGAGAGCCTTCCACATGTAAGACTATGAACAAGCAACAGTACCTATTATGTATTAAACTGAATAAAGACAGTGTCTTAAATTTTTTATATTAGAGGAAACGGGGTATGTAAACAAATACCTCCATTGCAACGCAAATTATGATCTGTGATGTAAGATACAAATAAAAGACTCTGGGAGCACAGTGAAGAAGGGCTTACCTTCCCCTTGGGAGTAGGGATGGGAACCAAGAAAGGCTTTGAGGACACATATTTGAGGTATGTCCTGAAGGATGGGCAGGGTTTTCATAAGCAGAGACAAACAGGGAAATGAGATGGACAAATACAGAAAAGAGAGAAACTGTAGAGCATGTTTGACGAATGACAACATGTTGGGTTGGACTGGGACAGAGAAGAATTCCTCAAATGTGGAGTGAGTTAGAAAAGTCGCTGAGAGACAGATTGTGTAACTTGTTCCGGTGGAGTTCAGACTTCATCCTGTGAGCCGTGAGGCCCCCAGAGAGGTTTTCAAGAGGCTTTAGGACATTCACTCTGGCTGCCGTATACCTTCTGCCAGGAGCTGGGAGAGCCTGGAGGCACCAGCCCCATTTTAAGTGCTCATAGCCACACATGTCTAGTGGCTACCATACTGGACAGTGCAAATATAGTATATTTCCATCATCACAGAAAGTTCTATTTGATAGGGTTAACTAGAATGCTATAGTGCAGTTTGGTTCAGACCTGGGAAACCAGCCTGAGCCAGAGTAATGAGAGTGAATATGATAATAGAAAATTGACATGGTAAACATCCTAAACTGTCCTGAGATTTCAAACGAGTGAAAGGAAGAATAATGGCCCTCTTGTCAGAAAAATTTGGGGTGAAAGAGAATGAGTTAAATTTTGGAGAGGTGAGGTTTGGGCAGGCTATTGGAGATTTGAGTCTTATTTTAGATTTTAACTTAGCTGACAGTACAGATCTGGAGAAAGAGTTTCAAAAATCTTTTACCTAGAGGTCAGAGTAGGAACCCAAAAGGTGATGTGATCTTAGAGGCAGAGAAAAAAGCATGATACTAGACCCAGGTGGAGCACTGATATTTAGGGAACAGGAGGGAAAGGAGCCATAGAAGGAGCACTCCCAGTGCAAGATCATTTCCAGTCTTTTCCTGCATGTATAACTTTGAGGTTTGCTTCCCATCAGACCCATCACACCAGGGTGTCACCAGCCAAGACAGCCTTCTGCTCTGCCTTTGCACCGTACAAACATAATCTGATTTGTAGCTGTCTACTTACCAGACACACATGTACATATGGACACACAACTCTTTACTGAAATATGCCATCTAGTCTGTAGATGAAGGCACTAGCCAGAACAAAGAAGGAAAGGCCTTATTTTAGGTATAGAGAAACTTATAAAGAAAGTGTCCTCAAAAGTTTGATTTTTAGAACTATCAAAAAGAGAGGAATATTACTCAGCTTTAAAAAGAAATTAAATTCTGACGGGCGCTGCAACATAGATGAACTTTGAAAACATTTCGCTAAGTTAAATAAGCCAGACACAAAAGGACAAATATTGTATGATTCCTGTTAAATGAGGTACCTAGGATAGCCAATTTCAAAGAGACAAAGTAGAATAGTAGTTACTAGGGTCTTGGGGGGAGGAGGTCACTAAGAGTGGTGTTTAATTGGTACAAAATTTCAGTTTGGGATGATGAAAAAGTTCTGGAGAGGGATGGTGGTGATGGTTGCACAACAATGTGAATGACTTAATGCTACTGAATTATACACTTAAAAATGGTTAAAATGGTAATTTTTATGTTATGTATATTTTACCATAATTTAAAAAAAAATGTAAAGAGAATCTATGTTGAATACAAATGTTTCAGGGCAACTTCTCGGTCCAGTTAGGACTTTCAGGGCATATGTGTCCATTAAGGGCTAACTATCCCCTGCTCTTGACCCTCAGTTCTCATAGGACTCATTGGTCCTTTATCCTTCTGCACAGTGGCCATGCCTTGTAGAGCACAGATGCTCACACAGAAGGTGATGAAGACCAGTCTTTAGGCGAGGCTAGGCCCTAAAGGCAATGAAGAGAACATTAGAAACCAAGTACTTTCCTAATAAAGAGACCATGAAAACAGTGTTCCTCACGTCTTCCCTACTCCCTTCTATCTGGAAAGAATCATGTGTGACAAACCAGATCTGTACTTGAATTTTGCAATGGTGGAAGCCTGAGGGTTTGCTATTAAAGGGTTTTTTAACAGCAGTGATGATATAGGATGAGTCAAGATGCACTACTGAAAACAAGGAGTGTCCCAGGCTTGACCCACATGCTGTGCTGTACAAATCTGACTGCCTTTGTTTATGAGAAAGCAGAAGTAAACTATGCGATGGTTTAACGTACTCCTCTCTCGGAGGGAGATACTGTCAAGGGTAAACAAGGTAGAATGAACTTGGTCTTCTGAGAGTCATAGGTCTTCTCAGCTACATTTTTGGAAGAATAAAACCAAACTGCTTCCACCAGGAGTTCATGACTCCTTAACCTAGAACAGCTCATGCAGTCGCTAGTGGTGATGCACATTTTGCGTAATTATGGCGGTTTCTGTGCCTGCAGCTTTTGTCAAGGCTACAACATAAATAACTGGTGACTACTTTTGACTTACTGGAAATGAGGTCACCTGGAAAGTAGTCAGCAGTTGTAGAATGGGTTGATCTCACGTGAATTAGGCTCCATGACGACTCAAAGATAAGAATGTTAGGAGAAAAGGCCAGAGCACCCAGCTAAACACTGATACTTGAATGAGCCCTTTCTCTGGATAACCTGTTCTGTTCTGACACTCTTTTTAGTTTCTATCCTTGTGGCACAGAATCTGAGTTGTCTTCTTATGATTCCATGATGTTGTTTGGAGTTTCCCATTTTCTAGGTTAGTATGCTATTTTATTTTATTTTTATTTATTTATTTATTTATTTTTTTGTGAGGAAGACCAGCCCTGAGCTAACATCTGTTGCCAATCCTCCTCTTTTTGCTGAGGAAGACTGGCCCTGGGCTAACATCCGTGCCCATCTTCCTCCACTTTATATGGGACGCCACCACGGCGTGGCTGACAGACAGTGCGTCGGTGGGCGACCGGGATCCGAACCCGCGAACCCCGGGCTGCCAAGCGCGGACTTAACCGCTGCGCCACCGGGCGGCCCCTAGTATGCTATTTTAGAGTGGTGTGCTAGACTGAATGTGAAGTCAACAAAAATGTTTTTTCTACTTTTTCTACTTTATTAAATTCCACGGTGGCTTTTGTGACAATGGAGGATGCTCAGATCCCACAATACTTGTCAGATTGCCACTTCGAGACTTGCTGAAGGACCCACTTCTACAAACTATTCGTGTGATGGGGAAAGACTAAACAAATTTTTTCCACTCAATTCCCTCTCCAAAATAGGCTTTTTTGGTATGGAAACAGGAATGTAGTAAGTGTTTAAGGGGCTCCAGCTGGAGTGGAGTGAGCACCTGAATTCTTTCAGATACATAGGTGGACAAATATTTTTGCATTTGGATTCCATTATTAAGCAGAGAAGTGCTTCCTTGAAAGCCCGAATACAATTATTTTATTACTTGCCTCAGCAGATCCCACATCCGGTCTGGGCCCTATCAGTCGAGAACACTCTGATCAGAGCAGAACTTGAGAGCCCAGTGGTTAAGCACATGACTTCAGAGAAAGGCTATGTGGGTTGAACCCCGGCTTCAGGACTCATTAGGTGCAGTACTTTTGGACAAGTGAGCTGACCTCTCATTGTGCCCCTTCCTAATCTGTAAAATTAGTGCCTACCTCACAGTGTTGTGAGGGTTAAATGAGCTGCTCTGTAAAGAGCTTAGAACAACTCCCAGCACATAGACAGACACAGGTGTTAGCTGTATTATAATTACTGTGTAACCAACTTATGATTTTCATAATGGTGTGCATACAGTCTCAGAGATGCTTTAACTAGTCAGCAAGTTATATGATTAACTGCATATTACTGTTAAACAGAGGTAGCTAGTAATAGGCTCTTCGTTTGAATTTCCTAAGTATGTAAACGTGTTGCTTTCCAGTTATAGGACTCACCATTGTGAAACTCACTATTTGCTGAGTCTTCATTTTTTCTTGGTAGAATTGCTTGTACTTGTGCCTTTTAATTTTTTTCTTAATAATGAAATCACTTGAATTCATAGAATTCTAAAGTCTGTGAGAGTTTGATTATAAAAACAATCCAACAAAATACAAGAAATACAAAAGAATAGTTAATGTAATCACATAAAATTATCTTTAATATGCTGTTGTACTTCATGTGGTGAGATTCTTACCATTATTATAGAGTGGGGTGGACAATCTTTTTTGCTACCCTTGTAGCATGCTTCTAAGCCTCAAATAAGACAATTCCCAAGAATTACATTGACAACTGAGATGTGCTATATGAAAGTAAGGTTTACTGAAATTCTGATTGAAATTGACCCGACATTGTCTTACACACTTTGCCTTAAAAGCAAACGTTTATATTTCCTTTCCTCATGATTAAATATGTATATTGCACTTTACAATGCATTTATAATTTCTTGGTACTTTTGCAATATGTAGCAGTAACTGTTTCTTTGGTAAAAATGTATTAAAGAAGGTTGTTAAAAATCATGTTTACCGGAAGACTTTTGAATAGATTTAGAATCATTCTACTAAAATGTTAGTTTTGAATTATTATTTTACCTTAATCTCTTTTCACTTGAAATAGGAGATCAGTGCGGTTAATTATTTAACCATCCAAGCCTCACACTTCGGAACAGACAAGATGACACGTATCAACATAGCTGGATGGAAAACAGATGGCAAATGGCAGCAAGACATGTGCAATGTATGATGTGAATAAGTTCTTCTTTACACTAGTATGAAAGCTTTATGTTTAACATGAATGTACTTTGCATGGTATTAATGTGTATTTATGGAAATCCTCCATTTGGTTATTCACATTGTCTGTGTTCCAAGGCCTCAAATGAATTATCCATTTCCCATTTATTTTCACTTATTTTGAATTGCACAGATTATAAAGGGAGCATATTTTATGATTATTCTTTGCTAAATCTCACCTTTGACAAAAGATTGAATAGTATGATCAATTTCTTGTTTAATTTAAGGGAAAAAATTTCCAAGTTCACTGCATGAAATTAATTTCCTTCTCTTATACTCAAGATTAATAGACTGCTAACATAGTAAGCAATTAATTATTTGTAAGGCTATAGAGTATAAGGGAGTCAGGCTGTCTGAATTCATATCATGGTTCTACTTACTAGCTCTGTGATAGTGGGCAACTTAATTTACCTATCTGTGCCTCAGTTTCCTTATCTGTAACTGAGGATTAAATAAGTTACTATGTATATGTAAAAGGGTTAGGACAGGGCCCCGCATGTGGTAGCTTCTCAGTACCTGCTAGTGTTATTTCTTATTTATGGAATCAATTGTTCTGGCACTTTGGTTCTCCTTAATTCTTATTTCTTTAATACTTACAATAAATCTTTGTACCAGGTGTTGCTAAAAGTGGAAGATGTGAACTGCATTAATTTAGACTGGAT
Organism: Tapirus indicus; assembly: GCA_031878705.1. Lineage (NCBI taxonomy): Eukaryota > Metazoa > Chordata > Mammalia > Perissodactyla > Tapiridae > Tapirus > Tapirus indicus. The sequence goes on along the minus strand of CM062921.1, from coordinate 15,513,917 downwards.
TAACGGTTCGCTGGAATACATCCATGCTGTAAACAATCTCCGAGTTGTTGGTGCAGAGGTGGCTTATTTTATCGATGTTCTAGTGGTAAGAGTTGATTTTTTAAAAAATTATATTTAATTGGTTTTGCATCATAACACCAAGAATCTGGGTCAATTTTATTAGCTTATGCAAGTATTAAACATATGAAATAACAAGCATTCCTGTATGGTAGCCAGAAAAGGGAAGTTACTTCTTGTGAAAGAATTGCCTGTAGTTACACAAAGCGCCACTTGGTGGCAGCATCCCTTCACAGGCTCCTCACCAAATGTCCCCGCCTCGGGCAGGTCACTGCCTTGGTCAGCGTGTTGGGCTGTATAAGTTAGATTTCACCACGTTGTAAACCTATCCTCAATGATTATAAACTGTTTCCATCTTCCAAATGCTATTTGTTTAGAGCGTGAAACGCATTTTCCCACAGAAATCGGGTTCTATGGCAGTTAATTACTTAGGTCTATAGGCCAATCCAGGCAGAACTCATTAACCGACACATTTTCTAAAAGAATCAAATAGACTTTGCTATTTATGAGGATATACCTTAAGACATTTACAAATCTCCAAATGCTCTACCATTATAGAAAGTAATTTCCTGCCCTAAAATACAGTGAAGTAAAAATCTAAAGATTTATGACCCTTTCAGATTTTTAAGGAGGGCTCACTTATTCATCCAACAAATATTTTACTCTGCACTTGCTGTGGGCTGGGCACTCTTCTAGGCACTGAAAGTACACAGTGAGCGAGATGGTGTTTCTGCTCTGACAGAATGTAGGGACAAGTGCTGGGAAGAAAACCCAAAGCGGTGGGATGGAGTGGCAGAGCAGCTCACTTAGATGGGTGGCCAGACAGGGTGCTCTGGAACCCTGAGCCCAGTTAGGGAACATCCTGGAGAAGGAATCAGGGAGCCAAGTACTCATGCCCGCCCCGATGCCTCTCTGTCTGCTCTTCCCACTCTCTCAGGGGAGACTAGAGCACAGGGAGGTGCTTCGAGTGGGTCCTTGTATACAAAGCGAAAAACCCATCGTAAGATTTTGTGAATTTCTTCATTGATCCTGGGGCCTGAGCTGTGGACTCTTCTAGGACCAGGATATAAATACCAGTGGCTTATAGAAAGCTGGGAGGAGGTGTTTGCTGAACCGAAGGGAAAAGTATTTGCTGAATTAAATGTTCATTGAATTGAACCAGTCACCTTGGAGGCCCAAGGTGAAGAGTGGGAGAGGATACAGGGTGAGGGAGCCCCCTGGGAATAATCCAGAAGCCAGGCCTGCAGAGGGAGCAGGTGGGAATCTTTCTCTGCCTCAGTTTCTCTCATCTCATCACAGGTAAATAGGCCACCTCCCCACCTGGATTGGCCCTGGGGCAAGCAGGTGCCTGGGAAGGGGTATGAAGTAGATGGGGAAGGAGGAGAGAAGGCTGAGGGGGAGGAGAGCCGAGAGCTGATCTCAGGTGCCAGACTGGATGGGAGGCTAGGAAAGAAAGCCGAGGTTTAAAATGGAGGCAGCAGTGGAGGAAGGGGGCCCTCAGGACCAGGAGCCTTTCCTGGGCAGCTATTCACATGTAAACGAGCGAGAAAATACTCCTCGAAAAGCAGCACATAGTACTGTCATTACTGGTGGAAAGAAATGGAACATTTGATCAAATGGCAAATTGATCCAAGTGAAGGCAACTGCTTGATTTTCACTATTATCATAAAGAGAGCCTGAAACTTAGATGAAACTAAAAACCTTGCTCCTTTGTTCCCCATTAAGTTGTGTGTGTGCGCGCGTGTGTGAGAGAGAACTCTTAGTTGCGTAGTCTCTTTGTGAATACTCTTAAAAGCCCCTCTTTGAAAACCAAAGCCATCTCCGACATTTGCTAGAGTTGCCTTAACCGGGAGGAAACAGACACAGGTGAGACAGATTACAGCTTAGGCCTGAGCGGCCTTTGACCTGTGTTGAGGGCATGCTGGAAGGGATGGGCCTCAGGAAGGATGGACATGGGCTGGAAGCCACAGACACAGTTGCTGGGCTGTCCTCTTGTTCCCGAGGACCATACAGCCCCTGAGCGCGGGGAGAAGACGTGTTCCTCCAGGCCCACCTGATGCTCTCTCCACTCAGCCGGATGTAGGTGGACGTGGGGGTCACTTTGTCATTTTACCAGTCCCATCCTGTGTGTGAGAGGGAGAAATATGTCAGCTCCTCTTTTAAGCACATTTGATCCATTCCGACTGCTCTTTTAAAAATACTTGTTCTGTTTTCTTTTAAAAAAAAAAATCCTATCAGAAAAAGTTTGGATATTCCCCTTCTAAAGTGCACTTGATTGGCCACAGCTTGGGAGCTCATCTGGCTGGGGAGGCTGGGTCAAGGACGCCAGGCCTTGGAAGAATAACTGGTAAGCCTGCCCTGAGTGGAGCCTTGAATCTGTTTACATATTTGTTTACACACAAAATCACGTATCTGAACACCAAATGAAGTAGCAAATGTAAAATAGGAGGAAATGGGACTCATCTACACTAAAACATGAGTGTGCTTTCAAGCATGTGTGTGGATACACGTTCAGGTGTGTTCACTGCAGCATTATCTGTAGTGGCAAAGTAATGGAAACTACATGATCGTCCACCCGGAGGGGACGGTTGAACGAACTGTGACACATTCCCTGCTTTGCGATTCCACACCGCTAATACAAGGAATGAGTTAGAGCCACACTGACGGTCCTGGAAGGATGTCCACGATACATCTGGGTGGCAGTTTGTTCAGTGCACACTGGCAATGCTGAACTGGTTTGTTTAAGGGGCATGTCCAGGCCCATCCAGTTGCTAAAATTTTGAATATTACCCCTGGATATACTGTTAAAATAAGCTGTAGAATATACACTATGAATTAGATTTTTTAGGATGATAATTAATCATATCTCTTCCCTGCATGCACCTTTACCAAACCAATTGAGTCAAGTGGATGGAGATGAAAATATTAGCTCTATTATTGACAAGCTGGACAGGCCCCTCTCCCTTCTGCATCTCCAACCGACAAGTCAGTCAGCACGTCCTATGTCTCCATCTGCTGTGTGCCTCTCCATGCCCTGGTCGCTGTCCTGTCTCAGGTCCTCTCCATCTCTCGCCTGGATCTTAGCTGTCCATGGCTGGTACCCCAGCCCAGTCTTCCACAAGCACTGCCAGTGTCATCATCTTTCTCAATACAGGCCCTGCCACTCCACTGCTTGAAACTTCCCATTGCCTAAAGCTTCCTAGCTTGTCATAGAAACAGTTCACGTTTTGGCATGTTTTTTCGTGTTTCTGTGTCTTTGCACATGCTGTTGCCCCTCACCCTATGCATCCATTCCTCATCCTTCAAGATTCATCTCAGATGTTTCTTCCTCAGGTGGAGTTAATTCTCTGTGCTTCCCACACTCTTTGAAATATGCCTCTATTACATTTGCAAATACAAATGTTGTATCACATGGTCTTATAATTATTCATGCACTTGATATTCTCAGGAGACTCTGAACTACTTAGAAAGCCTCCCTTACCCCCACCCCCACCCCAGGCCCTCACATAGTAGGTGCACAATTTCTATTTGTTAACAAAAAAAACAACAAACTGCAATTCTGTGCACACACATACAAACACACACACAAACATGCTTTAATTTCAATTTATTTTTTCTAAAAATAGTTAAGATTCCAAATCGGGTTTAAAGTATTTTGCCTCTGCAGTCTCTTAGTATAATAGGCTTTTCCTGCCGAAAATTTCTTCTTTCTCCCAGCTCTCTGATCCCAACTCCAACCCTGGTCCACCACCACCATTCTTATTCAGGATAATAAAAATTGTATTTTTACTCTGAAGTCATTGGGTGGCAAAAATCCCCCAGAGGAAAGATGAAATGGGCCCAAATTGTGAAGATGGAACCTCATGGGGCCTACACAGCCTGTGGGATATTTCAGCCATAAATTAAAGGAAAGAACATCACCATACATGAATTAAAAATTCATACTGGGTTGCAATAAACTCATGGAGATTTTGTTTTCTTTAATTCTTATTTCAAAAATCAGATACTATTTAACTCCAATTTTTCCTGCCAAGTGAATCATACTGTTGAGTAAATAGAAAACAATAAATTTTTAAAGGCTCTCTGAACGTCCAAAGAATTTATGTAATTTGGATGTTGCAATCTGTATTCCTTCCAAGTGATTAGTTTTTGAACAGTCATGTTCCTTGAAATAACAAAAGAACTGAGACCTCAAAAAATTTTTATAATTAAAACCAGTTAAAAAAAATAACATGATAGATTTTAAGACGTTCATAAGTTTCTATGTCTATGGTAACTATCTGTAACTGTTAGGCAGTTGTCATAAATGACTATAGCATGGGGGTTACTCAGCCAATTCAAAATTTTATTTTCCTTTTATCTGTAAACAGCACCCATGTTTTCCCTATTGGAGAAGAGATTACTCTCTCCATGCTGACCCACATGCACCCAAGTACATACACAGTAATAGACTCAGATCCCAAATGGTTAAGTTCTCGTTCATGTGTAGGGGCCACACCTCAGATCAATTAATAGGTTGAACCTAATAGTTCTCCTCCCTTCTGTTGACCTTCCTCCTGAGATGTCCTAGAACCACACATCCAGGGTCCCCTCTTTCCCGCCCCTTGGAAGGACTAGTTGTCTTTTCTTTTTAACTTTCTGTCTAGTTGTGTTGTCCTCAGATCGGTAGTCTGAGGTATACCTGCCATATTTGGGTGTGTCCTGACTTCATCAGAGGGCTGTAGCTAATCAGTGATTGCACACTAGCAGGAAAAAATTCTTCCTAGAGTTGAAGATTAATTGTGAGATAAATGCTTTTTGTCTTTCTTTTAAGGGTGGCTATTTTGTTCAGACGCTTGTAGGTTTGCTTCATTGACCTCTCTGTCTAATTTTATCTTTCCACCTGTGCTCTGAGGCCCGTCCCCGCTTTGGAGCCCTTACTCTGTCATTTGTCCAGTTGTTCTCCGATCTCATCAAGCTCTTTTCCCAGCTCAGTCTGTCGGCACTGACATGGCCTGTTCCTTCCAGGCCAACAGCACCTTCTACCTGATGCCCTGGCTTGTCTCGTTCCTCAGATCCCAACCCCTCCAAAGTGGAGGGGCCGCATGTCCCCAGGGGCCGTGCTCTCCTCAACCCACTGCAGTCCAGTTTCTGCCCACCCCCTCCCCGCCAAAACCACTCTTGCCAAGACCACCAATGGCTTTTTAGTGGGATTCCCCCATACCTTTCCCATCTTTGTCTTACTTGACCCCTCTGCGGAATTTGACCCGTCGACCCCACCCACCTTGTTGAAATACCCACTCCTCATGGCTTCTGTGGTTCCACCACTTCTTGGCTGTCTTTGTTTTTCTCTGACAGCTTCTCTCCAGGCTTCTGTGCAGGTTCCTTTTTTCTTACCTTCCCTTACACGTTGGTGTTCTTCAAGGTTCCATCCTAGGCCCCCCTTCGCTCCTCTTCTCATCCTATCATTTCTCTTTCAGTGATTGTATTAATCAGAAAAATAAACACAAAAACCAAATTCTATGATGGGCTAAGTGAGCTGATACGAAGTGTGCACAAAACACCCCACACCTGGGGCACAAACCCTCAGTTCTCACTCAAGCCACATTTCCAGAGGGGGCGGCTGCAGCTCTGCTCCATATCCTCTCCACTCTGGGACCAGTCTCCCCTTGACAGCAAAGAGATTTTGCTAAAATATGAATCTCCCCTTTTGCAAACTTATAAGAGCTGCCCATTGACAACCAGATCATGCCCAAACTCCTTATCATGGCTCAAATTACATCTGGCTCTTTCTTACAATGCTGTCTTCATTTTTCATCAAATTCTAGAACTCTACACACCAGTCCTTGCAAACTAGTGACAGTTTCCCAAATGTGCTTAACTATCTTATTTGGAGGCCACTTACATTCTCCTTCCTCCCCTGGGGATGCGACTGACCCTGTCTTTACCCTGGCTGACTCCTCTGGTCCCTCAGATCTCTGCCTGTATTTCCCATTCCCAAGCAGAAGCGTGTCCTCATTTCCCAAGACTGGGTTACAGGTCGCTTCTCTGTGCCTGTATAACACCTACGCTCACCTCTGTCTCTGCACTGGACTGAGGTGCCTTCCCCACCAAACGGAAAGTTCCTTGTGGACAAGGCTAGGCCTTCATCCTTGTACCTGAGTGCTGAACCTAGTTCCTGGCACATAGTAAGTGCTTGATAAATAACTGTCAGGTGTGTAAATGAGTGGATGTGTGAATTGTCATAACATTTTAGAGACCTCTAGATATCTTAGCTTTATTTTCCTAGACGTTTGAATAGGAGTCAATGGGCTGAGAGTCTGGACACCTGGTCTCTTGGTCCATTTTCCCTCTAACATATGGTAGCCTTGTCAAGTCACTTCACTTCACTAGGCTTTGGGCTTTTCATTTATAATATAATGAAGTGGAACTAAGTGAGCCCTAGCTGAGGATTATGATTCCATTGTGATTCTATTATTTTAACTATGTTGCTTTGTAGATTCATCTTTACATATTGAAGAGCACTAATGTTATATTTATTTATTTATTTATTTTTGCATGCAGATGTTTTTTTCGAGATCATCTGCAATCCATAACCTTAACTGTATGTATGTAGTCCACATACAGACTCTAGAATAGCCACTTTGATTTTCCTGACTTCGTTAGCTGTCTGGCATTTCTAGACACAGCCTTGCTTGTGTGTAGGAATCTGACGTTAAATATATACAGACCTGGCATTTATATACTCAGTTTATGTGTCTGTATATTGGTTTGAGTGGTATTTGACCTATATAAATCATATAGAAAAGAACACCTAGCCTTCACCATCTGTCCTTCCAAAATAACAACACTATCAATGTACTCTTGTGTAGGACATTCTTGGTTTAACAGACATTATGCTTTTTCCTAGGGTTGGACCCAGCGGGGCCGTACTTCCACAACACTCCAAATGAAGTCAGGCTGGACCCCTCGGATGCCAACTTTGTTGACGTTATTCATACAAATGCAGTTCGCTTCCTCTTTGAGCTTGGTAAGTTCTTAACACAAACAGAAACTATACTGAAGCATAGAGGAGAATTTTAGAAGCATTTATCCTGCTTTTATCTATTTCAGGTGCTGGAACTATCAATGCTTGTGGTCATCTTGATTTTTACCCAAATGGAGGGAAGCACATGCCAGGATGTGAAGACTTAATTACACCTTTATTTCAATTTGATTTCACTGCTTACAAGGAAGGTAAATACTTTCTAAAATGTGAAGGCTACTGTTAAACATTCACTCAGCTCCCTCCTTGGACAGGGTCCACATCCTTTTGTATATAATATAATATAAAAATATGTTTTAGCCCAAAACACAAATTGCAAGTGTGAAGCTCCCACCAGTTGTGAGATCTGCAAGGTCGGAGTCCGTGTCCTAGTTACCTTTGCATCCCCAGGGCCTGAAAGAATGTCTAGCATATTGTATTCACTCAATATAAATAAGGAGGATGTGTTCATTCATCCAACAAATATGTATTGAGTGCTTACTATGTGCCAGGCATTACTTGAGGAACACCAGATGTAGGAATGAATACAAAAGACAAAAATCCCTCCCTTGGAGCTAATATTCTAATTTTCTAGAAAACCAAAAAAAGAAAAAGTGCTAAGGAGACAAAATAAAGCATGGAATGGGAATATGGCATGTTGGTGACAGTGGGGGTGGAGTGGGGGGGGGAGGAGATGTTTGATGGGGTGCCAGGGAGTCCTTTCTGAAAAGATGACCTAAAGGCATTAGTCTTGTGGATGCCTAGAGGAAAGGCATTCCAGGCTGAGGGGTGGGGGCAGCAAGTGCAAAGGGCCTGGAACAGGAGCCTGTGTGAGGTTCATGGCAGTGAGGAGCCCACTGTGGCTGGAGTGGAGTGAAAGGAGAGTAGCAGGGCATGAGGTTAGAGAAGGAATAGGGCAGAGGGAGATAATACAGGGCCTTATGGCCTATGGTAAAGACTCCAGCTTTTAGTCAAGTGAGACGGGAGCCATGGGAGGATTTTGAGCAGAAGAGAGACATAGTTTGACTCACTTTTAACACAATCACTCTGGATCACAAATTAAATTAATCACAAATTAGACAAATAGAATTTAACCTTTTATAGTCATTTCCAATGATAATAATACCTATAAGAGAGTTATAGGGCACCAAAAAGTTATTATTTGGGAATTATATTCCTCCCCATCTTTACATATTATCATCATGTAAATAATGAAATACATCATACCTAATATAATACTATATGATGATGATTCTAAATATCTCACCACCTGATCCCATGTGGTCAGAACATCTAGATAATGTAATTATTTGATCTTCCATTTGTCTGTTGTAGAGGAAAGATACACAGATAACAACATTGAGAGTAGCTCAAATTTCCTCTTCACTAGAGGTAAATTACAGTTTTAACATCTGTTATGAAAGAGTAAATGTGATTAGAAATATCTATTTGCAATGACTACTTTAAAAAAAACGACTGACGAATCTACAGATACTCAAAATGAGAATTAAAGCCAATTCCACCTAGTACAGATAAGTTAAATTCTTTCAAAAAAGGCCTATTATAAAACTTATTTCTGTTATTATTTTCCATATTATGATTTAAAATCCTTCTGTTAGGATACAATATCAATCATAAGACTCCTTTACATAACTATATTAAGTGTTATACACAGAGCATTTGAAATTCTGTAAAGAATTAATTCAAGTAAAATACGTTTATCATATACTATCATTTTGAGACATTATAAGATTTCCTACAACTTTATTGGATTAAAAGCACATTTATCATTCATGTTAAGTCTGTAGATGAGTTTTAAGACCTCAAGATATTCTATTTTACATTATATTTATTACTAAGAAACCATTTACTTTTAAAATTCATAGTTCCTATATTCTAACTAATCATCTTGTCTAAATCACAATTTGTTGTGAATATAAATCTGTATATAAAGAGACTTGATGTAAGAGAAGTCCTCATTAAAAAAAAGATGCCAATTATTGATCTCTGCTTCTATATTGCATTTCTGAAATTATGCTGTCTCAGTTGTCTATTGCATAACAAACTGTTGTGGCTTCAAAGAACAATGGTTTTATTGCCCATGATTCTGAGGCTCAAGATTCAGGCAGAGTTCTGCCAAGATTCTGCTTTGGGATGTATCCACTGGGATACCTCCTGTGACTGTATCCAGCTGGGGACTGAGCTGGGCTCAGCTAAGCTGAGTGGGAAGGTCCAAGGTGGCCTTCCATGTCTGGGGTCTTAGTACTGATTCTCCTCTTCAAGTGGTCTGTTAGCCTTCACGGCTTCTCTCCCCAGCCAGTTAACCTGGATTTCTTAATATAGAGGCTGGGTTCCAAGAGAGCAAGAGTGAATGCTGAAGGTCTCTTAAGACCAAGGCCCAGGAACTTGCAGAAACAGGGAGACAGAATTAATTGGTCTAAGGTGGAGACGCTGTGTGCACAGGGATACTTAAAGCTCTAAGTGCTTATGTCAGAGATCCAGGAAGTGTTGGAGATATTAGTGTCAGCACACAGAGTCACCTACATTTGCATGTGTCTATTTACCTTGCTTGAATGTCCCATTAAATTCACACAAATCTTCTTTGGTACAAAGAAAATGATATGTAATATTGATAAATGTTGTGCAATGTCCAAATCCACATGCGAGGTCTGGCTGTCTAGACCCATGTCAGGAAACTGTCATTTAATGTTAATTTTTCCAAGAAATGGTTCATACTGTCAGTTATCAGTTAATCAGTTCATTGCTATCAGTTAATTAGAAATTGTTTTCACAGAAGTGACTTCCTTCTTTGATTGCAACCATGCCCGAAGTCATCGCTTTTATATTGAAAGCATCCTCAATCCTGATGCATTTATTGCTTATCCTTGTAGATCCTACGAATCTTTTAAAGCAGTAAGTAAAGCATTTTGCAGTGGAATTTAATTAGCAAGTCATTTTTTAAAGCAACTGAAAATTAGGGCTTTGAGTATGTGGCAAAAAATGCATCTGCCATTTTGGGAAATAATAGATTCTTTCTGTGCTGAGTACTGAACAGCGGCTCGGGTTGCTGAGGGCTTAAATAACTAAACCAACTATTTGTATTCTGGTTGTTTCAGCTCTTTTGAAGATTATATCCAATTTCGCTTTTTTGGCCATTTGTTATGCAGTAAGTAGATGCTACTCTGTAACAGGCCTAAGTCCAGGGCAAAAATTTTTCTTTGTATGTATGGATTTTAAATGTCATCTTCAAAGATGCCCCGAGAAGGCTGAACCAATCAATAGCTACAATCAAACATATTACTATTTACTTGGAACATGAAAATTATTTTATTAAAATTTAATTATTTATACAGAGCAGAACTAAGGCATAGATAGCTCACAGGCGTTCCACACAGATCAATATTTGACAAAATACCGGATCTGATTTTGCTTGAGTCATAATGCATGCGGTGCCAGATCTGAGCTAAACGTATTTTTCACTTGGTTATCGCTATGAAAAGGAGAAAGAAAATCTATTTTGGAGTGGGTAGTGGAAAGATTTTCCTTCTTGTGCTTTAGAGACCTAGTTCCCTCTTTTATCAGGGTAGAAAAAGGTGGGGTTCCAGCCAAAATTTATTGTAAGTAATAGCACTTTGTGAATAAGTGCAGTATTGGGACACGAATAAGCATTTCCCTCTGGTTACAGAGCAAGGTGACTGCTTGCCCTCCAGCTGTCTTCTCAGTTTCCTGAGCCAGTTGTTCTTACTCATAATGTGCTCTGGTGAACTGTAGTTCTCAGAAAGCTTGCCAGCCAAGCACTGGCGTTTCCTCCCGTAACTGCCTTCTCCCCAATTTCCCCCTTATTCTGGCCCTGGATGTTGCTCTGAGTGGCTAAAGGGTCCTGGCCTTTACTATACTGGCCCTCAGAGTCACGGTATATTCGGAAATGGTGGGGTTCAATCTGCCTGATTGGAGAAGCTTAGGCTCTTGTGCCAGTGGATGCTAATTGTGGTTACAAACTAGAGAACATCGAGTCAATTTCCTTGACATGTTTTATTGTACTTTTACCCAAATAGTCAGAAAAATAAAATAAATAGAATAGAATAAAATAAAATAAAATCAAGAGGGGTTCTAGCGCCAGGCTGCCCAGGGTCACATTCTTGTTCCAGCACTTACTAGTCATGCAACACTGGACAAATTGTTTAACTTCTCTGCACTTCAGTTTCCACATCTGTAAAAGAGAAAAGGAAAAGCATTACAATAATTAAGGTCTTTGTGAGGATTAATTGAGTTAAATGCACGTAAAGTGCTCAGAACAGCACCTGGCACAGGGTAAGCACCCAGTAAATACGAGTCATTATTATTTTTGTTAGAATTTTCCCTCATTAAAAATAGAGTTTTAAATGGGTTGTTTTACTGTAGTCCCTGCCCAAATGTCCATGGTTTATAAATCTAAAAGTTCAGAATCTAAAACAGCAAATACTCAAACTCTGCTACCCAGATTTTTTAAAGTTAACATCCTGTTAGTTTTGCTTTAGATTTTAAAACATACAGATAAAATTAAAGAATTGAAGTGCCTTGTATTCCCTCACTGCTTCCCTAAGGTAGAGTTTGAAGTGAATCAGATATATATCAAATAAATAGCATCATACTGTATCTTTCTGAATTTGCTTTTTTTTTAATTTTATAAATTTGAGATCTATGGTGATGTATATCAATCTATGCATTTATTTTCTAGGAATTAGCCACAATGTATTTATTCACTCTCCCACTAATGTGAGTTTTGGTTGATTACAATTTTTGTTATTAAAAGCAATTCTGCAATAAAGACCTCTGCATGTCTCCTTATGTACTTGGGTAGAAGTTTCTTTATGGCATATAATAGAAGTGAAATTGTCAAAAGCGTATGTGCATTTCCATTTTTATTAGACGTTACCAAATTGCTGTCTGCAATGTCTGTCCATTTATATTCCCATCAGAAGCAAATGAGAAGCCTCCACTCCACGTCTTCACCAGTGTTGCCAATTGTTTTAATTTTTGCAAATCTGCTGAGTATGAAATTGCATGTTGTTTTAATTAGCTCATCCCTGACAACTAGTAAGATTGAGCATCTTTTTTACATAGTTATTGCCTATTTGAGTTTCCTCTTGTCTGGATTGTCTATTAATATCTCTCACCCATTTTTCTAATAGGCCATTTTCTTTTTCCCCTCAGTTGTTTTGTTTTATTTTGTTTTGTTTTTGAAAACAGACAGGGTGGCCTGTTAGGCAACTTAGTCAATTTTAAATGCATGTACTTTATTTAGATTCCAAAGATTTATTGTAGTTTACTAAGATACCATGAGTTTATTGAAGGACAACATTTCTAATTACATTTCTAATTGACTCTTATTTTCTGTCACCAGGGAAACTGCTTCCATTGTCCCAAAGAAGGTTGTCCAACAATGGGTCATTTTGCTGATAGATTTCATGTCAAAACTAGGAAACCTAATAGATCATATTATTTTTTAAACACAGGGCCTCTTTCCCCATTTGCCCGTAAGTATTGTAACTTTTATCGTAATGCTTTAAGGTACTTATCTTTAAAAATTCAACAGTTTTTACTGAGTGTCTACTAAGTAACTGGGCATTGGGCCAGAATCTGAGGATACAATGAAGAACAATATAGTGAGTTTAGGCTGGTGGGGAAGACAGCAAAAAAAAACATCTCAGTTTCAATCTCCAGTAAGGAATTTTGTGTTAGGAAGCAAAGGAGGAAATTCCACAACCAGGTCAGGAGAGCCACGTGAGGGAAAACAATTTCTAAGCTGACTTCTGAAAGAAGAACAAGAAGAAGGAAATGGGGGTATTCCAGGCAGAAGGAAATGCATATGTGAACCCTAGGAGGTAAGAGAGCAGAAACTGAAAGGAGGTCCCCCTGCTGGGACTATAGAGACCAGGAGGAGAGTAATATGAGATGAGGCGGGAGAAAAGTAAATGGGTAGGATAATGAAATTGTGTGCCACGTGGGGAATTTAGGCCTTATCTTGGGGCTAATGGAAAGCCACTGAAGGGTATTGAGGATTATCAGATTGGTTCTTTTGAAAAATCACTCTAGTTGCTGCATGGATTATAGGGGGACAAGATGGAGGTCAAGTGACCTGTTAGAACTGTTGCTGCCTCACCAGTATATGAGGTGATGGATGTGTTAACTAACCTAATTCTGGTAGTCATTTCACAATGTATATGCATCAGATCATCACATTGTATACTTTAAACTTGTACAGTGTTATATGTCAATTATATCTCAATAAAGTTGGGAGAAAAAAAGAGAACAGGGGGCCAACCTGGTGGCATAGCAGTTAAGTTCTCATGTTCTGCTTTGGTGGCCTGGGGTTCACTGGTTCAGGTCCTGGGCGCAGACCCACTCACCACTCATCAAGCCATGCTGAGACGCTTCCCACATAGAAGAGCTACAACTCTACAGCTATGATACACAACTATGTACTGGGGCTTTGGGGAGAAAAAAGAAAAAGAGGAAGATTGGCAACAGACGTTAGCTCACGGCCAATCTCCCTCAAAAAAAAAAGAGAGAGAACAGTTGTTGCAACAATCTAGGCAGAAAGATAGAGAGATGTGGAGAGATGGTTAGGGGCTAGAAGCAGAAAGGAACCTGGTGAATGGATTTGAGGAATGCAGAAAAGCGAGAAGTCAAGGATGATTCTGGCTGGTGGATGAAGTGCCTTTTGCCGAACCTGGTAACACAGGAAGGGAGGCTGGTTTGGAGTAAGTTGATGGGCTCAGTTTCTAACACGTTAGGTTTGAGATGCCTTTAGGTCTTGGGTGTGCGCATGCCCCCCAGGCAGTTGGAGATATGGGTCTCAGCCTCTTGAGATTACTGATCTACAGATAGAGATTTGAGAGTCACCCCAGTTAAATCAGAGCCATAAAAGTGGATGATATAATTACCCAAGAAGAGTGTGTCAAATAAAAAGAAAGAGAGCTGAGAAAGAGACTGCTGCAAAGGAGACTGAGGAATGAGCAGAGAGAGAAGATAAATCCATATGGGGTAGTAGTCAAAGGATCCAAGGGAAGAAAGAGATGAGGAAGGAAGGATGCATTCACTGCACCAAATAAGCTAAGTCAATTGAGACAGGGGCCCTAAAGGCTCATTGGATGAAGCACCAGTTCAGTCACTGGAGCTTGGGGAGAATAGTTGCAGTGGAGAGGTGACAGTGGGAGCTGTATTTCTTTTCTTTTCTTTTTAAACTATTTTATTGAGGTTATATTGGCTTATAAAATTGTGTAAATTTCAAGTGTACATTATTATATTTCAGTTTCTGTATAGACTGCATCATGTTCAACACCAATAGTCTAGTTTTTATCCATCACCATACATATATGCCCCTTTACCCCTTTTGCCCACCCCCCACCCCCTTCTCCTCTGGTAACCATCAATCTGTTCTCCTTATCCACATGTTAGTTTGTCGTTCACATATGAGTGAAATCATATGGTATTTGTCTTTCTCTGTCTGACTTATTTCACTTAGCAAAGTACCCTCAAGGTCTATCCATGTTATTGCAAATGGCACAATTTTGTCTTTTTTATGGCTGAATATTATTCCATTGTATATATATACCACATCTTCTTTATGGGCACTTGGGTTGCTTCCATGTCTTGGCTATTGTGAATAGTGCTGCGATGAACATAGGGATGCATATATCTTTTTGAATTATTGATTTCATGTTCTTTGGATAAATACCCAGTAGTGAAATAGCTGGATCATATAATATTTCTATTTTTAATTTTTTGAGAAATCTCCATACTGTTTTCAATGGAATGGGCTGGGGAGGGAAAGAGAACTCTTTGGCAATGATTAATTCATGAATTAAAAATTCTCTCTGGTAGGTTTTCCCCTTGCAGATGCCTTTCAAACAACTTGATGAAGAATTGCATTTTCTCAATGTGTTGTTAAGCCTACAACAATTTCAAAATTCAGAATGAAAGATCTGTTTAGCTCTACATATTTTTTAAGTTATACTTGGCCATTTGCAAGGGAATTATCCCACTGGCAGACTTTGTGCTGACACAGTCCTGTACTACCTGGGCGTTCCTAGCACACATCCCTGCAGGAGAGGAAGGGACAATTCACTTTGCCTCTAAGTAATTTCAAAAGCACAGACCTTCTTGCCTATAGGTTTTCTAGAATTTTTCTGGATTAGTTGTCAAACTTTGACATGGCTGTGGAAAGTATACACGCCACAGAATACAAAGAAAATGGATGAAAGAAGACACACACTTCCATTTTAAAAAGTCATAAACATGCCTGGAGAATTAAAGAATTTTCTTTTAAAAATATTATTAAACAATTATTATTATTATTATTATTATTATTATTATTTGCTTGAGGAAGATTAGCCCTGAGCTAACCCTTGTGCCAGTCTTCCTCTATTTCTTATGTGGGTTGCCACCGCAGCATGGCTTGATGAGCTCCACACCCAGGATCTGAACCTGCAAACCTTGGCTGCTGAAGCAGAACATGCCAGACTTAACCACTGCACCACAGGACCAGCCCCTAAACCATTTACTTTTGGAAAATTAAAATTTATATTATTTTTAAATGTTTTTTTCAGGAAATTCACTCAAACAGTCTAAAGTTGTATTTTTCCTGAACGTGAACAGTCTTGTTTCACTTTAACCCTGAAAGTTGCATTTATATTGAAGTGTCCAGGATATCCTGCTTTTCACATGTGTTTAACCCTTCATTTTTTTCTTCTTTATTTCCAGGTTGGAGGCACAAATTGTCTGTTAAACTCAGTGGAAACAATGTCACTCAAGGGAGCATATTTCTCCGTGTAGCTGGAACAACTGGGCAAAGAGAAGAGTTTGTGTTGGCCAGGTAGGCAAGGACCAGGAAGTGGCAGGTAACAGTGCTGGGCGCTCGGTTGGACTTGCTCGTGGAGCAGCTGAGTCTTTTCTTTCCCTACAATGCCACAGGGTATCATGTTATATTTGACTTTTCTTTTCACTTCATGTTTTCCGGATATAAAATAGAAACCATAATGTCTATTTTCTTCGCAGTTCCAGCTACAAACAGAAAATGTTATGTAATGATAAAGTAAAAATACAGATCTAGATAATAAAGCGAGCAGGAAAAAAAATGACAGTGAACAAGATCTATTTTTAATCCAGTCCATTAATATTATACAAATTCGAGCATTTATTTTTGTTTGTATAGATTTCAAATTACTTATGAAACAAGACATTTATATCAATTGCCAAATTTCTAATAAGCTCTCTAACTAGTACCCATGGGTACAGGACATGTGTTGGAACAGACAAAAGTAGGAATAATTCAGTAGAGACATTCACTGTGTATCTTGGGCTAATGTCCCATTTTTTATTGAATTTTCCTTAATTTTTTCTTTGATCAGCCTTAGCATTTTTGTTTTACATATTTCGCCTTCATTGTTTAATTCTGTCATTCATTTCAGAATTAACATTCTACACACTAATTAGATGCTACCTTTCTGCAAACTGATGAATGGATTAGATGTTTTGTCTCTGGGATTTCCATCTTCAAATCCTAGGCAGAGGCATGAAAAACAGAGATTTTGTGGTTATTATGTGGGTTAAGGAATGCATCAGATTAATCACTCTGGCAGAGTTTGTGCACATCATCTCGCCTTGGTGCAACTGCCTGTAAATATGGGTTCAGTCAGTGACTGGGTCCTGGTTAATTCACAGGCTGCAGCCCATCTTTCTAGCCATGTCCCCCACCATTTGGCTTCATTCATCTTTGGCTCAGCCAGATTATAATGACTGCATCACTCAGCATCAAATAGATCCCATCCTTTCCTCCCTTCCTGACTTCACCCATGCTGTTCCTTTCTTCCAAATACCCTTCCCTGTCTTAGCAGATCTCATTTCCACCTGTTCTCCATGTCTCCATTAAGCTATTCCTCTGATAGCAGTTCAATACAATCATGAGCCTGTGGCTCTGAGCCCACAGGACACTGCCTAAGGCTGTGTGGTTTGTGCCCCGCTCAAAGGCACCTGGCCAGGGGCAGGTGGGGACTAATAGGCAGTTCCTGCCCTTTTCAAGATTTGTGAAAATGTTTTGATGTCTCTATATTTCTTTTGCTAATGTCTAAGAAGCTCTTAGTAATGTTGTTGCATAGTTAACCCAACCCTCTTTTAAGAATAATTAAGCATTTCAGGTTCACAGTAGATGTCTCATCTTGAAACAAAATCTGCTAAATGAATTTGTGTGCTAGTCTATTCCTATTCTTCAGCCAGGCTTTAAGAGCCTGGCTTCACTGTAGATTATATTTTACTTATTTGGGCTTCTAAAGACACTGTCATGAGGGGCTGCACTGAGTGAAGGCAGTTCATGGAGCGACAGGAGATTACCCTTAAGAACCTGGAAGAAAAGTTGCCTTCTGATAATTAAGTCAACTAATTCTACATGTGATAGACTAAGACAGGCCCTAGGAATAGTAACATTCATTCAACAACCATTTAAATGCCTACTATGTACTAGCAATTGTTCTAATTGCTGGGGATACAGACACAGGTCCTACTCTTGTGGAACTTATCTTCTAGTTACAGGAGACAGACAATAAATTAACAAAGGCACAAGGAAATAGCGGAAATAAAGAAATATCATTTGGGCTAATTTTGGCTTGGATAAAATATGCCTTATGCCTCAAGATAATCCACTTTGCTCTATTGCCCTGCTCAGCAAAGCATCTTTTGATCGCTAGTTTGATTACCCAATTCTTTTTATACAGTAAAGAAGGTACCAGGGAAAGAAAAGGAGAACATTTTGGTTAATACAAAGGAAGCATTTCCCACTGTGAATTGATAAACATGCTTCTAGTTTATAGATCAGTTTTGTGTGAATTTCGTCCATCATTGATAGTTTGATCACTTCCTGGTGTCAATAAAATCTGGTTTCTGATACTACAAAGCTGAGACCAGATCTTTCATTATGGAGAACATCCCCTGGAAATCAACTAGTCAAGCTTCCCACTTACCTCACCCTTCTTTCAAGCTGCAGAACCACGCTGTTCTGAGATGCTGATCCATGTGAATGGAAAGAATAAATCTCCCACAAGCAGATGCCAGCAAATGCAACTGTCTCTTCCATGGTACACACACAGATGCTGTCTTCCACTTCAGCCTTGTGAATACCCAGTGCAAACTTGAATCTTGTTTTTTTGTTTACAGTGGAACACTTAAGCCAGGCATGACTTATACAAAATTAATTGATACCAATATTAACGTTGGGAACATTACAACTATTGAGTTCATGTGGGAGGAACATTCGTTTGGAGATTCTCAGAATAAGTTGGGACCAGAAATGGTGACAGATAGATCCGGAAAATATGGATATGAGTAAGTATTACTTTTTCCTTTGCATTTTCAAACATGGTTTAAATTTTATAAATGGCATTTATAGCCCACATGTAATTTGAAATTTGCAACTAGTATGAAAATTTGTACACCTTGAAATTTTGCCGTTAAAAAAAAGGAAATGTATTTTAAAAATCAATACTATATTTGCACAGGTGTTTACAAAGTAATAATTACTCATTAAATTAGAAGATCTGCCAATGTCTTTTTTCCCCCTGGAATCTTATTAATATCCATTTTTACCCTTTAAATTTTTCAGATCTACCTTCTGCAGTCAAGACATTATGAGACCTAATGTTGCCCAGACCCTGGAACCATGCTAATCCCAGATATAGTTTTGATGGATTTATTTAATGGAATCAGTGAAAAAAGAATCTCCTTCCAGTTGGTATCCAGACCAAACTTGGCCTTTGTAAATAAGGGAAAAGTACAGCTGTTGTTTTTTTCTGTCTAGAATGTTTTCTCATTGATAAACTTTCACATGTGCCATAAAAATAGACCGAGTCCTGGCATGGCATACAGTGCTGTGATCCAGGTCAAATAATCATTGTTTTAAAATGATTTAAAGAATATTTATTATGTTGTGCAATCTTGCTAAGACAAATTATGGCTGTAGTTCATGATGTATAGTAGATTATAACCCTGTGGGTTGATAAGTCTATCTATTAATAATTAAAACTGATGAGAGTACATTAGTATTCCAGAGGTATTCCTTGGTCTTCAGGGTGTGTGTGAGGTAAGAGAGATTTTGGGGTTTACCAGTGATGTGCATCAGTTAGCAGTGGGTCCCGAGGATCATCAGCCCCTTCTTCTAGAAGCCCCCTGCCGTGGGGGAAGCACTCAGCTCCCAGGGCATGAAGGCCCCATTGCAAATTTGTATTTAGCCTAAAGGCATCATTTCATTTGTAAAGCACTTGACTAACCCTTTGTGTTTGCAATAACAATATTGTACTATATAAATGTGTCACTTGTGTTTTTCTTTTATTTTGCTTTGATTGCCTCTAATTCAGTTGTCCTTATCCAGTGAAAATGAAAAATGAATGTTTTTATTTGCACTGTTTTCTGTCACTGGACTCAGTGTTTAGTCCATTGCACTGTGCTATGAATGTTGTTGAAAAGAAGTGATGACAGAGACTCTGCAGACGGTTTCTTGATTCCCCTTGGTGCCTCGCTGCCAGCTGAAACTTAAGAGACCTATAGTATACATAAACTCGAGTTGCGGCAGAAAGCAGAGAACAAAGTGGGGTGGCTTCTCCCATCATACAAATAGGAGATAGAAGATTGTAGCACAAGGCTTGGTGGAAGGAGGAAAGGCGATGGGACCATATGGCATGATCCAGCTGAGTGCCCTACCCTAACTGGTGGACATATCAGCCCCAGGCCTAGGCCAGCCCAGGAACAGGGGGGCCATGAGCACTCCCAGTGGGAGGGTCTGAGCCCTCCCACTGAGTCGTTGTGTCCCAGCCCCGGCACTCCTTAGCAACCTGGCAGTAGAGTCAGCTTCATGGCTCTGGGAGAGGGAAACATTCCTGTGACAGCAGTTGTCCTGAACCTGCACTGCTCTCTGCTCAGCCTTCCTTCCTTTTGGGAAGGGCTTGGCCACCAGTAGGGAAGAGATATGGATCAAGATGCAGCATTAGGCTCTGTGAGTCCTGGACTGCCTCCTTGCCCAAGAGGTCTCTCGGCCAGCTCTTTCTAAGCTTGAAAAGACAAATGGGGGTCAATTAACTTCTGGGAACCCTATTTTAATAAAGTATAGACTTTCTGTTCCATAGTTCTTAATATCTGTCCCCTTTTTTGCATT
This sequence comes from Tapirus indicus, assembly GCA_031878705.1. Taxonomy (NCBI): domain Eukaryota; kingdom Metazoa; phylum Chordata; class Mammalia; order Perissodactyla; family Tapiridae; genus Tapirus; species Tapirus indicus. Next base: position 15,493,677 of record CM062921.1, on the reverse strand, counting down.
GTAAGAATGTTGTGAGGATGAAAAATAGTGCATGGGCTATCTAGGCAAAGGGATTCCAAAAGCTCAGGGCGACAACATTATTTTCTGTGTGTACTATGCCCTAGGTAATCTCTAAAAAATTGATTCCCTTTCTTTCTGAGTGCCTGCATTATCGTAGCATAGTATTTGGGGCCAGTAAATGTTGGGGCAAGGACTGCAAGGAAATTCTTTTGCTTCTTGAACGAACTGCCATTAATGCTGAAAAGTAACTTCTAATCCAATTAGCCATTTAGTTCTCCCCCTCCCCATTGCCATGGACTCACACTCGTACCATGTCATCATATCACCCATGAGTGCCCACCTCCAAACTTGCTAATCGGAGCATCCCTCTCTCTGGCCATGACTGCCTCCCTTCAGGCTCACCGAGTGACATTCTCAGACCTCTTTGCGACTTCTGACTCATTACCCTTCTACTTCTTCCACACCAATTGTTAAATAAAGCAGGTCACTTGTCCTGTAAAATTTCTCACATTCAACTGATGGAATCCCCTGGTATCATTTAGCATATTTCTCTATCCTGTTTATTTCCTGTAAATTAGTGCTTAGGTTGGGGGGACTTGATGAGATTTGGGTTCCTCTCTAGAGGCTACGCAGTGGGGATTGGCACCTGCCTGCTGTCCTGCAGGGTGGGCAATTTCTGCACCTTACTTAACAGCTCTCAAGTTAACTGCTGACCTTGTTTTTTTTTTTTTTTTTAATTTAAAGGATTATGTACGTAATCGCTATACCAATTAGAGTTGTAGGTAAACTAGAATACTGGATGGCTGGAAATCTAGTTGTTGAATGGCAGGCTGAGAGGAGAAAGGGGCCTGGAAGAAGGTTTACAAGGGTTCATGCTGTGGGAGGACTGGAGGAAAGGGGCAGTGGGTGTGTAAAGATCCAATTAGGGAAGACGCATTGAACTCTGTACTATGCCTAGGCTGGAGGAGGTAGGTAATAAACGCCCCTGAAGAAGCTAAGGAAAGTTCAGATACCTGGTTGAGTTGTGTGATTATTTCCCCAGGCTCCTCAGATCAGAGTGAATAATAGAACTTACCCTGCTTAATAGAGCCCTCAGGTTTTGTTGACTCTGCAACTCTCCAAAACAAGCAGAGGGCCTCAGGAACAGAAGTATAATTTATTCCAAGTTATTGTTTCCCAGCCTTTTAAAACATAAACTCCTGTTAGACAAACATAAAACTCTCACGTCTCTCCTGGGGTCTTTACTCCTCCACTTTGGAAAACCTATCTTTTTTCATACACCCTCTGGCCAAAAAGATTTTATAAATCTTTACTTTCTGTAGGTTGTGTAATAAAAATGATAGGTGTGCTTTGTGTTGTGTTATTTTTTTTCCCCCAAACATATACTTATATTACAATACCAGAGAGGCTTTTTTTTTAACATATGCTTCTCTAAGAGTTCTCCTCTAAATGATTTAAGTCTTATACTAGGGAGAGTGGAGTCTCTGTACTAGATTTTATTCCAATATGAGAAGCTGAATGTCTGTATGGAGTAGGCCAAAGATTTTCTGCAAATGTTTTCTTCCTTCTACAGCCTGTTTTCTCTGTTTGAGTTTTGCAAACATTTAGCCTTTACAAAGTCATATATTTTTCTTTTCTTTTCATAGGCTTTTTTACTCATTCATTCATTTAACAAATATTTATTGTTATCCTTATATGGCAGGCATTGTGCTAATTAATGAGGTTGTATGAAAAACAAGAGACGGTCTCTGCTCTTGCAGTATTACAGAGGGAAAGGAAATCATTGGTTATAATCCATCATGACAACAATTGTGATAGAAGCAGACAGGGGATGAGAGCTGCATAGAAAGAACCAGCTTACTTGAGGACTCTGAGGACCTTTGCCCTCTGCCCATTGATTGCCAATGGAAGCAATAATGACAGAGAAAGAAACCAGTAGGTTTTCATTTCTGAATTCTGTGGTTACTACATGTATTGTTATAAGTGATCCCATTTCGGAATTCAGTGTACTTATTTTCCAGTAGCTCTGGTCCCAGAGAAATAGAACTGACATCTCACTCATCCATACACACATACTTCTATCCATCAAGAATCTATTGACTGTCAACTGTGGCCAGAGAAGCAATAATTTCCTTGAGGGTCCCAGAAAGAGAGAGCAAAGGCCATGCCCAATAGATTTAGGATGACGCCAACCAGAGCATGACAAATCCACTCATCTCAGACTCAAATCTGACACACTCCAGTGGTCCTGACTGAGTCAGCTGCAGAACAATGCCCGTTGATCATGAAGACAGATGCAATTACCAAACTTCAATCCATCATTTAGGAATAATCACAGCAAACCTAACATCAACATAACTTAAGGCTAGAGGTATGTGAGTGTGTGGAGAATGCCCCTTAAAAGTAAAGGAAATACCGTTATTTCCTGACTCAGCTCACACAGGTGATGCCTCTGGACACTGTTCTCTTGTTAAGAGACAAAGCTCTCAAGGTCTTTGTTTAAATAAGACCTCTATCCGAGTCATGATACCACATACCAGTGTGAGAAAAGGGAAGTGTTAGTGATTCCGTTCTGGCTTAAAATGAAAAGGTATGAGTATTTATAGCTGCTGGAGAGCAGAAAGGAATTTAAATTTTATTTCCACAACAAAACATTTTAACTCAACCAATCAGAATTAAATCTTTTATAGGATGAGGGTTACTTTCACAGGATATAACATCAATATCTAAAGTCCAGATGTTTTACTAACGTTTTTATTATGCACAATGCCATTTGCTTTTTCTTTGAAGCTGCAGAGGAAGCTGCAACATTTTCTCTGTCTTATTTACAGAGGTTTCTTTCACCAGTGCTTAGAAAGGCTGGTGGATTTTCAAGGCTGGAAACTGTAATTCCACTGGTTATCACAAAGAGAAAGAGACAGGCCCAAGGAGACCAAAACACACAACCTGGAAGAAGAAAAATGTAGAACACACAGGGATATGGGGAATATATTTTTTGTACAACCATGTAGATGACGTTTTCTGAAATCTCAGAAACAGAAGTTTATTTTTTTTCAACTTCCACAATATCTTAAAACTTAATGTAGTGAATAGAGCATGGAATTGTGAATTAGAGGGTCTAAGGTCCAGAATCAATTAATGAAGTGGACTTGAGGAAATAATTTCTCCTCTTTGAGCTTCAGTGTGTCCACCTGTAAAACGAAAATAATGTGATTTCTGGGGTTGCTTTCTCATTCTGAAATCCTTTGGATAATTAAGTGAGGGTGTGTATACATAAATGAATGGATAAATGGGTGAATCAATCAATAAAGACTAAAATTTGGATATTCTTGTGTGTTCATATAATTATATAAATATAATTCAACCATATAAAGCTCAACCATATAAAGCTCCAACTAGGTATTTATATGTTTCTGTGATATACACTGATTGTATCTAATAAATTCATTATAAAGTTTGGTATGTCCTTTTATTGTGGAAAACCTTGCTTACTTGAGTTTTATATATTTATTAAGGTACCCTCTAGTGGAAGAATGAGCATATTATGTCATCCAGTGACAGTTTAATAATCAAAAAACCACTGTACAACACTGTATGTATTTTTAATAAATCAAACCTCTATACTATGTGTAGTGAAATTTTTAGTTTTCAAGATCTCATTATCTCACTCTAGTTAAAATTCCAGTTTGGAACCAATCTTGAAATTTAAGAATAACAACATGTGTAAAGGTAGAATATCATTTTAAAAAACCTCTCCTAATCATTGAATTGCTCTTGGAGTAAAAGTGTGTATTGTGCTATAGAAAACATGGAGGGCATTTCATTTTGTTCACCATGAATTACATAAATTACGATCGGTGAAGAAAGAGAAGCTTGGTGTCCTGGACTCTTTGCTAGTTGACTGTGTATTTTCCGTAGCACGTTTCAGCTGGGACGGGGACTATAACCTGTGGAATGGAGGGGAGCACTAACTATAATCAAGATACTCCTGCTTCACAGAATATCCAGGGCATGGGAGCAGAAAGGGCACACGTTGTGGCTATTCTTCAGGCATCTGTCATCAGGTTATATAAGAACTTACAGGTCTCACTAGACTCTGTTTTGATGTAATTGCTGTTGGTGTCATAATCAATAAAGATATTTCTCTCCAGAGACTGAACTTTCGCCTTGGTTGAACAGCAGCAGACAGTGTGTGAGGACATTTAACCTATGTCTACCAGCCAGTTTAACCCAATTAACTGGTCAGTTTGTTTTCAAAAAGTGACAAAACCATTTTAGTGAAGCAACAAAGTTGAATTTTTTAAACAGAATTTTACCAGTTATTGATTTCGATTTTAATATATCAATACACTAATTGATCCAAAATATCACATTGGTTGTATGTAATGAGTGTTATGGAGTAAATAGAAAGAGATATGGTAACTTGCCTGTCATGGGGTTAAATAGTTACCTTGATTAGTATTTTATAGGACAACATTTGATGTAGCAAGCTTCTATAACAACTCTTCATATTAAATTTAGATCAATCCTCACAACAAAAGGACAATAGATAGTTCTATGATAACTGGTTTAAAAGTTAGATGCATTTCCATCTTTATACAGCTATGGAAAAGTTCCATGAATAATGAGTCTTTGAAGTGCTGATACTTCATGCATTGAATGGGGCGAAACCCTGCCATTTCTTTGTAGCCCTTGTCATGGGAGTACCTCATATTTGCAAAGATTCCCTCCATCTTTCATCCTGACACTTCATGTCCTCCCCTTCTGTTGTTCACTCCCTTGACAACAGACTGGGCTTCCACATTGCTGGGGAGACCAGAAGAAGGATCGATGGGGTCAATGGGTGAATCACAGGTTGGTAAAGAGAGTGAAAGCTGGAAAATTACACTAAATGTACATGGAGTAACCCAGGCCACCATATAGGAAGGAAGACCCTAGGAGAGGGTCTGCCACAATTTGCTTTCATTTAAACCTCTTTTTAATGAAGTGTAACATACATCCAAGAAAGTGAACAATTTATCAATGTACAGCTCAATGTATTTTTTAGAAGTAGACACACCCATGCAAATTTAGAAAAAAAGAACATTAATGGCATTACAGAAGTCTCCTTTGTGCTCCCTTTCAATCATTACTCACCCAAAGGTAACCACTATTCTGATTTCTATTCCTATAGGTTAGTTTTGCTGGGTTTTTTAAACTTGACATAAATGAAATTATACAGTATTTATTCATTCTTAGTTTGTCTAACATGATATCTGTAAGATTGTTGCAAACAGTAATAGTTTGATCTTTTTCAGTGCTGTATAGAATTCTTTTGCATGAGAATTTATTTATCAGTTCTACAGTTTATGGACACCTAGGTTGTTTCTAGTTTGAGGCTATTACACATAATGCTTCTTTGAATATTTTTGTATGTATGAATATTTTTGAATATATATTTTGTATGCATCATTTTGAGTATAAACCTAGGAAAGGAATTGCAGATTCATGAAGTATGCACATATTCAGCTTTACAAGGTACTGCCAAGAAGCTCTCCAGGAGAGTGTAGCCATTTCACTCCAGTCAGAGTGTATGAGAGTTCTTTTTCCCCAACATCCTCACCACACTTAGTATTGTCAGTCCTTTTAATTTAGCCACTCTGGTAAGGGTGTAGTGATATCTCATTTTGGTTTTAGTTTGAATTTATCTGATAACAAATGGTAAAGAAAGCATCTTTTCATGTCCTTATTGGGTATTTACATATCCTCGTTGGTAATTATTAAATGTTTATGCCTATTATTGGTTTCTCTATCTTCCTCTCTTTTTCCCATATTTATAGGAGTTTTTAAACATATTCTGGATATGAGTCCTTTGTTGGATATACGTATTACAAATATCTTCTCCCTGTCTGTGGCTCGCTTTTTTGCCTTTTTACTCTCTAGTGTCTTTTGATGAATATAAATTCCTAACTTTAATCCATTTTGAGTTCAATTTATCAATCTTTCTGTTGATGATTATATTTTTATGTTCTGATTGAGAAATCTTTTACTGCTTCAAATTCACACAGATAACCTCCCATGTTATCTTATAAAAGCTTTAGCATTTTATTTTTAAAACTAAGGAATTATTTTTCACTATGGTGTGAGGTAAGGGGAAGATCCATTTCATTATGGATGTTTAGTGGATCCATTTACTGAGAAGATAACCCTTTCCCCCACTGAATTGCATTGATACCTTTTTCATTAATTAGATGGTTTGCATGTTTGTGGACTCTTCTGTTTCACTGAACTTTTGGTCTATCTTTGTGCTAATATCTTACTGTTTTAATTACAGTATCTTTATAATTGATATTGATGTCTGACAGTGCAAGTTCTCCCAACTTTGTTTTTATTTTCCAAGGTTGTCATTGCTCTTTTCTAACCTTTCTCATTTCCATGTAGCTTGTTTGGGGCAAATTAACATCTTTACAGTATTGAGCATTTCAGTCCATGATCATGGTATATTCCTCCATTTAGCTAGTCTTCTTTAATTCCTTTCTAAATGTCCATAGAGCTTCTTAATCTGTGCCTTAATACATTTCATCAATTCTTTAAAATAAAATTGTATGTATTTAAGGTGTACATGATGCTTTGATACACATACACATCATGAAATAATTACTACAGTCAAGCTAATTAAGATATCTTCTCCTCACATAGTTACCATTTTTGTGTGTGTGTGATGAAACTACCTGAAATCTTTTAGCAAATTTCCTGTATTCAACACAGTATTATAATCTATAGTATTAGATCTCTAAACTTATTTATCCTATATAACTCCAACTTTGTACCCTTAACTGATATGTCCCCATCCCTCCCCCAATTCCAAGTAACCACCATTCTACTCTCTGCTTGTATGTATTTGGCTTTTTAAGATTCCACATATCTATGAGATCATGCAGTTTTTTTTCTCCCTGTGTCTGGCTTATTTCATAATGCCTTCCAGGTTTATCTATGCTGTTTCAAATGGCAGAATCTCTTTTAAGGCTGAATATATTCCATTTTCTCTCTCTCTTTCAGTTTCTTCATTCATTCATCTGTCAATGGATACATGTTGTTTCTATATCTTGGCTGTTATGAATAATGCTGCAATGAACATGGTAGCATTGAAATCTCTTCAAGGTACTGATTTCAATTCCTTTGGGTATATACCCAGAAGAAGGATTGCTGGATCATATGGTAGTTTTGTTTTTAGTTTTTTGAGATTTCCATAATGTTTTCCATAATGCTTGCATCAATTTACATTCCCACCAACAGTTCACAAGTGTTGCATTTTTTCCACATCCTCATCAGACTCATCAGACCTTGCTATCTCTTGTCTTTTGGATAATAGCCATTCTAACAGGGGTGAGATGGTGTCTCATTGTGGTTTTAATTTGCATTTCCCTGACGATCAGTGATGTTGAGCACCTTTTCACATACCTGTTGACCATTTGTATGTCTTCTTTGGGAAAATGTCTATGCAGGTCCTTTGCCCATTTTTTAATTGGATTATATATTTTTCTCACTATTGAGTTGTATGAGTTCCTTATATATTTTGAATTTTAACCCCTTATCAGACATATGGTTTGCAAATATTTTTTACCAACCCGTAGGTTCATTTTGTTGATTGGTTCCTTTGCAGTGCAGAAGATTTTCAGTTTAATGTAGTCCCACTTATTTATTTTTTCTTTTTTTTTTTTTTGTGGGGAAGACCAGCCCTGAGCTAACATCTGTTGCCACTCCTCCTCTTTTTGCTGAGGAAGACTGGCTCTGGGCTAACATCGTGCCCATCTTCCTCTACTTTATATGGGACGCCGCCACGGCATGGCTGACAGGCAGTGCGTCGGCGGGCGCCCGGGATCCGAACTCGCGAACCCCGGGCTTCCAAGCGCGGACTAAACCGCTGCGCCACCGGGCGGCCCCTATTTTTTCTTTTATTGCCTGAGGTTTTGGTGTCATATTCAAAAAAATCATTGCCCAGATCAATGTCAAGGAGCCTGTTCCCTAAGTTTTCTTCAAGGAGTTTTATAGTTTCAGGTCTTGCATTAAAGTCTTTAATCCACTTTGAGTTGATTTTTGTGTATGGTGTGAGATAAGGGTCCAATTTCATTCTTTTGCATATGAATGTCCAGTTTTCCCAACACCATTTATTGAGGAGACTCTCCTTTCCGCATCGTGTATTCTTGGTGCCCTTGTCAAAATTAGTTGACTACATGTGCTTGGGTTTATTTCTGGGCTCTCTGTTCTGTTCCATTGGTCTATAGGTCTGTTTTTATGCCAGTACTGTTTTGATTACTATAGTTTTGTAATTCAATTTGAAATCATGAAGTGTGATGCCTCCAACTATGTCCTTCTTTCTCAAGATTGCTCTGGCTGTTTGAGATCTTTTGTGGTTTTCATCAGTTTTGAAAATTTTTCAGCCAGTACCTTTTCAAATATTGCCTTTTGCCTCATTCTTTCTCTCCTCTCCTCCTGAGACATCCAGTACACGTGTATTAGACTTTATCTTTGTGTCCCTTTTCTACATGTGCCAGCTTTTTTCTCTCTGTCCCTTAATCTGGATACTTTTTATGACCTATCTTCTAGTATACTAATCTTCTCTTCTGTTGATTCTGATCTGCTATTAAATCTGTCTACTGAACTCAGTTTAGGTTATTGCACCTTTTGTCCTACACTTTTCTACTTGATCCCTCTTTATAAATTCCAATTTTCTTGTGAAATACTCCATCTCTTCATCTACTTTCTTGAACATTTTAATCAGAATTACTTTGAAGTCCTTGTCAAACCACACAATGCACTCAAAATATGTTGTTATATGACTAAATAGAATTAGCTCATTTTAGGCAAACTTCTCTTTCAAACTGAATTAACCTGAAAACAACTCTATCTGAAATTCTGTGTATAAATCTGCATCATTGGAGAAAGAATTGTGGTATCCATATAAATAAAAAATGTAGTTGGCTTGTATTTAGTGTAGAACCTTTAAATATAATATTGAAAGCGAAATATTAATCACACGTCACTTGTTTGTTAATATTTATTAAACTTAAGCTTGCCGACATAGTCATTTAACAAGTAAATTACCGGGTTATTTACTGAGTAGGTAACATTGATCAAATCAGTTGCATTGTAAGAGGGAAAATTATTAGGCTTAGTTAGTAGAAGTAAAAAAAAATCACTTTAGGAAATTTGAGGAAGATTAAATAGTTTAACATGTCCTCATACAGAAACAATCTAAATCAGGAAGAAGTGAGCAGAATAATAATAAAAACTAAAATTCATTGGGCACACTTTTTGTGCCAGCTATGATTTCAAAGGCTCTGCACATTTTCTGATTCAGTTTTCACAACAACTGTATGAGGTAGGTATTATATACAGATATGGCACTGAGGCACAGAAAGGTTAAGTGACTGGCAAAAGATCGTACAGCCAGTGAATGGCAAAGACAGGATTCAGACTCAGGCAGTCTGACTCCAAAGTCCTTAAGCAATACTGCAAAACGGTGAATGCTTTACACATTTTGGACCACAGGAGTGATGGGAACCAATAAGACATTTAAAACTTCATCAAATAGAGCATAGGGTCTTGCCAAACCCGAAATGAGGGTTCACCATTTTTAGTTGCCCTGACAATGAACCCCTTCAATGACAATGAAGGTAAAATGAGAAAAGAAAATGATGTGCAAATTCAGCAAATAATAGGTGAGGCAGAGAAACAGGGGGAGTAGGTAACTTGAGGGGAAGATGTGTGGAGGCATTTGGGAAAGACTGTGCAGCAGACCTGGCATGGCAGCATTCAGGGAAGCCTCTGGGTTCCAAATAATAGGGCTAAAAGGTACTGTGAGGCTCCAAATCACACAGACACATCTGTTGCTTCTCTCATCAATTTGGTCAACACAGTAAATCAAAGAGCAAAAAAATCCATGCTGTCTCTTTGTTTTCTATCTGTCGTCATTGCTATCTAGAAGGGATGACTGCATAACTCATTTTCCAGGTGACTTGTGCAAATTGGCTTAAGATTGGAGCCATGAGCATGCTGCTAGGATGGCTCTCCCTGTATGATTCTGTGACTGTCAAACAGCAATATTTGCTGAAAAAAAATTTATTCATTATAGACATTATATATACGTTTTACCTAAAAAATATGCCTTATATATTTTAATTTATGGGTTAACTTTTCTAAAACATTATTAACAAGAAACAGGGGTAAAAAATATGTGTGTGTGTATTTGACTGCATTTTAAAAATGGAAGGATAAACTTTAAAAAATTTTTAAATGATTACCAATGGCGAGGAGACAAATAGGGTGGCAAGGACAGAGACAAAACTTGACTTTTCTGAATAAACTTTGTTTTGTAGATTTAACTTTGGAATCATGTAAGTATTTTACATGATTATATAACAAAATTAATTAATAGAAGACCAATCCATAAGTATTGAATGCTAAATGAAATAAATAAACTTCAGTGTGTATCCAGTTGATTTGCATATTTTCTTATTTGCATAATCACAGAAAAAAAACTTCTCCACATGACCTTACAATAGTCATTTGACTTACAGCCCCAGTGGGATAACCCCAAGGACAAAAAGAACTTTAAAAAAAGCCAACATAAACTGTTGTCAGTATTCATACTGTTATTTTAGTGTTGATGTTGTTATTTTGAGACTGATGTGTGTGAACTGTGAGATAAAACAAAGGAAAAATTAAGTAGGTGTCACTGAGAACTGGTAGTTTTGGCAAAGGAGATGGGACATAGAGATGCAAGATTATTGAGATTAAGTAAAATCCTATGATACTAAATTTGAATTGGAAGTTCCAGACTAAACTCATAATCTATTTTATCTTTTTTAAAAAAAGCTTTTTTTAAGCCAATTTTTTAAAGACCAAGAAACAATGACCAACCCAGTAGTGATGAACACCCCTAACACCCAGATTGTAGCCTCTAAACGCCATTTCCTACTAAAAAGAACCGGGGCTCCTTGGAGCAATGGCTGATTCCATATAAAGATAAAGCTGGGACTTCTTGTCAGACCAAAAAGCAAGGAAACTATTAAGGGTTACTAGGGTCATGTCAAAAAGATTAAGGAGCCGGCTAAAGAGGCTCCTACTGGCTGCAGATGGAACAAAACAAGCATCAATAAACAGTAGTTATACGACAATGGACTGAAACATTTTAAATACATTTTTATCCATGAGTTCAAAGTGATACTAAAAAACAAAACAAAAATTTCACTGGTGAGCTTAGGAGGGTGCGAAACTCATTACTTTGAAAATTGACAAATAAATGTGAAATCAGCAATTTATCCTGCCTTTCCTGTATGAACTATAACTCAGGGAAATTAAATAGTTAATACAGAGGCAAGTAATAGTAATTAAAGAGGCTAATTTCGTTTTATAGAAATATTCCAGCTAAATTATGAAAAAAGAGTGATGTAAATAGAACACCATTATTTTCAAACCCTAATGAATTAAAGCATCTAGGCAATAATTATCCAATGGCTGCTAACATCACCAAAAGAGAGACAGCCAGATGTTTGGACATCAGAGTCTAGGAATACATGACCTCACACTGCTATGTAGAATCCCTAAGCAGCAGCTTTGACAAACAACTTCTAGACATTCTGCTGCAAAGGATTCAGATTTCAGTTCTCCCTGGTAGATGTTATCAGTTTCCCAAACTTGTGTGTGTATCTGAGTCATCAGAGGATTTTTTAAAAATACTGAACCCTAAATACTGCCTGCAAGCATATGATCCAATAGATCTCAGTTGAAGAATTAACGTTATAAAGTTCCACTGGTATTTCTGATATTCAACCAGGTATGGGAACCATTGATCTGTGTCACTTATTGTCCCCAAAGCCTCACCTAGTATCCTGCATGAAACAGGCCGTAGGCAGGTAAAGCCTTGGGATTTTTGGAGAATCCATCAAAAGCTAATATTCTCAATCACTCTTCCACCTTATGCTGCCACCTTAAATCCCACCACTGACACTTAAAGCATTTAGCTTTTTACTGTCAAAATAACTAACTGAAGATGGAAATGGAAAATACATGGCCAATATGATGCCATTTTTCACTCCCAACCCATAGCTCCACTACTGATTTATCACCATCCTCTTTCTCACTGAAATCAGATGTGACCTCAGAATCCTTCTCACTCCAATGCTCCAGGAAGTCACTACCAGTTAATTGTTGTTGACACACAAATCAAAAATGATTTGTCATCTTTGGCTCAAGCTATGACTGTTATCCCTTGTGCACTTTGGGTAGGCAGAAAAATATAATTTGTTTGCATTTATTCCTTAACATGCCTAGGGGTATGAGAGTAGAAGATGATAAAGTGGGAGAAATAATGTACATTTCATGTGTCTGAGGCTGGTGGTGGTGGATGTGCTCATTCCTTTAACAAGTATCTGTAGAGTTGACCATGTCCAGGTCCCAGGCTGGGCAGCAGGGTTCAAAAGGAGGAAATCCAGACACAGTCCTATCCCCATGGAATTTCCTGTTCCACATTTCTCAGACAGGGTTCTGTCAAGGGATGGTCACGTGGTTTGGCAATTTCAGATGATTAAATAGATGAAACAATTTTGTTCACATACATGTGACAAGTATGAAATGTAACATTTGCTACAATTTCCACAGAAATCTCATTTCCTTCTTAACCATGGTAACACATGTGAGGACAGAACAAGTCCTTAGGCCTCGGCAACCATTTTACTTAACAGGAGCAATTCTTCTCAGATTCTCACATCATTTGTGGGTTTATTCTTAATTAATCTTGTTAATTTGTTGTTACTCCTCTATTTGTTTAGTCCCCAATTTTACTAAAGAGGATCAATGGCTCAAAAGTTGGTCATTGAGGGGCAGGCCCTGTGGTGTAGTGGTTGGGCTCCTGTGCTCTGCTTCTGTGGCCTGGGGTTCACAGGTTTGGATCCCGGGCACAGACCTACTCACTGCTCATCAAGCCATGCTGTGGCGGTGTCCCCCATGCAAAATAGAGGAGGATGGGCACAGATGTTGGCTCGGAGCTAATCTTCCTCAGCAAAAAAAGAGGAGGCTTGGCAATGGATGTTAGCTCAGAGCCAGTCTTCCTCACATACAAAAAAAGTTATTCATTGAGATCGAAAATCAGAGATGACAATAGTAGCAATTACTATGGCCCAGAATAATTTAATAAACCTAAAACCAGCTCTGGGTCAAATGAATCTGGAAGGATTAGAGGAGCAAACTGAACAGCAGAACTTCTCCCATTTTCCTTCAGGTCTCTAGTACATAAATAGTTCTCCAAAAGTGGCATAAAGTTTTTGACATTCTCATGACATTTTTAAGAAGAATCTACTGACCTCTTTGTTAAGTATACGAGAATTTTTTAGAACAAGCAAAAAATAATACTCTTCAGTCTGAGGTTTATGAACAGGGGATGAGCTCAAGAACACAAACACATGATTCAATCCATTCCTTGTAGCAAAAACAGGTGCAAGTCACAGCATCACAAGGAGCTTATAGAACCAGTTTCAAAGTCAGTGACAAATATTTTTGAGAAAACACAAAACGAGCTATTGGTGAAATCCTTTATCAGATGAAATTGTTGGATGTTGCATAGTATTGTAGGGGAGGAAAGGTATCTTTTTCCTCCACCCTTTAAGTTCTTGACTGGAACCCTGTAACAAAAGACAGATTAACAAGAGAAAGCCATACGAATGTATTTAATATAAGGTTTATGTAACACAGGAGCCTTCAGAAGGAAATGAAAACTCAAAGAAACAGTTAAACCTGATGGTTTTATGCTAGATTTGATGAAGAGAAGAAAGTCATGGAAAGATATGGTAGGGCACAGAGTATGAGCAACGTGTAGTAAACTGCGAGAAACTTAGCAAGGCCTGTTCATCCAGATTCCTCTTTGTGTCCCTTCCTCTGGGTATAGGGAGGGCGCCTCTCACACGAGGGTTTTATGATCTGCTTCAGGGGAAGGTCAGAAAGTTCTTTCTGCACCTGCCATTCCTCAAATTCCATCAGCTTAAAATATTCACTATGCCAAGGTGCCATATTGGGGCAGCATGTCCTGAGCCCCTCAGTATCAGTAGCACACCATGTGGGATTGCTGTCACTTACGTGCACCACAGGCTGATAGCTGTGTAAAACCACCAATATGTAAAGCAGTGGGGGGGGGAGCGTTTGGTGACTTGTCCTCCCCCTTATTGCTGAAAGCCCTCCTGCAGGAGGAAAGATTTCCATCCAGCTAAACGACTGGTTTGGGACCTGTAGGATAAACCGGAAAAGGTGTACTGGGATCCATACAGACAGCACTAGCTGTGTTTGCAGCACAGAGGCTGTGACTACACAACTGAAAGATGTGGCACCAGAATGCCAGTTAATGCACAGCCGAATTCACGAAGAACAGTCGGTCAACAAAGTGCCTTCTGATCTTGACACAGTGTGGAGAAAGTGGTGAAATTTTGAATACGACAGTGTCGTGGCCACGGAATACGTGTTTGGCATGCTCTGTGGAGAAATGAGCTTGTGTTCTGAGGGAAGTGGGTTCATGTGAAGGAGACAAAGCATTTTCAGTATGCTGATGATATCTATTCCTTGATTTCAAGTGAGGTCCCTCAGTAATATATTCATTTTCTTGAATAGCCTGAACCTCTCACTTCTTGGATAAAATACAATTTTTAATGCTGAGGATAAAATTTTAGAATTTCTAAGAAGAGCAAACTGTGGTGAAAAACTGCTTGATCTCCAAGATTTTATTCTTTCCCATCACTTGATAATTCTCCGCGCCATCTCCTGTACCCCGACTCCTGCCACCAAATAGGTACGTTTTTAAGAAAAAAGAAGAAAACTCCTAACATCCTCAACTTAAGATGTTAAGAATCGCTGGATTCTCAAATATTCTTCATTCTCTCTGTAAAACATACCAACTGATGTCTACAACACAGCGACTCACTATGTCCCTGTACTTCTGTCTGTTCTCAAAGATAGTTGCCAATTGTACTTGTTTATACAGGTATGCAATTTGATTAAACATTGTGCCATTATCATTAGAAATGATTAAACCATATCGTTTTAACTAGTGATAGAAAAGAGGAAAAACACCAGAATCTCCTGGCGAGCTTTAAAAATCCTGACATCCAGGCCGCCCTCATCCCAATTATATCAGTATTCTTGGGAGTGAGTCCCAGGCATCAGTATTTTCTTTAAAGATCTCCAGGTGACTCCAGTGTGTAGCCAAGGGTGAGAAACAAATGTTGATCACAAAGCTATCTTAGGCAGGGAACAAGAGAAAGAATTTGGCACAAATTATTAGTTTAGATTTTCTTCTTCTTCTTTTTTATCACAGCTCACTACAACCAAGCTATCTTCACTGATTCTGAGGAATTTTACTTCTTTCCTTTTCTGATTCCTTTTACAAAGTACCAGGATTTGAGAAGTCTTGTGATTACCATTTTCAGGCCTAGTTTTATATAACTGCAGCTGATGTTTCTAAGATATTGTGAAATAAGGTCCCTTCTCTCTGCCTGACCCCTGTCCCCAGGAAGTCCTCAACATGTAGGCATATTCAGACACCTTAATAGCCAGCTAAACAGATAGAGAATACCTAAAGAAAGGTGAGAAAAAAAATAGCACAGGGGAGCTAGTCTGAAGCAGAGTCCCAGAGGGCAAGATTTCGTGCCCAGGAGGGAATTATTGTACAGATACCCACTTAATGACAGTGTAGCTGGGTGGATCATTAGTGAGGGAGGTTTCCCAGCACTGCAGGGTGTGTAGGAGGCAGGAGATAATGCTTCTGTGTGTGCCAGGTGTGCAGGAGACAGGAGATAATGCTTCTGCTTGAGCAAAATGGAGGTGAGAGCAGAGCCAAGAGACTGTCAGCCCTGTGTCCCCAGGGCCTTGGGGGAATTCCACTGCTCTACTGAGCATCATTCTTGAAATCTCATTGTTACCAAGCAATGGGCTCGCTCTGCTCACCTCGATCAGAGCCAATTAATCACAACATGTTAGGGATCGAGAAACGAAGTTCTAATTCGATTAGCCAGCATACCGGGAAGCTGGTAGACTAATGTCTCAAAAAACCATTTTCAAAGATTACAGAATCTTGAGGCAGTTATATAGGGAAAATGGGCAGTAAGGAGGGGGTCCAGGGATGTTGGTCTTCAGGCAGGATGGGCTCCAGACATCACATTGTTCCATTCTTCTATCAGCTGTGATGGATACCTTGTAGGTGTGTTTCCCACCTGTGGTCACTTCCTGGAGAGAAACACACAGAACAAAGTTTTTAATTTATCAAGCTATTGGGGAGTACATATGCAAGTGGAGGCCATAAATCAGGAGAGCATGTGAATTTTTAGAGTACATGCAGAGCAGTGAGTAGTCACACAGAGGAGGGGCTGGGGCCATTTACTGTAACAAGATGGCCTCACTTATGCTCACTTACAATTTTCCCCCCTATCGGTAGTAATCCATTATCTTATGGTCAAAGGGGAGACAGGGCATCGTAGTTCCTCTAGCTACTTCCTGCTGAATCAGGACGCCGTAGGGGAACCATAGCGTGGAAAAGAGTTACTTTTCTTTTGACCCCAAAACATAGAACTGTGAGAAGAAGGGTTAGATAGAAGAGATTAAAGTTTTCTTTTAAAGACGTATTTTAGTTCTCCAAGGGGTTCTGCCACCCACTTTTCCCTCAATCAGGTGGGATACTTTCCTGTGATTTGGGGGCTGCCTTGATCCGGGAGTGATATATCCAGGGTTTCATGCCTGCAAGTTTATGAATGGGTGAATGGTGAGAAGAATCTCAAAGGGGCCCATCCATTTGGGTGACAACTGGTTTTTAGGTCCCTGGTCTTTCCAAGTTTTCAGCAAAACATGGTCACCAGGTTCAAAGGCATGTAGGAGGACGTCAGATGGATATGCAGACCTATGAGACGCAAACTCATGGTCAGAAGTTAATACAGAGCTTAATGATTTAACATAATTAGTGATCATAACACTCCTGAAAACATCTGGAGATTCAGTCCCAGGAGAAGATGCCTGAAAGAGTCTGCCGTATAGAATTTCAAAAGGACTCAATTTAAGTCCACTTTGGGGAGCTACTGTAACCTGTAGCAGGTCAAGGGGCAGTGCCTTGTCCCAAGTTAGTTGTGTTTCCTGGCAGATTTTGGCAATGGTTTTCTTTAAGGTGCGATTCATTTTTTTTTTTTTTTTGCCCATCTTTCCTGTCGATGAGGTCTCCAAGCTGAATGTAATATCCATCGGATGTCTAAGCTTCTGGACATTTGTTGGGTTATTTGTGAGACAAAAGCTGGTCCATTATCATTCTATAAGGTATCAAGCAGACCAAACTTAGGGATGATTTTTTAGCAACATGCGAGTGACTTCTGATGCTTTCTCAGTCCTAGTGGGAAAGGCTTCTACCCACCCAGTGAGGGTGCTCATAAACACTAACAAAAACCTGAAATTCCCAGTTGCCCAGAGCATCTGGGTAAAGTCTACCTGTCAGTCTTCAGTAGGCCAATTTTTTGTTGTTGTTGGGTGCCCAGATGTGGGGAACCAGAAGCAGTCTTAGGGTTGTTCTTTGCACAGGTTATGCAAGTTTGTTCACCTGTTGTATAGTCCTTTGTAGGTGGGGCCCTGTGATGTACTTCTGGACCCATCAGATTCTCCCTCTGGTGGCCAGGGCAATGCATGATAGCCACCTGGGCAGGCTCATTAATACTATCAAGCAGTTTTAAGATTTTAGGGCCATGTCTGATTTCCTTCTTTCCTGCTCTTGAGTCCCCTTTTCTTCCAGATTGCCCAGTGAGCACCAACTAGAAAAAGGCATAGAAAAAGGCATAAGGGGAATCTGTATATACGTTTACTCTCTTCCCTTGAGCTAGATATAGACCCCGAGTAAAGGCAATGATTTCTGCTTTTTGCACCAATGTCCCTGGGGGCAGGGCTTTAGCCTCTAAAGTCTCTTATAAAGTTATGACCATGTATCCTGCACGTCTCTTACCTTGATCCACGAAGCTGTTGTCATCTGTGAAGGATTCCAAGTCTGGTTCTTCCAGCAGACAGTCCAGCAAATCAGGTCGGCTAGAATACGCCATCTCAATAACTTGTAAGCAGTCATGTTCTAAGGCTTCTGATGTCTCATTTAGGAGCAAGGTGGCTGGGTTTGGAGAGGACGATACTTGCATCCATACATTTGGATCATCGAAAAGGATGGCCTGCTATTTGTCCATCCTTCCGGAAGTGAGCCAGTATCCCCCTTTTGTTCTAATAATGTGAGTACTTGATGTGATACATATACCATGGTGGGTTGGCCTAGGATGAATTTTTCAGCTTCCTGAAGGATGTTGCAGGTAGCAACCACTGCCCTGAGGCAGGGGAGCCAGCCCTTGACAGTCTGATCCAGTTGCTTGGAAAAATAAGCCACTGGACAGGGGGTCATGTCCGGTTTTTGCCAAGCTTATTCGCTGCCTTTCAAGTACATATAGGCTGAAGGGCTTGTCCAAGTTAGGAAGTCCCAAGGCTGGGGCTGAAATTAACTTTGTCTTAATGGTATCAAAGGCCATCTGACACTCCTTTGTCCATTCCAGTGGCTCCCGGTCTAGCCCTTTTAGAGCCTGAGAGAGGAATTTTACTATGAGACCATAGTTAGGAATCCAGATCCATCAGAAACCAGCCATGCCCAAGAACCCTCGTAGCTGTCGCCAGGTGGTGGCAGGGCTCAGGCAGGCTATAGCTCTTTTTCGGTCTGGCAGCAGTTCCCTTTGGCCTTTTGATAATGTAAATCCCAAGTATGTAACTTTTTGTTTGCGGATCTGTGCTTTCTTTTGTGAAACCTTGTACCACCGTTCAGCCAAGTGATTGAAGGTCTTTATTGTGTTAGCGAGATATTACTCATAAGTGGGGCTCATTATCAGCAGGTCATCCACGTACTGTAACAGCAATCCTTCTTATAGTTTTAAGTGGCTCAAGTCTTTAGCTAGGGCCTCCGCAAATAGTGTAGGTGAGTTTTTGAACCCATGGGGAGCACTGTCCAACAATATTGTTGAGTGGTCTGAGTGTCTGGGTCACACCATTCAAAGGCAGAGTTTTTGTGATTTTTCTGTGAGCAGTATGCAGAAGAATGCATCTTTTAAGTCCAAAACTGAAAACCAGCCATATTCACCTGGAACGTTGGTTAGCGAGGTGTAAGGGCTGGGCACCCCAGGGTGCAGGTCCTGAACCACCACATTTATGGCACGAAGGTCCAGAACAAACCAATATTCCTCTGAATCGGGGGGTTTTTTTTGACTGGGAGAATAGGAGTGTTATATGGTGACTGGCCAGGTCTGATTAATTCTGCCACCAGGAATTTCTGCAGCACTGGCTGAATGCCCTTTTGAGCTACCTGTTTTAGCAGATGTTGTTTCAGGTGAGGCTTTATCTTTTGGCTTTTCAAGGATATATGTATTAGCTGGATATTTTTTGTTTCTCCAGGCTTCTCATCTGCCCACATGTCTGGTCTTACCTCCTTGAGAGTCTCTGGTGGCAGTGGGTGCAGCGGTGAACACCTAGCAAGGCCTTCTGGAACTGTAAAGATGATTGTTGTGATAGCACTTGCACCCCTACCTGGTCTGGAGCAAAAGCCACCTGAACATTCAGTTTACATAGAAGGTTTTGTCCCAGGAGGAGAACAGGACATTCAGGCATATAAAATCTTTTCAGTTAAAATGATCCGAGGTAGAGAAAGGAGAGTGCATCCAAATGAAGCCAGCCAGTTGGCCTGGTTCATTTATGTCTATGGGATACTGTCACAGCGGAAATTGCAGTGCTCCGGGAAGGGACCCCTGACCGAATTGTGTCCCTTGCCGGGTTCAAGAAGGAAAGAGTCCCTCTCTTAGACTCGGCAATCCTTAAGGCATTTTCCCCTGGACAAGCCATGGGCCTGCGAAAAGGGGGAGGAGGAGGAGGAGCTGGAGGACTCCTTGACCATTGTCCCCCCTTCCCTGATCTAGATATAGCAGCATAAAGTCTTAAATGTAGGGAATTTTATCTTTCTTTTCTTCCTTCTTGTAGAACAATTCTAGCTGCAAGATCATCCCATAATTGAGCAACAGTTTGGGGACCACTTTTTTTCTGAGCCCAGTATATCCTGGGGCCAGGCTACATTACAGCAAAAGATCATCCTTTTCTTTTTCATGGGCTCAAAACTGAAATCAGCCCAATTGGCCAGCATGCACCCTAGCTGGCCGTGTTTTTGGAACGGACAGAGTGGTGCCCACGGTGATAAAGTTTGTGTCTCACAATTAAGGGACTGGGAAAAGGGTGCAGGGCTTGACTCCAGACGTCCAGATAACTATGAGACTTATCCAAATTCCATTCCGCCCAAACATACAGTTCTCACGCCAGTGCTGAACAAGCCAAAGAGGCAAGAGGTAAGATCTAATTTCCCAACGCTGGTGTAGGAGGTCAGGTGCCTGGCAGAAAGTTTCTATTTTGCAGGAAGTCCGAGTCCAGCTTACTTTAAACCCAAACCTAACTTCCACACAATGACAGCAAAGAAGGTGCCGGACAAGACAGACAACGAGGGGGAAAAGATGGTCGGACTGTGCTCTCATGGCTTCCGCCCAAGCGTTAGCACACAAACAGCAGTGCCCACGTTGAGGGGTACAATTCCAGCTCAACACTTGATTGAAAGGTCGCAGACTTCACATCCCCACAGATGATGTAACAGGCACTGGATGTGTGCTGTGGGATTCTGACACAGACAAAAACTGGCACACAGACTAAGACTGGAACACAGACAAATTCACCAGGAGAACAGACCATACAGGTGTGCTCACCACAGAAAAGCCGGAGACTAGTCTTCCAGATAATATGCTAGGCAGTCTGTGTTTTCTTTCTTTTTTTTTTTTCTCTGTGAGGAATACTAGCCCTGGGCTATCATCCGTTGCCAAGGCTCCTCTTTTTTTCTAAGGAAGACCAGCCCTGAGCTAACATCCATTGCTAATCCTCCTCTTTTTGCTGAGGAAGACTGGCCCTGGGCTAACATCCGTGCCCGTCTTCCTCCACTTTATATGGGACGCCGCCACGGCATGGCTTGACAAGCAGTACGTCTGCGGGCTCCCGGGATCCGAACCTGTGAACCCCGTGCTGCCGAAGCAGAGCGCATGAACTTAACTGCTATGCCACTGGGCCAGCCCCTGTACTTTCCTTTACCCCTAAGCAACGGTGCCTAAACCAGATGGACCTTGGCCTGACCAAGGCCCCCCAGACAAGGAAGAATGAATGTAGTATCGGGAGGTGCACTCCAGACGACTCATCTACCTGCAGGTGCAAGCTCATCAGCTTAGGATCCAGTCCCTCGTTTCCAGATCACTGAAGCTCTAGAGGCAGTTGGCAAGTGAGGAAGCCACAAGGGGAATTCCAAGCTGCAGAGAAAATCCAAAAACAGCTTCCTCCAAATGGCCTAGCCATGGGAAGAGGCTGTGGTCCCATCTGGGTCACCAGAATTTGTTACCAAACAATGGGCTCACTCTGCTTGCTGCGATCAGAGCCAATTAATCTCAATGAATTAGGCATCAAGAAATGAAATTTTAATTCGATTAGCCAACATAACTGGGAAGATGTTAGACCAATGTCTCAAAAAACCATCTTCAAAGATTAATTTATCAAGCTATTGGGGAGCATATATATAAGGAGAGGCCATAAATCAGGAGAGCATGTGAATTTTTTGGAGTACGTGTGGAGCAGAGAGTAGGCACACAACACAGAGGGGCTGGGGCCATTTAGTGTAACAAGATGGCCTCACTTATGCTCACTTACATCATCACTGTTGCCTCTCTGGGAAAACAAAATAACAACTGTTCGTTTCTCTGCAAGTCCTTGTTTCTCAGACTTTCAAACTCATGCTCATTTATTCATTCAACAAATATTAGCCTGAAGTAAGAGGCTGCAGGAGTGTGTTTGAAGACCAGCCCAGGGTCCAGTGTGGCCAGAGCAGAGAGCAAGATGGAACGTGAGAGGAAATTACGTCAAAGAGCAAAGAGACTAGCCTTGTAAGACATGGTAAGGAACTTGGAATTTATTACAAGGAAGTTGGGACACCAGTGAAGAATTTTGAGCATTTCCCATAAGTTAACTCCCTAGTAAAATAACTTTATCCTTAACTTTTGCAGAGCTGTTGGCTAAAGATGTGTCCCCATTTTTGTGAATAGGCCCGCCATTAACAGAGTAACATAAACCTGGTGACTGGTAATCCTGTGTGTTTTTTTCCTTTAGATTCTTGTTGGGCGTTTTATTAATGTCAGTTTTTCTGAAGAATGACTTTCTTGCAACTTCTTTGCAGTAAATGTCTTCTTTTCTTTCCTAAATGCTTTTGTTTCTGAGCCATTCTTTCACACAACCCAGAGGACTTAGCAGGATCCCTGTGCACAGAAAGGACAGATTCATGAGACCTGCCTTCCCTTGTATGGGCATCTGTGACTGGCGGGGACCTGAGCTGGGCAAAGGGTGACCATCGGTGGGCTATCTTGAGATATGATGTGTGACTGGTTCTGGTGGCAAGTCCCAGCAGCCTACCTGTGGTATCTGAGTGCTTGCTGTGTACTAGCCCACTGGGCAACTTCAACTTCACAGAAATGGTGTCTGGGGACCCAGGCAGCACTGGGTCAAGCTGCACTGGGATTTGGGTTACACTTGACCTCAGGCTGTCTGGGAATTAGAATTTCCACAGGCATCATAACTAGCAATGATTGTATTCGAGTGCTCTACCAAATCGTGAATTTTAGGTAATTTAGGGACAGCAAGTGGAGAGGGATTTTTTTCTTCTAATGTAGACTAGCTCCTTTCAAAGATACTAGGGTTATGTACAAATATTATTTCTTCAGAAATATTCATAAGTACTGCCCAAACCATTAGGATGTTTGCAGCCCAGTAAGAGATTTTTTTTTTTCATTTGAACTTTTAATGGACTGTAGGGGGAAATCAGTGAATAATGAAATACTGAAATACTCTAAACTACTTTTCTACTGGGAAATAAATGGCACTCTAGAGGCCTGAATAAATCATTACAGCTAATAAAATTTCCTGATATTGCCTCTAGTGAATTTGCACCAGGAAGATTGAATTTGTACAGATTTATACAGTCAAATAAGGTCAGTCCATATAACAAAATGCTGTTTATCCAGCATTGGGCAACATAAATTTAGACTATTCATTTTGTAACCACATCTGCGGTGGGTGCCCTTTGAGATTGGAAAAGAGAAGGCTTACATTGCTAGAAATACTTATTATTGCCAGTAAGAGTGAGCCATGCAGGTTTCCTTCCTAGACTATTTGAGTCAAAAGTTTGTGCCTTTAGTCAATGGAGGCTTCTGTTTTTTTTCTTGTCAAAATATCTCATTTTAATTTGCATTTTTGATTATTATATTTTATTATTACATTTTATAATTTTGTTTTATATATAACTTTCACTTTTAATTATTATATTTTTAAATTTCTGAATATTCTGTTTGTGTGCTTTGCCTATTTTATCTGTATGATTTGTCTTTTACTTCTTGATTTGTAAAAATTCTCCATATATCAGAGAGATTAATTTTTTTGTCTGACATATATATTGCAAATATTTTCCCCAGGTTGTAGTTTATATTTTGTCTTTGTATTTATGCTGTGGAGATATTTTTAATTTTTGTGCACTGTCAGATTTGGTAAGGAAAGAGGTTAAGATTAGCTCTACTTTTTTTTTCAGATGGTTCACTATCTAAAATTCATCATTTTCCACTGATTTAGTGACATCTTTGTATTAGATTACATTTCTATAGATACTTAGATCTGATGCTACTTTTTATACTCTGTTCTGTTCATTTCTTATTTTAGTTTCTCAACCTTTGCACTATTGACATTTTAGGGCCAGATTATTCTTTATTTTGGGTCAGATTATTGTTGGGGGTGGGAGTGAGTGGCTGTCCTGTGCATTATAGGAAGTTTAGCAGCATCCCTGACTTCTATCCACCAGATGCCAGTAGCGCCCCATCCCTCAGTTGTAACAATCAAAAATGTCTCCAGAAGCTGCCAAATGTGGTTCAGGGCCACAGTTGCCCCAGGTTGAGGACGCTGGTCTATTTCTATTTCAGTACCTCATTATTTTAATGACTGTGGCTTTATGGTATATTTAATAGCAATTAGGGCAAGTTACCCTCTTTTTTCAGAATTTCCATGTTTAGACTTCCAGAACTTAGCATCATTTGTTAAATTAAAAAAAAGATCCTGATGTAAATTCCATCAATAAAGTTGTTACATCGAAAAAAATTTTTGTCAGGATTTTATTGGGTTTGCATTTAATTCAAATACAATCTGATAACAATTGACATCCTTCATGACGTACAACATCCTTTTCAAAATGTATCTCTGTTGAGTTGACTGTTTTTATGATCCCATAGTAGAGATTATAGTTTTCTTTGTAAAGACAGACTGGCAGCTTTGTCTGGCAGTTAAGATCACCAACTTTGGTTAAAATCCTGACTCTGCTGTGTTCTGTGAATGACCTTGGGAGGCGATTGAACTTTTCTGAAGTTCAGTTTTTTCAATTACAAAATGGTTGTAATAATAACAATGCCTCCCCATAGTTTGGTTTGAGGATTAAGTGATAATATATAAAAAAAAAAGCCCTCATCCTCAACAGGTGTTTTTTATTAGTAACTATTGGGATTCCTAGATATTTTGTTTTATTGTTTTTGTGAGTAGAATCTCTTCTTTCATGATACTAATTGTTTCCATAGGAAGGAAACTGTTGACTTTTGCATATAAATTTTATAATTGACCACAGTACAGAATTCTCTTATTGTTTTAAATGGTTCTTCATAAATATAGTGATAGCATCTGGAAATAAGGGAATATTGCCTCCTCCTTCCCAGCTGGTATACTGCTTGTTATTGAATTGTTGCATTATTTAGCACTTTCATAACAATTTAAATTATAACAAATAACGAGCATCCTTGTCTCATCTGATTTACCATTAAGCATTGGTTCCTGAGAAGTATTATTGTTATGTTGAGGAAGTAGCTTTCTATTCTTACTTTCTAAAGTGTTTTTTTTCAGTCAAAGATAAATATTGGCAGAGAGTAGTTGTGGTGGTTGTGAGGGGAAGTTTGGGTGGAGTGGGAAACAGCATTGATTAACAAGTATAAAGTTTCAGTTACGCAAGATGAATAAGTTCTAGAGATCTCTTGCACAGCATTGTGCCTATAGATAATCTGCATTGTACACTTAAAAATCTGTTAAGAGGGTAGATCTCATGTAAAGTGTTCTTACCACAATAAAATAAAAATTAAATTAAAGAATAAATATTGAATGAAAGGTAGACAGACCAATGGAACAAAATAGAGACAAGACATAGATTCATGCAAATATGAAAATGATACATTATAGGATTGGCAGATGCAGACCAGTGGGAACACATCGGACGTGTCAACAAATAGTGCTTGGACAATTGGTTATACATATGAAGTTGGACCCCCTACATCATACTACACATAAAAAATCAACTCTAGGTGGATTAAAGAGTTAAATGTAAAAGGGAGAACTACAAAACAGTTAGAGGACAGTACCAAATAACTTTATAACTTCTGAGTTAAGAAGAATTTCTTTAAAAAGATGTAAAAATATATATACCACAAAGGAAAAATATATATATTCAATTACACTAAAATTAAGAACTTCTGTTCATGAAAAGAAAACATAAAGAAAGTAAAAATCCAATTCCACAACTGGGAGAACATATTGCAACAATTATAACTAAGTTATTATTTTCAGAATATGTAAGGAGTGCTTCTAAATAAGAAAGAGAAAAATGACCCAGTAAAAACTGGTCAAGAAGCACTTTGTAGAGGAAGAAATCCAAACTGTTAAAGAAAAGAGGATCAATGTCATTGATAATCATGAAAATTCCAGTTGAAACCACTTGACTGCTTTACCGCCAATAGATTGTCAAAAATGTAAAAGTCTGATAACATCAAATTGTTGTGAGGATGTGGAGCAACCGGAACTGCTATACAGTGCTCGTGGAGATGGAAATTGGAATAATCTGTTTAGAAATAGTTTGGCACTATCCAATAAAGACTAAGACTGAAAGACCCTACAACCTATCAAGTTCACTCCTAGGTATGTAATCTAGAAAAACTTACACAATTGCACAGAGCTGTATGTAAGAATGTTCACAGTAACAATTTTTGTAATACTAAAACCTTGAAATATCGATGAATAGCAAAATGGATAAATTAATTGTGGAGTAATCATACAATAGAATACGCTACAGTGATGAAAACTGAATCAGAGCTACATGCAACGTGGATGAACTTCAGAAACAGAATGCTGAGTGAAAAAATCAAATCACAGAAGAATGCCTATGGTATGATTCCATTTATAGGAAGTCAAAAATGTGCAAAACCAAACAGTGTATTTTTAGGGATGCAAACACATGTCGTGTTTCAAATGCTCAAAGTATACAGAAAAGCAGGGGAGTGATAACCATATTTAGATCAGTGGCCATCTCTGATGGGGAGAGAAGAGGATGACCCAGAAGAGGGTCATGTAGATTTGTCCTATTCCTTTAACTGGGTGGTAGATATGTGGGTGTTTGCTCACACATGCATTCAACAAATATTTATCAAAAGCCCTCCATGTGTCAAGGGAGATGGCAGTGAACAGAACAGACATTCTGCCCTTTGGAGCTGACTTCTGGTACTTAGAGATGGACAACAAATATAATTAATAAATAATATAGGTTATATAGTGATAAATGGATTTTAAAAATGCAGCCCGGAAGAAAGAGAGAAGCACTGACTGGGGTGGGTATTGAAATTTTGTATAGGGTGGCCAGGGAAGGGCTCACTGGGGAGGTGGCATTTCGGTGAAGCCCTGAAGGAAGTGAGGCCAGCCCTGTGCCTGTGCGGGGAGGAGAGCTGCAGGTAGAGGAAAGGCAGAGACGGGAGCAGTCAGACCTGCTTTAGGAACAGGGAGAAGTCAGAGTGGCTGGAGCCAAGCTGGAGAGGGGCAGGTAGGAGGCCAGGTCGGTGGTGTAGGGTGGGGGAGCATTCACTCACGTAACGAAATCACTGCGTTCACATAATGAAGACTCTGGTTTTACTCTGAGGGAGATCCGACACTACTGGGAGGGCTTGAGCAAAGGTGTGACAGCCAATGTATCATGATTCTTTACACCATACAAATATTTTGTAATTATTCTTTTGTGACAAGTCAATTAATTTTTAAAAGCTATCCAGGGAGAGGGCCGGCCTGGTAGTGTAGCAGTTAAGTTCACATGCTCTGCTTCAGCGGCCCGGGGTTTGCAGGTTCGGATCCTGGGCGCAGACCTGCCCACCGCTCATGAAGCCATGCTGAGGCGGTGTCCCACATAGAAGAACTAGAAGAACCTACAACTAGGATATACAACTCTGTGCTGGGGCTTTGGGGAGGAAAAGAAAAGAAAAAGAGGAAGATTGGCAACAGATGTTAGCTCAGGGCCAATCTTCCTCAAAAAAAAAAAAGCTGTTTAGGGCCTAAGGTGCTGTCTCTGTCTCCTCCCCCACTCCGTTATTCCCATAGATTTACAGAAGGGGAAATAGGTGAATGTACAGTTCAAATGTTCCAATTAGTCAATAAGCTTGGAACATAATTATAAATAGCAAAAGCTGCAGTCACTAAGGATTCAAAATTGTATTTTCTGAATAGTGGCCAGGAGATGGTGTGCAGAATTCACCTTCCTGACAAGCCCAGACTTAGTCTCTGACTATGACTGGTTAGTTCGACACTCACATGACCAAATGCCTTGAAGAATTAGGACTCTGTTTCTTTGAAGTTTCTGTTCTCTGTTGTTTTAACCCAGTTTTGAGACTATGAGAGCTCATCAAAATCCCAGTGCAAGATTTTACAGGCAGCTGATGTGTCTAGGCCCATTGTACAAGAAACTGACTCTTCCTTTATCCATAACTGATCTGATTTCATCAGAACTAGTTCTCTTCTCTGTGTTGTGTCATCACGAGCTGGTCGCTCACCAAGCCTCTTGATCATTGCACACAAAGTTCTCTGCTCTTTTCTCACTGTGCTTTCTTTGTTCTGCACGCCCTGTCTTATCTGGGCACCGAATCATCTTTTTTAGGGACACACACACAGGACCCAATGGCACCGACTATTTCTTTGTGATGTACCACTAGGCCCTGTCCCTGGTCTCACGATGCTTATGAGCTGGTAGACCAGACAGACACTGCACACATGAACTCCAGTCTCCTCTCAAGAAGGTCTTTTTTGACTATTATTTTTCCTAGATGGAATTTTCCAAGATGAGTCTCAGGTTGCTCTCCCTCTCATCGTCTCATCTGGTAGCCTCTAACTTATTCCTCCTTTATGCTTTAGCCACTGCTCCTTCTGTTAGCTCACCTTTTCTTCTGCATTATTGTCAAGAGGTAAATTGGTCAGGCATACTCTATTCTAAGCCAAAATAACACCCATTTTTCTAGAATGACTGAATTATCTTCCTGGCTTAGCAGTGAAGAATTATCTTTAATTTTCTGTTTCCGAATTTACTGTGGGTTAGACAAGCAGTTCATAGAAAAATATGTGGGCAAGTAATTTTTAGTGTTTGCTTGGCAGGCTCCCCTCACAGGCTCTGTGATGACAAAGCCCTTTCAACCATAAGCACGTCTATACCCAGAACTGTGGAGTAAAAAAGAACCACATTGAAATAGTGACTCATTTAAGCTTTGATTACCCAGACTTAAAGATAAATTTCATGTGTTCATTTATGACCTTCCTTCAATTGTTATTGATTAAGCTTTTTGATGGTTAAAATTGGAAACATATCATTGGAACCTTCTCTCTTTTCTCGTTCCTTTTCTATGGAATTATAGGCAAAAGGAAACATTTACCTATAAGAGGGTATTTATACTCTAGCATGGTATGTGGAACCTCCTGGAACTGCCTGGTGAGTTGGAAAAATGTACCCTCTTTAATTAGATATTACAAATGCTTTTAAAAAATATATTAAATTTATCTCCTACCTATCTACCTGTATTTAAATTAAATTTAAATATATCGTGGCTCTGAGTTTTCTAAGTCGTATTCACTTAAAAATATCACTGGTAAACATCTTTGTGGGGT
The DNA here is from genome assembly GCA_031878705.1 of Tapirus indicus. NCBI lineage: Eukaryota > Metazoa > Chordata > Mammalia > Perissodactyla > Tapiridae > Tapirus > Tapirus indicus. The sequence continues at coordinate 15,464,553 of CM062921.1, read as the reverse complement.
TTTTTAGGTATAATTTACATATAGTAAAATGTACAAATCTTAAATGTATGGTTCTGTGCATTTTTATATATACTGTGTAACCTCTACCCAGATGAAGATGTAAAATATTTCCATCACCCTGGAGAGTTCCTTCCTGGCCCTTTCCAGTCAGCAACCCCCTGACTCAGAGGTAACCCCTTCTCTGACTTTATCATCATAACATAGTTTTTCCTGTTCTTGACATTTATGTAATAAGAATTATACAATATTGTTACAAATGCTTTTAAGTTTTTAAAAATTGAATTATTAAATAAAATTATAGTATGATCCAGCAATTCCACTTCTGGATATATATGCAAAAAAAACTGAAAGCAGGGACTTGAACAGATATTTGCACACTCACGTTCATAGCAGCATTATTCACAAGAGCCGAAAGGTGGAAGCAACCCAAGTGTCCATTGATGGAAGAATGGATAAGCAAAATATGGTATATACGTAGAATGGAATATTACTCAGCCTTCAAAAGGAAGGAAGTTCTAACATATGCTACAACATGGACTAACCTTGAGGACATTATGCTAAGTGAAATAAGCCAGTGACCAAAGGACACGGTGTGTATGATTCCACTTGTATGGGGTAATATAGTAGTCAAACACATAGAAACAGAAAGTAGAATGTTAGTTGCCAGGGGTTGTGGGGAGGCGGGGCGTGGAGTTATTGTTTAATGGGCAGAGAGTTTCAGTTTAGCAAGATGAAAAGAGTTCTAGGGATGGATGGTGGTGTGTTTGCCCAACAATGTAAATGTATTCAATGCCACTGAATTGTTCACTTAAGAATGGTTAAAATGGTAAATTCTGTTTCGTGTATTTTACCACAAATTTTAAATTAAATTATTTCAGTTACTTTTCCATTCTTTTAAAGCTAGGTTCAACCATTTTTTGGAAGATGCTGCTTGTTATAGATGCTGCTGTTGGGTGCAATGGCAGATAAACACAAATACATCTGTGTTGAAAGAGACGTCATAGGAAAGCTTTTGTAAAGTGCTAAAATCATACACTTTCAAATTATTCAATGGATAATGTTTTGGATATGCTGAATACTTTTCCTTTAAGAACTGTATTCATAAAATAGTTCTAAAATCTTCAAAGATATCCACACATTGTTTAGTTCATGAGTGCACTTGCTCCCAGGATACCCCCAGCTTGAGCCAGAGAGGAAAAAGCTCAGCCCTGCGTGGAAAGGAAAGACTCGTGGCCATGATGGGAACTTTAAGCTCAATTTAAAGCCTAAACCAAGAGAAATGGAAAAACAAGATAGCTCCTCCCTCTGAATTAATGGTCATGGCCACCTTCCGTGAGCGGGAAAAATGAGTCTGAAAGTATGACTGACCAGAGAAATAACAGGGATAAGATGACTTACTAGCTCAGAAAAAAGCATTCTTGTCACTGATATTGAAGTTAATTGTGGACACATTTGTCTGGATGTTTGGATGTGAGTTGCTGGGAGGGAAGGTAGAGGGAGAAACAACACTTGCTATAAAATTTATTTATTTTTAAAATTTTATTGTGGTAAGAAGACTTAACATGAGATCTACCCTCTTAAAAAATTGGCAAGTGTCCAATACAGTATTGTTGACTCTAGGTAAAATGTTGTGCAGCAGATCTCTAGAGCTTATTCATCTTGCTTGACTCAAACTTTATGCCCACTGATTAGTAACTCTCCATTTCCCCTCCCCCCAGATCCCAGCAACCACCATTCTACTCTTTGCTTCTATGAGTTTGACTATTTTAGATACCTCCTATAAGTGGAATCATGAAGTATTTGTCCTTTGGTGACTGGCTTATTTCATTTAGCACAGTGTGCTCCAGGTTCATCCATGTTGTCACGTATTACAGAATTTTCTTCTTTTTAAAAGCTGAATAATATTCCATTGTATAGATATGCTACATTTTCTTTATCCATTCATCTGACTATGGACATTCAACTCAATAGCAAAAAAATGAATTACTCAATTTAAAAATGGGCTAAGACTTGAATAGATGTTTCTCCAAAGAAGACACACAAATGGCCAGCAGGTATATGAAACAATGCTCAACAGTTCTAATCATCAGGGAAATGCAAATCAAAACAACAATGAGATATCTCACAATCATCTCACACCTGTCAGATGACTATTATCATAAAAACAAAAGACAACAAGTTGGCGAGGATGTGGAGAAGTTGGAACCCTTGTACACTGTTGGTGGGAATGCAAAATGGTGCAGCTGCTATGGAAAACTGTACGGAAGTTCCTCAAAAAATTAAAAATAGAACTACTGTATGATCCAGTAATTCCACTTCTGGGTATTTATCCAAAAAGATTGAAACCAGGATCTCCAAGAGATATTAGCACTTCGAGGTTCATTGCAGCATTATTCATAACAGCCAAGATGTGGAAACAAACTTTATTTTAACTCATCATGGACCATTTGGCAGAGAGAGGTCCTCAAATCACATTCTGGATAAACTTGAAGCTCATTCTGGAGTGCTTTCCATGTAATATTTCATGAGCAGCGATTCTGGAAAGATCCCTCTCTGGGGAAAATATTAACATCCACTCCTCTAGTAATCACAAAAGCAACTTTCAAGTAAGACTATTTTTGTATTTAATGTCTGTGTATTTTTATGTAATCAAACTAAAGTTAAACTTGTAATGCTTTTTTATTTACACTGCTGCAATTCTAGTCCTGATATATAACCACCAGAAATTATGGATTTTTCTCACCAAAAAGATATGTTCAAAAATATTCAAGCAGCTTTATCATGATAGCCAAAAACCAGAGACAACCCATTGTCCGTCAATAATAGGGTGACTAAATGAACTGTGGCATCTTCGTGCAATGAAGTAACACACAACATTAAGAAAGAAGGAGCTACTTATACATGCAACAATGTGAATTGTTCTCACAAGCATAGTATTGAGTGAAAACTGTCAGATACAAAAGAACACATACTGTATGATTCCACTTATGTGAAGTTCAAAAACAGACAAAACTAATAATCAAAGGAGATATAGGTCAGAATGGTGACTCTTGAAAGTGATATCTGACTGGAAGGAGTCCTAAGAAAGTCTTCTGGGTGCTGGGATAGTCTGTATTTTGATCTAAACGATAGTTACATGAGTACATACACTCATAAAAATTAATCAAGTGATGCACTTAATATTTATGTACCTAAGCCCTAATTTTAAAATATGTTAAATTAAAAAAAATCTAGATAGCTTCAGATAGTGAAATTTGTATATTTGGAGATCTTTAGAATCAGCAAGCCCAAGTATCATGTCATGTAATTTAATTTTAATTGATATATTACATTGGCTTTATTCTTGTTCTCCCATTTAATAAATATATTCTATTATTAATTGCTTTTTCTAGGAGATGGGAATTTTAGTAGCATCTGCCTCACAGGGTTATTTTTTAAATCAACTTTGTTACAAACTTTATTATTTAAAATAAACTGCACTCATTTAAAGGACACAATCTGTTGAGTTCTGATAATTATACATACCTATGAAACCACCAGCATAATCAAGATATGCTCCCCAAAGTTTCCTCTTGCCCTTTTGCAGTCCATTCTTCCCTCCATCCTGGCTCCAGGCAACCACTAATTTTCCTTTTGTGCAAAAAGATTCATTTATATTTTCTAAGATTTTAAATGAATGAAATCAGACAGTGTATATTCTTTCGTGTCTGGCTTTTTGCACTCAGCATGAGGATTTTGAGGTTCATCCATGTTTTTGTGCATCAGTAGGCCACTCCTTTTCATTGATGAATTATTCCATTGTGTGGATATGCCACATTTTATTAATCCATTTACCTGTTGATTGGCATTGTGTTTTTCCAGGTTTGGCTACTGGGAAGAAAAATGCTTTGAAAATTCACATACAAGTCTTTGTGTGGACACATGTTTTCATTTTTCTCAGGCAAAAACCTAGGAACAGAATGGTTAGGTAATGTGGTAAGTGTATGTTTAACTTTTTTTTTTTGTGGGGAAGACCAGCCCTGAGCTAACATCCGTCACCAATCCTCCCCTTTATTGCTGAGGAAGACTGGCCCTGGGCTAACATCGTGCCCATCTTCCTCCACTTTATATGGGACGCCGCCACGGCATGGCTGACAGGCAGTGCGTCGGCGGGTGCCCGGGATCCGAACTCGCGAACCCCGGGCTGCCAAGCGCGGACTAAGCCGCTGTGCCACCGGGCGGCCCCTGTATGTTTAACTTTTTAAGAAACTGATAAATGGGTTTTTTTTTTTTGGTTTTTTTTTTGTGAGGAAGACCAGCCCTGAGCTAACATCCGTTGCTAATCCTCCTCTGTTTGCTGAGGAAGACTGGCCCTGGGCTAACATCGTGCCCATCTTCCTCCACTTTATGTGGGACGCCGCCACCGCATGGCTGGCAAGCAGTGCGTTGGCGGGTGACCAGGATTTGAACCCGCGAACCTCAGGCTGCCAAGTGCGAACTAAACCACTGCGCCACCAGGCGGCTCCAATAAATGTTTTTCCTAAGTGATTGTATCTTATTGCATTCCTACCAACAGTGTATTTTCCAGTTTCTCCATATTCTTTTCAACACTTCATATTGTCAGTCTTTTAAATTTTAGCCAGTCTAATGACTTTAGTGATATTTTATTGTGATCTTAATTTGCATTTCCCTGATTGTGCTAATACATTCAAGAGTATAAAGTATATTACATCATAATTAATGAACACAGAAATAACTATAAAAAAGAATCAGTTAGAAATTCCAACACAAAAACATAAAATACACAAAGTAAAAAATTCCACAGATGGGCTTAATAGAAGATTGACAATGATAGAAGAACTTGAAGATAAATCAATAGAAATTATCCAATCTTAAGAACAGAGAAAAAGATTGAAACAAATCATAAAGAACAGAGCTTTAGGGACTTGTGGCATAGTATCAAAAAGTCTAACATCAATATAATATGAGTCCTAGAAGAAGAGAAGAGACAGATGGTTCAGAACAAATATTTGAAGAAATAATGACTGAAAAATTCCCAAATTTGGTAAAAGACATAAATTTACAGATTCAGCTAGCTCAGCAAACTCCAGGAAGGATAAATGCAAAGAAAACCACACCTGGGCATGATATAATCAAACTGCTAAAAACCAAAGACAAAGAGAAACTCTTGAAAGCAGCCAAAGAAGAGCAGCACGTAACATATGATTTAAATGACTACTCACTTCTCATCAGAAACCATAAAGGCCAGAAGAAAATAGAATGTCTTTAAAATGCCAGAGGAAAAAAGCCTTCAAGGAAGATATCTACATTCAGCAAAATATCCTTCAAAAATGAAGTGAAATAAAACCATTTTCAGATCAAAGAAAACAAAGAGAATGCATAGCCCACAACCCTGCACTAGGAGATCTGCCAAAGGAAGTTCTTTAGACTGTAGGAAATGATTCCAGAGGGAAACCTGGAATGAAATACATTGGAAATGATAAATATGTGCCAAATTAAAAAGATGATCTTTTTACTCTTAATTTTTAAAAAATTTGTCTGACTTGATTTTAACATTGTCTTGTGGGATGTGTAATGTTATGTAGATGTAGTAGATATGACAACTGTAGCATCAAGGATGGTGAGGGGTGGGAAATGGACCTACCCGGTTGCAAATGTCTTAACATCTTATGTGAAGAGATACAATACTAACTCCAGAGTGCGGAGGAAAGTTAAAGACACATATATGCATATATCCCTAGAGCAATCCCTGAAAACATAAGGCACAGAGGTATGGGTTAAAAATCAATAGAGAAATTAAAATAAGAGAGTAGAAATTTCCCAGTTATAATCAATGAATTTACATAATCAGAACTAGCCACAGCAAAACTCCAGGGGAAGCCTGGGACATAATTTAAGGCCGGAGGTGTGTGGTGGCAGGAGCACAATTCCACCAACAGTGACAAAGATAGCAGTATTACCTGGTGCTCAGCCCAAAAGGCCCCTCCTGGTGGTCTAGTGGTTAAGATTCCCCGCAGCCCTGGTTCATTTCCCGGTCAGGGAACCACACCACCCGTCCGTTGGTCGTCGTGCTGTGGTGGCTGCGTGTTGCTGTGATGCTGAAAGCTATGCCACTGGTATTTCAAATACTAGCGAGGTCACCCATGGTGGATAGATTTTAGAGGAGCTTCTAAATAATTAAAGACTAGGAAGAAGGATCTAGCCACCCACTTCCAAAAATATTGATCAAGAAAACCCTATGAATAGCAATGGAGCATTGTCTGATACAGTGCCAGGAGCTGAGTGGAGGGCACAAAAAGACAGGCAGGGATCTGCTCTGCTGTACGCAAGAAGTCAGAAGGGACTCCACAGCACTAACAACAGCCCAGAAGCCAGAGGGTGTGGGGACTTTTCCCAGGACTTGAAAATCAGAAAGATAATTATTTATTCTAGATAGATAGATGTCCATAGCGGTAGAGAATACTGTTATATTAGAGAATAGTAGAAAAAGCATAAAACTGGGGCCGGGGGACCCAGAGTCTGGTCCAGACTCTGCAGTAACTGGCTCTCTGGCTCTGGGCAAATTATTTCCCCTCCTTGAGCCTTGGTTTCTCCAGTTTCAGTAAAATTGAGCATGTTAAAAATTATTTCTAAGGTTGCTTCCTTTTAAAAAAATAATATTTGGAAAGAGGGTATTTCTAAATTAATTATTTTGCTGGGGGTTTTGTTTGTTCGTTTATTTTTTGCTGAGGAATATTGGCCCTGAGCTAACATCTGTGCCATCTTCCTCCACCTTGTCCATGGGACATCACCACAGCATGGCTTAACAAGAGATATGTAGGTCAGCGTCCAGGATCCAAACCGGCAAATGCCGGGCTGTCCAAGCAGAGCGCACCAACTTAACCACTGCATCACAGGGCCAGCCCCTGCTGTGTTTTTTTTTAAGTCTCCATCTGGCACTAACACTCTGAGACTCTATTATTTATTTTGCTTCTGACATTCCCTTCTGATCATACTCTCCCCGCCTTATGAAGCTCTAATTGAATATCTGTATGTTTTTATGTGAAATAACTTTCCACTGATATACAGTAATGGGAGAGATTCAAAAGTCTTTTAATTTTTCAAGTGATCTTTTCATCATGAAAAAAAATTTTTTTCACTTCCCTTCAATATATTTAGTTGAGGGGCCCTCTAGTGGAAGAATCTGCATATAGCACTACAACAGTTACAGCTCACAGATTTAATAGCCCATGACACTACGTTTTATACATTAAAAAATAAAATATCTATGCCTATATTACAGAAAAATTCTCAAAATTCAAGTTCTCACTTGGGCTAAACTTCTAGTTTGTATTCAATATTAAAATATACAAGAGACCACATATATGGGATTATAACATTTAAATGTTTTCTATCCCAATTATTGTTTGTTGCCATGAGATTAACTGTGTGGATGAGAATGTATAAAATAGAGGAAATTTTATCTTATCCCCCAAAATGTATTAAAGGAGAAGACACTTGGGTCCTGAACGACTTCCCTCTTTCCTAGATAGTTCCTGCATTTTTCAGATGAAAGAGATGGACGCATCTGTGTGGACTGGAGAGAACGTACACTAAGGAAATAAACTCTGGTCCCACAGAGTAGTGGTAGGAATGGATGTGGCATCTTTGGTGGGTGCTCGTCAGGCAACTGTCTCCAGGTTACCTAGGAGCCCACACGCTCTGCTCTCGGGAGTTTGTTCTAAAGCAGTTGTGTAAGTGTGATCATCCATGCAGATGCTCCTCTCCTCTCCCAGGCATGGGCTTTCCCTTAATTGAAAAGACAAGTACTGTGAATGACAACTATTTTTAAGCTTCATTCAGAAGCCAGTTTGATCTCCTTTGCTACTCAATTCTGCTTTAAAAAAATATAAATACATCTAAGGAAATTTAATTAAGCAATTAATCTAGTCTTTAAACAGAATTTCATCTGTTATTAGTTTCAATTTTAATAAATTGATATAATTCGTCCAAAACATCAAATTGGTTGTGCTGTAGGGAACCTCATGGAGCAAATGAAAAGCTAAACTCACTTAGCAGAAAGAGATATGAAAACCATCTCAGGCTTGAATTTCATGGGTTTAAGTAACTACTTCCATTATTAGTTTTTAAAACAATTCTTTCTAATAGCAAGTTCCTGAAATGGCTCATCATTAAATTTACCTCTTTTTTCATAGTAGAAGGGCAAGATAATGACCCATGGCAACTAGCTTAAGAGTTAGATATACTCTTATTTTCTTATATGACTATGAAAAAAGTCATGGCTAACGAATATTTGGAATGTTTTATCTCTTCCCTTGAGTGGGCACAAATCCCACTGTTTCTCTGTAGGTGTTATTGTCATGTTATCTTGGCAAATCAAGATGCAGAGTTTCCCATTACCTACACTACTTTATTACTGACTCATTCTGGCACATTCTGAAGCAGTTTACTCTCCAAAAGTGGGCACTCATCTTCTGATGTTCACATCACAGGAGACCCCTGGGCTCCCATACTCCTGGGGGGCTGGAAGGAGGGCAGATGGGGCTGTCAGGCAAATCACAGCCTGTCCCTCCTGCAGCCCTGAGTAGAAGAGGCACTACATTTTAGAGGGAGCTTCAAATACTCACAACTTAGCCTGACAGAGTGGTTCCCAAGTGTTTTCAGTCCTGGACCACATGATTAGAAATTCAGTATCGAAGGGTTGGTGGTAAGCATGATTTTTTTGTTGTTGTTGATACCAGTCTTGGAATTGACAGAGCACATATTTCACATGTAAATATTACCCAAGACTCAAAAGTCAGGCAACAGGTGCTTTTGAGACCTTATTCAGGAGGTTCCAGTCCAAGGTGGTAACATAGGAGGCTCCTGAAGTCACCTCCTCCCATGGACACACCGAATCTACAGCTACGCCTGCAGCAATTCCCTCTGAATGAAATCCAGAAACTAGCGGAGCGACTCCTACACATCGGACAAACAAGAAAAGACCGACAGCTAAATGGGTCTTGACACACCTTCAACTACCTGGAGTCACTAAGAACAAAGAAGGCAGCTTGGATATCACAGAGGTTTGAGGGACAACAAAAAGCTCAGGCCCAGAGGAACGAGAAGGTGTGTCTCCTACACGAGACCACTCCGTCAAGACTGTGAGAGGTGACGGTTTTATCTAATGTGCAGAAACCAACACAGAGAGGCAAGGAAAATGAAGAAACAAAGGAATATGTTTCAAACAAAAGAACAAGATAAAATTCCAGAAACAGACCTGAATGAAATGGAGATAAGCTATTTACCTGATAGAGGGACCTCATTCACATCCATATTCATTCCGTTGGCCATTCCCAATGTCCCAGTTTCATGATGCAACTTAAGTGGAGTTAAACTTTTATAACTCAAAATTGTGTAACTCATGACACTAGCTTCAACTGCAATCTCTCAGTAATACCTACCTGCCAGCCTGACCCCAGATAATACCAATTTCTCAAGAGTAGTCAGGGAAGGAGGTCCGACTCTCCAGTTCATGCTTCCTGGATAATCAGTTAAACCCCAGGCGGGCTGCACCTCAAGGCCAGGCAGGATACCCAAGATCTGGAGTGGTCTTGTTACCTTAGTTCACGATGTCAACTTTGTATATTCAAATCACGTGGGTGCTACTTCCATAATACCCAAACGGATGAGGGGCATTTCACGAAACTCCGACCATCTCCCTGTAACTTCCTGTCTCTGTGGCTTCCCTAAGAGTCATCAATTCTTCAGAAAATTTGGCTGTATTTAGATGTCCTAGGAGAGATATTTGGTATTGGAATTTCCAGCAGGTTATTTACCCCATCGCAGTTGAGCTGCTTTTTGGGGGCCAGCATCTCCCACCATTTGGCAGAATCTTAGTAATTTCCCAAGGAGCAGAAGTCCTCAGAGTCAGGCATCCTAAGGTATTTGCTGCAGCTGCCATTTGTTGGGTGCTTACCATGTGCAAGGGACTGTGCTAAGCCTTTACCTGCATTATTTTGTATATTCCCCACGATAACTCTGCAGTGGAGTTACCATTATTGTTCCCATTTTACAGAGGAAAAACTGAGGTTTAGAGAAGGAGAAACAAATTCTGTGGATTTCTTCTGTAACATAAATGGCAATCTAGGAAATTTCACTTCAGCAAACAATAGGGGAAATGGACAAGATTCTCTTGTCCCATATGTAGACTCGATTATAAAGATGGTGTTTATGTGCACCTTTATTCCTTGAAAGACAATGCCCCTATGCATTCATGCCTATGGTATTAACATGGTGAGTAAATATTTGTTTTAGGGTTGTATATGTCAAGACTGAAGAAGCCTGAAGACGCCATTCATTGATGCTGTATTGGTAAATGCAGTTCCCATAATTGCCAAATGGATGAGATCCTTGACCCCAGTTTCCAAGGATGATCAGCTATTATTCTCTGGTTGGCAATTTATTAACTTCACCTTCTTCCTTTTAAAGTATATCAGGTTTTGGAATAAGCCACACTGGGGCCATCCAGGTCAGCATTTCTCAAGCTTGAATGTGTACACAAAATCCCCTGGAGATCCTGTTAAAATTCATATTCTGATTCAGCAGGTGCAGTTGGCTTTCGCAGTTCTGACTAGTTAGCTCCCGGTGATGCTGACGCTGCTGGTGCACGGACCACACTTTGAGTAGCAAGAATAGAGATTTCTTCCAAATGGAGGAAAGGAAATATCACAGGTAAAAAGAATTCTCCCCTACACTCTATAGACAGAGATTGAGTCTGGGACTGTACAAACATTACATACATAGAGATATTTCCCTGGGAAAATGTTATGTTTTGCCAAACTGCTAAATATTTGATATTCTCTGGTTCTTATTTTTTTTAGAGCAAAAGCACTTCAAATATTGTTCAAAGATTTCCAGTGTTCTGTGAGGATTCTACTAGAGTGAGGGAAGCTCAGAAAACTGTTGGAGAAATTGTGTTTGTTGTAAATATTGAGTTAATCCAGATTATCCATTAATGAGTTAGACTCATGCAAAGCAATCAATCTTTTTCTCTAAATTTTTTTCACACCTTTTTCTATGATCTAACTATTCAAAACAACTCTTGGAAATTAAGAAAGGAATCATGAGGCACAAATTATCCTTCATGACTGTAATGTGTCTCTCAACGTGATTCTGATCCAATTGACAGTAATTCATTGCATTGTTTTATCCTGATCCTGATCTAATTAGAAAAAAATAACTGTCATTAATGTGTAATCAAGTCTGATTTCATAAGAGAATTTACGGTGTGTAAACACTTAAGAAGTGGTTATTATAGTAGCAGTCTCAACCCAGATAGCTTTGCAGAATATACTTGTCCTTCCTGTAATGTTTAATCGAGAAAAGTATTTGTCAAGACATGGCAATGACTGGGGAATGATATCACCCACGAAAAATAGGATATTATTTCCAGTAATTTTTATGACTCATACAATTTTCTCATACATTTAAGAAATACTTTACATAACTGCTTATCCAGGAAAGGATATTTTACAGAAAATCTAATTTAAACTACATTTAACATCAATTATCCAAAAGACTGCTTCATCTAAAGTATTTACATTTCATCTACATGTTTAGTATTCTCTAGACAAAGTTGTAGTCATCACATAAACAAAAAAATGTAATTAGCTGAATTATCTAATGTTGTGTTAACTGTGATTTTCCTTATGCAATATTAATTACTTCTCACTTATTTCTTATAATTGAGTTTTAAGTATATATATTTATTAAACTCAAACTTGATGATATGTATCATTTCACAGTTAAAATATCAAATTATGTCGGGCTGGCCAGTGGTGTAGTGGTTAAGTTCATGTGCTCTGCTTTGGAGGCCCAGGGTTCACAAGTTCAGATCCTAGGTGCAGCCCTATGCATCACTCATCAAGCCATGCTGTGGTAGCATCCCACATACAAAATAAAGGAAGATGGGCACAGATGTTAGCTCAGAGCTAATCTTCCTCAGCAAAAAGGGGAGGATTGGAAATGGATGTTAGCTCAAACCAGTCTTCCTCACACACACACAAAAAATCAAATTATGTGTTAGGTGCATGGCATTAATCAGAGGTGAGATCTATTGGCTTAGAAAAGGAGAAAGTATTGAGCTTAATTAGAAGAAACACAATAGATTGTTAATAAATTCTGCAAAGCCTTATAGAAACACAAATAAAACAGAAAAAGTTCATTAGAATAACAATAATAATATCCATTAAGTGCCTACTATGAGCCACACCCTATTCTATTCTACATGCTGTACTTGTCCTGCCTCCTTTATTCCTCACAGGAACCCAATGAGGTATAACATTCCTATTTTACAGCTGAGGAAACTGAGATACAAAGAGCTCAGGCAACAAGTCTAAGATCACATCAGCACATGGGGGAGTGGGGAATCACACCTAGGAAATCTGGTTTCAGAACCCACATACTCCACCACAGAAGTGTAGAAGGTTTTGCATTCTTTAGATCAGGGGTCTGCAAACCATAGCCCACCAGCTAAATCTGGCCTGCCAACTTAAGCCTGCAAACTGCGAATGGTTTCTATGTTTTTTAAAAATTGGAAGAAAAAAATATTTTTGTGACACATGAAAATTATATGAAATTAAAACTTCAGTGTCCATAGGTAAAGTTTTATTGGATCAGAATCGCGTTCATTTGTTTATGTATTATCTATGGCTATTTTCATGTTACAACAGGCAAGTTGAGTAGTAGCAACAGAGACCATATGGCCCACAAATCCTAAGATATTTACTATCTGGCCCTGTAGAGAACAGGAGAGAAGGGAATCAAGACAACAGAATTTGAGTAAATGCAACAGAGGGTCCATCCAAATGGACTGACTTGACGCACTCAAGGTTACCTGGCAATGGGGCCTCACCTTGTGAACATGAAAGTATAAAACGAGAAAAACCACATGCAATTACGTAAATAGCAATCAGAGTCAGAGAAATTGGTGTCTAGCCTGCTCTTCCTAGGGCAAAGGTATGGAAAGGATTTGGGGAAGGGTCTGGGCCACAGGAAAGGATAAGATTAGGAAAGGCAGAATTGTGCCCCCGATCTTCTGGATTCAGCACATACCTGCTGTTTCCACCACTGGTTTGGTCAAAACCAGAGCCAGTAAACCAAGGAAGGACAAAAATCTCATCTACCTGTTGCCATTGTTGCCTGGAAGGGCTTTGGACCGAAGGCCTGCAGAGATCTTCTTGGGGACTGAGTTAGGGGTCAGGTGGGGGTGTAAATTGGTTTGGTGGAGCAGGGGTGCGGCCTGCCCAGACACAGTGGGAGGAGGGCAAGAAAGCCCCCTTGTGTGTCAAAGGAGCCATAAACCCATGTACCCTTGCTAGAGAGTGGCAATATTTGCTGAAAAACTGTTGATTCTATAGTGTCTTGCCTGGGAAATGGTCTTTCAAGAGATTATGTTTTTTGAACATTATTAAGATCAATTTTTACATCCCAAATAGAGATTACTTGAGGATATTCCAATTCTTGGAGAAGACGAGATACCAAAGATTTATTTATTTTCATTAGAACATTTATTTTCATTAGCCAACATGGGCTGCCATGTTGATACATTTGTGCTGATGCCTGTGAAGTGGGTCAGGCCAATTACCAAAACACCAGAGACACTAGTCATTTTGTTCATAAGTTCCCATAGACTTTCTTGAGTGATTAAGTCCTGTGTAATGACGAAAGATAGCCTCTACGGTATCATGTTTATACACAAAAACATCCGTCAAAAGTGGGAAAATGTTCTCTGTGTGTGTCATCAGTTTGTATAGCACAGCAGGATCTGGGTTCTAAACTACTAGAATGATACAAAAGTGAATGTCTTTACATTAAAGTTAGGTTTGATCAGTTTCTAGGCTTTTTTTTTTTTTTTTTTGACCAGATTATGAAATACCCAGAAGTCTTACTGAGAAAATTCAGGTGCCTGTGCAGGCAGGCGTTGCTGTCAACCGGGGAAATGCAGTTCAGCATATCCTGGGCATCCTGCGGGAAGGATTAAGATGTCAGTTATTCCCCCAACCCAGTACATTATATCAATGTTTCCCAAACTCGTGTGTATCAGACTCACCAGAAGTTCTTAAAAATACAGATTCCTCCATACCACCCCTGAAAAGTCTAATTCAGTAAATCTAGGGTACATCCCAGGAATCCAAACTTTTGTAAAGTTTCCCAGGATTTGGAGCCACTGAATTATGTGTCCTCAATTTTTGCAAGTACTTTATTTGATACTCAATGTAAAGCTATGTATGGGCAGGGTTATTCCCTAAATTTTCAGGAAATCAGTCATAATAGCCTCAAAAAGTCATCAGAGCCAATAGAGTCCCAATAACCTCAAAAAGAAATTCTCCAACTCCAAGTCAGAGAGGCCTGAGAGTCCACCGTCAGTACTTGCAGCCTGTGGTTGGCAGAATAATGCCCCCACCCTGCAAAGATGCCCTCATCCTGATCCTCAGAGCCTGTGAATATGTCATGTTACATGGAAAGGGGAATCAAGGTTGCAGAGGGAATTAAGGTCGCTAATCAGATGACTTTAAAACAGGGCGGGCCCAATGTCATCACAAGAGTCTAAAAGTAGAAAATGAAGGTGGAAGAGGGAGAACCAGAAAGATGGCATCATGAGAAGGACTTGGCCCAACGTGGCCGACGTTGAGGATGGAAGGGGCCACACAACAAGGAATGTGGGTGCCTCTAGAAGCTGGAAAAGGTAAAGAAACAGATTCTTCCCTAGAATCTTCAGAAGGAACTCAGCCCCGCCAACATCTTGATTTTAATCCAGTAAGATAGTTTTCAGACTTGATTTTCAGAACTGTGAGATAATGAACTTGTGTTGTGTTAAGCAACTAAGTTTGTGGCAATCACAACAGCAAACTAACACAAACTCTTTACTTTTTTATTGTTGCAATTATCAGCTTAGGGTGGTGTCGGCAAATACAGAGCAGACTCGCTGCCTTTCTACTCTCCCAGCTAATGGCCTGCATGTCTCATTTATCTCAAATTCTCTTCCCTTCAACCCTTGTTGTGACTCCAGAATCCTCCTCACCCCACAAATCCAGACAGTCACTACTGACTGATTATAGCGGACACACAAATTGAAACCTATTTGCTATCCTTGGCTTTAATATCTGTTGTTACTATTTCTCTAATGCAGTTTATGTTGTCGGAGTAACAGTGTCAGTTGCATACATCTCTCTCTTAATTTGCATAAGAGTCTGAGAGTAGACGCTGATAATGTTCAAGAATACACAAAGGCAGGTCCAGCCGGGTGGCATGGTGGTTGAGTTCACATTCTCCACTTCGGTGGCCCAGGGTTTGCAGGTTCTGATCCCGGGCGTGAACCTACATATCTCTCATCAAGCCATGCTGTGGCAGCATCCCACATACAAAATAGAGGAAGATGGGCACGGATGTTAACTCAGGGCCAATCTTCCTCAGCAAAAAAAAAAGAATACACAAATGCACAATATTCCTGGAGCTGATGGCAGGGAAATTGATTAATTCATTAATTCAATAAGTACTTATACAGTGTTGACCAGATACCAGGCCCTAGTCTAGGTATTAGGGAACTGAAATTGAAAATATAGACATGGAGTCTACCCTCAGTGGAGTTGTCTCTCTAATTCAATGTTTCTCAAAGTGTAATCCATCAAACAGAACACAGGTGGTGAATCAGTTAGCTAGTACTGTGTAACAAACCATCCCAAAACTCGGTAACTTAAAACAACAGGCATTTATGATTGCTCTATGGATCAACTGGACGGTTCTGCTGATCTGGGCCAGGTTTGCCTGATCTTGCTTGGCTTCACTCACGTGTCTGTGGTCAGCTGGCAGGTTCAGAGGGTCAGCTGGTTTAGGATGGCCTCATCTGCTTTGGCTCTCCTCCACGTGATAACTCATCTTTCTGCAGGCTAGCTTGGGCTTATTGACCTTGGACTCGCAGGGGTCCAAGGAAATGTGTGGAAGCAAGAAAGGCCTCTTGAGGCCTAGGATCAGACCTGGCAAAATATCATTTTCACCACATTCTGTTAGCCAAAGAAAGACCAAATTCAAAGGTGGATAAATAGGCTCTACCTCTTGATGGGAGGAGCTGCAAAGTCATATTAAAAAAGACATAGCTGGAGAGAGGGGTAGGGAATTGGGACGATTTTTGTAATCAGTCTACATGTTTTGTCAGTTTCAGTACAGAATGTGAGAAACAATTTTGTACAACTACATTTCACAAATGTGGCATGTACAATTTATTAGAATTCCACAGAAATTCCTTTTCTGTCTCAATAAATGTGGTCATATGTGGTGCAGGTGATACTCGGCATTTTGCCTCAGCACCATTTCCTTACCAGAGTCCAGTTCTTGTAGGTTAATGTATTTTCACATCAGTTGTGTTAAATTTACATTTTATGTCATTTTTAATCTAAGTTATATTCTCATTTTCACAGACAAAAAAGGATCAATGGCTTAAAAGTGGTTCACTGAAGTGAAAAGGCAATGAGGAAAATAGTAACACAAATACCATAGCTCAGAATAAGCTCATAAACCTAAATAGCAGACAAGACTCCAGTGAGAATCTCACATATGAATCTTTAAGTCTTGGAACAAATGTGAAAATTCAATGATGCTAATAAGATATACAATGATGATCAAAACTTGGATTGTACAGATCAGCATTCATTTGTCCTTTCACCCTGACCTCCAGTCTGCAGTGGGATTAGTCATGAATATTTGTTCAAAGTGGAGTTGATGATGATGCTGTTTTCAAATACACTGGTATGCTCAGGTAAATAAATTGGCTTTTTTCCCCAGAACAAGTGAAAAAAGAATGCTTTCCAGGATGAAATCAATTAATTTTGCTACTAAAGGTAGAAATCAACCCAAGACTACAAAGGCATTATTCAAAATTACATTTCCTGTAGCGAAAACAGTTGCAAATCACACTATCACAGAGGAGCCTGTAAAACCAGCCACAATGATAATAATACATATTATTTTTAGGGAGAAAATGAAAAATTAGCGATCAGTCAAATTCCCTTATCAGATGACAATGTTGGACATTGCATAGTATTAATGGCATACTATTGAAATTATTATCCCAAGTGTGCTGGAGACACGTTTCAGCTTACAGTTGGATGGCCTCACTCATGTGCAGAGTAGGAATTGGCTCCTGGCACATGTGGCACAAGGAAGAGTGCTTTACACATTTTTTATCTCATTTATCACTGAATTTCCACACAATGATTATTTTGTGAATCATAACACTGAGTGAAAAAGATATGCTGGGATAAGTAAGGGCAGAACATCACTGGGTTTTCAGCAGGGGTGGGTGTGTTCTCGAGCTCTAAAAGGTAGCACAGAATTCTGAGTCTCAGAAACCAGCTTGTGGTCAACCAAATGCTTCATGTCCCTCTTGAGTGTTGAAGGACAGAGAGAATATTGTAACTACAACAGAAATCTCTCTTCGTCAGCCCCTACCTAGCCAAATCGCTTTACTCATTTGTGTTCTCCATTCTTATGGTCAGTTCTCATTCTTAACCTGTGAGCCCTTTGATCATCTCACCTCCTTGAAACATTTTATTCTCTCAATCTCCATGGCATCATTTTCTCTTGGTTTTCCTCTGTCCTTGGTGGCTGCTCTTTCTCAATGTCTTCCTCATTTCCCTGAGATTTTAACACCGTAGTGCCTCAGGACTCAATACCTAACATCTCTTTCTCTCTAAGTGATTTCCTCTAGACTAATGGCTTTATCTAAATCTGATGAATCCCAAATTTATATTTCTTACCTGGAACTTTCCTTTGAACTCCAGAATGACTGCTTACTCTCCATCTCCACCTAGACTTCAATAAGACATTTCATATTCACCATGTCCAAAATGGAGCTCTGCATTTCTGCTCCCAAACTTGCTCCCCTCACAGGCAGTCTTCCCCATCTTAGTTAACGCAACTCTGGCTTTCCAGTTGCTCACGTCAAAATTTTGGAGACAACTTTAACTCATCTCTTTTTCCCATACTCCCATCCTAATCCTATATAACTTCAAAATATATCTAGAATCTTGGCAACTCTTACCATTTCAACTGCTAATATGAGAAGGTTCTGGGTTTTATTCATCCCAGGACCAATGACAGTAACTAGGAAGCATGCAGTGACTCAGGAGGCATGCAGAAGATGACTGTCTAACTGCTGAAAGAAAGCATGAGTGCTTGAGTGAGTTACCAGGATCAAAATATCATGAGTAAATTAATTGACAGACTCATCCAGTTGACAGCCATCCTTCATAAGATTCATTTCAACAAATAATTTCTGAGCACTTACTATGGGCCGGGCATGTTATTGAAGTATAATTCACATACAAGAAAATGCACCATTTTACAGTTTTATGAGTTTTGGCGAATGTATATATCCATGTAAACAATCAAGATATTGAACATTTCCATTGCCTAATTCACCCCAACACTAGCAACCACTGATCTGTTCTCTGTCATTATAGATTAGTTTTGCTTATTCTAGAACTTCATGTACACATAATCATATAGTATGTGCTCTTTTTTCTTGGGTTTCTTTCACTTAGTTTAAGGATTTTGAGATTTATCCATGTTGCTGCATGTATTAATAGTTCATTCCTTTACACAATTGAGTAGTGTTCCACTGTATGAATATAACATAATTTTTTTTATCCACTTACTGGTTGATGGACATTTGAGTTGTTTCCAGCTTAGGGAAATTATGAATAAAACTGCTAAGAACATTCAGGTAAAAGGTTTTTGGTTTTTCTGACTTTGTTTAAGCGGATCCCAGAATACTTTTTTTTTTTAACATTTAAGACTTTATTTTTTTAGAGCATTTTGAGGTTCACAGAAAAATTGAGAAGGTACTGAGATTTCCCATATACTCCTGTCCCCACACATGCATAGCCTTTCCCATTATCAACATTCCTCACCATAGAATACATTTATTACAATTGATGAACCTACATTGACACATCATGATCGCCCAAAATCCATAGTTTACGTTAGGTTTCAATCTTGGTGCTGTATATTCTTTGGGTTTGGACAAATGACATGTATCCATCATTATAGTATCATACAAACAGAGTATTTTCACTGCCCTAAAAATCCTCTGTGCTCTGCCTGTTCATCCTTCTCCCCACTCCCAATCCCTGGCAACCACTGATCTTTTTATTATCTACATAGTTTTTCCTTTTCCAGAATGGCACGTAGCTGGAATCATATTTTATGTAGCCTTTTCAGATTGGTTTATTTCACTTAGCAATATGCATTTAAGTTTCTTTCGTGTCTTTTCATGGGTTGATAGCTAATTTCTTTTTAGCGCTGAATAATATGCTATTGTCTGGATATACCACAGTTTATTGATCCATTCACCTACTGAAGGATATCTTCATTGCTTCCAAGTTTTGTCAGTTATGAATAAGGCTGCTACAAACATCCATGTTCAGGTTTTTGTGTGGTCATAAGTTTTCAACTCCTTTGGCTAAATACTGAGGAGCACAATTGCTGGTTTGTATGGTAAGAGTAAGTTTAGTTTTATAAGAAACCACCAAACTGTCTTCCAGAGTGGCTGCACCATTTTACTTTCCCACCAGCAATGAATGCGAGTTCCTGTTGCTCCATATCCTCTCCAGCATTTCGTGTTGTGAGTGTTCTGGATTTTGGCTTTTCTAATAGGTGTGGAGTGGTATCTCCTTGTTGTTTTAATATGCGTTTCCCTGATGACATATGGTATGGAGCATCTTTTCATACGTTTGTTTGCCATCTGTATATCTTCTTTGGTGAGGTGTCTATTAAGGTCTTTGGCCCACTTTTTACTTGGGTTGCTTGTTTTTTGTTGAGTGTTAAGAGTTCTTTGTGTATTTTGGATAACTGTCCCTTATTAGATGTGTCTTTTGCAAATATTTTTCCCAGTCTGTGGTTTGTCTTCTTATTCTTTTGGCATTGTCTTTCACAGAGCAGATGTTTTCAATTTTCATGAAGTCCAGTTTATCAATTATTTCTTTCATGGATTGTGCCTTTGGTGTCATATCTAAAAGGTCATCACCGTATCCAGGGTCATCTAGGTTTTCTCCTGTTATCCTCTAGGAGTTTTATAGCTTTGCATTTTATATTTAGGTCTGTGATTTTTGAGCTAATTTTTATGAAGTGTATAAGGTCTGTATCTATATTCATTTTTTTGCATGTGAATGTTCAGTTGTTCCAGCACTATTTGTTGAATGCTATATTTGCTCCATTGTTTTTTCTTTGCTCCTTTATCAAAGATCATTTGGCTATATTTGTGTGGGTCAATTTCTGGGCTTTCTATTCTGTTTCATTGATCTAGTTGTATATTCTTTTGCCAAGATCGCAGTCTTGATTACCGTAGCTTTATAGTAAGTCTTGAAGTAGAGTAGTGTCTTCCATCCTGGTTCTTCTCCTTTAATATTGTGTTGGCTATTCTGGGTCTTTTGCCTCTCCATATATACTTTAGAATTGGTTTGTCAATATCCACAAAATAACTTGCTCAAAGTTTGATTGGTATTGCATTGAATTGATAGGTCACATTGGGAAGAACTGACATCTTGCCAATATTGAGTCTTCCTATCCACAAACATGGCATGTCTCTCCATTTATTTAGTTTTTCTTTGATTTCGTTCATCAGAGTTGTATAGTTTTCATCATATGGATGTCTTTTAAGAGCAGGGTTTTTAATTTTCGTCAAGTCCAGTTTATCTATTTTTTAATAGAATACTTTTAATTTCCTGGCTAAGAAATCTTTACCCACCCCAAGGTAGCAAAGACTTTTTTCATATGTTTTCTGTGACAAGGGTTTAGTTTTAGCTTTTACATTTAGGTCAGTGACTTTCAGTACTTTAAATAAGCCATTCCACTGTCTGCTTGCTTGTTTCTGTTGAGAAGTCTGCAGTCATTTGTAACTTTGTTTTCCCTGTTTGTGATGTGGTTTGTTTCCCCTCTATTTGCCTTTTAGATTTTTTTCTTTATTACTGGGTTTCAATATCTTTACCATGATGTGCCTTTGTGTGGTTTTCATTGGATTTACCCTGCTTGGGGATTGTTGAGCTTCTTGGATATGTGGGTTCATTTTTTAAAATCAATATTGGACACTTTCCACCGTTATTTTTGCAAATATTTTACTTAACATCTGCTCCAGGAATCCAATTATGTGTATGGTACACTGATTAGTATTTTCCCATAAGTCACTGAAGTTCTATTCAATTTTTCAACGTTTTTTCTCTGTGTACTTTAGTTGGGGTAGTTTCTATTGCCATGTCTTCAGTTTACTGGTCTTTTCTACTATAGTGTGTAATCTGCTATTAAATCAATGCTTAATAGTTTCTATTTCTCTCTTCATTATGCCCACATTTTCCTTGAATCTTGAATATATTTATAAGAGCTATTTTAATGTCCTTGTCTGCTAATTTTATTGTCTCTATCAGTGCTGGATCTCTTTCCATTAATTGATGAGTCGTATATTTCTGCCTCTTTGCACGCCTAATAATATATGATCAGATGCGGGGCAATAATAATTTTACATTATTGAGTACTTTATTGTCTTCTATTAAAGAGAATTATCGAAGTTTAATTTTTTTTTGATTGGTTGCAGCAAGCAGTTAATTCACTTGCAGATCTGTTTCATGTTTTTGAGGTTTGTCCTTATGTTTTGTTAAACCAGGTTTAGATTACCCTTTACTCTAGGGCAATAGTAGCCTTCCTCCTAAGACATAGGCTTTTGGGGGGTATCTACTGAATGCCTTGATCATTCAGTGAAATCTTGTAGTCTGTTGAGCTGAATGTATCCCAATCGTGTGGGTGATCTCCAGGAGTTGTTCAGATTATAAATTCCCCCAATACTGGGTCTTTCCCTGATAAATCTTATTTGACCAGCCTCATGGAATCTTACTCTTTGCATGCACAGCAGAGTATTCGTCCAAAGTGGACCCCTATGCCAATTTCTGAAACTCTTCATCTTTGTAGCTTCCTTCTCTCCAGTACTCTGCTCTGCAAATTCTAACTACCTTAGCCTCCCTGAACTCTGACCTCTATCTCCTCAGCTCAGTGTGTCTGCCCTGCTCTACCTGGATTCTCCGTCCTGTGCTGGGGTCCAGGAAATGCCTCCAGGCAGGTAGTGGAAGTGATTGGAGGTCTCACCTCATTTGTTTTCCTTTTTTCATTTACTACAATCTTGCACTATCCACTGTCCAGTTTCAGAAACTCATTGCTTCATGTATTTTGTCCAGTATTAATTATTTTTGTAAAAGAGCAAGTGTGATACTAGTTGCTCCATCATGAGTAGAAGTAGAAGTGCCTCAGCTTGTAATTTTTGAAATGGACTTTGCTACTTGCCCTACAAGGTTGGTTGTGACGGGCATGTGGTGTGACAACCTCTGGCTTGGCCTGCCCCACTGTGAGGGTCCCCAAATAATTTCTAATTGTTTGATCCCCCAAACACCTTAGGTTTGGAACAAAAAATAATTTTTCTTATGTATTATTAGTTAGTCTTTCTTTTTTTCTTTTGCTTGCTCCCCTTTTATCCCCTTTCATCACAGCTCCCAGTATCTAAGCAGTCATCTCTGGGTCTGTTGAATTTTTCATGTCCACCTATCTGCTCTCTCTTCCCACTCAATGGCATTTGGAAAATTTTGTTCTTCTATTCCTTAAGTACCCTGCAGTTGGCTCCCATTCAAACCCCTTGAGAGTTTATATTTTTGAAAGGAGGTCAGACTAGTTGGAAAATGGGCCAAGTAGATATGCAACAAGGTTAAAAGCCTCAGAGAAGTCAACCAATCCCTGAAGTCTTATTTGTGATTTTAGGTAGGGTAAATTTGGTCTAGATTTGTGCTATCCAATATGATAGGCACTCGCCACATGTGACCATTGACCATTTGAAATGTGGCTAGTGTCACATATTGAATGATAATATTTTGGATATATTACATTGAATAAATTATTAAAATATATTTCACATATTTCTTTTTACTTTTTAAACTGTGGGCTGCACTATATTCTTATTGGGCCATACTGATCTATAAAGCAGAGGGCAGGGAAGGGGGCTGTGGTTTTAAGAAGGACAATAGCATGGCCAGTCTGGCTGTCAGTGTGTAGAGGACAGTCAAGAGAGGGGATAGTGTGAGGACAAACAAAGCAATTAGAAGACTACTGTGATGGCTCAGGAAAGAAATGATCATCATATTCAATGTCACAAAAGTTGTATTTCTATTTGATAAAATTTCATTTGCTGCATTAGTAGTAGAGAAGCACAATACAAATGAAACAAAAAAAGTAGTTTATCCAAAAAATATGTGTGTGACTTTGTTTTGGAAACAAATATCCAATCTTACACACTTGTATACACATACATATTAATCCCACCTGCTGTTTCCATTCTTGACCATTTTTTTAGGTCAGCTCTAGACTAACGCAGCCTGGGAACACATGGCCTTCTACAGATTGACACACACAAGTCATCTGGTGCTGGTTTCAAGAATTTCTCCCTCCAGACTTAGTTCTACGACGTGTCCCTGGGCACGATGCTCAAAATCTGAATCTCACTATCTTCATAAGAAAAACAGGTAAAGCTTCCACAGCTTCTGTAGGACATTAAATGCAAAAACTTAAAAAGTATGTGAAACGAAATAATTAATGCTATAAAATTTTAGGTATGCTTGTTATTCTATATTACAAAGTAAATGATTTTCATGCAAAGTGGAGGAGGGTTGACTATAATTTCACTCCATGGGTCTGGGTGAACTCAATTCCCTCATATTTGGCAGGATGATTGTTCTGGAAGGTTTGAGGCAACAACAACCCCCAGATCATTGCAGTCTTCTTCTGCTCAGGGAAGTTTGCCATCCTCAGGCAAACATATTCTCCCTCCCTCGGCAGTAGGCTGAACTGGATAAGGGAGGACAGGCCAGGCCCTCTGAAGGTTAAGTAAATGAGACCCTGTTTGGCGAACATGCTGGTTATCTGTCCACACAGGTGGCCCTCACCTGGAGTTCTTTCCTTTACCTGGGGTTTCATATCACAAGGCTGCCAGAACCAGAGTCTAAATTTACGTCAATATTTAACTCCTCTGCATACATAGCTACGGGAGTAGAAACTTCCAGGTTTGGCTTTTTTTTTTTTTTTTTAATGTCTGAGTTTCAGAGTCAAGGCTGAGTCAATGTTATGTAGTTCTCTGCTGAATCCAGGAAACACGGAGTTATTCACGGAGTTATTTTCCATGAGAGCCCACTTTCAATGCAAGAGGTCCCGGGGGAGGCCTACCATAGCTCCATCACCTGTTACAGGGCCCACCTGCCAGTCCGCAATCCCTGGATGTGAGAAGTAACACAGGCTGGTGGGGAGCAGAGTTTTGGTGGGAGCTCCAACCCACCCAGCTGCGGTGGTTGAGAATGTCCTCTGTATCCAGCACAGTGAGCTGCTCCATCTACATACACAGAGCATCTGGGGGTCCAGGCAACATTGGGTAAATTTTCACTAAACCCTGGGGTATCATATGGACTCAGATTGCTCATGAATCAATGGTCACCATCAGGTGCTGAACTGAAAAATGCCCATTAAAATTAAAAATAGAGTGAAGAATTGAGCAATTACTTTTCATAATCAGGAAGTAGCAGGAAGGGAGATTTTTAAAACCAAGAATGAGAAAACAATCCATTAAAGTATTGATGTTATGCTTAAGTACCATCCAAATCTCATGGTGAAATTTATAGCCCAAGATTTCATGTTTGGTATCTGAACTATTCTTGGAATTCAGAGAAATAATTGCACAATAAAATAATCTCTAATGGTTAAGGTAATGCTCGTTGTTATAACTCTGAAATAGCAGTGGCTGAAAGCAATAGAAATTTATTTCTTGCTCACATGAACTCCACAATGGGTGTTTGTGATTGATGGATGGCTTTCATCTAACCAGGGAACCCAGGCTCCTTCCATCTTGTGGCTCTGCCAGCTTCAACACACAGCCTTCAAGTTTGCCATAGGCATCTGCATCAAGCCATGGAAGGGAAGGTGTGTGGAGGATTCTGTGTGGGTTTTTACAAGTAGGTCTGGAATTGGTGCCCATCTGGCCACTTGTGTCTCATTTGCCTGCAGTAGTTTATGTGGCCCATCTCCTTGCAAGAGAGGTTGGGGAATAGAGTCTAGTTCTATTCTTGTATGAAGAGGCCAGCAGTCTCTGCATCATACTCTATAAACAGACATGCATAGATAGCACGTTAATGGTGAATGAAACAAAATGGTGCATAAAATTTTACAACCCAGCTAAAGGGTTCAGCAAGCTTGAATTTAGGGGAAGTCATTCATCCAGAACTGACATGATAAACTACAGATTATGTGAAATTTCTTTCTTAGCTTTTATAACAGTTGGGGAAGTCAAATCTTCCCAAGACATTCTAAAATTTGAACTTATTTCAGTTTATAAAACAATTCCCCATGACTCCAGTCTCTATTTCAGAATTTGGTGATTTGGGGTCCTAATTCTACAGCCTATAGTGAATAAAAGTGTCCCTAATTATAGATTAAATTTTGTACCATCTACAATGCCAACTTAGAAATTTGGCGTGAATTATCTGGTAATTCACACAAAATGTATTCTGCTTCATGGTAAACCCCAGAGTGAACATTGGCTCTGTTTTTTTAGGTTGCTTGTTTGTTTTGAGTAAAAGAGGCTTCAGAAAATCACAGCTGTTTACAGTGGTGTTGGGTAGGCAGTTGTTACAGTAGCTATTATGCCAAAAAAATTTGCTTTTCTTATTCATTCGCTCATTTGTTGGTTCATTCATTCAACAGGGATGTGTTAAGGGCTTGCTATGTACCAACTGGGCTAGATGCTGAGGTGTGACAACAAGGCCCAGGGAATTCCAACCTTCTCTGAGTTTATGACCCACAACTGACTGTGATCCGTGTCAAATGAAGGCAGTTCTGAGGGGAGGTGTTCTTAGAGGGGAGAGGAGAACCAACTTAATCAGGGCTGGAGAAGATTCCCTAAGAACGGGATTAAATACTGAGATAGGAAAGACTCAGTGGGGATTTGCCATGGCTCCTGTCCACGGAATTCCTTCCTTGTGCCTTCTGTCCTGATGTTAACATTTCCCTTCCCCAATTTCTGGAACTTTCCTCACAAATATTTTGTTTCTTTTTTCTGTACCTGTAAACTTTGTCAGGGGGATGAATTGCTACTTGACCATTTGTGACCTACAAATGTGGCAATTTCATACAATTCAACCAATAGCTGTGACACTGTCAGGCTAAATGGCCCCAGTTTCTTAAATTTATGGTATCCCATGGCAGTCTTTAAAAATTTATTTTAAGCAATCTATAACCAATTGAAAACAACTCAGTTCTTTTGTATCAAAGCCTTCTCTTTCATATTATTTTTTCCAAAACCATTTTTTCCAAGTTAAATTTTATGCTCCTCGCTTATTCATAATTTCATCTGATGGTGGGGTCACTGATTCTACCTCTATGATCTTAGAAGTACCCCAAACTTTTTGTCAGTTCACTTATTCTTTTCTCCATGTTATTGTTGAGAAATACATTAGTTCTATGCACTATGAAAATAAAATATCAACTGCTTTCCTAAAAGGAATGAACTCTCTTTAAAAATTGCCCCTATTTCATTGTTTTTGAGGGTAAGGCAAGGTTATACAAAAACTGCATGAGCTGGTAAGCTTTTAGTATTTGTTTTCAAGACTGCTGCTATCAAATCTGTGAAAACAATTTACTTTCACACATACCCACAGATCTGCACAGAGAATTGTAAATTAAAAAGGGGGCAGACTAGAACCTTCTCTACAATGAAGTTATGGTAATTCTGAGCATTGTATAATCACATTGGAAGAGTACTGTTCATATCTACACTTTTCTCATCTTGCCACAAGTACTGTGGAAAATTTTACCTCCTCTAATAATCTTGGTTTATTTATGATTAAAATTAGAAATATAACCTTAGAACTTCCTTTCTTTTCATGCCACTTTTCCATGGAACTGTTCAAAAAAGATAAGGTTTGCCTATAAAAGGACCTTTCAGTGCTATCTGGTTGTGCGCAGAACCTGACAGAACTGCCACGGTAAGTCAGGTACATGTTTTCCAAGCCTAATTTACCAGACTTTACCTGTTTTCCCCCAGAGGTCTAACTGAACTTGAATTATGCCAATCTTTTAACAATTTATTTGGCCAGAATCAATCACATATTTAACTTTCTTTAGATGCTGCTAATCTGGACACTTTCGCTCTTGCTGGGAGCGGTAGTAGGTAAGACAAAATATTTATATAGTGCTGGAAGAGATTAGCTGCTGAGTGCTTTCAAGAAGGGGTATAATGCCTTCATTATATTCAAGCCACTATGAGGATAAAGAGTAGAGAGAAAAAGACGAATGATTAAGACCACAAACACTCAGAGCAGTGTTGCCGGATAAAAGCTAAGACCAGTTAAATGTGAATTTCAGATAAATAACAAATATTTCAGATAAATAATGAATATATTCTGTATTTATACTAAAAAATATTCACTGTTTATCTGGAACTCAATTTTAACTTGTATTTTTATTTTCTAAATCTAGCAACCCTAGGTTGGAGTCAAGTGTGGGGTTTGAACCCTGGTTCCATCAGTCACAACTATATTACTGTGAGCAAAATTCTTAACCTCTCTGTGCTTCATTATCTTTATCTGCGAAATGGGCATATAATACCACCCCTCTCCTAGGATAACTGTGAGACTTAGGTAAGATTAGTCGTGTAAATCATCTTGCCCAGCACCTGGCACACAACAGATACTACTTCTACTCCTACTAGACCTTTTCTTCCCTGAGAACCCTTTCTTTAAGTTGTTCTTTTATGGGGTAACATACAAACCTAGAGTTGTGTCAAACCATGGATTTTCTGTTTGATTATTTGTGAGTAGCTTCCTCATCACAGGAACCCAGGATGCCCCTCAAACGTAGGTCAGAGAGCTAAATACTCGGCCATGTGGATATATAAAGTTTTGGCATTTGCAGGAAACTTAAGCTCTCCACCTAAAGCCCAAAGCCAGAAGATGGCTACAAGGAGTTGAGAGTTCATCCTCCTTCTACCAAGGCCTGGGGATAAGAGTCTGCTCCTTTCTTGGGCTCCAATGGCCCAAGGAGGACATCTGAGTTGAGAGGCTAAAACAGGCTCCAGTACAGGACTGGACAGAAACACGAGAGGAACGAGGCATCTATGTGGTGGAAATGAGGAGCAGCAGTCTTCTTCAGTGAAGACATTGTCTATTGAAGATATTTTGTGAGTGTGTAGATAAGAAGATGTTTAGGGATATGGAGGAAGAAAATATGCCACAGGATGTAATTTAACCCATACTTTGGCAGAGAGACCATTTAAAAAAAGCATTCTGGTTAAATTCATATCCTTGAAACACTTCTGGGTGATTGCAGGAAGCGAAGTTTGCTTTGAGAGACTTGGCTGCTTCAGCGATGACTCCCCTTGGGCAGGAATTTTGCAAAGACCTCTCAAAATTTTGCCCTGGTCTCCAGAAGAGGTCAACACCCGCTTCCTCCTGTACACTAATGAGAACCCAAACAACTTTCAAGTAAGAGTGCTCATCATTTTCAAAACTAAGTACCATCTGTTTTATGTAATAAAGATACTGAGTTTTAAGTCTTCTAAAGAGAACAAATCAGGCAGGGGAACTTGCACTTTTGTAGACTTTTAGGGCAGCGGGCTTAATTGTTATTTTATGTAAATTGTTATAAAAGTTCGATTAACTTGATATTATTCTTATCCTACATCTTTGATACCATTTAATAAATATTCTAAATTTGAATATTTATAATATAAGTATGTATATAAAATATGTATACACGCATACATATATAATCACCCAAAATATTATATATAATCTCCCAACATATTATATATATAAAACCTATGTATATATAGATTTATATAAAAAAAATATATATAAAACACACACATCCATACACCCACACACACAGAACAACCCTTCCATTGTGTGGAGACTAGCCCCCTACCATCAGTACTATCGCAGGCATGTTATCCCGGGTTGACAACTGCAAAAATGTTATGATGTCTTGAAAGCAGCAACTTGGTGATGATTGCAAATGGCTTGGTTGTAATGGGCGAATCCTTACTCACAAGGATCTCAAGCCCTGGCAGGCTTCTACCTACACCTCCCTCCGTGTACAAACGGTTCTATTGCATACTATCAGAAACTTACATTAAACACTTTTCTCCTCAAAATAGACAATCGTTGCAGATCCATCAACTATTGCGAGCTCCAATTTCAAAACAAGTAGAAAAACCCGCTTTATAATTCACGGATTCATAGACAGTGGAGAAGAAAGCTGGCTGTCTGGTATATGCCAGGTGAGACATGGTCATCTCTTAAGGGGAGGTTGTTTACACGGTGATAATTAACAACAGGGAAGGCACAGGCCCCAACCGATCAGCACAAATGTGGGCCACCATGACACTGGAGGATCCTCTGACCCTGCTGGGCCTGGGGTTCCCAAGGGAGGTCCAGGAAGTGGTAGAGGGTGGAGGGGACCTGGGACAGTCAGGGCAGCAAGGTTGGTAGGCATTTGGTGGCTCTGCATAGTGGTTATGTAATAACTAATACAGAGACATTTCAGAATTTGGCAACAGAGGTTGTACTGATGCAGCATTAGTTGCATTCTCAATTTTATTCAATAGCTTTTAATTTCCATGTGAAGAGCTAAGATAACTCATTTTGCCCAAACTAAGTATTTTCCTTTGCTTTTTCCTTGCTACTCTTTGATCTCCCATGGTAGCAATACCTAGGAAAGCTATGTAGGTTTTCATTTCCGGCTTCTGTTGTTTCAATGGGAGTGATCCTGTTTTCTTTAATTTGCCTTTGGCCATGTGCCCTGGGATAATGAAGATTTAAAAGACAGAAAATCAAAAAGAGCAAATTTCCCTAGTAAGTGCTAATGCTTGAGGGACATGATCATTGATTCATTCATTCATTGAGCTTCTGTGGGCTGCTGAGACCTCATTTCTTCAGAGGTCTCAAGAGGAAAGACACAAAGGTCCTTCTAAATCCATTCAGTGTCAGACCTGTCTATGATTCACAACCACTGCTGCACTGAGTCAGCTGCAGAGTATCCACTGATCCTGAGGACAGTCAAAACAGACAGCTAAGTTTAGAAATCAGCAGTAAAACCATAACTTGTCTTCTAAAATAATTTAAAGCTGATGACTGTTGGAGGGAGGGTAGTAATAGATTTCCATACAACAGTGAAGAAAAAAAAATAAGTGATTCTTAGCTCAAAAGGAATGTAGATTTTTAGATACGTACATACAGTTTATTCCTGAGATCCCAAAAGCAGATGTGTTTTTCTTGCATTTGGTTTGTCTTTGACAACATCGTTGCATTACGATAGAGAAATGAGTGGATTAAACTAGAAGGTTAAAGGTCCTCGATTCCAGTTCGGACTCTCTCTTAGCTAACCATGACATTAGCAAATAGTTTCCCATCTTTGGGTTTATCTATCTGTAAAATGGAATAGTCGGAGATGATTTCTAAGATTGCTCCATTCTTCTCAAATTCTTTTTGGAAAAAAAGTGGGGATATGTGTAAACACACATTCAAACAAACTAAATTCCTGCCAGATCTAACATTCAGGAAACTATCACTGATCCTCATCAAACAAGGCTTCTGGTGGATATCTGGTAGGTTATGCTTTTATGTGAAATAACTCATCTGTGATGTACAATAATACATGTTCATCCAAAAACTCTGATTAGTGTTTCCATCATGGAAAAGCTTACTCATTTACATTCAACATATTTATTTAAGGGGTCCAAACATAGTCTTTCATTTATTTAGTTATTCATTCATTCAGTAAATAGTCATTGAGCACCTACTATGTGACAGGAACTGTTTGAGGCACTGAGGAGACAGTAGTGAGCAAGACAGGCAATGTCCTGGGGTGCTTTCTAGCAAGAGCAATGTAGTCAGATGACATTCATGATGCTCTAATGAGACAACCCATTGTACCACATTTTATGCATATTTTCCCTGAAACATATCTCTAGGCATTTGTTGCAGTAGAAATCCCAAGAATCTAGCTCCCACTATGGCCAAATCTCCAATTTAGAGCCAACATCAAACTTTAAAAGGGATTCAACGGGCCGGCCTGGTGGTGTAGTTAAGTTCTTGCACTCTGCTTCAGCGGCCTGGGGTTCACAGGTTCAAACCCCAGAGGCGGACCTAAACACCACTTATCAAGCCATGCTGTGGTCGCACCCCATATAAAGTAGGGGAAGATGGACATGGATGCTAGCCCAGAGCCAGTCTTCCTCAGCAAACAGAGGAGGATTGGCAACAGATGTTAGCTCAGGGCTAATCTTCCTCACAGAAAAAAAAAAAAGAGAGAAGGGATTCCATATGCATAACAGACTAGAAATTTTGTTCATTGCTTTGAGCTTAAAAGCAAACAAGACATTATATAGGTCAAGGAGGGACTTTATCCTAGTCAAATGTGTTCATTAGTAATTCATAGAGATCCTTAATTATTTACCTATTTATTTGTCTCTTCTACCAGAACCTGTTTACGGTGGAAAGTGTGAACTGTATCTGTGTGGACTGGTCGGGTGGCTCCCGTGCCGGATACACACAGGCATCACAGAACACCCGGATTGTGGGGGCAGAAGTGGCATATCTTATTGGAGTTCTTCAGGTAATTACTTCCAGGTTATATGAAAGCCCAAGCACATTGCTCTCTGGATTCTCTTCCAAAGGAAAAAAAAACACATAATGTTGTAGGTATGATCACTGGTAAAGATAGTTCTGTACTGATATTTGGCTGACCCCTTGTTTGAAAAGAAAAATGCAAAAAAAAATCTAGAATTAAGCTTTACAAATAAAGCTAATTGATATAATGGATTGATTTTAGATCAATACATTAGTTTTTTTTAAGTGGTATTATTCAAGCAACGAGGTAGGTTGTTTCTACTGAATTCTCCCAGTATTTCTTTTAATTTTACCAGTTATTAAACCAATTTGACATGATAAAGTCAAACTCAAGATTAAACTAGTTTTTTGTTTTTGTTTTTTTTAAGAGAAGCACAGTGATGAGCTAACCTGACTTGGTAACTAAAAACACAGAAAATATTAAACTTGAATGTGCTTGAGTAATTGCTTCCATTATTATTTTCTCATCCAAATATTTGCTTCCTCATCTCTAGGTAACATTTCATCATATCCGTCCACAGTTCTCGCTACATAGTAATACAACCAAAGAGAGCCCTACTTCCACCAATTTAAATGTTAAACTCATTGCTATTCTCTATTATAACTGAGAAAAAAATCCATCAAAATCCATTGCTTTGAAGGGGGTAGTATGTCTTCTTAAAACTGAAGTTTTCAGAGGTTCCCCATCTGTGCCCATCATGAGTTTTGCAATATTTGAAAACATTCTGAAGAAGTTTTCTTTCCAACAGTCGTCATTCGGATACTCGCCTTCTGACGTCCACATCATTGGCCATAGCCTGGGTTCTCACGTTGCTGGGGAGGCGGGAAGGAGAACCAACGGGGCTGTTGGACGGATCACAGGTTGGTCAAAACAGTGAAAGCTGAAAAATTGGACTAACTGTAGCCAATATAGTGTCTAAAGGATGAAAATTTGGTGCAGCCTTGTTTTTGACCTGAGGAGACGGGTCCTCACAACTTTCTAATTGGGCCACATTATCAGAAATCAGTGTGTTCTGAGGCCTCATGAATTTTTTATAGATATCAATCTTGGGTTTACCGAACCCTGTTTAATATATAAATAGCTCATGTGACTAAAATGTGAGTTAAGAACATATGGATGCCTTATTCATATCTCCCTATTTCTCTTTGTCAGGCATTCACAAAGACCAGGTTTCAAGAATAGAATAAATACCATAAACAATAGAATAAGTAATAAGTAGAGTTAAACCCGGAGAGCTCAAAAATATATAATTAATTATGTTCTGCTTCAGTAGCAACTGATTATTAGCCCAAACCTCATCAACCACAACCCAGGAGTTGGGAGTGGGGGGCAGATGGTCAAACTGCCCTGGGCTGCCAGATCTGTGTGCTAATAATTAGATTAAAAATATTATTTTACAAACTTCAAACGGATGCATTTGGCCAATGAGGTTCACATGTTAGATATCAGGTCCTAAAACAACCCTGAAACTTTATGAGAAAGACTTTGCTATCCTGGATCTGAGAGATGACTATTTCAAAGAGGTGACTTTCCTTTTCCATCTTCCCATTCAGTCTCCAACCTCCTAATTCTCTTTTTAATGTTTTGGATAAGTTGGTTACATATGGGTTCATAAGGGTGTCTGGAATGCCTATCATTAATTTGCTGGAGAGAACGTTCTTTCCCACAGTCCGTAAATGTTTACGAGAGGCCTGCTCAGCCAGGCATTGTACAAAGTGTGGTCCTGGTGACCATGAAAGCCAAGGTCCTTGCTCTCCCAGGAGTTCACAGTCTAGCGGGAACTCTTTTAGCCTGAACAGCTTCTAGGAGCCCAGTGTCTCCCAGAGTCTGGCTCTTTCCTTGCAACTACTGCTAGCGACTGGGATTGTCCTGGTGACTAAGTATCCATAAATAGAGCCAAATTTCGTGGTTTGAGGAAAATTCACTTCAAGGCAATTAGTAAATTAGAAACAGATTTCCCTTTAGAAAATGGTAAGGTAGGGAAGAACTATCTCATCTCTCTCATGCATAATTCGTGATTACCACCAAAGCTTGCACTCCTGTCTGTAACTAACGAAGAAAGATGAATGTGCAGGTACACTGATAGATATTAACATGACACATCCTATTTACTTTAGGGTTGGATCCAGCTGAACCTTGCTTTGAGGGCACACCCGAATTAGTCCGATTGGATCCCAGTGATGCCCAATTTGTGGATGTAATTCACACAGATGCTGCCCCCATAGTCCCCAACTTGGGTGAGTTCCTCAATTTGTTCTCCTAGAGTGTTTTTGAGTCTATACTTTAGATTGTTTTAGAGTGTTTTAAGTCTATACATTAACATCAACTTTCCAATATTTAAAAAATTTTTCAGGGTTTGGAATGAGCCAAACTGTGGGCCACCTAGATTTCTTTCCAAATGGAGGAAAAGAAATGCCTGGATGTCAAAAGAACATTCTCTCTCAGATCATTGACATAGAGGGGATCTGGGCAGGTAAAGCCATTATGTGCTGAAGAGATTTTCTCAGGGAAAAGTTTGCGTTTTGTTTTGCTAAACTTGCTACATATTTTGGTCTTGTACAGGTCTCACTTTTTCTAAACAAAGGACTT
Source organism: Tapirus indicus (assembly GCA_031878705.1). Taxonomy (NCBI): domain Eukaryota; kingdom Metazoa; phylum Chordata; class Mammalia; order Perissodactyla; family Tapiridae; genus Tapirus; species Tapirus indicus. Next base: position 15,430,224 of record CM062921.1, on the reverse strand, counting down.
TTAATTGTATCCCCAAGATACAGGATTTTCACTGGGAAAAGTGGGCATGAGGAGACTGTGGGAAAGAAAATGTATTTGTAGTCAACTTTTCAAAGAGCTAATTCAGGGAATGCCTCACTAAGTTATATCTTGTGGACCAATCTTTTCCTTTTAAAGTTATTTTTTCATTTCATTTAGCTATGGCAAAACTATTACAATCTTCAACAGTATTTACCTGTAATTGTATCATGGATCATAAATTCACATCATAAATGATTTTGTTCTGTGACCTCCATGAGTTCACACTAATTAGAGAAATCTATTCAACAACTATATTCTAATCATGACATTAACTTGGAAAAATAAAATCTGTCACTGATGTATAATCGTATCTGATTTCAAAGGAACTCGTGACTTTGCGGCCTGTAATCACTTAAGAAGCTACAAGTATTACACTGATAGCATCCTCAATCCTGATGGGTTTTCTGGATTCTCTTGCACCTCTTACAGTGATTTCACTGCAGTAAGTAGCCTCCACCTTGTACCAAAAGAACTTTGTTACCATCACTTCTCATGACTGGTGTGGCTCATGTACATGACATGCATTCAGTGAATGTTACTGTATGACATTATTTATACTTTCAATTATACATACTATTCTAATAGTGATAAGGCATTGGAGAACTTTAGAAAATGGAGAACTTTAGAAAATGTCCCTTGTCTACCTTGTTCTCTATCACTTCTGCATGTAGCAGGTAAATATTCAAACTTATTTTGAAATCATTCTAAGTAAAAATATAGTCTATGAAAATCTGAGCTATGGCTACAGGATGTTGATGAATAACACTTATCTTAAATGCTGACCTTTTAAAACTATTTAATTATGGGCATGTGGATATTTCTGTGCAATCCCATAGTCACCAAGATTTTGTTTTGGTTTTTTTTTCATCTTGTTTGGTATTTTCTAAATATCTGAGTTAGGATCTTTACATGGGATCTTGAATATGACATATCTATTACCTGTTGGGTTTTTTAAATTGCTTTTCCTTTCACTATATTTTTTTCCAAATAAAAGTATATAACCTATGTCATTTAATAAGTAAGATTTCAAGTAACTGTTACTGCACCCCCAGGTCTGTTTTTGCCCACTGCCCAGAAAGCCAAACACTGAGATGACAAGATTGCAACAAAGAGAGAGGGTTTATTAATCACAAGGCAGCCAAGAGAAGAAACGGGAAACTGAATCTCAAATCCACTTCCCCGAAAATAGGGACTCAGGGATATTTATGGGGTAGGGGGCAAGGTGGTCTGAAATGATTGGAGGTGAGGAGAGATGAGGTAATTGAGGATCTGCACAAGTGTAGTCAGGCTTCATGCCTCCTGATAAGATGCATGTCCACAGAATGGCGGTGTTAGCGTGCCCTGAAGGGGGAGTTTTAACCTCTTGACATCAAAAGGTTGCTCATCAGACATATGTCTGCATGGGCCCAGTTGATGGGTTGGTGCTCTCAACTGGCCTGAAGTGGACAAGGGGTTCCAATTCCTGAAAAAAATAGCTCAAACACCCATTAGCATGGTGACCCAGGCTCTGGGGAGATGTTGTCTGTAGGAACCTAGTGGAGTCAGATAGCATATTGCCTAAATAGCACAGTTAACAGTGGGTAATTTTACCATGCAGGTTCAAGTCCTTGCCTTCCATTCTGATAAGTTTCTAGATAAGGCCATGCCCCCCCCCCCCCCCCGCCCCGTTCTTCCTGGTACAGAGAAGATACCTTTACAAATGGAGAATTCCTTTACAAATGTAAATGTCTTAGTAAGACCCTCCCAGATACCCTGAGAAGGTTCTGAGGACAGGCCACCCATCCCAAACTCTTTTGGTCATTTAGTGGGGTGGGGGTCAAAGTGTCTTTCAGGCAGAGATGTATTTTGAGGTGGCCAATTCCGATCCCCCACAGTTACTAGTTGCTTCATCATCAGTGGCTAACTGCCAATATCATAACGTGCCAGGCGATGTCATAATTACCAAGGAGGTATGTGTCAGTGATGACGAGAGAGGATCCGAATCCTGGGTTCACCATCAAGTAGCTGAATGATTTGGGGCAAAATGTTTAATTTCTGTAAGGCCATTTCTTCATTTCTAAATGTAAACAATAGTGGTAGGCTCCATAGGCTATTATGTGTGTATAGAAGGAGGGGTACATATTTTATTCATTGTACAACTAGAATATACCACAAGAACACCCACCTTTCTTTGGTCTAACTTTGTTTTTATCTTCTTCCCAAATGTTTATTCTCTAGGTAATGGGGAAAATGAACAAACAAAGATGATTTAGGTCTCATTCAGTTAAAACTTTGTCTGATTCAATAATATAAACAGTCCTTTTAGGTGACGCTCAGACACTTTTAGAAGAAACAATTTTCAGTTTTGCAGATTTCTCAGCCTTTCTCTCCAAGCTGGTATTGGGGAGGTGATCACGGTGATGATAGTCAGTGTGTGTGTTGGGCAGAGGGGAGGACTTGGGGGTCCGCCTTATGAACGGGTGCAAGGTAGGCATCTGCAGGTGATGTCTGGGCATGTCTCCTCTTCTAGCTCGGGCAATGCCCTCAGAGAGCTTTGGCCATTTCTTCCTGGCTGGCTCAGTCACGCCTTAGCTTTCACTGGACGCAGACCCTAAGAATCGGCCCAGTCCCCATTCGGTCCATTGATCCAGGAGCCCACCACTTGCCTCTACTGTGGGGCAACCTGCCCCTCCATAGTGGGAACTGTGATGTTTGTCCTTGCCCCCCTATTCCTCCCTCTCCCTTCCTTCCTCCAACAGTCCCTTGGCAGAGAAAGAGAGAACATTTTCCTATATGGCAACCATCTTCTCCAGACCCCAACCTCATAGCTAAGCCTTAATGGCCAACTGGGGCATTTCTCTCCACACTGGGAGAATTCTGGGATCAGAATCCTTCAGAACATGTATTCTAAGTAGGAGCTAAAGGAATTGAGAAAAGCCTACCTTTTGAGTCCATTGCCTCCTAATGGGTCCTATTTTGCATATCAGAAGCAGATTATCATCTCCTGTTCTTTCTTCTGCAATCTTTCTAAAATAAATTCTAATCACCTGCAGATAGATGGGTGTCTTGGGACAACTGGGTAATTTAAGAGAGGGCAAAGGAGAAAAGAATAAAATACACATATAAATATATTATAAATTCTCATGTGATTTTTATAATATTTTCGTTAGTATTGTGTTATTTAACAGAAATTGCTGATTTATCATTGCGAATAATGAGATGCATTTTTAACCTTTGTTGAGACACCATTAAAGTCCTCGTTTACCATCAGAACAGAATTGGCTTTAGACTATTCGAATTGCAACAACATGTGAAAAAAGATGGTGCACTATTAAAAGAAAGAGCATCCTCAATTATCATATGTTTGTTTTCTTTAGAACAAGTGCTTCCCCTGTTCAAGTGAAGGCTGCCCACAGATGGGTCATTATGCTGATAGATTTCCTGGGAAAACAAGAGAAGTGAACCAGGTATTTTATCTAAACACTGGTGATGCCAGCAATTTTGCCCGTAAGTCTCTGTTTTATTTGACTTAAATTCTTAATGCTATGTAGTTTATCGTGTCCAGTAAAAATGTGTAAAATTGCTTTTCTATACAAAAGTTTTAAATGTTCCCTCCCCAGCATGAAAATGCAAAGCCAAACTATGGCTACTTCGGATGGCAGAACAGAGTTTGGGGCCTGAACTCTCAATGACACAAAAATAAATTTCTTCCACATTTGATTCTGGTGCTGAATTCGGGAGGCTTCTGCTCCAGCCCCTTCATACTCCATCAAAAGTTTCACTGAGCAAAATTCTGAGGTTTTGTAAAAGCAGATAAGTAACCCAGGAGAGAGATGGCAGAGGTTGTGGGCATGCAAAGGAGTTGACAGATTGAAGAGATATTTAGGATTGTAGACTCCATGGGGGATGGGAATTAGAGGATACCCGGGTGGTGAGGCATGGGGACAGACTCCAGTTTCTTTTCTAGGTAATTGAGGAAGAAAACTATTTGGGTGGGAGTCAATGGGGTTAACTGCATTGTAAAACTAAAGCCAAATATTTCCCCTCTCCAATGGCCCAGGCTCAAAATGGCAAAAACTGGTAGTTCACTATTGACTAAAACCGTAAATTGGTTACAATAAATTAATACATTTCCAATGGCAATGGAATGTTGAGTTGTCGATGTTTAAAATAAATGTGGACTATTTAGAGAAAAAGATGACAGTACTCTAACAAGTGTTAACATATGAAAACGAAGTAAACCATTGAAAATGTCACTTTACTATTTTTCCACTATCTTTTAACATAAACTTATTTTAGCATTCTAGAATAAACAGTTAGGTTAAAAAATTAAAAGCAAAATATATTTTTCATCTCTTGTCTTGAAAACTATTGACTTTGGAAAGATTCTGTGCTTCTCCCCTTCACCAATGCCTGTCCTCCGAACATTTAGATAAAGGAATGTCTATGACTACTTGATTAGAAGAACTACCGATACCATATATAAATTACTCAAAATTCAGCAATAGTGGGATCCAGGTTAGTCTGTTTTCAGTGTGTCTTCTCTACAAGCTGATATTTTGCAATTTTTTTTCTCATGCAGGTTGGAGGTATAAGGTATCCGTCACACTGTCTGGAAAGAAAGTTACAGGATACGTGCTAGTTTCTTTGTTTGGAAGTAAAGGAAACTCGAGGCAGTATGAAATTTTCAAGTGAGTAAAGTATTACTCTAAACTTCTTAGATGTTGGAACACTTCACACGTAGTGTATGTTATGGATATGAGTCAATTCATTACTGTATGGGAGTATAGTACTGCCACATATCGTTAAAAGGAAGAGATTGTTTCAACCTTGCACCTTGATACATTCAAAATTCTGTTTCCAAATAGTTTTCCTGCTATTTCTGAGAAAAAGACTTATGTTTAACTTGATGTGTGGCATCTGATTTATCATCAGTAAAAATTATTCTGCCCACAAAACAACTGGGAAAAGATATCATGATGTCATCATTTATTAATTTCTGGGAGGATTGTGACTAAACATGTTAGAAGTTTTATTAAAGTAAGGATGACTTTAAAGTAGTAAGAGTTACTGATGGGAAATGAACTACTACTGAGGTAGGATATGTCTACATTTATTTAATACATTAGGGTGACAAATATACTATCAATTGTCTTACCAGAGATGCAACATAAGCTGGTTTTAGAAACGTATGTGTATATTTCTATGTATACTTATGTATGTTCATGTATGTTTTTATTAACTTCTCAACATCCAAGGGGCACTCTCACTCCAGATGATACTGTTTCCAATGAGTTTGACTCAGATGTGGAAGTTGGAGATTTGGAGAAGGTTAAATTTCTTTGGTACAACAATGTGATCAACATAACTCTACCCAAAGTAGGAGCATCCAAGATCACAGTGGAAACAAATGATGGACAAGTGTAAGTAATAAAAATCCAAAGAGATTTGAAGTAATAAGTCTCATTTATAATTCTATTTCCACTGAACATTTACTTTTAGTTAACTCTCCTGCAATGGTTCTCCTATACCCCAGCCACAGCTGCTTCCTAATACCTTTTGTTTCTTTAGGAGAAAGTGTAGAACTTTAGGAAAACAACTTTGATAGATTTGTAGGTGCAAGCTGTGTTATCTGATACAAGTTGTGTTAGAATGAGAATCTAGCTTCATGATCCTAAGGTGAAAAGAACGGTTTCATTTAGTAGCTGTTCCTTGTGCTAGGTGTGTGCTTTATATGTGTATCTTTCCCAAACTTCCTGGGTTCGTGAATTGCCACATAAATTATCAGGAAAACACAACATAACCAGGAAATACAAACAGGCTGTTCTGTATCATTGACCCTCTTAGTGAAGACAGAGGTTAACAATAGGTTCTAAACAAGACTGAAATGCGTGTGAGCCAAAGGATATTCACCATAGTGAGCTACCAGAAAAAGTGAGCTGATGATGGTGATCATAACAATAGCATTATTAGCCCAAGTGTTTTGAATATAAAGACAAATTCTGAGGCACACTGCTATGCTTGTTCTGTCACCATGTTATTCCATTCACATAAAAGTCCATTGAGGGGAGGGGCCGCCCGGTGGTGCAGCGGTTTAGTCCGCGCTTGGCAGCCCGGGGTTCGCGAGTTCGGATCCCGGTCGCTCGCCGACGCACTGCCTGTCAGCCACACCGTGGCGGCGTCCCATATAAAGTAGAGGAAGATGGGCACAGATGTTAGCCCAGGGCCAGTCTTCCTCGGCAAAAAAAAAAAAAAGGGGAGGAATGGCAACAGATGTTAGCTCAGGGCTGGTCTTCCCCACAAAAAAAAAAAAAAGTCCATTGAGGGGATTTTGCTTCTGGCAAAGACAGAGCTACAGAGACCAGATTCACCTTCCCAACAGAAACAACAAAAAATTCAGATACAGTGTATGAAATAACAGTTTTCAAGACAGTGGACATTGAGCAACAAAAGAAAGTGATCCCTGAGAGACAAAAATAAACAAGATGGATCCCTTCCATTATCCTAACTTACTGCCTGGACAGATTTCCCAAGATGTCACACAAGGAGGAAAAATTCAGGCAGAGCCCACTAGTTTTCCTGAGTTGAAGAGCCAGAGCTAGGAATCCAGAAAATCCAAGGCAACTAGATTTGACAGAACAGAGCACCAGAGAGGAGAGCTACAGAGAGAGAATCTCAGAGATCTGGAAATTTCTCTTGAATATTCAACAGAGTACTGATCAGCACATATGTGTGAGGAAACTGGCCCAGGCCAGGGAACTATCCACCTGAAAGGATTAGAGAAAACAGTGCCCAGGACTCTTGCAGGGCTGGGAATAGGCACTATTTCCACCAATCAGACTGCAAAAGCTCATAATTCAAGAAACACTGGGTAGAGTATTTAAGAAGGTCTTCCCTCAGTAGTGGGAAATTATTAGCCTAAATTGAGCAAGACTTGAAAGGATCAAACTGTTTCCAAATAGCATAACTGCACCCAGAACACAGCTCAAGAAAATTTATAAGAATACAAACTTACCCAGCAGCTAACAGGCTACAATCCACAATATATGACATGAAATGAAAGTTGTCCAGGTATACAAAGAAGCAGGACCACATAACCTATAAAGAAGAGACTAATCAATCCATTAAAACCAGAACTGACACAAATGTTAGAATAGCAGACACAGACATTAAAATAGTAATTTAACCTGTATTCTGTTAGTTCAAAAAGTCAACAGAGTCATGGCATATGTAGAAAAAAGACCCAGCTTGAATTTCTAGAGATGAGAACTATAGTATCTGAAATGAAAAATACACTGGATGCAATTAACAGCAGAGTAGGTATTGCAGAAGAAAAGAGAAGTGTATTTGAGGACATTATAGAAACTATCCAAAATGAAACAGAGAGAGAAAAAAGAATTTTAAAACTGAAAAGAACAATTCCCAGTGAGCTGGGAAATAACTTTAAGAAGACTTCTCATTGAAGACCACAAAGGAGGAGACACTGAAAAAAGTATCTGAAGAAATAATGGCTCCAAAATTTTGAAACTTTGTGGAAACTATAAACCAACAAATCCAAGTGATATCACAAGAAACATGGAGAAAACTACACCAACACACAGCAAAATCAAATTGCTCACACTCCTTTATAAAGAGAAAATCTTAAAAGCAGAGAAAAAATACACATTACATATAAAGGAATAAAGGTAATAATTACTGCAGATTTCTCATTAGAAACGAAGCAAGCAAGAAGACAGTGGAACAACATCTTTGTTGTTCTAGACAATCCAAACGAGACTATGGTGAATTCTAGACAATTCAAACTAGACTTAGTGATAGCAGATCAGTGCTTGCCTGGGGAGAGGGGAGCAGGGAAGGAGAGATTACAAAGGAGCAGGGGGAACATTTTGGATTGATGGATATGTTTACTATCTTGATTGTGGTGATGGCAGATGGGTACTGTTATTATCTCTGTTTTACAGATAACTAAATGAAGGCTCAATGCCAGAACTCAAATGCAGGACACTGACTCCAGCAAATTCTTAACTACTACAAAGCAAATTCAGTTCACCTTTATTCATATGTAGATATCATGTGTCCTTCATTTCTTGAGTCTCTTATTAATATTCGTTTTTAACATTTAATTTTCCATTTGCAAGTCTGCCAGCCATTAGACCACAGGGAGGGAAGTGAAGATGGAGAGAAAAGAGCATTTTCTGAGCACTTTTTATGTGCCAGGCCCATTACATATGCTACTATACCTTATCAAAGAAAATCAGCTCCAAAGCATCCGAAGTGTTGTTCAGTCTTAATGACTAAAATTAGTCGTCTCGGTACAGCTATTGATGTAAAATCAGAATGCCTTGCCATGTCACACCAGGACCTCAGAATTTTTACTCTGGCTCATTTCTTGTCATGATGCTGACCCTACTCTTCCTCAGTCGTGTTGGTTGACAATGTGCCAAGTGTTAGTAGGTGCTTTGGGGACATGACAAATCAGCCCTCCCTGTCCCTTGGTGTGTCCACTGAGACCTCCTCTCTATACAATTGCACAGTCATGAAAGAAATAACTGGGGAAGGAGAATTCAGTCCTTTACACAGAGGAGGTTTTCCTTTGGCCATTGTCTGCTCTTGGGCACAAGGGGTGGCTCTCAGACCGAGTGGAGAGCAGAGGCTGTCCTCTTGCTCAACACACCAGGCGTGTGCCAGGAAGAGTTGACTTTATGTTGTTTTCTTTCTGCAGGTTCAACTTCTGTAGTGAAGAAACCGTGAGGGAAGATGTTCTTCTCACTCTTACTGCGTGTTAGAACTGCTGACATGTGACCTTTGAATCATTGCTAATAAAATCGACTGGTGAAGGGATCCATTCCTGTCTTTGTCATCATGTCCACTATTTCCAATGAAACTTTTCGATAAGGTGATTAAAATCCAAAATTTGGAGTTGGTCTGAAAAACCACAAATAACTGTTGAATTTGGCTACATATTATGCAATTTGAGCTTGGGAATACTGTTTACTTGCTACTGGCAGCATGTCCATTACTACTGTTACTGATGTCATTCTGATCAGTTAAGTCAGACTTCCAGGTCCAAAATGCCCCCTTCTTGGTGGGCACATGTGGCAAGTACTCCCCTTTGCTGCTGTTTCCATCATCTTGAAGTTCTGTGTCTGCTCCTCCTCAGACATCTCAGGAGAGATGACACATAAGGACTGGACAAGGACTGGACAAGGACTGCCATATCGGATGCTTACTAACTGGTCCCCTTTCTCCCAGGGGGGTCCCCGCAAGCCCCTCTCCTCTCTGCAACCTCTTTGACCTTCTAAAGCACAAATCAAAGATCCTCCCAATGGTTTCCCGGATAAAATCCACATTCCTTTGTGAGCCTTGCAAGGCCCCTCTTGGTCTGGTTTTGACCCAGTACTCCAGCAGCATCTCTCACCACATTCCTTCTGGGACTCTACATTCTGACACATCCTGACCTCAAAAGGGCCTCAATCTTGGCTGCTGTTGGACCTTTGTGCAAACTCGGCCCCTGCCTAGGATGTTCTTTGCCCCTCTTCCTCTCTGTTTAACTCCTACTGGTTCTTAATCTCTGTGTAGACATCATTTCTTCCAGGAAGGCTTTCTTTGCTTCCATTACCCACATCCCCTAAGGCTGGCGTAGACTACCTCACTACATTCCCCCTGCACTCAGGACTCCCTCCATCTCACCACTTACCTCTCCATGTTATCATTGCTTGTTTACTTGCCTGTATATCTCATTTGTAAACTGCTACAGGGTGTACATGTTCTATGTGCCTGGCACATAGTAGGAGAGCAAGTAAATATTTTTGAAAGAAAATATGGAACAAATGAATGACTTCACTAGAGTCAAATATTTAGAATTAGGCCATGTCCAAACAATGATATCCTAAGAGAGAAAGTTATGTCTGTGCTAGGTCTTAGAAGATGGGTGGGATTTGCCGAGGACATGGTGGAAGGGCACTCCAGAGAGGGAACAGCATAAGAAAAGGCACAGAGGTATGAAAACATGAGAAAGTGAAAACACTCTTCATTCTATGTTTCACCAAAGTATATGCAAGTTTGTCAACACATGAAGACTCGTTCTAAGGACAAGTAATCTGTATGAATTAGGATGCTTTCATGTGCATGAATCAAAAGCTCTAACTCAAAATGACTTAAACAACAAAGAAATGTGTTGGCTCACATGATTGGAAAGTCCATAGGTAGGGGAGGCTTCAGGTTTTGTTGATCCAGCAACTCAGTGACCTCTTCAAGAGCCATTTTCTTTCTGTCCCCATGCTCTGTTGTCTGTGGTGATGGTTTTATGCCAAGGTTGGCTCCCCTCCCCGTTGAAGGACACCCATCTACCACAATTGGGGCTGTAGACGTCCTCTTTCACATCCAGTAAGAGAGAGAAAGCACATCTCCCTCCCAATCTTTCCAAATGAAACACCTGAGATTCCTGTTGATTGGCCTGTGGCCTGGGAAGTGGAATGTGCTGATTGACTTAAGCCAGTGAGGGCCCACTCCTGGACGGAGGATGAGGCCAGCATCTGCAACGTACGTGGACCATGTAGAGGAGGAGTGAATATCTGAATGAAGGGAGTCGTCAGGGACTCCTGGGACTTTGGCCAGAGCAACTGGAAGGACAGAGATACCATTGACTGCAATGGACAAGCCTTTGGGAGAGACAGGTTTGAGGAGGAAGCTCAGTTTTAGTCACAACAAATTTGAGATGTTCATCAGACACCCACCTGCCAATGTCAAGTAGGCTGTTGGATATATGAGCACGGAGTTGAGGGTAGAAGTCTGGGTTAGACGTGTAAACTTTGGCATCTTCAGTGTATAGATGGCATTTTTTAAAGCCCGGCATCTCTCTATAAGGGGATTAACACATTGCTTATTAGGTGTTGAGTGCTTAATAAATGTTTACCGTTATAGTTACTGTGAATACCTCATGAACTAGCCTGTAGCATACTAGTAAGGATGAATAATGAATAATAAAATAAATTAATAAAGGAATATCTGCAAAGTTACTCATGTAATAAGATGGAAGAAAGGGGTTTAAAAGAATTTGATGAAAAAAATACATCTTTTAAAAACCCTTTTGTTAAGAAGGATATCCACTTTCACTGTACTGAAGCAGTTGACATGTTGCTTTGTTTTAAATGAACTGTTTACACAGATTATTTACCTGTTTCTGAACTCAGTAAATGTTTTGGGAAATATTCGTATTTCTAGAGCCCCAAATCAAATGTTTTCTTCCCTTGAGGCAGGGACTCCATGTCAGTTTGAAAGGATGGGCCAGTCCATGTATAAAGGACCCCTTTCAGCACGTGATATTTAACCTGTTTCTTGCTGGAGTTTATTTCTTTTTTTCCAAGAAAATGGATGTTAAGAGCCAATTGCATTAGACTCTGTGGTTCAGCCTGCTCCTCTGAGAGGGACTTTCAGAAGGCCACTGACTGCTGACTCCATGTTTTTGTCTTTTCTAACACATGCTTTTTGCTTCGAGTGTGCAGCCACTAGTCTAAGTGCTTTATCCATATTTATTCACTGGATTCTGACAATAGTCTATAAGCCAGATTCTTTTACCACCCCCATTTCCAGATCAAACAGCTAAGGCACAGAGAGCTTTTTTAACTTGTCCAAGGTCCCAGGCGATTTACTGGTGGACCTGGGTTTTCCCCAGGACATCGTGAAGTAAAATGTTTCAGTTTTGGTTTTAAATCAATCCCTTTGGTAAGCACATGGAGGGCAAGTCCTAATCATTTCCTGATCTGACTGCTGCTCAAGTTGGCCTGGAATTTCCCAGCCCTCTGGGACTCTAAAGGCTGAGGGCTGTTCTGGAAATGCCCATGTCCCCTGCAGAGGGTGCCGACTTTTGGGCCTAATGCTCCCCGCCTGGTACCAGGTCTGTTTGACCTGTGATTTTGGAATCACAGGAATGGGGGGTGCGGGAGTGTGAAGATCTGTGACCACTTTCCGAATCCACCTGTCACTGTCTCTAACCTGTTTCTCCAACTCCTGGGAGCCTGGAGCTGGGGAAGGAACAAGTCAGGAGTCAGGAGGGTTTTCACAGTGATGGGTCAGCCCAGGCTCCAGTCTCTGGCCTTCTTATACTGCCTTTTCCTCCCCGCTGTCATCGGAAGTGAGGGTGCCTTTCTGCTTTACTTGCTTTTTTTTTTTTTCTTTGGTGAGGAAGCCCAGCCCTGAGCTAACATCCGTTGCTAATCCTCCTCTTTTTGCTGAGGAAGACTGGCCCTGGGCTAACATCCGTGCCCATCTTCCTCTACTTTATATGGGACGCCGCCACGGCATGGCTGACAGGCGGTGCGTCGGCGGGCGCTCGGGATCCGAACTCGTGAACCCCGGGCTGCCAAGCGCGGACTCAACCGCTGCGCCACCGGGCGGCCCCTGCTTTACTTGCTTTTGACTTTTGGGGAGCAAAGTGCTCCGTGGCAGCTTGTTCTTCAACTCTGAATGTCCTTGAAGACAGAGCTTCTTACCGTAAAACAACACAACAGTCCTGATCAGATTTTCTGAGCAGGAAATCCAGTCTCCACAGTCATCATTCGCTCTTGAAAACATATGAGGATCATCTCTTCATTATTTCAAGGTGTGATAAACACAAACAATACCTTTAAAGAAATCCCCTGTCTACTGTGCAAATTAAGTGGAGTCAGCTGATTTAGGATTATGTTATTACTGCAGAACCACACACGTCTTGCAGTCGCTGCCCAGCTCACAACTTCGCCTCCATCTTTGGCGGCACAGGAGTGGGTCTCCTCTGCCAGGCCAACCCAATAGGACCCACTCCCATTGCTAGTTAATTCAAGGACAGGTCCTGACCCAACCAGGCCAATCACTTGGTTATTAAGAATTCTGAGCTGAGATGCACAAACCCAGAAGTCTCTGCAGCGGAATCAGGTCCAAGGCAGAGGGGATCTGAGGACAGCCAAGGTCTCCAGGGTGGTCCCACTTCTTGGGTTTCCCTGCATCTCATGGTTCAACAATTTTGTGGATTCCATGAGATGCCTCAATATCTTTTTAATAAATCTCTCTCTTTTTTAAAAAATTTACCTTTTCAGAATTGATTTCTGTTGCTTGCAACCAAAAGAACCATAACTAACATACCTCTAAAACGTTACTTGCTTAAATAGCTAATGGTCTCTACTTCCCTGTTACCATCAGAGGTGAAGATGGGGAAATAGCCAACATGCACATAGACATGTTAAATGTACATATCTTTTGTTCCTTAAATTACATTTGCAGGAATTTATCTCACAGTTACACTATCCATGTGGAAAGTGGCAAATGTATAAGAATATCCATTAAGGCATTTTTTTTTTTTTTTGTGAGGAAGACCAGCCCTGAGCTAACATCTGTAGCTAATCCTCCTCTTTTTGCTGAGGAAGACTGGCCCTGGGCTAACATCCGTGCCCATCTTCCTCCACTTTATATGGGACGCCGCCACGGCGTGGCTGACAAGCAGTGCGTCGGCGGGCGCCCGGGATCCGAACCGGCGAACCCTGGGCTGCCAAGCGCGGACTAAGCCACTGCGCCACCGGGCCGGCCCCAAGGCATTGTTTTTAATAATAAAATATTGAAAACAACCAAATATTCACCAATAGAGGACTGATTAAATAAACATCCAAATACCAGAATACTGTGAAGCTGGTAGAAGGATTGGAACACATCTATGTACGATGATAAGGAACGATTTCCAAGACATTTAGTTAATTTTTTAAAATCAGGTTGCAAAATACTGTGTATTTAATAAATATATATACATATATATACATAATGCATACAATATCTTTGGAAGGACACACAAGGAACTGGTAAAGGAAAATTTTTAACTTTGCATTTTATCGAGTGTTTAAGGGCATGTATTACCTATTTACAAACATGAGTGAAATAAAATTATTTTTAGAAAAATAAACTACCCCCTGAACGCCCATGCCTGTACCCTCAAGTGTCTGGAGTCCACACTCTCTCACCACCAGACCCGAGTGGCTGCTGGAGACAGGACCATCCTTTCCTGCCTGGAGGATGTCCACATCAGCTCTGATCCCCTTAGGCGGTTTCCACCATTGAGCCCCCGAGGCAGGGGTCGTTCCCTTGGGGTGAGCATGGAGTCCACAGATGACCTTGGCACTGAGGTGCGCTGAAGGGGAAATAGACATGGCAGTCTGACACCTGGGCACACTGTGACAGATCGTGGGATTGTGTCTCCTAAATCTAACTGATGCTCACATTCTCCCTGCTTCTCTGAAGAATGACATCTCTTTCTTTCCCCTCCTTAAAACCGTGCCCTCTCACCTTTCCCAGCCCTGAAATTCACTGAGAATAAGGATAAAATGTCTAACCCAAGAACTCCATTCACGTGTACCTTCATCCTCTCATTAATTGATGACCACTTTAGTGCCAGGCACCCTTCCAGAAGCGGGGGGTAGAACACTGACCAGTACAGACGTGGTCTCTGTCCTCATGGAATGCATTCTAGGTGGGAAAAGCATGACTGCAAATAAATAAACAGATAAAAAAGAGAGAGAGTTATAACCTGTGACAAGTGAGCTGAACGAAACAAACAAGGTGCTAAGGAATGGGGATCTGGGGTCGGGTGGGAGGCTGGTGGTGGAAGGACTTCAGGGCTGGTCAGGGGTGACCTCACAGAAGAGCTGACATTTAAACAAATTGAAGGACAAGAAGGAGCCAGCCCAGTGGAGGTCTAGGGAAGAGAGTCTCAGGCCATGGGAACAGTAAGTGCAAAGGCCCCAGTTTGGGAAAGGACTTGGCATGTTTGAGGGAGGCCAGTGTGGTCATGGAGGAGGGCCAAGTGGACAGCAGGAAGAGAAGAGGTCTGAGAGGCGGACATGGTCGTCTGACATGCCTACCAACCAAGTTACCTACTTGTCCACCATTAGATTATCAGGAATCTCTTCCTGTGTCAATGCTGCAATGTCAAAGAAAAGCATAAATGCCTTTGACTTCACCACAGTCTTTGTGACATGCTCCAGGACCCTCCTAGGCCACATGGGCAGACTTCCAAAGCTTAAATACAACATCACTGAGGTCAACCAGATGGCTCAGGCCTGGCCGTTTAGGGGAAAATTTACTTTTTATTTCAGTAAATATCTCTCTTATTCTATGTGGTTGACACTCAACAAATCTTGTTGATAACTTGCTCAGAATAACTGAATATTCAACGGCTCATTTCACTCTGTATAGTCTGGATTCAAATCCCATATCAGCACTCATTAGCTGTGTGATTTTATAGACAATTTCCTTATCTCTCTGTGCCTCAGTTTCCTCAGCTGTAAAGGGAGGCATAAAATGGTCCCTACCTCATGATATTGTTGTAAGACTTCAGTTAGGTAATACATGTAAAGTGCTGGAAACTCTGCATATAAGAAGCCTCAATAACTGTTGGCGGCTGGTCTTTATTACTCCGGTGGAAGTCCTTTCATTTTAGTAATAGGAGAGCCCCTATGCTTGTACCCCAGAGTTTGGTCTCTAGGGGGAGTGTAAACTTTGACATCGAGGCATACTTAACTTGAGAGTGGGGTACATGCAGGCTTATCCACTTGATGTGTGAACTGGCTGAACTGCTCACAGATGTGTGGGTCTGTGGGTAATTCATGACAGCCTCACAGGGGCCAAGTCTTGTAAGACAGGTGTGCAAACTTCAGAGGGTCTGGGGAAACTCAACAGATGTGATGTGGTCTGGTGACGTGGGCTTTTAGGGGCTCCTGAACCCAGCTATTCAAAATTATAGTGAGATAATATAATAATTCCTGCTTTTTTTAAACCATTGTGTTTTGGGTTGGTTCATTACGTGGAAATAAGTAACTGGAACAGGTAGTCAATGGGGGACTGTGGTCAGAGGCTATTGTAACGGCTGTTGACTCTGTCTCCAAAGCTCGTGTACTTGGGTTTTACTAGACTGCCAGAGGAGATACAGAGATAGAGACTGAGACAGAGACAGAGAGACAGAGAGGAGGTTTTCTTAATCAGACACCTCCCACTACTTTCAGCTATTTGGGGGCATTTCCATCTATTATACGTGAAAAAACCTACACTACATTATTAGAGTTTGCTACTGTCTCCTTATTGGGACTTCTAAATTTGTTGGTGATGAAATAGAAAATTGGGAAATGGGGCCCATGCAGCTCACAACTACCTGCACAGGTACATAGAAACAAAGGTAGAGACTTCTTATACTCTTTTAATCAGGCATTTTTCGTCTTCCCAGATTTGTGGGGAATTAGACCACCACTATTAAGCCTGTTTTGTGTATTTGGGTAGATTAAAATGTTAGTGCACACAGAATGTTCTACTATCACCTGCTGTTTCTTTGAAGCAGCGTCCCAACGATGAGGCTCGAGTGCAGAAAAACAGCCTGGACACTTGATCCAGAGGGAGGGGATGCCTGGACCATCCGACAGGGTAAGTCACCTTTGCCATCCTCCCACCAGCTGTGAAGGGTAGGCGAGGCAAATAGCCTTGGATTCTGGAGAGTCTTCACTCATTGCTCTGGTATCGCGTGGTGAGCCTGAGAATGTCGGAATTTATTGTAGATGGTGAACATCGGGACAATCGCACTTTTCCTGCTGGGAGCAGCCAAAGGTAAGAAATATCACACCTGCCCCTTGGGAAGGGCGTAAACCCAACATGTCAACACTGGCCAGATAAAGCCTTAGCCATGGCAGGGTGGATCCATACAACTCCGAGGTTCCAGAGAGAGGCAGGTGGGGCTGACACTCTTCCTAGGAGAGGAGGTAGTTTGGGGGGGACCCACATCAGGGCATCTCCCCACCAGACAGCCTTCATGCCTGGGGTGCGCTAGGCCAGACTCTTCTAGGTAAAGCATTAAACACCTGCCTGGGTTAACACATAGACTTATCAGTGCCCGTTATCACGTTAGTCAAATAAATATATCTAAAGAGCTAGGGATGGGACACAGAACTTTTAAGTTTTGATGGTGGTTCTAAGCAGAGGCACCATTGGCGACTCTGTGGGATTCAATGGGACTGGTCCCAGATCAGAAGGTGGGCACTGGGGACAAGAAGAGAGTGGCTGGGGTAGAGGAGGGGTGTCTGCATGGTCATCAGACTGTCCCAAGGCAGGCAAATGACCGAGCCTGAGCAGCAGTGATGTCCCGGATCCCAGCCTCGGGAGCTAACTCTTGAGCACAGTCATCCTTTCTCTCTTGGAAAAGAAATTTGCTGTGATCACGTCGGGTGCTTTTCTGACTCTGTGTCCTGGGCTGGGACGGCAATCAGGCCCCTGAAAGTTCTCCCCTGGAGCCCCGAGAAGATCGGCAGCTGCTTCCTGCTCTACACCAACAAGAACCCCAATACCTTTCAAGTGAGACCGCTGTCATTTCAATGTCATAGTAACTGGGTGAGGGGCTGTGCCCAGCCTGCAGCCCAGGAGTTCCTTATCTCTGTGGCCCCCTCCTCCACCACACCCTGCCTCACCCCAACCCTTCAGCTGCCCCCCAAGCCGAGCCAGACCTGGACAGAGTAGGTCTTCAGTGAAATGTTGGCTTGAGTGAATGAATGGTTCGCATTTGCCAGAACCTCTAGCTGGCTATGTAATTCTGGTCTGTGGTGAAGAACTCACCATCTAACAAGAACCCTACGGAAGGTGAGACTGTGAGCCACAATCCACCCCAGTGGAGGTAGAGATTCTGACTTGGAGAGATGGGGCAGGGAAAGGGAGTTCAGGGTGGGCTTCCTGGAAGAGATGGCTTTTATGCTAAGCGTTGAGAGGTCACGGTATTGAGACAGGCAAAGAAGGGGAAGGGAGAGGCAATCCTGAGGGGCTGGGCTGCAAAAACATGCAACTCCTCTGCCTTTGTCACAGAGTCTCCTTCCCTCTGATCCATCAACGGTTGAGGCATCAAATTTTCAAGCGGAGAAGAAGACTCGGTTCATCGTCCATGGCTTCACAGACAAGGGAGATGAGAGCTGGCTGCTGGATATGTGCAAGGTAGAGGCTGGCTCCAATCCCCAGGGCAGGCTTTGTGGGCCGCTGCCATTGCTTCCTGCTAATGTCACTGCTTCCCTTTTAGCAATCACAATAAATGAGCTCAGGAACAGGAAATCCTTACACATTAGGGACTGTTATGCAATTAAAATGCCTCTCCTCACAAAAATAAGAATTCCCTGCCACATTTCTGGACTACATCTGTAGCCTGAAACTTTGTATTTCTGTAAATGAGGGATCATGTTCTTTTTGTTCGTCTTTCCCACATCACTGAGAGTCAGAGATGTTGCTATGACCATTTATTTGAGATATGGGAAACTAAGACTGACTGGATGACAAAAATGGCAGAAAAGAAATTGCCAAATCTGTATGTCACATGGCATCTGTTGGTTAGAAAGACAGACAACAGAAGAGCACACACATATGCATGCACACACAGACACATGTGCACACAGACACACAAGTACACAGTCACACACACACACAGATAACACACCCTCATCCTCTCTGTGTGCACACTGATTCAATCTATTCTCCTGACACCGAAGCATCTACCCGGCAGCCCGTCTCTCCCACGCACGCATCAATGACTCCAACTCTAACATCAACAGGAAAAGTTATAAACCCAGAAAATTAAAGTCCTTCTGCATTTGTCCTTGGTTTAGCAGGCTTTTAACTCTTGGTACCTCTTCTGTCCCTTTCATTAGTAACTATCTTAATGGATAAGCTGTAAGACATAGTTTATACCCCAAATTCTCCAGGTTTGGAAGAGATTCCTCAAGGTTGCTTTAAAAATAAAAATCCTGAGAAAACAACTCTTAGCATCTCTGCGTGTGATCACACATATTAATATCAGATATATGAAAAGTTTCCAAGTGGATTTTAAATATATAGTACCATTTTAACTCCAGCTGGTCATACGTACAGCCTAGCAGGACTTGTGAGGATACATCAGTTCCTTTGACATCCAGGAAAAGGTTTTCCTTTAAAAATTCTTCCATCACTTTTAAATCAGGGCAGTTTTATTTTTCAAATATCTTCAGTGTGTATTTCCCCCATGAAATATTATGCTATTCTGACTGTAAAAATAGTGACGTTTCCCTCCCACCTTAAAACTTAGTAAATGCCCGGGAGCTGGGGTGAAGGCAAGCCCTTCAGTAACTGGCAGCATTGCCAAGAGGATGAAAGGACCCCTAGAGGGCAAGTCTACAAGGTCGTTTAGACCCTGGCTCCAGAGATTGCACTTGAGACCTTTCCTTTTCAAGATAGAGCTTTTTAAATGATGCAATTGTTTCCTCCAACCTAATCAACCTTATAGAATTTGGTTGAAGAAAACCAGAGAGTGGCCAGCTTTTAATCTGCAAGCTAGAGAGGGAATCAGTTTGCCTTTCTCGTAGCATTCACCCTGAGAGATGACTCCTAATGGATAATAGGATTCCTAACAGAGTCTACTTTATCTCGGCACCCCAACTAGAGAAAGAACGGCCAGTAGTAACTGTTGGCGACCATTTCTGAGCTCTGGTTGGATGTCGTTTCACGTGCCCCTGATAACACCCTGGTGCCTCTCCAGCATCAGAACATGTTCAAGGTGGAGGAGGTGACCTGCATCTGCGTGGACTGGAAGAAAGGTTCCCAAACTACCTACATGCAGGCCGCCAGCAACGTGCAGGTGGTGGGCGCCCAGGTGGCCCAGATGCTCTCGGTGAGTCGGGCGGCTGGGCTGCCGAGGAGGCCAACAGCGCCCATGGGTCTCTGTTGAGTAAAGACACAGCTGGGAGTTACCTATTTAAAGAAGAAATAGAAAGAATTGATATTTCTCTCAGAGTCCTACTTCTAAAACTCTGAAGTTCACCTTAGTAATGACACACCAGTGAAAGGAAAAACAATAATAGCTAAGAATTGCGGGGGGGCTTTTGTTATCATCTTCAGTCGACAGATAAGAAAACTGAGGCCCAGGAAGGTTAATCAGTTTACCCAAAAGTCAGAGAGCAGGTGAATACAAGAGTTGTCCTTTGTGCCCAATAATGTCTATCTCCAGGGGATCCCCCACTGCTCCAGGTGGTCTCTGTCCAGCAGGAGCGAAATAGAACCACAGGGCAGCACGTGCAATGGGCACTCCCCAGCTCTGTTGGCCTGGAGCACCTGCTGATGTCGGGGAATTTCTCATGCCACAATCAATTCAGCTGTTGATTCCTGCCCTGCTCTTTCATTTTAGCTAATTCTTTAAGGCTTTAATTCTTTCAGTTAAGTCACTAATTCTTTATGACCATTTTCCTTATCAGAAAAATGCCCTGGTCATTTCTGGTTTATGGTTAAAGGGTCTAAAAAAGAACCCATTGGTTCTAACTACTTCTGCTCCCTGCAGAAATCAAAACCCCTGGTGTTTGTACTGGAACTCTAGAGACCAATAAATGACTACATGTGGGTGAACATCTTTGAGACCAACATGTGTGAACCCCTTGTAGCTCTATGTCATTTTCTTGTTCATCCAATATTTTGGAGGAACACAGAGTGCACGGTGTCAGGAGCTGTGGTAGGAGGTAAAGAGGAGGGATGAGGTCCCAGGCCTTGGAGGAGCTTCCAGTGAAGACTTGCAATGACAGCAGAGTATGATCAGGGTTCTGATGGGGGTTGGAGTGCAGGGCTTCATGGGAGCACATGGGGGCAGCTGATCCACATGGGGCGGAGGGGGGGCTGGATGGCTAGGCTGTGTCAACGGGAGCTGGGCAAGTGGTTGGGGGATGGACAACAACAGAAGAGAAGTCCAACCAGGCCCAGAGGTGAGAGAATAGGATGTCCATGAGGGGCCAACAGTTCCACAAAGGGTTTGGTTAGAGAAGAGTCTAGAAAAACAGATGTGAAGTCAGGAAAGCTCTGAGGCTCTCTTAATGAGTTTGGGCTTGATCCTAAGGACAGCGGGAGCCATGGAAGGTTTTCAGCAGAGGAGTAAGAACATTAGTTCTGCATGTTAAAAAACCACAGTATGAAAATGTCCTGAATACACAATCTTCCCTCTCCAGGCCAACTACAGCTGCTCCCCTTCCCAAGTCCATCTCATCAGCCACGGCCTGGGAGCCCATGTGGCTGGAGAGGCAGGGAGCAGGACTCCAGGGTTGGGTAGGATTACAGGTAGGCTCTAGGGGCAGAGCCCCAGGTTTGGTCCCCAGTAACCCCACAACGTGGTACAAGACTGCAGCCCAGCTCGGAGCTGGCCCGAAGGAGACTGCCCCCTTGGCTGTGGCAGAGCTGGTTGGAGCCTGCACAGGACATTTTAGGAAGTCCCCAAGAAGCCCATCTTTGTGGCAGAGGAGGTGGTGGCTTCATTCTCCTTTGCTTCCCTTTGCTTCTTCCACCTCTGTCCCCATCTTTTCTCTCTAGATCTGAGTTTTCTGGAAGTGTGGGTGGCTCAGTGGACTAGGCACCCAGCAAAATGCAGAGTAAGGCTGGTGTGACCATGAGTAAACACAACTAAGAAGGGTCCATACTGTCATTCCTCTCCCCTTCTCTTTGAAGTCAAGAGCAGAGTAGAATATGAAAATTATGCTCCCATTGCCTCTGTTGGTGGAAGAGACCCAGCCACCGTCACACCAAAATCATCCTTTAACCCAAGAAAAGCCTTTAAATTATAACAGTAACAACAAAATATATCTATACAGTATAATCATAATAATGCTAACATAATTATTATCGTAAGCATAATGTGCCTACTTATCCCAAATATTGTGCAAAGTGCTTTACATTTTCTCATTCACTCCTCAGAACTGAAGAAACAGGCTCAGGGAAGCAAATACCTTGCCCAAGGTCACACAGCTAATCAGTGATGGAACTGAGCTTGAAACCCAGTTCTGCTGTCACTTGACTCTCCCTTGAAGAACTCTCCCTTTCATTGTCAATAGACAATTATATTCATGGCTTTTCAGTGCTCCGATCAAATCTTCAAAACCCTGTTGAGAAATCCAGGAGGGCTCCAAGAAGGAAATATAGTCAGGAGGAAACAGTAATAATTAATATTTTACTTACACACCTATGACGATGTGTCAGGCACAGTGCAAAATGCTACATATATTATCTCATTTAATCTTATAATAACCATATTGTTACTCCCGTTTTATAAATGGGGAAACTGAGGCACAACAAGTGTCGAGTGATTCGCCCAAGGTCATGCAATTGTCTAAGAAATAGCCTAGTAGGGATTTGGACCTGGGCAGCCTGGTCCCAGCATCCGTGTTCTTAATTATTATACCATACTACTTTGCCCCTTTTTTCTTCAAACTTGGGAAGAGAAAGAGAATATTGAAGAAGAAAGATATATGAGTAAAGAGGAGACTCTTATATGGGACAAAGAAGTCCTCGCTCAAACAAAATCTAAGTTTCTTTGCCCCCTGCCCGTCTCTATCCACGCCACTGGAGCCCTCCTGTAATGAGCAACACTGAGATTCCATGTCCCCCACTCAATACGCAGGGCCATGGAACTGCACAGGTCCAGGGTATGGTGTCCCTTGAATTTGTGCAATGCACACCCTGGGCAACTGGACACCTCAATCCTGCTGGCACCTACAGCCAGGCCTAGTTTCGGCAGCACTGGCCATCTCGTTTAGGGTTGGATCCCACAGAAGCAAGTTTCCAGGGTACTCCTGAAGAGGTTCGACTCAATCCATCTGACACTGACTTTGTTGATGTGATTCACACAGATGCAGCTCCTCTGATCCCATTCATGGGTGAGCCCCATGATGCTCCAGCTGTGAGCATGTGCGATTGTGTTTTAACCAGGAAAGCCCTGCCTTATGAAAACCTCATTGCTCTTTCCTACGTTTTAGGTTTTGGAACAAACCAACAGGTGGGTCACCTTGACTTTTTCCCAAATGGAGGCGAGGAGATGCTGGGATGCAAGAAGAACGCGCTGTCACAGTTCGTGGACCTAGACGGCATCTGGACAGGGAAAGCCAGAGCAGAGCCGGGGCACCACTTCCCTGGAGTGAGCAGCGCCTTTCCCACAGCAAATCTTACAAATGAAAACACCCAGCTCTTTATCAATATACATCCCCCTGTAGACCTTATTTCTGAAAAATATAGCTACAGATCATTCGTTACAGCCCAGTTCTACTGATCTGGTACTTTCTTAGAACATTGTTGTGACTGTCCCGAAGTGTTCAAGCAACAGAGAATTGTAAAAACATGACTTAAAGCTACAACTCCAACAATGAATTGGTGGCTACCCAACAAAGAAAGGAGATACCCTAAAAGTAAATATCCTGACTCTGACTGAGAGCATTTTTCTGCCAGTTCTCCCTTGGGAGTCAGTGATATAGTTCAAGCTTATGTAACTGGCTTCAATTTCATAGACAAAATGAGAATTTCCCAATCATTTCATGGCAAAACCATTGGCACAATGAGAGTCCCCACTCCTCTATGCTGGGTCAGGAATGAGAGGCAATCTCAGGTAAGGAAGGTTAGAATGTAGACTGGGGTATTTGAGGTGGTTATTCTTTATCATTGATGGAGCACACCTGAGATAAAGGGCATCCTTCAGACACAGCTCTGACTCTATATCTAAAAAGGTCAAGATGACAATGGACAGGTGAAATTTTCAGCCAAACTCATCATTTGGCATCACACAGGTTAAAACCCTTAGTGGTCTAACCAAATCTAATGAGTAAAGATTTTTATTGAATTTGATCAAAATGCCTTGGCAAGTATGGACACCATCAAAGCAAATATTAAGGATGAAGACTTATGTGTTTGTCTTTTCTAGCCTTATGGGGGTTTGCATGGATGGGGTAGCCTAATTCTCCATCAGTAATGGCCAGGCAAGTTCAGGCCAGGTCTGGAAGGTGTGCTGTGACATCCATCACTTGGCAGGAGTTGTCAGGGCCACGGAAGGTTGTAAGGAGTGAGACACTATGAGAATTAAAGGGATGCTCATATAAAGCCACCTAAAGCTACTCAACCTCCTTTTTCTTTGCCTAAACACAGCATGAAAATGTCCTTGCCCTGGTTTTCTCATGTCTGGGAGGTCATGTCACATCTGGTTGTGTCTTGGAGCCTGGTGCCTGGGACACAGGATGGCGCAGAGGTTAGAGGCATGGGCTTGTGTTTAATTCCCAGCTCTGCCACTTACTATCTGTAATCTGAAATCTGAGGCTGTAATCCGTACATCTTTCTGTAATTAGGGATGGTGTGGTACTCATCTTCCAGGAAAGATGACGACTGCAGGGACAATACATGTAAGGTGCTGAGGACATTGTCCCGCACACAAAAAGCACTCTCTATATGTTAACTGTCATGATTGTGTCTGGATTTTGAACTTATCTTAAATTTCTGAAAATATAGTCCCAATTTAGTCCCACTTTGGAACCATCCCCCTGGGAAAGAGAGAGGAAGAGAAGTTGTCATGGCCCCCCGACCACCTGTGCAGATGTCCTCATTTGTTTCCCCAGGAACCCGGGAATTTGTGGCCTGCAATCACCTGAGAAGCTACAAGTATTACTCAGAGAGCATCCTCAATCCTGATGGGTTCACTGCGTACCCCTGCCATTCCTACAGGGCCTTTGAATCTGTAAAATGTCCCACCTTGAGTCCCACTTTGGAACTATTGTTCTGCTATATTTGGGACTTGCAGTACCCCCTCACCAGTTTCTGACCACCCCCTAATTGTTTTGCAATGCCTCTCAGGGTTCATGGTCCTGTGGAGTGAAAGAAAAACAAATTTCAGGCAGTAGATGGCTAAAATTCTAGATGAGTCATGTGGGCGAGGAAGACTCTGGGAAATCAGAGAGAAGAGAAGTCAATTCAATGATCTAGAAAGGCTTCCTGCAGGAGGTTACTTTTGAATCTCGCTTGTAAAACCACAGAATTTAGAAGGAAGAGAAAGGCAGAGCATGAATAGAAGAATGTGTGAGAAGAATTCACACACCAGAGAGAATGAAAGGTGGATGCTGGGGTTCTGTACACCAGGCTGGGAGTCTGTGCCTTATGCAGCTGGCAACAAGGGGAGAGATGGAGGAAATGATATGCTGGAGCCTGCCTATTCTGGCTCATGAGAGGCACTGTGAGCATCTCCTCCGAACTCCATATTCAGTGACATCATATTGGCGGCCTGAAATTGGCCACAGTCAGAATATGGACACCACAGAAATTGGTAAACACTACAATCAGGGCTTTTTGTCCCAGAGTGGGCTGTTGATCATTCACCAGCACATCACTCCCTGAAAAGTATCATTCATCTATCCTGGGGCCCAGGCGTTAGTATTTTCTAAAGGTCCCCAAGTAGTTCTAATGTGATGTACGTCAGGCTTGCAACACTCTCCTGGTTGAAGGTAATTCACAGATTATCTATTCTAGGCCCCTTCCTGTTACAAATGGGGAAACTCAGACTGTAGGAAAATAGCTCCCCCAGACCTAGGGACCATAAAAAGACAAATTCACACCCTACCACCTGGCCTCTCTCTTCTCATAGAACTAGTGCTTCCCCTGTCCACATGCAGGGTGCCCGCAGATGGGCCACTATGCTGATAAATCTGCCAGCAAGGCAAGTGAGGAGCAGCAGAGATTTGTCCTGAACACAGGAGATTCCAGCAGTTTTGCCCATAAGTTGCACTTTGACTTTCCCGCCCAGGAAAAGAAAGTTTAGTTTCTGTCGTAAATGAAGGGCTTGTCTCTATCCTGAAATATTTATGGGCACATTTTGATTATCTCAGAGAAAGGACCCATCCACCCAAACTATCCCTTTTAAGACTCGACCGAGGATTTAGAAAGAGTCTGCATTTCTTCCATTTTATTTCTATGGTGTGAAATGAGTGGAAGCAAATAGAGTGGAAACTAAGGGAATAATAGCAATTTATACATCTCTATGGCCATCTCCCCTGAATTTTTACCACTCCACACTTCATTGTTCTTTTCATTCTTAAGACTATGTCAAATGCGCCTGTTCTTCTACTCATTCGGCAAGCATTTATTTGGCACCAGCTGTTTGCTAGGCTGGGCCCCTTAAGAAGTCCAACTCCAGTCTCTCCATTTCCCCTGCCTTGTCCCTGTGAACCAGGGGCTGCCTCTCAGGTGTGTGGGAATCAGGAAGGGGTGATTTCTCTCACAAATCTGCTGAATGGCTAAGATACAGGGTAAAGACAAGGCATGTTTGGGCCACTGTGTGTCAACATGCCCTATGATAGTTCCCCAAGATGTTGCACTGTAGAAAAAGGGACTATGTTTATATAAATATATAAATATAATACATCTTATATAGTTTTTAAAGTTAGGTTTATTGAGGTATAATATACGTGCAGCAAAATTCACCCTTTTTAGTGTATAGTTCTATGAGTTTTCATAAATGAATAGTTGTGGAACTGTCTCCACAATCAAGATATAGAACATTTTCATCACTCTATACATGTTTTTAAAAAAGACATTGGTTATTCAATCCTTCTACTGATATAGTGACTCATGAAATACTTGCCCATATTTTAACAACAACAAATTAAACATTCAAAAACCATATATTCTTTCCTCAACCAGCATTTATTTATGGACCACAGACTAGCTAGACGCTGGGGAGGCAGGTGGAAAGAGACACTCTACACATGAAATTTATAATCCAGCAGAGAAGATGGAAACTGAGACAGCAGCTGTGAGTGTGCTGGGCTTGGCTGTGGCATTGTGGGACAGAGGGTCTGGCCCTGACCAGAGAGAGGGACAGGGACAACATCTCTGAAAATGTGAAGGACAAGTAGGAGTTAGGCAAAGGATGTGTGTGTGTGTTTATGTACATATTTGTGTACGTGTGTGGGTGTGTGAATGTCTGTGTGTTTGTGTGCATATGTATGTGTGTGTTTATGTATATGTGTGTGTGAGCGTGTGGTTGTATGTATGTAGGCTTGTAGGTTTGTGTGTGTGCTTCTGGGCACTGAGCCATCACTCCAGGTATAAATCTAGGTGACAGATTTGTGCTGTCTGTGCTGCAGACTGCCAGCTCTGTGCTGGAGACTGCCAGGGTCCTGGGGATGCAGAGACAAGACACAGACCCTGCCCTCGAGGTGGTCACAGTATTGCATTCCTGAGCTACATTTCCAAATGTGGGGACAAGCCCTTGTTCCTTCTCTTTTCACCTTAACTTAAGGTACTGTCCTTCTAGAGCAGAGCTGTCCAAAGGAACTTCTGCAATGATGGAAGTGGCCCATATTTCACTTGGGTTGCTTGTGTTTTTATTGTTGAGTGTTAAGAGTTCTTTGTACATTTTGGATAACTGTCCTTTATCACATGTGTCTTTTGCCAATATTTTCCTCAGTCTGTGGTTTGTCTTCTTATTCTTTTGGCATTGTCTTTCACAGAGCAGATGTTTTTAATGTTAATGAAGTCCAGCTTATTAATTATTTCTTTCAAGGATTGTGCCTTTGGTGTCATATCTAAAAAGTCATCAGGAAAGTGGTCAAGATGAGGGTGTAGGCAGACTCTGAACTCACCGCCTCCCATGGACACAACTGACTTACAACTTATCTTGGAAAAATTACCCCTCAGAGAGAACTGAAAACTGGATAAGAGGAACCCCTGCAGCAAATGACAGTCCTAACTGAGGTGGAAGAGGCAGAAATTCCCTTCTGGAGAGAAAAAGTGCCACCTTCACAACCTGCAATGCTTCATAGCTGCCCAGGAGCAATCCAAAGTTACACAGCCTTCCCTGGAGGAGGGGGACTTGAGCTGGGGAGCATGGCCACTACAGACATTTTCTGGACCCAGAACAACCAAGACGAGTGTTGTGATATTTGGCTTTGCTGGCTGCTAACAACAATGGGGAATACCCCCAGAAAAGCTGGATCACAAACAAATAAAAGCTGTCTCTTAAAGGGCCCACACACAAATCCACCCATGTCAGAAAGCAACCTAAAATCACAAGAAAGAGAGGCACACAGTCCTTTGGTGAAAAGAGACTCAACTGATAGGCTCTGGGTGCAACTTGGTGAGAGGTGAGACCTCTTGAGAGACTGGGACATTGGTGGAGGCCATTTTTGTGACCTGTGTGGGCAGGCTGACACAGACGCTGGCAGACCCCATTGGAGTTCTCCTTGTGGCCTGCTAGCCCAGGATCTGTTCCACCCACTAGAGCAAAAATTTAATCCAGCTCAGCTAAGGAAGGCAGCCCACCCTAGTGACTGGCCCCACCCAAAACAAGCCCTCAGGCAACTTGTGGGCCTGCTTAAGGAAGCAGCCTAACAAGTGGGTCCACCTCTGTGGGGCAGGGTGAGCCTGAGGAGCAGGTGGAGAATGTGGGGCCCCTGCATTGGTGTGCCGGGTCCACTTTAGGGGGTTGGGACATGCACATGGGGCAGGACTGTGTTGACTGTGTGTGTGGCCCTATGGGGAGCAGGGCATCTCAGCTGCAGAAGACTTGTGCTTCTCAAACAGCTACAAAGCGGATGGGCCCCACTCTCCAAAGCCAGAAACAATTGGGTACTCCTGTGCCTGGGACCAGCCCCACCCAGCTGCAACCCTCAGAGAGCTGACAAGAGCCTAATAGGCCAGAAGCCTATAGCAATTGTAAGCCTCTGAGCCTAACAACCAGCCATGCTGGGAAGCCTACTCATTTAATAGAAAAACTGCAATAGGAACGTGCTATTAGACCTTGCAGTCAACTGTGCTGGGGCTGCCCACACTAGATGAAGTGACTGAAGGGCCTACAACAACCACATGCAGCTGAGCATTACAACCAGCCAGCCAGGGAGACAATTCAGCCTCCCTGAGTACCTATGGCAAGAGCAACACTGCCACAACAGAAGGACATATGTAGGCCACAGAGGGGTCACACCTGGAACATTTGGAACTGGTGACCAGAGGGAAGCACACTGCTGGGCCTCATAAGGCATCACTTACATAAGGTCACCTCTCCAAGATCAGGAGACATAGCTGACCTACCTAATACATAGACACAGAAAGAGACAGAGAAAGTGGCAAAGTGAGGAGGAAAAGGAATATTTTCCAAGTAAGGGAACAGGACAAAACCCCAGTAAAGGAACTAAATGAAACAGAAATGAGCAATCTACCTGACAGAGAGTCCAGACAAAGAGTCATAAATATGCTCACTGATCTAGGCAGAAGAATGGATGAACTCAGGTTGAACATCAACAAAGAAATGGAAGACATAAAAAAGAACCAATCAGAAACAAAGAATACAATACTGGTAATGAAAACTTCACTAGAGGGACTTAAAAGCAGAGTAGAGGATACAGAAGAACGGATCAGCAAACTGGAGGAAAGACTAGAGGAAATCACTCAAGCTGAACAGATAAAAGAAAAAAGAATTAAAAGGAGTGAAGACAGTCTAAGGGACCTGTGGCACAACATCAAGCACACTAACATCTGTGTTATAGGTGTCCCAGAAGGAGATGAGAGAGACAAAGGGGCAGAGAATCTACTTGAAGAAATAATAGCTGAAAGCTTCCCTAACCTAAAGAAGGAAGCAGACATCCAGATACAGGAAGCACTGAGAGCACGAAACAAGGTAAACCCAACGAGGCCCACACCAAGACACATCATAATTAAAATGTCCAGACTTAAAGATAAAGAGAGAATCCTAAAAGCCACAAGAGAAAGACAAGTTACATACAAAGGAAACCCCATAAGGCTTTAAGCTGACTTCTCTGCAGAAACCTTACAGGCTAGAAGAGACTGGCACAATATATTTAAAGTGCTAAAAGAAAAAGACCTACAGCCAAGAATACTCTACCCAGCAAGGTTAACCTTCAAAATGGAAGGACAGGTCATGAGTTTCCCAGACAAGCAAAAATTAAACTAGTTTATCACCAAGAAACCAGCCTTATAGGAAATGTTAAAGGGAATTATTTAAGGGGGAAGGAGAAAACCACAAATAGGAAAAAATTATCTATTGTCACAATTAGAGGGTAATGGATATAAACACAGAAAAAAAGAGCATAGATATGATATCGAAAACATGAAATGTGGGAGGAAGGGAGTAAAAGAGTAGAGCTTTCAGATAGAGGGCAAAATGAAGAGATCATCAACTCAAGATAGATTTCTATATATATGTAGATTATTATATATGAACCTCATGGTAATCACAAACCAGAAACCTATAATAAATACACAAAAAACTAAGCAAAAGGAACCCAAACATAATACCAAAGAAAGCCATCAAACCACAGGGGAAGAGAGCAAGAGAAGAAGAAAGGAACAGAGAAGAACTGCTAAAACACCAAGAAAAAAGTAAAAATATGGCAGTAAGTACATACATATCAATAGCTACTTTAAATTTCAATGGATAAATGCTCCAATCAAAAGTCATAGGGTGGCTGACTGGACAAAGAAACAAGACCCCTCTATATGCTGCAAACAACAGACACACTTCACACCTGAAGACACTTACACTCTGAAAGTGAAGGGATGGAGAAAGATATTCCATGCAAATGGCAATGAAAGGAAAGCTGGGGTATCAGTACTCAAATCAGACAAAATAGACTTTAAAATAAAAACTGTAACAAGAGGCAAAGAAGGGCACTACATAATGATCAAGGGAACAATCCAACAAGAGGATATAACACTCATAAATATCTATGCACCCAACATAGGAGAACCTAAATATATAAAGCAATTATTAACAGACATAAAAGGAGAAATAGTAACACAACAATAGCTGGGGACTTTAACACTCCACTTACACAAATGGATAGATCATCCAAACGGAAGATCAACAAAGACATACTGGCCTTAAACAACACATTAGACCAGATGCACCTAGTAGATATATACAGAACAGTCCATTCAAAAACCGAAGAATACACATTCTTTTCAAATGCACATGGAGCATTCTCCAGGAATGATCACATATTAGGCCACAAAACAGTCTCCATAAATTTAAGAAGATTGAAACAATACCAAGCATCTTTTCTGACAACAGAGGTATGAGACTAGAAATCAACTATAGGAAGAAAATCAGAAAAGCTACAAATTTGTGGAGATTAAACAAAATGCTACTGAACAATGATTGGGTCAATGAAGAAATCAAAGGAGAAAAAAAAATCTGTAGACAAATGAAAATGAAAATACAACAATTTATGGGAGACAGCCAAAGCAGTTCTAAGAGGGAAGTTTATAGCAATACAGGCCTATCTCAACAAACAAGAAAAATCTCAAATAAACAATCTAACAGTGCACCTAAAGGAACTGGAAAAAGAAGAATAAACAAAGCCTAAAATCAGTAGAAGGAGGGAAACAATAAAAATCAAAGCAGAAATAAATGAAATAGAGATTAAAAAACAATAGAAAAAATCAATGACATCAAGAGCTGGTTCTTTGAAAAGGTAAACAAAATTGACAAACCTGTAGCTAGACTCACCAGGATAAAAAGAGAAAAGGCTCAAATAAGTAAAATCAGAAATGAAAGAGGAGAAGTTACAAAGGACTCCTCAGAAACACAAAAGATTATTAGAGAATACCAGGAAAAGCTATATGTCAACAAATTGGACAATCTAGAAGAAATGGATAAATTCTTAGAATCATAGAACCTTCCAAAACTGAATCAAGAAGCAATAGACAATTTGAATAGACCAAGCACCAGTAAGGAGATTGAAACGGTAATAAAAAATCCTCCCCCAAAATAAAAGTCCAGGACCAGACGGCTTCCCTGGTTAGTTCTACCAAACATTCAAAGAAGACTTAATACCTATCCTTCTCAAACTCTTCCAAAAAACTGGGGAGAAGGGGAAGCTTCCTAATTCATTCTACAAAGCCAGCATTACCCTGATACCAAAACCAGACAATGACAACACAAAAAAAGAAAATTACAGGCCAATATCACTGGTGAACATCAAGGCAAAAATCCTCAACAAAATACTAGAAAATCAAATACAACAATACATTAAAAAGATCATACACCATGATCAAGTGAGATTCATTCCAGGGATGCAAGGATGGTTCAAGATCCACAAATCAATCAATCTGATATACCACGTTAATAAAAGGAAGAATAAAAAGCACATGATCATCTCAATAGATGCAGAGAAAGCCTTTGACAAGATACAACATCTTTTTATGACAAAAACTTTGAAATAATGGGCATAGAAGGAAAGTACCTCAATATAATAAAGCCCATATATGACAAACCCACAGCTAATATCATCCTCAATGGTGAAAAACTGAAAACTGTCTCTCTGAGAACAGGAACCTGAGAAGGATGCCCACTTTCACCACTCCTATTTAACATAGTTATTGGAAGTCTTAGTTAGAGCAATCAGGCAAGAAAAAGAAATAAAAGGGAGCCAAATTGGAAAGGAAAAAGTGAAATTGTCACTATTTGCAGATGACATGATTTTATATATAGAAAGCCCTAAAGAATCCACCAGAAAACTTCTAGAAATAATAAATGAATATGGTAAAGTTGCAGGATACAAAATCAACATACAAAAATCAGTTGCATTTCTATACACTAACAATGATGTGGCAGAAAGAGAAATTAAGAATACAATCCCATTCAAAATTGCAGCAAAAAGAATAAAATGCCTAGGAATAAACTTACCCAAAGAGGTGAAAGATCCGTACACTGAAAACTATAAAACGTTGTTGAAAGAAATTGAAGACACAAACAAATGAAAAGATATGCTATGCTCTTGGATTGGAAGAACTAACATAGTTAAAATGTCCATGCTTGCTAAAGGAATATATAGATTCAATGCAATCCCTATCAAAGTTCCAACAACACTTTTTACAGAAAGATAACAAAGAATCC
Source organism: Tapirus indicus (assembly GCA_031878705.1). Lineage (NCBI taxonomy): Eukaryota > Metazoa > Chordata > Mammalia > Perissodactyla > Tapiridae > Tapirus > Tapirus indicus. The sequence continues at coordinate 15,397,478 of CM062921.1, read as the reverse complement.
TAAAATTTATATGGAAAAACAAAAGGCCCCGAAGAGCTAAAGGACTACTGAGAAAAAAGAACAAAGCTGGAGGAATCACACTCCCTGATTTCAAAATGAACTAGGAGGGGGCCGCCCGGTGGCGCAGCAGTTTAGTCCACGCTTGGCAGCCCGGGGTTTGCGAGTTCGGATCCCGGGCGCCCGCCGACGCACTGCCTGTCAGCCATGCTGTGGTGGTGTCCTATATAAAGTGGAGGAAGCTGGGCACGGATGTTAGCCCAGGGCCAGTCTTCCTCAGCAAAAAGGGGAGGATTGGCAACAGATGTTAGCTCAGAGCTGGTCTTCCCCACAAAAAAAAAAAAATACATTACGAAGCTATAGTAACCAAAACAGCATGGTACTGGCGCAAAAACAGACACTCAGATCAATGGAATAGAATCAACAGCTCAGAAACAAGCCCACACACCTATGGACAGCTAATTTTCGACAAGGGAGCCAAGAACACAAGGGGATTGTGGAGCTTCTTGGATATGTGGGTTCATTTTTTAAAATCAATATTGGACATTTTCAGCCATTATTTTTGCAAATATTTTACTTACCTGCTCCAGGAGTCCAATTATTTGTATGTTACACTGCTTAGTATTTTCCCATAGGTCACTGAAGTTCTATTCAATTTTTCAACATTTTTTCTCTGTGTACTGTAGTTGGGATAGTTTCTATTGCCATGTCTTCAGTTTACTGGTCTTTTCCTGTGTAGTGTGTATCTGCTATTAAATCCACGCTTAATAGTTTCTATTTCTCTCTTCATTATGTCCATGTTTTCCTTTGAATCTTGAATATATTTGTAACAGCTATTTTAAAGTTCTCATCTTCTAATTTTATTATCTCTATCAGTTCTGGCTCTCTTTCCATTAATTGATGAGTCATATATTTCTGCCTCTTTGCACGCCTAATAATTTATGATCAGATGCTGGGCAATAATAATTTTACATTATTGAGTACTTTCTTGTCTTCTATTAAAGAGAATTATCAAAGATTAATTATTGTTTGATTGGTTGGGGCAGGCTGTTAATTTATCTACAGATCAGTTTCATGTCCTTATGTTGTCCTTATGCTTGTCCTTATGTTTTGTTAAACTAGGTTGAGATTAACCTTTACTCTAGGGCTATATTAGCCTTCCTCCTAAGGCATGGCCTTTTGAGGGTATCTACTGAATGCCTTGATCATTCAGTGAAATCTTCTATTCCATTGCGCTGAATGTCTCCCAATCATGTGTGATCTCCAGGAGTTGTTCCGATTATAAATTCCCCCCAATACTGGATCTTTCCCTGATAGCACTTATTTGACCGGCCTCGTGGAATCTTACTCTTTGCATGCACAGCTTAGTGTTCATCCAAAGTGGACCCCTATGCCAATTTCTGAAACTCTTCATCTTTGTACCTTCATTCTCTCCAGTACTCTGCTCTGAAAATTCTAACTACCTTAGCCTCCCTGAACTCTGACCTCTATCTCCTCAGCTCACTGCATCTGCCCTGCTCTACTTGGATTCTCCGTCCTGTGCTGGGGTCCAGGAAATGCCTCCAGGCAGGTAGCGGGAGTGATTGGAGGTCTCACCTCATTTGTTTTCCTTTTTTTCATTTACTACAATCTTGCACTATCCACTGTGCAGTTTCAGAAACTCATTGCTTCATGTAATTTGTTCAGTCTTTTAATTATTTTGGTAAAAGAGAGAGTCTGATACAAGTTACTCCATCACGAGTAGAAGTAGAAGTGCATCAGCTTATAATTTTTGAAATGGACTTTGCTACTTGCCCTACAAGGTTGGTTGTGATGGGCATGTGGTGTGACAACCTCTGGCTTGGCCTGCCCCTCTGTGAGGATCCCCAAATCATTTCTAATTGTTTGATCCCCCAAACACCTTAGGTTTGGAACAAAAAAAAATTTTTATTATGTATTATTAGTTAGTCTTTTTTTTTCTTTTGCTTGCTCCCTTTTCTACCCCTTTCATCACAGCTCCCAGTATCTAAGCAGTCGTCTCTGGGTCTGTTGAATTTTGCATGTCCACCTATCTGCTCTCTCTTCCTACTCAATGGCATTTGGAAAATCTTGTACTTCTATTCCTTAAGTACGCCACAGTTGGCTCCCATTCAAACCCCTTGAGAGTTTATATTTTTGAAAGGAGGTCAGACTAGTTGGAAAATGGGCCAAGTAGATATGCAACAAGGTTAAAAACCTCAGAGAAAAACAGATCCGTGAAGCCTTATTTGTGATTTTAGGTAGGGTAAATTTGATTTAGATTTGTGCTATCCAATACTATAGGCACCAGGCACATGTACCCATTGACCATTTGAAATGTGGCTAGTGTCACATGTTGAAATGATAATATCTTGGATATATTAGATTAAATAAATTATTAAAATATATTTCACATATTTCTTTTTACTTTTTAACTGTGGCCGGCACTATATTCCTATTGGGTGGTACTGACCTAGAAAGCAGAGGGCAGGGGAGGGGGCTGTGGTTTTAAGAAGGACAATAGCATGGGCCAGTCTGCATTTTGGTTTTTTGTGAGAGTGTGAGGAACACCAGCCCAGAGCTAACATCCATTGCCAATCCTCCTCTTTTCGCTGAGGAAGATGGGCCCTGGGCTAACATCCATGCCCAATTCCTCTACTTTATGGGGGATGCTGTCACAGCATGGCTTGACAAGCAGTGCATCGGTCTGCACCCGGGATCCGAACCTGCAAACCCCGGGCCGCCGAAGCGGAGCACATGAACTTAACCAGTAAGCCACCAGCCAGGCCCCCAGTCTACATTTTAAAACTGACTGTCTGGCAGTGTGTAGAGGACAGACAAGAGAGGGGAAGTCTGAGGCAAGGAAATCATTGGAAGACTACTGTGATGGCCCAAGAAAGAAATGATTATCATATTCAATGTCACAAAAGTTGTATTCTATTTGATAAAATTTCCGTTTGCTGCCTTACTGGAGGGAAGCAAAATACAAATGAAACAAACAAAAAAAAATAGGTTATCCAAAGAATATGTGCATGACTTTGTTTTGGAAAGCAGATACCTAGTCTTACTCAGTTGTATACACATACATATTAACACCACCTGCTGTTTCCATTCTTGACCATTTTTTTAGGTCAGCTCTAGACTAACACAGCCTGGGAACACATGGCCTTCTATGAATTGACACGCACAAGTCATCCAGGGCTGGTTTGAAAAATTTGTCCCACCAGACTTACCTCTACTACATGTCCCTGAGCAGGTTGCTTAAAATCTGAATCTCACTATCTTCATAAGAAAAACAGCTAAAGCTTCCACAGCTTCTGTAGGAGATTAAATGAAAAAACTTAAAAAGTATGTGAAATGAAATAATGCTATAAAATTTTAGGTATGCTTGTTATTCTATATTACAAAGTAAATGATTTTCATGCATGGTGGAGGAGGGTTGACTATAATTTCACTCCATGGGTCTGGGTGAATTCAATTCCCTCATATTTGGCAGGATGATTGTTCTGGAAGGTTTGAGGCAACAACAACCCCCAGATCATTGCAGTCTCCTTTGCTCGGGGAAGTTTGCCATCCTCAGGCAAACATGTTCTCCCTCCCATTGATAGCCTTGGCAGTGGGCTGAACTGGATAAGGGAGGACAGGCCAGGCCCTCTGAAGGTTAAGTAAATGAGACCCTGTTTGGCGAACATGCTGGTTATCTGGCCACACAGGTGGCCCTCACCTGGAGTTCTTTCCTTCACCTGGAGTTTCATATCACAAGGCTGCCAGAACCAGAGCATAAATTTATGTCAATATTTACCTCCTCTGCATACATAGCTGCGGGATTAGAAACTTCCATGTTTGGCTTTTTGTTTTTTAATGTCTAAAGTTTCAGAGTCAAGGCTGAGTCAATGTTATGTAGTTCTCTGCTGAATCCAGGAGACATGGAATTATTTTCCATGAGAACCCACTTTCAGTGCCAGGAGGTTTCGGGGGAGGGCTACCGTGGCTCCATCTCCCGCTACAGGGCCCACCTGCCAGCCCGCAATCCCTGGATGTGAGAAGTAACACAGGCTGGTGGGGAGCAGAGTTTTGGTGGGAGCTCCAATCCACCCAGCTGCGGTGGTTGAGAATGTCCTCTGTATCCAGCACAGTGAGCTGCTCCATCTACATACACAGAACATCTGGGGGTCCAGGCAACATTGGGTAAATTTTCACTAAACCCTGGGGTATCATATGGCCTCAGATTGCTCGTGAATCAATGGTCACCATCAGGTGCTGAACTGAAAAATGCCCATTAAAATTAAAAATACAGTGAAGAATGGGCAATTACTTTTCATAATCAGGAAGTAGCAGGAAGGGAGATTTTTAAAACCAAGAATGAGAAACAAATCTATCAAAGTATTGATGTTATGCCTAAGTACCATCCAAATCTCATGGTGAAATTTACAGCCCAAGATTTGATGTTTGGTATTGGAACTATTCTTGGAATTTGGAGAAATAATTGCACAATAAAATAATCTCTAATGGTTAAGGTAATGCTCGTTGTTATAACTCCAAAATAGCAGTGGCTGAAAACAATAGAAATTTATTTCTTGCTCACATGAAGTCCAAAATGGGTGTTTGTGATTCATGGATGGCTTTCATCTAACCAGGGAACCCAGGCTCCTTCCATCTTGTGGCTCTGCCAGCTTCAACACACAGCCTTCAAGGTTGCCATAGGTGTCTGCATCAAGCCATGGAAGGGAAGGCGTGTGGAGGATTTTGTGTGGGTTTTTACAAGTAGGTCTGGAATTGGTGCCCATCTGGCCACTTGTGTCTCATTTGCCAGAAGTAGATTATGTGGCCATCTCCTTGCAAGAGAGGTTGGGGAATAGAGTCTAGTTCTATTCCCTGTAGAAAGAAGCCAGCAGTCTCCGCATCATCCTCTATAAACAGACTTTCCCAGATAGCACATCAATGGTCTGAATGAAACAATATGGTGCATAAAATTTTACAACCTGGCTAAAGGGTTCAGCAAGCTTGAATTTAGGGGAAGTCATTCATCCAGAACTGACATGATAAACTGCTGATTATGTGAAATTCCTTTCTTAGCTTTTATAACAGTTGGGGAAATCAAATCTTCCCAAGACATTCTAAAATTTGAACTTATTTCAGTTTATAAAACAATTCCCCATGACTCCAGTCTCTATTTCAGAATTTGGTGATTTGGGGTCCTAATTCTACAGCCTATAGTGAATAAAAGTGTCCCTAATTATAGATTAAATTTTGTACCATCTAAAATGCCAACTTAGAAATTTGGTGTGAATTATTTGGTAATTCACACAAAATGTATTCTGCTTCATGGTAAACCCCAGAGTGAACATTGGCTCTGTTTTTTTAGGTTTGCTTGTTTGTTTTGAGTAAAAGAGGCTTCAGAAAATCACAGCTGTTTACAGTGGTGTTGGGTAGGCAGTTGTTACAGTAGCTATTATGCCAAAAAAATTTGCTTTTCCTATTCATTCCCTCATTTGTTGGTTCATTCATTCAACAGGGATGTGTTAAGGGCTTGCTATGTACCAACTGGGCTAGATGCTGAGGTGTGACGACAAGGCCCAGGGAATTCCAGCCGTCTCTGAGTTTATGATCCGCACCATGTCAAATGAAGGCAGTTCTGAGGGGAGGTGTTCTTAGTGGCGGGGAGGACAACCAACTTAATCAGGGCTGGAGAAGATTCTCTAAGGAGGGGATTAAATACTAAGATAGGAAAGAGTCAGTGGGGATTTGCCATGGCTCCCGTCCATGGAATTCCTTCCTTGTGCCTTCTGTCCTGATGTTAACGTTTCCCTTGCAAAACTTTCTGGAACTTTCCTCACAAATAATTCTGCTGCTTTTTTCTGTACCTGTAAACTTTGTCAGGGGGATGAATTATTACTTGACCGTTTTTGACCTACGAATGTGGCAATTTCATATAATTCAATTTACATCTGTGACACTGTCAGGCAAAATGGCCCCAGTTTCTTAAAATTATAGTATCGAGTTACAGTCTTTTAAAAATTTATTTTGGGGGGCCGGCCCGGTGGCACGGCAGTTTAGTTCGCGCCTGGCAGCCCAGGGTTCACGGGTTCGCATCCTGGGCGCCTGCCGACGCACTGCTTGTCAGCCACGTGTGGCGGCGTCCCATATAAAAAGGTGGAGGAAGATGGGCACGGATGTTAGCCCAGGGCCAGTCTTCCTCAGCAAAAAGAGGAGGATTAGCAACGGATGTTAGCTCAGGGCTGGTCTTCCTCACACACACACAAAAAAATCTATCACCAACTGAAAACAACCAAGTTCCTTGCTATCAAAGACTTCTCTTTCATACTATTTTTTCCAAAACCATTTTTTCCAAGCTAAATTTTATGCTCCTCGCTTATTCATAATTTCATCTGATGATGGGCTCACCGATTCCACTATGATCTTAGAAGTATCCCAAATCTTTTGTCAGTTCGTTTATTCTTTTCTCCATGTTATTGTTGAGAAATAAAAGAGTTCTATGGACTATCAAAATAAAATATCAACTGCTTTCCTAAAAGGAATGATCTCTCTTGAAAAATTGCCCCGATTTCATTGTTTTTGAGGGGAAGGAAAGGTTATACAAAAACTGTATGAGTTGGTAAGCTTTTAGTATTTGTTTTCAAGACTGATGTTATTAAATCTGTGAAGACAATTTAGTTTCACACATACCCACAGACCTGCACAGTGAATTGTAAATAAAGAAGGGGGCAGAATAGAACCTTCTCTACAATGAAATTATGGTAATTCTGAGCATTGTATAATCACATTGCAAGAGAACTGTTCATATCTAACTTTTTCTCATCTTCCCATAAGCACTGTGGAAAATTTTACCTCTTCTAATAATCTTGGTTTATTTATGATTAAAATTAGAAATATAACCTTAGAACCTCCTCTCTTTTCATGCCACTCTTCCATGGAACTGTTCAAAAAAGATAAGGTTTGCCTATAAAGGACCTTTCAGTGCTATCTGGTTGTGTGCAGAACCTGACAGAACTGCCATGGTAAGTCAGGAATGTTTTCCAAGCCTAATTTATCAGAATTTACCTATTTTCCCCAGAGGTCTAACTGAACTTGAATTATGCCAATCTTTTAACAATTTATTTAGCCAGAATCAATCATATATTTAACTTTCTTTAGATGCTGCTAATCTGGACACTTTCGCTCTTGCTGGGAACGGTAGTAGGTAAGACAAAATATTTATATAGTGCTGGAAGAGATTTGCTGCTGAGCGCTTTCAAGAAGGGTGATGATGGCTGAATTCAAGCCACTATGAGGATAAAGAGTAGAGCGAGAAAGACGAATGATTAAGACCACAAACACTCAGAGCAGGGTTGCCGGATAAAAGCTAAGACCAGTTAAATGTGAATCTCCAATAAACAACAAATATTTCAGATAAACAACGAATATATTCTGTGTTTACACCAAAAAATATTCATTGTTTATCTGGAACTCAAATTTAACTTGTATTTTTATTTTCTAAGTCTAGCAACCCTAGGTTGGAGTCAAGTGTGGGGTTTGAACCCTGGTTCCATCAGCCACAACTGTATTACTGTGAGCAAAATTCTTAACCTCTCTGTGCCTCATTATCTTTATCTGTGAAATGGGCATATAATACCACCCCTCTCCTAGGATAACTGTGAGACTTAGGTAAGATTAGTCGTGTAAATCATCTTGCCCAGCACCTGGCACACAGTAAGATTTTGAGAATGCAGCCACACAACAGCTACTACTTCTACTCCTACTAGACTTTTTCTTCCTTGAGAATCCTTTCTTTGTATTATTCTTTTATGGGGCACATTCAAACCTAGAGTTGTGTCAAACCATGGATTTCCTTTTTGATTATTTGTGAGTAGCTTCCTCATCACAGGAACCCAGGATGCCCCTCAAACGTAGGTCAGGGAGCTAAATACTCAACCATGTGGATATATAAAGTTTTGGCATTTGCAGGAAACTTAAGCTCTCCACCTAAAGCCCAAAGCCAGCAGATGGCTACAAGGAGTTGAGAGTTCATCCTCCTTCTACCAAGGCCTGGGGATACAAGGCTGCTCCTTTCTTGGGCTCCAATGGCCCAAGGAGGACATCTGAGTTGAGAGGCTAAAAGAGGCCCCAGTACAGGACTGGACAGAAACACGAGAGGAATGAGGCATCTATGTGGTGGAAATGAGGAGCAGCAGTCTTCTTCAGCGAAGACATTGTCTATTGAAGATATTTTGTGAGTGTGTAGGTAAGAAGATGTTTAGGGATATGGAGGAAGAAAATATGCCACAAGATATAATTTAACCGATATTTTGGCAGAGACACCATTAAAAAAGAGCATTCTGGTTAAACTGATATCCTTGAAACACTTCTGGGTGATTGCAGGAAGTGAAGTTTGCTTTGAGAGACTTGGCTGCTTCAGTGATGACTCCCCATGGGCAGGAACTTTGAAAAGACCCTTCAAAATATTGCCCTGGTCTCCAGAAGAGGTCAACACCCGCTTCCTCCTGTACACTAATGAGAACCCAAACAACTTTCAAGTAAGAGTGCTCATCATTTTCAAAACTAAGTGCCATCTGTTTTATGTAATAAAGATACTGAATTTTAAGTCTTCTAAAGGGAACACATCAGGCAGGGGAACTGCGTTTTTGTCACCTTTTAGGGCAGCGGGCTTAACTGTTATTTTACATAAATTGTTATAAGAGGTCCATTAACTTATTATTCTTATCCTACCTCTATGAAACCATTTAATAAATATTCTAAATATGAATATATATAATATTAATACATATATAATATATACATAAAATATATATATACACATATATATAAAATCTACCAATATTACATATAATCTCCCAATATATTATATATATATACACACACACACTTCCATTGTGTGGAGACTAGCCCCCTACCATCAGTACTATCACAGGCATGTTATCCCGGGTTGACAACTGCAAAAATGTTATGATGTCTGGAAAGCAGCAACTCGGTGATGATTGCAAATGGCTTGGTTGTAGTGAGCAAGTCCTTACTCACAAGGATCTCAAGCCCTGGCAGGCTTCTACCTACATCTCCCTCCGTGTACAAACGGTTCTATGGGATACTATCAGAAACTTACATTAAACACTTTTCTCCTCAAACTAGGAAATCACTGCAGATGCATCAACTATTGCGAGCTCCAATTTCAAAACAAGTAGAAAAACCCGCTTTATTGTTCACGGATTCAGAAGCAGTGGAGAAGGTAGCTGGCCTTCCGATATATGCCAGGTGAGACATGGTCATCTCTTAAGAGGAGGTTGTTTACACGGTGATAATTAACAACAGGGAAGGCACAGGCCCCAACCGATCAGCACAAATGTGGGCCACCATGACACTGGAGGATCCTCTGACCCTGCTGGGCCTGGGGTTCCCAAGGGAGGTCCAGGAAGTGGTAGAGGGTGGAGGGGACCTGGGACAGTCAGGGCAGCAAGGTTGGTAGGCATTTGGTGGCTCTGCATAGTGGTTATGTAATAACTAATACGGAGACATTTCAGAATTTGGCAACAGAGGTTGTACTGATGCAGCATTAGTTGCATTTTCAACACCTTTTAATTTCCACGTGAAGAGCTAAGATAACACATTTTTCCCAAACTAAGTATTTTCCTTGCTACTCTTTGATCTCCCATGGTAGCAATATCGAGGAAAACTATGTAGGTTTTCATTTCCGGCTTCTGTTGTTCAATGGGAGTGATCCTGTTTTCTTTAATTTGCCTTTAGCCATGTGCCCTGGGATAATAAAGATTTAAAAGACAGAAAATCAAAAACAAATTTCCCTAGTAAGTGCTAGTGCTTAAGGATCATCATTGATTCATTCATTCATCGAGCTTCTGTGGGCTGCTGAGACCTCATTTCCTTGACGTCTCAAGAGGAAAGACACAAAGGTCCTGCTAAATCCATTCAGTGTCAGACCTGTCTATGATTCAAAACCACTGCTGCACTGAGTCAGCTCCAGAGTATCCACTGATCCTGAGGACAGCCAAAACGGACAGCTAAGTTTAGAAATCAGCAGTAAAACCATAACTTGTCTTCTAAAATAATTTAAAGCTGATGTCTGTTGGAGGGAGGGTAGTAATGGATTTCCAAACAAGAAAAAAAAAGTGATTCTTAGCTCAAAAGGAATGTAGATTTTTAGATACGTATATACAGTTTATTCCTGAGATTCCAAAAGCAGATGTGTTTTTCTTGCATTTGGTTTGTCTTTGACAACATTGTTGCATTACGATAGAAAAATGAGTGGATTAAACTAGAATGTTAAAGGTCCTCAATTCCAGTTCGGACTGTCTCCCTAGCTAACCATGACATTAGCAAATAGTTCCTCGTCTTTGGATTTATCTATCTGTAAAATGGAATAATCGTGGATGATTTCTAAGATTGCTTCACTCTTCTCAAATTCTTTTTGGAAAAGAAGTGGCGATATGTGTAAACACACACTCAAACAAACAAACTTCCTGCCAGATCTAATATTCAGGAAATTATCACTGATCCTCATCAAACAAGGCTTCTAGTGGATATCTGATAGGTTATGCTTTTATGTGAAATAACTCATCTGTGATGTACAATAATACATGTTCATCCAAAAACTTTGATTAGTGTTTCCATCATGGAAAAGCTTACTCATTTACATTCAACATATTTATTTAAGGGGTTCAAACATAGTCTTTCATTTATTTAGTTATTCATCCATTCAGTAAATAGTCATTGAGCACCTACTATGTGTCAGGAACCATTCGAGGCACTGAGGAGACAGTAGTGAGCAAGACAGGCAATGTCCTGGGGTGCTTTTTAGCAAGGGCAATGTAGTCCGATGACATTCATGATGCTCCAGTGAGACAACTCATTGTACCACATTTTATACATTTTTTTCCCTGAAACAAATGTCTAGACATCTGTTGCAGCAGAAATCCCAAGAATCTAGTTCCCACTATGGTCAAATCTCCAATTTGGAGCCAATGTTAAACTTTAAAAGAGATTTCACATGAATAACAGACTAGAAATTTTGTTCATTGTTTTGGACTTAAAAGCAGGCAAGATACTATATAGGTGAAGATGGAAATTTATCTTAATTATCAAATTTGTTCATTTTAATTCATAATGATCCAGAATTATTTATCTACTTATTGTGTCTCTTCCACCAGAACCTGCTTAAGGTAGAAAGCGTGAACTGTATCTGTGTGGACTGGGCAGGTGGCTCCCACACCGGATATGCACAGGCCACAGAGAACATCCGGATTGTGGGGGCGGAAGTGGCATATCTTGTTGAATTTCTTCAGGTAACTACTTCCGGGTTATGTAAAAGCCCAAGCACACTGCTCTCTGGATTCTCTTCCAAAAAAAAAGAAACATAATGTTGTAGGTATGATCACTGGTAAAGATAGTTCTCTACTGAGACTTGTCTACCCCTTGTTTGAAGAGAAAAATGCAAAAAAAATTCTAGAATTAAGCTTTGCCAACAAACATATTCTAGATCAATAAACTAGTTGTTTTTTTTTAAGTGATATTATTCAAGCAACCAGGTAGGTTGTTTCTACTGAATTCTCCCAGTATTTCTTTTAATTTTACCAGTTATTAAACCAATTTGACATGAAAAAGTCAACCTCAAGATTAAACTAGTTTTTTGTTTTTGTTTTTTTGTAAGAGAACCACAATGATAACAAGCTAACCTGATTTGGTAAGTAAAAACACAGAAAATATTAAACTTGAATGTGTTTGAGTAATTGATTCCATTATTATTTTCTCATCCAAATATTTGCTTCCTCATCTCTAGGTAACAATTCATCATATCCGTCCACAGTTCTCGCTACATAGTAATACAACCAAAGAGAGCCCTACTTCCACCAATTTAAATGTTAAACTCATTGCTATTCTCTATTATAACTGTGAAAAAAAAATCGATCAAAATCCATTGCTTTGAAGGGGGCAGTAGGTCTTCTTAAAACTCAAGTTTTCAGAGGTTCCCCATCTGTGCCCATCATGAGTTTTGCAATATTTGGAAACATTCTGAAGAAGTTTTCTTTCCAACAGTCGTCATTCGGATACTCGCCTTCTGACGTCCACATCATTGGCCATAGCCTGGGTTCTCATGTTGCTGGGGAGGCGGGAAGGAGAACCAACGGGGCTGTTGGACGGATCACAGGTTAGTCAAAACAGTAAAAGCTGCAAAATTGGAATAACTGTAGCCAATATGGTGTCTAAAAGGCTGAAAATTTGTGCAGCCCTGTTTTTGACCTGAGGAGACGGGTCCTCACAACTTTCTAATTGGGCCACATTATCAGAAATCAGTGTGTTCTGAGGCCTCATGAATTTTTTATAGATATCAATCTTGGGTTTACCGAGCCCTGTTTAATATATAAATATCTCATGTGACTAAAATGTGAGTTGAGAACATCTGGAGGCTTTATTGATATCTACCTATTTCTCTTTGTCAGGCATTCACAAAGAACACATTTCAAGAATAGAATAAACATGATAAATAATAGAAGAAGTAATAAATAGAGTTAAACCCGGAGAGCTCAAAAATATATAATTAATTATGTTCTGCTTCAACAGCAAACGATAATTAGACCAAATCACATCAACCACAACCTAGGAGTTGGGAGTTGGGGGCAGATGGTCAGACTACCCTGGGCTGCCAGATCTGTGTGCTAATAATTAGATTAAAATGTTATTTTACAAACTTCAGACTGGTTGCATTTGGCCAATGGGGTTGGCATGTTGGCTACCAGGTCCTAAAACAACCCTGAAACTGTGTAAGAAAGACTTTGCTATCCTGGATCCGAGAGGTGACTATTTCAAAGAATGACCACTTTCCTCTTCCATCTTCTCATTCAGTCTCCAACCTCCTAATTCTCTTTTTAATACTGTGGATAAGTTGGTTACATATGGGTTCATAAGGGCATCCGGAATGCCTATCATTAATTTGCTGGAGAGAACGTTCTTTCCCATAGTCCATAAATGTTTACGAGAGACCTGTGTGAAGCTGTGGTCCTGGTGACCATGAAAGCCAAGGTCCTTGCTCTCCCAGGAGTTCACAGTCTAGCGGGAACTCTTTTAGCATGAACAGCTTCTAGGAGCCCAGTGTCTCCCAGAGTCTGGCTCTTTCCTTGTAACTACTGTTCGTGACTGCGATTGTCCCAGTGACTAACCATCCATAAATAGAGCCAAATTTCATGATTTGAGGAAAATTCACTTCAAGGCAAATAGTAATGCATAATTCGTGATTACCACCAAAGCTTGCACTGATGTCTGTAACTAACGAAGAAAGATGAATGTGCAGGTACACTGATAGATATTAACATGACACATCTTGTTTACTTTAGGGTTGGATCCAGCTGAACCTTGCTTTGAGGGCACACCCGAATTAGTCCGATTGGATCCCAGCGATGCCCAATTTGTGGATGTAATTCACACAGATGCTGCCCCCATAATCCCCAACTTGGGTGAGTTCCTCAATTTGTTCTCCTAGAGTGGTTTTTGAGTCTATACATTAGAGTGTTTCAAGTCTATACAATAACATCACTTTCTGATATTTTAAAATTTTTCAGGGTTTGGAATGAGCCAAACTGTGGGCCACCTAGATTTCTTTCCAAATGGAGGAAAAGAAATGCCCGGATGTCAAAATAATCTTCTCTCTCAGATATTTGACTTAGAGGATATCTTGGCAGGTAAAACCATTATGTGCTTGAAGAGATCTTCTCGGGGGAAAGTTTGTGTTTTGTTTGGCTAAACTTGCTACATATTTTGGTATTGTACAGGTCTCACTTTTTCTAAACAAAGGACTTTTAATTGTATCCCCAAAATATAGGATTTTCACTGGGAGAAGTGGGTATGAGGAGACTGTGGGAGAGAAAATGTATTTGTAGTCAACTTTTCAAAGAGCTAATTCAGGGAATGCCTCACTAAGTTATATCTTGTGGACCATTCTTTTCCTTTTAAAGTTATTTTTTCATTTCATTTAGCAATGGCAAAACTATTATAATCTTCAACAGTATTTATCTGTAATTGTATCGTGGATCATAAATTCACATCATAAATGATTTTGTTCTGTGACCTCCATGAGTTCACACTAATTAGAGAAATCTATTCAACAACTATATTCTGATCATGACATTAACTTGGAAAAATAAAATCTGTCGCTGATATGTAATCATGTCTGATTTCAAAGGAGCTGTTGAGTTTCTGTCCTGTAATCACTTAAGAAGCTACAAGTATTACAATGATAGCATCCTCAGTCCCGATGGCTTTGCTGGATTCTCTTGCGCCTCTTACAGTGATTTCACTGCAGTAAGTAGCCTCCACCTTGTACCAAAAGAACTTTGTTACCATCACTTCTCATGACTGGTGTGGCTGATGTGCATGACACGCATTCAGTGAATGTTACTGTATGACTGCCACATTATTTATACTTTCAATTATACATTCTATGCTAATAGCGATAAAGCATTGGAGAACTTGAGAAAATGGACTTATAAATTGAAAAGTCCCTTGTCTACCTTGTTCTCTGTCACTTTTGCATGTAGCAGGTAAATTTTCAAACTTATTTTGAAATAATTCTAAGTAAAAAAATAGTCTATGGAAGTCTGAGCTATAGCTACAGGATGTTGATGAATATGGAACACGTGTCTTAAATGCTGACCTTTTAAAACTATTTAATTATGGGCATGTGGATATTTCTGTGCAATCCCGTAATTGGCAAGATTTTTTTTTTCCAGTTTTCATCTTCTTTGCTATTTTCTAAATATCTAGGTTAGGATCCTTGCTTGAGATCTTGAATATGATATATCTATTACCTGTTGGGATTTTTTTTTTATTACTTTTCCTTTCAATATATTTTTTGCCAAATAAAAATGTATAACCTATGTCATTTAATAAATAAGATTTCAAATAACGTGCCAGGCGAAGTCATAATTAACGAGGAGGTGAACCTTAGTGATAACGAGAGGGGATCCGGACCCTGGATCACCATTAAGTAGCTGAATGATTTGTAGCAAAATGCTTAACTTCTCTAAGGCAATTTCTTCATTTCTAAATGTAAACAATGGTTGACTCCATAGATTTCATGGGAGAATTTCATGAGATAACATGTTTTAAATGCTCAGCCCAACACCTAAAATATAATAATTAGCATTCAACAAATGTTCACTGTTATGTGTGTGTAGGAGGAGGGGTACATATTTTATTCACGGTACAACTAGAATATACAACAAGAACATCCCCTTTCTTTGGTCTAACTTTGTTTTTATCTTCTTCCCAAATCTCTGTTCTCTAGGTAATGGGGAAAATGAACAAACAAAGATGCTTTAGGTTTCATTCAGTTAAAACTTTGTCTGATTCAATAATATAAACAGTCCTTTTAGGTGATACTCAGAGACTTTTAGAAGAAACAGTTTTCAGTTTTGCAGATTTCTCAGCCTTTCTCTCCAAGCTGGGACTGGGGAGGTGATCACGGTGATGGTAGTCAGGGTGTGTGTTGGGCAGAGGGGAGGACTTGGGGGTCCGCCTTATGAATGGGTGCAAGGTAGGCATCTGCAGGTGATGTCTGGGCATGTCTCCTCTTCGGGCTCAGGCAATGCCCTCAGAGAGCTTTGGCCATTTCTTCCTGGCTGGCTCAGTCACGCCTTAGCCTTTACTGGATGCGGACCCTAAGCCTTGGCCCAGTCCCCATTCGGTCCATTGATCCAGGAACCTACCACTTGCCTCTACTGTGGAGCAAGCTTGCCCCTCCAGAGTGGGAACTGTGATGTTTGTCCTTGCCCCTCTATTCCTCCCTCTCCCTTCCTTCCTCCTACAGTTCCTTGGCCAAGAAAGAGAGAACATTTTCCTATATGGCATCCATCTTCTCCAGACCCCAACCTCATAGCTAAGCCTTAATGGCCAACTGGGGCATTTCTCTCCACACTAGGAGAATTCTGGGATCAGAATGCTTCACAATTTGGTATTCTAAGTGGGAGATAAAGGATTTTAGAAAACCCTGCATTTTGAGGCCATTGCCTCCTAATGGGTCCTATTTTGCATATCACAAGCAGATTATCATCTCCTGTTCTTTCTTCTGCAATCTTTCTAAAATAAATTCTAATCTCCTGAAGGTAGATGGGTGTCCTGGGACAACTGGGGCAATTTAAGAGAGGGCAAAAGAGAAAAGAATAACATACACATATAAATATATTATAAATTCTCATGTGATTTTTATAATATTTTTGTTAGTATTGTGTTAGTTAACAGAAATTGCTGATTTATCATTACAAATAATGAGATGCATTTTTAACCTTTGTTGAGACACCATTAAAGTCCCCGTTTACCATCAGAACAGAATTGGCTTTAGACTATTTGAATTGCAACAACATGTGAAAAAAGATGGTGCACTATTAAAAGAAACAGCATCCTCAATCATGATTTGTTTATTTTCTCTAGAACAAGTGCTTCCCCTGTCCAAGTGAAGGCTGCCCACAGATGGGTCATTATGCTGATAGATTTCCTGGGAAAACAAGTGGAGAGGGTCAGCTATTTTATCTAAACACTGGTGATGCCAGCAATTTTGCCCGTAAGTCTCTGTTTTATTTGACTTAAATTCTTAATGCTATGTAGTTTATCGTGTCCAGTAAAAATGTGTAAAATTGCTTTTCTATACAAAAGTTTTAAATGTTCCCTCCCCAGCATGAAAATGCAAAGCCAAACTATGGATTATTCGGATGGCAGAACAGAGTTTGGGGCCTGAACTCTCAATGACACAAAAATAAATTTCTTCCACATTTGATTCTGGTGCTGAATTCAGGAGGCTTCTGCTAAAGCCCCTTCATATTCCATCAAAAGTTTCACTGAGCAAAATTCTGAGGTTTTGTAAAAGCAGAAAAGTAATCCAGGAAAGAGATGGCAGAGGTTGTGGGCATGGAAAGGTTGACAGATTGAAGATATATTTAGGATTGTAGACTCCATGGGGGATGGGAATTAGAGGATGCCCTGGTGGTGAGGTCTGGGGAATTAATTGAGGAAGAAAACTATTTGTGTGGGAGTCAATGGGGTTAACTGCATTGTAAAAACTAAAGCCAAATATTTCCCCTCTCCAATGGCCCAGGCTCAAAATGGCAAAAACTGGTAGTTCACTATTGACTAAAACCGTAAATTGGTTACAATAAATCAATACATTTCCAATGGCAATGGAATGTTGAGTTGTCGAACGTTTAAAATAAATGTAGACTATTTAGAGAAAAAGATGACAGTACTCTTAACAAGTGGTAACGTATGAAAACGAAGTAAACCATTGAAAAAGTCATTTTAACTATTTTTGCACTCTCTTTTACCATAAACTTCTTAGAGCATTCAAAAATAAACCATTAGGTTTAAAAATTGAAAGGAAAATATGTTTTTTCATCTCTTGTCTTGAAAACTATTGACTTTGGAAAGATTCTGTGCTTCTCCCCTTCACCAATGCCTGTCCTCTGAACATTTAGATAAAGGAATGTCTATGACTACTTGATTAGAAGAACTACCGATACCATATATAAATTACTCAAAATTCCGCAGTAGTGGGATCCAAGTTCATCTGTTTTCAGTGTGTCTTCTCTCCAACCTGATATTCTGCAATTTCTTTTCTCGTGCAGGTTGGAGGTATAAGGTATCCGTCACACTGTCTGGAAAGAAAGTGACAGGATACGTGCTAGTTTCTTTGTTTGGAAGTAAAGGAAACTCGAGGCAGTATGAAATTTTCAAGTGAGTAAAGTATTACTCTAAACTTCTTAGATGTTGGAACACTTCACACGTAGTGTATGCTATGGATATGAGTCAGTTCATTAGTATACGGGAGTATAGTAGTGCCACATATCATTAAAAGGAAGACATTGTTTCAACCTTGCACCTTGATACATTCAAAATTCTGTTTCCAAATAGTTTTCCTGCTATTTCCTGAGAAAACCACTTATGTTTAACTTGATGTGTAGCATCTGATTTATCATCAGTAAAAATTATTCTGCCCACAAAACAACTGGGAAAAGATGATATCATGATGTCATCATTTATTAATTTCTGGGAGGATTGTAACTAAACATGTTAGAAGTTTTATTAAAGTAAGGATGACTTTAAAGTAATATGGGTTACTGATGACAAATGAACTACTACTGAGGTAGGATATGTCTACATTTATTTAATAAATTAGGGTGACAAACATACTATCGATTGTCTTACCAGACATGAAACGTAAGCTGGTTTTAGAAACGTACGTGTATATTTCTATGTATACTTACGTATGTTCATGTATGTTTTTATTAACTTCTCAACGTCCAAGGGGCACTCTCAATCCAGATGATACTGTTTCCAATGAAGTTGACTCAGATGTGGAAGTTGGAGATTTGGAGAAGGTTAAATTTCTTTGGTACAACAAAGTGATCAACATAACTCTACCCAAAGTAGGAGCATCCAAGATCACAGTGGAAACAAATGATGGAAGAGTGTAAGTAATAAAAACCCAAAGAGATCTGAAGTAGTAAGTCACGTGTATAATTCTATTTCCACTGAACATTTACTTTTAGTTAACTCTCCTGCAATGGTTCTCCTATACCCAGCCACAGCTGCTTCCTAATACCTTTTGTTTCTTTAGGAGAAAGTGTGGAACTTTAGGAAAACAACTTTGATAGATTTGTAGGTGCAAGCTGTGTTATCTGATATAAGTCTTAGAATGAGAATCTAGTTTCATGATCCTAAGGTGAAAAGAATGGTTTCATTTCATAGCTGATCCTTGTGCTATGAGTGTGCTTCATATGTGTATCTTTCCCAAACTTCCTGGGTTCGTGAATTGCCACATAAATTATCAGGAAAACACAACTTACAAAGAGGCTGTTCTGTATCATTGACCCTCTTAGTGAAGACAGAGGTTAACAATTGGTTCTAAACAAGATTGAAATACGTGTGAGCCAAAGGATATTCACCATAGTGAGCTACCAGAAAAAGTGAGCTGATGATGGTGATCATAACAATAGCATTATTAGCCCAAGTGTTTTGAATATAAAGACAAATTCTGAGGCACACTGCTATGCTTGTTCTGTCACCATGTTATTCCATCCACGTAAAAGTCCATTGAGGGGATTTTGCTTCTGGCAAAGACAGAGTTACAGAGACCAGATTCACCTTCCCAACAGAAACAACACAAGATTCAGATAAAGTGTATGAAATAACAGTTTTCAAGACAGTGGACATCGAGCAAGAAAGGAAAGTGATCCCTGAGAGACAAAAAGTAAACAAGATGGATCCTTTCCATTATCCTAGCTTACTGTCTGGACAGAGTTCCCAGGATGTCATAAAGGAGGAAAAATTCAGGCAGAGCCCACTAGTTTTCCTGAGGTGAAGAGCCAGAGCTAGGAATCCAGAAAATCCAAGGCAACTAGATTTGACAGAACAGAGCACCAGAGAGGAGAGCTACAGAGAGAGAATCCCAGAGATCTGGAAATTTCTCTTGAATATTCAACAGAGTACTGATCAGCACATATGTGTGAGGAAACTAGCCCAGGCCAGGGAACTCTCGATCTGAAAGGATTAGAGAAAACAGTGCCCAGGACTCTTGCAGGTCTGGGAGTAGGAACTGTTTCCACCAATCAAACCACAAAAGCTCATAATTCAAGAAACACTGGGTAGAGTATTTAAGAAGGTCTTCCCTCAGTAGTGGGAAATAATTAGCCTAAATTGAGCAAGACTTGAAAGGATCAAACTGTTTCCAAATAGCATAACTGCACCCAGAACACAGCTCAAGAAAATTTATAAGAATACAAACTTACCCAGCAGCTAACAGGCTACAATCCACAATATATGACATGAAATGAAAGTTGTCCAGGTATACAAAGAAGCAGGACCACATAACCTATAAAGAAGAGAATAATCAATCCATTAAAACCAGAACTGACACAAATGTTAGAATAGCAGACACAGACATTAAAATAATAATTTAACCTGTATTCCATTAGTTCAAAAAGTAAGTAGATGCATGGCATATGTAGAAAAAAGACCCAGCTTGAATTTCTAGAGATGAGAACTATAGTATCTGAAATGAAAAATACACGGGATGCAATTAACAGCAGAGTAGTTATTTCAGAAGAAAAGATAAGTGTATTTGAGGACATTATAGACACTATGCAAAATGAAACAGAGAGAGAAAAAAGAATCTTAAAAATGAAAAGAACAACAGTGAGCTGGGAAATAACTTCAAGAAGACTTCTCATTGAAGACCACAAAGGAGGAGACACTGAAAAAAGTATCTGAAGAAATAATGGCTCCAAAATTTTCAAACTTAGTGAAAACTATAAACCAACAAATCCAAGTGATATCACAAGAAACATGGAGAAAACTACACCAACACACAGCAAAATCAAATCGCTTAACTCCTTTATAAAGAGAAAAACTTAAAAGCAGACCGAGAAAAAAATACACATTACATACAAAGGAATAAAGGTAATAATTATGGCAGATTTCTCATTAGAAACGATGCAAGTGAGAAGATGGTGGAACAATATCTTAGTTGCTCTAGACACTCCAAATGAGACTATAGTGAATTCTAGACAATTCAAACTAGACTTGGTGATAGCAGATCAGTGCTTACCTGGGGAGAGGGGAGCAGGGAAGGAGAGATTACAAAGGAGCAGGGGGAACATTTTGGATTGATGGATATGTTTACTATCTTGATTGTGGTGATGGCAGATGGGTACTGTTATTATTTCTGTTTTACAGATAACTAAATGAAGGCTCAATGCCAGAACTCATATGCAGGACATTGGGCTCCAGCAAATTCTTAACTACTACAAAGCAAATTCAGTTCACCTTTATTCATATGTAGATATCATGTGTCCTTCATTTCTTGAGTCTCAATATTCAATTTTAACATTTAATTTTCCATTTGCAAGTCTGCCAGCCATCAGACCACAGGGAGGGAAGTGAAGATGGAGAGAAAAGAGCATTTTCTGAGCACTTTTTATGTGCCAGGCCCATTACATATGCTACTATACCTTATCAAAGAAAATCAGCTCCAAAGCATCCGAAGTGTTGTTCAGTCTTGATGACTAAAATTAGTCGTCTCAGTTCAGCTATTGATGTAAAATCAGAATGCCTTGCCATGTCACACCAGGACCTCAGAATTTTTACTCTGGCTCATTTCTTGTCATGATGCTGACCCTACTCTTCCTCAGTCGTGTTGGTTGACAATGTGCCAAGTGTTAGTAGGTGCTTTGGGGATATGACAAATCAGCCCTCCCTTGGGGTGTCCCTTGGGGTGTCCACTGACACCTCCTCTCTATACAATTGCACAGTCATGAAAGAAATAACTGGGGAAGGAGAATTCAGTCCTTTACACAGAGGAGGTTTTCCTTTGGCCATTGTCTGGTCTTGGGCACAAGGGGTGGCTCTCAGACCGAGTAGAGAGCAGAGGCTGTCCTCTTGCTCAACACACCAGGCGTGTGCCAGGAAGAGTTGACTTTATGTTGTTTTCTTTCTGCAGGTTCAACTTCTGTAGTGAAGAAACCGTGAGGGAAGATGTTCTTCTCACTCTTACCGCGTGTTAGAACTGCTGACATGTGACCTTTGAATCATTGCTAATAAAATCGACTGGTGAAGGGATCCATTCCTGTCTTTGTCATCATGTCCACTATTTCCAATGAAACTTTTCGATAAGGTGATTAAAATATAAAATTTGGAGTTGGTCTGAAAAACCACAAATAACTGTTGAATTTTGCTCCATATTATGGCATTTTAGCTTGGGAATACTGTTTACTTGCTACTGGCATCATGTCCATTACTACTGTTACTGATGTCATTCTGCTCACTTAAGGCAGACTTCCAGGTCCAAAATGCCCCCTTCTTGGTGGGCACATGTGGCAAGTAGTCCCCTTTGCTGCTGTTTCCATCATCTTGAAGTTCTGTGTCTGCTCCTCCTCAGACATCTCAGGAGAGATGACACATAAGGAGGCGGACAAGGACTACCATATCGGATGCTTCCTAACTCGTCTCCCTTCTCCCAATGGGGTCACCCCAAGCCCCTATCTTCTCTGCAACCTCTTTGACCTTCTAAAGCACAAATCAAAGATCCTCCCAATGGTCTCCCGGATAGAATCCACATTCCTTAGTGAGCCTTGCAAGGCCCCTCTTGGTCTGGTTTTCACCTAGGACTCCAGCATCATCTCTCATCACATTCCTTCTGGGACTCTACATTCCGACAGTGTCCCTCAAAAGGGCCTCAATCTTGGATGCTGCTGGACCTTTGTGCAAACTCTGGCCCTGCCTCCGATGTTCTTTGCCCATCTCCCTGTCTGTTTAACTCCTACTGGTTCTTAATCTCTGTGTAGACATCATTTCTTCCAGGAAGGCTTTCTTCACTTCCATTACCCACATCCCCTAAGGCTGGAGTAGACTACCTCACTACATTCCTCCTGCACTCAGGACTCCCTCCATCTCACCACTTATCTCTCCATATTATCATTGCTTGTTTACTTGCCTGTATATCTCATTTGTCAACTCCTACAGAGTGTACATGTTTTATGTGCCTGGCACATAGTAGGAGAGCAAGTAAATATTTTTGAAAGAAAATATGGAATGAATGAATGGCTTCACTAGAGTCAAATATTTAGAATTAGGCCATGTCCAAACAATAATATCCTAAGAGAGAAAGTTATGTCTGTGCTAGGTCTTAGAAGATGGGTGGGATTTGCCGAGGACATGGTAGAACGGCACTCCAGAGTGGGAACAGCAAAAGAAAAGGCACAGAGGTATGAAAACACGAGAAAGTGAAAACACTCTTCATTCTATGTTTCACCAAAGTATATGCAAGTTTGTCAACACATGAAGACTCGTTCTAAGGACAAGTAATCTGTATGAATTAGGATGCTTTCATGTGCATGAATCAAAAGCTCTAACTCAAAATGACTTAAACAACAAAGAAATGTGTTGGCTCACATGATTGGAAAGTCCATAGGTAGGGGAGGCTTCAGGTTTTGTTGATCCAGCAACTCAGTGACCTCTTCAAGAGCCATTTTCTTTCTGTCCCCATGCTCTGTTGTCTGTGGTGATGGTTTTATGCCAAGGTTGGCTCCCCTCCCCGTTGAAGGACACCCATCTACCACAATTGGGGCTGTAGACGTCCTCTTTCACATCCAGTAAGAGAGAGAAAGCACATCTCCCTCCCAATCTTTCCAAATGAAACACCTGAGATTCCTGTTGATTGGCCTGTGGCCTGGGAAGTGGAATGCGCTGATTGACTTAAGCCAGTGAGGGCCCACTCCTGGACGGAGGATGAGGCCAGCATCTGCAACGTACGTGGACCATGTAGAGGAGGAGTGAATATCTGAATGAAGGGAGTCGTCAGGGACTCCTGGGACTTTGGCCAGAGCAACTGGAAGGACAGAGATACCATTGACTGCAATGGACAAGCCTTTGGGAGAGACAGGTTTGAGGAGGAAGCTCAGTTTTAGTCACAACAAATTTGAGATGTTCATCAGACACCCACCTGCCAATGTCAAGTAGGCTGTTGGATATATGAGCACGGAGTTGAGGGTAGAAGTCTGGGTTAGACGTGTAAACTTTGGCATCTTCAGTGTATAGATGGCATTTGTTAAAGCCCGGCATCTCTCTATAAGGGTTAACACATTGCTTAATACGTGTTGAGTGCTTAATAAATGTTGACCATTATAGTTACTGTGAATACCTCATGGACTATCCTGTAGCATACTAGTAAGGATGAATAATGAATAATAAAATAAATTAATAAAGGAATATCTGCGAAGTTACTCATGTAATAAGATGGAAGAAAGGGGTTTAAAAGAATTTGATGAAAAAAATACATCAGCCGAAAACCCTTTTGTTAAGAAGGATATCCATTTTCACTGTAATGAAGCAGTTTCAAGTTGCTTTGTTTTAAATGAATTGTTTACTCAGATTATTTACCTGTTTCTGAACTCAGTAAATGTTTTAGGAAATATTCGTATTTCTAGAGCCCCAAATCAAATGTTTTCTTCCCTTAAGGCAGGGACTCCATGTCAGTTTGAAAGGATGGGCCAGTCCATGTATAAAGGACCCCTTTCAGCACGTGATATTTAACCTGTTTCTTGCTGGAGTTTATTTCTTTTTTTCCAAGAAAATGGATGTTAAGAGCCAATTGCATTAGACTCTGTGGTTCAGGCTGCTCCTCTGAGAGGGACTTTCAGAAGGCCACTGACCGCTGACTCCACGTTTTTGTCTTTTCTAACACATGCTTTTTGCTTTGAGTGTGCAGCCACTAGTCTAAGTGCTTTATCCATATTTATTCACTGGATTCTGACAATAGTCTATAAGCCAGATTCTTTTACCACCCCCATTTCCAGATCAAACAGCTAAGGCACAGAGAGCTTTTTTAACTTGTCCAAGGTCCCAGGCGATTTACTGGTGGACCTGGGTTTTCCCCAGGACATCGTGAAGTAAAATGTTTCAGTTTTGGTTTTAAATCAATCCCTTTGGTAAGCACATGGAGGGCAAGTCCTAATCATTTCCTGATCTGACTGCTGCTCAAGTTGGCCTGGAATTTCCCAGCCCTCTGGGACTCTAAAGGCTGAGGGCTGTTCTGGAAATGCCCATGTCCCCTGCAGAGGGTGCCGACTTTTGGGCCTAATGCTCACCGCCTGGTACCAGGTCTGTGTGACCTGCGATTTTTACTTGTTGGCCAGCCCACATGAACCGGTGGGATCTACCAATGGTCATCAAGGAATTTGGGAAGTCTGGGCTACACTCAGAAGCCTACTTCATTTTCCACAGACAGGGCATCTATGGTGAAAGTAAAAGAAAGAAGTCAATAGTTGACTGATGATAAGGCGAAGTCTTGCAACACACTGCTGTTACAACAACACAAAGGGAGAAATTCTGCCAGTTCGAGGGATAGCTAGAAAGATGGTTCAACTGAATGAAGGTGAGTGTCCAGGCTGTAGAAAAGATTTAGAAAACAGCTTGCTCAATGCAAAAACTTCTTTGGAATTAAGGGACCCTGACTGGTTAGCTACTGCTGCATAACAATTCTTCTCCCAGAATTCTCGAGATTGTTCTCTTACAAAATGACAAGGTATCTGAATGTTCTGAACTTGAAATGGAAGGATTAAACAAGGACAGAACTGATTGGTTGGGGAAAGCAGTCATTCAGCTCCATCTGGACACTTGAAGATGGCAGATGATAGCTGGTGACCTCACTCTTAACTTTTGTGACCTTCTAGGAATTATACATCTTGAAGATGGGAGAGCTGTCTGGTGGAAATGAACTTATAGTTTCAAAAGAGACCCACAGATTTGTGTGCATATGAATTTTGCCTTAAGTTCTTGAAGCTGACCAGGATATAAGTTTATTCAACATATTTCAGTTGTTATTGCTATTTGAAATCCCAGAAATCTTCTCATCTGGTGAGAAATGAATTAATTGGTCTAGGAGAGTCTAAAGGAAAAGCAGTTTGGACTCCAGTTTGCTAGGGGTTTAGTCCAGTTAAATCCCCCAGGGCATTTAAACAGGAGGCAGTGCATTAGAGCACAGTGCAGACTGACAGATGTGGGGAGCGCCTCACTGTCTTAGGAAAGAATACACCCTCTTGGGGTGTGTGCCCAAGAATGGTGACAGTGAGGGCAATGAGAGCTGCTCTCTCTGAATCTCAGGCCTGGCTGAGCTGGGTTCCTGTATTGGTTAGCTACTGCTGCCTAACAAACCATCACCAAACTTTAAACAAACTTTAAACAATGGCTTTAAACAGTAAGCATATATTAGGAATCTCCAGGTTAGCTGTGTGTTTCTTCCGGTCTTGGCTGGATTCACTCGTGTGTCTGTGGTCAGAGTGAGTTGAGTCAGCAGTGCTATGATATTGCCTGGATCTCTCATATACTTGGGGGTCAATTGGCTTTGAGTTGGCCCAAGATGTTGCTGTCATCACATTTAATGACTAAATCAAGTCACACATATAGCCTGGATTCAAGGGACGGGGAAATAGATTCCAGTTGTTGATGGATGAAAGGAGCTGCAAAATCACATTGGAAAGAGTGTAGATATGGGGGGCGCAGGAGTGTGAAGATCTGTGACCACTTTCCCAATCCACCTGTCACTGTCTCTAACCTGTTTCTCCATCTCCCGGGAACCTGGACCTGGGGAAGGAACCAGTCAGGTGTTGGGAGGGTTTTCACAGTGATGGGTCAGCCCAGGCTCCAGTCTCTGCTTTCTTATACTGCCTTTTCCTCCCTGCTGTCAGCGGAAGTGAGGGTGCCTTTCTGCTTTACTTCCTTTTGACTTTTGTAGAAACAAAGTGCTCCGTGGCAGCTTATTCTTCAACAATGAATGTCCTTGAAGACAGAGCTTCTTACCATAAAACAACACAACAGTCCTGATCAGATTTTCTGAGCAGGAAATCCAGTCTCCACAGTCATCATTCGCTCTTGAAAATATATGAGGATCATCTCTTCATTATTTCAAGGTGTGATAAACACAAACAATACCTTTAAAGAAATCCCCTGTCTACTGTGCAAATTAAGTGGAGTCAGCTGATTTAGGATTATGTTATTACTGCAGAACCACACACGTCTTGCAGTCGCTGCCCAGCTCACAACTTCGCCTCCATCTTTGGCGGCACAGGAGTGGGTCTCCTCTGCCAGGCCAACCCAATAGGACCCACTCCCATTGCTAGTTAATTCAAGGACAGGTCCTGACCCAACCAGGCCAATCACTTGGTTATTAAGAATTCTGAGCTGAGATGCACAAACCCAGAAGTCTCTGCAGCAGAATCAGGTCCAAGGCAGAGGGGATCTGAGGACAGCCAAGGTCTCCAGGGTGGTCCCACTTCTTGGATTTCCCTGCATCTCATGGTTCAACAATTTTATGGATTCCATGAGATGCCTCAATATGTTTTTAATAAATCTCTCTCTTTTTTAAAAAATTTACCTTTTCAGAATTGATTTCTGTTGCTTGCAACCAAAAGAACCATAACTAACATACCTCTAAAAAGTTGCCTGTTTAAATAGCTAATGGTCTCTACTTCACTGTTATTTCCAGAGGTGAAGATGGGGAAAATAGCCAACATGCACATAGACATGTTAAATGTACATATCTTCTGTTCCTTAGATTACATTTGTAGGAATTTATCTCACAGATACACTATCGATGTGGAAAGTGGCAAATATATAAGAATATCCACTAAGGCATTGTTTTTAATAATAAAATATTGGAAACAACCAAATACTCACCAATAGAGGACTGATTAAATAAACATCCAAATACCAGAATACTGTGAAGCTGGTAAAAGGATTGGAACACGTCTATGTACGATGATAAGGAATGATTTTCAAGACATTTAGTTAATTTTTTAAAATCAGGTTGCAAAATAGTGTGTAGAATGTGTGAACAGTCTATATTTTTAAATAAATATATATATATATATACACATAATGCACACAATATCTTTGGAAGGACACACAAGGAGCTGGTAAAGGAAAATTTTTAATTTTCCATTTTATCGGGTGTTTAAAGGCATGTATTATCTATTTACAAACATGAGTGAAATAAAATTATTTAAAAAAAAAAACTACCCCCTGAATGCCCATGCCTGTACCCTCGAATGTCTGGAGTCCACACTCTCTCACCACCAGACCCGAGTGGCCCTGGAGACAGGACCCTTCTTTCCTGCCTGGAGGATGTCCACATCAGCTCTGATCCCTTAGGTGGTTTCCACCATTGAACCACCGAGGCAGGGGTCTTTCCCTTGGGATGAGTCTGGAGTCCACAGATGACCTTGGCACTGAGGTGTGCTGAAGGGGAAATAGACACAGGGGCCTTGACCCCTGGGCACACTGTGACAGATCGTGGGATTGTGTCTCCTAAATCTAACTGATGCTCACTTTCTCCCTGCTTCTCTGAAGACTGACATCTCTTTCTTTCCCCTCCTTAAAACTGTGCCCTCTCACCTGTCCCAGCCTTGAAATTCACTGAGAATAAGGATAAAGTGTCGAATCTAAGAACTCCATTCATGTGTAAATTCATTCTCTCATTAATTGATGACCACTTTAGTGCCAGGCACCCTTCTAGAAGCTGGGGGTAGAACAGTGACCAATACAGACATGGTCTCTGTCCTCATGGAATGCATTCTAGGCAGGAAAATCGTGACTGCAAATAAATAAACAGATAAAAAAGAGAGAGAGTTATAACTTGTGACAAGTGATCTGAAGGAAACAAACAAGGTGCTGAGGAGCTGGGGCTCTGGGGTCGGCTGGGAGGCTGGTGGTGGAAGGACTTCAGGGCTGGTCAGGGGTGACCTCACAGAAGAGCTGACATTTAAACGAATTGTTGAAGGACAAGAAGGAGCCAGCCCAGTGGAGGTCTAGGGAAGAGAGTCTCAGGCCATGGGAACAGTAAGTGCAAAGGCCCCAGTTTGGGAAAGGACTTGGCATGTTTGAGGGAGGCCAGTGTGGTCATGGAGGAGGGCCAAGTGGACAGCAGGAAGAGAAGAGGTCTGAGAGGCGGACATGGTCGTCTGACATGCCTACCAACCAAGTTACCTATTTGTCCACCATTAGATTATCAGGAATCTCATCCTGTGTCAACGCTGCAATGTCAAAGAAAAACATAAATGCCTTTGACTTCACCACAGTCTTTGTGACATGCTCCAGGACCCTCCTAGGCCACATGGGCAGACTTCCAAAGCTTAAATACAACATCACTGAGGTCAACCAGATGGCTCAGGCCTGGCCGTTTAGGGGGAAATTTACTTTCTATTTCAGTAAATATCTCTCTTATTCTATGTGGTTGACACTCAACAAATCTTGTTGCTAACTTGCTCAGAATAACTGAATATTCAACGGCTCATTTCACTCTGTATAGTCTGGATTCAAATCCCATATCAGCACTCATTAGCTGTGTGATTTTGTAGGCAATTTACTTATCTCTCTGTGCCTCAGTTTCCTCATCTGTAAAGGGAGGCAAATAATGGTCCCTACCTCGTGGGGCTATTGTAAGACTTCAATTAGGTAATACATGTAAAGTGCTGGAATCTCTGCACATGAGAAGCCTCAATAAATGTTGGCGGCTGGTCTTTATTACTCCGGTAGAAGTCCTTTCATTTTAGTAATAGGAGAGCCCCTATGCTTGTACCCCAGAGTTTTGGTCTCTCAGGAGGAGTGTAAACTTTGACATTGAGGCATACTTAACTTGGGAGTGCGGTACATGAAGACTTAGCTGCTTGATGTGTGAACTGGCTGAGCTGCTCACAGATGTGTGGGTCTGTAGGTAATTCATTACAGCCTCACAGGGGCTAAGTCTTGTAAGACAGGTGTGCAAACTTCAGACAGTCTGGGGAGACTCAAAGACGTGATGCGGTCTGGTGATGTCGGCTTTTAGGGGCTCCTGAACCCAGTCATTCAAAATTATACTCAGATAATATAATAATTGCTTTTTTTTAAACCATCATGTTTGGGGTTTGTTCATTACGTGGGAATAGGTAACTGGAACAGGTAATCATTGGGGACTGTGGTCAGAGGCTATTGTGAGGGCTGTTGACTCTGTCTCCAAAGCTCATGTACTTGGGTGTTACTAGACTATCAGAGAGAGATACAGAGACAGAGACTGAGACGGAAACAGAGAGACAGAGAGGAGGTTTTCTTAATCAGACACCTCCCACTACTTTCAGCTATTTGGGGGCATTTCCATCTATTCTAAGTGAAAAAAACCTACCCTCCATTGTTAGAGTTTGCTGCTGTCTCCTTATTGGGACTTGTAAATATCTTGGTGATGAAATGGAAAATTGGGAAATGGGGCCCACTCGGCTCACAACTGCCTGTACAGGTACATAGGAACAAAGTTAGAGACTTTGCATCTGCTTTTAATCAAGCTCTTTCATCTTCCCAGACTTGTGGGGAATTAGACCACCACTATTAAGCCTGTTTTGTGTATTTGGGTAGATTAAAATGTTAAGTGCACACAGAGTGTTCTACTATCACCTGTTGTGTTTTTGAAGCAGCATACAAATGATACGCTCAAGTATAGAAAAGTGGCCTGGACAGTTGATACAGAGGGAGGGGATGCCTGGACCATCCGACAGGGTAAGTCACCTTTGCCATCCTCCCACCAGCTGTGAAGGGGAGGGAAGGCAAATAGCCTTGGATTCTGGAGAGTCTTTGCTCATTGCTCTGGTATCGCGTGGTGAGCCTGAGAATGTCGGAATTTATTGTAGATGGTGAACATCGGGACAATCGCACTTTTCCTGCTGGGAGCAGCCAAAGGTAGGAAACATCATACCTGCCCTTGGGAAGGGCTTAAACCCAACATGTTGACGCTAGCCAGAGAAAGCCTTAACCATGGTAGTGCTTCCGGTGGCTCCAGACAATTCCGAGGTTCCAGAGAGAGGCGGGTGGGGTTGACACTCTGCCTCGGAGAGGAGGTAGTTTGGGGGGACACACATCAGGGCATCTCCCCACCAGCCGGCCTTCATGCCAGGGTGCCCTAGGCCAGACTCTTCTAGGTAAAGCATTAAACACTTGCCTAGGTTAAGATATACACTTATCAGTGCCCGTTATCACATTAGTCAGATAAATATATCTAAAGAGCTAGGGATGGGACACAGAACTTTTAAATTTTGATGGTGGTTCTAAGCAGAGGCACCATTGGCGACTCTGTGGGATTCAATG
This sequence comes from Tapirus indicus, assembly GCA_031878705.1. Taxonomy (NCBI): domain Eukaryota; kingdom Metazoa; phylum Chordata; class Mammalia; order Perissodactyla; family Tapiridae; genus Tapirus; species Tapirus indicus. Next base: position 15,366,815 of record CM062921.1, on the reverse strand, counting down.
GGACTGATCCCAGATCAGAAGGTGGGCACTGGGGACAAGAAGAGAGTGGCTGGGGCAGAGGAGGGGTGTCTGCACGGTCATCAGACTGTCCCAAGGCAGGGAAATGACCAGGCCTGAGCAGCAGTGATGTCCCGGATCCCAGCCTCGGGAGCTAACTCTTGAGCACGGTCATCCTTTCTCTCTAGGAAAAGAAATTTGCTGTGATCGTATCAGGTGCTTTTCTGACTCTGAGCCCTGGGCTGGGACGGCAATCAGGCCCCTGAAAGTTCTCCCCTGGAGCCCCGAGAAGATCGGCACCCGCTTCCTGTTCTACACCAACAAGAACCCCAATACCTTTCAAGTGAGACCGCTGTCATTTCAATGTCATAGTAACTGGGTGAGGGGCTGTGCCCACCCTGCAGCCCAGGAGTTCCTTATCTCTGTACCCTCCTCCTCCACCACACCCTGCCTCACCCCAACCCTTCAGCTGCCCCCCAAGCCGAGCCAGACCTGGACAGAGTAGGTCTTCAGTGAAATGTTGGCTTGAGTGAATGAATGGTTCGCATTTGCCAGAACCTCTAGCTGGCTATGTAATTCTGGTCTGTGGTGAAGAACTCACCATCTAACAAGAACCCTACGGAAGGTGAGACTGTGAGCCACAATCCACCCCAGTGGAGGTAGAGATTCTGACTTGGAGAGATGGGGCAGGGAAAGGGAGTTCAGGGTGGGCTTCCTGGAAGAGATGGCTTTTATGCTAAGCGTTGAGAGGTCACGGTATTGAGACAGGCAAAGAAGGGGAAGGGAGAGGCAATCCTGAGGGGCTGGGCTGCAAAAACATGCAACTCCTCTGCCTTTGTCACAGAGTCTCCTTCCCTCTGATCCATCAACGGTTGAGGCATCAAATTTTCAAGCGGAGAAGAAGACTCGGTTCATCGTCCATGGCTTCACAGACAAGGGAGATGAGAGCTGGCTGCTGGATATGTGCAAGGTAGAGGCTGGCTCCAATCCCCAGGGCAGGCTTTGTGGGCCGCTGCCATTGCTTCCTGCTAATGTCACTGCTTCCCTTTTAGCAATCACAATAAATGAGCTCAGGAACAGGAAATCCTTACACATTAGGGACTGTTATGCAATTAAAATGCCTCTCCTCACAAAAATAAGAATTCCCTGCCACATTTCTGGACTACATCTGTAGCCTGAAACTTTGTATTTCTGTAAATGAGGGATCATGTTCTTTTTGTTCGTCTTTCCCACATCACTGAGAGTCAGAGATGTTGCTATGACCATTTATTTGAGATATGGGAAACTAAGACTGACTGGATGACAAAAATGGCAGAAAAGAAATTGCCAAATCTGTATGTCACATGGCATCTGTTGGTTAGAAAGACAGACAACAGAAGAGCACACACATATGCATGCACACACAGACACATGTGCACACAGACACACAAGTACACAGTCACACACACACACAGATAACACACCCTCATCCTCTCTGTGTGCACACTGATTCAATCTATTCTCCTGACACCGAAGCATCTACCCGGCAGCCCGTCTCTCCCACGCACGCATCAATGACTCCAACTCTAACATCAACAGGAAAAGTTATAAACCCAGAAAGTTAAAGTCCTTCTGCATTTGTCCTTGGTTTAGCAGGCTTTTAACTCTTGGTACCTCTTCTGTCCCTTTCATTAGTAACTATCTTAATGGATAAGCTGTAAGACATAGTTTATACCCCAAATTCTCCAGGTTTGGAAGAGATTCCTCAAGGTTGCTTTAAAAATAAAAATCCTGAGAAAACAACTCTTAGCATCTCTGCGTGTGATCACACATATTAATATCAGATATATGAAAAGTTTCCAAGTGGATTTTAAATATATAGTACCATTTTAACTCCAGCTGGTCATACGTACAGCCTAGCAGGACTTGTGAGGATACATCAGTTCCTTTGACATCCAGGAAAAGGTTTTCCTTTAAAAATTCTTCCATCACTTTTAAATCAGGGCAGTTTTATTTTTCAAATATCTTCAGTGTGTATTTCCCCCATGAAATATTATGCTATTCTGACTGTAAAAATAGTGACGTTTCCCTCCCACCTTAAAACTTAGTAAATGCCCGGGAGCTGGGGTGAAGGCAAGCCCTTCAGTAACTGGCAGCATTGCCAAGAGGATGAAAGGACCCCTAGAGGGCAAGTCTACAAGGTCGTTTAGACCCTGGCTCCAGAGATTGCACTTGAGACCTTTCCTTTTCAAGATAGAGCTTTTTAAATGATGCAATTGTTTCCTCCAACCTAATCAACCTTATAGAATTTGGTTGAAGAAAACCAGAGAGTGGCCAGCTTTTAATCTGCAAGCTAGAGAGGGAATCAGTTTGCCTTTCTCGTAGCATTCACCCTGAGAGATGACTCCTAATGGACAACAGGATTCCTAACAGAGTCTACTTTATCTCGGCACCCCAACTAGAGAAAGAACGGCCAGTAGTAACTGTTGGCGACCATTTCTGAGCTCTGGTTGGATGTCGTTTCACGTGCCCCTGATAACACCCTGGTGCCTCTCCAGCATCAGAACATGTTCAAGGTGGAGGAGGTGACCTGCATCTGCGTGGACTGGAAGAAAGGTTCCCAAACTACCTACATGCAGGCCGCCAGCAACGTGCGGGTGGTGGGCGCCCAGGTGGCCCAGATGCTCAGCGTGTTCTCGGTGAGTCGGGCGGCTGGGCTGCCGAGGAGGCCAACAGCGCCCATGGGTCTCTGTTGAGTAAAGACGCAGCTGGGAGTTACCTATTTAAAGAAGAAATAGAAAGAATTGATATTTCTCTCAGAGTCCTACTTCTAAAACTCTGAAGTTCACCTTAGTAATGACACACCAGTGAAAGGAAAAACAATAATAGCTAAGAATTGCGGGGGGCTTTTGTTATCATCTTCAGTTGACTGATAAGAAAACTGAGGCCCAGGAAGTTTACTCAGTTTGCCCAAAAAGTCAGAGAGCAGGTGAATACAAGAGTTGTCCTTTGTGCCCAAGACTGTCCGGCTCCAGGGGATCCCCCACTGCTCCAGGTGGTCTCTCTCCAGAGAGCCATATAGAACCACAGGGCAGCACGTGCAATGGGCACTCCCCAGCTCTGTTGGCCTGGAGCACCTGCTGATGTCGGGGAATTTCTTTTGCCACAATCAATTCAGCTGTTTCTTCCTACCCTGGTCTTCATTTTAGCTCATTCTTTAAGGCTTTAATTCTTTTAGTTAAGTCACTAATTCTTCTTGAACATTTTGTTACCTGGTCATTTCTGGTTTATGGTTAAAGGGTCTACAAAAGAACCCATTGGTTCTAACTACTTCTGCTCTCCTGCAGAAATCAAAACCCACGGTGTTTGTACTGGAACGCTAGACAGCAATAAATGACTACATGTGGGTTAACACCTTTGAGCCAACATGCGCAAACCCCTCATAGCTCTATGTCATTTACTTGTTCATCCAATATTTTGAATGAAGACAGTGGGCACGGTGTCAGGAGCTGTGGTAGGAGGTAAAGAGGAGGGATGAGGTCCCAGGCCTTGGAGGAGCTTCCAGTGAAGACTTGCAATGACAGCAGAGTATGATCAGGGCTCTGATGGGGGTGGGAGTGCAGGGCTTCCTGGGAGCACAAGGGGGCATCTGATCCACCTGGGGCAGGGGTGGGGCTGGATGGCTAGGCTGTGTCAATGGGAGCTGGGCAAGTGGTTGAAGTATGGACAACAACAGAAGAGAAGTCCAAACAGCCCAGAGGTTACAGAATAGGATGTCTATGAGGAGCTGACAGTTCCACAAAGGGTTTGGTTAGAGAAGAGTCTAGAAAACTAGCTGTGAAGTCAGGAAAGCTCTGAGGCTCTCTTAGTGAGTGTGGGCTTGATCCTAAGGGCAGCGGGAGCCACGGAAGGTTTTCAGAAGAGGAGGAACAACATTAGGTTTGCATGTTAAAAACCACAGTACGAAATGTCCTGAAAACACAATCTTCCCTCTGCAGGCAAACTACAGCTACTCACCTTCCAAAGTCCACCTCATCGGCCAAAGCCTGGGAGCCCACGTGGCTGGGGAGGCAGGTTGCAGGAGTCCAGGCCTAGGCAGGATTACAAGTAAGCCGAGGGACATTTCAGGAAGCCCCCAAGAAGCCCATCTTTGTGGCAGAGCAGGTGGTGGCTTCATTCTCCTTTGCTTCCCTTTGCTTCTTCCGCCTCTGTTCCCATCTCTCCTCTCTAGATCCAAGTTTTCTGGTGTTGTGGATTGCTCAGCATTACTAGGCATCCAGGAAAATGCAGAGTAAGGCTGGTGTGACCATGAGCAAACACAATTAAGAAGGGTCCATACTGTCATTCCTCTCCCCTTCTCTTTGAAGTCAAGGGCAGAGTAGAATATGAAAATTATGCTCCCATTGCCTCTGCTGGTGGAAGAGACCCAGCCGCCATCACACCAAAAGCATCCTTTCACCCAAGCAAAGCCTTTTAATTATAACAGCAACAACAAAATATATCTATATAATATAATCATAATATGCTAACATTGTTATAGTAAGCATAAAGTGCCTACTTATCCCAAATATTGTTCAAAGTGCCTTACATTTTCTCATTTAATTCTCAGAACTGAAGAAAGAGGCTCAGGGAAGCAAATACCTTGACCAAGGTCACACAGGTAATCAGTGATGGAACCGAGCTTGAAACCCAGTTCTGCTGTCACTTGACTCTCCCTTGAAGAACTCCCCTTTCATTGTCAATAGACAATTATATTCATGGCTTTTCAGTGCTCCGATCAAATCTTCAAAACCTGTTGAGAAATCCAGGAGGGTTCCAAGAAGGAAATATAGTCAGGAGGAAACAGTAATAATTAATATTTTACTTATACGCCCATGACAATGTGCCAAGCACAGTGCTAAATGCTACATATGTTATCTCATTTAATCTTATAACAACCATATTATTACTCCCATTTTATAAATGGGGAAACTGAGGCACAACAAATGTCGAGTGATTCGCCCAAGGTCATGCAATTGTCTAAGAAATAGCCTAGTAAGGATTTGGACCTGGGCAGCCTGGTCCCAGCATCCGTGTTCTTAATTATTATACCATACTACTTTGCCCCTTTTTTCTTCAAACTTGGGAAGAGAAAGAGAATATTGAAGAAGAAAGATATACGAGTAAACAGGAGAATCTTATATGGGAAAAAGAGGTCCTCGCTCAAACAAAATCTGTGTCTTTGCCCCCTGCCCGTCTCTATCCACGCCACTGGAGCCCTCCTGTAATGAGCAACACTGAGACTCCATGTACCCGACTCAATACCCAGCGCCATGGAACTGCACAGCTCCAGGGTATGGCGTCCCTTGAGTTTGTGCAATGCACAGCCTGGGCAACTGGACACCTCAATCCTGCTGGCACCTACAGCCACGCCTAGTTTCTGCAGCACTGGCCATCTCTTTTAGAGTTGGATCCCACTGAAGCAAGTTTCCAGGGTACTACTGAAGAGGTTCGACTAGATCCATCTGACACTGACTTTGTTGATGTGATTCACACAGATGCAGCTCCTCTGATGCCATTCACGGGTGATGCTCCAGCTATGAGCATGTGCGATTGTGTTTTAACCAGGAAAGCCCTGCCTTATGAAAACCTCATTGCTCTTTCCTACGTTTTAGGTTTTGGAACAAACCAACAGGTGGGTCACCTTGACTTTTTCCCAAATGGAGGCGAGGAGATGCCGGGATGCAAGAAGAATGCGCTGTCACAGATCATGGACCTAGATGGCATCTGGACAGGGAAAGCCAGAGCAGAGCCGGGGCACCACTTCCCTGGAGTGAGCAGCGCCTTTCCCACAGCAAATCTTACAAATGAAAACGCCCAGCTCTTTATCAATATACATCCCCCTGTAGACCTTATTTCTGAAAAATATAGCTACAGATCGTTCATTACAGCCCAGCTCTACTGATTTTGTACTTTCTTAAAACATTGCTGTGACTGTCCTGAAGTGTACAAGCAATGAAATATTATAAAAACATGACTTAAAGCTACAACTCCAACAGTCAATTGGTGGCTACCTAACAAAGAAAGGAAATACCCTAAAAGTAAATATCCTGACTCTGACTAAGAGCATTTTTCTGCCAATTCTCCATTGGGAGTCAGTGATATAGTTCAAGCTTAAGTAACTGGCTTCAATTTCATAGACAAAATGAGAATTTCCCATCATTTCATGGCAAACCCATTGGCACAATGAGAGTCCCCACTCCTCTATGCTGGGTCAGGAATGAGAGACAATCTCAGGTAAGGAAGGTTAGAATGTAGACTGGGGTATTTGAGGTGGTTATTCTTTATCATTGATGGAGCACACCTGAGATAAAGGGCATCCTTCAGACACAGCTCTGACTCTATATCTAAAAAGGTCAAGATGACAATGGACAGGTGAAATTTTCAGCCAAACTCATCATTTGGCATCACACAGGTTAAAACCCTTAGTGGTCTAACCAAATCTAATGAGTAAAGATTTTTATTGAATTTGATCAAAATGCCTTGGCAAGTATGGACACCATCAAAGCAAATATTAAGGATGAAGACTTATGTGTTTGTCTTTTCTAGCCTTATGGGGGTTTGCATGGATGGGGTAGCCTAATTCTCCATCAGTAATGGCCAGGCAAGTTCAGGCCAGGTCTGGAAGGTGTGCTGTGACATCCATCACTTGGCAGGAGTTGTCAGGGCCACGGAAGGTTGTAAGGAGTGAGACACTATGAGAATTAAAGGGATGCTCATATAAAGCCACCTAAAGCTACTCAACCTCCTTTTTCTTTGCCTAAACACAGCATGAAAATGTCCTTGCCCTGGTTTTCTCATGTCTGGGAGGTCATGTCACATCTGGTTGTGTCTTGGAGCCTGGTGCCTGGGACACAGGATGGCGCAGAGGTTAGAGGCATGGGCTTGTGTTTAATTCCCAGCTCTGCCACTTACTATCTGTAATCTGAAATCTGAGGCTGTAATCCGTACATCTTTCTGTAATTAGGGATGGTGTGGTACTCATCTTCCAGGAAAGATGACGACTGCAGGGACAATACATGTAAGGTGCTGAGGACATTGTCCCGCACACAAAAAGCACTCTCTATATGTTAACTGTCATGATTGTGTCTGGATTTTGAACTTATCTTAAATTTCTGAAAATATAGTCCCAATTTAGTCCCACTTTGGAACCATCCCCCTGGGAAAGAGAGAGGAAGAGAAGTTGTCATGGCCCCCCGACCACCTGTGCAGATGTCCTCATTTGTTTCCCCAGGAACCCGGGACTTTGTGGCCTGCAATCACCTGAGAAGCTACAAGTATTACTCAGAGAGCATCCTCAATCCTGATGGGTTCACTGCGTACCCCTGCCATTCCTACAGGGCCTTTGAATCTGTAAGCTAGTGTCCCACCTTGAGTCCCACTTCTGGACTGTTGTCGTGCTGTTTGGGACTTGCAGTACCCCCTCAGCAGTCTGACCACCCCCTACTTGTTTTGCAATGCCTCTCAGGGTTCATGGTCCTGTGGAGTGAGAGAAAAAGAAATTTTAGGCAGGAGATGGCTAAAATTCTAGATGAGTCATGTGGGCGAGGAAGACTCTGGGAGATCAGAGAGAAGAGAAGTCAATTCAATGATCTAGAAAGGCTTCCTGCAGGAGGTTACTTTTGAATCTGGCTGTAAAACCACAGAATTTAGAAGGAAGAGAAGGGCAGAGCATGAATAGAAGAATGTGTGAGAAGAATTCACACACCAGAGAGAATGAAAGGTGGATGCTGGGGTTCTGTACACCAGGCTGGGAGTCTGTGCCTTATGCAGCTGGCAACAGGGGAGAGAAGGAGGAAATGATATGCTGGAACCTGCCTATTCTGGCTCGTGAGAGCCACTGTGAGCATCTCCTCCCAACTCCGTGTTCAGTGACATCATATTGGCGGCCTGAGATTGGCCACAGTCAGAATATGGACACCACAGAAATTGGTAAACACTACAATCAGGGCTTTTTGTCCCGGAGTAGGCTGTTGATCATTCACCAGCACATCACTCCATGAAAAGGGTCATCGATCTATCCTGGGGCCCAGGCGTTAGTATTTTCTAAAGGTCCCCAAGTAGTTCTAATGTGATGTACGTCAGGCTTGCAACACTCTCCTGGTTGAAGGTAATTCACAGATTATCTGTTAAGCCCCTTCCTGTTACAAATGGGGAAACTCAGACTGTAGGGAAATGGCTCCCCCAGACCTAGGGATCACAAAAAGACAAATTCATACCCTACCGCCTGGCCTCTCTCTTCTCATACAACAAGTGCTTCCCCTGTCCACATGCAGGGTGCCCGCAGATGGGCCACTATGCTGATCAATCTGCCGGCAAAACAAGTGAGGAGCAGCAGAGATTCGTCCTGAACACAGGAGATTCCAGCAGTTTTGCCCATAAGTTGCACTTTGACTTTCCCGCCCAGGAAAAGAAAGTTTAGTTTCTGTCGTAAATGAAGGGCTTGTCTCTATCCTGAAATATTTAGGGGCACATTTTGATTATCCTAGAAAAAGGACACATCCACCCAAACTAACCCATTTAAGACTCAGTTGAGGATTTAGAAAGAGTCTGCATTTCTTCCATTTTATTTCTATGGTATGAAATGAGAGGAAGCAAATAGAGTGGAAACTAAGGGAATAATAGCAATTTATACATCTCTATGGCCATCTCCCCTGAATTTTTACCACTCCACAGTTCATTGTTCTTTTCATTCTTAAGACTATGTCCTATGCACCTGTTCTTCTACTCCTTCGGCAAGCATTTATTTAGTACCAAGTCTTTGCTAGGCTTGGCCCCTTAAGAAGTCCAACTCCAGTCTCTCCATTTCCCCTGACTTGTCCACGTGAACAGGGGCTGGCTCTCGGGTGGGTGGGAATTAGCAAGGGGTGATTTCCCTCACAAATCTGCTGAATGGCTAAGATATGGGGTAAAGACAGGGCCTGTCTGGGCCACTGTGTATCAACCTGACCTATGACAGTTCCCTAAGATGTTGCACTGTAGAAAAAGAGACTATGTTTATATAAATACATAAATATAATGCATATCTTATATAGTTTTTAAGTTAGGTTTATTGAGGTATAATTGACGTGCAGCAAATTTCACCCTTTGTAGTGTATAGTTCTATGAGTTTTGATAAATAGTTTTGGAACTGTCTCCACAATCAAGATATAGAACATTTTCATCACTCTATACATGTTTTTAAAAAAGACATTGGTTAATCAATCCTTCTACTGATGTAGTGACTCATGAAATAGTTGCCCATATTTTAACAACAACAAATTAAACATTCAAAAACCATATATTCATTCCTCAACTAGCATTTATTTATGGACCACAGACTAGCTATACACTGGGGATGCAGGGGGAACGAGACACTCTACACATGAAATTTATATCCAGCAGAGAAGATGGAAACTGAGCCAGCAGCTGTGAGTGTGCTGGGCTTGGCTGTTGCTGCTGTGGCATTGTGAGACAGAGAGCCTGGCCCTGACCACAGAGAGGGACAGGGACAACATCTCTGAAAATGTGAAGGACAAGTAGGAATTAGGCAAAGGATGCGTGTGTGTTTATGTACGTATTTGTGTAGGTGTGTGGATGTGTGAATGTCTGTGTTTTTGTGTGTATGTGTGTGTTTATGTATGTGTGTGTGTGGTTGTATGTATGTAAGCTTGTAGGTTTGTGTGTGTGCTTGTGGGCACTGAGCCATCACTGCAGGTATAAATCTAGGTGACAGATTTGTGCTGTCTGTGCTGCAGACTGCCAGCTCTGTGCTGGAGACTGCCTGGAGTCCTGGGGATGCAGAGACAAGACACAGACCCTGCCCTCGAGGTGGTCACAGTATTGCATCCCTGAGCTACATTTCCAAATGTGGGGACAAGCCCTTGTTCCTCCTCTTTTCACCTTAACTCATTGTACTGTCATTCTAGAGCAGAGTTGTCCAACAGAACTTCTGCAATGATGGAAGTGGCCCATATTTCACTTGGGTTGCTTGTGTTTTTATTGTTGAGTGTTAAGAGTTCTTTGTACATTTTGGATAACTGTCCTTTATCACATGTGTCTTTTGCCAATATTTTTCCGAATCTGTGGTTTGTCTTCTTATTCTTTTGGCATTGTCTTTCACAGAGCAGATGTTTTTAATGTTAATGAAGTCTAGCTTATTAATTATTTCTTTCAAGGATTGTGCCTTTGGTGTCATATCTAAAAAGTCATCAGGAAAGTGGTCAAGATGAGGGTGTAGGCAGACTCTGAACTCACCGCCTCCCATGGACACAACTGACTTACAACTTATCTTGGAAAAATTACCCCTCAGAGAGAACTGAAAACTGGATAAGAGGAACCCCTGCAGCAAATGACAGTCCTAACTGAGGTGGAAGAGGCAGAAATTCCCTTCTGGAGAGAAAAAGTGCCACCTTCACAACCTGCAATGCTTCATAGCTGCCCAGGAGCAATCCAAAGTTACACAGCCTTCCCTGGAGGAGGGGGACTTGAGCTGGGGAGCATGGCCACTACAGACATTTTCTGGACCCAGAACAACCAAGACGAGTGTTGTGATATTTGGCTTTGCTGGCTGCTAACAACAATGGGGAATACCCCCAGAAAAGCTGGATCACAAACAAATAAAAGCTGTCTCTTAAAGGGCCCACACACAAATCCACCCATGTCAGAAAGCAACCTAAAATCACAAGAAAGAGAGGCACACAGTCCTTTGGTGAAAAGAGACTCAACTGATAGGCTCTGGGTGCAACTTGGTGAGAGGTGAGACCTCTTGAGAGACTGGGACATTGGTGGAGGCCATTTTTGTGACCTGTGTGGGCAGGCTGACACAGACGCTGGCAGACCCCATTGGAGTTCTCCTTGTGGCCTGCTAGCCCAGGATCTGTTCCACCCACTAGAGCAAAAATTTAATCCAGCTCAGCTAAGGAAGGCAGCCCACCCTAGTGACTGGCCCCACCCAAAACAAGCCCTCAGGCAACTTGTGGGCCTGCTTAAGGAAGCAGCCTAACAAGTGGGTCCACCTCTGTGGGGCAGGGTGAGCCTGAGGAGCAGGTGGAGAATGTGGGGCCCCTGCATTGGTGTGCCGGGTCCACTTTAGGGGGTTGGGACATGCACATGGGGCAGGACTGTGTTGACTGTGTGTGTGGCCCTATGGGGAGCAGGGCATCTCAGCTGCAGAAGACTTGTGCTTCTCAAACAGCTACAAAGCGGATGGGCCCCACTCTCCAAAGCCAGAAACAATTGGGTACTCCTGTGCCTGGGACCAGCCCCACCCAGCTGCAACCCTCAGAGAGCTGACAAGAGCCTAATAGGCCAGAAGCCTATAGCAATTGTAAGCCTCTGAGCCTAACAACCAGCCATGCTGGGAAGCCTACTCATTTAATAGAAAAACTGCAATAGGAACGTGCTATTAGACCTTGCAGTCAACTGTGCTGGGGCTGCCCACACTAGATGAAGTGACTGAAGGGCCTACAACAACCACATGCAGCTGAGCATTACAACCAGCCAGCCAGGGAGACAATTCAGCCTCCCTGAGTACCTATGGCAAGAGCAACACTGCCACAACAGAAGGACATATGTAGGCCACAGAGGGGTCACACCTGGAACATTTGGAACTGGTGACCAGAGGGAAGCACACTGCTGGGCCTCATAAGGCATCACTTACATAAGGTCACCTCTCCAAGATCAGGAGACATAGCTGACCTACCTAATACATAGACACAAGCACAGAGAAAGAGGCAAAATGAGGAGGAAAATGAGTACTTTCCAAGTAAGGGAACAGGACAAAACCCCAGTAAAGGAACTAAATGAAACAGAAATGAGCAATCTACCTGACAGAGAGTCCAGACAAAGAGTCATAAATATGCTCACTGATCTAGGCAGAAGAATGGATGAACTCAGGTTGAACATCAACAAAGAAATGGAAGACATAAAAAAGAACCAATCAGAAACAAAGAATACAATACTGGTAATGAAAACTTCACTAGAGGGACTTAAAAGCAGAGTAGAGGATACAGAAGAACGGATCAGCAAACTGGAGGAAAGACTAGAGGAAATCACTCAAGCTGAACAGATAAAAGAAAAAAGAATTAAAAGGAGTGAAGACAGTCTAAGGGACCTGTGGCACAACATCAAGCACACTAACATCTGTGTTATAGGTGTCCCAGAAGGAGATGAGAGAGACAAAGGGGCAGAGAATCTACTTGAAGAAATAATAGCTGAAAGCTTCCCTAACCTAAAGAAGGAAGCAGACATCCAGATACAGGAAGCACTGAGAGCACGAAACAAGGTAAACCCAACGAGGCCCACACCAAGACACATCATAATTAAAATGTCCAGACTTAAAGATAAAGAGAGAATCCTAAAAGCCACAAGAGAAAGACAAGTTACATACAAAGGAAACCCCATAAGGCTTTAAGCTGACTTCTCTGCAGAAACCTTACAGGCTAGAAGAGACTGGCACAATATATTTAAAGTGCTAAAAGAAAAAGACCTATAGCCAAGAATACTCTACCCAGCAAGGTTAACCTTCAAAATGGAAGGACAGGTCATGAGTTTCCCAGACAAGCAAAGATTAAACTAGTTTATCACCAAGAAACCAGCCTTATAGGAAATGTTAAAGGGAATTATTTAAGGGGGAAGGAGAAAACCACAAATAGGAAAAAATTATCTATTGTCACAATTAGAGGGTAATGGATATAAACACAGAAAAAAAGAGCATAGATATGATATCGAAAACATGAAATGTGGGAGGAAGGGAGTAAAAGAGTAGAGCTTTCAGATAGAGGGCAAAATGAAGAGATCATCAACTCAAGATAGATTTCTATATATATGTAGATTATTATATATGAACCTCATGGTAATCACAAACCAGAAACCTATAATAAATACACAAAAAACTAAGCAAAAGGAACCCAAACATAATACCAAAGAAAGCCATCAAACCACAGGGGAAGAGAGCAAGAGAAGAAGAAAGGAACAGAGAAGCACTCCTAAAACACCAAGAAAAAAGTAAAAATATGGCAGTAAGTACATACATATCAATAGCTACTTTAAATTTCAATGGATAAATGCTCCAATCAAAAGTCATAGAGTGGCTGACTGGATAAAGAAACAAGACCCCTCTATATGCTGCAAACAAGAGACACACTTCAGACCTGAAGACACTTACACACTGAAAGTGAAGGGATGGAAAAAGATATTGCATGCAAATGGCAATGAAAGGAAAGCTGGGGTATCAATACTCATATCAGACAAAATAGACTTTAAAACAAAAACTGTAACAAGAGGCAAAGAAGGGCACTACATAATGATCAAGGGAACAATCCAACAAAAGGATATAACATTCATAAATATCTATGCACCCAACATAGGAGAACCTAAATATATAAAGCAATCATTAACAGACATAAAAGGGGAAATAGTAACACAGCAATAGCTGGGGACTTTAACACTCCACTTACACAAATGGATAGATCATCCAAAGAGAAGATCAGCAAAGACATATTGGCCTTAAACAACACATTAGACCAGATGCACTAGTAGATATATACAGAACATTCTATCCAAAAACCGAAGAATACACATTCTTTCCAAATGCACATGGAACATTCTCCAGGAATAATCACATATTAGGCCACAAAATGATTCTCCATAAATTTAAGAAGATTAAAATAATACCAGCATCTTTTCTGACCACAAAGGTATGAGACTAGAAATCAACTATAGGAAGAAAATCAGAAAAGCTATAAATATGTGGAGATTAAACAAAATGCTACCGAACAATGATTGGTTCAATGAAGAAACCAAAGGAGAGAAAACATATCTGGAGACAAATGAAAATGAAAATACAACATGCCAGAATTTATGGGATACAGCCAAAGAAGTTCTAAGAGGGAAGTTTATAGCAATACAGTCCTATCTCAACAAACAAGAAAAATCTCAAATAAACAATCTAACAGTGCACCTAAAGGAACTGGACAAAGAAGAACAAACAAGGCCTAAAATCAGTAGCCAGAGGGAAATAATAAAAATCAGAGCAGAAATAAATGAAATAGAGATAAAAAACAATAGAAAAAAATCAAGAGCTGGTTCTTTGAAAAGGTAAATAAAATTCACAAACCTTATCTAGACTCACCAGGATAAAAAGAGAGAAGGCTCAAATAAGTAAAATCAGAAATGAAAGAGATGAAATTACAAAGGACACCTCTGAAACACAAAAGATTATAAGAGAATACCATGAGAAGCTATATGCCAACAAATTAGACAATCTAGAAGAAATGGATAAATTCTTAGAATCATAGAACCTTCCAAAACTGAATCAAAAAGCAATAGAGAATTTGAATAGACCAATCACCAGTAAGGAGATCGAAACGGTAATAAAAAAAACCTCCCCCAAAATAAAAGTCCAGGACCAGATGGCTTCCCTGGTGAATTCTACCAAACATTCAAAGAAGACTTAATGCTTATCCTTCTCAAACTCTTCAAAAAACTTGAGTAGTAGGGGAAGCTTCCTAACTCATTCTACAAATCCAACATTACCCTAATACCAAAACCAGACAATGACAACACAAAAAAGGAAAATTACAGGCCAATATCACTGGTGAACATCAAGGCAAAAATCCTCAACAAAATACTAGAAAATCAAATACAACAATACATTAAAAAGATCATACACCATGATCAAGTGAGATTCATTCCAGGGATGCAAGGATGGTTCAAGATCCACAAATCAATCAATCTGATATACCACGTTACTAAAAGGAAGAATAAAAATCACATGATCATCTCAATAAATACAGAGAAAGCATTTGACAAGATACAACATCTTTTTATATAAAAATTTGAATCAAATGGGCATAGAAGGAAAGTACCTCAATATATTAAAGGCCATATATGACAAACCCACAGCTAATATCATCCTTATTGGTGAAAAACTGAAAACTATCTCTCTGAGAACAGGAACCTGACAAGGATGCCCACTTTCACCACTCCTGTTTAACACAGTATTGGAAGTCTTGGTTAGAGCAATCAGGCAAGAAAAAGAATGAAAGGGGATCCAAATTGGAAAGGAAGAAGTGAAATTGTCACTATTTGCAGATGACATGATTTTATATATAGAAAGCCCTAAAGAATCCACCAGAAAAATTCTAGAAATAATAAATGAATATGGTAAACTTGCAGCATAAAAAATCAACATACAAAAATCAGTTGCATTTCTATAAACTAACAATGAAGTGGCAGAAAGAGAAATTAAGAATACAATCCCATTTAAAATTGCAGCAAAAAGAATAAAATACCTAGGAATACACTTAATCAAAGAAATGAAAGATTTGTACACTGAAAACTATAAAACATTGTTGAAAGAAATTGAGGAAGACACAAAGAAATGAAAAGACATTCTATGCTCTTGGATTGGAAGAATTAACATAGTTAAAATGTCCATACTTCCTAAAGCAATCTACATATTCAATGCAACCCTCTCAAAGTTCCAACAACATTTTTTACAGAAAGATAACAAAGAATCCTAAAATTTATATGGAAAAACAAAAGGCCCCAAATAGCTAAAGGACTACTGAGAAAAAAGAACAAAGCTGGAGGAATCACACTCACTTATTTCAAAATATACTACAAAGCTATACTAACCAAAACAGCATGGTACTGGTACAAAAACAGACACACAGATCAATGGAATAGAATCAAGAGCTCAGAAACAAACCCACACACCTATGGACAGCTAATTTTCGACAAGGGAGCCAAGAACATACAATGGAGAAAGGAAAGTCTCTTCAACAAATGGTGTTGGGAAAACTGGACAGCCACATGCAAAAAAATGGAAATAGACCATTGTCTTACACCCTACACAAAAATCAACTCAAAATGGATTAAAGACTTGAATGTAAGACATGAAACTTCTAGAAGAAAACATAGGCAGTATGCTCTTCAACATTGGTCTTAGCAAATATTTTCAAGTACCATGTCTGACCAGGCAAAGGAAACAGTAGAAAAAATAAACCAGTGGGACTACATGAAACGAAAAAGCTTCTACACTGCAAAGGAAACCATCAACAAAACGAAAAGACACCTAACAATTGGGAGGAAATATTTGCAAACCATATATCTGATAAGGGGTTAATCTCCAAAATATATAAAGAACTCATACATCTCAACAACAAAAAAACTAACAACTCAGTTAAAAAGTGGGCAAAAGACCTGAACAGACATTTCTCCAAAGGAGATATACAGATGGCCAACAGGTACATGAAAAGATATTCAACATCATGAACTATCAGGGAAATGCAAATCAAAACTACAATGAGATATCACCTCATGCCCCTCAGAA
This sequence comes from Tapirus indicus, assembly GCA_031878705.1. Taxonomy (NCBI): domain Eukaryota; kingdom Metazoa; phylum Chordata; class Mammalia; order Perissodactyla; family Tapiridae; genus Tapirus; species Tapirus indicus. The sequence goes on along the minus strand of CM062921.1, from coordinate 15,350,482 downwards.
TGGCTATAATTAACAAGACAGGAAACAAGTGTTGGAGAGGATGTGGAGAGAAGGGAACTCCCATACACTGCTGGTGGGAGTGCAAACTGGTGCAGCCACTATGGAAAACACTATGGAGATTCCTCAAAAAATTAAGAATAGAACTACCACATAATCCAGCTATTCCACTGCTAGGTATTTACCCAAAGGACATGAAAACACCAATACGTAAAGATATATGCACCTGTGTGTTCATTGCAGCATTGTTCACAATAACCAAGACTTGGAAGCAACCAAAGTGGCCATCAAGGGACGAATGAATAAAGAAGATGTGGTATATATACACAATGGAATACTACTCAGCCATAAGAAATGATGAAATCCAGCAATTTGTGACAACATGGATGGACATTGAGGATATTATGCTAAGTGAAATAAGTCAGAGGGAGAAGGTCAAAAACTGTATGATCCCACTCAAAAGTAGAAGATAAAAACAACAAAAAACAAACACACAGAGACAGAGTTTGGATTGGAGGTTACCACAGTGGGGACAGGGAAGAGGGAGAAAGGGATGATTAGGTGCATGTGTGTTGTAAAGGACTCTAATTAGTATTTGGGTGGTGAATTTGATGTAATCTATGCAGAAATAGAAGTATAATGATGTACACCTGAAATTTATACAACATCATAAATCAATATTACTGCAATTTAAAAAAAAATAAAAAGGAAAAAATAAATAAATAAACATAATAAAATTAAAAAGACATCACCATTCCCAAAGTCGTCTAGGTTTTCCTCTGTTATCTTCTAGGAGTTTCATAGCTTTGCATTTCACATTTAGGTCTGTAATTTTTGAGTTAATTTTTACGAAGGGTATAAGGTCTGTATCTATATTCATTTATTTGCATGTGAATGTCCAGTTGTTCCAGCATCGTTTGTTGAAGACTATTTTTGCTCCGTTGTTTTTCCTTTGCTCCTATATCAAAGATCATTTGGCTACATTTGTGTGGGTCAATTTCTGGGCTCTCTATTCTGTTTCATTCATCTAGTTGTATACTCTTTTGCCAAGATCGCAATGTCTTGATTACTGTAGCTTTATAGTAAGTATTAAAGTGGAGTAGTGTCTTCCAACTTGGTTCTTCTCCTTCAATATTGTGTTGGACATTGTGGGTCTTTTGCCTCTCCATATATACTTTAGAATGGGTTTGTCAATATCTTGCTGGAAGTTTGATTGGTATTGCATTGAATCAATAGGTCACATTGGGAAGAACTGACATCTTGACAATATTGAGTCTTCCTGTCCACGAACATGGAATACCTCTCCATTTATTTAGTTTTTCTTTCATTTCATTCATCAGTTTTATACTTTTCCTCATATGGATGTCTTTTAAGAGCAGGGTTTTTAATTTTCATCAAGTCCAGTTTATCTATTTTTTTTTTTTTTTTTTGGTGGGGAAGACCAGCCCTGAGCTAACATCTGTTGCCAATCCTCCCCTTCTTGCTGAGGAAGACTGGCCCTGGGCTAACATCCGTGCCCATCTTCCTCCACTTTATATGGGACGCCGCCACGGCATGGCTGACAGGCAGTGCGTCCGCGGGTGCCCGGGATCTGAACTCGCGAACCCCGGGCTGCCAAGCGCGGACTGAACCGCTGCGCCACCGGGTGGCCCCCCAGTTTATCTATTTTTTAATAGAATACTTTTAATTTCCTGGCTAAGAAATCTTTACCTACTCCAAGGCAGCAAAGATTTTTTTTCCTATGTTTTCTATTAGAAGGGTTTGGTTTTAGCTTTTACATTTAGGTCTATGACTTTCAGTACTTTAAGCCATTCCACTGTCTGCTTGCTTTTTTCTGTTGAGAAGTCTGCAGTCATTCATAACTTTGTTTTCCCTGTTTGTGATGTGATTTGGGTCCCCTCTATTTGCCTTTAAGATTTTTTTTTTATTATTGGGTTTCAATAATTTCACCATGATATGCCTTTGTGTGCTTTTCATTAGATTTACGCTGCTTGGGGATTGTTGAGCTTCTTGGATATGTGGGTTCATTTTTTAAAATCAATATTGGACATTTTCAGCCATTATTTTTGCAAATATTTTACTTAACACCTGCTCCAGGAGTCCAATTATGTGTGTGTTACACTGCTTAGTATTTTCCCATAGGTCACTGAAGTTCTATTCAATTTTTCAACATTTTTTCTCTGTGTACTGTAGTTGGGATAGTTTCTATTGCCATGTCCTCAGTTTACTGGTCTTTTCCTGTGTAGTGTGTAATCTGCTATCAAATCAATGCTTAATAGTTTCTATTTCTCTCTTCATTATATCCACGTTTTCCTTTGAATCTTGAATATATTTATAACAGCCATTTTAAAGTTCTCATCTGCTAATTTTATTATCTCTATCAGTTCTGGATCTCTTTCCATTACCTGATGAGTCGTATATTTCTGCCTCTTTGCACGCCTAATAATTTATTATCCGATGCTGGGCAATAATAATTTTACATTATTGAGTACTTTCTTGTCTTCTATTAAAGAGAATTATCAAAGTTTAATTATTTTTTAATTGGTTGGGGCAGGCTGTTAATTTACTTACAGATCAGTTTCATGTTTTTGAGGCTTGTCCTTATGTTTTGTTAAACTAGGTTGAGATTAGCCTTTACTCTAGGGCTATATTAGCCTTCCTCCTAAGGCGTGGCCTTTTGAGTGTATCTACTGAATGCCTTGATCATTCAGTGAAATCTTCTATTCCGTTGGGCTGAATGTCTCCCAGTCATGTGTGATCTCCAGGAGTTGTTCCGATTATAAATTCCCCCCAATACTGGATCTTTCCCTGATAGCACTTATTTGACCGGCCTCGTGGAATCTTACTCTTTGCATGCACAGCTTAGTGTTCATCCAAAGTGGACCCCTATGCCAATTTCTGAAACTCTTCATCTTTGTACATTCATTCTCTCCAGTACTCTGCTCTGAAAATTCTAACTACCTTAGCCTCCCTGAACTCTGACCTCTATCTCCTCAGCTCACTGCATCTGCCCTGCTCTACTTGGATTCTCCGTCCTGTGCTGGGGTCCAGGAAATGCCTCCAGGCAGGTAGCGGAAGTGATTGGAGGTCTCACCTCATTTGTTTTCCTTTTTTCATTTATTATAGACTTGCACTCTCCACTGTCCAGTTTCAGAAACTCATTGCTTCATGTAATTTGTCCAGTCTTTAAATTATTTTGGTAAAAGAGAGAGTCCGATACAAGTTGCTCCATCATGAGTAGAAGTAGAAGTGCCTCAGCTTATAATTTTTGAAATGGACTTTGCTACTTGCCCTACAAGGTTGGTTGTGATGGGCATGTGGTGTGACAACCTCTGCATTGGCCTGCCCCTCTGTGAGGGTCCCCAAATCATTTCTAATTGTTTGATCTCCAAAACATCTTAGGTTTGGAACAAAAACAAATTTTCATTATGTATTATTAGTCTTTTTTTTTCTTCTTTTTTCTTTTGCTTGCTCCCTTTTCTACCCCTTTCATCACAGCTCCCAGTATCTAAGCAGTCGTCTCTGGGTCTGTTGAATTTTGCATGTCCACCTATCTGCTCTCTCATCCCACTCACTGGCATTTGGAAAATCTTGTTCTTCTATTCCTTAAGTACCCTACAGTTGGCTCTGATTCAAATCCTTTGAGAGTTTATATTTTTGAAAGGAGGTCAGACTAGTTGGAAAATGGGCCAAGTAGATATGCAACAAGGTTTAAAACCTCGGAGAAAAACAAATCCGCGAAGTCTTATTTGCGATTTTAGGTAGGGTTAATTTGATTTAGATTTGTGCTATCCAATACTATAGGCACTAGGCAAATATAGCCATTGACCATTTGAAATGTGGCTAGTGTCACATGTTGAAATGATAGAATTAGATTAAATAAATTATTAAAATATATTTCACATATTTCTTTTACTTTTTAAACTGTGGCCTGGACTATATTTCTATTGGGCAGTACTGATCTAGAAAGCAGAGGGCAGGGGAAGGGGGCTGTGGTTTTAAGAAGGACAATAGCAAGGCCAGTCTGCATTTTGGGTTTTTCTGTGTGTGTGAGGAAGACCAGCCCTGAGCTATCATCCATTGCCAATCCTCCTCTTTTCGCTGAGGAAGATTGGCCCTGGGCTAACATCCATGCCCAATTCCTCTACTTTATATGGGACGCTGCCACAGCATGGCTTGACAAGCATTGCGTCCGTCTGCGCCTGGGATCCGAACCTGCAAACCTCGGGCCGCCGAAGCGGAGCACATGAACTTAACCAGTAAGCCACCAGCCAGGCCCCCAGTCTACGTTTTAAAACTGACTGTCTGACAGTGTGTAGAGGACAGACAAGAGAGGGGTTAGTCTGAGGGCAAGGAAATCAATTGGAAGACTACTGTGATGGCCCAGGAAAGAAATGATTATCATATTCAATGTCACAAAAGTTGTATTCTATTTGATAAAATTTCCGTTTGCTGCCTTACTGGAGGGAAGCAAAATACAAATGAAACAAAAAAATAGGTTATCCAAAGAATATGTGTGTGACTTTGTTTTGGAAAGCAGATACCTAGTCGTATACACACAGATATTAACACCGCCTGCTGTTTCCATTCTTGACCATTTTTTTAGGTCAGCTCTAGACTAACGCAGCCTGGGAACACATGGCCTTCTATGGATTGATACACACAAGTCATCCAGGGCTGGTTTGAAAAATTTGTCCCACCAGACTTAGCTCTACTACGTCTCCCTGGGCAGGTTGCTTAAAATCTGAATCTCACTATCTTCAGAAGAAAAACAGCTAAAGCTTCCACAGGTTCTGTAGGAGATTAAATGCAAAAACTCAAAAAGTATGTGAAACGAAATAATTAATGCTATAAAATTTTAGGTATGTTTGTTATTCTATATTACAAAGTAAATGATTTTCATGCATGGTGGAGGAGGGTTGACTATAATTTCACTCCATGGGTCTGGGTGAACTCAACTCCCTCATATTTGGCAGGATGATTGTTCTGGAAGGTGTGAGGCAACAACAACCCCCAGATCATTGCAGTCTCCTTTGCTCAGGGAAGTTTGCCATCCTCAGGCAAACATGTTCTTTCTCCCATTGATAGCCTTGGCAGTGGGCTGAACTGGATAAGGGAGGACAGGCCAGGCCCTCTGAAGGTTAAGTAAATGAGACCCTGTTTGGCGAACATGCTGGTTATCTGGCCACACAGGTGGCCCTCACCTGGAGTTCTTTCCTTTACCTGGGGTTTCATATCACAAGGCTGCCAGAACCAGAGTCTAAATTTATGTCAATATTAAACTCCTCTGCATGCGTAGCTACGGGATTAAAAACTTCCAGTTTGGCTTTTTTTTTTTTTTAATGTTTAAAGTTTCAGAGTCAAGGCTGAGTCAATGTTATGTAGTTCTCTGCTGAATCCAGGAGACATGGAATTATTTTCCATGAGAGCCCACTTTCAATGCAAGAGGTCCCGGGGGAGGCCTACCATAGCTCCATCACCTGTTACAGGGCCCACCTGCCAGTCCGCAATCCCTGGATGTGAGAAGTAACACAGGCTGGTGGGGAGCAGAGTTTTGGTGGGAGCTCCAACCCACCCAGCTGCGGTGGTTGAGAATGTCCTCTGTATCCAGCACAGTGAGCTGCTCCATCTACATACACAGAGCATCTGGGGGTCCAGGCAACATTGGGTAAATTTTCACTAAACCCTGGGGTATCATATGGCCTCAGATTGCTCGTGAATCAATGGTCACCATCAGGTGCTGAACTGAAAAATGCCCATTAATATTAAAAATGAAGTGAAGAATGGGCAATTACTTTTTATAAATCAGGAAGTAGCAGGAAGGGAGATTTTTAAAACCAAGAATTAGAAAACAATCTATCAAAGTATTGATGTTATGCCTAAGTACCATCCAAATCTCGTGGTGAAATTTACAGCCCAAGATTTGATGTTTGGTATCTGAACTATTCTTGGAATTTGGAGAAATAATTGCACAATAAAATAATCTCTAACGGTTAAGGTAATGCTCGTTGTTATAACTCCGAAATAGCAGTGGCTGAAAACAATAGAAATTTATTTCTTGCTCACATGAACTCCACAATGGGTGTTTGTGATTGAAGGATGGCTTTCGTCTAACCAGGGAACCCAGGCTCCTTCCATCTTGTGGCTCTGCCAGCTTCAACACACAGCCTTCAAGGTTGCCATAGGTGTCTGCATCAAGCCATGGAAGGGAAGGCGTGTGGAGGATTTTGTGTGGGTTTTTATGGGTAGGATTGGAATTGGTGCCCATCTGGGCACTTGTGTCTCATTTGCCAGAAGTAGATTATGTGGCCATCTCCTTGCAAGAGAGGTTGGGGAATAGAGTCTAGTTCTATTCCCTGTAGAAAGAAGCCAGCAGTCTCCGCATCATCCTCTATAAACAGACTTTCCCAGATAGCACATCAATGGTCTGAATGAAACAATATGGTGCATAAAATTTTACAACCTGGCTAAAGGGTTCAGCAAGCTCGAATTTAGGGGAAGTCATTCATCCAGAACTGACATGATAAACTACTGATTATGTGAAATTCCTTTCTTAGCTTTTATAACAGTTGGGGAAATCAAATCTTCCCAAGACATTCTAAAATTTGAACTTATTTCAGTTTATAAAACAATTCCCCATGACTCCAGTCTCTATTTCAGAATTTGGTGATTTGGGGTCCTAATTCTACAGCCTATAGTGAATAAAAGTGTCCCTAATTATAGATTAAATTTTGTACCATCTAAAATGCCAACTTAGAAATTTGGTGTGAATTATTTGGTAATTCACACAAAATGTATTCTGCTTCATGGTAAACCCCAGAGTGAACATTGGCTCTGTTTTTTTAGGTTGCTTGTTTGTTTTGAGTAAAAGAGGCTTCAGAAAATCACAGCTGTTTACAGTGGTGTTGGGTAGGCAGTTGTTACAGTAGCTATTATGCCAAAAAAATTTGCTTTTCTTATTCATTCCCTCATTTGTTGGTTCATTCATTCAACAGGGATGTGTTAACGGCTTGCTATGTACCAACTGGGCTAGATGCTGAGGTGTGACAACAAGGCCCAGGGAATTCCAAACTTCTCTGAGTTTATGATCCGCACCATGTCAAATGAAGGAAGTTCTGAGGGGAGGTGTTCTTAGAGGCGGGGAGGAGAACCAACTTAATCAGGGCTGGAGAAGATTCCCTAAGGAGAGGATTAAATACTGAGATAGGAAAGACTCAGTGGGGATTTGCCATGGCTCCCGTCCATGGAATTCCTTCCCTGTGTCTTCTATCGTGATGTTAACATTTCCCTTGCAAAATGTTCTGGAACTTTCCTCACAAATAATTTTGTTTCATTTTTCTGTATCTGAAAACTTTGTCAGGGGGATGAATTATTACTTCACCATTTTTGACCTACAAATGTGGCAATTTCATATGATTCAACCTATATCTGCGACACTGTCAGGCTAAATGGCCCCAGTTTGTTAAAATTATAGTATTGCATTACAGTCTTTTAAAAATTTATTTTAAGCAATCTGTCACCAACTGAAAACAACCCAGTTCTTTTCTATCAAAGACTTCTCTTTCATAGTATTTTTTCCAAAACCATTTTTTCCAAGTTAAATTTTAGGGTCCTCGCTTATTCATAATTTCATCTGATGATGGGGTCACTGATTCCACCTCTATGATCTTAGAAGTACCCCAATTCCTTTTGTCAGTTCGTTTATTGTTTTCTCCATATTATTGTTGAGAAATAAAAGAGTTCTATGGACTATCAAAATAAAATATCAACTGCTTTCCTAAAAGGAATGATCTCTCTTGAAAAATTGCCCCGATTTCATTGTTTTGGGGGGTAAGGCAAGGTTGTACAAAAACTGCATGAGCTGGTAAGCTTTTAGTATTTGTTTTCAAGACTGCTGCTATCAAATCTGTGAAAACAATTTAACTTCACACACACGCACAGACCTGCACAGAGAATGGTAAATTAAAAAGGGGGCAGGATAGAACCGTCTCTACAATGAAATTACGGTAGTTCCAAGTATTGTATAATCACACTGCAAGAGAACTGTTCATATCTAACCTTTTCTCATCTTCCCACAAGTACTGTGGAAAATTTTACCTCCTCTAATAATCTTGGTTTATTTATGATTAAAATTAGAAATATAAACTTAGAACCACCTCTCTTTTCGTGCCACTTTTCCGTGGAACTGTTCAAAAAAGATAAGGTTTGCCTATAAAGGACCTTTCAGTGCTATCTGGTTGTGTGCAGAATCTGACAGAACTGCCATGGTAAGTCAGGAATGTTTTCCAAGTGTAATTTATCAGAAATTACCTATTTTCCCCAGAGGTCTAACTGAACTTGAATTATGCCAATCTTTTAACAATTTATTTAGCCAGAATCAATCATATATTTAACTTTCTTTAGATGCTGCTAATCTGGACACTTTCGCTCTTGCTGGGAACGGTAGTAGGTAAGACAAAATATTTATATAGTGCTGGAAGAGATTTGCTGCTGAGCGCTTTCAAGAAGGGTGATGATGGCTGAATTCAAGCCACTATGAGGATAAAGAGTAGAGCGAGAAAGACGAATGATTAAGACCACAAACACTCAGAGCAGGGTTGCCGGATAAAAGCTAAGACCAGTTAAATGTGAATCTCCAATAAACAACAAATATTTCAGATAAACAATGAATATATTCTGTATTTACACTAAAAAATATTCATTGTTTATCTGGAACTCAAATTTAACTTGTATTTTTATTTTCTAAGTCTAGCAACCCTAGGTTGGAGTCAAGTGTGGGGTTTGAACCCTGGTTCCATCAGCCACAACTGTATCACTGTGAGCAAAATTCTGAACCTCTCTGTGCTTCATTATCTTTATCTGTGAAATGGGCATAGAATACCACCCCTCTCCTAGGATAACTGTGAGACTTAGGTAAGATTAGTCGTGTAAATCGTCGTGCCCAGCACCTGGCACACAGTAAGATTTTGAGAATGCAGCCACACAACAGCTACTACTTCTACTCCTACTAGACTTTCTCTTCCTCAAAAATCCTTTCTTTGTATTATTCTTTTATGGGGCACATTCAAACCTAGAGTTGTGTCAAACCATGGATTTCCTTTTTGATTATTTGTGAGTAGCTTCCTCATCACAGGAACCCAGGATGCCCCTCAAACGTAGGTCAGGGAGCTAAATACTCAGCCATGTGGATATATAAAGTTTTGGCATTTGCAGGAAACTTAAGCTCTCCACCTAAAGCCCAAAGCCAGAAGATGGCTACAAGGAGTTGAGAGTTCATCCTCCTTCTACCAAGGCCTGGGGATACAAGGCTGCTCCTTTCTTGGGCTCCAATGGCCCAAGGAGGACATCTGAGTTGAGAGGCTAAAACAGGCCCCAGTACAGGTCTGGACAGAAACACGAGAGGAATGAGGCATCTATGTGGTGGAAATGAGGAGCAGCAGTCTTCTTCAGCAAAGACATTGTCTATTGAAGATATTTTGTGAGTGTGTAGGTAAGAAGATGTTTAGGGATATGGAGGAAGGAAATATGCCATAAGATGTAATTCAACCCATATTTTGGCAGAGACACCATTAAAAACAAGTATTGTGGTTAAACTCATATCCTTGAAACACTTCTGGGTGCAGGAAGCGAAGTTTGCTTTGAGAGACTTGGCTGCTTCAGCGATGACTCCCCATGGGCAGGAACTTTGAAAAGACCCTTCAAAATATTGCCCTGGTCTCCAGAAGAGGTCAACACCCGCTTCCTCCTGTACACTAATGAGAACCCAAATAACTTTCAAGTAAGAGTGCTCATCATTTTCAAAACTAAGTACCATCTTTTTTATGTAATAAAGATACTGAATTTTAAGTCTTCTAAAGAGAACACATCAGGCAGGGGAACTGCATTTTTGTAACCTTTTAGGGCAGCGGGCTTAACGGTTATTTTACATAAATTGTTATAAGAGGTCCATTAACTTATTATTCTTATCCTACCTCTATGGTACCATTTAATAAATATTCCAAATATGAATATATATAATATTAATACATATATAATATACACATAAAGTATATATACACATATATATAAAATCTACCAATATTACATATAATCTCCCAATATATTATATACACACACACACACACACACTTCCATTGTGTGGAGACTAGCCCCCTACCATCAGTACTATCGCAGGCATGTTATCCCGGGTTGACAACTGCAAAAATGTTATGATGTCTGGACAGCAGCAACTCGGTGATGATTGCAAATGGCTTGGTTGTAGTGAACAAGTCCTTACTCACAAGGATCTCAAGCCCTGGCAGGCTTCTACCTACATCTCCCTCCGTGTACAAACGGTTCTATGGGATACTATCAGAAACTTACATTAAACACTTTTCTCCTCAAACAGGAAATCACTGCAGATGCATCAACTATCAAGCGCTCCAATTTCAAAACAAGTAGAAAAACCCGCTTTGTTGTTCATGGATTCAGGGACAGTGGAGAAGATAGCTGGCCTTCTGATATATGCCAGGTGAGACATGGTCATCTCTTAAGGGGAGGTTGTTTACACGGTGATAATTAACAACAGGGAAGGCACAGCCCCCAACCGATCAGCACAAATTTGGGCCACCATGACACTGGAGGATCCTCTGACCCTGCTGGGCCTGGGGTTCCCAAGGGAGGTCCAGGAAGTGGTAGAGGGTGGAGGGGACCTGGGACAGTCAGGGCAGCAAGGTTGTTAGGCATTTGGTGGCTCTGCATAGTGGTTATGTAATAACTAATACAGAGATATTTCAGAATTTGGCAACAGAGGTTGTACTGATGCAGCATTAGTTGCATTTTCAATACCTTTTAATTTTTTCAATACCTTTTAATTTCCATGTGAAGAGCTAAGATAATTCATTTTGCCCAAACTAAGTATTTTCCTTTGCTTTTTCCTTGCTACTCTTTGATCTCCCATGGTAGCAATATCTAGGAAAACTATGTAGGTTTTCATTTCCAGCTTCTGTTGTTTCAATGGGAGTGATCCTGTTTTCTTTAATTTGCCTTTGGCCATGTGCCCTGTGATAATGAAGATTTAAAAGACAGAAAATCAAAAACAAATTTCCCTAGTAAGTGCTAATGCTTGAGGGACATGATCATTGATTCATTCATTCATCGAGCTTCTGCGGGCTGCTGAGATCTCATTTCTTCAGAGGTCTCAAGAGGAAAGGCACAAAGGTCCTTCTAAATCCATTCAGTGTCAGACCTGTCTATGATTCACAACCACTGCTGCACTGAGTCAGCTGCAGAGTATCCACTGATCCTGAGGACAGCCAAAACAGACAGCTAAGTTTAGAAATCAGCAGTAAAACCATAACTTGTCTTCTAAAATAATTTAAAGCTGATGACTGTTGGAGGGAGGGTAGTAATAGATTTCCATACAACAGTGAAGAAAAAAAAATAAGTGATTCTTAGCTCAAAAGGAATGTAGATTTTTAGATTCGTACATACAGTTTATTCCTGAGATCCCAAAAGCAGATGTGTTTTTCTTGCATTTGGTTTGTCTTTGACAACATTGTTGCATTACAATAGAGAAATGAGTGGATTAAACTAGAAGGTTAAAGGTCCTCGATTCCAGTTCAGACTCTCTCCCTAGCTAACCATGACATTAGCAAATAGTTTCCCATCTTTGGATTTATCTATCTGTAAAATGGAATAGTCAGAGATGATTTCTAAGATTGCTTCACTCTTCTCAAATTCTTTTTGGAAAAGAAGTGGCGATATGTGTAAACACACACTCAAACAAATAAACTTCCTGCCAGATCTAATATTCAGGAAATTATCACTGATCCTCATCAAACAAGGCTTCTGGTGGATATCTGGTAGGTTATGCTTTTATGTGAAATAACTCATCTGTGATGTACAATAATACATGTTCATCCAAAAACTTTGATTAGTGTTTCCATCATGGAAAAGCTTACTCATTTACATTCAACATATTTATTTAAGGGGTCCAAACATAGTCTTTCATTTATTTAGTTATTCATTCATTCAGTAAATAGTCATTGAGTACCTACTATGTGTCAGGAACCATTCGAGGCACTGAGGAGACAGTAGTGAGCAAGACAGGCAATGTCCTCGGGTGCTTTTTAGCAAGGCCAATGTAGTCTGATGACATTCATGATGCTTTAATGAGACAAACCATTGTACCACATTTTATACATTTTTTCCCTGAAACAAATGTCTAGGCATGTGTTGCAGCAGAAATCCCAAGAATCTAGTTCCGACTATGGCCAAATCTCCAATTTGGAGCCAATGTTAAACTTTAAAAGGGATTTCATATGAATAACAGACTAGAAATTTTGTTCATTGCTTTGGACTTAAAAACAGGCAAGATACTACATAGGTCAAGAAGGGAATTTATCTTAATCCTCAAATGTGTCCATTTTAATTCATAAAGATCCTAAAATATTTATATATTTTGTCTCTTCCACCAGAACCTGCTTAAGGTAGAAAGCGTGAACTGTATCTGTGTGGACTGGGCAGGTGGCTCCCATACCGGATATGCACAGGCCACAGAGAACATCCGGATTGTGGGGGCGGAAGTGGCATATCTTGTGGAATTTCTTCAGGTAACTACTTCTGGGTTATGTAAAAGCCCAAGCACACTGCTCTCTGGATTCTCTTCCAAAAAAAAAAAAAACCATAATGTTGTAGGTATGATCACTGGTAAAGACAGTTCTCTACTGAGATTTGGCTGTCCCCTTGATGAAAAGAAAAATGTGAAGAAATGTAGAATTAAGCTTTCCCAATAAGTATATTTTAGATCAATAAACTAGTTTTTTTTTAAGTGGTATTATTCAAGCAACCACGTAGCTTGTTTCTAAAGAATTCTCCCAGTGTTTCTTTTAATTTTACCAGTTATTAAACCAATTTCACAAGATAAAGTCAAACTCAAGATTAAACTCGTTTTTTGTTTTTGTGTTTTTGTAAAAGAACCACAATAATAACAAGCTAACCTGATTTGGTAACTAAAAACAGAGAAAATGTTAAACTTGAACCTGCTTGAGTAATTGCTTCCATTATTATTTTCTCATTCAAATATTTGCTACCTCATCTTTGGATACCAATCCCTCATTTCCATCCAAGGTTCTTGCTACATAGTAATACAACCAAAGAGAGCCCTACTTCCACCAATGTAAATGTTCAACTCATTGCTATTCTCTATTATAACTGTGAAAAAAAAAATCGATCAAAATCAATTGCTTTGAAGGGGGCAGTATGTCTTCTTAAAACTCAAGTTTTCAGAGGTTTTCTGTCTGTGCCCATCTTGAGTTTTGCAATATTTGAAAACATTCTGAAGAAGTTTTCTTTCCAACAGTCGTCATTCGGGTACTCGCCTTCCAACGTCCACATCATTGGCCATAGCCTGGGTTCTCACGTTGCTGGGGAGGCGGGAAGGAGAACCAACAGGGCCGTTGGACGGATCACAGGTTGGTCAAAACAGTAAAAGCTGCAAAATTGGACTGACTGTAGCCAATATGGTGACTAAAAGGATGAAAATTTGTGCAGCCCTGTTTTTCGCCTGAGGAGACGGGTTTTCACAACTTCCTAACTGGGCCACATAATCAGAAATCACTGTGTTCTGAGGCCTTGTGAATTTTTTGTAGATATCAATCTTGGGTTTACCGAGCCCTGTTTAATATATAAATATCTCATGTTACTAAAATGTGAGTTAAGAACATCTGGAGGCTTTATTCATATCTACCTATTTCTCTTTGTCAGGCATTCACACAGAACAAGTTTCAAGAATAGAATAAATGCCATAAATAATAGAATAAGTAATAAATAGAGTTAAACCCAAAGAGCTCAAAAATATATAATTAATTATGTTCTGCTTCAGTAGCAATTGATTATTAGCCCAAACCTCATCGACCACAACCCAAGAGTTTGGGGGTGGGTGGGCAGATGGTCAGGCTACCCTGAGCTGCCAGTTCTGTGTGCTGATAATTAGATTAAAAATATTATTTTACAAACTTCAGACTGGTTGCATTTGGCCAATGGGGTTGGCATGTTGGATACCAGGTCCTAAAACAACCCTGAAACTTTATAAGAAGGACTTTGCTATCCTGGATCCGAGAGGCGACTATTCCAAAGAATAACCACTTTCCTCCTCCATCTTCCCATTCAGTCTCCGACCTCCTAATTCTCTTTTTAATGCTTTGGATAAGTTGGTTACATATGGGTTCATAAGGGCATCTGGAAGGCCTATCATTAATTTGCTGGAAAGAACCTTCTTTCCCACAGTCCATAAATGTTTACGAGAGGCCTGCTCAGACAGGCACTGTGCGAAGCTGTGGTCCTGGTGACCATGAAAGCCAAGGTCCTTGCTCTCCCAGGAGTTCACAGTCTAGCGGGAACTCTTTTAGCATGAACAGCTTCAAGGAGCCCAGTGTCTCCCAGAGTCTGGCTCTTTCCTTGTAACTACTGCTAGTGACTGCGATCGTCCCGGTGACTAACCATCCATAAATAGAGCCAAATTTCATGGTTTGAGGAAAATTCACTTCAAGGCAAATAGTAATGCATAATTTGTGATTACTGCCAAGCTTGCACTCCTGTCTGTAACTAACGAAGAAAGATGAATGTGCAGGTACACTGATAGATATTAACATGACACATCTTGTTTACTTTAGGGTTGGATCCAGCTGAACCTTGCTTTGAGGGCACACCCGAATTAGTCCGATTGGATCCCAGCGATGCCCAATTTGTGGATGTAATTCACACAGATGCTGCCCCCATAGTCCCCAACTTGGGTGAGTTCCTCAATTTGTTCTCCTAGAGTGGTTTTTGAGTCTATACGTTAGAGTGTTTCAAGTCTATACAATAACATCAACTTTCTGATATTTAAAATTTTTTCAGGGTTTGGAATGAGCCAAACTGTGGGTCACCTAGATTTCTTTCCAAATGGAGGAAAAGAAATGCCCGGATGTCAAAATAATCTTCTCTCTCAGATATTTGACTTAGAGGATATCTTGGCAGGTAAAACCGTTATGTGCTTGAAGAGGTTTTCTCAGGGGAAAGTTTGCGTTTTGTTTGGCTAAACTTGCTACATATTTTGGTATTGTACAGGTCTCACTTTTTCTAAACAAAGGACTTTTAATTGTATCCCCAAAATATAGGATTTTCACTGGGAGAAGTGGGCATGAGGAGACTGGGAAAGAAAATGTGTTTGTAGTCAACTTTTCAAAGAGCTAATTCAGGGAATGCCTCACTAAGTTATATCTTGTGGACCATTCTTTTCCTTTTAAAGTTATTTTTTCATTTCATTTAGCAATGGCAAAACTATTACACTCTTCAACGGTATTTATCTGTAATTGTATCATGGATCATAAATTCACATCATAAATGATTTTGTTCTGTGACCTCCATGAGTTCACACTAATTAGAGAAATCTATTCAACAACTATATTCTGATCATGACATTAACTTGGAAAAATAAAATCTGTCGCTGATATGTAATCATGTCTGATTTCAAAGGAACTGTTGAGTTTCTGTCCTGTAATCACTTAAGAAGCTACAAGTATTACAATGATAGCATCCTCAGTCCCGATGGCTTTGCTGGATTCTCTTGCGCCTCTTACAGTGATTTCACTGCAGTAAGTAGCCTCCACCTTGTACCAAAAGAACTTTGTTACCATCACTTCTCATGACTGGTGTGGCTGATGTGCATGACACGCATTCAGTGAATGTTACTGTATGACTGCCACGTTATTTATACTTTCAATTATACATACTATTCTAGTAGTGATAAAGCATTGGAGAACTTTAGAAAATGGGCTTATAAACTGATATGTCCCATGTCTACCCTGTTCTCTGTCACTTCCGCATGTAGCAAATAAATATTCAAACTTATTTTGAGATATTTCTAAGTAAAAAAATAGTCTATGGAGGTCTGAGCTATGGCTACAGGATGTTGATGAATATGGAACACATGTCTTAAATGTTGACCTTTTAAAACTATTTAATTATGGGCATGTGGATATTTCTGTGCAATCCCGTAATTGGCAAGATTTTTTTTTTTTTTTTTTTTTTTTTTTTTTTTTAGTTTTCATCTTCTTTGGTATTTTCTAAATGTCTAGGTAGAGGATCCTTACGTGAGATCTTGAACATGATATATCTATTACCTGTTGGGGTATTTTTTACTGCTTCTCCTTTCACTGTATTTTTTTCCAATTAAAAATGTATAACCTATGTCATTTAATAAATTAGATTTCAAATAACGTGCCAGGCGAAGTCATAATTAACGAGGAGGTGTACCTTAGTGATAACGAGAGAGGATCTGGACCCTGGGTTCACCATTAAATAGCTGAATGATTTGTAGCAAAATACTTAACTTCTCTAAGGCAATTTCTTCATTTCTAAATGTAAACAATGGTTGACTCCATAGATTTCATGGGAGAATTTCATGAGATGACATGTTTTAATTGCTTAGCCCAACACATAAAATATAATAATTAGCATTCAACAAATGTTCACTGTTATGTGTGTGTAGGAGGAGGGGTACATATTTTATTCACAGTACAACTAGAATATACAACAAGAACATCCCCTTTCTTTGGTCTAACTTTGTTTTTATCTTCCCAAATCTCTGTTCTCTAGGTAATGGGGAAAATGAACAAACAAAGATGCTTTAGGTTTCATTCAGTTAAAACTTTGTCTGATTCAATAATATAAACAGTCCTTTTAGGTGATACTCAGACACTTTTAGAAGAAACAATTTTCAGTTTTGCAGATTTCTCAGCCTTTCTCTCCAAGCTGGGACTGGGGAGGTGATCACGGTGATGATAGTCAGTGTGTGTGTTGGGCAGAGGGGAGGACTTGGGGGTCCACGTTATGAATGGGTGCAAGGTAGGCATCTGCAGGGGATGTCTGGGCATGTCTCCTCTTCGGGCTCAGGCAATGCCCTCAGAGAGCTTTGGCCATTTCTTCCTGGCTGGCTCAGTCATGCCTTAGCCTTTACTGGATGCGGACCCTAAGACTTGGCCCAGTCCCCATTCGGTCCATTGATCCAGGAACCCACCACTTGCCTCTACTGTGGAGCAAGCTTGCCCCTCCATAGTGGGAACTGTGATGTTTGTCCTTGCCCTTCTATTCCTTCCTCTCCCTTCCTATCTCCTACAGTTCCTTGACCGAGAAAGAGAGAACATTTTCCAATATGGCATCCATCTTCTCCAGACCCCACCCTCATAGCTAAGCCTTAATGGCCAACTGGGGCATTTCTCTCCACACTGGGAGAATTCTGGGATCAGAATCCTTCAGAACATGCACTCTAAGTGGTAGCTAAAGGAATTGAGAAAAGCCTACCTTTTGAGCCTATTGTCCTCCTAATGGGTCTTATTTGCATATCAGAAGCTGATTATCATCTCCTGTTCTTTCTTCTGCAATCTTTCCAAAATAAATTCTAATCATCTGCAGGTTGATGGGTGTCTTGGGACAACTGGGGCAATTTAAGAGAGGGCAAAAGAGAAAAGAATAACATACACATATAAATATATTATAAATTCTCATGTGATTTTTATAATATTTTTGTTAGTATTGTGTTAGTTAACAGAAATTGCTGATTTATCATTACAAATAATGAGATGCATTTTTAACCTTTGTTGAGACACCATTAAAGTCCCCCTTTACCATCAGAACAGAATTGGCTTTAGACTATTCGAATTGCAACAACATGTGAAAAAAGATGGTGCACTATTAAAAGAAAGAGCATCCTCAATCATGATTTGTTTATTTTCTCTAGAACAAGTGCTTCCCCTGTCCAAGTGAAGGCTGCCCACAGATGGGTCATTATGCTGATAGATTTCCTGGGAAAACAAATGGAGAGGGTCAGCTATTTTATCTAAACACTGGTGATGCCAGCAATTTTGCCCGTAAGTCTCTGTTTTATTTGACTTAAATTCTTAATGCTATGTAGTTTATCGTGTCCAGTAAAAATGTGTAAAATTGCTTTTCTATACAAAAGTTTTAAATGCTCCCTCCCCAGCATGAAAGTGCAAAGCCAAACTATGGCTACTTCGGATGGCAGAACAGAGTTTGGGGCCTGAACTCTCAATGACACAAAAATAAATTTTTTCACATTTGATTCTGGTGATGAATTCGGGAGGCTTCTGCTCCAGCCCCTTCATATTCCATCAGAACTTTCACAGAGCAAAATTCTGAGGTTTTGTAAAAGCAGACAAGTAACCCAGGAGAGAGATGGCAGAGGTTGTGGGCACGGAAAGGAGTTGACAGATTGAAGAGATATTTAGGATTGTAGACTCCATGGGGGATGGGAAGTAGAGGATGCCCGGGTGGTGAGGTATGGGGACAGACTCCAGTTTCTTTTCTAGGTAATTGAGGAAGAAAACTATTTGGGTGGGAGTCAATGGGGTTAACCACATTGTAAAAACTAAAGCCAAATATTAGCCCCTCCTCAATGGCCCAGGCTCAAAATGGCAAAAACTGGTAGTTCACTATTGACTAAAGCCATAAATTGGTTACAATATATTAATATATTTCCAGTGGCAATGGAATGTTGAGTTGTCGAATGTTTAAAATAAATATGGACTATTTAGATAAAAAGATGACAGCACTCTAACAAGTGGTAACGTATGAAAACAAAGTAAACAATTGAAAATGTCACATTACTATTTTTCCAATATCTTTTAACATAAACTTCTTTTAGCATTCAAGAATAAATCGTTAGGTTAAAAAATTGAAAGGAAAGTATACTTTTCATCTCTTTGCTTGAAAACTATTGACTTTGGAAGGATTCTGTGCTCCTCCCCTTCACCAATGCCTATCCTCTGAACATTTAGATAAAGGAATGTCTATGACTACTTGATTAGAAGAACTGCTGATACTATATATAAATTACTCAAAATTCAGCAGTACTGGGATCTGAGTTAGTCTGTTTTCAGTGTGTCTTCTCTACAAGCTGATATTTTGCAATTTTTTTCTCATGCAGGTTGGAGGTATAAGGTATCCGTCAGACTGTCTGGAAAGAAAGTTTCAGGACGCGTGCTAGTTTCTTTGTTCGGAAATAAAGCAAACTCTAACCAGTATGAAATTTTCAAGTGAGTAAAATGATACTCTAAGCTTCTTAAATGTTGGAACACTTCACACATAGTGTATGTTTTGGACATAAGAGTTAATTCATTACTATACGGGAGTATAGTAGTGCCACATATGATTAAAAGAAAGAGATTGTTTCAACCTTGCACCTTGATACATTCAAAATTCTGTTTCTAAATTTTTTTCAGCTATTTCCTGAGAAAACCACTTATGTTTCACTTGATGTGTAGCATCTGATTTATCATCAGTAAAAATTATTCTGCCCACAAAACAACTGGGAAAAGATGATATCATGATGTCATCATTTATTAAATTGTGGGAGGTTGTGACTAAATGTGTTTTAAGTTTTATTAAAGTAAGGATGACTTTAAAATAGTATGAGTTACTGATGATAAATGAACTGCTACTGAGGTAGCATACATGTCTGCATTTATTTAATATAGTAGAGTGACAAATATACTATCAATCGTCTTACCAGACATGCAACGTAAGCTGGTTTTAGAAACGTATGTGTATATATTTCTATGTATACTTACGTGTGTTCATGTATGTTTTTGTTAACTTCTCAACGTCCAAGGGGCACTCTCAATCCAGATGATACTGTTTCCAATGAAGTTGACTCAGAGGTGGAAGTTGGAGATGTGCAGAAGGTTAACTTTCTTTGGTACAACACCAATTTGATCAACCTAACTCAACCCAAAGTAGGAGCATCCAAGCTCGCTGTGGAAAGAAATGATGGAAAAGTGTAAGTAATAAAAACCCAAAGAGATTTGAAGTAGTAAGTCACATTTATAATTCTATTTCCACTGAACATTTGCTTTTAGTTAACTCTCCTGCAATGGTTCTCCTATGCCCCAGCCACAGCTGCTTCCTAATACCTTTTGTTTCTTTAAGAGAAAGTGTAGAACTTTAGGAAAACAACTTTGATAGATTTGTATGTGCAAGCTGTGTTATCTGATATAAGTGTCAGAATGAGAATCTAGCTTCATGATCCTAAGGTGACAAGAATGGTTTCATTTAGTGGCTGTTCCTTGTGCTAGGTGTGTGCTTAATATGTGTATCTTCCCCAAACTTCCTAGGTTCACCAATTGCCACTTAAATTATCAGGAAAACACTTAACTTACCAGGGAATACAAATAGGCTGTTCTGTATCATTGACCCTCTTAATGAAGACAGAGGTTAATCATTGGTTCTAAACAAGACTGAAATACATGTGAGCCAAAGGTTACTTACCATAGTGAGCTACCAGAAAAAGTGAGCTGATGATGGTGATCATAACAATACCATTATTAGCCTAAGTGTTTTGAATGTAAAGACAAATTCTGAGGCACAGAATGCTTCTTCTGTCACCATGTTATTCCATCCACATAAAAGTCCATTGAGGGGATTTTGCTTCTGGCAAAGACAGAGTCACAGAGACCAGATTCACCTTCCCAACAGAAACAACAAAAAATTCAGATAAAGTGTATGAAATAACAGTTTTCAAGACAGTGGACATCGAGCAACAAAGGAAAGTGATCCCTGAGAGACAAAAAATAAACAAGATGGATCCTTTCTATTATCCTAGCTTACTGCCTGGACAGAGTTCCCAGGATGTCACACAAAGAGGAAAAATTCAGGCAGAGCCCACTAGTTTTCCTGAGTTGAAGAGCCAGAGCTAGGAATCCAGAAAATCCAAGGCAACTAGATTTGACAGAACAGAGCACCAGAGAGGAGAGCTACAGAGAGAGAATCCCAGAGATCTGGAAATTTCTCTTGAATATTCAACAGAGTACTGATCAGCACATATGTGTGAGGAAAGTAGCCCAGGCCAAGGAACTCTCCACCTGAAAGGATTAGAGAAAACAGTGCCCAGGACTCTTGCAGGTCTGGGAATAGGCACTGTTTCCACCAATCAGACTGCAAAAGCTCATAATTCAAGAAACACTGGGTAGAGTATTTAGGAAGGTCTTCCCTCAGTAGTGGGAAATAATTAGCCTAAATTGAGCAAGACTTGAAAGGATCAAACTGTTTCCAAATAACGTAACTGCATCCAGAACAGAGCTCAAGAAAATTTATAAGACTACAAACTTACCCAGCAGCTAACAGGCTACAATCCACAATATATGACATTAAATGAAAGTTGTCCAGGTATACGAAGAAGCAGGACAACATAACCTATAAAGAAGAGAATAATGAATCTATTAAAAACAAACCAGAACAGACACAAATGTTAGAACAGCAGACGCAGACATTAAAATAGTAATTTGACCTGTATTCTGTTAGTTCAAAAAGTCAGTAGAGGCGTGGCATATGTAGAAAATAGACCCAGCTTGAATTTCTAGAGATGAGAACTATAGTATCTGAAATGAAAAATACACTGGATGCAATTAACAGAGTAGATATTGCAGAAGAAAAGATAAGTGTATTTGAGGACATAATAGACACTATGCAAAATGAAACAGAGAGAGAAAAAAGAATTTTAAAACTGAAAAGAACAACAGTGAGCTGGGAAATAACTTCAAGACTTCTCATCGAAGACCACAAAGGAGGAGACACTGAAAAACATATTTGAAGAAATAATGGCCCCAAGTTTTTCAAACTTGGTGAAAGCTATAAACCAACAAATCCAAGTGATATCACAAGAAACATGAAGAAAACTACACCAACACACATCAACATCAAATCGCTCAAACTCCTTTATGAAGAGAAAATCTTAAAAGCAGCCAGAGAAAAAATACACATTACATACAAAGGAATAAAGAAATAATTACCACAGATTTCTCATCAAAAACAATGTAAGCAAGAAGACAGTGGACAACATCTTTAAAGTACAGTCATGCTCCGCATAAAGACGTTTCAGTTAACAACAGACCGCACATATGATAGGAATCCCAGAAGACTAGACCATATAGCCCCGGTGTGTAGTAGGCTATGCCATCTAGGTTTGTGTAAGTACACTCTGTGATGTTCACAAAACTACAAAACCGCCTAACGATGCATTTCTCAGAACGTATCTCTGTTGTTAAGCAATGCATGACTGGTACCGAAAGGAAAAATCTGTTAACCTAGAATTCTATACCCACAAAAATATCTATCAAAGACCAGGGTGAAATAAAGACTTTTCAGACATACAAAGCTGAAAGAATTCATTACCAGAAGGCCAATGCTATGAAAAATGTTAAAAGGGAGAGGAAAATGATACTAGTTGGGAAAGAACCAACCGAAAGGAATTAAGAGCATAAGAAATAGTAACGACATGAAAAATGCATGAGATTTTTAAATATTATTGTTGGGGGGGTTTAAAACATGTGTAGAAGTAAAATATATAACAATGACATAAAGGGTAGGAGGGGAGAAATGGAAACATACTGTGTAATGTTCTTATACCATATATGAATTGGTATAATATCACTTGAAGGTAAAACGCAATGTTAAAAATATATGGTATAAATTCTAAAGCAACCACTAAAATAATAAAGAACTATAGCTAAAAAGCCAAAAAGGACATAAAATGGAGTAAAAAAAATAAGGCATAAAAAGAGGGAAAAAACCCAAAGAACATAGGGAATAATAGCAAGCTAATAGACTTAACCCTGAGCATATCAATAATCATATTAAGTGAAAATGATGTAAATATAGCAATTAGAAGGCAGAGATTGTTTAATTGGATTTTTAAAAAATCAATATCAACTGTATGCTTCCTACGTGAAATGTATTTTAAATATAAAAACAGAAATAGATTAAAAGTGAAAGGACAGAAAAAGATATATCATTATTATTAGAAAATGCAAATTAAAAACACAGAGATACCATAATAAACTTATTTAAATGGCTAAAATTAAAATGGTTGCCCATATCAAGCATCGGTGAGGATGTGAAGAATATTAATGGGAATATAAAATGATGTAACCATTTTGGAATACAGTTGGGCAATTTCTTTAAAGGAAAATATACAGCTACCTATGATTCAGCCATTCTACTCTTAAGTATTACCTCAGAGAGAAGAAAGCATCTATCTATACAAAGATTTGTATACGATTATTCACAGCAGCTTTTATTGTGATAGTTGAAAACTGGAAATGTCCTGTCCACCAACAGGAGAATAGATAAACAAACTGTGGTCTAGCCACACAATGGAATACTACTCAGTAATGAAAAGGAATGAACTAGCAATTCATGCAACAACACGGATGAATCTCAAAATAATTATACTGAATGAAATTATACTAAATGAAAGAAGCTAGACAAAAGAGTGCATACCTTTGATACCATTCATACAAAATTCTAGACATTTCAAACTAGATTATAGTAGACAGCAAGAGGCTGTCCTCTTGCTCAACACACCAGGCGTGTGCCAGGAAGAGTTGACTTTATGTTGTTTTCTTTCTGCAGGTTCAACTTCTGTAGTGAAGAAACCGTGGCGGAAAATGTTCTTCTCACTCTTACCGCGTGTTAGAGCTGCTGACATGTGACCTTTGAATCATTGCTAATAAAATCGACTGGTGAAGGGATCCATTCCTGTCTTTGTCATCATGTACTCTATTTCCAATGAAACTTTTCGATAAGGTGATTAAAATCCAAAATTTGGAGTTGGTCTGAAAAACCACAAATAACTGTTGAATTTTGTTACATATTGTGGCATTTTAGCTTGGTAATACTGTTTACTTGCTACTGGCAGCATGTCCATTACTACTGTTACTGATGTCATTCTGCTCACTTAAGGCAGACTTACAGGTCCAAAATGACCCCTTCTTGGTGGGCACGTGTGGCAAGTAGTCCCCTTTGCTGCTGTTTCCATCATCTTGAAGTACTGTGTCTGCTCCTCCTCAGACATCTCAGGAGAGATGACACATAAGGAGGCGGACAAGGACTGGCATATCGGATGCTTCCCAACTGGTCTCCCTTCTCCCAGTGGGGTCCCCTCAAGCTCCTCTCCTCTCTGCAACCTCTTTGACGTTCTAAAGCACAAATCAAAGATCCTCCTAATGGTCTCCCGGATAGAATCCACATACCTTAGTGAGCCTTGCAAGGCCCCTCTTGGTCCGGTTTTCACCCAGGACTCCAGCATCATCTCTCACCACATTCCTTCTAGAACTCTACATTCTGACACTGTGCCTCAAAAAGGCCTCAATCTTGGATGCTGCTGGGCCTTTGTGCAAACTCTCTCTCCCTAGGGTGTTCTTTGCCCATCTTCCTGTCTGTTTAACTCCTACTGGTTCTTAATCTCTGTGTAGACATCATGTCTTCCAGGAAGGCTTTCTTCACTTCCGTTACCCACATCCCCTAAGGCTGGAGTAGACTGCCTCACTACATTCCCCCTGCACTCAGGACTCCCTCCATCTCACCACTCATCTCTCCATATTATCATTGCTTGTTTACTTGCCTGTATATCCCATTTGTAAACTCCTACAGGGTGTACATGTTTATGTGCCTGGCACATAGCAGGAGAGCAAGTAAATATTTTTGAAAGAAAATATGGAACGAATGAATGACTTCACTAGAGTCAAATATTTAGAATTAGGTCATGTCCAAACAGTGATATCCTAAGAGAGAAAGGTACATCGGTGCCAGGTCTTTAGAAGATGGCTGGGATTTGCCAAGACCACATGGTGGGAAGAGCACTCCAGAGAGGGAACAGCATAAGAAAAGGCACAGAAGTATGGAAGCATGAGAAAGTAAAAATGCTCTTCATTCTGTTTCACCAAAGTATATGCAAGTTGGTCAACACATGAAGACTCGTTCTAAGGACAATTTATCTGTATTAATTAGGATGCTTTCATGTGCATGAATCAAAAGCTCTAACTCAAACTGAGTTAAACAACAAAGAAATGTATTGGCTCACATGATTGGAAAGTCCATAGGTGGGAGAAGCTTCAGGTTTTGTTGATCCAGCAACTCTTCAAGGGCCATGCTCTATTGTCTGTGGTGATGGTTTTATACCAAGCTTGGCTCCCCGCTCAGTTTAAAGACAGTCATCTACCACAATTGGGGCTGTAGACGTCCTCTTTCACATCCAGTAAGAGAGAAAAAACACATCTCCCTCCCAATCTTTCCAAATGAAACTCCTGAGATTCATGCCGATTGGCCTGTGGCCTGGGAAGTGGAATGTGCTGATTGGCTTAAGCCAGTGAGGGCCCACTCCTGCACGGAGGATGAGGCCAGCATCTGCAACGTACGTGGACCATGTAGAGGAGGAGTGAATATCTGAATGAAGGGAGTCGTCAGGGACTCCTGGGACTTTGGCCAGAGCAACTGGAAGGACAGAGATACCATTGACTGCAAGGGACAATGCTTTGGGAGAGACAGGTTTGAGAAGGAAGGTCAGTTTTAGTCACATCAAATTTGAGATGTTCATCAGACACCCACCTGCCAAAGTCAAGTAGGCTGTTGGATATATGAGCACGGAGTTGAGGGTAGAAGTCTGGGTTAGACCTGTAAACTTTGGCATCTTCAGTGGATAGATGGCATGTTTTAAAGCCCAGTATCTCTCTGTTAGGGTTAACACTGCTTAATATGTGTTGAGTGCTTAATAAATGTTGACCATTATAGTTACTGTGAATACCTCATGAACTATCCTGTAGCATACTAGTAAGGATGAATAATGAATAATAAAATAAATTAATAAAGGACTATCTGCAAAGTTATTCAAGCAATAAGATGGAAGAAAGGGGTTTAAAAGAATTTGATTAAAAAAATACATCTGTTAACAACCGTTTTGTTAAGAAGGATATCCATTTTCACTGTAATGAAGCAGTTTGCAAGTTGCTTTGTTTTAAATGAATTGTTTACTCAGATTATTTACCTGTTTCTGAACTCAGTAAATGTTTTAGGAAATATTCGTATTTCTAGAGCCCCAAATCAAATGTTTTCTTCCCTTAAGGCAGGGACTCCATGTCAGTTTGAAAGGATGGGCCAGTCCATGTATAAAGGACCCCTTTCAGCACGTGATATTTAACCTGTTTCTTGCTGGAGTTTATTTCTTTTTTTCCAAGAAAATGGATGTTAAGAGCCAATTGCATTAGACTCTGTGGTTCAGGCTGCTTCTCTGAGAAGGACTTTCAGAAGGCGACTGACCACTGACTCCACGTTTTTGTCTTTTCTAACACATGCTTTTTGCTTTGAGTGTGCAGCCACTAGTCTAAGTGCTTTATCCATATTTATTCACTGGATTCTGACAATAGTCTACAAGCCAGATTCTTTTACTACCCCCATTTCCAGATCAAGCAGCGAAGGCACAGAGAGCTTTTTTAACTTGTCCAAGGTCCCAGGTGATTTACTGGTGGACCTGGGTTTTCCCGGACATCTGGAAGTGAAATGTTCCAGTTTGGGTTTTAAATCATCCCTTTGGTACCCTCATGGAGTGCAAGCTCTGATCAATTCTTGATCTGACTGCTGCTCAAGTTGGCCTAGAATTTCTCAGCACTCTGGTATTCTGAAGGCTGAGGGCTGTTCTGGAAATGCCCAGGTCCCCTATAGAGGATGTAGACTTTTGGGCCTAATGCTCCCCAACTGGCAGCAGGGTCTGTGTGACCTGCGATTTTTACTTGTTGACCAGTCCACATGAACCGGTGGGATCTACCAATGGTCGTCAAGGACTTTGGGAAGTCTGGGCTACACTCGCAAGCCTACTTCATTTTAAATAGACACACCACCTCTGAGAAAAGAAAACGAAAGAAGTCAATAGTTGACTGATGATAAGGCAAAGTCTTGCAACCCACTGCTGTTACAACAACACAAAGGGAGAAATTCTGCCAGTTCAAGGTATAGTAGGAAACATGGTTCAATTGAAGTAGGTGAGTGTCCAGGCTGTAGAAAAGGTTTAAAAAACAGCTTTCTCAATACAAAGACTTCTTTGAAATTAAGGAGCACTGAGAACCCAGCTTGAACCAACCCAACTCTTCTCCCAGAATTCACAAGATTGTTCTCTTACGAGATGGCAAGGTGTCTGAATGTTCTGAACTTGAAATGGAAGGAAAAACCAAACCGAACGGATTGGATGGGAAAAGCAATCATTCAGCTCCATCTGGACACTTGAACATGGCAGATGATAGCTGGTGACCTCATGCTTTGCCGTTGTAACCTTAAAGCAGTTATACATCTTGAAGAGAGGAGAGCTCTCTGGCGGAAATGAAGTTATAGTTTCAAAAGAGACCCACAGATTTGTGTGCATATGAATTCTGCCTTCAGTTCCTGAAGTTGAGCAGGATATGTTTATTCCACATATTTCAGTGTTATTGCTATTTGAAATCCCAGAAATCTTCTCATCTGGTGAGAAATGAATTAATTGGTCTAGGAGGGTCTAAAGGAAAAGCAGTTTAGACTCCAGTCTTGCTAGGGGTTTAGTCCAGTTAAATCCCCCAGGGCATTTAAACAGGAGTCAGTGCATTAGAGCACAGTGCAGACTGACAGACGTGGGGAGCGCCTCACTGTCTTAGGAAAGAATACACCCTCTTGGGGTGTGTGCCCAAGAATGGTGACAGTGAGGGCAATGAGAGCTGCTCTCTCTGAATCTCAGGCCTGGCTGAGCTGGGTTCCTGTATTGGTTAGCTACTGCTGCCTAACAAACCATCACCAAACTTTAAACAAACTTTAAACAATGGCTTTAAACAGTAAGCATATATTAGGAATCTCCAGGTTAGCTGTGTGCTTCTTCCGGTCTTGGCTGGATTCACTCGTGTGTCTGTGGTCAGAGTGAGTTGAGTCAGCAGTGCTATGATCTTGGCTGGATCTCTAATATACTTGGGGGTCAGTTGGCTTTGAGCTGGCTCAAGATGTTGCTGCCATCACATTTAATGACCAAATCAAGTCACACATATAGCCTGGATTCAAGGGACGGGGAAATAGATTTCAGTTGTTGATGAAAGGAGCTTCAAAATCACATTGCAAAGAGCGTAGATATGGGGGATGCAGGAGTGTGAAGATCTGTGACCACTTTCACAATCCATCTATCACTGTCTCTAACCTGTTTCTCCATCTCCCAGGAGCCTGGAGCTGGGGCAGGAACCAGTCAGGTGTTGGGAGGGTTTTCACAGTGATGGGTGAGCCCAGGCTCCAGTCTCTGCTTTCTTATACTGCCTTTTCCTCCCTGCTGTCATCGGAAGTGAGGGTGCCTTTCTGCTTTCCTTGCTTTTGACTTTTGTAGAAAACAAAGTGCTCCATGGCAGCTTGTTCTTCAACAATGAATGTCCTTGAAGACAGAATTGCTTCTTACCATAAAACAACACAACAGTCCTGATCAGATTTTCTGAGCAGGAAATCCAGTCTCCACAGTCATCATTCACTCTTGATAACTCATGAGGACAATCTCTTCATTATTTCAAGGTGTGATAAACACAAACAATACCTTTAAAGAAATCCCCTGTCTACTGTGCAAATTAAGTGGAGTCAGCTGATTTAGGATTATGTTATTACTGCAGAACCACACACGTCTTGCAGTCGCTGCCCAGCTCACAACTTCGCCTCCATCTTTGGCTGCACAGGAGTGGGTCTCCTCAGCCAGGCCTGCCTAATAAGACCCACTCCCCATTGCTAGTTAATTCAGGGACAGGTCCTGACCCAACCAGGCCAATCACTTGGTAATTAAGAATTCTGAGCTGAGATGCACAAAGGCAGGAAGTCTCTGCACCAGAGTCATGTCCAAGGCAGAGGGGATCGGAGGACAGCCAAGGTCTCCAGGGTGGTCCCACTTCTTGGGTTTCCCCGCATTTCATGGTTCAACAATTTCATGGATTCCACGAGATGACAAAATATCCTTTCAATACATCTCTCTCTCTCTTTTCTTTAAATTTGACTGTCCAGAACTGATTTCTGATGTTTACAACCAAAAGAACTGTAACTAACATACCTCTAAAAAGTACTGATGTAAATAGCTAATGGTCTCTACTTCCCTGTTACCTTCAGAGGTGAAGATGGGGAAAATAGCCAACATGCACATACACATGTTAAATGTACATATCTTTTGTTCCTTAAATTACGTTTGTAGGAATTGATCTCACAGATATACTATCCATGTGGAAAGTGACAAATGTATAAGAATATCCATTAAGGCATTGTTTTTACTAATAAAGTGTTGCAAACAACCAAATATTCACCAATAGAGGGCTGATTAAGTAAACATCCAAATGCCAGAATACTGTGAAGCTGGTAAAAGGATTGGAGCACATCTATGTATACTGATAAGGAATGATTTTCGAGACATTTAGTTAATTTTTTAAAATCAGTTTGCAAAATAGTGTGTAGAATGTGTGAACTGTCTATATTTTTAAATAAATATCATATATATACATAATGCATGCAATATCTTAGGAAGGCCATACAAGGAACTGGTAAAGGAACATTTTTAACTTTGCATTTTATTGGGTGTTTAGGACATGAATTACCTATTTACAAACATGAGTGAAATAAAATTATTTTAAGGAAGAAAAACTACCCCCTGAACGCCCGTGCCTGTACCCTCGAATGTCTGGAGTCCACACTCTCTCACCACCAGACCGGAGGAGCTACTGGAGACAGGACCCTCCTTTCCTGCCTGGAGGATGTCCACATCAGCTCTGATCCCCTTAGGCAGTTTCCACCATTGAGCCCCCGAGGCAGGGGTCTTTCCCTTGGGATTAGCATGGAGTCCACAGACGACCTTGGCAGTGAGGTGAGCTGAAGGGGAAATAGACATGGGGGTCTGACCCCTGGGCACACTGTGACAAATCGTGGGATTGTGTCCCCTAAATCTAATTGATGCTCACTTTCTCCCTGCTATTCTGAAGAATGACATCTCTTTCTTTCCCCTCCTTAAAACTGTGCCCTCTCACCTGTCCCAGCCCTGAAATTCACTGAGAATAAGGATAAAATGTCTAACCCAAGAACTCCATTCACGTGTACATTCATCCTCTCATTAATTCATAACTACTTCATGCCAGGAACCGTTCTAGAGGCTGGGGGTAGAACAGTGACCAATACAGACGTGGTCTCTGTCCTCATGGAATGCATTCTAGGTGGGAAAAGCATGACTGCAAATAAATAAACAGATGAAAAAGAGAGAGAGTTATAACTTGTGACAAGTTATCTGAAGGAAACTAACAAGGTGCTAAGGAGCAGGAGTCTGGGGTCGGGTGGGAGGCTGGTGGTGGAAGGACTTCAGGGGTAGTCAGGGGTGACTTCACGGAAGAGGTGACATTTAAACTAATTGTTGAAGGACAAGAAAGAGTCAGCCCAGTGGACGTCTAGGGAAGAGAGTCTCAGGCCATGGGAACAGTAAGAGCAAAGGCCCCAGTTTGGGAAAGGACTTGGCATGTTTGAGGGAGGCCAGTGTGGACAGCAGGAAGAGAAGAGGTCTGAGAGGTGGACATGGTCGTCTGACATGCCTACCAACCAATTTACCTATTTGTCCACCATTAGATTATCAGGAATCTCATCCTGTGTCAACGCTGCCATGTCAAAGAAAAGCATAAATGCCTTTGACTTCACCACAGTCTTCGTGACATGCTCCATCACCTTCCTAGGCCACATGGGCAGACTTCCAAAGCTTAAATACAACATCACTGAGGTCAACCAGATGGCTCAGGCCTGGCCGTTTAGGGGGAAACTTACTTTCTATTTCAATAAGTATCTCTCTTATTCTATGTGGTTGACACTCAACAAATCTTGTTGATAACTTGCTCAGAATAACTGAATATTCAACAGCTCATTTCACTCTGTATAGTCTGGATTCAAATCCCATATCAGCACTCATTAGCTGTGTGATTTTGTAGACAATTTACTTATCTCTCTGTGCCTCAGTTTCCTCATCTGTAGAGGGAGGCAAATAATGGTCCCTACCTCGTGGGGCTATTGTAAGACTTCAATTAGGTAATACATGTAAAGTGCTGGAAACTCTGCACATGAGAAGCCTCAATAACTGTTGGCAGCTGTTCTTTATTACTCCAGTGGAAGTACTTTCCATCTTCTTAATAGGAGAGCCCCTACACTTGTACCCCAGAGTTTTGGTCTCTCAGGAGGAGTGTAAACTTTGACATTGAGGCATACTTAACTTGGGAGTGCGGTACATGAAGACTTATCTTCTTGATGTGTGAACTGGCTGAGCTGCTCACAGATGTGTGGGTCTGTAGGTAATTCATTACAGCCTCACAGGGGCTAAGTCTTGTAAGACAGGTGTGCAAACTTCAGAGGGTCGGGGGAGACTCAAAGACTTCAAGCCGTCTGGTGACGTGGGACTTTAGGTGCTCCTGAGCCCAGCTATTAAAAATTATAGTGAGATAATATAATAATTCGTGTTTTTTTAAACCATTGTGTTTTGGGTTTGTTCATTACGTGGCAATAGGTAACTGGCACAGGTAATCAATAGGGGACTGTGGTCAGAGGCTATTGTGAGGACTGTTGACTCTGTCTCCAAAGCTCGTGTACATGGGTGTTACTAGACTGTCACTGAGAGATACAGAGATAGAGACTGAGACAGAGACAGAGAGACAGAGAGGAGGTTTTCTTAATCAGACACCTCCCACTACTTTCAGCTATTTGGGGGCATTTCCATCTATTCTAAATGAAAAAAATTACCCTCCGTTATTAGAGTTTGCTGCTGTCTCCATATTGGGACTTGTAAATTTCTTGGTGATGAAATAGAAAATTGGGAAATGGGGCTCGTGCAGCTCACAACTACCTGCACAGGTACGTAGAAACAAAGGTAGAGACTTGTTATACTCTTTTAATCAGGCATTCTTTCACCTTCCCAGACTTGTGGGGAATTAGACCACCACTATTAAGCCTGTTTTGTGTATTTGGGTAGATTAAAATGTTAAGTGCACACAGCGTGTTCTACTATCACCTGCTGTTTCTTTGAAGCAGCATACAAATGATAAGGCTCGAGTGTAGAAAAACAGCCTGGACACTTGATCCAGAGGGAGGGGATGCCTGGACCATCCGACAGGGTAAGTCACCTTTGCCGTCCTCCCACCAGCGGTGAAGGGGAGGGAAGGCAAATAGCCTTGGATTATGGAGAGTCTTCACTCATTGCTCTGGTATCGCGTGGTGAGCCTGAGAATGTCGGAATTTATTGTAGATGGTGAACATTGGGACAATCGCACTTTTCTGCTGGGAGCAGCCAAAGGTAAGAAACATCACGCCTGCCCCTTGGGAACCCAACATCTCAGCACTGGCCAGAGGATGCCTTAGCCATGGCAGGGCTTCTGGCAGCTCCGGACAACTCTGAGGTTCCAGAGAGAGGCGGGTGGGGGTGACACTCTGCCTGGGAGATGAGATAATTTGGGGGAGACACACTTCAGAGCATCTCCCCACCAGCCAGCCTTCATTACTGGGGTGCCCTAGGCCAGACTCTTCTAGGTAAGTATTAAACACCTGCCTGGGTTAACACATAGACTTATCAGTGCCCGTTATCACGTTAGTCAAATAAATATATCTAAGGAGCTAGGGATGGGACACAGAACTTTGAAGTTTTGATGGTGGTTCTAAGCAGAGGCACCATTGGCGACTCTGTGGGATTCAATGGGACTGATCCCAGATCAGAAGGTGGGCACTGGGGACAGGAAGAGAGTGGCTGGGGCAGAGGAGGGGTGTCTGCATGGTCATCAGACTGTCCCAAGGCAGGCAAATGACCAGGCCTGAGCAGCAGTGATGTCCTGGATCCCAGCCTCGGGAGCTAACTCTTGCACGGTCATCCTTTCTCTCTAGGAAAAGAAATTTGCTGTGATCGTATCGGGTGCTTTTCTGACTCTGTGTCCTGGGCTGGGACGGCAATCAGGCCCCTGAAAGTTCTCCCCTGGAGCCCCGAGAAGATCGGCACCCGCTTCCTGCTCTACACCAACAAGAACCCCAATACCTTTCAAGTGAGACCACTGTCATTTCAATGTCATAGTAACTGGGTGAGGGGCTGTGCCCAGCCTGCAGCCCAGGAGTTCCTTATCTCTGTACCCTCTTCCTGCACCACAGCCTGCCTCACCCCAACCCTTCAGCTGCCCCCCAAGCCGAGCCAGACCTGGACAGAGTAGGTCTTCAGTGAAATGTTGGCTTGAGTGAATGAATGGTTCGCATTTGCCAGAACCTCTAGCTGGCTATGTAATTCTGGTCTGTGGTGAAGAACTCACCATCTAACAAGAACCCTACAGAAGGTGAGACTGTGAGCCACAATCCACCCCAGTGGAGGTAGAGATTCTGACTTGGAGAGATGGGGCAGGGAAAGGGAGTTCAGGGTGGGCTTCCTGGAAGAGATGGCTTTTATGCTAAGCATTGAGAGGTCACGGTATTGAGACAGAGATAGGAAAGGATAGACAGGCCTGAGTGGCTGGGCTGCAAAAACATGCAACCCCTCTGCCTTTGTCACAGAGTCTCCTTCCCTCTGATCCATCAACGGTTGAGGCATCAAATTTTCTAACAGAGAAGAAGACTCAGTTTATCGTCCACGGCTTCATAGAGAAGGGAGATGAGAGCTGGCTGCTGGATATGTGCAAGATAGGGCCAGCTCCAATCCCCAGCATGCTCTCGGTGAGTCAGGCAGCTGGTCTGCCGAGGAGGCAAACAGCGCCCACGGGACTCTATTGAGTAAAGACGCAGCTGGGAGTTACCTATTTAAAGAAGAAATAGAAAGAATTGATATTTCTCTCAGAGTCCTCCTTCTAAAACTCTGAAATTCACCTTAATAACGACATACTAGTGAAAGGAAAAACAATAATAGATAAGACTTGGGGTGGGGGTGGGGCCTTTGTTATCATCCTCAGTCGACAGATAAGAAAACTGAGGCCCAGGAAGGTTAACTAGTTTGCCCAAAAAGTCAGAAAGCAGGTGAATACAAGAGTTGTCTTTTGGGCCCAAAACCATCTAGCTCCAGGCAACAGGCCAATTGTGCAACTGGGGAATTTCTTTTGCCACAGTCAAATCAGCTGTTTCTTCCTGCCATGCTCTTTCATTTTAGCTTATTCTTTAAGGCTTTAATTCTTTCAGTTAAGTCACTAATTCTTCATGACCATTTTCTGTATCAGAAAAAGGCCCTGGTCATTTCTGGTTTATGGTTAAAGGGTCTACAAAAGAACCGATTGGTTCTGACTACTTCTGCTCCCTGCAGAAATCAAAACCTATGGTGTTTGTACTGGAACTCTAGAGACCAATAAATGACTACATGTGGGTGAACATCTTTGTGACTAACATGTGCGAACCCCTCATAGTTCTATGTCATTTTCTTGCTCATCCAATATTTTGGATGAACACAGTGGGCATGGTGTCAGGAGCTGTGGTAGAAGGTAAAGAGGAGGGATGAGGTCCCAGGCCTTGGAGGAGCTTCCAGTGAAGACTTGCAATGACTGCAGAGTGTGATCAGGGTTCTGATGGGGGTGGGAGTGCAGGGCGACATGGGAGCACAAGGGGGCAGCTGATCCACATGGGGCAGGGGTGGGGCTGGATGGCTAGGCTGTGTCAATGGGAGCCAGGCAAGTGGTTGGCGTATGGATAACAACAGAAGAGAAGTCCAACCAGGCCCAGAGGCAAGAGAATAGGATGTCCATGAGGGCCGACAGTTCCACAAAGGGTTTGGTTAGAGAAGAGTCTAGAAAAACAGATGTGAAGTCAGGAAAGCTCTGAGGCTCTCTTATTGACTTTGGGCTTGATCCTAAGGACAGCGAGAGCCACGGAAGGTTTTCAGAAGAGGAGGAACAACATTAGGTCTGCATGTTAAAAACCACAGTACAAAATGTCCTGAGAACACAATCTTCTCTCTCCAGGCCAACTACAGCTACTCACCTTCCCAAGTCCACCTCATTGGCCACAGCCTGGGAGCCCACGTGGCTGGAGAGGCAGGGAGCAGGACTCCAGGGTTGGGTAGGATTACAGGTAGGCTCTAGGGGCAGAGCCCCAGGTTTGGTCCCAAGTAACCCCACAACGTGGTACAAGACTGCAGCCCAGCTCAGAGCTGGCCGAAAGGAGACTGGCCGCTTGGCTGTGGCAGAGCTGGTTGGAGCCTGCACAGGACATTTTAGGAAGTCCCCAAGAAGCCCATCTTTGTGGCAGAGCAGGTGGTGTCTTCATTCTCCTTTGCTTCCCTTTGCTTCTTCCGCCTCTGTTCCCATCTCTCCTCTTTAGATCTGAGTTTTCTGGAAGTGTGGGTGGCTCAGCAATGCTAGGCATCCAGGAAAATGCAGAGTAAGGCTGGTGTGACCATGAGTAAACACAACTCAGAAGGGTCCATACTGTCATTCCTCTCCCCTTCTCTTTGAAGTCAAGGGCAGAGTGGAACATGAAAATTATGCTCCCATTGCCTCTGCTGGTGGAAGAGACCCAGCCACCATCACACCAATAGCATCCTTTAACCCAAGCAAAGCCTTTAAATTCTAACAGCAACAACAAAATATATTTATATAATATAATCATAATAATCTTAATCTAATTATTATAGTAAGCATAGATTAAGTGCCTACTTATCCCAAATATTGTGCAAAGTGCTTTACATTTTCTCGTTTAATCCTCAGAACTGAAGCAACAGGCACAGGGAAGTAAATACCTTGCCCAAGGTCACACAGCTAATCAGTGATGGAACTGAGGGTCAAACGCAGTTCAGCTGTCACTTGACTCTTCCTTGAAGAACTCTCCCTTTTATTTTCAACAATTATGTTCATGTCTTTTCAGTGCTTTGATCAAACCTTCAAAAAACTGTTGAGAATCCAGGAGGGCTCCAAGAAGGAAATATAGTCAGGAGGAAACAGTAATAATTAATATTTTACTTACACACCTATGACGATGTGCCAAGCACAGTGCTAAATGCTACATATGTTATCTCATTTAATCTTATAACAACCATATTATTACTCCCATTTTATAAATGGGGAAACTGAGGCACAACAAATGTCGAGTGATTCGCCCAAGGTCATGCAATTGTCTAAGAAATAGCCTAGTAGGGATTTGGACCTGGGCAGCCTGGTCCCAGCATCCGTGTTCTTGATTATTATACCATACTACTTTGCCCCTTTTTTCTTCAAACTTGGGAAGAGAAAGAATATTGAAGAAGAAAGATATACGAGTAAACAGGAGAATCTTATATGGGAAAAAGAAGTCCTCGCTCAAACAAAATCTAAGTTTCTTTGCCCCTCTGCCCCTCTCTATCCACGCCACTGGAGCCCTCCTGTAATGAGCAACACTGAGACTCCATGTACCCGACTCAATACCCAGCGCCATGGAACTGCACAGCTCCAGGGTATGGCGTCCCTTGAGTTTGTGCAATGCACAGCCTGGGCAACTGGACACCTCAATCCTGCTGGCACCTACAGCCACGCCTAGTTTCTGCAGCACTGGCCATCTCTTTTA
Organism: Tapirus indicus; assembly: GCA_031878705.1. Lineage (NCBI taxonomy): Eukaryota > Metazoa > Chordata > Mammalia > Perissodactyla > Tapiridae > Tapirus > Tapirus indicus. The sequence continues at coordinate 15,314,137 of CM062921.1, read as the reverse complement.
GAGTTGGATCCCACTGAAGCAAGTTTCCAGGGTACTACTGAAGAGGTTCGACTAGATCCATCTGACACTGACTTTGTTGATGTGATTCACACAGATGCAGCTCCTCTGATGCCATTCACGGGTGAGCCCTGTGACGCCCCAGCTATGAGCATGTGCGATTGTGTTTTAACCAGGAAAGCCCTGCCTTATGAAAACCTCATTGCTCTTTCCTACGTTTTAGGTTTTGGAACAAACCAACAGGTGGGTCACCTTGACTTTTTCCCAAATGGAGGCGAGGAGATGCCGGGATGCAAGAAGAATGCGCTGTCACAGATCGTGGACCTAGATGGCATCTGGACAGGGAAAGCCAGAGCAGAGCCGGGGCACCACTTCCCTGGAGTGAGCAGCGCCTTTCCCACAGCAAATCTTACAAATGAAAACGCCCAGCTCTTTATCAATATACATCCCCCTGTAGACCTTATTTCTGAACAAAAGAGCTACATATCATTTGTTGTAGCCCAGTTCTACTGATCTGGTACTTTCTTAGAACATTGTTGTGACTGTCCTGAAGTGTACAAGCAACAGAGAATTGCAAAAACATGACTTAAAGCTACAACTCCAACAATCAATTGGTGGTTACCCAACAAAGAAAGGAAATACCCTAAAAGAAAATATCCTGACTCTGACTAAGAGCATTTTTCTGCCAATTCTCCATTGGGAGTCAGTGATATAGTTCAAGCTTATGTAACTGGCTTCAATTTCATAGACAAAATGAGAATTTCCCATCATTTCATGGCAAACCCATTGGCACAATGAGAGTCCCCACTCCTCTATGCTGGGTCAGGAATGAGAGGCAATCTCAGGTAAGGAAGGTTAGAATGTAGACTGGAATATTTGAGGTGGTTATTCTTTATCATTGATGGAGCACACCTGAGATAAGGGGCATCCTTCAGACACAGCTCTGACTCTGTGTTTGATAAGATCAAGATGACAATGGACAGGTGAAATTTTCAGCCAAACTCATCATTTGGCATCACACAGGTTAAAACCCTTAGTGGTCTGATCAAAACTAATGAGCAAAGATTTTTATTGAATTTGATCAAAATGCCTTGGCAAGTATGGACACCATCAAAGCAAATATTAAGGATGAGGACTTATGTGTTTGTCTTTTCCAGCCTTATGGGGGTCTGCATGGATGGGGTAGCCTAACTCTCCATCAGTAATGGCCACAAGTTCAGGTCAGGTCTGGAAGGTGTGCTTTGAAACCTGTCACTTGGTAGGAGTTGTCAAGGCCACAGAAGGTTGTAAGAAGGAGTGAGACACTATGAAAATGAAAGGGATGCTCATATAAAGCCGCCTAGAGCTACTCAACTCTCCTTTTTATTTGCCTAAGCACAGCATGAAAATGTCCTTGCCCTGGTTTTCTCATGTCTGGGAGGTCATGTCACATCTGGTTGTGTCTTGGAGCCTGGTGCCTGGGACACAGGATGGCGCAGAGGTTAGAGGCATGGGCTTGCGTTTAATTCCCAGCTCTGCCACTTACTATCTGTAATCTGAAATCTGAGGCTGTAATCCGTACATCTGTCTGTAATTAGGGACGGTGTGGTACTCATCTTCCAGGAAAGATGAGGATTACAGGGATAATACATGTAAGGGGCTGAGGACATTGTCCTGCACACAGAAAGCACTCTCTATATGTTGTGTCATGATTGTGTCTGGATTTTGAACTTATCTTAAATTTCTGAAAATATAGTCCCAATTTAGTCCCACTTTGGAACCATCCCCCTTGGAAAGAGAGAGGAAGAGAAGTTGTCATGGCCCCCCGACCACCTGCGCAGATGTCCTCATTTGTTTCCCCAGGAACCCGGGAATTTGTGGCCTGCAATCATCTGAGAAGCTACAAGTATTACTCGGAGAGCATCCTCAATCCCTATGGGTTCACTGCGTATGCCCTGCCGTTCCTACAGGGCCTTTGCATCTGTAAGCTAGTGTCCCACCTTGAGTCCCACTCTGGAACTATTGTCCTGCTGTGTTTGGGACTTGCAGTACCCCCTCAGCAGTCTGACCACCCCCTACTTGTTTTGCATTGACTCTCGGGGTTCATGGTCCTGTGGAGTGAGAGAAAAAGAAATTTTAGGCAGGAGGTGGCTAAATTCTAGATGAGTCATGTGGGCGAGGAAGACTCTGGGAAATCAGAGAGAAGAGCAGTCAATTCAATGATCTAGAAAGGCTTCCTGCAGGAGGCAACATTTGGTTCTGGCAGTAAAATCACAGAATTTAGAAGGAAGAGAAGGGCAGAGCATAAATAGAAGAATGTGTGAGGGGGCCAGCCCGGTGGCATAGCAGTTAATTTCGCGCGCTCCACTTCAGTGGCCCGGGATTTGCCAGTTCAGATCCTGGGTGCAGATCTACTCACCACTCATCAAGCCTTGCTGAGGCGGCATCCCCACATAGAAGAACTAGAAGGACCTACAACGAGGACATACAACTATTTGCTGGGGCTTTGGGGAGAAAAAAAATAAAGAGGAAGATTGGCAACTGATGTTAGCTCAGGGCCAATCTTCAAAAAAAGAAGAAGAAGAAGAAGAAGATGTGAGAAGAATTCACACACCAGAGAGAATGAAAGGTGGATGCTGGGGTTCTGTACACCAGGCTGGGAGTCTGTGCCTTATGCAGCTGGCAACAAGGGGAGAGATGGAGGAAATGATATGCTAGAGCCTGCCTATTCTGGCTCATGAGAGCCACTGTGAGCATCTCCTCCCAACTCCGTGTTCAGTGACATCATATTGGCGGCCTGAGATTGGCCACAGTCAGAATATGGACACCACAGAAATTGATAAACACTACAATCAGGGCTTTTTGTCCCAGAGTGGGCTGTTAATCATTCACCCACGCATTACTCCATGAAAAGTATCTTTGATCACCCTGGGGCCCAGGCGTTAGTATTTTCTAAAGGTCCCCAAGTAGTTCTAATGTGATGTACGTCAGGCTTGCAACACTGTCCCAGTTGAAGGTGATTCACAGATTATCTGTTCTAAGCTCCTTCCTGTTACAAATGGGGAAACTCAGACTGTAGGAAAATGGCTCCCCCAGACCTAAGGATCATAAAAGGACAAATTCACAGCCTGCCGCCTGATCTCTCTCTTCTCATAGAACCAGTGCTTCCCCTGTCCACATGCAGGGTGCCCGCAGATGGGCCACTATGCTGATAAATCTGCCGGCAAGACAAGTGAGGAGCAGCAGAGATTCGTCCTGAACACAGGAGATTCCAGCAGTTTTGCCCATAAGTTGCACTTTGACTTTCCCACCCAGGAAAAGAAAGTTTAGTTTCTGTCGTAAATGAAGGGCTTGTCTCTATCCTGAAATATTTCTGGGCACATTTTGATTATCTCAGAAAAAGGACACATCCACCCAAACTATCCCATTTAAGACTCAGTTGAGGATTTAGAAAGAGTCTGCATTTCTTCCATTTTATTTCTATGGCATGAAATGACATAGAAGCAAATAGAATGGAGATTAACAGAATAATAGCAATTTATACATCTCTATGGCCATCTCCCCTGAATTTTTACCACTCCACAGTTCATTGTTCTTTTCATTTTTAAGACTGTGTCATATGCACCTGTTCTTCTACTCATTTGGCAAGCATTTATTTAGTACCAGCTCTTTGCTAGCGTTGGCTCCTTAAGAAGTCCAACTCCAGTCTCTCCATTTCCCCTGCCTTGTCCACGTGAACCTGATGCCAGGAGCTGCCTCTCGGGTGTGTGGGAATCAGAAAGGGGTGATTTCTCTCACAAATCTGCTGAATGACTAAGATACAGCATAAAGACAGGGCATGTCTGGGCCACTGTGTGTCAACCTGACCTATGATAGTTCCCTAAGATATTGCAAAAAAAATCTTCTTTAAAAAGAGAGACTATGTTTATATAAATACGTAAATATAATAGGTCTTACGTAGTTTTTAAGTTCGGTTTATTGAGGTATAGTTTATATTCAGCTAAATCCACTCTTTTAGTGTATAGTTCCATGAGTTTTGATAAATGAACAGTCGTGAAACCATCTCCACAATCAAGATATAGAGCATTTCCATCACTATATACATTTTTTTAAAAAGGCTTTAGTTAATCCATCCTTCCACTGATGTAGTGATGCATGAAATACTTGCCCATATTTTAACAACAACAAATTAAACATTCAAAACCATATATTCATTTCTCAACCAGCATTTATTTATGGGCCACAGACTAGCTAGACACTGGGAATGCAGGGGTGAACGAGACCCTCTACACATGAAATATATAATCGAGAAGAGAAGATGGAAACTGAGCCAGCAGCTGTGAGTGTGCTGGGCTTGGCAGGTTGTTGCTGTGGCATTACGGGACAGAGGGCCTGGCCCTGACCAGAAGGAAGGACAAGGGCAACATCTGTGAGGATGTGAAGGACGAGTAGGAGTTAGGCAAAAGGTGTGTGTGTGTTTATGTACACATTTGTGTACATGTGTGGGTGTGTGAATGTGTGTGTGTATGTTTGTGTGAATGTCTGTGCATGTGCATATGTATATATATGTATCTGTGAGTTTTTATGTGTATGTGAGTGTGTGGTTATATGTGTGCAGGCTTGTACGTATGTGTGTGTGCTCATGGGCACTGAGACATCCCTCCAGGTATAAATCTGGGTGACAGCTGAGCCCTGCTCTGTGCTAGAGACAGTCCAGGGCCCTGGGGATGCAGAGACAAGACTCAGACCATGCCCTTGAGGTGGTCACAGTATTGCACTCCTGAGCTACATTTGCAAATTTGGGGACAAGCCCTTGTTCCTTCCCTTTTTACCTTAACTCATCGTACTGTCATTAAAGAACAGAGCTGTCCAACAGAACTTTCTGCAATGATGGAAATGTTCTGTGTTGTCCAATACAGAGGCCGTTAGCCACATGTGGCAATTCAGCACTTGAAATCTAGCTAGTGAAACTGAGGAATTAATTTTTAATTTTATTTAATTTGGATTTAAATTCAAGCAGCCACATGTGGCTAGCGGCCCCCTTACTGGGCAGTGCAGCTGTAAAGGGGGACTCTGCTGGAAACATATTTCTCCTTATGGCCTAGTTTGAGTTGTAGATTAACATGTGGAATTCCTTATACTTTGATGCTTCAGTGTTAGGGACAGGGACAGGGACAGGAATCTGAGATTTGGGTCAACTATTTTGTGTATAAATAAATTGAACTCTTTTCTATCCCCTGTGCAGGCTGGAGATATGGGATTTCTGTAACACTCTCTGGAAGAACAACCACCTGTCAGGTCAAAGTTTCTTTGGAAATAAGGGAAACACTCACCAATATGACGTCTTCAAGTAAATTTCCTTTTTTAGCACTACATCTTGATGATATACACAGCCTTCAAATCCATGCACTAAAATGCTCTTTATCAATGGATTTTAAATTATTTACTTTATGTATTGAAACTAATTTCAGACTTCTGCCAACAATTTTTCTTTTTCCTATTATCAATCCAGGCATTTAGTTCTTTCTTTCTCAATAGATCAGATTTTCAGAAAATAAATCTAATATTACCCCAGGTATCACGTTTTCTGATTGGCATAGTAACACATGCTTATTGTGTTAAACTAAGTGGTTAACTTGATACTGTACAATAATTCTTCCAGGAAAAAAAATGACATGAAGGAATTATATAGTTTTCTATGAGAAAGGTTTGAGGAGTTTGAAGTTTGAAGAAACAATATTTAAATAATAATTTGAGGCTTCCATATAGCTGGCTTTTCCATTTCTTCATCCTTGATTTGAGAATTAATTTGGAAAAATAATCTCATTAATTTAAAGTAGAAGAGTGGCATGGCCTTATGTGGTCATTACAACTTCTTTCTATGAATGGGAACATTTCTATTTCTCTATTTCAAGGGGGATTATCCAACCAGGCTCCACCCATTCCAATGAGTTTGATGTGGAACTCGACGTTGGAACAATTGAGAAAGTCAAGTTTCTTTGGAATAACAACGTGGTGAACCCAACCCTCCCCAGAGTGGGTGCAGCCAAGATCACTGTGCAGAAGGGAGAGGAGAAGGCAGTGTATGCATCTTTGCTGGCTTGTGTCTAAGGATGTTTGCAGAGATTCGTTTTTGTAATGGAAACTCACCCCAGAAAGTCAGTTCTGGTTCAGCCAGAAAAGCCGAGAAAATCTACCCGTCTGGGGCCCTTTCTGCCCAGGCAAACAAACACTGGACAGAGAGCATAAAACACTTCTAGTGGGTGTTCTCAGCACCATCTGGCGGGTACAGAAGATCTGACCCTGCCTTCCAGGAAAACTGAGGCGGGAAAAGAAGAAAGAGAAACAAAAAATAATTTCCAAAGGGTATTAGGTTATAAGTGTATGCTAGAGAGTGGCTACATTTTAAAGAGGGGAAAGTCAGAGAACTTTCAGGATAATAGAAGGAGAAAGAAATCAGTTGTAGCAAAAGACACAAAATTTGAGATAGGTCAACAGGAAGCTGAGGTAGCAATACTTGTGGACTCTTCATCCCGACCCATGGTGTCCTTGCTGTGGCAGTTAGACGGAAGTGGCGGTAGTGACCTGATGGGAGCAGAGCAGCTGTCCCCCAAAGCTCAGACCCCAAGTCTGGCCAGCAGGACACTCCTGGTGTGGCTTTGTGGAAGGGAATCCTGGGCTCTCAGTCACTGATGGTCTTGGGCTTTGGGAGGTTAGGTGGGGTCACTAAACTCAGGCTCCAGGAAATGTCACTTTCCCAGGCAGGGAGGGTTGGTTGGTAGACTTCACAGCCACGTCTCATCAGGCTGGATGACCTCTGTGAGACCTCCCTATCCCTGTGAGTCAGAGAGAACAGAGGAGCTGGCCCAGCCAGCTGGTAAGTAGGACAAAAAGTTCCTCTCAGCTCGAGCACAGCACCGAGGAGGCTAGTGAGGAGCCCTGTACAGGCTGGAGGCACAGCCGAGGCCTCCCCTGCCCACCCCCATCAGAGGACACTGGGCCTCTAAAGTCAGTTCCCCAGGGCCCCATTGGGAAGTGGGCCCGTGGCCTGGATCCTGGGACTATGTGGTAAAAAATGTGTCAGAAGAAGGTGGTATCATTGGAATCTTAAAAACATGAGGTGTTCCCAGGTGAAGACTTGCTCACAGGTAGGTGTGAAAAAGGAAAACAAATATGAGACCAAATCAGCCAGTGTGCTGCAACTTCCAGGTTTTCTGAGGAAAGGTTTTCTGTACTTTCTAGAAATGGAACAGAATGCACTTGAGCCCCCACCCCTCCCACAGGCCCTGGGTCCATCAGATGCCATCTGAACCATCCAGTGGCCTAAGTGCAGCTTCCCTCACCTGTTGACCCCAGAGGAAATCTGTCTTAAGAGAAGCTAGATGTTAGACATTAGATTTTTGAAATATAGGAAGAACAAAACCAGCATCAAACCTCACAAACTAGTTTTGGGAGTAAAAAAGCCAAATTCATCAAACTATTCAAATATTTTGCTGTTAGGGAAACAGCTACTAAGTAACACTTTAAAAATAATGATAATTATTGAGAAACTAAAGAAAATCAAGATTTTGGTTCAACCTCTTCTCAGATCTCTTGAGATTTAGTCACTTCATTGGGGTTTCAAGTCCTACTAAGGAAACTGCTGACTAGAATTCCCTCCAATGACATGGTATCAAAAGAGAAATGAAGCTCACCCCTCTTTATTTCTCCTCCCTCCCCAACCTTCTTCCTTCCTTTCTCTCCGACTTTATTAAGTACCTATTGTATGCCTGGCAAAGAGTCTGTCTACTCTCAAGGAGTTTACAATAAAGCTGTGGAAAAAAATTTGACTTATGGTTCATGTGAAAGGTCAAATGACAGAAAAAAAAACTCATCATGAGGGGCCCAAAGAGAGTGGCCAGGGCAGAGGAGGAAGGCAGAGGGCCGGGGAGGAGGTGATGGAGGGGAGGGGCCTCAAGGCATCTCTCAGGATGAGGGATTTCTACGGGGAAGGGCTGAGCAAGGGCAATGGGCTTGGTGTATGAGGGGGAGGGGGAAGCCAGACCGCGGACGGCAGGTCTCAAGGTGGAGAGAACCAGCAATATGATTGGTGATAGGGTTAGGGCTTCAAGGAACCACAAATGAAATACCAAAGAGAAAGTGGTGACGATGAGAGAGGAAACAGGGCAAAGCTTCAGGGCTCAAAGGTGGTGAGGCCCTAGAAGCCCCTGTTTCTTGGAAGAGCCATAATGATGACCACTTACATCTGCATTGTTTTTATTAATTATAAAGATTTGTTACATTTATTATCATGGGATATTGCATTCTTGACACGGGAGTCTTAGCAGTCGTGGGTGGGAGCCGTGCCCTCTTCTACAAATGAAGACACCAATGCGCAGACTCAAGAAACCAGCCCGTACACTGCTGGAAGGCAAGGAGGGAGAAGCCCAAGGGGAAAGCCAGGCCCTCTGACTCCAGGTCTGGAAGGCAAGGTCAAGAGAGGTTTGAAGTGTGACCCCACCATAGAAAATGTGGACTATGACGTCAGATAGACCTGTATTTGCATTTTGGTTCTTCCACTGAGGCTCTCTGTGCCTCAGTTTCCTCTCCTGTAATGTAGGATGCGTAATAACACCTCCTGTCACATGTGTTGTGAGGATGAAGTTTCCACCAGTGAATCAGTGCTGTCGGCAGCAGCTAGTGAGAGCTCAATATATCATAGCTCCGGTAACGTCCAGTCAGGTCCCCAGAGTGGTCGAGCCAAGCGTGAGTGGGCCCTTCGGTAAACCATCCGCTGTGTGGATGGAGGGCCCGCGTGCACTTGTGGGGAAGGAGAGCAGTGAGAGGTCCAGCTGCTGCCTCAAGGGGCCCACAGTCCTGTCAGATGCAGGACCCAGAGGCCAGGCAGTAGCCGACCTGTCCTAGGGCCCGGCCACCTGTCACACTGGAAGGCTGAGGCGATCAGTTCTCCAGTAACTGAAGCCTCAACCCTAGTGCTTCCCTCATTCCTTCTGAATTCCACAGCAATTATCTTTGCTTAACAATTCGAATCACCACATAAAGATGCCCAACACTTAAAAAGCGTTCATGTTTCTCCAGGTACAGCTTCTGCAGCAAAGATACCGCGAGAGAAGACGTTCTGCTCACTATCATGCCCTGTCAAACTCCAGGCACAATGTAGTCACTGTGTCAACAGCAATAAAATCCACTGCTGCATCTATCTCCTCACAGCGTCTGTTGCTAATGCCAGCTGCCCACCGTGGGGACCTTTGGGAATGGAACGTTTAAAAATCTCCCGAGCGTGTCCATATACTTGGGTTTCCTGCCCTTGACTTCCCACCCCACACCCCTTTTTTCCCAACTTCCTTGGCCCTCATGCCCACTGTCTTCTCCCCAGCTGAAGGAGTGGGGGTTCAGGGGGCCTCAGCAGAGCCGTTAGACCCACCCCTCATCTTACAGGAGAGGAAACTGAGGCCCAGAGGGCAGTTAGCTGTTCAAGCACAGAGTGAGTCAGTGTCCAGTCAGAACTGAGTGTCAGGCCCCTGACTCCAGGTCCAGGCTCCTCCCTGACTCTGCTGTCATCTTGAGGGATCATGGAAAGGCCATGCTATGACGTGGCCTCTTTGTGGTGGTAGATTTTGTTGGTGATGGGACCATCGGGTGGTCCTAGGTTTTGGTGAGGTGTGAGGTGCTCCAGCATCCAGAGACTGTGGGCACATCTGCAGAGCACAGACAGGCTTCTAACCCCCACTGGCTCTGGGCTGGGGCTGCCTCAGAGCCCTCTCTCTGCCTGCCAGCAGATGCCATCCCAGGGCAAGTGCCAGGTACTGAGGAAGGGTCAATGGGATGGCTTCTGAGAGGAGTGTCCAATGCAGGCCCCTGCTGAGGGGGACTTTTCTGTCCTCCCATCCACTGGGGCCACCAGGAAGCCCTCAGCCAATCAGACCTCACCATGGCCCCTGCCCACACAGGTGTTCTTCACCTAGGAGGAGAGGCTGTTCTTCAAGGTGGCCCACACTGTCCCATGATCAACCCCCGGAGAATGTGTAGACCAGGATGGTCACCGCCTCCCCTGAGTGTCTCCCCTCTTGACCACCAGGCCTCACATCCCTCTATGGCAGCATCGGTGCCCCGGCTTCTGCTTTTAACCATCAGTAGCACATCAAGCTATTATTGAGTTTCAAACTTGAGTGCGAATGGACTCCAGATTGTTCCTTGAAAGTGGATGTTGTGGTGGGGATTAGGGAGCAACTGTAATAAGGGCCTCACAGTGAAGGGCACGGGGTGAGTACTCGATAAACAATGGTAATGACGAGGGTAGGGGGGGCACTAAGCGGGAGAGAATGGGGCCCGGCGCTTAGGCCCCTTTGTCACAGTTTTGCCCAGCATGAACCCCCACCCTGGGCAAGTCAGCAGCACCATCTTGGCAAAAGAGCTCAATCAATGGAATGTAGATTCTGCAAACACTGCCAAACACCAGCTCTGTGCCAGACACTGGAGTGGGAGGAAAGCAGAAGACTTCAAATCAGTCTTCGAGGCTAGCACAGTAGTAGAGAGCCCCACACCTAAACATACTCTGCCATGCTGCCAGATAGGTGCAAAAATCAAGGTCTGTCCCAGGACAGGGTGGCCCAGGAGAGGGAGGAGCAAGATGGGGAAGGCTCCACAGAGGCTTTGGTTCTAGGTCCAGGCTTGCAGGAAGACAACATACAGAGACTGTAGGCTGGGAGGCCAGCTAGAAGGAGGAGGAGCTGCCCAGGTAAGAGGTGAGAGGACCATATGAGGGTAGTGAATGGAGGGGGCAGGGCTGTCTGGCCATGGGTGCGAGCCCTTCTCCCTGGTCAAGGACAGTCTGTCTCACATGCTCCCCAGACTAACAGACATGGCTGATGACTTGGGGAAAATGACTTCAAAACAGGGAGGAAACTGAGAAGAGCATGCACCCAGGGAGGGAGGAAGTCAGTTGGGGAGGCTCCCCAAGGCTGTTGGCCGCACCGTAAGCCCTCGTCCGAGGCACTGCCCTGAGCCTTGGGGTGACCTGAGGTGACCCAGGTCTTGACCACAGGTGCAGTGGTGGCCATATGCTCCAGGGCTAGGGGAGACAGCCAGTAGAGACCCGAGCTGGAGCAGCACCAGACCCCCGTTCTCTCCTTCTGCATTTCTTTCCGCAAACGTACATCCTTTTATCAGACAATGCAGCTGGAGAAAACTCCCAGGAACCCAGAGAACAGCAGGTTCCAAGATCCCTGCCATGGGCCTCGGCTACTTACCAGTGTGGCGATCGAGCAAGCAGTTCCTGACACCACTGGGGAGATGAAGCTCAGCCCCATAGATCCACGACCCAAACACACCATCCTGGGGAGATGGGAGTTAGGGGCTCTCTGTCGTTAGTCTGGGGAACACTTGTAGTGTCTATGTGGCCCTGGCCAAATCTGGTCAAATTTCCAGATTTCAGGGGCTGCATGGGGCCAGTTTGATTGGGCTATGTTTTCGTTTTATTTTTTGAATAACAAAGGTGGTGCATTGTTCAGAATGCACATAGCTACAGTCTTTGGAGCAGTGAAAATATGCCATACTCATATTCAGTTTATTAACATAAAGCTCAGAGGGACATTCAGTCTGGTTGGAGGAAAGGCACTGAGCTAGCCGTCAGAATTCTAGTCAAACCAGGTGACCTTGGGCAAGGGGTTTCCACCTCTCTGGGCCTCAGCTTTCTCGTCTGTAAAATGGAGGCAACAGCCCAGCCCTGCCTCCCTGGTATTGTTGTCTTAAGGCTCTAACAAGAGAATCAACAGCACGATGGGAACGGAAGACTCTATCCTTAAGTCAGTGTGCACAAGATGAGGGAGGCACCCTAAGGAATGTGGCCATAGTCTGGCCCTAGACCCAAAGCTATCAGAAGGCGGAGCATTGGGTCCCTGGACCCGCAGCAATGCCTGTTAAGGTTGGCTTTGTGCTCACCCAACCCAGACCCTGTAAATTCACCTCAAGGTGCTTGAGGCTGGCCCTGCCCCCGAGGGCATCCAGGGCTCAAGGGACTAGCCAGGGCATGCTCCAAGAGTGCCGGGTGTGCTCCATCCTGGCCACAAACCAGAATCACCTGGGAGCTTAAAAACAAAAGGGAAATCCCAGGCCAACTCTGGCCAATTCAAGAACAATCCTAGGCTGAGGCATTTTTTTAAAAGCCCTCAGGTGATTCTCACGTGCAGCCAGTGAAGTTCCACCTCATACTCAAACAGGACTCTTCGGCTCCCAGGGCTCCGGGGGCACTTTTCTCCAAGAATTTATTAATTTTGATTTAATTTTAATGATAATCCATTTTTTTAACCAGTTAAAGAGACAAAAGTTTTCTCTTCGTTGTGGTGACTGGCAGTAAGAGTTTTGTTTCCTGAGTTGACGTGGAATAAAATGAGGTTAATGGGAAGGTAAGAGGGGCTTGTGAGAATTTTTAGCAAGGATGATGACCATGTATTTACTCGCGTCTGAGAAACCTTGCAGAGTGTGATCTGGGCTTGAAAATATGCAAGAGATGCCCAGTGTCACAGCTTTGAGAGAGCAGAGAGAGTTTGCCCCAGGACCTGTAATGAAGAGAAAACACGGCTGGGAAGAGCAGGGAGGGATGGAGGAGGAATGAGCCTCCTGGGGTGGGGACCTCAGGGGGATGGAGATGAAGGTGACGTCCCTGGCAGCAGGAACCACAGGTGCAAAAGCTCAGAAAAGGGAAAAAGCACGTTCCTTTCAGAACTGTGAGTCCTTCTATCCAAGCAGTTATAGGGTGGGAAGACACTGAGGGCAGAGGAAGGGAAGCTGGGCAGAGGCCACATGGTGGCCTTATTCGTTTGCTCAGGCTGCCATAACCAAGCAGTGCAGACTGGGTGGCTTACACAATAGAAATTTCTTCTTTTGTGGTTCTGGAGGCTGGAAGTCCAAGACCAAGGTGTTGCAGGGTTGGTTCCTTCTGAGGGCTATGAGGGAGAACCTGTTGCAGGCCTCTCTACTTCTGGTCGTTGCCAGCAATCTTTGCCATTTCTTGACTTGCAGATAAACCACCCCAATCTCTTTCTTCACATTCACATGGCATTCTCCCTGTGCGTGTGTCTTTGTCCAAATTTCCCCTTCTTATAAGGACACCAGTCTTACTGGATTAAGACCCACCCTAGTGACCTCATTTTACCTCTGTAAAGCCCCTATTTCCAAATAAGGTCATATTCTGAGGAACTGGGGGTTAGAATGCCAACATATCTTTTTAGGGGGACATAAACCCTTAACAGTGGCCAACCTTACATGACTGGCTTAGGAGTTTGGACTCCACCTAAATTCTGACCCCTCTCCACCCAATACCCCCAAGTTATTCTCCTTAGACAAAGCCCAAATTATGTGGCCTGCATACAAACCCTTCTGAATGTGCCTTTTCTTCATAGTGCTTTTGATCATTTGTAATTATGTATTTATGTGTAGGCAATCAGTGCCTGTGCCCCCATGGGACCATCAGTGCCACCAGGGCAGGAGAGGAGGATGTTCTGGTCACATCAAGGCTGGAAGAGCATCCAGCACCTTGCAGCCACATAAAAACGAACATCAATGAGCGAACGAAGGGGTGGAATATGCATCAGGAGCCACCCACAGGATTAAAGCTGGGAGGAAGCTGTGGGAGAGCTGATGTGGAGGGGGAGGCAGCAGCCTAGAGAGAGGTCATGCCAGCCACTCAAGGGCAAGGGCAGGGGGAATGGAGGGGAGGAGACAGATAAAAGAGGTGTTAAAGGTGAGAAACAAACAGGTTTTAACAGGCCTCAGGGTGCAGGAGGAGGAGGGCCCAAGCCACCCTCCTCCCATGGGCAGCTGCTGTGCCAGCTGGCAGGGCTCCCCCAGGCCCCGACCTTGTCACCTGCCAACATGTGACCAGTGAATAACTTTTCCCACAGGTGTTGGCCTTCCCTTGCTTCCCAGGCCGACAGCTGGCAGAACCTCAGGTCTTCTTGGCGCCCCCAGAGAGGCGAGGGGAGCTGAGCTGGCCCTGCTACGAGCAGACAAGTGGAAGGCAGCATGGGGCTCCACTTGCCTGCCTTGGGCCACCCTGTCAAAGAGACCAGACAGGCTCTGGACTGCACCGACGGGTCTGCCCCCACCGCTGGTGACTGTAGCAGGTGTGCTCACCCCTCCTTGGAGGGCAGCTTGCTGTAGGGATAATGTTCCTAAATTGACCGAGTCCCCCCACTTTACAGGTCAGCAAACTGAGACCTACAGAAGGAAAGAGCACCACAGTGGGAGGTGGGGCCTTAAGATCAAGGCCTACTCTTCCATTCACCCTTAAACTAAGCCTGTCAGAGCCTCTGTTGTCTCGGCTGTGAAATGGGACTCTACAAGGCGTTCTATTTCTTGAGCATTTTACAACTATAAGAGCTACAATTTGGTCACTGTCATTTCTCTCAGGACACCTTTTGAACCAACACCACCTAGTCCTTTCTCATACCCAACTCTCTCTCATGGCCCTTATCTGCCCTTGGGACTGTATTCCCCAGATGTGTTTGCTCAGCTTCTTTCTCAATGCCTCTTGGGAGATTTCTTATCCTATGTAAAAGGTGGGTGTGGGTGGTGTGCTCCTTCGGGGTAACTCTTGCTTGAGTAGAAAGGTGGCTTTCTTTCTCTAGGCTGCAGTTTCCAAAATTTCTTGTAGGATCCTTGATTTGAAAACAACCTTAGATGTAGAGCACCTAGGTCAACCCTCACCTGATGCTTGACTTCTGTCTATTCAGGTTGTGACGCCATCCAAATGAGGCTGGGGGCTCACTCCCACCAGCAAAGACCTACTCTGTTTTCCAAAGATTCTACTACCTTTGGAAAGTTTTTCATTATATTGAGCAAATTTGCCTCAGCAAGTCCCTTGAGAACAGGGGTGACCACGACCTGTCCTTGGCACTTAGAACAGAACCTGGTGAATTGACAATAACTAGAATTGTTTCTTACCTAAACAAACTATAACCTTCCCCCTGCTTTCCAGCTCTGCCCTCTGGGGTGGCTATTGACCAGATGAAACACCACTGTCACTCAGGTGAGAAGGTTTCCCTGATTCCTTGACTAATCTGTGGCTGGAACCAGGAGAGCATGGATGATGGAACCCACAGATTATCTGAAAGTGCCTTACTACACCTTTAGCAAAAACTACAATCAAAGAGCCGGCCTAGTGGCATAGTGGTTAAGTTTGTGTGCTCCGCTTCGGCGACCCAGGATTCGCAGGTTCGGATCCTGGGTGCGGACCTACATGCCACTCATCAAGCCATGCTGTGGCAGCATCCCACATATAAAGTAGAGGAAGACGGGCACAGATGTTAGCCCAGGGCCAATCTTCCTCAGCATAAAAAGAGGAGGATCGGCAACAGATGTTAGCGCAGGGCTAATCTTCCTCACACACACACACACAAAAACTACAATCAAGTCACAGAATGGGTTGGCTGCTATTAGTATGGGTGGCAAAACCAAAATCCAAAGAACTACACAGTCCAAAACCGTCTCCTAAAATAAGGACAGAAATCCTCATCAGGAATACAGAGTCAGGAAAGGAAGGTGGCCAAGGCCTAGCTAATCCCCCCAGATGGACCACAGGCCTCTGAACCACTGCAACTATCCTCTCTCAGGGGGAGTCCAGTGGCCCGCTGCACCTGGTGGTGTCCCAGTGGTGCAGAGATGGCCCACTCAAAGGACTTATCAAAGGGACTATTTACAGAGGTGTGGATAGGGTTATGGGACTCACCAGGGGTGGTGAAGCACCCAGGGATTAGCAGCATCTGGAAGCTCTGACTTCCCTGTGACCTGAAGCATCGAGGGAGGGAGGTATTACGAGAATCTGGAAAGAGCTGGGGCTGTGGGAGAGAGCTGCAGCCCTCAGCAGAGAAATGCAGACATCACCCAACCACAGCATGGAAGGGAGGGAGCCTGGGAAGAAATATTCCAGCCTCTCTCTCCTCCCACTCCCTGATCTCCCAAAGGTGCCTCCCATTGGCTGAACCCAACCAGATGGCTGAGGGCAAGTAGCCCAGGGAGGCAGTCCATAGAGGCAGCCTCCAGGGCACAGAGCAGGGAGAAGACAGGAGAGGTGTGGACGTTATTCAGCTCACAAACCCAATGAATCATTAGCTTTCAATGTCATTCCTTCGTTCAGCAAATGAAGCATCTGCCAGGCACTATGCTAAGCTCTGGAGACACAGAAGTGCCTATACAGACCTTGACCCTGCCATCAAGGCAAGATCTAAACTAATCACTGAAATAGAATTACCAACTGGGATACGTTCTGTGAAAGAAATAAGATGATGATAGATATGAAGGAAGGTCTGGTTCAGCTTTGGGTGTTGAGGAAGGCTTCTTTGAGGATGTGACATTTAAGCAGAGCCATGAGGGATAACTTCAACCTAGACAGGGAAAGAGTGAAGGTCCGTGTTTCTGGAAGAGGAAGTAGAACATGCAAAGACCCGAAATGGGCACTTTCAGGAGACTACACACGGCCAACGTGCCTGGAGTTCAGTGAGCAAGACTCAAGTGAAGGAGGAGAGGGAGGCAAGGCCCAGGTAACACTGCACCCTAAAGGCCATGGTAAGGAATTTCTGTTTTCCCATGAGCAATGGGCAGCCACTGGCCCCATATCATGGGTCTAGGGCTTCCATTCAGCCTGATATTGCCATTCCAGGCTCCCCAGTGGGGTCCTTTATGAACCTTTGACCTGATCAGCTGCTGGACACCTCCGGGGCAACATTAGGCTTTGGGGTCATAGGGGCATAGGCAATCCCATTCAGGCTTTGTCCACACTTTACCAGTTCCACAACCTTGACTTTTCTTAAGCCCATTCAAGATGGGGAAGTTCATTCCTTGGCTTCCCTCAGCTCCACGTTGCTCACCTCCAGTCTCAGAGCTCTCAGAAGGGAGTTTCAGGAAGAAGAGGAAGAGGAAGAAGAAGTCATCTCTCTATATTTGAAAGGTTCAGGAAATTGCTGGCAACCTCAGTGCTTCTGGGATTGGTCAAAGGGCAGGAGTCGAGTGTGGAGCAACTGGAACTCTCACCAAACTGCTGGGGGGAGTAACTCAAGTGCAATCACTTAAGGAAAGTGTTGGGCAGCATCTCCTAAAGCTAAGCATGCACAAACTCCCGGACCCAGCAATGCTACTCCTGGGTATAAACGTGAGAGAAATGAGTGCACAAGTCTACCAAAAAACTTGTACTAGACTAGATTGTTCCAGCAGCATCATTCACAATAGTCCCAACCTAGAACTCACATGTCTACCAACGCAGAATGGATAAGCCAACTGTGATATATTCACACAGAAATATATCAATATGACACAGCAATAAAAAGGAACCAACTACTGACACATGTAACAACATGGATGAATCTCAAAAATGTGTGTAATAAACAAGACACTAAGGAGTACATACTGTATAAGTCCACTTATATGCAGTTCTAGAACAGACCCAACTAACCTGGTGATAGAAATCAGAGCATTGTTGGGGATGGGGGAGTAGAAGGATCATGAGAGAAACTTCTGCTGCTGGAAATGTTTTCTATCTTAATCTGGGGCTATACATAGGAGTATACAGTTGTCAAAATTCATAAAGTGTACTAAATTTGAGCTTAAGATTTATGCACTTTGGTGTACCAAAATTATCCGTCAATTTAAAGAATGGTAGGGCGGCATCTGGCTATTCACCCAGGTTCTCCTCGTAGCCATGAAGGAAAGAAAACACCTCCACCTCCCCTCCAGGTTGAAGTACAGTCAATGCAGCTCAGAAATGCCTTTAAAATAGACTATTTTTTCTAAAGAAAGCTATATTTGAACAGTGTTCATTTTATTCTTTTGAGCTTCTTGCTCAACAGGGTTGCTTTCACTTTTACTCTCTGTCTAGGTTCTCTGGAGGGCTGCTCTCCACCCATCCCAAGCCAAAGGAAACGAGGCCTGTGTCTTCACACCCAGGCACTTGCGCTGCACGGCAAGTCTTTAGACTTCCATCCCTGCACAGCTCTGCCAGTGGCTACAGGGCAATGAGACGGATTTGGGGTTCGTGTTTCCGATGGAATTTTGAACAGGAGGCACTACAGCTTGGTGTTTCTCTGTTATCACCGGGGGAACACAATCTTTTGGCAATCAAACCTGTAAACTCAGATTAGCAGAACACTTTCCCCTCCGCAAAGTCGGTTTCCTTTCCTCGAATCTCACTTTATAAACAGTGCTGTTCCCCGGCTGAGTGGGCAGTATGTGTCTATGATAACACACGTTCAAAGCACGCACGTGCAGAGCCCTATCTGGTCTGCCTGTCCATCCTCCAAGGAGTCCAAAGGATAAAGCCTGGTTATAAAAGGCCGGGGCCAACCTGCTGGGCTGCAAGTGGAAGCTCTGGCGCCACACAGTAAGTCACAGCCCACGCGGGCAGGGAGCTTGGCAGGGCTGGGGCTGCCAGAGGGATGTGGCCCAGAATGGGGGAAGCCACTACAGTGGGAAGACCCTGAGTCCGGGGTCTAAGAGCAGTGTTGTCCAACTCCCTGTGTGTGGGGAGGCCTCAGACTCAGGGTCCCACCTCGAGGGAGAGCCCCGTGGGGCCCGGGTGCCAGGCTTCTGTTTCACTCACTGTTCCGTGTGCTCCAGGGCTCCTGCCCTGTGCGGGTTCTGCTACTGCCAACCTCGTACCTGTGCGCTGAGGGTCTGTGTGTGTCTATGTTTTCGTCCACCTAGATGCTGCCCTCTTGGACCATCAGCCTACTCCTGCTGGCCAGCGTCAGAGGTGAGGATGCTGTCACTATCCCTTTGGGGAGAAAGTGACTATGCCTGGGCTGGGCTTTGGGTGAGGCAGCTAGAGGCATCATCATCATTATCATCATCATCATTAATAGCATTATCGTTATTTCAAGAAAAACAACAATCGCCACCATTCAGGGAGTGTTGACTGTGGCAAACACAGGGCATCGTGCTTAACACAGATGATCCCGGGTAATCCTCATGGCCCGTCCTGTTCCTCCTGCATAGGCTCTAGCGGCTGTGAGGTCGGGGAGGGGGCAGAGGTGTCAGGCGGCTGGGGCAGGTAGAGAGTGGGATGTTCTTGTCAGGCCCCCATACCCTCAGTCCCTTGAGTAGACAAGTGCATATCTGCAGACTAAACCACATGGATGTGCCCCCCTAAGAACTCCTGTCCTGCTCTGTCCAGAGGAACCCGCCCTCCTGCCCACTGCCCCCCTTTCATGCCTCTCACAGTTACTGTCTCCGTCTCTCCAGCTCCAATCTGTCTCTCTCCTCTGGCTTCTGTCCAGAAGGGATACAGACACAGATACCCGAGGTCTACTTGTCCTAAAACAGAAGCCACCTCCCTTGCCACCAAAGCCCTTGGAGCCCCCAGCCTGCTTACTTCCCATCCCCCACGTCGTCACAGGTGGACCTCACAGGTGCACTCTGGAGCTTCTTTCCCTCCCTGCCTCACCTCCTCCCGTCACTCAGAACCCCTTACTGCCTGCCTCACCCCCAAACCCTGCTAGGCTTTCTTCTGCATCGCGACTCCTTCCTCTTGATTCCTAGCCTTGTCCCCAGGCCACTTCTGGCCTTCCCTGTCATCCTGGCCATGCATCAAGATCCAGCTCCTGACAGCAGAGCCTGG
This sequence comes from Tapirus indicus, assembly GCA_031878705.1. Lineage (NCBI taxonomy): Eukaryota > Metazoa > Chordata > Mammalia > Perissodactyla > Tapiridae > Tapirus > Tapirus indicus. Next base: position 15,294,555 of record CM062921.1, on the reverse strand, counting down.
GTGGGTCCAGCTGCTCCTCAGGCCTTCCTGACCCTTCCTGGTCTCCTTTGCTGATCTGTTGCCTCCTCCTGCCCCAGACACGGACATTCCCCAAAGGTTACTCCCAGGCACTCTCCTCATCTTTCTCTTCCTCCAGGCTTCCCCCATGCCCAGGCTCTGGCCTCCCAACCTTCCCGAGTTCCAGGCAGCTCCATCAGGACCTCCCACCACACCTCAAACTCACCTGTCCCAAACCAGGCTGGGCTACCATTCCTGCCCCCCATCTCCCCACCTTTGCCTTAATTTCCCCTGTCATCCAAGGTTACAGTGCCCTTTACCTCTCCAAGCTCACCACCCTGAGGTGCCCCACCCCCTGCCAGCCTCTCCCAGGCTCTCCTGCCTCTGGGCCACCTACACTTGGCTCCGGGAAACACCTTCATAAAGCACAGCCCCCACCCCACTCACCAGCACAACACCCTCCAGCACTTCCCCACCATCCACCACCAGCCTAGGTGTCTCAGCCTGGCCTTTAAGACCCCGCATTTATCACCTGAAGCAAGTCTTGCTTTTTCCTCCTAAAGTCCCTCATCCAGGACTGTTCTCTCTTCCCAGAATGAATCTCCTATTAGATTTCCTCTCTTTCAGGGCAGAGTTTATACTTGATTTGTCTTTGTGCCTCCTCATTGCTGAGCTTTATTCCCAATTAAACTTCTTAGGTTCCAATCCTGGCTCCACTACTCACTGTGACCTTGGTTAGCTTATTTGTCTGTGCCTTGGTTTCCTCATCTGTAAAATGGGGATAATACTAATTCCTTACTCATGGGGCTATTTTGAGGCTTAAATGGGATCACACTGGTATAGCATTAGTGTGGTATCTAGCACATACTAAACAACAAGTATTAACTACTACCAGTTTTTGAATGAATGACCAACATTTGGCACCATCAGTTTAGGAGTTGAGGAAGCCTAAGAGAGAAGACCCATTGTAATCCTCTGGATTTGATTATGTCACTCTCAGTGACCACTTCCTGTGAAAATGTTTATGCTGTGGACTAGAGAAAGGACCCTCAGATTGACATGTGGTTATTTGGGTCATCAGTTGTGTCAATGCAAATAATCCATAATCTATCTATAAACCAAAATTGGGGAGAGTTTATTATGAGCCAAATTTGAGGACCATATAGCCTGGGGCCTTCCTTCCCCAAGGAAGGAAAGGCACCAAAGAAGTGGGGGTGTACAGAGTGGTTATGTACTGTCAAAGAGCATGTATCACATATGATTGGAATGTCCCTTTTACAATAGTCAAGAGATATCCTAGCCTGCCTAGCAGGCACAGCAATTGATGGACACAGCAGGTATCGTGTCTGCTGTTTCGATGGGCACAGCAGGTAGCAGATCTGCTGTCTCAAGTTGGGTGGTCACAGGATGAGCACAGCAATCAAATCCTAGCCTAGGGAGAAATGCTTATCCTTAACGAAATGCCAATGTGGGGGAAGTTGCATCCTTATCTTAAGGGCATTTGTTCTTGTCTTTGGGTCATGGGAAATGCTTAAAGCAGATACACAATGCATGTTCAAAGGCCACATCAGTCCCTTTTGGAAAAACAAGGTCAGGCCAAATTAGTTTTACACTAAATGGCTTCCTCATATACTCCAATGTATCCTATTGCTTGCCATTTATTTGTCAGTTGCATGTCTTGAGCCCCTACTACATACGGTATGATGCAAAAATAAATCATCCCTGTTCTTAAGAAATTTACCTTTTCAAAGAACAACAGGGAAAATCTGAAATGGCAGAGAATAATTTGGGAAAAAATGTGCATAAAAGGATGACATGAAAACATGCAAATTGGACAAATAGCCACAAATGTCTACTGTGTGCACAGCCTGTGCTTCACGTAATGGAGATATCAAGGTGAATCAAGAAGCATCTGTGCAACAGAATTCATTGGCACTTGATAAACACTTGATGCTTGATGAATATATGTAAAGGGGCCAAGAGGTAGTTTTAAGGCAGAAGGTTCCCAGGAATTCTTAGCGATTCCCCAACTGGCCTGATGATGAGGGTACTTATTAAACACCAGACCCTCTGAATCAGAATCTCTGAGGGTGGGGGCTGGGAATGTGTGTATGCAGGACATACATTCACTCCCAGCCCCCAGGTGACTCTTAGCACCATAGAAGTTTGGAGAACACTGACCAGCAAAGACAAAAACCACCACTGGCCTTAGCCAGCCCTGGGCTGTCCCTGAAGAGTCCTCCTGTGGCTGAGACGATACTGCTCCTTTTCAGAACCTTACAAGTGTCCTGTTTATTGCTCTTCCTGCCCCAGGAAAGGAGATCTGCTATACACCTCTTGGCTGCTTTTCTGATGAAAAACCATGGGCCAGGATCCTTCAGCGGCCTTTACAGTTACTTCCCTGGGCCCCCAAGGACGTCAACACCCGCTTTCTTCTGTACACAAATGAAAATCCGAACAACTACCAAGTAAGAGTGGGCATGGAAAGACAGCATGTGGGTGCCCACACTGGGATCTTCACACAGGAAGGAAAAATTCACTGCCTTGGAACTTTCCAGATGATGCCCCCTTATCAATGTTAGACCTAGAGCCATCTTAGCTCTCAGGATCATAAACCCCTATTTGTATCTGATATAATCTATGGACACCCAACCCAGAAACTTCCACATTCACACACACTTGTGCACAGAACTTTAGGACTTCCCAGCATGAGAACCGTACTCCTGGGAGGAAGGGGGTATGAGCAGCTTTTATGGAGAAGCCAAGCCCTGGTGTATCCCCAGAAGAGTCTGCCTTCTTCCTGCACTGAGCAGTGGAGGGAGAGAAGCCCCTCAGGGGGCGGGTGTGGGGGGATGTAAATCCTTCCTGAGGAGCTAGAAGATAGGTGGGGAGAGGGGACATTTAACCACAAGAGAGAAAAGGTGCGGACCCTGGGAGCATCCTTCAGTTCCCAGAAGGCCTGCCAGGTGGAAGCAGGACAGGCTGACTCCAGGTACTTAGAAGTGACCAGGAAGAGCTCAGAATTCAAGCGGCTCACAGCTCCAGTCCCTGGCAGAGTTTAGAGACCCAAGTGTCTGTCTATGGGTCCCTGAGGTTGCCTACCATGGGATTCTAGGTGACAAATTCCCCACTCAGAGCCCCCAGTTGGGAGTCTGCTTGGATGTGGTTATTGCGCTGTTTTTATTTTGTGATCCTTCTTCAGGTGTCGTGCCCATGGGGGTGGTGCTGGTAGATGGGGCCTGAATAGGCCCACGGGTATGTAGGGGTCTGTCCTTAAATCTCACAAGCTTGAGACGCCCTCATGACTCTACTGCATCTCCCTCATGCCTGATGCTTCTGGCCCAGAGGTTCTTCATCTTTTCTGTGCCAGGGACCTCTTCAGCCATCTGGGGAAGCCTAAGGGCCCCTTCTGAGGATGACGTTTTTAAATGCATAAAATAAGATACACTGGATCACAAGGAAACCAATTATAGTGGAAAACAGCTATCAGAACACTAAAAAAGATAAATATGTGATAGTAATATATGTGCTGCTTTATTATCTCACTAAATAACAAAGTCTAGGGGTTGGTCTAATAACTACTGTAATTTAAAACATCAATAAGTATAAATGATTTTTAAAATATCTGCAACAACTATAATGTGACATGAATGTATCTGTGACTTCTATTGGTGACAGACTTTTGCTAAAACTACTGTGGCTTGTTGCCTAATTTCATAAATAACGGAAATGCTAGATTTTGGTTAGGGGTTAATGAAAATAGAAAGTCCATGAACTCGGACCTCCTGAATTCTATCCTCAAACCCCCAGTCAGGAACTCCTGTTCTAGCCCGTCCCAATTTCATGGGAGTTGAACCTGTCACCTCAGTCTTACTGGAACTGGCTCGAACCAGTGGCTTAGAAAGGCCAACATTCAAATTCATATTTTCTAATTAAACCAGCTGATCACTGCCACTAACCTAGACACCGTTGAGGCTTCAAATTTCCAATTGGGCCGCAAGACACACTTCATCATCCACGGCTTCATAGACAAGGGGGAGGACAGCTGGCCGTCTGACATGTGCAAGGTAGAGGTTCACCCTCCTCACTTGACCACTCTCTGGTGAGACCAGCACCCAGCACACAGATTCACACATTGCAGCCCCAATGCCCCTGAGACCGGGAAAGGAAAGACTCAGGGAGTGATGGGGCCTTCCTAAAACCACCAAGGAAAACCTAGGTTCTCAGGGGGATCCATTGTCAAGCTCTCCCCACCTACCAACTCCTAGCCAACCATCTCCTTTTGCGGCTGAAGAGACCCAGAGCCCAATCAGAAAGTCCCAGACGTGGAGACTACAGCAAATTTCCTGGCATTTGTCTCCGATGGTTTATATAAAACCCCTCTGTGACATAAAAACACTTAAACTTTACCCTCTAAAGCACAGTTATCCTATAGAACTTTCTGCGATGATGGAAATGTTCTATATCTGCACTGCCCAAATCAGGAACCAATAGCCAGCTGTGCTTATGGAGGCCTTGAAATGTGGTAAGTGTGACCAAAAAAACTGAATTTTAAATTTTATTTAATTTTGATTAATTTTAAATAGCCACATGTGGCTAGTGGCTACAGTATTGGACAGTGCCGCTCTAAAGTTATCATGAGTATTAGTAATTAATTATTATTTGTAACATCCATTTCCTGAGCACTTACTGTGAGTCTGACACTGTGCTAATCATTGCGCAGTCCTTGTCCCATCTGACCCTCCCAGCAATGCTGTAAGGAAGGTATAGTTATTGTTCCCATTTTATAGATGAGGAAATTAAGGCACAAGGAACTTCAATACTTGCCCAAAGTTGAATCCAGAGGTGGAATGCAAAACCAGGTCTTCTGTCCATAAGACACCACAATCTTGTGTGTCTACAGATTTAGCCTGTAGGAGATGACCACTCTAAGGGGCTTAGTCTCCACTGGGATAGACCTCAGCAGCCCAAGGGTTCTCTGATCCTCTTAGGGATCGGGTAGTCGCACATGCACCCTGAGTCCCAGAAGGAGGCTGTGTGGACTCAGAGATGAGAGAGTTGAGGGTATGCGGTCCACCATGATGCCCTGGCCTCCAGCCAACTCCTTCCCATCTCAAATCAACGTGTGGTCTAGGGCATCCCAAAATGAACAAAAGATATGCGGTGGCCCTTTCCGATGTTTATTTTTCCCCCTCAGGGGACCAGTACCTGCTCTTGGGCAGTTGACTGTGGTCACACCACATGATATAAAATATGCATGTATCCGGGGGAGTTGTAGTCTACCTCAGTCTACATTTTATCTTATTAAACTTGTCCCTCAATGCCCTCTGTCTCCCACTGAAGCATTGTTGAGAACATAAAAGCAGCACCCTTGTGGCTTCAACTATCTACTACGAGGGCTGGCGAAGAGGTAGCAAATATCTTAGCATTTGTGGGTCATGGTTTCAACTCAACTCTGTTGTAGCTCAGAAGCAGATAGACAATATGTAAACAAAGGGTGTGACTGTGTTCCAGTAAAACTTTATTTATAAAAGCAGGTGGATTTGGCCCTCCAGTAATCCCTGATCTCTTAGACCTGGTGGTGTCAATAACCCTCTGTAAGATCTTAGACAAGTCACTTACTCCATTCAGTTTCCACATCTCTTAAATGAGGATAAGTATTCCCAGTTCATAGTGATGTGGTGAGAATCAAGACAAGTGTGAAGAATATTAAAGCTCTGACACGAACTAGATGCTTGATGGATGTGAATTCCCATCTCTGGAGTGTGCCACCTGTGGCTGTTAATAAATTGGTTTCTCTGCCTTGTTTGTCTTCCCCAGAAAATAATTGAAAGTGGAGGAGGTGAACATCAGTGTGGACTGGAGGCGGGGGGCCCGGACAGAATACACTCAAGCCGTCCACAACATTCGGGTCGTGGGAGCGGAGATAGCTTTCTTAATTCAAGAGCTGTCGGTAAAACTCTGCCTGGGCCACATCCTGTGGCTAGGGGCCAGAGAGAGGGGCAGGCAAGCGCCACCGCTGCAACCAGAGGCAGCCTGGAGACCCGCGGGCAGGGGCAGGGCCTGGAGGCCTGGAAGCCCAAGAACCTTCCTCCCTCCGGCATTGTCCTGAAGATCCCTATTTGTGGGGGCTGGGGCAAATTAACCTCTTGAGCCTCCTTTTCCCCTTTTGAGATAAGCCTTCCTTGCAGGCTGTTCTGGGACTTCGAGAACAGGCTGGGCTGCCCAGCAGTTCTCAGCCCGTGAGGCAAAGCCCCTTTCAGCCTTCTGGAGGTCTATTCTGGAGAGCCCCAGGGCCGGGCGCCTCTACCCACGCTTTCCCCAGACCGGCATAACCCCTGCCAGGGACGAGGGGAGGGGTCCCGCGGCGGGGTGTGGGTGGGAGCACGCAGCGCACGTCCAGTCCCTGCCAAAGCGGCCTGCAGTTGACGTGGTGGCCGCTGGTCAGCACTGTTGCCCCGCGCACCAGCCGGTCCGCAGGACTCGAAGACTGGGTCGCGCTGTCCTGGGCGGAGCCAAGTCCTGCCTCCGTCCTGGCTCCCCGGGCCGGCGCGTCCCCACCCGATCCTGCGGGACCTGACGCGTCATCCCTCCGCAGACCGAGCTGGGCTACGACCCCGAGGACGTGCACCTCATCGGCCACAGCCTGGGCGCGCACGCGGCGGGGGAGGCCGGCCGGAGGCTGCGGGGCCGCGTGGGCAGGATCACAGGGGGGCGGGGGGTGGCGCGGAGGCCGCGCGCGGGGCCCAGCCCGGGGTGCGGGCGGTGGAAGCCACCACTGGGCAGCTCCTACCGTCAAGGACACCCCTACTGGTCTTCCGGGCACTGATTTTAGTTGATGCCCTGACTAAAACTGAAAAATAATTGTCCGTATATTTTCATATGTATTAGAAAGTAATATGATGGTAAATAAAAATGCATTTATAAAAATAGGAAAACATAACTAGCACATTAAACCCATACTTCAGGGTTATTGCTAGAATATGGAAAAGTAAAAAAAAAAAAAAAAAGTGAAATGATTTTTTTCTTTCATTAATTCTTCAGTTCTACAAATATTATTTGGTTGTCTTTGCTGTGCCAGGCACAGGCAAAAAAGGAACGTGGCTAGCTGAGACCTGCCACAGGAGGTGCTCGGTAAATACAGAATGAGTGAATGAATCACTAGGCAAAATGAATGCACACAAGACATAGATACAGACAACTTCTTATTTTGTGCAGCCAAATCAGTATGTAACTTTGGCAAACAGTTCAATTGAAGTTTAATGAATGTCTCCTTTGCTCAGGGCACTGTGCTCAGCACTGGGTGAAGAATGAAGGGATAATAGTTCATATTTACCTGGAATTTTTCAGTTTGCAGTCCCCTACATCTTTTCATGAGATTTTTACAATAATCCCGTAAGGTAGGTGGTTGTTGTTTCCACTTTCCAGACGAGGAAGCTGAAGCTCAGCGTGGACAGGCATTTGACCTTGAGCAGGACCACGGCTAGAATACAGGTCACTGAGTCCCGTGTGCCATGCTCCTGCCACCCTCTGCTTCCCTGTGAAGATGAGCTAGGCACAGCCTCTGCTTCAGGAAATCCAGTCTAGTCCAGGAGGCAGACAACTAAGTAGGCAGATAAAATTCAAAGCAGAATTAATAAATGCAAAATAAGCTTACACAATGTGGATGGAATTGCCTGAGAAAAGAGAGGCTACATTTTCCATGAGGAGGTGGTGTTTGAGCCAGGTCTTGGAGGGAAAGACTTAGATTAGGGGAGAATGTGGGGACGTGAGCCGCAGGCAGGGGACAGCATAAGTGAAGATACAGAGGGATAAACGGTGTGGGGCTTGGGAACTGGGGAGGAGCTAGGCAAGGCCAGGGAGCCTGCAGTCTTGGAGAGCAGTGACCAAGTAGTAACATGTGTGAGGGGAGAAAAGGAAAAGGGAGATGAGGGGGCAGGGGCACCACCCAGAGCCTCCATGGAGCCCAGGCACTGAGGGTTTCTGCATGTTCTTTGGCAGGCAAACCCTTGTTCCAGCCTGTCTGTCCCAGCCTTTCTCTCCCAAGCAGACCAGGAGCTGCAGACACAATTCCTCACACCCTGGCTGCTGGAGTATGGGACCCTTTGCCCAGGAATCCCCATAGGTTCTGTGGGTACAGGGGTTAGATCCTGGTTTGTCTTAGAGTATGGCATCACTGTCCACCTCCCCCCCTTGCAGGACTGGATCCGGCAGAGCCATGCTTCCAGGGCACGCCCGAGGAGGTTCGCCTGGACCCATCTGATGCCATGTTTGTGGATGCGATTCACATGGATTCTGCTCCCATAATCCCTTTCCTAGGTGAGTTCCTTGTTTCACCTCATGGTGACCAGCTATAACTGATGACAGTGAGTCCAGGTGTCCCTCCTCCCTGCTTGACACACACATACTGCAGGGGTGGTATTCAAACTAGTTAACCCCAGGAATAGCTTGGGCACCAACCAGTTGAAATGGGTGCCAGCCACAAATAAACAGCCAGTAGAACGCCAGTGTTATCAGCCTGCAGCCCCAGGTGGAACAAAAAACACCTCTACAGCCTGTGGAAGTTTGTCATTCAGTCTTCAAACCCTGCGTCCTTCCCTAGCCTGCCAATATCCAGAGCAGCAGATGCATTTGTTATTATTGCTTGACTTATACTTGCAAAATGCAGTTAATTTTTGAATTTTTTTCTTACTTCTTTTGCCAAAGCTTTGGTTACAGTTTGTTTTATGGGAGATTAAATATATCCTTCTATTTAATTCTTCTAAAATCAACATTTTTTTCAATATTTTCTTACATAACCACTCATGAAATGTGCCAATAAAGGATATGTAAAAAATAATGATGATGATGATGCTATCATCATTGAGTGTTTACCATGTCCTGCATGGAACATTTTGTACACATTAGCTCATTAATTGTAACAATTCTAAAAAGTGGTTATTATTATTACCATTTCATAGCTGAAGAAACCGGGGCTCAATGATGTTAAGTAATTGCCCAAGATCACAGAGTCTGTAGGTAGAACCAGAATGTGACCACAGATCTGTGTGCTTCAAAACCCAAAGCGCCAAGCCATTTTGCTGGATTCCTGATATGACAATATAATGTAATGTTCTCTCCATATAACATAGAAATCAAATTTTTAGAGTTTATTCAAAGTAGTAAAAATTGCACCAGTCCTGATATGTGTCCACTGGTGAACAAAGGCATCAGGGCATATCAGTATTGTTCAGGGCCTCCCCAAGACAGACAGACAGGCACACATACAAACACATGTGTGTATAGGTTCACCCAGAGCCTCCCTTCCCCCTCATCTCACTTCCTCTGCTCTCTCCTCCCTCCTTGTCTTGCCAAGTGCTCGTCTCTGAGAACTTTCTGCAGAGCCAGAGACAGGGTGGCCATGCTGGGGGAAAATTTGCCAAGAAGGCTCTCGCTCTGGTTGGAACGAGTTGACACTCTCTGTGGCCACCACCTCACTCTGAGACCACTTACCTCCCTGCTCACCTCTGCTTCCAATGTTTCAGGTTTTGGAATGAGCCAAAAGGTGGGCCATCTGGATTTCTATCCAAATGGAGGAAAGCAAATGCCTGGATGTCAGAAAAATATCCTTTCAACCATCATTGACATAAATGGACTATGGGAAGGTACGTAAGTGAGAAAAGGAAGACAGCAGCTGCTTCCCTTGGGGAGAAAGCTGGGTGTGTGGTCTGGCCTTCATAATACTGAATTTTCCACCACTTGTTGAGTGCTTATTCTGTGCCAGGCATTTTCACAACAATGTCATGAGACAGTTACTGTGATTAGCCCCATTTTACAGATGAGGAAACGGGGGCTCAGGAAAGTTAAAAAACTTGTCCAAGGCCACCCTAGATTTAAGCCCAATTTCTGGCCACAAAGCCAGTCTTATGACCCAGCCTGTGCCATCTCCCCTGTTATCGGGATGTTGAGACCTGAGCTGCACTGACACTCTGGCAAACACCCAGTCCCGGCTTTGGCCTGCATCCTACCTTCAGTGCCTGCTCTTTGAAGAACTGCAGGGCATAAGCAAAGATTTGAAGGGCTTTGACTTCCTTGCCATTTGCTGTCGTCAAGTGCTAAGCATGGAGGGGGACTGAGCTGGTAAGGGGACCAAGGGAGAACGTGCTGTGTGGGTTTGGAGTGCTCGTGCCTGGAGGGGCAGGACCGGAGGTCTGGGGAACGAGCCTTGTGTGTGTCTGCGTTTATCTGAGAGATCAGGCTCAGTGCCCCTAAGATCAGGTGACCTAAGGCACTGTCTCCGTCAGCTGTCCCTTGTTCTGGCCCTTGCTCTATTCCTGTCGCCCCTCCCCTGAGACCAGGCTTCACTCTTCTCTCTGAAAGTGGAGGTGGTATTGAGTCTGGTCATTTCATTTTAGTCTTTATTTTTCTGAGCTGGGAGTTCCCCGAGGCATGGGCTGTGTCGGGGGCATCCCAGCCACCCCAGTACCCTGCTCAGCGCCCAGCCCAGAGCAAGCACTCAGTACAGTCCATTACACTGAGCTGAGTGGCCTTCTGTGGCATTTTAATATTCCACGTGCTGATGTTAAAGAGCAGAGTCGATAAAGCAACAGCCAAGATCCACCAACAGTAAATGGAGCTTTTGACCTCCTCTCTGCTCAGCACCAGGTAACCCCAGGGAAGAAGCGGCTGTTCCACTCCCTGAAGGAACTATCCCCTCCCAGAAGTGACGAGCAGGGCACACATAATAGACGAGCCCACTTTTAATTAAAGAAGCGATTCCGAGTGATCCAGCCCATGAACACTGGAGTCTTTCTATTGTGTGAAGTTCAGAGTCACCCAGGTGCTGGGCACTGAGGAGCAGTTAAATCCACTTGCTCCTCTATTATGGGATCCCTGGGCAGCAATTTTGTGTGAAAGAAACAATTAAGTTCGAAACAGGTTCTGTTGTCTGGTAATGAGAGTTGGTGTGGGGCACACAGAACCTGGCTTCAGCTGGAAGTCGCTGGGCCGTGGGTCACGGCAGAGCTGGGAGTTCTGGAGAGCTAATCCCCCCTGCGCACAAAAGGGGATGTTCCTTTCTCCATGGGTGGTGGACAAAGCCCACCAGACCCCCCAGAAGTGGTCCCAAGTATGTCCAAGATCACTGTGGATCACTCCACGGGAAGTTTTGAACCAAGTAGCTGGAGAACTAAACAATTTTCCAAACAAGAGGACTTTGGTTTAAAGAAAAAGATGGTAAATAAGAGTGGCCAGAGGCCACGGTGACCTTGTTCTCTGCTGCTTTTATTTTGTGCCTGGAATAGGAAGGAGGAGGAATTTCTCAGCCTGAGGCTATAGGCACAGAAAAGCTTAGTTTATGCGAAAGACCTGTGCAGGGCAGTCCGGAGTTCTCAAAATGCAGCCTGTGGGCAGAACACGTGAGATTGACCTTCACGGTGACTAGTTTAAAAATGGGAATGCACTGCTGTCATTTAAGCATGGAAAGATTTTCATGTAAAAGTCAGGATGCCGGCTTCACATGAAAAAATCAGAAGAACAAGCAATCTGCACCTTTAACATTCAACAACTGGCTGGGCTGCGCAGGATCTCTTTTAAAACCTCGTGCTGTTCTCTCTCTCTCTCTGTTGATATAGCTCTCATCCCCCGCTCCACCAAAACCTCCAGCCCTCCTCATTCATTTCTGGTACATGCCAGGCCCCTGGAGGTTTGGACAAACATGGTTGTTAGAACTTGTCACTCCCCAACACTTATCTCGCCCTGAGTCAGCCCTCAGCAAATGGACGCGGTGGTGGAGAGAGGAAACCACCATCACTAAACAAGTCTCCAAATTTCCTACTTGCCCCAGCGTATGTCAAAGTCGATGATAGAAACGTCTAATGTGACCAAGGTGTTTCGGAACGCCGACACCCATCTGTGAAATGTGGAGGTGATTCCCGGCTCGGTCAGAATGGTTCAGGGTTCAAAAGTAAAATGCCTTCGGGCTCCCATGGGCTTTGCTTTCTCAGGAACCCAAAACTGTGCGGCTTGCAACCACCTAAGAAGCTACAAGTATTACTCAAGCAGTATCCTCAGCCCTGACGGCTTCCTGGGCTTCCCATGTGCCTCCTATGAAGAGTTTGAGGAGGTAGGTCACACCAGGGGCCTGGGGGATATGTTGGTGGTGGTTTTGTCCCTGTGGCTTAGAACACAACAAAGGGCTGTAACTCCACGACTGTTGAGGAGGTACTGAGCCTCACAGAGTCTGCTTCCTCCCGGGAGCAGGGTGGGCAGGAGAGGGACCACAAAGACCTGACTGGGCTGGGCCTTCCCTAGATCCCCAACATTTCATTCTAGAAAATTCCCAATCTACACAGAAGTTGAAAGAAGAATACAATGATACCTATACACCCATCACCTAGATGCACCAATTGTTAACATGTTATACGTGTGTGTGTGTGACAACGTGTGTGTATGTAAACTTTTTTCTAAATTATGTGAAAGTAAATTGAAGACATTATGACACTTTACTCATAAATACTTTAGCATCCATTTAAGAACAAGGTCATTTTCCTACAGAACAACGTTCAACAACTTGAACATTGATACACTAATATTTTCTAATATGTGGTCCATATTCAAACTTCTCCAGATATCCAAATAATGTCCTCTAGATCTGTGTCTTCCTTTTTCTTGCTTCCTTCCTTCCTTCTTTCTTTCTTTTCGTCCCTCCCTCCCTTCTTCCCTTCCTTCCCTTTCTTGCATAGCATCTATTGTCTTGTCTCTTTAGTCTCCTTTCATCTAGAACAGTTCCCCATCTTTTTCCTGGTCTTCTAGGACATTGACAGTCATGAGGACTTCAGGCCAGGCATTTGGTAGAATATCCTACAGTCTGAATGTGTTTGATTGTATCTTTGTAATTCACTGGGTGATTGGGGTCTTTTTCAGAGTATCATAACCAGAGGTATTCATTTAGTGGCACTCGGTCCCGTTATTTAGTAACATACAGTCTGATTACTTGGTTAAGGTAAAAAAAATCTGCCAGATTTCTCCATTATAAAGGTACTATTTCTCCTAAGTAATTTATGAGGGGATATTGTTCCCCGACGACAAACCAATGTAAACGGCATGAGCTTCTTAGCTGAATTATTACATTGGGGGTTGCAAATGTCTGAAGTTTTGAAATATTTTTTCTCAAAGGTAAAAATAATAATGGATTTAAATGCACATGTTTTCCTTTCAAAACTAATTTTGACCTTGACATTCTTGGGTTAACCCAACGTAAAAAGGACATCATACTCTATCCCCCAGGTCTATAAACATTCATTGTGTAATCTTGGCTGTGATAGTTATTGTTAGGGCATGGATAATAATACACACAGCCTCCTTCACTTCTCTTATGCTTTCCAAATTGCAAAATAGCTCTGCACATCATGCAAGATGGATGTGGTGAGGGCAAAGAACAGAGGACCAGTGATGCTGTGGCATGAAGTGCTAGTCTGATCTGAAAGGAGCAAACTACCTCCTCGAGGCCCTATTAATGAGCTACCATTTGGGGAGCATCAAATAGGAATCAATTATATAATTCCCATTAAAGTGAAAATGGTCACAGATCTTCTCTTCCTCTGCTATTTTGAAATAACTTGTTATCTGTCCTACTACTCCTCCCTAGAGACATCTTGCATTTCCCTTCCGTATTTTAATATTACTGCTTCCTGGATATGACTTGTCTCCCCAACTGCACTCTAAGTTTTTCAGGTACTTCTTTGGGTACCCTGCAGGGCCTAGTACATTTCTCTGCACAGTTCTGAGGATGGATGCATGGGTAGGTGGATATATGCATGCATGGATCAGTGGACGGGTGGGAGAATCGATGGATGGATGGTTGGATGGGTAGTAGATGGAAAGATGAATGGGGAACGAATGGATAGGTTGATGGTTGGATGGGTAGGTAGATGAGAGGATGGATAAGGAATGAATGGGTAGATGGATGGTTGGATGGGTAGATGAGAGGATGGATGGATAGATAAATAAGAGGATGGATCAGATGATGGATTGATTGATTGAGTGACTGACTGACTGAGTCAAAGGCCTACCACTAACAAACAAATTATGTTTTTTTCACTAGAGTAGCTGTTTCCCTTGTCCAGTTGGAGGATGCCCGAAAATGGGGCACTATGCCGACCAATTTCAGGGGAAAACCAGTGCTGTGGGACAAACCTTTTTCCTGAACACAGGAGACAGTGGTAACTTTACTCATAAGTTTCCATTTTACTCATTTAAAAATTCTTGCAAATAATTTTAAAAGGTGGACCAGCCTTATTAGTCAGGATCCTTGGTAGCAACTGATGGAAACTCAACTCCAACCAGCCCAAAGGGTCTCATGTTCACCCCTTTAAGCAATAATCCTGATCAATGGAGTAAAGTACAATGATTGGCCCAGGCTGGGTTACGTGTCCACCCACCCTCGTGGCAGGAAGGATGGATCTATTAACAGAAGAAGAGGGCAAGGTGGGGAAACGTCATTGTAAGTCAAGAAGTCAGCCTGTGATTATCTATCATATACCCCCCCCCACACACACACGTACATACACGCATGCACACACAAACACTCATACACTGTGTTTGTGTTGTTATTTTGCCCAGCTTCTCATTTAAAATGTACAAGATAGTAAAATCATTAAGATTCATTTGTTATAAGTAATATCACATGGTGGCTGAATAGAAGAGCAATTATTTTCCAAGGGAGTTTTAAATTAAAAAAATATTATATAGTACTGTACAAAACACTTTACACATACAGTATTTTATGTAATCTTCACAATATATTTCATGAAAGGGAACAGTTTGGCAATATCTATAGAGTCTTATATGCATGTTCCTTTAACCTAGTCCTTCCATTTCTCAGAATGCACCTTAGGAAAATGCTTGCATGTGTCATAAGAAGGTATGCCCAAGAATGTTCACTGCAGCATTGGTTTTAATACCAAAAGGTTGGAGGAGAAAACACCCCAGAAGTCCACCAACTGGTAAACAACTAAGTACTGTATATAACCATTAAAAAGAAGGAGATAGCTCTATTTCCTAAAGAGAGAAAACCTCTAAGGCATATTAAGTGAAAAGGCAAGTAGCAAAACAACACGCAACACAAACATGTATCAGTCAGGGTCCTGACAGGAGAGAGGACTCATTCAAGTGGTTGAAATGAAGAGACTTTATTGAGGGGCCTACTTTGAGAGGTGTGGGCAGGGTTAAAGAACAAAGATGGGATGCTGAGGAATCCAGAATGTAGTGGCTGCAGATCCAGGAATGGCATGCTGTCATAGGAGAGGGAGTTACCCCCTGACACCTGGCACTAGGGCAAGGAGGGAGCAGGGGAGCAAATACCTCCACCTCTCTCCTCCCAGCTTCTATATCCTGCACAAGCCTCTTATCGGCTGAACTCAATGGAAAGCCAGCAGCAAGGATAGCTGGTGAGGATGGCCTTCCAGAACACATGGCAGGACAGAGAAGGATGGCGAATCAATCTGGAGTGGGGATGGGTGGAGATAATAGAAAATAACAGCACATACTATTTATGAAAGGGGGGAAAAAAGCCTAGATATTCTTTTATATACATATGTGTGTGTGTGTGTGTGTGTGTGTGTAAATGCTCAGAGAAAGCTCTAGATCAGGGTTTCTCAATCTCAGCATTATTGACATTTTGGGCTGGATAATTCATTGTTGTGGGGGGCTGTCCTGTGCATTGCAGGATGTTTAGCAGATCCTTGATCTCCACCCTCTAGATGCCAGTAGAATTCCCCCCACCTTGTGACAACCAAAAATGTCTCCAGTTGCCACCAGATGTCCCCAGGGGTGCAGAATCACCCCCGATTGAGAACCATTGGACTTGATTAAGTGTAGAGACCAAATTGGTTACCTCAAGGAACAATCTGGGATGGAGGTAGATGGTAGAAGGCAGGCAGATGGGGTACTGATGAAAGGGGATTTAAATTTTACCTGGGTTGTTTTTCTATTGAGGATAGTCCATTGTATGTGAAAATAGCAAAAAAAACAGAAGAGAGCAGTAGGTTATTTGTCCAAATGCTGGAACCACAAACATCTCGCTTTCCCTGTGGTCTTTCTGGTGTAGTGATGTGTACCAAGGGTACACAGGTGCGGTAACCAGCTGCCCTTCATCCATCATGGCACATGCCTTGCTGTATTGTCAAGACATTGTGCTAAACTATAATATTTACCTCCCCGAGTCCCTCACCCTCACCTAGAATCTGAATCCTGGGACCCCAACTTCACTGGAGGAAAGCATTAGTCACATTCCCCCTTTTCTCACACCCACGGGGGATTCAAAGCTTGGAACAAGAATGCTTCCATGGGGTCATTTTTTCCAAAAAGATGAGTCAATTGAACTGATTGTATGTCTTTGGACAGGTTGGAGGTATAGAGTATCAGTCACACTGGCTGGAAAAAAGAAAGTGAGTGGCTACATCAGGATTGCTTTGTATGGAAGTAATGGAAACTCAAAACAATATGAAATTTTCAAGTAAGTTTGATAGTAAAGTGAAATGGTCATACTTTTCATAACAGATTATTCATAAAATATTGAGTATAAACTGCTTTATAAATCTAGCCATCTATTATCCAGAACCCTTGAATCCTAGTATGTCAGAGCTGGAAGGAAGTCTTAGCATCTAATTCAGTCACCCCATTTTACATATGAGAAGAGTGAGGCCCAGAGAGAGGGAACTCACTAGTTAAAATGAGATATGTATTAACTCGTTTTGGAATGTCAGTCATTGTTTCCTGACTTAGGTTTTATGAATATCAAATTCTCCTTCAGCAAGGCACATTTATATGGCAACTTCCTCTTCTTTGACACCCACACTCCATGTCCCGCACATGGGGGAAGCCTGAGGTCAGCTTGTTGTGGTGTAGCCTCAGCACCTAGCTTTTGCTGGGCATACGTGGTGCTTGGTAAGTTTGTGTTGCATGAGTGCATAACTGTGCTGTAAACTTAGATTCTTTTTTGCACTAACTTTTACAGAATACTTTTCATGTTAAGTTGAAGTTCTTCGACAAGAACTATCTTATGTATTCATATATCCAGCTGAGATGACATTTTATGTCTATGTTTTCAGAGGATCCCTCCAACCAGATGCAAGTCATATGCTTGACATTGATGTGGATGTCAATGTTGGAAAAATCCAGAAGGTTAAGTTTCTCTGGAACAACCATGTGATAAATCTCTTCCCACCCAAACTAGGGGCTTCCCAGATCACAGTGCAAAGTGGTGAAGATGTGACTGAGTGCGTATCTTTCATTCCACCTAAGTCTTATTATCTATATTTACCTGTCAATCTATCTATGTATACATCCATCCATCCAATCACCCACCTACCCATCTACGTACCCATGTACCCATCCGTTTATTCATCCCTTTCTGTCCAACCACTTAACCACTTACCCATCCACTTATCCATCTAGACACCTGTCTCCTCATCCTGCTGGCCATCCAGCCATCCAGCCATTCATCTACCCGACTATGTATCTCAACTCTCCATCTATCCATCTGATTTACTTTGAAAAATCAAACATCATTTCCCTTAAGCCAAATTCAACTTAGCAGGAGCAAGGTATCAGTTGTAAGGCATAGATTCGAGAAACAGGCAAATATGAGACTGTTTTGTCTTAAACAACAAGGAAAGTACCTGGGCAGTACTTGTAGGAAATTTCTGAGTTATTTCAGTTGGGATATAGTTAATGTAATTGGTTTGTTTGGAGACTATGGAATGAGAGGGATATAGACTGTGTTGGGATCTAGCTCACAGTTGCAAGCTCTTATTCTGAGGGAATAGAATCTAACTTGGTAGGAGTTGAGAAAGGACATAACTGTGTTTAAAATATGGAAAGAAAGAAGGCCAACTTGAAAGAGGATCACCAGAAAGTAAGGGAATGTTAGTGTCTGAAGGAAACGTAGATATCACCTTTCAACTGCTCTCATTTTAAGATGAGGAAAGTAATATTTGGAAAGTCAAACAACTTGTCTAAGGCCACATAGGGAACCTAGAGGGAAGAATTTTGGACTTGAAATGTTTTCAAAAATGAGTATCAAGACCTTGCTCAGCTGCACGATTTCACTGTGCTAGCTATAAACGGTAATACTCCCAATTCCTCGGCGGGTTGTTGGAAGGATCAGATGTCACTGTGGCTGTGCCGTTACTTTGTATACTCAAGAGCAGAGCACAAGCATGAGGCACAACAGGGACTTGGACCCAGGTCTTCTGACGTCCAGTCCAGTCCTCTTTCCACTCTACCTGTCGGGCTCGTGCAGCCAGACTTGGAGCTGAGGAATCCATAAGGCCTGGCAGTGGAACGCCTTGTGGAACTGTCTGGGTTTCACAATATTTAGGTGAGGGTGGGAGTGGAGTTATAGTTTTCAAGTACAGTACAGCTCACACACTGTATATCCCGGACACCAAAGTCCTGACCCCACATAAGAGCTCCCTTGTCAAGGAGCTACTTTCTGAAGCTGAGCCCTGAGGGAGGGCTGGCTTGGCCAACCATCCCCCTTTAGTCAAAGACACCCCAAGGGTAGGAGGAGACCAGAAGTGCCCTGAATCTCATGGCTGGGTGGTTTTCCCAACCTGTCCAGGCTCCACACCCTCAGGAGTGACAACTGTCTGTGATCTTTTTTTAAACATCTTTATTGAGATATAATTCCCATACCATACAACTCACCCATTTAAGGTGTACAATTCAATGGCTTTCGGTATATTCACAGAGTTGTGCCATCATCACCATAATCAATTTTAGAACATTTTCCTCACCCCAAGAAGAAACCTATTTCCCATTAGCCATCACCTGCTAATCCCCCCATCCCTTTTCTCAGTCCTAAGCAACCACTAATCTGCTTTCTCTACAGATTTTCCTGTTCTGGACATTTCTTATAAATTGAATCATACAATATATAGTCCTTTATGACTGGTTTCTTTTACTTAGCAAAGAGTTTTCAAGGTTCATCCATGTTGTGGCATCTATCAGTACTTCATTCCTTTTTATTGCCAAATAATTTTCTATTATATGGATATACCCCATTTTATTTATCTGTTTATCAGTTGAAGAACATTTAGGTTGTTTCCACTTTGGGACTATTATGAATAACGCTGGTATGAACATTCATATGCAAGTTTTTGTGTGAACATATGTTTTCATTTCTCTAGGAGCAGAATTGCTAGGTCATATGATAACTCTATGTGTAACCTTTAGAGGAACTGCCGGATGGTTTTCCAAAGTGGCTGCTTTAACATTCCCAGAAGCGGCGTATAAGGAACCCTCCAAGATCTTAGCTCAACAGGGAGAGTCCCCTCTGGGTAGGCTGGGGCGCCCCTGTCCCCTGGAACTCATTGCCAGGCCCAAAGCTGCAGGTGCACTGGAGACCCCCTTCATTTTGAAAATCCTTGGTCTGATATGGCTGGTTCACTCTCAGCTCATCAGGAGCCCACGGAGGAGGGAGGCATGATTTTTGAGCGTGTTTGATTAGTAAGAATCACTTGGACTCTGCCTGGTGTAGCAGAGCTTTCAGTCAGAAGGATCTGAATTCCAGGGGGTTGACTAAATGCTGTTTACTCATCTGAAGTCACATTTCTACAAGCAAATGAGCTACACACTGAAAATGTTTTCCTCCACAGGTATAATTTTTGTAGCAGCGACATTGTGCAAGAAGACATTTTACAATCTCTCTACCCTTGTTAAAAATGTGGGGCTTTCTTGTATCTTTGTGGTAATAAATTTTTTAATGCCCTCCGTTTGATGTTGAGGTGTTAGTTTGACATTATCCATGTTCTGGGGTCCTATTTCAGAAGTGATTTTTTGGGACTGGAGCCAAGTTGGCCAGAGGTAAGGCCTGAAACCTCCCACCGGCCCACCTCTGTCACCCTCTCTCTCTTCCTGGGCACTTTGTGTGGCCTGCTCTAATGGATTTTATTTCCTTAGACAATGAAGTCCTGTCCTGTTTGAAAAGGTCATCACTGCTTCCACGTGTTACCTACCCAGCTTTTAACATCCTAGGGTAGGAAGCAGACCCCATGGAAGAGCAGCCTGTGGCTTGAGTAACTCTGAGCGATTATTATTTAGGTTAATATCTGCCTGCACCATTGGAGGTAGAGGGGCTTAAAAAAAGTTAATACATGCATATGGTACAAAATGCAAAGGATCCAGAAGAATATTCTTACCCAAGGTACGTCTCCTTCCACCTTCATCCTCAAGCCTCTCGGTTCATCTTCCCAGAGACAACTTGAGTTTTTTCCCAGAAACATTCTACATATACATAAGTGTGTGGCCATCTCACACACCCAGCCATTTTTTCCCCAAACAAATGGTAGCATACAACACACACCATTCTCCGTTTGCCTTCTGCACTAACAATAAATTGGATAGGATTCTCTAATGGTATAGAAAGAGCCTCTTCATGCGGCTTCATAGATTCCATCGAGGGATGCATGTGGTGTGGTTGTCCCTGCTGATGGATGCACAAGTGGTTTCCAAAATTTACCTATTCGGAAATTCATGCAATTAATATTCTTTTATGATAGTTTTACATTATACATATTTGTCCAATGAATGTTTAGAATATGTTTATTTTGATCAGTATTGCCAAGTTCCCTTCTGTAGTGAATGTACTAATATACTCTAATCAACAACACAGCAGGTTGAACTGTATGAAACTGCCACTCTTGTAGGCCAAAAAAGTCAATATTGGCAATTTCCTATGGTTCATTCTAACACGAGCGCGCTTCACACTCTCACCAACATGGTGAATTGTCAAACCTTTTGCCGATTTGGTATATAAAAGTGCTTTCCCTTAAACTGTAATTTGCGTTTGTTTTATTATGAATGAGGGTGAACCTTTCTTCAATGTTTAAGTGGCCCCTTGTATTTCTTTCTCTGTGAGTTGTCCAAGTTGTTTGCCAATTTTAGGCATCTTTTTAATATAATTTTTACTTTAAAGAGTTCTTTAATATTAAGAAAATTAGAGTATTCTCTCATATGCAGATATTTTCCCCACTTTATCCCTCTTCCTGGGAGAAAACAAAGTCAGTTGGAGGGTCTGGGGCAGCCGCTCACAGGGCCTATAACCGGCCGGCTTGGGCCCAGCTCATACACAGAAGGTTTTGTGGCTGCCTTAACCCCAGGGGCTGCCAGAGGGCTCTGACCGCCTGAACTCACATGTGGTCAGGGCCCAGTGGGGCGGCCAGGCCCAGGTTTCTGACTTTCCTTCCTGAGCTGGATAGGGCTGCAGCCTGTGTGGGCTTCTTTCAAGGCAAATGAGCGGTGGAGTCTGTGCCCAGATCTTGGGGGCCTTGGTGCCACCACAGGCAGAGCTGCTGGGGCCTATATGGAGTGTGGCCCTTCCAGCCTGGCCTCCCCCATGCATGGCCTCCCACTAGCCCCCGGCTGACCTGCTCTCTTGTTCCTGGGGCCCTGGTGAGTAAATAGCAGGTGGCAAGTAGAGGGTGTCCCTTTCAGAGCCTGGGGGATGATGGTGTAGGGTACACCTGTTGGGCAGGAGTAGGCGTATTCACTGGTCAAGTCTTAGAATCCAGAAATGGCTTTATTCAGCAATTCTGTGAATGGCATCGTGACACAGGTGGCTGGTACTTGAAGGGAACTAGAGGTGATCCATCCATGGAGATTCCGAGAATGAGGGCAGAAGGAGCTCTCCCTCCCCTCCGCAGGGACGCCTGTAATTCACAGTGGAACTGAAGTGCTTGAGCTCAATACCTTGGGATTTTTCTTTCATTCTCCTTTTTTCTTTGTATTTTTTGAAATTTTTTTCTTGAAGCCCTATACCGCTTTTAAAATCTTGGCCTGGTGCAGTGAAATAGGTCCTTGTCTCAGACCTACAAGACTTTCTAGATCACAATAAAACTACAGATTATAGCACAGAGGTCTTAGCCCTGGCTGCATACTAGAATCGATTGGGAAGATTTAAAAGAAAACCCCATGTCTGGGCCACACCCTCGACCAATCAGAATTTCTGGAGTGGGGCCCAACACCAGCACTCCTTATAACTCCCCGGGAGATGTACAGCCAGTTTGAGAACCCACACGTGTGTTTCCTTCTAAGAGTTTGTAATGACTCTGATCTTTACTCTTACTGATTCTCATAGTATGATACGGGCCTTACATGCTCAGCTCTGCAGGGAGGCAGAGCTGGCCTTGAACCCAGCTTCCTCTCTCTCCACCTGTACTAGCTGGGCTGGCTACTTCCCTTCTCCAACCTCAGCACTTACTCAGACACAGTAGCCCTCCCGCAGAGGGTGGCTGTGATGTTAAATAAGATAAAGCACGTAAAGCACTTAGTGCAGTGCCTGACACATGACAAACAGCCAATAAATGAAGCAGGAAGGGCGGGCAGGCCTGAGTTCTTCTTTATGAGTCACAGAGATACCAAAGACAAAGATTAAAGACAAGTGCAGCTTCAAAGAAGGTGTCTGAAGTGGACACAACAAAGGATTAGTATTCAGAACACATAAAGAGAAGGACAGCCCAATAGACAATTGGACGAAGGGACATGAGCAGGCAATGCACAAAGAGAAACCCGAAGAGTAAATGTTTGAGATTTGTCTCCACTAGTAATCAGAGGAATACGGATGAAAGTGACAACATGACATTTGTACCCATCAGATTGTCCAAAATATAACTTCGACACTGAAAAAGAATGAACTGGGGTCCATATGTATCAATGTGGGTAGCTCCCCAAAATGTCCTGTTGAGGAGAAAACACATATCAAGAAGATACCATTTAGATACAGAAATGAGCATTTATATACATTTTTATTCACAAACTACTACTCACCGCACATGTGGTACAAAATATCAAAACATGGACATTTGGAATCCTTATTAGTAATGTCATATTTATTTTTCATTACAAAAGGATTTGAAACAAATATGACAAAAGGTTCATCTTTGCTAATTGCAGATTGTGGTTATAGTGACATTTGTCAATGTTATTTTTTTGTAGCTTTAATTTTTTATCCAAATTTAAGAGAAAAGGGAGGGAAAGAGAGGGGTTTACAATATTTTGGAGTTCAGGGTCTGTGGTTGGTAGGAGGGGTTGCTGGTGAAAGATGACTGAGTTACTTTGACCCCAAGATGGTCCCACGTCTGTATTTGGATTCAAATCCTGATTTACGTGCCACTGTTCCTGACAGACACACAACCAGAGCCCCCCTCTTCTTTCTGTTGGGGACCTGTGTCTGTCACATCAAAACTCTCCATATTCAGTCTCTGACAGTCTTGGCACTTGTCCTCAGTCATGCTGTCGTCCCTGTACCAAATAGCACTGATGAGGACCAAACCCAGGATCTGGGCAGCACTCTGCTAGAACCAGCCGAGACCACAGTTGTGGAGACCGCTTTATTTCTTAGCAATTACCTGCCCAGGCACAAACCACGTAATTCCACAAAGATCTCACTGAATCAAGATGTTAACGGTTAACAAAGATGCCACAAAACGCCCTCCGTGAAGACCCAGACATCTTCATCCTGTCTTCTCAGCCTCCATAGGGGGAAGAAAATGAATACTTTACAAAGCTGTTTCGTAAAATGTTATGTTAAATGAACAACAAATTACTTTTTCTTTTACTCGCTTTTAATGCTAATACTGCCATTTATTCCTGACCTTGAGAAATATGAGATATTTTAAATGACAACATAAAAAGAGTTCTTGTTTGAAAACGCAAGCTACTTTAGATGCATATGATTACTTATAAATATAGCGTGTGCCAGCATCACTCATTTCAGCGTCCCATTTATATCTAACTGGTGTATATTTCAGTTGACATTTATTGTTCTCCTGCATACGTGTCAAATTCCTTAATGATGACTCTGACAAAGGCGTAGAGCTCGGTATATATAAATTACATTTGCTACCATATAATCAGTGTTATCTATTAGAATGCTATTTGTGACAAATCATGTTCAAAATAAAAATTGAATTGATTTTTCTATTATTTTAATATTGTGCCGCTCACACCAAGCCTTTGATTGAATCTTAAACACTTTAATGCTCTATTTTTGTTTGAGGCAGACCAGAAATGGAGTTTGCACTATTCACAAAGCTAAAACAATTTGTAAAACAACAAAATCAAATTTCAAAAAGCATCTTTATTTTCAAGCCAAGGGAATAAATTTGGTAAAGCTCTCGTTACAGGGTGCACAACTTAGCGACAAAAGCTTCACGTGCACGTTTAATTTCTATGCATCCATTTTCATCTAAATTAGATTTTAACTTTAATGCAGGGTATGAAAAGCCTGTACAGGCCTTTGTTTCTACTTTTCTCTCGAGCAATTGCAGGCTTTCTCCCTGTTCATCTAAGCCCCACATCACCCTTGTCCCTCTCCCTCCTCGCAGTGGGTTTAGTTTACAATCTCAGTGTTCTGGGCACACGGGGGTTCAGTTTCCCAGATCCTCCAAAGGGGTCTCGCTCAAGAGGGTGCCTGCTTGACCCATATTGCTTACAAAATGAATCACTTATGAGTAGATACTGGCTAGCATCATCCCCTTGGGTTAACCTGTGGTTTAGAACAGGCGGTTGGCAAATGAGGGCCCGTGGGCCACCTATTTTTGTAGAGCCCTCCAGCTAAGTATGGTTTTCCATTTTTTAAAGTTTTTTTTAAAAATTAAAAAGAAGAATATTTCATGATACATGAAAATTATATGAAATTAAAATTTCAGAGTCTATAAATAAAGTTTTATTGGAACACAGCCACACTCATTTATATATTGTCTATAGCTGCTTTCCTGCCGTAACGGCAGAATTGAGTTGTTGCAACAGAGACCAGATGGCCTAGGAAGCCTAAAATGTTGACTATCTGACACTTCACAAAAAAAAGTTTTCAACCCCTGGTTTAGAAGAAAGGGCCTTAGTAATTTATGTCCTGTTAAAACAGTCGGCACCTTCAGGCCAGGAGGCTGAGGCAGCATTCAAATAAAATACGGCGTTCACAACAATAAATCTAATAGGTTTTTTAGACACATTGGCTAAAAGGTCCTCAAAAGGTTCATAGTAGATAAAATGAGGAAAAAAGGACAACCAAGGAAAACAAAACGACCCCAACCTCCACCAAGACGCAGATGTGATAAATGTGTACACAAATTATAAAATAAGTCAGAAATGCCCTTAGACAAATAGGTCAAACAATGTTTTAAGCATTCACCAGAATTGGGTTGAGTTTAAGCAAGTGCAAGTGGTTTAGGTAAACTGGCATTGGGCAGGGGGTCTGTTACTAGCTGACAGACACCCATCCCAGGAGCCGGGGTCTGAGACCGCAGGAGGAGCGGAGCCACAGCCGGACGGAGGGGCCCTGGAGAGTTGCCCTCGGTGCGACCTTCGGGAGAACGCACACCAGAAACAAGGCCTAAAGCACCTCGGGGCTGGGTGCCCGGCTCCTTTAGGCCATTGAGTACCTGGTGCCCCTTTCTGATGGTACCCCAGGCTGGTCAGGAAAGGCAGCGCACACGTTCCTTCTCAGCCTTTGGAGAATCCAGACAAATCCAGTGTGAATCCAAATACGGACATGGAGCTTTTGTTGGGGATAAATCAGCCTCCTTTGGGGGGTCCACTTGTATTTTCTTCTGGGAAGGGGCCCTGATTTTAGAAGACTGATGGAAGCTGGTGTATCTTACTCTCCCCACACACCGACCCCCTCAGCTGATAAAAAAAGAGGCTGTCAAGGAGGCGGCAGATGGGGGCTCTGCCTGCCTGGGCCATCTTATCCAATGACAGCTCACACTGTGGAGTGCTCACTCTAGGCCGGGCACCAGCGGAAACATGGGATATTTGGGGAGAGGGGAGTAATTTGCTTAAGGAACCCAGAGGCCCCTGGGAAAGGAGGAGCCAAGACCCCATCTCTTGAAACTCTTAGGATGGGACAGGAGGCCGATGAGCAAGGCCTAGGAGCAGGGCAGGGAGATGAGGGCCTCCAGCCTTCAGCCTTAATCGCATCTTTTGACTTTTGCCCTTTTTTGTTGTTTTTTTCTAGTGCCTTTAGCTTGGTCAAAAGGAAGCAGAAGGCCTGTGAGTTTTGTGCCTGCAAAATGCCATGCGAAGCTCTTTGTGTAAATTATCTCACTTAATCCTCCCAAAAACCTCTTGAGGAAGGGATTATCATTTTATAACAGAAAACCAAGGCTTGGAGTGGTTAAGTTTCTCACTCAAGATCACTCGGCAGTTATGTGGCTCAAACCCCCAAGCCCAGCTCTCAACATCCATAACCCCACTATACGGGCCCTGTCACATTCATCATACTGTTGTGCTTCTCATTTAGCCTCTCATCTGTTTTCTTTCTGAACTGATTCGATGTTGAAACCATTACTCATTTAGAAGTAGTTTGTGTTCCTGTGACAATGGCCACAGAGGAGGCCCAAGGATGTGGCAATGTGGCATGAAGGTTAAGTGTGCAGACACTGGCCTCAGATTGCCTGGGTTCAAGTCTGGGCTCTGCCACTTACTGTCTGTGTGACCCTGAGCAAACTGCTTCACTTCTGTGTGCCTCAGTTTCCCCATCTGTAAGATGAAAATACTTACACTGATTAAATAAGGTCTTCCAGGGAAAGGGCTTAGGCCTGAGCCTGACATAAGCTAGCTCATTAGCAGCTGCTGCTGTTGTTATTATTGGCCAATCACACCTGTTCTGCCTGCCTCACAAGGTGGAATCCCTGGAAGAAAAGTGCAGCGGTGAGAAGAGCACTTCATGAGGGGCCAGGAGCCCTGGGTTCTGAACCATTTCTGTTAATAACCCACTGTGTGGGCCCCCACCCCCAACCCATGTCAGCAATTTTCTTGGGTCCCTTCATCCCGATGGTAACTGACAATAACAATATTTACCGAGCTTGTGTGGGCCAGGTTTACCTGCCTCATCTCTTGATCTTCATACCCATGCTACTGGCTAGGCTCTTTTGTTATCTTCATTTTACAAAATAGGAATGTGAGGCTCAGAGAGGGTAAGGAAAGCTTCCACAGTCACACAGCCAGAAAAAAGCAGAGTGGAGATCTGAATTCAGGGAGTCTGCCTCCTGGCTACGCGCTTCACAGCTGTGCTGGAGCAGTTAAAGCCTTGACTGAGATCCTCTATAGAGCCAGCTGGTCACCACTCCGTGGACTGGGGAGTGAAGACAGGAACATGGGCATTCCTCCCAACATCCGGCCTCCGGGGGAACTATCAATTCTGGCACAGACAGAGAAAGAAGTGACCTCAAAGGAGCACTTTAATTGCCATGAAAGTCAAACTGTCCCAACAAAAGGCCTCTTTGTCATAAGAAACACACAAACCTGCACCCTCCATTTCCTTAGCATTTCCAGACCCAGGGAATTTTGTCTTATCAGGTAATGGAATTGTTTTTAGTGGCAAAGAATGAGCTCATTACGGATGCAGCTTGTGCTAATAATGGTAATTTGCTGTGCAGTAAAATCACCTCTCTACCTGCCCCGACAGACGACGCTCTGGAAATTATAGGCTAAGGAGAAACAGAAAGGATAAAGATTAAGGAAAAGAATTGCGACACGGAACTGCTTTAACAAAAGGAGTTACAGATTTGCACAGTGAACTTGGTGATCTTAATCATGAAGTTGTAGGAGAATTAGATACTATTAAACAATTTTTTAAATTGCCTTTATTCAATTTTGTTACCTCTGTCACTGGGTGGTGGTTTTTTGTTTTTGTTGTATAGCTCAAACCATCTTTTAAAGGTTGGTGCCAAATGAATTAGTCAGTGACTTCAATATTGATGCACGATATGATCCCGTGGATGAGATCAAGATGAGGGCAGTAGCAAGGAGTCGTTTTAATCCCGGCACCCCTTAATTTCATGGGCAACAACCTCAATAACCTTGGGCCCAGAGCAGTCATCTGCAAACTCTGTGGGTTTGGGGGAGGGGACAGGTCGATCACTTCTGAGGGGCCAGCAGAGATGCAGCAGGCTGGAACACACCGCCCCAGGCAGGTGAGGGATCTGCCTATCTCCTGGTTTCCTTTCTGGGACTGTGGGGTCACTCTCCCATGGTTTTAAGAAAGCTGGAAAAAAATCCTGACTATTCACTGAGCTTTGCCCAACTCTTTGAAGAGAATACTGCCTTCTATTGAGATGTGGCTTTTTTTCTTTAAACATACAATCTCTGAAAGATTAAAATCTTTTAATCAATTCACATAAGGATGTAAAAAAATAACATTTTTTCCTGATTATAAAGGAATACCTGTTGGCTGTGGAAAATTGGAAAAAACACAAACAAGAAAATCAAAATGACCAACAGCACCATCATCCAAATAGCCACTGGTAGCATTATGGGTTAGCTCCATCTACCCCTCCTTTGTTTTTAAACAAAAAACAGGATTATAGTGTGTATGTGTGTGTGTGTGTGTATGTGTGTGTACACATGGGTTTGCTGTTATTGCACAGTTTTATGGCCTGCTTTTTTCATGTACTGTATCATAAATATTTGTCCACAACAGTATTCTTCTGTCATATTATTTTTTAATAATGGGATGTACTGTAATCCCATGTCCCATGGGGTTTGGGTTGTTGCCTTGTTTTGTAGGAAAATCATCCTTTACACACACCCTTGGTTGTTTCCCTAGACAAGGATTCTTAACCATTTCTGTGCCAGGGCCTCTCCGGTTGTCTGGTGAAACATGTGGATCTCTTCTCAGAAGAATGATTTTAAATGTATAAAGTAAAATACATGAGATTACAAAAGAAACTAATTATACTGGAATATTATCAAAATATTAAAAAGAACAAATTTGTGAAATAGCCATAAAAGTATCTCTTTATACATATATTGAATAACAATATTTTTAGAGAGTAAATATAGTAGCTCTAATAACTACAATAATTATAAAATAGTGATCAACAGTAACATGATTTCAAGCTGTTTGCAACAAACATGAAATGAAAAGATCTATAACTTCTATGGGGCTCAGGTGACAGGTGTGGCTGTGATTTGTTGCCTACGTTCATAAATGAAGGCAATTCTAAATTTCCCTTAGAGGTTAGCGAAAACAAAGGCTTAACTTTTTTCTCATCAAAGTTAAAGATTTGACTCCTGATTTCTACCCATGGGACTCTGCAGGTCCAGGGACCCCAAGTGAAAATTCCCGCGTTGGGAAAAACTCCCAGGAGGAGCTTGCTGCCTCTTTTGGCTCCGCACATTTTTGAGCCTTTTGATGCCAATGGCCTCATTGCCCCAGGAGCTGCTTTTGATTCCTTCTGAGTAACAATGGCTGCAGTGAGGTCAGAAAGAGCGCCTGTCAGCAGCAAGAGGAGGTTAGCCAGTGTTATGGATTGAATTGTGTCCCCCCAGGAAGATATGTTGAGGTCCTAATCCCCAGTAGCTCGGAATGTGACTGATTTGGAAATAGAGTCGTTGTAGGTATAATGAGCTAAGTTAAGACAAGGTCATACTGGAGTAGGGTAGGCCCTAATCCAATGTGACTGGTGTCCTTATAAGAAGACAGCCATGTGAAGACACAGAGATACAGAGGGAGGCCATGAGACGATAAAGACCAAGATTGGAGTTAGGCACCAAGGAACACCAAGGATTGCCAGCAAACCACCAGGAGCTGGGAAGAGGCAAGGAAGGATTCTCCCCTAAGGAGTCAGAATGAGCATGGCCCTGCTAACACCTTGAATTTGGATTTCAAGCTACCAGAACCACGAGACAATAAATTTCTGTTGTCTTAACGCCACCCAGTTTGTGCAGCAAACTAATTTTGTGCTGTTTGCATACACAAACAGCAGCCCTCAGAAACCAATATAGCTGGCGCCCGCCAGCGGGGCTCTCCCAGGAACTAGGATTCTGAAAACTCTGGGTCAGGGTGTGTGTGGCCCCTGTGCACTGTTGGCAATGGCCACACCAGGACCCAAGATGGCAGACCAGGACCGACAGGTCAGAGCGCTGGGCTAGGGCTTCAAGATGAGCCTCAGAGCCAGGTCCAGGTGCACAATGTTACCTCGGGAGTTAGGAAGAGACGGGCCCCACCCTGGCCTTCTCAAGGTCAACATAACCTGGAAAACCCACAGAAACCTTGAGCATGCTGAGAAGTATCCTCTTTATTCCCACAGGGCAATTAAAGTTCTTTATCATTAATC
This sequence comes from Tapirus indicus, assembly GCA_031878705.1. NCBI lineage: Eukaryota > Metazoa > Chordata > Mammalia > Perissodactyla > Tapiridae > Tapirus > Tapirus indicus. The sequence goes on along the minus strand of CM062921.1, from coordinate 15,264,454 downwards.
ACATGCTGTTGCCCACCGGTCAGGGTGCAGACGGCAGTTAAAGAATTCTTGTTATGAAATTTCCCTAGTGCCTGTTGGGGCGTGGGTGAGGGGCTGATTCTCATGTGAGAACAGCAAGCTTCTGATCCCCCCTGAAAGTTCACCTTTCCTTGGGCGGCTCTTTGCTTCTAGCCTTCTGCGTACTTTGCTGAGGACAGTGGTTCTAGATAAATCTTCCTATTGCATGACATGGTTGGCCTCTGAGCACAGCCATACGTCACCGGAGGTCTGCGATCCTCTATCAGGGGTCTTTCAAGGGCAGGACAGCTACCACCTGGAAGAGAAACCATCCCTGCAAGTTGCAGGTGGCCCAGCTAGGGAGACTACTGCAAAAATTCCATCCCCTTTTTAAAAACACTAGGAAGGAAAGGAAGTCCTCCCTTACTTGGAATAGAGAAATCTGGATATTTTGGCAGCAGCCCTTCATGCAGCAAAATTTTTGGAGAAGGAGCAGGAGGAGGTTGTATGGACCTAACTCCGTATATTCTAAAGTAAGAACAAAGGGCATAGAGTTACTCCACTTATTAATGATAAAAATAAGAATAAATATGATCTATGCAGGTCCCATGTGAGCATGGGATGTTTATTTCTAATCCTTACAATTTATCCGTAAGGTAAGGATTATCATCTCCATTTTACAGAAGGGAAAACTGGGGCCACAAGAGCTACCCGATGCAGTGCCCTACCATCTCCCTCCCTCGGCACCCTTGGGCCTTAGGTTGCTGCCAGGACAAGTGGCCCTGTTGGTTTTTACTCCCAGCCTCTCCCTGCAAACCAGCAAAGGCCACAAGCAGGGCTTCTGGAGAATGTGGGTGCAGGTGGGGAGCAGAGGGTGGCTGCCCACTGGGAAGGCCCTGCAATTACACACAAGGCCCATTCTGTAAAACCAACCAGACACAAAAGCAGTCCTAGTGCTGGGATGCGGGCATCTGGGAAGATCCGCTCTTCCCCTCATCCCGTCACCTGCAGTTACGCCCCAAGCCAGACTTACTCCTCATATGGTTTCAGGTGCACTCTCTTGGCCTGCTCCGTGATATCCAGGAAGTCCTTGTAGCAGTTTCTGGCCATGGCAGTGTACCGCGTGGCACAACCTAATTCAGTGACCCTGGCTCTCGGCAGGTAGCCCGCCCAGCCAGGGATGGGAGGCTCCTGGAGAGGTTTCTTTACGTATTTGCATTCTGTAAAAAGACACCATGATTCCTGAAGGTGCCACACAGGGGGCTCTCAAGTTAACTAGCACCCCAACACTCAGCCCCAGGGGAACCCCAAGGCCTCTAGATTCTGTGTGCCTGCACCTTGGTAGGGGGTTTCCATATCGCCTCTCGCTTCGTTCTCTCACAAACTGTAGGATGTTGGTGCCATTATTCCGTCCACTTTATGGAGGAAGACACTGAGACCTTGAAGAGGGTAAGAGAGACTTGCCCAAGGTCACACAGCAAGGAACTGGTAGGGCCAGGATTCAAACCCGTGTCTGTCTGATTCCCAAATTCTAGCCCTTAAACAGATCCCGCTCCTTTCTCAGATTAATAAAAAAGCTTCTGACATTGCTCTTTGACAGTTTGCATAAGGGAATCAAGAGAAGCACCCAGATCAGGAGAAAATCCATCAGACAGCACTGGAAACCTGCCTTCAGGTCATGAATAACTCTGGCTGGCTGACTGGCTGGGCTTCGGCAGTTTCACATTTGTGAGATGAAAGATTACTGCCCCATCCACCTCCTCCAGTTGCTGTAAGAATCAAATTAGGCCACTGGGTCCCAGAACCTCAGAGCTGGAAGGCACCCTAGGGAGTGTCTACTCCATCCTTCCCTGCCCTGGATGAAGGAACTGTAGCCCAGAGAGGGCAAGCAACACGCCCTAGGGCATACAGCAAATAGTTGCAGAGCTGGGCTAAATTCCAAACTCTTAGGCAGATGTTCTTTGTAATAGCTTGGAAATTTTTAAACCACAAGAAACATGTGAGTTAGCATGTGTACCTGAAAAGTCACCAAACGATTACAGTAATAATAATAAAGGTAATCAGTCCATTACTTTTCCGATAGGCCTTTAGACCTTAAAAATGATCTAGGGCAAATCATTGTGGTGATCGTTAACATTATACAGTCATATCATCAATTGCTTTTGTCATTGTTATTGTGGTTGCTGTTCAATGCAAAACCCTTTCCCACCCACCTAGCACCTGGAGGAGCTGGCTTCAAACCCACGTCTGAACTCAGCCTAGGGACACCACCTCAGGAAGCCTCACTTCCCCGATCTTTGAAATGGGAATGACAGTATCTACCTCATAGGGTTGTCGTAGGTGGTTAATGAAATCACGGTGCTGGGCACAGAGAAAGCAACTAAAGCAATGAGGTACCTACTGAGACAGAAGCCGATGGCTGAACGTTTGCCCAGGGTCTTAGTTCCCAGCACCCTCTTCCCCAACCTGGGTCCCTCTCCCCCCGGAAATGTTTCTTTCTCAATTTAAGAAACCTAGCCATTCCATTTTGCACTGCCGCCTGGGGATGTGGAACTGTGCTGGATTCTGTGCTCCCGGTGGCAGCTCAGTAGGCCTGCCAGGCCCTGCACTTGGGCCCAGGGGGTAACGGGGGGCTGGTTTCTGGGAGCCAGTACCCAGACTCAGGGGGTGGTACTGCCGGTAGTACTGGTGCAGAGCCCGCAGGACTGTCTCCTCGGAGCAGATGGGCCTCAGTTTCCGGGCAGTGGCCACTGAGCAGCGAAACTCCTCCAGCTGGTCTTTATATCGCTGTGTGTTCTCCTGGAAGGTTTTCAGACAATGGGACATGTCGTCCTCGCTGGAGGTCCCCTGGCAGCTCAGGTACGGCACGAAGCCTGCAAGAGCCCGCGGAATCACAGCCTTCAGCAAGGAATTTAGAACCCGCCTAAACTCCCCAGAATCTCAGCCCACCACTTGGCATTTCTTCCTTGGCCAGCCACGCTGCATTTTTCCAAAGGCCATTAATACAAGTAGTGCTGTTGTTTCCACTGCGGCTGAGCCCTCCCACGGCCACAGAAAACGACCTTGGCGCTGGGGAGGGAAGGCCCGTTTCCACAAAGGAGATGACAGTAATATTCTTTGATAGCAAAGCCCCTGATGTCAGCCTGCATGGCAAATGGGGAAAGCATTTAATGGGCCAAAATGATAGTCTGAAGAGTAATTGAAATTATTCATCTTTTTAGAGAGAAAGCTTATTTTCCTTGACACTTCCCAAATGCAATTTGGGATCTTTCTTGTCGGACCATCGGGAAATTGCGGGCTTATTAAAAGCGGAGACCTATTACACAAAAAGGTAAATTCATTATCTGCAAGACCCACCCCTAGAACAATTTTTCACCATTTCCCACAAAATAATATATAATCATTACAATTAGCATGGGTAAAACACAACTATTTATTTAAACTGGATGCTGAATCCTAAGTACTATAATATTGTCACAATAAAACATTTTTTTAAAAGAACAAATGAGGAAAAACTGGTTAAGAACTTGGTTTTAAACTGCAAAATAAATAAATAACTCTCATTATTGAACGCCAACATTTTGCCTTTGCCCCTAAGTAAAGGAAAGCTGGCTTCAGAGTTGAAAGCAGCAACCTCCATCCCCTGCACCCCACAAGAAGCTGCCTCTGGAAGAGTCTGACTACTAAACTGATCTCAAAGTCCTCCAGCCAGTCTCCCCAACGCTTAAGCAATCAAAAGATACCTTAATGTCGTGGGGGAGACCCCACAACAGGGGCTCTGCCACAGTGGTTTCTCCTCTATTAGGGTCTACTTTGATCTGCGTAGATGTTATATAATTGTACATATGCACACACACAAAGGAACACAAGCTACCTTTATTGAGTCTCGCTAAGGGCCAAGACATTTTACATAGGTTACGTATGCTGGCTCCTTTAATCCTTACAACAATCTCAGGAGGAATCTACCGTTACTCGATGTAGTGGGTTGAATTGTGTCCCCCAAATAGATACATCCAACTCCTAACCCCCGGTACCTGTGAATACGACCTTATCTGGAAATAGGGTCTTTGCAGACGTAATTAAGGATTTGGAAATGAGATCATCCTAGATTTAGGGTAGGCCCTAAATCCAACGCCTGGTGTCCTTATAAGAGAAAGGAGAGAGAGATTTGAGAAACACAGACACAGAGTCACAGGGCAGAGGACCATACGAAGAGTCCTTGAAGACCAAGGCAGAGATTGAAGTAATGCTGCCACAAGCCAAGAAACACCTAGGGCCACCAGAAGCCAGAAGAGGTAGGAAGGATCCTCCCCTAGAGCCTTCAGAGACAGCATGGCCCTGCAGACACCTTGAGTTCAGAACTGTGAGAAAATATCTATTGTTTTAAACAGCAGCCCTCAGGTACTAATACACCCATTTTATCGAAATTTTTACTTACCATAGACAGGTGAGGAACTTACAATCACATACACAAAGGTCAGGCAGAGACTGGAACCTCAGTTTGTTAGAACTCAAAGCCAGTTCTCTTAACCAACCAGTAGGACCAGGGTGAGGTTGGGCAACCTTGGAATATTCCCCATGCATCTCCCCTCCTAAGAACACCTGTACGTGAGAGCTGAGGGCCTATGGGGACCACTGGGTTTGTCACAGGGATGTGACTTAGTAAATTCTTAGTAGCCCAGAAGCCTGAGGAGAAGAAGCCTTTAGATGGGGTGACCAATTATCCTGGTTTGCCGTGGACCGAGGGGTTTCCCAGGAAGTAGGACTTTCAGTGCTAAAACTGGGACCATTCCAGGCAAGCCAGGGCAGTTGGCCACCCTTTCTCTAGGGACACAGGCAGGAATGGACCATAAGGACAGCCTTAGTGCAAGACTTGAGAAAGCCCAACCTGGGAAGGACAGGGCCTCAGCATATTCAGCGTGTCTATCCGCACAGCACTGTGTCTATCCTGGTCCATATGCATCCAACAGACATTAATTAAGTGCTTCCTGCATACCCGGTCATGTCCTGGGAGATTTGGCCTAGGTTATATCTCTCCTTTTATCAGAACTCAGTTATCAGCCATCTTCAGCAATAGAGTGCTTACAACATGTCTCTTCAAAGCTAAAGTGCTTATACTGGCCCAGTTAGCCAGACAGACATGGACAATGGGCCAAGGCAGGGATAGTGACCAGGACCATGGTTCCCCTGCCAGGCATGTCTACAGGGCACATCACCACTTACCACTGTAGCCTGGTGTGATTGGCAGGTGTCTCATGAAGGTCTTGGAAGATTCCATGATTTTGCTGTTAAAGAAGGGAAGAGGGAATGAAATTGTCTCATCAAACATCCCTGCTTCAAGAACTCATTGGTGTTTGCTAGAGCCCTTGGGAGTAGCATGACCTTGCCAGGGGTTGGGACAGGGAAGCAACACCACCATCTTACACAAAACCAGCAGATATAGCTGCCTTCAGTTATAAAACCAGCGGCCTCATACCAAGGGGCCTTCACCTTTCACATTAACTCAGATAATAGGTGTGCAGATCACCACCCACCAGCATCTCCCCTCCCCTGGGGGCCTCCTCCCATCCACCCAAGCTTCCATCCATCCGTCCATACAACAATCATGAACTGAACACACAACGGACACCACTGTGACAGAGGTTAGGGATATAAGGATGAGCAAGACCCAGGAGCCCCGAGGTAAGACTCATGAATCTTGGGGGAGGGGAGAGATGAGGCACCCTCACCCCCAGGCCCTTTCTTTATCCAGGTGTAATCAGGTTGCAGTGGTGATTTTTGCCACCCCCTACCCGCCTCAGGACATCTGACAGTGTCTGGAGACATTTTTGGTTGTCACAGCTGGGGGATGGGGTGCAACCAGTATCTAATGAGTAGAGGCCAAGGATGCTGCTAAACAGCCTACAATGCACAGGGCAGCCCCACAACAAAGAATTAGAGTAAGTTCTGGCTGGAAGGGACCAGAAGTCCCAAAAGGCTGGCCTGGAGTCTAAGGTGGGTGAGCAGAGGGCAGTGGGGGGACCACCGTAGCACCCGTTTATGTGGATGCTCCCGCAAGCCAGACCCCTTCCCTCTTCCAGGGTGGCCCGTGGTCTCCCCAGATGAGCCGGGTCCTGCATCTCGCATCTGTTGACGCCGCCAAGTCCTACCCTGCCAAGCCAGTTCACCTCTCAAAAGGGATGCCCCAATGGCCAGGACAAGTGGCCTCAGGGGTGGAGGGGAGGGCCACAGTCAGGGTTTAGTAAGCAATGATGGGAATTTTTAAACAGTCAGACATTTATAGAATACTTGCTATAACACCAGAGAAGGCGGGACTGCATTCTTAAATCCTCACAGCCGCCCTAAGGGTTAGTCCCTATTAAGTCCCCATCAAATAGGTGAGAAAAATAAGGCACAGAGAGGTTAAGTAACTTGTTTGAAGGTTCTCACGTCCGAGAAGGTATGAACCAACGATCTCTAAACTCCGAGGGCAGGATTATGTTGCCCAAAAGTGTGGCGCTGGGAAGGGGGCGGCGCCCTGCGCAGGTGGGTGGCTGGCTAGGCGCTGCGGACCCCGCCGGAGGCCTGCCTGGAGGAGGCGGAAGGGAGGGGCGTGGAGAGAGGTGTGCTGGGGACCAGGATGGGGGTCGGAAAGAGGGGACACGGCCCCCCACCTCCCCTGCCCGCCCCGCTCCCGCCTCGCTTACCTGGGCCGGCCGGGATCGCGTCTCCCCTGGCCTCCTGCCCACGCCCCCCCTCCGCCCGGCCTCCCGGCCTTTGTGCGCTCACCCCGCGGGAGGGGGAGGGGGACGGGGAGGGGGAAAGGGGCGGGGCCGGGCCTCCCAGCCTCCCTTCCCCCTCCTCACCCTCCGGCCGCCCGACCGGGAGCCCAGGCCGCACGGGCCGGGGGGCGGGGGAACCCGAGGGAATGCGGGGGCGCTTCCCCCTGCGCCCCGCTCGGCGCCGCCCCCGGCGTGAAATCCAGAGCTTTTCCCAGCTCATGTTCGGCCTCCGAAGCTGCTCTCCGTTCTCGGTACGTGGTCTCCCCGCCGGGGCCCCTCCGGGTTTTGGAACTGGGGAGAGGGGTACGCAAAGGAACCAAGGTCAAAGCCGCCATTTACTGATGTGGACACTGGGGCGGCCCGGGTCGGGGAGGGGGCTCGGCGGGCGCAGGCCTTCCTCCCGGGGCTGTGAGGGGCCAGCAGGGGCGGGGCGCAGCCTGGGAGGGACACAGAGGCCCGTGTCCTTGGCGGCTTCCGCTGGGCAACTCACACCCCTGCCCGCCTTGCGTCTTCTCTTATTACGAAAGACGGAATCTCCAGATGACAGGACGGGACAGAAGGGGGCCACGCACCAAAATGAAGGGAGGGGTGCGGGGAAGTGGAGCCCTACTCCTCTCTAACCGTCCTCATTCTATGCGAGCTGAGGGGCCTGAGCCTTCATCTCATCGGATTGAAACCAGGATGCCCGCTGTGAGACCCAGACAGAGGGACTGAGTGGACAGACTGCTGGTCCCAGCCGCCCCTGTACAGAGAAGGAAACGGAGGCCGGACTGCCTGGTGGCACCGCTTCCACATACAGGCTTGTTGGTTTGACTGACTGCACCTCGCAGCCTCCCCTACCTCTACCCGCCTGGGGACTGAACTTCAGATGAAGGCTGATGGAGCTACCCACTTAGGAACAACCCATTTATACCCTCTCAGGGTCCTGGGACCCCAGCTCAGACTATCCAGAAGCTTCTAGAGCCAACTTTGGGGGGTGCCCCAGACACAGAGCCTGGAATAAATCCGAGGCTTGGCGTGACTGCTAGGATACCAGAGGGCAAAGCTCCCCTCCAGGGCCTTCTGCCTTTTTTTAATGACCTTCATGCAGGTGCAGTGGAGTTGTTGGTGGCCACTCCCGTTTATCTGCCTTCCCTCTGGCTAGACCACTTCCAGCTTGGAGGGAAAAGGGTCCCATGGACATCGATGGAGCCTTGGTTTCCAGCAAACAAAGAGGCCAGTCTTGTGGGAATGAAAGTTAATAAAGCAGTCTCCACCTGAGATGGGGTGGAGGGGGAGGTCAGTAATGATCTATAATTCCATTTACAAATGCAGAGTGCAAAAAAAAACACTGGGCCACATGAGATCCAGAGTTTTGCTTTATTAGACATCTGTGAAGACAGAGTTTGCAGATACAATCTTGTCAAGTTGTGAACTGCTGCAAAGTTCTGTGAAGTTTGAATTTATCTTGTAGTGAACAAGATCCCAGTGACTGATATTTTAGAATACTGTTCCATATTCCAAGCAGATGAGAGGTGTGATGTTTGGCCAACAACTTTTATACTAGTCAACCACTTAAGCCACTTCCCAGCATAAATATGCAGCTTAATCACAGCTTTTAATCTCTACAATGTGAAATTCGATCTTCAACTAATAATACATTTTGACTCCTGTTTATATTGGCGCATGCGATTCTTTGCCACCCTGGCAATTAACCAGACCTGGACTCTAAAAGCTAAATTTGATCTAAATAACATTCTAAGGGTAGGGCAGGCTCTGTAATCTGGACTCATCTTAGCCATCACTCTGCAAAAACACTTGTATGTCTCCTCCTCTTTACTATCTTGTCTGTCTGTAACTTGTCATTCAGCACTTATTAATGCCTGCTGTGTACAGAAAGGGTAGTCACAAAGGAAATCCTTTGACAATTCTGCTTCCAAGAAACGGGACCATCAGATAATATGCCAGGGACAGTTGAGTAATGTGTCAAAACAACAGGCCTTTCAGAAACTTTCTAAGATTAGAAAATGTGTTCAAGTCTACTTATTCAGTGCTCTTATGCTAGAATATTTCTGTGGGGGTGGAAGAGGAGGAGGGATGGATTTGGGGATTCCCTTTAAGGAGTTTGACTGTTGGGGCTGCATATCTGGGGCCAGAAGAAAGTCCAATAAAATTATCACCCCCTCTCCATCATCTATCTGCCAACACTGCAGATTTCAACCAGCTCATCTAGGAGAAAGGAGACATCCTTAATGCAAGGTAGGAGAGACCTGACATTAGCCAAAAAGAGGGACTTGACTATATTACTCAGACTTACACTTAATCCAGTAGATAAGCTAGATTTGTGCACCACTAGATTCCTTCCTTTGACCCTGGTGTTCTGAAAACATTGCACATGCGGTGGACCACACTTTGCCCTCAGTGACTGCTTTGCGCCACAGGAGAGGTTGATGACCCTGCAGGGATACAAAGAGTTTTCGTAGGTTTTTCTGCACAGTCACATTACTTACAGAACCAGAATGTTCAGCTCTCAAGGACTGGACAAGAGAATTGGTAACATTATTATGCTCCTTTAAATATAACCTGCGAACCTTTGGGAAGGATGTGCGTATAGAAAGGTCTGATGAAGCTGATCCAGGTGGTCCATTTGTTCAGAGTATTCTGACCCTAGGCACCTCTGTCTCTTGCTCAGTTTTACACAAATAGTCCATAGCTTAGTATCGGTATAAATTGATGATCAGTAAGCGCAATCAAGAAATGACACCATGGAAAATTAAAGGCAGCAGTCATCAACAAAATTCAAAGAGCATTTTCCTTTTTTTTTAACAAGAAAAGCACATTGTAGAAATAAAGATTCTGTACAATATTCTAATATTGTATGTACATAAAATTATATTACTTATAACTAAATTGAAAAGTCTTATTTGTAGAGTATGGCTGGCAACAGCAAAGACAGACCCATAATATTTAGCTTTTGAAGCAGAGCAGGCAGAAGAGAACCCTAGCCAACACACCTTTGTGCCTGGATACGAAATCCCGCCACTGAGTTATGTGACTAGCATTCTCTAGTTCTGTGGTTTGTTCGTGTTTCACATCCCAGTAGGGAATTCTGCAGCAGGCGATGTGAAAAAGAAGACATGTTAAAATGAAATTGGAAATGCTATTTAAAATCTGCATATCGGCTATGATAATGGGTTTGTGAATCCAACTTGCATTCGAAGTTAGTTCCCTCATCCTCCCTTCCTCACTATGTATGCCTCCAGTGATTTAAAACCGGAATGAATTCCAGCAGATGGAAAAGACAGCTTTGAACAGATCAGACAGGGTGTCGGATTCTTGATTCTTTTTCCTCCCTTGGTCCCTGAATGTTGGAGAAGATTGGCTTTGCAAGTGGGGAAGGAAGGAGAGAACCCAGCCTCACCCGTTGGTTCTTCAGTCAGCCCTGTTCTTGGGGTGACTTTCCTCCAGTCTTTTTCCTCCCCAGGCCCTTCCTGTGAGGGTTAAAAGCGCCATCCCCAAGCCAGGTGGAGCCCCAGCCCCACCCACAAGAGGGAAGGTGTGGGATCGTCGCTCTTCCCCTGTAAACCCTCTTTCCTAAGGGAGCCCCAGTGGGAAGACTGCAGGCTGCAGGCTCCGGTCTGTGCTTCAGCTTCTGACAAAACCTAAAGTTAGGAGTTCTCAAATCTCAGCTGAAACACATCACCTGTGGTGTTTACTAAACATTGCAGAGTCTGGTCCTCCTCTCCAAGACTCGACTTCAGTTCCAAAAGGGATAGGATCCAGGAATCTGTTTTTAACAAGTGCCCAGGTAGTTCTCAAGTAGGTGATCCACAGATCTGCTTTGAAAACACCTGACTTAATTTCATCAAGTATAGACCTACAAATTCCTTTCGGACAGAATTTAAAAACTGAAGATTTTAATGAAACATTTCATAGAACAGATTCTCTGCCCATGTATCACCCATATATTCTTTTCAAAATGTGGGAATAAATGGCCAAAACCCTTAGGGAGATGAGAGTGAGCAAGGAGGAGGGAGTTAATTTAAAATATGTATGCTTGGGACCAGCCCTGATTGTCTAGTGGTTAAAGTTCCATGCTGTCCACCTCAGCGGCCTGAGTTTGTTTCTCGGTCATGGAACCACACCACCCATCTGTCAGTTTCCACAACGTGGTGGCTCACATAGAAGAACTAGAAGAGCTTATAACTAGGATATACAATCATGTACTGGGGCTTTGGGGATAAGAAAAAAAGGGAAGATTGGCAACAGATGTTAGCTCAGGGTGACTCCTTCCCTGCAAATAAAATAATAAAAAGTAAATATATATGCTTGTCAAGGTGAGGGGCTGTTCTGGACTCCTGGGCTTGGTGATGTGGACAAGGCAAATTGCAGCCTCATTTTCTCACACAGAATCCTATGAAGGTTAGAATTATTTATGAATTCAGAAATTTGTATTTGGCATTCTGGGAATTGTATCACAGCATATAATTTGGGATAGGTCAGTAGCTCTTTAATATCCATTTCCCTCAAAGCAAGTTTTTACTTGCAGAAAAGTTGAGGTATCAGCTCTCCCACTCACACAAATCTTAGTGGATTAGCCAAAGCTACAGCTATTCTCCATGGAACCAATTGGAATTTAAATTATGAGAACCTAAAATAGTGCCCAGTGTAGGCAGTCTTCTCCCACCAGCTAAAAACACTTCAGGTTCCCACTGAATCACCACTTTGAATCACATGATGATGAAAAGAAATGAACTGCAGATGGGTGGCATTTTATATTGACTGCCATCCAAAAACGGTTAAAAGGAAAGTCTCAAAGAGATGAAGAATCTCCTCCTTGCTCAAAGATCTCATTTCAAATCTGGAAAGACGGCAACAGGGCATCCTAAGTTCTACTTAACGGAGATCTGTTCAAAGCAAGCTCAGTCACTGCTGCAGAAATGTACTGACTCCCTGTTGGGTGGGTGTCTCACCACTTTGTACCTATGAAAACCAGCTGCTCTTCTAAAATGTTCAAATTTCTTATTCCCAAACCTCAATCTTAATTTCCAACAGTTTTTCTGACTCCAGTGTGCCCTCAAGAATCCCTAATTATTCTAGCCCTGGTTGTTCTCATCTTCCCTGCTAAAATTGAGGTGGGCAATGGTGAGGGGCAGGGCAGGGACGGCAGTCAGGGTTGAGGTCAGCAGATGCAGGAGAGTGAGTCCACGGGGGCAGGCGGCGGGGAGGCCAGTTAGTAATTTAAGAAGTCAATCCCAACCTTGACGCTCTTCGAGGTGGCTATATCGATGGCTGTGGCCTTGAGCTCGGTGTCCCCGAACTGCATGAGGGTCTGAATCTCCCTCCGAGGGGGCACGGCAGTGCCGCTGGTCCCCGTGAGATCCAGGCGGAGCGTTCCGCACTTCCTCACCCCGGGGTCGGTGATGAAGCTCACGTCGTCGTGCTCCGAGCTGTAGATGTTGATGACGATGACCAGCTGGGAGGGCTTGGCCGGGGTATAGCTACGCTTGACCAGCTCACCCAGGGCCACGGACTGGTCGGCAGAGATGAACTTGTCGAAAACGTCGGTGCACCAGCGAGTGCCGTCCTTCACCAGCAGCTTCTCGGGCGGGTGCTTGCCCTCCACGTAGCGGTTCAGCACGCCCACCCCGTAGGTGAGCGGAGACCGGCGCACCTTGATGACAGCAGGGTCCAGGCCGAAGAGGACGGCACCCTTGAGGATGGTGAGGCCCACGTCCTGGGGGACAATGATGCGGCACTTGTCGCCAAAGGCAGCCTGCACGGCCTGCTGCAGGAGCGGCGCCTCTGCAAAGCCGCCCACCAGGAAGAGGAACTTGACTGTGGACACCTCGGGCTTCTGAAACAGGTCCCCTGAAAGGGAAGAGGAAGGGACAACATCCTGTCACCAAAAGCCAGCAGGCAAAGGGGGACCAGATGGCCTGAGAATGTGGGGAATGGACGAAAGCACTTGGGCCAACTGGAGGACAGGCCTGGTCTGTGCTCATTGGACAGAATTGTGTAGAAAAACTAAAGCTACTGCTCAGTAGAAACCCATTTAACAGCTAGCTGGTGATCATTTTAAGTAGTGATTTATTATAGGTAAGTGAATACTCCTTACACTCTCCAAACCTGTGGTTCTATTAGGTAAGTCAAGGCAGGCTGTTATAAATATTCTTTGTTTTTCAGAGAAATCCCACCCCACTCTAGGGGTTCTGATTTGGTGGGGGAGAGGGTAGGAAGTGGATGGGGGACCTGGATACTGAAAAAGGACCCTGGTGAGTCTGCTCTGTGTCCCTGGGTGAGGGCCACGTGGTAACAGGATAATGGCGTGGCTAGATGCTGTTTGTTCTGATTCTCCTGGTGGGAGATCTTTCTTTGGTTCACACAACAGTTCCTCCTCCCCAGCAAGGGTTATGGTTCCAAATTTGTCCTGATAAAGCAAAGACCACACATTCCCTAGGGCCTAGGGCTCGAGGATAATATAGTTGTAGCGCTCCCAGCTCTCGGACTTTTGAAGCCAAATGCAAGCCCAGGTGAGAACAGGCTCGCGGCTGCTTTCAGTACCTGAGGGGAGGGATCCAGAGCCTGTGCCCAGCACCTCCCTCATATGTGCCCAGGCCCTGCCCCTCCTGCCGGGGCCTGGCCTGTGGCTCCCGGGCCCCCTGCCGACCTGGCTTCACACGCACTGGTTGGTGATGCTGGAAAAGTCAGTCCCCATTCTTGGCTCTGCCACAGTGAGTGGCCAAGCCCTGGCTGATACTTACGGAGATGCTCAATGATGCTGTCGATGGTTGGCTTAAAAAGGGCGTTCATGGCATCTGGACTCATCCTCAGCATCCCCTGCGAGGACCACTTCACAAAATCCACACTGTGGGGACGTGGCACAGAGAGAAACGGGCGGTGAGTGTATAAAGGATACCCAAACTAATCTGCCCAGACACGGGCCCTGGCAGAACAGCTGTCACATCTAAAAAGGGCAGAAAAGGGTTTGAAAGTCCTTGGAAATATGTAAACAGCCAGGACCTGGACGCTTAGAAACCCAAAAGCTAAGACATAGCCGCTTCCATTCCTCTTTGCTTTTCACTGTGGCCAACCTTCCCCTGGGACAGTGGAAGCCAAAGTCTGGTGCAAAAGACAAGGAGATAAAAGAAGGGATCTCTCTCTCTCGGATGTCCATTAAAGGATCATATGATGTCCACTGTACTGCTACATAAGGCTACAAACCCATGTGCTCAGGTACATTTCCTTCTGCCCTGCGGGCACCTGTCCCATAACGATGATAAGCCTGATCTGACCAGATGCCCCTCACTGTCTCTATCAAAGGTACAGTGTGTCCAAAGCAGTGGCATGGAACAGAAAGAGCACTGGACAGGGAGTCTGGATTGCTGGGCTCAAGTCTGGTTTCCATCACTTAGTAGCTATGGGACGTTGGGCAAGTTGACCTACATTTTCTCTGAGCCCCAGTCTTCTTGTCTAGAAATCAAGGATAATACCACTCGCCTTACCTCCCTCGCAGAGGTTGTTGTGAAGATAAAGTTAAATACCATGTCTGTGAAAACACTTTGGAAACTTCCTGGCACTAAGCAAACACCAGGGACTGTTTATTGCAGTGTGTACCCCACCCGTTCTCAAGTTCAAAGGGGCTGAGCAAAGTGTGTCCGTCCCTGAAGCCAACACACACCAGCTGCTTCCCAGCATCACATTCTAGATTCTGCCAGGTCTCCCAGACCAGGAATTCTTTCCATGGCCTGGGCCAAAGGACAGTGTGGTGCGGCATGGATGACCCCATGGCTGGCTATGGCCAGTCTCCCCAGTAGGAGAGCTGGCAGGCTCAAGAACTGTGCAGGTAGGACTTGGGATTCAACTTGGAGCATGCTGTGGGGGACCAAGGGAGCAAGTTCTCTCTGGGGGCAGAGAGAATATCAGCTTAGTAAGAGAGTCCAGCTAGGACCCTGCTCCAAGGGCAAGAAGACCCAGAATCAAATATACTTTGTTTCCCACTAAAAGGAAGCAGGGCTTCTTAGAGAAATAGTCACTTGCAGGTCTGGGGTAGAGAATATACAAGATGAGCCAGGAGCATCTTCACATACTAGAAGGGTAAAGACTGTCAAAGACCACAAATGTCATGTCAACGATCTCAGGAGCCAACCTGAAGAGGCTCGTACTGGCCAAGATAGGACAATTTGAGCATCAACAAGGATATAACTGCCATGGCTTAGAAAACATCAAATATGCTTAAACCCGTGAATTCTTAATGATATTCCCCGTTGCGCCCCCACAAAAGAAAAAATTCATTTGTCACTCTGGAGGATGCTAGGAAATCAACAATTTTTTTTAACAAAAAACTTATACATGGAAGGAAAGAACCAAAATTTGTCCTGTTTTTCCTATACGAATTGTACTTCAGGGCAACCAAACCGTGGAGGAGAAAAGTTTCTCTCTACGGAAGTCTTCTGGCGAATAAATGCAGAAGAAGTGACAGACTAAGGAGATAACCATGGGGCGACCCCTTAAATTAAGGCCTAAGTAGTGATCATCTGTGGCTGCTAACATCACAAAAGAATCGACAAGCAAACACGATGTGTCCCCTGATGTGATGCAGTCGGAAATACTACCACCCAGGAACTAGATCTGCCAAAAACTCAAACTTGAATCAAACCTCTAGCTCAATCTGTCAATTTGTAAAAACAACTACCAGGGGACAGAAGGACACATGATGGGGGCATGCAGTGAGTAAACCCAGACTGCAGGAAACTATAGGACAAACAATCAGCTTTGTCATCTAAGAAATTGCAAGAAAAAAATGGCAGGGAGAAACCTATATATTAAGTGAGCCTTAAGAAGCATATCAGATCATTGCTATGTGTAGCCATCAGTTACACGCTAATGCAAACAAAAATTATGAGACAGTTGGAAAAATTTTAATGTTAACTGGATATTTGATGATATTGAAGAATTACTAATTTTAAGTGTGATAATAGTACAGTGGCTATGATACTAAATTTATCTTCTTTAGAGATACATACTGACACGTCTGTGGATTAGATGATAATCTGAGATTTGCTTTAAAATAATTGGGGGAAGGTGGATGAGGATTTAGACTGGCCAGGAAGTGACAATTGTTGAAGTTGGATAATGAGGTTCATTGTACACAGCAAACGTTTGAAATTTTCTACTATAAAAAGATTTTTAGAAACCTATGATTTTTTTAAGTTCAGCTTTAAAACATCTTCCAAATATGTTCATTTTGCAACAAGGGGAGCTACAAACACTTGCCTGCAGCCAAGAAAGGCAGAGAAGCAGGAAACCCAGATGCCCACGGATTCATTCAACAACTATTTACTGAGCACCTGCTAGGTATGTACCAGGATCTGTTGTAGATAATGGGATACAGCAGAGGCCAAAACAGACAAAATTCCCTGCTTTCATAAAGCTTATATTTTTTAGTACGTAATAACAGCTAACACATAAATACTACTTTCCAGATCCCAGGCATTGTGCTAATGACCTAACATGTATGAATTCATTTCATCCTCACAACAACACTTTGAGGTAAGTGGAATGATCATCCCCATCTTCCAGATGAAAAAACTGAAGAACAGAGAAGTCCAGTCACTTGCCCAAGGTCACACAGCAAATGTGTAGGATTGGACACCAGAGTCCACACCCCCCTTCCTCCCTCCCATCAACACGACCCACCCCCTAGAACGTCCTGAGCCAAATGTGAACCCGACTCACTTGCTCTTCCTCAAAGCGTGCTCCACGCTGTGCCCACGGAACTTCTTGTAGTAGTCGATGAAGGAGAAGGGCAGGGTGATGTTCAGCGGGTTCGTTCGGTCCGGGGCAGCTGCCCTTTTGCGCGACTCAAACGCGATCATTAAGTCAACCCAGGCAGCAGGACGCTTGATTTTGAATTGTTCGATAAAATCCTCTCCAAATATTTTACACAGAAGTTTTTCAAATTCATAGTCTACTCCTAAGGATCCATAGGGTCCCCCTGAGTCGAGAACAAATGGGAGCCCACCCTGTTAAAAACCATCAGAAACTGCATCCAAAGTCCGAGGGACAGCCCACCCTGCGTTCTTCTCGACAACACAAAGGAGCACAACCCTGGCCTGCTCAGCAAGCAGACAGCAGCTGTGGGTTTTTACCTACATCTTAAAACCCTTAGGTGCTTCTCATTCCACGTGGAGAAACTTTTTCCTACAGAAATCACTCATCAACAATCTGCTTAAAATCAATTACATTTTAAATAAAATCAAGACATTTAACTAACTAGGACCATTGTGGTATTCCCACCCAAGAAATCCAAGGACAGGGTCTGGATAACCAGCAGGCCTCGTCTCGCCCCTGCGACCTACTAATTACTCCTCATCCCCACCCCCACCAAGGGAAGGAGCCTGCTGTCTGGTTTGGCAATCTTGATCCAAGACATGGTGTCCTGGGACCTCCCTAGAAAGCTTAACCATAGCACTAAATCATAGGTGACAATCACATCCTTCTAGAACTTTCAGAAACCAACTCCCTTGGCCAGGATCTGAAACAGGCTCACTTGACACTAAAACCCAAGGTACAGTGGTTTGTGTTTTAAGAACATTTGACTGCATTTGGCTCTCCAGTTTCACAGAAGTGTCGGTATCCCCTCCCATCTCAACCCCACACTGAGAGAATAAAATGCTGAGAGAAATCTGATACGGGTGAAATGGCTCAGGTATGAGAAAATGAGCCATGCAGGGGCTTACCTGTGGCTTTATACAGTTCTTTAAGGTGTCCCTCTGGTAACCGTATCTGATGGACTGTCAGGTCTACCGTGCCACCGCCACTGTCCACAACCACATACTTGTCACCTGGTACAAAAACAACCATCCTTTACATAGGCCACTTGTCAACCCCATCCTGAGACAAGCTGGTGGGTGATAACTTGGTATACCCAAATAAATGCCATCAACACTTCTCATTAGTACAATGGTTTTGTTAAATAGCCACACAGCAAGTTATCCATAACTAAAGAGAATGTAATAATGTCTGCCCCAAAGTGATGGTTAGAATGGATGATAAAGAACCCAAGTGAGTGAATCTTTAAAGCATTCATGTCACACGCTACCGCATACCTGGCATGTACAAGTGGACAACTTCCTGCCAAGTTAATGGCACCAGAAAATGACCTGCTGTTTAACAGAAGACTTACTCTGGAACTCGTGAGTTCCATTTCCCACCTCTCTCCTGAAGAGTCTATATCGTTTTACAACATGCAAAATTATAGCTACAAAAGAGCTCTCCTTGGGTGAGTGGTCGATAAAACTAACTGATTTTGAACATTTTCGAAAGGGCAAAAGGAACAAATAGGAATGCATTTTTTGCCAGCAGCACACACACACACACAAAAATCCAGCAAGGGCAAAAGACATCAAGGACGCTACCTTCCTCCAGCTCGGACCAGATTTCTCCTATGACATTCTCCACCAAAAAGGTCCGACTCTGCCGATTACGCCGTATGTGTTCCTTAGCTAGTGGCCGACAGAAAGAAAATGACAATGGGTGAGAAAGCATGAAAAAGCAGGCAGTCATCTGCAGTCAGTGGAGGCGACAGCAGGAGGAGGTTTAGGGATGGAACATTTAGTGATACTCGACCAAGATGATTACATAAATACAAAATCGGGAATTACAAAGCCAGCTTTTCCAAGGCAATAGCTATGTCCCCCAGCCTTCATCTCTTCATCTGCCTGGCAGCGTTGGTCTGTGCCCTGCCAAAAAGCTCTCTCTGATGAGATCTTCCTCCGTTGACATTTGTTGGGGAATGGGTTAATAACATCGGCCAATTTCCTGGCTTTGCTGCCCCAGGGGAAGCTTCTGCCAAGCAGCCTGTGGTGCACTTGATTAAACAATTTCACATCCAGGAACTTTGCCTGATACAAGGAATGTGGGGTGTTTTCCTAACTGGATCCTGGATAAACACGGGTCCCAAGTCATTTCCTGATGCTGTTGAAGCCAATATGCTCTTCAGCCACCACAAGGTGGCGCTTCAGCCACAAGGTGGTCTGTCTGAATTCAGCAAAAGGCCCACACTGCCTTTTTCCTGAACACTGGGACAACCTGGCTGTGGCTCCCGGTGCTTAGTGGCTGTGACGCCTGGCATGGGGTATTTCATCTCCTGCAGGCCTGTCTGACAACCCCGTGAGACGGGTGGGGCACAAATCATCATCCTATGTCCAGATGAGAAAACCAGGTCAGCGAGCTTAAGGGACTTGCAGTTCCCATGACTCTGTCTTGCAGCCCAAAATTAACCCTCGGACCACAGACCCTCATGCATGCCTTGAGATTTAACAATTTACAGTGAGGTCTGGAAAAGGAGAATACATATGATGAGATGGGAAAGGTGTGTGAGAGGTACCTGGGAAGCAGCAGGGCACAGGTAGGGGGGGAATTTGGACAAATCACCTATCCTTCTGGGCCTCCGTTTCCCCACCCATAACACGGGGATGATGATACTTGGCCTAAGCGCCACACAGGCAGAGCAGGGAGCGGTTCTCTGATTTCTCCTCAGCACGCAGTGTGACACTGGCACACAGTAGGTGATAATGACGGGAGAGCACTGAGGATGAACCCAGTACCTGACAAATGGTCATGGCCAGGAACGATTTAGAGCAACCTCCCGTTTTACAGGTGCAGGCTCTGTCCACTGCTCTGCAGCCCATCCCACAACCTTGCCCCCACCAAATTTTTTAATCACTAAGCGGGTGCTGCTGACTTTGAGTTGCCCTACAAATCCATCTGTTGCTGATTATCCAGTGAAGGACCCTTGACCCTCTAGCCTCTTTGAGCAAGAAGCACAGTGTTTGCAAAATAGCATCTTCTCTGGGGATTAGCGTGGCGAATCCCCGCCAGCTCTAAGTTCCCCAGGCCCTGGTCTGCAGTGGAGAGGCTGTCTCCTGAGTAGAGTTCCTGCAGGCCTGGGAGGCATCCCGAAACTCGGGGCCTCCCTCCTGTGCCAGCACCGGCTCCAGTGAATTTATACTGCAGACCCTGTGGTGGACATTTAGTTTTCTAAAACAATCTAGATGGCTAACAAAATGGCATTCATAAAGAACGGCCAAGTGGGGCTAACAAAACATTTTCTGAGCTCTCAAAAAATTATCGCACTTTTCAGGCAAATCAAGCCTAAGACTGTGAAAAATGGATCCTTTACTAATCTCATTAAATCCTCTTGGAGTAAAATAATACCGACAGCAAACCCTGCAGTGCTGGGGGCAGAGTGCCGGCTCCATTCTCCTCAGAGATTTCCACTGGGCGTCCATCATGAAGGAACATCACAGGGCAGAGAATGCCCGGGGGTCTTGGGGCGCTAATGCCATCCTGGGTGTTCTTGATGAAGTGCTCTGCCAGGCCTCCCCGACAGCACCCCCTCCTCCTGGGAGAGAGGTTCTAACTGCACAGCAAGGCCAAGACAGAACCGCTGCCTCACAGCCCCTCTGAGGTATGGTGGCCAACAATTTGAGGATTTCAAAAACCAAAAAGACCCTCTGAGCATATGAGACAACAGCAAATTCCACAAGACACAGGACACAGACACGGAGCGGTGTGGGGCAGACAGGATATGTTAAAGGAAAGGAACCCCAAAACTGAGCAAGCATTCAAAACCAGACGTGCCCCTCAAATGTGAGTTATCCTGAAGGAGTATTAAGAAGAGCTACCTAGAATAGCCAATTCTGACGTGAATTTCTGTTTATGAACAGCTGAGTGAGAATCAGCATGTAAGTATAAAGCCAAGTCAGTCCTCTTCTTTCCAATTAAAACAATGGGGAAGGGAATTTAAATAAATATACTGTCCTGAGTATTTAAGACGTTAAGGCACTTGATTTAGTTAGCAGTAAGCCTAGCCTCGGCATGCTTGGGAGAGGACAAGCATTGTTAGAAAAAAGCCCTCCGATTTAAAGGGAAGCCTGTTTCCGTTCATTCTGGATGAATCAGATCTGGGGTGCTAACACAGCCACGGGCAGGCTGGCGACAAGCGAATGTTTTGCCACTGTCCTGTGGCTGAGGTTCACAGACTCCTCCATCTCGGGTTGAAAATGCAGAGTGGCCTCTGGGGCAGTCATCCTGTGAAGAGGAACAGGAGAGGCCTGGAGGAGATGGCTCAGAGCCGTCTAGGCAGGAACGTGCACCTGCTAAGGGTGAGCCGGGGCCTCGGGGAGTGCAGATGCAGCCTCGGGTGTGGGGGCCAAGGACCATGGAAACAAGGCTGTGGGGGAAGGGGAGACAGTCCTCACTACCATCACCCTCTCCTCCTCCCGGGCCTTCCAAGGCAGGATGGGGTGGGCATGGGTGATGGGTGGGTGTCTGCCCTCGAGGCCCTCGTCTGAGAATGGGGCTCAGGGCTGTGTGCACAACGCCACCCGCACCGTGCTCCCGATTAGTACTCACACCCACTCACGTGGGTGGCTCTGACCCTGACCCAGGGTGTCTGCAGACTCCGTGACCCTGGACAGACCAACAGAGCCCTGGATACCAGGGAAAGCAGTTCTGGGGACCAAGATTGTGACCAACTTGCATACTGGTAAATATTAAGGGAAAAAAAGCTCCTAAAATATCCATCCTGGGTCTTCCTAGGTGATGCTCCTTCCCACAGCTAAATGAGCATCGACAGGTCAGGGAAAAGTCAGCCTTTTTCATCTGTAGTTTAAACTCTCCCCAGGTTTATGGCTAAGACACATAATGAGCTCATCACACAGAAGCAGCCCAATGAGTGAGTCAGCAATAAGTCAACAGTCTTAATGGAGGAATTAATAACAAGCAAGTGGATTAGATCAAGAATCAGTTAATAGACAGGAAAGATTAAGAGCCTAGTAAAATGCAAGGCCAAGAATTGCTCTCTGGCCACCTTCAGGTTCTTGTAGAAAAGCACTCTGACCCCTCCCAAGGCACATGGGTGGGTGATGAAACAGGGCAACGACGGCCAAATTTATGGAGGTCCTTGGAAGGGCCAGGGAGGGGGGCCGAGCACAGAGGTGCTTAAAGCCAACATCCTCTGGGAGCATCTTGATTCTTCATTACAGCACTAAGTGCTTTAAATAATCAGAGGCGGAGAAACATGCAGGGGGGCGGGAGGGGAGAGAGCAGGGAGGGGGAGAGAGAGAGCAGGAGGTACCCTGTGCAAACCCAGCTCCTACTGTGTCACTGGAGCTGTACCCATTGACCGCCGCCTTGCTGCTCAGCTCGATCATCTGGTGCAGCCGCAACTTCCGGCAGTAGATGGAGGCTGCCTCGGGCTCCAAGGCTATGATGAGCTGCTCTGAGTTCTCGGCGGAGGCCAGGCCTGCCTGGAAGACAGAAGCAGAGGCTGGGACTTGGGATCCCTGGGAGGACCGCTCAGAGGACACCCCCAAGGAAGGGATACACGCTCCGCTTGTTTGGGAAATTCCCTCCGAATTCACAGGCCTCTGCAGAGCTTAAAATCAGGGGTGATCGGGTGCTGGGCCCCAAGCCAGGTACCCAGAGTGGCCAAAGGAAACATAAGCACCCCTAGGAAATGCAAGGCTCTCTGGGCCACAGGGCCTCATGCATTTGGGGCTTGCTTGGCCCAGAATTGAGAAGCATGAACGGGGAAAGGCCCCAGAACTTTGAAAACCATTATAGGAGGGAAGGCAGATGGTCTGTTTCCAGTTACAATGGGCCACAAGGTCTGAACGAGTAGGAACAAACCCCAGTGTTTGGTGGCCTAGGAAACAAATGGGCCATCACTGGACCTCAGCTATGCAAGCATCTGATTTTGCTGTATGGGAACCTGACCTGTTATCTCCAGAACACCGGGAGGGCTCCATGAGAAAGCCCCTCCTGGAATCCCAGAGTCCCTCATTTTCTAGTGTGTGGGTCAAGAGGCAGCTGGCAGTATCTTATTTAAAGCCTTTATCCCTTTAATAGCAGAAATGCTTCTGCTCTGCGACATCTGGCTTGTTCCAGTCACAGTCCCTCCAGACCTTAGGAAGGGGCCAGCCCAGGAGGCTCCGGGACCACCCTCCTGAGGGTGCTCAGAGAGACAAGCCTGGCTTGGCCTCTAGCAGATCCCTGCCACCGCTCACAGGCTTGAACTGGAGCATGGGGTCTCACTTGCTCATTGAAGCTATTCAAGCCCACGGGGTTTCCTTGGTTGCCAGCACAATGGAAAACAAGCACGTTTCATTTCGGTCACTGCTGTGTTGCTGTCTTTGTTGCTGTTTCCTAGGGAACCCCGGATGCCGCCCTTGTGCCACACCCACTTTGGAGAAGGCTCCCAGTTCTACACCAGGCCCATGAGGTTAAAGGACTCATCCTGTATACCAGGGACACAAGGTTGCTTAATGTCACACATGCACAATGACCTCTCACCAGGAGGAGCCACCTAGAGTCACGGGTGGAAGGGGCTTAGGAGGCTCAATTATTGGACAAGGAGGGGAGGGAGTGCAGGTTAGAATATTAGAAATGCCTTTTGTCCAACTCCTTCCCTTGATGCAGAGGAAGCCAAGGCCTGGAGAGGTAGGGTGACCAACTGTCCCGGGTTTCCTGGGACAGGGGAATTTCAGTGCTAAAACTGAGACAGTCTTAGGCTCAAAGGTATCCCACCATAGGTGGCCGAGCCAGCCAGGTCTTGAGCCGTGCAGACCAGCTCTTTAATGGGCTCTCGGCTCTCCTGCTCTTAGGAACTCCAGTTACTGGGGTGGGGCCCAGGCCTCCGTACTTTGACAGAACTCCTTGGGGGCCTCTAATACTCCCTCCCCAACTGGTTTAAAGGTGCGATCTCTTAACTCATTTACTCCGGGACAGCCCTGCCTATACTTGCAGTCATGAATTCTCCACATTTACTGTACCCCAAAGAAACCAATTAATATGTCTTAACGAGATACATCAGCAGGCGGGTGACTGAAAGTCGCCACTTTGCCAATACCGAACTCCTCACAACAAATGGTAGAACTCCTTCTGGAAGACTGACCTCAAAACCGGCCTGTAACTGTGCACACGTCCTGCACCATCCACAGGGAACCCGTGTCCCCACTGGCTGGTACCCTCGGCTGTCGTCAACCACAGGGGCCACATCTATGCCCATCAGTTTGGTCCCCGGGTCAAAGAGGCCAGGTCTGCCCTTAGCTGACGGGTCAACAGGCCACCGACACAGATGTGTGACAAGATGTCCCCCTACTCCCTATTCAAGGGATTCAAAGTCCCCCTCCCCCAGCCTCATGTTCTCACAGGGTCGCGATCGTCATCCTTAGCACGAAGACAGCTGAAGGTTACAGTGCCCAATGAAGGAGGACACATGAGAAGGGCCACCAGGAATGGTGAAACCTCTGACCCTTAATCCCCAGGATCCCAGAAGAAGACATGCAAAATAAAAACCAAGAGGAGCCCCCTTCTACAGAACAGCTCTCGCAGACTGACCTTTCCATCTTCGTGGGTTTGTAAAGTCAAGGACCTCCTAGAATAGAAGCTAACAGGCCCAGCTTCCACAACATGGGGTGAGGACGAAGGAAAGACGAGCCACAAAGAAAGCGCCAGCCCTAGATGTATAAGACTCTTCCAAAGTTCAGAATGGAAAATACTGGGGGAGAGGTGGGGCGAGCAGAGTGCCACCGTGGTGCCCAGGGACTCAATGTGAAGGAGGAGAGGCCAAGGCTCTGCCCACTCGAAAGGCACATTACTGTCATCACGTGCCCCTGGGAGGTCAACCTGCCAGGCAGCTCCCACCTGGCAGTCCCAGAGCAATAGGGCCTGAGCTGGGTGGTGGGGGACGGGAGGGGAGACAGAGGAGCAGGAACCTCTTTCCTTGCCACACCTTGCCTGAAGTTCTGAGCAGGAAGTCTGATTTATGTGAAATATCTACACGGAAAATCAGATCAAGACGTCCACAGGAGTGAAGACCCTGGAGTAAAATTATACAACTCGAGGGCATCCAAATGCGCCTGGTGTGTGACTGACACAATCCAGCAAGATGATCCCCCCGCCGCTGGATCCTCCACATCCTGAAGACGTAAAAGACACACAGGCTGACTTGAGTGCCCGGAACAATATGGCTGCACCCCTCAGGGGAAGTCCCTCGTCGATCCCTCCCCAGTTGGGCTGGCCTCAGCTCCACAGCAAAAGCTTTGAGCCATTTCCATAGGGGTTCCCCAAGGTACTCAGGAGAAGATGCAGACAGGAGTGGAGGTGAAGTGGACCCCAAACCAGAGGGGAGGGGCCCGGCAGTGTCTGGAAGGCCCAGGACAAAGCACCCACACTCCTTTGCTTGAACTAGCCCCTGTCATGCTCCCCAGTGAGAGCAAGGGGCTGTGTCCCCACCAGTAAACTCCCACAGAGGCCACACTGGAGAGCAGAGGGGGAGAGGCAGGAGGAGGCAGCTGGCTCTCTGTAGATTCCATCTCCCCAGAAGGAGTCCGAGAGCTGCTTGTGGACTCCAAGAAAAGGAGGAAATGTGAAAGAAACTTTCAAAAACCCAGATGTCTTTATCTCTGGGCAGAAGGATCCAGGGCCTGGAAGGGTAGACTTTGTTTCTGCATAAACACAGTCTTCTCAGCAGAAGCCCTCTGGCCTGGTAGGTGTCAGGAGACCTGGGAGTCTATAGGCCTGGGATCAGGCCAAGGTCAACCGAAGCAGGAGAGCACTCTCTCCATGTTTGCTAATTCGGCCTCTGGAGCTGGTATCTCATGGCTACTGTTCCGATGGATGTGAGCTCTCCCTCCGCCGGCCCCAGCAGAGCACTCAGTATATTGTCTCCAACTATAGATCGGTGCGGACATGTCTAGCCTATCCTGCAAGATGGTACATCTCCTAAGGGCAGCAGTCAGGTCTTCTCGCCCGTAGCACACAGTAGGTGCTCACAGGGCAACTGCTGAATGAATGAATCGACCATCCCTCCAGCCAGCCTCTATTCTGCAATCTCCTGGCCCTTGTCTCTGGGACACTGAATGAGAGCATTCAGCAGATGTGACCTGGGGATTCCACAAACAGAAAGCATCTGAACCAAGAGGACGCTAACCCATTTGACTCCTCCATGAATCTGGGGCTGCAGGAGCACCATCGCAGTAGTTTTGTTAGAGGGCTGCCTCGTGGTCACAAGCTCAGGAGGAGCAGGTGGGTGAGAAAACCACACTCCAGGGAGCCCAGGGACAGACAGGGGTGTTTACACCAACCTCTGCTTCTTGGCCCTGCAGCCAGCTAGGGAGACCCACCAGGGACTGTGTCCACAGCTGAGAAAAATGGCCAGAGGGGCGGAGTGCTCTGCCGGCCCGGAGTCAAGCTGCAAAGGCTGCAGCTGCACCACTTCTGGGTGTCATAAGGTTGCTGCTGGGTTTTTTCCTGATATGATTATTGTTCACTGCAGTTTGTTCCGAAAAAGGCAAACTGCAACTCCGTGTCAGATGAGATCATCGTACGTAGGGGAACATCATTATGTAACAGGTTTCTGAAACCTACCAAAGCTACACATTTTAGGCAAAATGCCTCCAGAAATAAACTGGACTGCTTCCTATCCGTGATGCTCTCAAGACTGGGAGGACTACCTCCCGTTCTAGGCCTTTTCTGAAGGTGTCAGAAGGGGGCTCATCTTTTCACTGAAGGCTCATAAAGGGTCTAAAGGTGTCCCGAGGCTGTGAATTATAAAACATCGAAATTTAACCCATTTTTTCAACAAGCACTTGACACAAGAGGAGCTTTTGGAGTTTCACAGATAAAACTGTATGCTCGCAAAGTGCTCTGCAGCCCTCACAGTCAATCACAGACCTCTGAGCAGAGGCCCCAGAACCATCTACTCCATCCACATCCTGCTGCTCCCAGGGGAGATGCTGCCCCGAGCCCCAGCTTCCGCTCTGCATCCAGGCCCTTCCTCCTCCACCAGGCCCCACATGACTGTGCCATGAACTTGGGCTCAGGGGGCCTCCGAGAGGCCTGGAAGGAGGGGCTCCATTTCCCACATGCAAGCAGGGTGGACAGGACTGGTTTCCCAGCTGCCCTGACAAAGCACCCTCTACCTCATCCTTCCAGCTCTTCCACCTGAAGCTAGGCTGATGCGGCACATGGGAGGAAGGGTTGGTGGCACTGTCAGATCTCAGAAGCTGGCTGGGCCAAGAACTGTGTTTTTTGTTCAGGTTCTGTATTAGTCAGAAACAGAACCAGTAAGATGTACAGCCATGAGTCACTAAACAATGGGGATACGCTCTGAGAAATGCATTGTTGGGTGATTTCATCATTGTGTGAACATCATAGAGTGCACTTACACAAACCTAGATGGTATAGCCTACTGCACACCTGGGCCATATAGTACCAATCTCATGGAACCACCATCATATAGTGGTCCATCGTTGACTGAAATGTCATTGTGTGGTACATGACTATATGTATAAATAGAAAGAGATGTATTGTTAGGAACTGGCTCACACGATTATGTAGACTGACAAGTCCCAAGACCTGCAGTCGGCAAGCTGGAGACCCAGGAAGAGCCGATGTTTCAGTTCAAGACCAAAGGCAGGAAAAAATCAATGTCCCAGTTTGAAGGCAGGCAGGGAGGAGGAATTCCTTCTTATTGTAGGGGGGTTCAGCCTTTTGTTTTATACAGGCCTTCAACTGATTGAAGATTGCTTCAGTCTTAGGGAGAGCAATCTGCTTTATTCAGTCAATCAATTTAAATGTTAATCTCATCTGAAAACACCCTCACAGCAATGCTAAGAATGATGTTGGACCAAATAGCTGGGTATTCCTTGGACCAGTCAAGTTTACAAATAAAATTAACCATCACAGGTATGCATCTTGCTTATTTTGTACAATAAATGGAGATAAGGAAAGAGAGTTAGAGAGATGCTAAGTTTGGCCACAGAAATAACAAGCTTCATTTCCATTTTGTCCTGGGGACTCTTCCAGAAGACAGGCTGAAGAGACCGCAAAGAAGTTGGCAAAGCAACTGTGCCCCTAACACGCCCTCTGCCCCTCTCCCAGAAGTATGAAAGCCTTCAGTGAACCACTCAGCTGTGAGAAACTTGAGAGCAGGGCCTGTCTTGGTTGCATGGGATATGAATCCAGCACCTACCCCAGTCCTGGCACACAGAGGACCCCAGCAGAGGTCTGTTCAATGAATAAATGAATGAGTGAATAAAGAATGACTGAACAGTCTCTGCCATCTTGAAATCTATTCAGTGCCTATACACTGAACACAAGTATGAAACCAGAATTACAAAGGGCCCCAAATTAAGCTGCACCAGACAAAAGTTACGGGGCATCGAGAGGCCAGGCCAGCCTGCAGCGTGTCTCAGGGCTTCAGAAAGCAAGTTCCCCACGTCCACAAACGCTGGTCACATCCGCCCTGCTGAGGAACTGCCGACCCTTCTCCTCTCTGAGGTGCCATTTTGATTTGGCCAAACCCTGGAGGACGCCACGCCCCCTTCTGCCTGGTTTCCTTCTGGGGGGAGGGGGGGGCCAGTGTAAGATGCCTCTCCCCCACCCACTCAGAGAGGCAGTCCTTGGAGAAGCCGGCCCAAGGCTGCAACAGCCCTAACAAATCTACCAGTCACTGCTCCTCTTTCTTTTTCAGGCTAAAAATAAGAACTGACCCTTTTCCGGGTCACACATTTGTTTCTGAAGTCTTCCTGTGGGCTGGGAAAGGAGAGTCAAAACCATGACTCTTGAGTATCCTTCCTGGGAAAACCTCCGAATGCTGGGCTGTGTCTTTGTGGACAGCCGTGTCCGGGTCCCATCCTTAGATACCGCCTGAGGCTGACACTACAGCAAAGCTCCTGACGCCCAGGGCCTCTGTGGACAGCTAAACTGCACTTGCGTTTCTTCCTTTTTAAAGAAGTTGCCTCTTTCTGGAACTTCCACCCTCTTCCTTCATCCCTACAAAAACAGATCTATTTTTGGCAGGTACATAGACTGAGCCAGATTCTCATGCTGAACAGAGGAAGGGGAGAGCAGAGGAGACAGTCGTCTGGGGCAGGGGAGGGAAGAAAGGGGGGGAGGGAAGAAAGGGAGCGAGGGAGAGTGAGTGGAGGGGACACTGCCCTTCCTTGAGCTCCACCTGCCTCCTGGAGTGAAGCCCCAGGCGTCGAGTTCAATTCACAACGTCAAGGTACCACGGCCATTTCACTGAACCCAGTGCTCAGGGTTGATTAGGTGGGTGTTTTGAAAGGAAAGGTTTATACATGAGGCCACAAACTCTACATCAGAGTTACGTCTCCTGGAAAAGGTGGCTGTCTCCTGAGAGGTGTGGCAGTGGTAAGGGGACATCTATTACCCTGGTGACTTTCCCCAGCCCAGCTCAGGTTGAAGGCTCTGAAAACTGACTCTCGGCGCACAGAGTTGACCCAGGCCCCGGGGTGGGCTTTCATTAACCAAGGGGATTAAGTACAACAGGAGCCAGCTCTGTCCTGCGGATCAGAACAGCAGGTCAGGATGGCCGGCCGTGCTTGCCATGAAGTAGACTCTCACGGGAGCCCTGCTGTGGCACAAGCTGTCTGCAAACAGTGTGAAGGCTGAAGGCCATGAGGGTTTGTGGCACCAGTGGTACCCCCAGTCCCCACAAGGTACGGGCTGGCCATCGGCACTGGAATGCTCTGTCTCCATGGCGCCATGGTGACTTGCACACTCCTTAGCCATGCCACTGCCCTCATCCAGGCGTCTGCCACCACACAGGTCTGGCAGCCCTCACCCCTCTCTGGGGCAACCATACCTGCTCCTGTGTTGCTCATAAGGGGCACTGTGCAGAGCACAATCGTCTTTCCTTTATTTCCCAGCTGCACATGTGCAGCTCTCAGCCTCCACACCAAGCTGATCTGCCTGGTTCGTGGCCACTGGCCCTGTCTTTATTCCTTTCATATTCAAATGTTCTTGTTTCCCAAGCTTTCCCCTGAGGTTCTCACTTCCATTCACCCACGGAGAAATGTCTCTGAGCCCCAGTTTGAAATCCTAGTCCCAGTGAAAACACGACCTGGAAATGCATAAAGCCAGAAAGAAGACCAAGCCCAGCTCCTCCCCTTGTCTGACCCCAGTTCCTCCCGCAGAAGGAAGCTGAGGACTGGGAAGGCTCCTTGTTCCCTTGCCTGTAGGAGACCCCTCGCTGCTTCTCAAGGAGGCCTGTGAATGCTGGGGGACAACTGAGAGGGGTGACAGTCACCACAGTGGACATCTTGGACCCCCCCATGCCTGCACTCACCTGGTAGGCAGCTTGTCTCATGAACTGCTTGGCAGGCTGTTTCCAGATGGCAGGCACTGTGATGACCCATCTGACATCAGAGTTCTCGAAGTCTGAACCCGCCTGGTCACTCAGCTCCTAAAGCCAAGGAAAATGTAGCAGGTCAAGTGGACATAGCTGGTCCCTGAGGACATGGCCTCCTGCAGCATTGCTGAGAATCCAGGCTTCCTGGCCATGAACTCCTGGCGCATCTATTCCGCAGCCTCCTGAACTTACCCGTGTCGGGGAGCAAGGGTCTGTTTTCGGAATATTCAGCAAGCAGGGAGCTCCCAGCCCTTTCACTCACTGCACATGACTGCAGGCGGGAGGCAGGCAGATCAGAGGCCTTTGCCACTTCCTAGTCATGTGACTTTGGGCATGTGACAAGCTCTCAGGGCCTTGGTTTCCTTATCTGTACAATGGGGATAATAATACCTAGCTCATAAGCTTGTTGGGAGGATTGATCATTTTCTGAGAGCTACATTTACTGAGAGCTTACGGGGTGTAACCTTGTTAAGCACTTTGCATACCTCACCTCCATTAACCCAGTCAACAATCCTGTTAGGAAGGGATTATAACTGTGCCCCTTTTGGTGAAAGACCCATGCACTGAAAACCATAAGACATTATTGAAAGAAACTGAAAAAGATATAAAGAAATGGAAAGATATTCCATGCTCATGGATGGGAAGAATAAATATAGTTAAAATGTCCATGTTACCTAAAGCAATCTACAGATTCAGTGCAGTCCCAATGAGAATCCCAATGACATTCTTCATGGAAATAGAACAAAGAATTCTAAAGTTTATATGGAACAACAAAAGACCCCAAATAGCCAAAGCAATCCTGAGAAAAAAGAACAAAGCTGGAGGCATCATAATCCTTGACTTCAAAATATACTACAAAGCTATAGTAATCAAAACAGCATGGTACTGGTACAAAAAAAGACACATAGATCAATGGAACAGAATTGAAAGCCCAGAAATAAACCCACAAATCCATAGACAGCTAATCTTCAACAAAGGAGCCAAGAACACACAATGGAGAAAGGAAGGTCTCTTCAATAAATGGTTCTGGGAAAACTGGACAGCCACATGCAAAAGAATGAAATGCATCTTACACCATACACAAAAATTAACTCAAAATGAATTAAAGACTTGAAGGTAAGACCTAAAACCATAAAAATCCTAGAAGAAAATATAGGCAGTACACTCTTTGACATCAGTCTTAGCAGCATCTTTTCGAATAGTGTGTCTATTCAGGCAAGGGAAACAAAAGAAAGAATAAACAAATGGGACTACATCAGACTAAAAAGCTTCTGCAAGGCAAAGGAAACCATCATGAAAATGAAAAGACAACCCACTATCAGAAACCCTCATGAAAATGAAAAGACAACCCACTATCTGGGAGAAAATATTTGCAAATCATATATCCGACAAGGAATTAATTTCCAAAATATATAAAGAACTCATACAACTCAACAACAAAAAAACAAACAACCCGATCAAAAAATGGGCAGAGGATATGAACAGACATTTTTCCAAAGAAGATACACAGATGGCCAACAGGCACATGAAAAGACGTTCAACATCACTAATTATTAGGGAAATGCAACTCAAACAACTCAAAACTACAATGAGATATCACTTTATGCCTGTCAGAATGGCTGTAATTTCCAAGACAAAAAATAACAAATGTTGGAGAGGATGTGGAGAAAAAGAAACCCTCATACACTGCTGGTGGGAATGCAAACTGGTGCAGCTGCTGTGTAAAACAGTATGGAGATTTCTCAAAAAATTAAAAATATAAATACCATGTGATCCAGCTATCCCAGTACTGGGTATTTGTCTAAAGAACATGAAATCAACAATTCAAAGAGATTTATGCACCCCTATGTTCACTGCAGCATTATTCACAGTAGCCAAGATGTGGAGGCAACCCATGTGCCAATCAAGTGATGACTGGATAAAGAAGATGTGGTATATATATATATATATATATATATATATATATATATATATATATATATATATATGGAATACTACTCAGCCATAAAAAAGACTAAATAGTCCTATTTGCAAAAACATGGATGGACCATGAGGGTATTATGTTAAGCGAAATAAGCCAGACAGAGAAAGACAAATGCTGTATGATTTCACCCATATGTGGAAAATAAACAAACTCATGGATAAAGAGAACAGATTAGTGGTCACCAGAGGGGAAGAGACTATGGGGGTAGACGAAAAGGGTAAAGGAGCACATATATATGGTGACAGATAAAAATTAGGCTGTTGTTGGTGAGTACGATGCAGTCTATACAGAAACTGATATACAATAATGTACACCTGAAATTTCACAATGTTATAAACCAATATGACCTCAGTAAAATAACTGAAGAAAATAAATAAATAACTGTGCCCCTTTTGTACAGGTGGGAAACTAAGGCCCAGATGTGTTCAGCATCTTTTTGATGATCACACAGCTAAAAAGTGGTAGAGTCAAAATCTGGACCCAGACCCAGGTCCATCCTGACTCTGAAGGCCATGGTCTTAACTAAATTGTTAGAAGTGGTCTTGTATCTAGAACAGTGCCTGGCCCACAGTAATGCTTAACCACTGGTGGCACTTGCTGTCAGAGCTGTCACTGTCATCTTCCTTACGTCAAGCCCAGCACATCAGGGGAGATTTCTTGGCAGGACGGGAAGGATGTGAGCAACATGACCTAGGCAAGAACCATGCTGCCCTGAACCTTGGGTGAAGGTTAAACCACATGAGTGGGGCCCATGTGGGTAAGTGGGATGGGCTGAAGCATCAGAGGTTTCCACCAGGTCCATGAAGACGAAACATGTCTCTAGAATAGTTCTCAGACTCAATATTCCCAGCTGTAAAATGGGGAGAATAAAACCAACCCACGGCGTTACCCGCAAGATTAAATGAGAACACACAGGGGAATGTCCAGCCCAGAGAAGACCTTGGATAAATGCTAGTTCCTTCCTTCCCCTCCCTCCATTGCCACAGGCACCAGACAAATCTGAAATCAAACCTAAACTCATATTAACGCATTTCTGCATCAGAGTCGGCTCTGGGGACACATTTTAGGAGATAAATAGGCTTGGCGATTTTTTTTTTTTCTGACAGGTGTCTTATTTTCCCTATTGTTTCAAATAGTTTTCTTGGGATTCACTCAGCCTCTCACTGAAATAACTTTCTTTTGATCAGTAAACATTTTTTTCCTTTCAAAAAAAATTTTTTTAAAGATTCACCTTGAGCTAACAACTCTTGCCAATCTTCCTCTTTTTTTTTCCTCCCCAAAGCCCCAGTGCATGGTTGTACATCCTAGTTGTAAGTCCTTCTAGTCCTTCTATGTGAGCCGCCACCACAGCATGGCAACTGACAGACGGGCGGTGTGGTTCCGTGACCAGGAAACGAACCCGGGCCGCTGAAGCACTGAGAACGCCAAACTTTAACCCCTAGGCCATACGGTCTGGCCCAAAACTTTTTCATTTTTAATTGTGATAAAACATATGTAACATAAAATTTATCATCCTAACCATTTTTAAGTGTACAGTTCAGGAGTTGAAGTACATTCAGTAAACTTTTTTTAAACACGTTTTAAAAAACATGTCTGCTTTAGGCCAACGTGCAACAGCTGTTTTTCTGTTGTTGTTTTTTATCCTGTTTTATTTCCCTGCAGGTCTGCACTGGGCTTTAAAAGCAGGCGAGCGCATGCTGTGAGCTGGGAAGGACTCTAGGCGAGACGCCTCTGACCCGCCAGGCTATTTTAAACTCTCTGAACGGAAAAGGCTCCAACATGACTGACGGGCTTCCTTGGCCGTACAGAAAGTTGTTTAGATGAGCCATCTGCTCGCCAGTGGATGGAGAACAGCGTGGAAGGGAGAGGAGCCTGGCACTGAAGGGGCCCCTCGTCACGTCAGGCGCGCTCACCTCTCCCCTCATGAAGGACGAGACTGCGTCATGTCTGTGACTTCTGAGATAGTCTGCTGTAGCTGTTCCCGGTCCAACATGCAATGATCCCCTCCTCTGCATCCGTTTGTCCCTCAAATACCAGCCAGCCCTCTTGACAAGAGCCTCGTTCCTATAAATCTCCTCAAACAGCTTTTCCTCCCAGAATTTCTTCACAACATGTTCCCTGCTGGGAGAAGGTGCTAGCACTTTCCTGGAGCCTCTGGCTGAGCTGACAGCTTCACAACCACCCACCCACCCACGCCCCTGCTTGACCTTCGGCCCCTCCACCTCCCCCCTCCCCTTCTGAGATGGGCTGTTCACTTCTTTCCTCCCAGTCAACTTGAAACACGCTCCAAGGTCATGGACTTTCTCAAGTCCTAAATTTTCCCCGAGGCCCCATGGCTCCTCCTAATCCGGAGGCCCCCCGAGTACTCTGCCTCTCCCTGCTCCTTTGTCTTTCTCAGACTTGCCCCAGGTGGTACAGGCACACAGGCCTCCACGTGGCCGCCTGGACCACCAGGTGCTGAGCCCATCCCTGTGGGACCCTCGCTCTTCAGGCTGGCAGAGGTCCCTCTCTGTGCGCCTCCTCTTCTGCTTTGCTGCCGCCTGGAACAATGGCACTCTCCCCTTCTCCAGGTCCCAGGGCCTTACCACACTCCTGCCTTCGGCGGGTCACCGTCTTCCTGAAGGCAGACCAGCCCCTTCTCCTTCCACTTCCTTCCTTTCAGCCCTCTCCCCTCTCCCTACTGGTGGAAGAATTTTTTCCCAGGACCCACTTCTTCCCTTCCCCCTACCCTCTCTCTCTTCTTGGTTTCCACGTTCCCCAAATGACCCCACTGTGCTCTGCGTCTCACCCTCAGCCTCAGACAAACCTGGTTCAGGATCTGAGTCAGCCGCTTCCACATGGCTTCCCCCACCCTATAGGTCCTGGCGACACTGGTCCCCCCCTCCCTCCCTCTAACACCATCCCTGTGGCCACGGCATTCCCTACTAGAAATCCTTCGATGGCTCCCCATCACCTAGGAAGTGCCTCAGCCTGGCATTTGAGGCTCTGCACAATCTCGTCCCGAGCACGCTGTTCCCACTCTATCCCCCGCCTTGCCCTTCGCCCACGCCAAACACGCCAAACAGCCAAATGCTGGCTATGTTTTCTCTCCCCTGAGCTATTGTGCCATTCCACCAGCTTGAAACACCCACCCTTCCAGTTGTTGCCTGTGAGAGGCCCCCAATCCACCTCCTCCAGGGAGCATTCCCTGCTGCTGCCCATTGGGGAGAATCTCAGCCTTCCCCAAACACAGAACACCCACAGCTACCCTCTCACAACGCCGACCCGCTGCCTGTGTACTCCTCTGCAGTGTTCATTTCTACACTGTCAGAACTTGTATAGCATCTGGTACATAGAAAGTACTCCAAAAAAAAGAAGGTACTTAAATGGATGAAGGCAGGCTTATGTTCTCCTTCTTTGTCTCCCTCTAGCCCTATGTCTAGAATTCTATTCTATTCTATTTCCGGAATTCACTAAATTTCTTCTAGTGATCACATAATACAGAATGCTTCCGAAGTTCCCAATTCTTTTTGGATAGAGCTCAATACACGAGGTTCTTTAATCGTCTGATTTACACCCACTCATCTCCATGCCCATGGGAGGAGACACTGACTGGACAGCTACCTTCCACTTAGAAATTGGCTGTTTTCCGCAGTCTGGGCCATCATTGCTCAAACCTTTGCAAGGGTGATCCAAGGGGGTCACACACCAGCTTCTTCCATGGGGTTTGGCAGGGGCACAGAGGAGGAGGAGGAGGGAGAGCAGCAACCATTTACTAAGTGTTTACTCTGTGCCAGGACTCAAGGGAGGCTCCTCATGTGTAATATTTCATTTACTATCAAACAACCCACGAGGTACAGTACCTGCCCCCCTCTTCAGGTCAGGAGCGTGGGTATGGGAGAGATTAAGCACCTCGCCCAAGATCTCAGAGCTGCCATATGTGTCTCCTGCCTTTCTTTCTTACCGTTTTTTTACTGAGATATAATTTCCATAAAATTCACCCTTCTAAAGTGTACAATTCAGTGGGTTTTAGTATATTCACAAGGTTGTGCCACCATCACCGCTATCTAATTTCATCACCCCAGAAAGAAACATATACCCTAGAGCAGTCACACCTCATTCCCACTCCGCCCCGCCCCTGGCAACCACTAGTCTACTTTCTGTCTCTATGGATCTGCCTCCTCTGGACATTTCACACAAATGGAATCATACAGTATGTGGCCTTTTGTATCTCAGTTCTTTTACTGAGCATAATCTTTTCAAGGTTCATCCATGCTGGAGCATGTGTCAGTACTTCATTCCTTTTTATGGCTGAATAATATTCCATTGTAATGGATAGATTCCATTTAATTACCCATTCATCCACTGATGGGCATTTGGGTTGTTTCTGCTTTTTAGTTATTATGAATAGTGCTGCTATAAACATTCATGTACGAGTTTTTCTGTGAATATATGTTTTCCTTTCTCTTAGGTGTCTACCCAGGATGGGACTGCGAGGTCATATGGTAACTCTGTTTAACCTTTTGAGGACCTGCCAGCCTGTTTTCCACAGCAGCTGCACCATTTCCATTTCCACCAGCAGTGCACAAGGGTGCGTCCTGCTTTCTGCGTGCAAAGCCCATGCTCTCTCCCTCGAGGCTGGATCTGCTCCCCTCACTAGCAGGCACACCACCTCCTCCCACGGGCACTGGCCTGTGTCCTACCTTCAGTGCCTGCTCCTTAAAGTACTGCAGGGCGTACGCAAAGATTTCAAGGGCTTTGACTTTCTTGCCATTTGCTGCCGTCAGTTCTGTGTCCATGGTGAGGTCCTAGTAGGAGGAGAAGGATGAAACAGTCAGAAGAC
The DNA here is from genome assembly GCA_031878705.1 of Tapirus indicus. Taxonomy (NCBI): domain Eukaryota; kingdom Metazoa; phylum Chordata; class Mammalia; order Perissodactyla; family Tapiridae; genus Tapirus; species Tapirus indicus. The sequence goes on along the minus strand of CM062921.1, from coordinate 15,227,684 downwards.
GAAGGAGAGACACGCCCTGTGGCTTTGGAAACTGCTACTTGGAGATTTGGGGAACCCGGTGAGCCATATCTGTTTCCCGATGTTTGGGGAGCAGAAGAGGATGGCATGTCCCCCAAAATGGGCCTGGCAGCATTGTTCCCTGGCTATTCTCTTCAGCCCCACCTTCACTTCTCCCTTCTTCCCTTCCTCCCTCTTTTTCTCTCTCTCTCCTGGATCCTCTGGGAGTGAGGTTTTGGGGCAGCGACAGAACCCAGGAAGAGAGAAAAGGCAGCAGGCGCCACTCCTGATGCAATTTACATATTATTTCCACACGCGGACACAATTGGTCACCCTTGGGAGGCTCCCTAATGGAGGCCTAAATAATCATGCCAACTCGCTGACATGCATGATGCTAAACAGACGTGAAGCTTTCATTCCTCAATGAGCTGCCAACCAAGTCACCAAAATAGAAGAGCTCCTATTTTAAGGCTTGCACTGTCTAATCCACCAGGAGCCCAGTATCACTGGCTCCCTTCCTCCGCCAGAAGCTAAAGCAACTGCTGAGTGCGGTCCTTGGGTGGAGGATGCTCTGTGAGAGGCCGGATGGACTGAGGTCATTAAAAAATGAAGAAAAAACTCCCCACAGGGTGGGGATGGGCAGAGAGTGGGAGCAAACATCAGAAGAAAGCCCCCAAATCTCCTGGAACCAACAGACTCATTACTACCAGGGAAAACAATCAGTGGGGCCTCCAGATTGATCCAGACTGGGTAATTAGGCTTTGCCTTCGGCACATGAAGGGGCATCAAGCTGCTAAACTGGCCTGTGGAGCCTGTCAGTCATCCTGACCCATCCACACAAGCTCACTCCTCCCAACCAGCCGCCTCCCACCTCTGGTGCTCAGCAAAGACACCCCAGCATTTGGGCAATGGCTCCCAGGCTCAGAAAGGTGCCCAAGCACTAGGAAGCCATGGGATCAGTTTGAAAAAATTCAAACTAAAAAAATTCCTGTGCTTCCACCTGCGCAAGACTGCTATTTGGCATTGAATCCCATCGGGTGAAATGGGATGGCTGTATTTCTAGCAGGAGTCAGTCGGCTTCAGAGAGAAACAACCACACCAATGAACACAGAGCCTTGGAAGGCAGGGTGCTGGCTGCTGGGCTCTTCCATTAACATTTGTTTTGTCATCTGCAAACACTTAACAGCAAATAAAAGCAGTAATAATAGGAGGCAGCAACTGACTAGAACTTACTAAGAACCAGTATGGTTCTAAGAGCTTGGTGTATTTTCCTTCCTTTAATCCTTACAACATCCCCATGAAGAAGGCATTATCAGTGTCTCCATTTTACAGATAAGGTAAAATAAGGCACAGAGAGGTTAAGTGACTTGGATTAAGTATCTCAGAGGTGGCAGAGGCAGGATTTAAACCCAGGCCGTCTGGCCCCAGAGTCCATGATCTTAAACACTACTGCCATCCTGCATCTCTAAGTACCGAGAGTTAAGGACAATTTAAGGGATAAAATGCTTAAATTGAAGAAATTCTATCCTCCAGCCCAATCTTGTCCATGAAGCTTTGGGGAGGGGCCCTGACGGACACAGACGTCTCACAGAACACGGGCATGCTGGGAGCAGAACTGCTTTGGGAGCTGGGCCTCCACTTATTGGGCCCTTGATTTCCTGAGCTATCCCCTCCCCACACAGAGGGTTAAAGGGCCAGTTGTTACTTCCAAACTGGTTAGTTAAGAGCCACTGCCCTGAGCCCACCAAATGTCCCCAGCCCCCGAGTCCCTCCTTCAGGATCCCCTGATCTCCCAACAATCCAGCACCTGGAGGGGGATCTTCCGGCCCAGCAGGGAGCCCCCAGCCCCTGTGCCTGTGCTCCAGCCAGCGTCCACTCTGATCACTCAGTTTCCAAGGCAAACAAGCTGTTAAATACTCTGAATATCTCTCTGCCCACGTGTATATCAGAGCGCTGTGTATTCCACAAAAGTGTTGTGTGCTCCGTGTTGTTTCTAAAATCAGGGTAAACAGACATTTATTTCTGCCTGGGAGAAACCCGAGGGCCCCCATAGGTTGGAAAGATCTCTGCCCCCCACAAGGCTGGAGGAAGCCGGGCTCTAATGCGGAGGACTCGGGGCCAGGGCGAGGCTCGCTTACCCCGGTGGTATGCAGCTTCATCTTGAACTTCTCCAGGTACAGCCACTGCTTGGCCTCGCTGGGGTCCAGGTCGTGGTAGAAGTCCCTGGCAGCATACCCGAAGCTGTGGAACTTCCTCTCAGGAGTCAACAAGATGGTGGTCGGAGTCTTCTGGTTGGACACCCCAGGGTCCCCTCCTTCCCATCGCCTGCCACCAAGGAAAGGCAGAGGTTATGGGACCTTCTTTCACAATCCCAGTTCAGGCAGCACTGACTTGAGCACCTACTGCGTGCGTGACTATTACAGATGTGGGCGCTCACAGCAGCTGCTACAGGCGCACCCTGGTTCAGCAGGTCGAGTAGCGACTAGACAGAACTCCTGTTAAAAAGAAGAAAGGGGCAGGTGCCAGGTTCTTGCTCAGAAACAAGGTCTGCTTCATCCCTTCACTCAGCGTTGACTGAGAAGCAGGTGCTGGTGACACAGAGACGAAACATTCATGTCTCTGCCTTCAGATCACTCATAACCTAGTAGGTAATGGTTTTTTTGGTTTTTTTAATTTGCAAGCACTTGATAGCAGATGTAGAGCTGATCTGAATCCTCTTTGAAACACGGTAGGGTATAAACACACAAACACCTGCCTTATCAGATGGAAACGAGGGGTCAGAGAAGGCAGAGGTGCCAGCTGGTGGGGCGAGGGAAGAATGCAGGGCTCAGGAGAGACTTGAAGGAGTGACAGACATGTGGATCTTGAAGGAGGGAAGGACACTGCAGGCTGCTCAGAGGTTGGCAAGCACAGAGCATGCATGGGGAATGCTAAGTGACTGTGCGGGTTATAGAAAGAGTGTGTAAGTGAGAAGAGTGATTGTGTAAATGGGAAGTGTGAGAAACGAGATCGTGAGGGTGGTTGGGACCAGGCTGAGGAAAACCCCGAGAGATTAATTAGTGAGTAATGGGGAGCCACTAAAGGTTTTAGAGCAGACGCATGGCAGAATCAGAGCTGCTGTTGACCAGAGCAAACTGGACTAAAGGGAGGGAGACAAGAAGCCAGGAGGCCGAGGAGGAAGCTCAGGCCTCCTCTGGGAGCAGAAGTGAGAGAGATCAAACAAGGGTAGAGAGCCAAGGAAGAAAGGGGGGGATGCAGTGGGGACGAGTCGTCCAGAGGGGAACTGAGCCAAATGGCCATGGTGGTGAGCAGGAGCCGAGGTTCCCCAGAGGTTCAAGCTTGGGAGCCTAGAGGAGGCAGTGTCCCTCACAGAGAGCAGGAGCCCTGGCCAGGAAGGACGCTGGACGGAACGTGGGGAGCTCCATTTGAACATGCTGGCACTGAGCTCCCGGGGAGGGGACTGAAGACATAAGCCTGGAGTTCACGGAAGAGACGCAGGAGGAGACAGACAGGGTGCCTCCATACTGGGGTGACAGCCACAGCAACAAGGTGGCATGAGAGCTCCGACAGGAATAGTGGCGAGGGAAGGGACTATGTCCTGCACGTCTGTATGCTGAAGAGGAGCCAGAAGGGGAGAGAGGTGGGTACAGGCAGATGCAGTGAGGTTACATCCCGGAAATGACGGGCGGGGCGGTGGAGCAGGGCAGGAGGTAGGCCGAGCCCCAGGGAAGCTTCCTTCCTTCTCTCAGATAGAAAGACGGACAATGGGAAGGAGAGTGGAGAGGGCAGGCGACTGGATGCTTCACCCTCCTCTGGGACCACAGAAGAGAAGCCACACCACCGAGAGGCCAGGATGCTCTCTTCTCTACTGGGTCCTGGCTCCACAGCTAGCTCCCGTCCTGCCACCTCACCACGCCACCGCTACGAGCAGCCTCAAGTGGAGACACAGTACGTGAGGGGAAGCACTCCTCTCTCCGTGGCCCACCTCGGGAGGTGGCTGCACTCCTGGCTGAGCTCACACCTGCTCCTGACACTTCAGTGGGACCATCACAGTCCAGATGGAAAGCCAACCTCCACCTAGGTTTGCAATGCAGATGGGTCTAGAGTCATCCCTGGCCAGTTTCCCAGTCAAGCTCCAACAGGACGCAGGCTTCGACCCAGGGAGCGGAAGTTCCCGTGGTAACCCCATTGAGACACAGGGATGGTCACCATCCCAGGCAGACACGGGTGCCTGGGCCAGGGGTGTGCTCCATACTCAACCTTTCACAACAGTCTTTCCATTACTATTAACACTGACATGTTTAGTAGGTAAAGAACCTCCTGAGTTTTCTCCCTTCAAATTTTTACTCCTTCATTCCTATTTAAATACAAAAAATTAAACTTGCTCACTCATAACTTTGTCTGTATCATGTTATGTTAATATGTTCTAACTGAAATAAAACTCCGGTAGAACCTCCCTCCGAAATCTCTACAATCACTAGGATAACATCTCTGGAGCCCTGGACTCTGCTGATGCTTCGTGAAGATTCCTCCAAAGCAGGTTCAACGTTATTTCTGCTCTTTTTGTTTTTTTTCCAACTTTCATTGCATGACCATCCCTTGGAAATAACATTTCTTAAAACAACTACATAGAGGGGGCGGCCCAGTGGTGTAGTGGTTAAGTTTGCATGCTCTGCTTCTGGCGGCCCAGGGTTCACAGATTCGGATCCCGGGCGCAGACCGACGCACCACTTGTCGGGCCATGCTGTGGCGGCATCCCATATAAAGTAGAGGAAGATGGGCACGGATGTTAGCCCAGGGCCAGTCTTCCTCAGCAAAAAGGGGAGGATTGGCGATGGATGTTAGCTCAGGGCTAATCTTCCTTACAAAAAAAGGACAACTACGTAGAAGCTGATAAACGTTGGTTCTAGCTTTTAACAGCGTGCTCTTCTCCATCTGGGGATTACATCCTGGGTGCTGGCAGAGCAGCCCCTCACTGCACCTGTCTAGCTTACGGGAAGCAGAATCCTGGTGTTCAGGTGACTGAACGCCAAGGGCTATGTTGTCACCAGAGGTCTCTACTAGAACCGGCTTTCCATTATCTCCTGATGAGATGACACCGATGGGTCTCTGGAGCCTCTGGGGACATCCAGTTTTCCAGAGGAAAGGCAGGGCCTAAACCAAGATTGGGGTGGGGATCACTTTATCACGACTCATGTTTTAAACAGCACTCTATAAAAATGTGGAAGACTCGACTCCGGGAACGATAACTAAATTCCACAGTCACCAGAGAAGGGACTGCAAAGCCAACCACAATGTATCTTCAGAGCCACCCTTGGATCTGGAAAATCAGGGTGATAAATCCCTGGCTCCCAAAGCTTTGAGGGGCACAGACTCTGCAGGAAGGCCATGCACAGGGGAGCTGATGTTGGTGCCAGGAGAGACCAGAGTCCGCGTGGAAAGTCAATCATGTGTGGATGGGGTGGATGTGAGGGCATGCTCGGCTGCTGCGTGCATAGGGGTGTGGGGCAGGGAGTGTCTCCAGCACAGAGTGTGTCCCAGGAGACCCAGGGCAACCTCAGAGTGACCCTTTAGGTTCAACTGGCTGAAATTCACCCCACTCTGCTTTTTCTCAGGCATGGTGATTTCTGCTTCTACTGTCATCCTTCTACTGTCATGCTTCTACTGACTTTCCTTCACTTGGAAGAACTAGCACCTTCCCTGCTTGCATTTTACTCTGTGCTCAGCACGTGACAGGAACCCCCATTTCGTTTGCACACATACTCTGTGAGGCAGGTACTGTCATTATCCCCATTTCACAGATGAGGAAACTGAGGTTTAGAAGGTTCTGCAATTGCCTCAGGTCACAGGGTAAGTGGCCGAGCTGGCGCCTGGATCTCCTCCATCACAGACACCCTCTAAGTCAGCGCCTCTTGCCCAGGCTGCCCGCTGGAATCCCCCAGGCCAGGTTTCAAACATACTGTCCAGGCCCTTCCCCAGACCAACTAAGTCAGAATTAAACCAACACTTTACAGACCAGGAACCTGGAGCCCAGAGATCAGAAGTGGCTTGCCCGAAGTGGCTTGCCCAATGTGGCACAGTGAGTTCAGGCCGAGCTGGGCCAGAATCCAGGACCCGTCCACTAAGCGCCATTCACCTGCTCATTGAACTAACCCCTCTCCCCTCCCCCAGGGCCCTCCCCCATGTCTCCACAGGTACAGTGACTGGCGCCAGCACATGCTCCTCCCCGCCCACAGCTCTCACCTCATCACGTGGATGCACTCCGGCTCCTTGGTGAAGCTGTAGGCATAGCCGCTGGACGTGGTCCCAAAGTCGACGGCCACCACCACGAGAAACGTCTGCTGCTCCGAGACGTTCGAGTCGGCGTCATTCTGCAGAGACGCCGAGTGAGGTACGGGGGTGGGGGGTGGCTGAGCCTGGCTTTCAGGAAGATACCCCAGGTGGTTGCACCCCGCCCAGCTGTGCACCCACTGCAGACAGAAGGACATCCCACATTCTGGCTCAAGTCTGCCACGTGGTGAGCCCTAGGGAGAGGGCAGGCCAGCCTCAGCCCCCACCTGAGTGGCCCAGGGAGAAATGGAGGTGCCCCCTGAGTGGAGGTGCCCCCTGACTGGGCGAGAGTACCTGCCTACAGCTTGCCCACCGCTCCCGTTATCAATAGGGCATGAAAGTGGCTAATCACAGAAATTCTACCATCAGGGCCAGAAGCCCAGTGGTTCCCTGAGTGACACAATCTTCCCCCCGCCGCCCTCCAGACTCTGCCCAGAACACGTTGCCAGCTGTGCCCTCTGCATCTCCCAGGTGACCAGTCCATCTGCTCAGGCATGCCACGCACGGGAGCAGGGCTCAGCATACAAGGGACCCTGGCTGGTCCTGCCATAACCTGCCACATGAACCTGGTGAGTCCTGTCCCCAGAGCCACTCTTCATCAAGTGAGTGGGTTAGGCCATTCCAAGTTTCCACACCTTTTTTTTTTTTTTAAGAGGTGTAGACTTTGTTTTTAATACCCACGTCAAATTATAAACCAATACACACTGGATTTGAAGTGTAATCGTTAGAGCAGGGGGTGACAGCCCCACCCATCTGGCCTCTCCACACACTGCCCTCCATCCCCACACACCCCAAGGCGACCCTGAAGCTCTTACAGAGAACCCTCAGGGTGCGGAGTTCGACAAACACAGGACCAGGCTGTAGGTAACCACGCCTCCCAGTTTCCCCAGGACTGAGGGAGTTCCAGGATGCAGGACTTTTGTGTAAAACCCAGACAGTTCTGGGAGAACCAGAACAAGCTGGCGCCCCTACCAAGTGATGGCTCTGAAGTTCTTCTCAGTGGGGTTTTCTTTGCAGGTCTGAGTAGCTCATGCAAAGCTGTCCTTTGCACGGGCACTTTTCCCGTGTAAGTGCCTTGAACGGCTGCCCCGCGACACCCATCTTTTCAGTGCAGGGTAAGGTGGGAGCCACAGCCCAGTCTCCACCCCCCCTCAACTGCTCGTCTTCTCTCCCAGGCAAGCTGCTGCAGCAGCAATTACACAGCCGCAGGCTTTTGAACGTGGCAGTTAACTGTAATCAAAAAGCCACTGCATTTCACTGATGCATTCCACCGGTCAGATGCGGCCGCTTCCTTCTAAGAGGATGCCTCTCAGTCTCTGAATCTTTAAAGGGCTGCTCCCACGCTGCCTGCTCATGTTGCCCACTCAGACAGCTCCAGAAGCACCAGCCACACCATGGAAAGCCTTTTTAGGCCCAGAGTGGAGAAGGGGCTTGGCAGGGCTCACACAGCTGGGACCAGTTCAATTTAATCTCCACCCGTGAACATGAGGGGCTGCCCAGCAGCCTGTCATGTGACAGCAGACCCAAGAAAGCAAAGGTAATCAGCACACACCCTCCCACACACACATATACACATTTCTTACCACAACATGGGAAGGGGACAGAGGCGTTATTCCCGTGTCCCCCAGACTCCGAGCTGGAGATGAATATGCAGATGTGGGGGCCGTTTCTGAAAGGAAAGACAGTACATGCCTCAGAAATGGTACAGGCTGACCCAGGGAGCAGAAAGGAGGGCTGCGTGGCTTTGCTCCTACAGACACTGTTGCCTCTAAAAAGCCAGCCAATGTGGTGGGCAAGGCTGAACCCCAGCCACAGAGGCAGGGTGTCTGTTCCGGCACCCTCTGTAAATTTAGTATTTAAAACTAGACCAAATGAGATGTTCCTTTTCTCCCAGTGACCACCAGGCCTCTCACTGTGTACCACCCAACTCCCACTCAGCAGAGATGCTGCCCAATCCCCAGATCGCCTCAGCTCCTGGCTCATGCCCTCTCTAGAGCCAGCTCTTAACCCAGGGACCGTTACAGGCAACTAGAGGAACCTGTAGCCGCCTGAGATGAGGTGCAAATTTTTGCGTGCACTTTCTTGGAAGAGTATCCACAGCCCTCAGGCTCCCAAAGGGGTCCTGGATAGGGGTGGGACCCTATCTCAAAGATTAACAACCCCTATCGTAGGAATATAGGACATGAGTGCAACTTCCAGAAAGAACGTCCTTGCTTAGTGGATGCATCGCCTCCCGGCTCCCTCTGGCATGAAGCCCCATCAGAACATGGGAGCTCATCTCTCTTCATTGATACTGAAGGTTTCTGACATTCAATAAGAAAAACCACAGCAGAAAGACAGGTAGAGTAGCATTCCTGGGCCCCACAACAGACACGAGGTCAAAGTGGAGAAGGACCAACAGCAAAGCAGCGTGAATATCCTTCTGTCGATTGCCCTGCTGCTCTTTGCAATTATTCAGACATCTGTTCTGAAACTTTGCAGAGCCCAGTGTCTCTCCCCAAGGAATAAGCCCCCAAGGAGAAGTCACACTGTCCCTGGTTGGTGCTGGAAACTCTACACTGCTCTCCCTGCCCGCTGCCCAGGACTGGCAGGGCTAGGAGAGCAGCAGAGCAAGGACTGCGGGCCCCCACTGTGGAGACGATGGCCAGTCCCTGGGCACCCACAAATACCAGGTGCCATTCTGGGTGCTCTGCAAACACTGCTCCATTGAGTACACAGCCTAATACCTGGTAGGAAAAAATGGATCATTTGCTAAAACAATACTTGTGGTCCAGGAAATCCAGAGGGTGTGAAGTGTCTGAGAAAGGCCTGTCTGCTCTAGGGGGTACTGGGAGTGGCTCCATCTGCCTCTGCTGCCAAATCACTTCAGTTAACCCCACGTGCTCACTGATTTTTTTTCCTGCTTGGTAGGAACTCAAACAGCATCATTACAGTGGGCGCCAAATGCACTGAGGGATGAAATGAGTCATGAAAGAGTGAACGCAAAGCTTCAAATCTGCTCAGCCACCTCCCCTTTCTGCAGGCATATGGTCTCTCTCCTCCTGATGAGGCTCAATTCTAATCTTTGGGAGAAAAGTGCAGAAGCAAGTCAAAAAAATCAACTTGCTGGGCAAAGGGCTTAAACAGACATTTCTCCAAAGAAGATATACAAATGGTCAATAAGCACATGAAAAGATGCTCAGCATCATTAGTCAGTAGAGAAACGCAAATCAAAACCACAGTGAGATACTGCTTCAGACCTACTAGGATTGCTATAATAAAAAAGATGAAAATCACAAATGTTGGCAAGGATGTGGAGAAATTGGAACACTTTTATATATTGGGTGGGAATGCAAAATGGCACAGCTGCTGTGGAAAACAGATTGGTGGTTCCTCAAAAAGTCAAATAGAGAATTACCATATGACCCAGCAATTCCACTCCTAGGTGTCTACCCAAAAGAAGTGACAACAAGGATTCAAACAGATCCTTGTATGTGCATGTTCATTGCACATTAACCAAAAAGTGGAAACAACCCAAGTTCAGAAGATGTTCCAACAAACGAATGGATAAACAAAATGTGGTATATCCATACAATGGAATATTACTTAGCTGTAAAAAGGAATAAAATTCTTATACATCTACAACGTGGAAGAACCTAAAAAACATTACACTAAGTGAAATAAGCTAGACACAAAGGGACAAATATTATATAATTCCACTTATATGAAATATCTAGAAAAGGCAAATTCATAGAGACAGAAAGTAGATTAGAGGTTACCAGGGGCTAGGTGGAGGAGGAATGTGGAATGCAGAGTTTCTGTTCTGGGTGATGAAAAAGTTTTGCAAAGAGACAGTGGTGATGGTTGCACACCTTGTGAATGTAATTAATGCCACTGATTTGTACACAAAATTGGTTAAAATGGCAAATTTATGTTACATAGACTTTTCCACACACATACAAAAAAAAATTTTTACTAAAAAAAATTCAAGGGCCCCAGTGGCCTAGTGGTTAAGTTCAGTACACTCAGCTTCAGCTGCCCGGGTTCAGTTCCCAGGCTCAGACCTACACCACTTGTCTGTCAGTCGCCATGCTGTGGAAGCAGCTCACGTTAAAAAAAAAGGGGTGGGGGGGAGATTGGCAACAGATGTTATCTCAGGGCGACTCTCCCTCAGCAAAAATAAAACAAAATAAAAATTTTTAAAAATCAACTTGCCTGTCTGAGAGGGGAAGCATTTTCCAATTCCTATCAGCACCCATGGCTCAGTGCTCTTGAAAAGAGAATGGAGACATAAGCCTGGCTCCTGGACCAGCCTGCTAAACTCTACCTTCTTTGCTAATCTCCCAGCACAAGGGCATCCCCTTCCATAAAAGCAAGGGGGAATTCTGCCTCTCCCCCAGGGAGCCCGGCCAGCAGGTCATTTCCACCTGTTGGTGAGATGTCTGCCCTGCTCACAGAGCCTTGGGCAGCCTGCAGACAGATGCCATCCTGCCCTGGGAGCCACCCTCTCTCCACCTGCTACCTGGAAGGCCTGTGGCCATGTGTCCACATTTGCACAGAAGGTCTTGGAAGAAACCAAATGTCTAATTGCCCAGAAAATCTGGTGTTGGCAATTAGCAAACAAGCTATTATCTTCAGACAAACCATCCACCCCGCTGTCTGCTTGGTTCTAATTATCCCATCACTCAGCCCTTCTCAGAGTGTGTCCCACTGACTTGCAAAATAGCATGTGTTGGGCCACACATTGAGCACATGCCTTGGGCCCCCAGAGGACTCCAGGATATGTGAGGGCAAGAATCAAGGATTTTTTTGGTTCTCCCTGTACCTCCCTCCTCCCCCTTTGCCTCTGGTTCAGTACAAAATAAATCATTTGACTTGCAGATCACTCAGCCAGGCCTAGAGGCAATTGAACTTCATAGGCTTTCTCCATCAGAAATTAAAATGCAGCTACATTGTGCGATGATTTAAAACTGATCTGCATGGATGGTATGGAGGAGTAACATTTTTATAGATACATATATAGATATATAGATACATATATAGATAGATGCATATCACCAACACCCACATCTACAGCTCTATATATCCCAAATCAAAGAGAATTCACCAGTTAATGTGCATCAGTCCAGCACAGGAATATAGAAAGTCTGTAGTGACAACTTTGCTCTCAAGCTAATATTTCTTTAGTTAACTATTTGGGATGTCAAAGTGGTGCTCAAAAATTCTTGAGGACAAGAATATGGAAAAGCCTACTTTATCCCCTGAGGGGTGTGGGAAGTTTCTGTGTGCTAATAGTCCCAACAAGGTTTGAGAGCTTTCATTGAATAGGAAGTGATTAGGAATAAACACATGGGTCAATGGAATATGATCTATGGATATTTGACATATATAAGCCAATAGACAACAGGAGAAAGTTGATATATGGCATGTCTATATGAATAAGGTACACGCTATGTGTCCTGGCTTCCAATCATACATAGGCCATTATCCACAGTAAGAAATACTGACTCATTAACTGTACCCTGTTTATGCTTCTCTGTAAAGTCAATACAATAACATCTGCCCCGTGACTACTGCCACCTATGTGATAGTCCAGTTCAGTACACACAGGGTGACTTGGACATTGAAAAACGCTAGGCCAAAAGCCTGACAAGAATAGAGATTTTTAGAGTGCAGGCTTAGAAGAGAGAAAGGAAGCTGATGAAAAGAAAACTGAGACCTGACTGTGGAGATACGGAGAGAAGAGCGGTCAAAGAGAGATTAAAGAAAAACGCTTTACAGGAAATGTGGTCAAGGGCAGAGCCAAGGGATCTGGAAGTTTTAAGAAATACTGACTGCACTGTCCCAACTGGATTAAACAGACACTCGAAGCATCTTCCATTTCAAGCACTAAGTTGCCCTGAAATGCAGTTAACAGAGGGATTTGATGATTTCACATCACAGAATCAGAAAAACACTGAACATTTCAAGAATGCAAACTATCAGTCACAGAATTATGTTTCAGCTGAGGAGGAAGAGATGCTGAAGCTTTCTAGTAAACCAACAGAAAATAATCGTCAGGTCTCCCCTTTTAGATAATTTAATGTCACTTTTGTATTATATATTTACTGTGCAATCTTTTTTAGTTTAGTGAATATAAAAATAAGCTGATACAGGTGTTTCTAGGTTCACTCGACCTGGAACCCACCCCCCAACACATTCTTCAACCAAGTCACTTTTAAAATAATTTTTGCAGCAAAGAGGGGTATATAAATAAACAAAAATATATTTGCAGCAAAGTAGAGGATATAAATAAGTAAAAGCATGACTCAACCAACAAGCCTCCTGCTACAGGATTTTCTAGAACCCCAAACCAGGTAGTTGAGGAGGGTCTAGTTTAACTTGTTAGTTTAACAATCATCACTTGCCTTAGTAGCAGAAGAACTAAAATGTAGGCTTCATCAGGGTTCCTGCTAAAAAAATGTGAGACAAAATTCAGACACATTTTTATTTGCTCCCGGCTCTAATGGCTTTAATCAGAGCAGACGTTCTTAAAATAAAAAACAGTCTTGATAAGAGAATGTCAAAGCCAGCCATAATTCATGGACTTGCTTGTGGCTCTTCTCTGCTGGAGACGTTAGTCAGCAAATGGCTGTGAGCAGAATCGCAGACTTTCTGAGATACATAAAATCGATCCTGCTCCATAAATACAACGTTTTTAAAGATGAAGACAGAACCATTAGGCTGACTTTATTCTACAAGGCTCCAGGCTCATACGAAATGAGAGGTGGTCTCAACCATGGTGCCTCCCCAGCTTTTCCAAATAGGCCTGCTTGCTAGCTTTCAGATTTATATATCAAATAAATGGTCAATTTCAAAAGGATTTTTAAGGTCTGGTCCTTACAATTTAAAAAATGCAATATATATTTTCATTCCTTTTCTCCTGCTGGCTATGAGATGATGGGTATTTGCTGACAATCACCTAAAATCAGGCGATCTGAAAAAAGCTCTCCTGTCTCTCTCTCCTTATATGCCCTCCTTGCAGTGTCATCTTTGAAAATTGATCAGCTCAAGGTCATGTGTAGGTTACGGGCAAATATCTTTTAAGAAGGAAAATAAAAAATTTTTATTACCCTATAACAGGCTGCACAGCTAGCTGAACTAATGCATTATTACCGTAAGCTGAACTTCCATTTCAGTAAATAATTTATGGGTTTTTCTTTTTTCAGTCACCGTTGATGTCCAGAGTAAATGGAAATTTTATTGGCATGAACGGGGAGACCCTCCTTGCCACAAAGAACACTGAGTGTAAAATAGCTGCTCTCCAAATGCTAAATAATAATTATGGAAGTGAGCATTTACAGCGGCAGAAACCACAGCACCAGGTACAGGCTGAGTGGGGAGCTGCGCCGGGCCCATCCTGACACCAGGCAGCATCCTCCAGTCCCCCCCCCGGGTGGTTGAGGAGATAAGATGCCTCAGTGAGAGAGAACCAGAGCAGGTCGTGAGTGAGGGCGGTTCACATTCTCTCTCTTCACCACAGGTTCACACACACAGGCATGTCCAGGCAACGGCTGGGGAAGGTGAGGAAGTTCTTTCTAGACCAACAGTTCTTCCTACTCATTTTCATGAATTACATTCACCAACCTCAAAGCCCCAGCCCACGTGCACCCAGCATTGGGAGGGGCTCCACTAGATCACCCCATAAACAGTATTAGGGCAGGTCTGTCGACCTGGCTTCTCTTCCATGGGCTCTGGGCTCATCTGGACAGGGTCATGTCTTACTTCATCTCTGATTCCTCAGCTCCTGACATGTCACAGGTACTCAATAAATGTTGGGTGGATGGATGGATGGACATATGGAAGGATGGATGAATGGCTGGCTGGCTGGCTGGATGGATGGATGAATGGATGGATAGACGGATGGATGGACAAAAGGATGCATAGATGGGTAGGTGGGTGGGTGGATGGATGGATGTTTCTACATGTACCCAAAAGTGGACTCAGTAACTATTCACATTGGAGGGCCACTGAGCTCTTTCCCAGCTGAGGTATGAACCTCTCTGAGTCAGAATATTAATAATACACATGCCGAGTTACCTCCAATAATGTGGGATCAGCTCTCAAACCACCCAGACCTGCTTCTCTGCTCAAACGTCCGCCTTTGTCAGTGCAACCACCATGGCTCCCACATGCGAGATTTCCTAGACTCCTTCCTCCCTTCTCATTGCACTCCCAAGTCCTGTCATTTCTGTGAGAGATTCTTAGCATCTCTCACATTCACCCCCTCCTCCGCAACCTCACTGCCACAACCTCGGTCCAGATCCTGCAGACCCTTTCCAGAGCTCCCACACGGTCTCTCGGTCTCCCTGCTCCGGGCCTGCCCACTCCAAGTCACACTCCCCTGCAGTCAGAGCCATCTGGTCAAATCAATATCTACTCATATTACTCAGCCATCCCAGGGCCTTCAATTCCCATCCCCCACAGATGACGTCCAGCACACTGCTGGCACCCTGGCCCTTTGAAATCCACCCGTCTCCCTCTGCAGCCTCATCTCTCTTCATTGCCACACCAAACCTTTTCACAGCTTCCAGGCCTTTGCACACACTGTTCCCCTGCCTGGGTGCACCTCATGTCTGCAGCAGGCAAAGTCAGCCCCTGCTGTCTGAGGGACAGCCTCCTATGCTTCCCGTTACAGAGGAGAGGAATGTGTTCATCGGCACCTGGGGATCTACTGGCAAAACCCAGACGGGGGAAACACTACAGGACAAGAGCCAGGTTTCTCCAAGAAATAAATTACAAAGAAAATATACAGGAAAGAAGGAGGGGAAACTACAGGTCAGAGGTTCTCAAACTTTGCTGTGCATTAAAATCACATGGAGCGCTAGTTAAAACAGATTCCTGGACCCACCCCTGAAGTTTCTACTCCAAGACGTCTGGGAGAATTTGCATTTCTAATGAGTTTCCAGGCCACCCAGACCCCCCAGAGACAGACTGCTGTAGCCTAAGACACTTAAAAGACACAGCAACTCCAGTCATTGCAATGCACACACCTTTATTGGAAAAAAAATTACAAGATTTATGAGACAATTGGAACTATAAACACTGACCAGCTACTGATAATATTAAGGAAGTCTTGTTAATGGTGTAGTTATGTCATTTTTAAGAGTTGTTATCCTTTAGAAATACATTGTGAAATGTTTACAGATGAAATAAAGTCTGGGATTTGCATCAAAATAATACAAGCAGGGAGGGGCAGAGATTAAACAAGACTGGTGACAAATTGATAATGATTGAAACTGGTGACAGATTCACAGAGGTTCAATACACCATTTGCTTTACTTTTGCATATGTTTTAAATTTTACATAATAAAAGAGTTGTTGTTTTAACGTACCAGTTACATGTCTGCCTTCCTAGCTCCCAGGAGGACAAGACAGTATTTTTCTTAGGCTGTGTATCAATCAGAGCACCCGGCCCATATACGGCAGGTGCTCCAGACATATCTGTCCAACGAACAAACTAATAAGCATATGCGTTCATTTAAACCTGTTCATTCACACACGTGGACTTTGAAGGCTTGGGAAGGTTTCAGACCTGGGTCTCGGGGTGGGTGAGGGGCACGTTCAGCTGGTTTCTCTGGGGCTGAGGTGCTGGGATAGATATAAACAGCTGTTGAAGGAGTCTCCATTTCAGCAGGCCCCACCTGCCCCCTTGCAAACAGCAAAGCGGGCATCCAGCTACCAGCTGAGTGGCTCCCACCCTGAGGTGGGCTCCAGCCTGGCCTCTGATACATGGCCCTCCCAGGCGTTGAAACCCCTCTGCAAACCTGGGGTCTCAAAGGAGGCAGCAGGCTGTCCCCCACCCACTGCTGGGCCCCTCCATGTTCTGAGAAACTGGAGCCCACCCCTGCAGAGAGCAGGGTCTCTTTAAGGACCAGGACACGCCCATTTTGCTGTGTCCGTCAGACTCCTGGGCTCCCAAAGCCATACGGGAGGGGCAAGAAGCCTCAGTGAAGGCCTTGGCATCTCCTCAACCCCGTGAGGAATGGCGAGCTGAAATACCAATGTCAGATGTCCCCCTGTGACCCTTTGTACTAAAAAAGCAAACTCTGAGGCCTCCAGGAAGGGGGGAGGGGTCCTGAGGGGGCCCAGGGAGCAGGCAGAGTGTCCTCCATGGTCAGGCCCTGGCTGGTCTTGGCTTGGGGCAGGCAGAGTGGCAGACAGGGCAGCCAGCTTGGGCCACAGGGCCAAGGGGCATGTCTCCTCAGAACCAAGGCAGCTTTGGAACAGGAGCAAAGCCAGAGTCGGCTCTTTGGCTGTGTTCTTAGAGGAATGTAAGGAAAACAAAATGGCTCCTGATGATGATGCAGAATATGGGCGTGGCAGGCACAGAATGTGGAGGTGTGGACCCTCCCGAGCCTGGGGAAGCCGCCTCATCTCTCTCCAGGCACATCTTCTGCCTCTGGGAAGTGGGAATCCATATTCTCAGGGCCTCTATCACTGTGTTTCAGCAACAAAAGAAGTAACACATGAGAAACCCTCTGAAATAAATAACTGCCCCGACCTACCATTTGCTGAATTCCTTAATGGGGTCAGATGCTGATGTATAGTTTTTACTTTAGGCTCTTTTGCAAGTTTATACAAACTCAAATTATTAATTTGAAATTATCAGAAATGTAGAAACCCAGAAATCTATCAGGAAAGCTATCATAGTCAACACTCATTGTGAATTTCACGCCAAGCTAAGAGCTTTACAGGTGTAGCTCATGAAATCCCGCTGTGTTAGGAGGCTGTGAGGTGCTGTCATTATCCCATTCTATAGATGAGAAAGTAAGGCCTGGAAGGTTAAGAAGCCCACACTGTCAGGATGCCGCCAGGCTAGATTCAGAGCTCTCCAACTCTGCGCCTGCACTCTTGCACTGTGCCCAATGCTAAGTCTCACCCAGGTATCATTTTTCATGACAGATGAAGATACAAGAGAGACGTTAATATAAATCCCTATTTCACAGATGAGCAAACAGTGTGGGGGAAGTCAGGCGGTCACTCTCAGGCCCCAACTGGCTGTCTCTGCCTCCAGACTCAGAAGACTGTGTGGCTCGTGCTTCGTTGGGTTCTGAAGCATAACAGGGCTCTTCATTTTGAAAGCCGTGATTCTTCAAGTCCAAGGATCAGGGTGGGGGAGGGGCTGTTGATAACACAGAGGTTAGAGGTACAAGTTCAGAGTCAGGAAAGCTTGGGCTCAAATCCCAGCAGGGCTGCTTCCCAGATGCGTACCCTTGGGTGAGCTACTGAATTCCTCAGAGCCTCAGTTTTCTCCCCTGGATAATGGGGGAGGGTGGGGGTCATGATGATGGTGAGACATTTTACAGGATCGCTACGAGGTAAAAATGAAATAATACCTATAAAACCTGGTGTATGGCAAGCACTCAATAAATTACAGATGTTATCTATTATCAGTACCATCACCATCATCATCAAATTGGTCCAACTGCTGTTGAGAAAAGGGCCATGTGCTCACACCAGGGGACAGGCAGAGCGCCGACCTATGCACAAGGTCAGCAAACGCATTTCCTTTACATCGTGCTTCTCCAGGCCTGTTATTCAAGGATAAAAGGCCCACCAGACAGAAACTTGGCAAGTGGAACCTTCAGGAAAACTCTTAGTGATGTGGAACATGAGGGCCAGCACTCCGTGGGTGAGGGAGACGGTCTGGCCCTGACTTTGTACTCAGGCCATCTGCTCACCCCAGGGGCACTTTCAGAACAACGAAGGAAAACTCCAGAAGCCACATGGCCCTGCTCACCAGGCAATTCAACTGTCATCTACAATGAAGCACATTTTAAAACCAACTGGGTAATAATCATCTCCCACTCCAAGGAAAAGACTCCACCTTCCTGGGCACCTGGAAGACCCAGGTTTAGACGTCCCCAGTTTCTATTGTGACTTGCCGTGGGACAGCTCAGTCCACAGAGGCCACAGCACAGCTGGTGCTGACTGCACTGAGACTATAGATGGGGCAGCGCCATTCCAGCCCATTGGTCTCACACTGAGCGGAATCGTTCACCTCCCAAGCACTCACCATCTGGCCCTGGGGAGGGGAGAGGGAGAGGCAGAACAGGAGGTGAGGGCAGGGGAGACAGACGGCTGGTTCCCCCCTTCAGCTGAACCCTCCCGAAGAGGGAGAGCTGTGCCATCTCCAGGCTGGAAGGGGCACCCAGAGCCCACGTGCACCCCAGGCCCGGAAACTGAGCACAAACCCCCACGCTCTGCCAGTGCCCTGAGAGCTGAGGCTTGTGCACGTTACAGACCCCTCCTCAGAGTGTCTTAATGGAAGAGACGTCCCAAAACAGCGGAGCAGTTTGTGCACTGCACAAAGGCACTTGCTTGGGGAATGTCTCCCAAGCAGAGCTGCATCCACCCAAAGGTAGGGGTGCCATTTTCTTACCGCAAAGTTGCCATCCCAAGCCTTGAAATGAAGGGCTATATCACCAAGAGTGGGCACCTTTTTCCAATTTTTGTACCCAGAGCAGATCTTTTTCTAATTCATCCAAAAGCACCATAAAAGGTAGCCACGGCACTTCATTATCAAAAAAGAGAAGGAAATGCCTGGTAAGGTACTGAGTTGCCCATCACTAGAGGAGTTCAAGTGGAGGCCAGGCAACCACTTAGCTGCAGAAGAGCAACAGAGGGTCAGAAAAACCAGGGATGGGGCTGGGGAGGGGCAGGAGCCAGACTGCATGGATTGAAGCATTCAACCGGGATTCAGCCGGCACGTGCCCCCTCTGGGAGCTGGCGAGGCTGTGCAGCACTGAGATCAAGCACAGGGGGTTGGACCTGGGAGGACTGGCTTGAATCCCAGCTCAGCTACTCACTGCGGTGTCCACCCAAAATCCATTTCTCCTTTCTTAACCCTCCTTTTACATGACTATGGGGAGGATGACCCTTCCCCAGACCCGGGGTAGATCCTGAATAGTCCGAGCCAATCACAGCAAAGCCCTTCCCCTTGCCAATGATGGACATGGGAACAGGTTTGTGACCCACAATTCTGGCTGATGGGGCATGAGGGGAGTCTGCTGGGGGCTTCTGGGAGAGAAACATCCTGACTCTTAAGCGAACCCATGAGGCCAGCATCTTGCCATCCTGCTGCCACCCCACGACGCAACCAGCACAGAATGAACCTCCATCCATCCTTGAGGGGGTCCATGAGCTGCCAAATCAACCTGCTGTTGAGCCTGCCGGACCTCTGGACTTCCCATTCATGGTTATAATTAATATCCTTTTTCTGGAAACAAGATAAAGTCAGGTTTTCCATGCTTTGCAGCTAAAAAACTGATTCATGGCTGTGCAACCTTGACAAGTTACTCAACTTCTCTGTGGCTCAGTTTTCCTTCTGTATTTAACAGGGATAATAATAACTCTTACCTCCTAGAATTAATGAAGATTAAATAAGAATAATGCAGGCAAAGTTCCTAACAAGTATAGCTACTATTACTTACACATCGTCTCATGTTATCCTTACAAACAACACAATGAGGTAGGAAATAGGTAGTTATTAGCCCCATTTAATGGCAGAGAAAACTCAGGCACAGAGAGGTAAAGCATCCTCCCAAAATCACAGAGCTAGTAAGTGCCAGTCTCCAGTGCCCGGGCTCCCTGCCTCCACCACATTCCAGCCCTGAGGTTCCGGGGCTCTGTGACTAGCCTGAGTCTGCACCACTGGCAACTGGCAGCACAGAGCCGGGAACTTAGAGCTCTGGAGACAGTAAAAATGGGGAGTGACTGCTAATGGGCATGGGTTTCTTTTTAGGGTGATGAAAATGTTCTGGAATGTGATAGTGGTGACAGTTGTCCAACCTTGTAAATATACTAAAACTACAGAATTGTATACTTTAAAATGGTGAATTTTATGATATATGAATTATACCTCAATAAAAAAAAAGAGCTGCAGGAAACCACCTTGTAAGGAAAACTGTACCCTGTCCCGCCTGCCCTGAGGAGCCCAGCCCTCCTCCCTGGGGGTGGACATCAGTGGCTCCCACCCACCCTGGCCCCTGCTCCCTCCCTGCCACCCTTGGGCAGAGGCCAACCTTCGGCCTGGCAGAGTGTGCAGAAGTTCTCCAGGGACCATCCCGTGGCAAAGCTGGCTGCTGACTCTAGGCTCTCTGATCAGGGCCAGGGGCAACCGCTGGCACGGGCCTCTCCCCAGACACCCTCCTCTTTGGCAACACAAGAAGGCAGGCACAGGGTGGGGATAGCGCCACAGTCAGCAGCTGTGTTTTCACTTTTCCCCTAGATGCTCTGAAGCTGGCTGGCCAGAGCTGAATGCCAACCTCCATCCCGATGGAGAGCTGCGAACAGAGGACTTAGTGCTTTCCCCAAGGATAAATGGTTTTGAGGTATTCTGCCAGAAATGCTAGGAGAAGATGCCCAATAACCTGCAGCCATTACTAGCCCTGGGCAGGAGTCACAGCCCCATCTTGTGAAGGGGACACACTGCACCAGCATTAAACATTCTTCAAGGAGGCCAGCCCAGTGGCATAGCAGTTAGGTTCGCACGTTCCTCTTCAGCGACCCCAGGTTCACCGGTTCAGATCCTGGGCGCGGACCTACACACCGCTCATCAAGCCACGCTGAGGCGGCATCCTCAGGAACTAGAAGGACCTACAACTACGATACACAAGTATGTACTGGGGCTTTGGGGAGAAAAGGGAAGAAGAGGAAGATTGGCAACAGATGTTAGCTCAGGGCGAATCTTCCAAAAAAACCAAAAGAATGCTTTAAATAAAACATTCTCCAGCGTAACTGTCGGCATGTGCCACTGCCACTGAGCCAGGGTCCCGGGGCTGGAAGGCGTTCAGGAACCTGCCCGAGAAATGGCTGCTTCCAGAAGATAAAGGAAAAGAGAAGGCAAATGCCACAAGGGGCTCAAAAGCTCCCCTGGGGAGGCCAAGCGTGGCCCATCCTCTGCAGCACGGAGTGGGGCTTCGGAGGGGTGACACATGGGGGAGCTGCTCAGGACGCTGGGACACCCCCGGGAACCAAATTCCGTCCCAGCACAGGCAGCCCTGGCACCTGCATGCAGAACATTCCTCACAGGGTGGGCGAAGACTTCCATGTCAGCAGGAAGGAGAGAAAGTCCTTTCAGACTTTTTAAAACTTTTAAGTTTAAAATCCCTCATTCTTACTTTTTTTTATATAAAACTTTCAGTGATAGATTGACACTCTTACAAAGAAAGAATTAGTAAACTGGGTGAAGATAGTGATTAACTCCAGACTTTGCTAAGTTAAGTATCTGTGGCAAAATGTCAAGAGTAACCACTCTTGAAAGGAATTGAAATAGAAGATCTCCTCCCAGAGCGGGAAAGGAAGATAAAAGCAAAGAAAAAAAACCGATGAACAGTTCCCCTGAGGATCGAATTTTCTCAGTCTTTTCCCAAGGAAACTAGAGGCAATTTCTAGGGCATGGGGTTCACTTCCTCGGGCTACTCCACAGAGCGGGGGGGGGAAACTCCAAGCCACGGGCCCCGGGGTCCCCCAGAGCATCCCATGGCCCACCTGAGCCCAAGCAGCTGTGCCGAGGCCGGCAAGGCCTCCCCGCTTAAGACACTGTATGAATCCCAGAAAATAACACACACTCCGTTTTTAGGAGCCACGGGGAGGCCACACAGATGGCCTCGGCTGCCAAAATATTCAGACTCATCATGGGTGCCCACACCCCCTGATGCCTGCATGTTTGCACACATGAGTGGCCTTCAGTCCACTCGGCCTCCAGGATCCCTGGTTCCAGCCCCTGCAGTGCCGGGACAGGCAAGAACCGAGGTCCAGGGAATGAGACTTTGCACCCTCACCGCCACCTGTGGACGGCCAATTGCCCAAGCTCAGGTTTAGGAAGGACGCCTGGGGCGGCCACAAGCCCGGGTGGTCTGTGGCTTTTCATTACTGCTGTCCCATGGGCCTGTCCCCCGCAGGATGCAGGCTGCCCCCTTCATTAAGCCTAACCATGTGCACGGACAGCTTCTCTGACTTCATTGTTATTTAACAGCTCTGTCTGGAACTCAATTAATCAGCAGCCACCTCCTCTGCAGAGCAGAATATTCCAGACACAGAGTGACCAGCCTGACTCCCTGCAGACACAGCCCACTGAGCCCGGAATGTCTGAGCCCTGGGCGGTGACCTCCAGGAGGTGTGCACAGGAATGCCTCAGACTGGGGAACGTGGGAGCTGGTCACGGGGACACCTACACAGACCCATTCTCCCCGCCTCTCTCTCCAAGATCTAGCCAGGGAAGGTCCTAAGGTTGTGGACACAACTCTGGGGACATTCTGGGTTAGTGAACAAGAACAGTTCTGGAAGCTAAACATGCAGTGGGGAAGCAGGCAGGTGGCCACAGGGCAATCACTTCACATTACCTGGGGAGTTCATCAGTGTGCAGACCAGGGCCACACACAACAGCCTCCCATTCCCTGCGTGTGTCTGCTCGCGCCCTCCTCTGCCCCATCCCCATCAGGCTACCATTAGCCCTGTCTAGTGGACGTGCATCACATGTGTATTTAATTCATGGGACTCTGACTATGAGTTCTAAGGCCAAAACAGTGAGTGATCTCAATTTAAATATTGTAATTAAGAACCCTGTAAAGTTCTATTTTGCACATGAACTCTACTAGACACCCTGATAAGTGCCTCAGGGGGTTAGTGGTGGGGAAGGCAGCCCCAGGGTGGTGATGCTTGACTGGCAGCTTGAAGGGCAAGTTCACTGAGTGGACGAGATGGGGAGGGAACGCCAGGCAGAGGCAACAGCACGAGTAAAGGCAGAGCAGTGTGGAAGGCTTCTGGATCACGTCACAACCACCAATTTCATCAGGTTACTTCCAGCCTCAAGCACCTACTGTGACTCTCTATTACCCTTCATATCAGATCTAACTCTTCAACCAATCAGACACCTCCATTAGCCACTGACCGCTGTCCCCCCCCATCATTTCTGGCCCCCTACAACCCCCTGCACCAGCCAGACTGTGTTCTCTGCCATCTGGGAAGCCATCTGCCATCCTCCAGGCCTGTCTTGTGCACGGGTCTGCAGGGAGAAAAGGCCCCCTCTGTCCTTCCCATGGGACAAGCTGACCCTCATGGCTGCCCTCCAACCAAGCACAGCCCCCAGCTACTCTTCCAGGGGTGGGGGATGGGATCGAGGACCCAGAGTTAGCTGGGCCTGAGGAGGACACCTGGTTCCACCCTCACCAGCACTGCCACAGGCAGGACTCTGTCCTGGGCCTCAGTTTCCACAGCAGTGAACCTGGCTAATAACTGTTCCCCTTATAGGGCTGCATGGAGATGACAGGGAAGACCTACAGGAAAACTCCAGCGCTGAGCTGGGAACAGAGAAGGTGTTCACTAAGCAGAGGCTCACCTGCCGTTCCACGACCCAGAGCACATATGTGCTGGCCGAGGTTTTCCACCCGAATCTCCCACGTGAGGGCCACTAAGCCCCCTGCCCTGGACCAGAGGAGGTCCCCCCACCATCATGTGTGCACCCCCAGAAACCACTGCAGGCAAGCAGGGTGGCAATCAGCCCCCAGTTCCTGAGGCTGGCCAGGCTGACTGGTGCTCCCACTTCACAACTCCAGCATTTCTACCCCAGCTGAACATATCCCTACCCTATGACCCAGCAACCCCACTACTAGGATTTTACTCAAGAGAAATGAGTGTACTCATCCACAGAAAGATTTGTTCCAGAATGTTCATAGCAGTTTTTATCATAATCGCCAAAAACTGGAAACAACCCAAACGTCCATCAACAGGAGAATGGATAAACAAAGTGCAGTACAGCCATACAGTGGAATACTACTCAGCAATAAAAAGGAAAGAAAATACCAACACACCCAACAACATGAATGAACCCCAAAGGCACTGTGTTGAGAACAAGACCCCAGATGTGACAGAGTACCCACTCTAAGATTCCACTCAGGTGAAGTTCAAGAACAATGGTTACCTCACGGAGTGAGTAGAGACAGACTGGGATGGGGGAAGGGGAACTTTCTGTAGTGATGAAAATGTCCTGCATCTTGCCTGGTGAGGTGGTTACACAGTATCAGCTTCCAATGGCTGCTATAACAAAGTATTACAATCTTAGTAACAATTCATTAGTGACTTAAAACCAGACAAATTTATTACCTTACAGTTCTGGAGGTTAGAAGCCTGAAATGGGTCTCACTGGGCTAAAGTCAAGGCGTTGGCAGGTCTGTGTTCCTTCTGGAGGCTCCAGGGGAAAATCCATTTCCTTGCCTTTTCCAGCTTCTAGAGGACGTCTGCGTTCCTAGGCTCACAGCCCCTTCCTCCATCTTCAAAGCCAGCAGCATGGTATCTTCCAGTCTTTCTGACCCTCCTACTGCCCTCCTTCGCTTGAAAGGACCCTTAGGATTACACTGGGCCCACCCAGATAATCCAAGATAATCTCCCCTTCTCGAAACGCTTAATTTAACACATCTGCAAAGTCCCTCCTGCCATGTAAGATAACATACTGTGAATGTTCCAGGGGAGCAGGACATGGACATCTTTGGGGGGCCATTATTCAGCCTACCACCCATGGGCATATACATATATAAAAATCCATTGAGCTGTACACATTTGTATGCTTTACTGTATGTAAATTATACCAATAATAATAAAGAGCAATCTTTATTGGGCTGTAGATGTCACGTTCCCGGTGTGGCTTCCCCGGCACCCTCTCATTTAATCCTCAGACCCACCCTGCACCATGACCCTGTTTTATAGAAACAGGCCTAAAGAGAGAGAAAATCACTCATGCAGCTGGCAAGAAGCAAAGCTAATTTGAATCCAAGTCTGACTCCCAAGCCCATGTTCCACCTGCTCCCCAAGGTCACCAAAGACCCCTGCTACAGGGGTCAGGAAGGTGGCCCAAAGGAGAGGGGTTTTCCTTTGATGCCCCACTTTTATTGAAAGTGGGTACAAGAACTTTTCCCTGACTCTGCTCTAAGAAAAACAATGGTACGACTGGATGAGAAAAAAAATCACTCAAGGCTGGGACGGTGGGAGTGATGGAGACTGTGAAAACCGGAGACCCTGTGCTCTATCTAGAGGGGCAACAGTTCTTTGGCTTCACCGGATAGATGAGTAAGAAATCCAGATTTTTATGTAAACTCTCTCATTCATTTTAATTATAGGCAATGAACTCAAATGGATGAGCAAACATTTGTCCACAGGCCCCCAGCTTGCCACCTCGAGCACCCACACTACCCCTCCCACCCACCCACCATGCCCACCAGCAAGCAGCAGCCTTGCCCCAGCAGAACCCCATTCTGCTCTCTGCAGGCATGGGGTGCCCATGGTGAACCTGCTAGAAGGAAGAAGCAAAGCTGCCCCTGTGAGAAGGCACCTGACAGCTCTTAGGGGGAGACCCCTGAAGCAGCTGTAATGAGGCCTCTCACCTGGGACCAGAGGCCACTTCTGCAGTGAGCCACTCTTCCTGTTCCTTAGATCCCAGCTGCTCCCACCACTGAGGCACCTCCAAAGAGAAAGCCTGGGGCTTCCGGGCCCATTTGCCATTTTGCCGGATGCCCACCTGAGGCCCATGACAACACCTCAACATCTGGAGTCACCTGGGTCCAGGTTTTAGCAGAGCCACCCACACTGGGAGGACCCCAGCCTAGGCACCCCAGGCAGCACTGGCCCTGAACTCCAGGAAGAGACAGCTCGGTTACTTTTCAAGTACTCGCACCCACCATGCCTGCACAGAGCCCTGCGCCGCCGACTCATCTTGCTCCCTGGCTGTTCGGTGTAAGGGAATCAGGGGCCGTGGGAAGTGGCTGGGAGCAAGGGATGCGAGGGAGTGTTACAGACATTATCCAGGGCAAGGATTCTTGAAGAACACACGCTCCGGGCTCAGAAACCATCATGTCCACCACCCAGTCTCTCCCTGTGGGACCTTAACCAAGAACCATAACCTTGCAAGCCACTGTATGTTGTCTATAAAAGAGAGGGTAACTCCGCCTGCCCCCTCGGTGCTCAGTTCTGTGAAAGCCCATCTATTAACTCTCTCTTGTTAGGCCTGGCAAGTCTGGAAGGCTGAACACCAAGGGGTTAACAGGGGCTGCCTCTGGGTGTGGGGTCCCGGCTATTTCCTCCCTTCTGCCCTTGGGTTATATTTTCCGTGAGCATGGAAGTTATATTTCCATGACAATGAGCACGTAATGCTTTTGTCATGAGAACTAGTCATCTTCATGCTTACCCAGGACCTGCCCAGGACAGCGTGGGGAAAGAGGAGATGGTCAGGTGGGGTAGGGTGAGCGGAGTGTGAGGTTGGCTTTCACCCATCACTTCCTGCGGCCTCACTGGGTGCTCTGCTGCCCGGCCACAGCGCTGGTCCCGCCCGGGGTCCTTGCCTGCCCCTCTGTTTCCTGCACCAGGACCCTCAGCCTCCACCAGCAACCAGTGACCACCCGGCTCCCACAGCCAGGGGGCCAACTCTCTGCCCAGCAAAACTCCCCAGTGACCCCATGGGGCAGGCTTTATTTCTCAGCTGCATCCTACAGATGAGGAGCCAGAAGCTCAGGGAGGTTTCCAGGCCTGACCAGGGCCTCACAGTGGGTACACCACAGAGCTGAGACTTGCATCCAGGACTTGGGCTCGTCCCACGATACCACGTTGCCTCCCAGAGAGAAAACAGCTCAGGACCCTGCCTAGAAGGGGGTCTCAAACTGCCTTGGTCTCTCGGCCTCCTCCAGGCCCAGGACAGGAGCTGCACTTTGTGGGTGTTGCTTCTGGCTTCAATACTCAACCCCCCAAAAGTTCCCAAACGTCCCCCATCTGAAGAGGGCCACCCTTGGTGCTGAGACAGAAATCCTGCCTCCCTGCAGGGTGGGGGGTACTCTGTTTGGGTCCCAGGCCTCACCCTGGCTCCATCTCTGGGTTCCAACCTTCCCAACCAGCACTGCCCTCGGCTTTCATCAATTACGGCAGGGCAGAGTTGTGGTATTCAGTTGCCAAATTTGGGAATAAGCCTGGAGCTAGCAGTGTGCATGGGACGGCCATATGGCCCCCAGTGGGATCAAGGCCTGAGGGCTCAAGGGAGGGGGAAAGGGAGGGTCACCTTGAGTTGTAAGCATATCCACAGATGGAAACCAATTCACAAATTGTCTCTGAGGGCCAAACCAGTTGTGAGCACAGCTGGAGAGAAGTGTGGGGAGGGAGGAGCTTTGCTGGCAGAAGGAGGTGGAAGGGCTGCCATCTTGGGACACAAGATCCCCGACTGCTCCTCAGTGAGTCACAGGACTCGCTGGGCAATCCCTCCGCCACAGTCATTGTATTTTGGGCTTCTGTATTTGTGTTTTATCACTTATTTCAGTCTCATTGCTAACATTTGATTAGAAAGTGGCTCTGCCCTCCCCCGCCCCCCCCAAGATTTTTGAGGGGCAGTCTTAACAGGACCCCAGCTGCATTCTTCAGCTTGTTTGAATTCCATCTTAAGGCCTTACTCTACAGGAATACATGCCCATGTCATACCATAACTCAGTGAGGAAGTCTTTTTTTCCACATGAATATTCATTTAACACACAAGGTTTACATACAAAAAATACACAGTGCAAAGTGAATTCTGCCCCTTCCTACTGTTCCCACTAAATCCCATCCTGCTGGCTTGTCTTCCTTCCCAAGAACCTCAGGCTCTGTCCTCCAGAGGGTGGTACTTAGAGATCTCACTAGTGAGTTAGGGAAGGGCCGAGGACTGCAGTGTTGGGGCAGAATCAATGGCCACGACCAGCCAAGTCCCAGTAGGTTCATGTTTGAATGAACCATACAAACCCCAAGGGAAGACCTACCAGAAGCTTCTAACATCTCTCAGTCTCTTCCGTCTTATGTCTGTCTCTGTCTGTCGTCTCTCTCCCTCCCTCTCCTCCATCTCTGCTGCTCCCCCTCCCACTCTCCCCACGCCCGCATGCACACACATACTTATGTGTATACACACACACACACACTCCCAGCAGCCTCTCCCAAGACAGCTCTGGCAGGACAGCAAGCCCCAGCAGTATCAGGTCTTTGCTGGGTCTCTGGCACCACTGCTCACTACTCCCTGTGTCCCCAAAAGCTTGGTGCCCCAGGCAGACAATCCCGATTCCCTTCAGGGGTGTCTCTGAAACCCGCAGGCCCACCCCAATGTCCCTATCCTCAGTCGCCCCTCGTCCCCACTATCCCAACCCAGAGAGGAAGAGTCCAAGCTTGCTCTGAGGGGCAGTATGACTCTATTCTGCCACTAGGTCACTGTGTGCCCTTAGGGTCCCTGCCATTTTCCAGGATTGGTCCCTCATCTGGATCAGATCTCCATGAATTCTGGTTCCATGACACCTCGATTTATCAAGCAATAAAATTCACCCCAAACTGTGGGCCTGACGTAGGTGTTGTCAAGTTTTTATTTTGCCAAGAACAGACATTAAAGCTTTTTCCATTAAACCTATCATCCGCTATTATATCCAATTCATAAAAGAAAGGCAAACAGTACTGCATCAATTATCTATTGCTATTAAGAAAAAACATCATTTAACTCCAAAATTTAGTAGCTTAAAATAACAAATATTTGTTTGCATAAAACTCTGCAATTTGGGCTTTTCTCACCTGGGATCAACTCATGTAGCTACGTCATCTGAGGGCTCGACTGGGGCTAGACGGTCCAGGACAGCCTCACCCACTGTCTGATGCTGGCCTGGGCTGTCGGATGGGGAGCCTCAGTTCCCCTCCACGTGGCCTCTCAGTAGGAGAGTCCGGATTTCCTACACAGCCGAGTAACAAGCAGGCAAGTCCCCAGGCACAGATGCTTATCAAGTCTGTGCTGGCTTCATGTTTGCTGATGTTCTATTGGCCAAAACAAGTCACATGGCCAGGCCACAAGTTGAGGCCATCTCTAGCCCAAAGGCTGGCATCTGGGAAACACAGCATTTATTAATTATCACATTCTTTCCAATGAGCCAGAGGTGGCCTCAGAATCCAGAACCAACACAGCACTCCAGACTCCTCCCGATCAGTCAGAGAGGGCACACAAAATTCAAGTCTACTTGCCATCACCTACCTAAGGGCTTCATCTTCAGAGAGGAATTATCTCAGAAGAGGACATTGGAGAAGTAATGCTTAACCCAAAGGAACATGGCAGCAAATCAAGTCTACATGAGTAAAAGACTCCCTCATGGGGGGACTCAGGCACTGTGGCCAGTGGCAGGTGTGGGGAGCCTTCCTCCATCCTCAAACCACAACTGCTGGGACCCACCTTAATGCCTTCATGTTCCAGGCAATGAGCCTCCTGGGCCAAAGGGCCTCACACCCCCACACAGTTGGCCATTGGCGAGCAGGGCCATGGGACCCTCATTTTGGGCCAAGCCTCACTAGCCCTGGCTCTCTGGGCACGTCACACAAACGTGGGCTTTGTCGCGGCCTCAGTTCATGTGGGCACCGTCAGCTTCTGCCTGGCAGCACTGCCCAGCCCCAGGACTGACCTCGGACCGTGCAGGCTCCGCCCCTCCCGCCTCAGAGCCAATGAGAAGCCGACTAGGAAGGGCCGCTGAAGCCCCACCCCTGCCCCTAGCAGGTAAGAGCCCCAAGGTACAAGCTGGGGTCCTGTCAATGACACGACTCTGGAGGTTCCTCCCTTATGGGGCAAGGTCCGGGCCTTGGGATCCTCACAATCTGAGGTGGGGCCCCCTAAACCAGAAGGATCCCATGTGCAAGACTTCTGGATGACAAAGTCCCCCCATCTTGAAAATGTTCTCTGTATTGATGTGGTGGTGGTTACATGACTGCATACATTTACCAAAACTCATCAAATTGTACACCTAAAAAGTGTTGAGTTTTACCTTATGTAAATTATACCTCAATAAACTTGACTTTAAAAGAATCTCCCGGGGCCGCCCGGTGGCGCAGCGGTTTAGTCCGCGCTTGGCAGCCCGGGGTTCGCGAGTTCGGATCCCGGGCGCCCGCCGACCCACTGCCTGTCAGCCACGCCGTGGCGGCGTCCCATATAAAGTGGAGGAAGATGGGCACAGATGTTAGCCCAGGGCCGGTCTTCCCCAGCAAAAAGGGGAGGATTGGCAACGGATGTTAGCTCAGGGCTGGTCTTCCCCACAAAAAAAAAAAAAAAGAATCTCCCCAGCAGGGAACCACACTATACCTGCTTAGCTAGTTCACCCCATTATACGACCTTCCTGAGCACCTAGTGTGTGCCAGGTGGGTGCTTTAAATAATAAAGACACCTAACACCGAATGTGCACGTTTTGTGTGCAGGGAAAATCCTTCATGTACTTGGCCTCACCTAATTCTCAGGACCACCCCCTGGGATGTTATTACCCACACTTTACAGATATGGTCACCGGGGCTCAGAGAGGTTGAGTAATCCACTCAGGTCAAGGTCACACAACCAGCAAGTATGGGAGCCAGGACTTAGACCAGGACTTTCTAACTTAGCTAAGCCTATCTCACTTCACCAAATTCCCATCCAACACTCGCCACCAGGCAGGGTGTGTTGGGTGTTTTTTACACTTAACTGAGACCCAGAGAGGCTAAATGACTTGCCTGCAGTTGCACAGCTAGTAAGAAGTGACATCAGGATTTGAACCAAGCACTGTCTGATTCTAAAGCCCATTTTGGCTTATAGGCCACAAAGGAGGCCTGGGGTCCCTCACACCCCATTCCACCTGCTAGGCCCTCTCCTCAGGGACTGCCTGGCTCCAGGTGACTCCTCCGCCACATCCTCTCTTGACCTGGCCAAGACTACCAGAGGCCGACCCCAAGGGATGGACTGTCACTATTATCTTAACAGACATCTTGCCAAGGCTGGTCTGAGACCAGGAGACTGAGTGTGGGGTAAGGGCCTTTCAGGGGTACCTGTGAAGCCCCAGGAACCTGGCTATGAAGGGACTAGCCCACCCGGCTTCCCCAGGCCAGGGCCAACACCACTCCCATCCTCCCAGCTCCCCAGCATTTCCTGCAGAAGTTGAGGGAGCTGGTGCGGGAAGGAAAGGGTATGCCCTGAGCCTTGTTCCCATGGTCTGCTCCAGTGTCCCACAGGTGGACCTTTGTGGACTCATCCAGTGGTACATCCTCGACAGACTCTCCCACAGCTGACCACTCAGGCCTCCCTGGAGGGTCCTGGCGTCAGTCCTCGCATGTAGACAGCAGACACTGAAGCAAACGCATCAGATGATGGATCTGGCATCATCAGACAAATGATGTGTCCCTTCTGCTGCACTCTAACTGCTGGCTCAGGGAAACCAGCTTGATTTGCTGCCCATGGTCCCTTCAAATGGGGCCAGCTGGCCAGTGCCATGTGGTCTGACCTCGGCCCAGCATGCAACAGGAAAATACCCCAGGGGTCTGTACTTTATTTTCATGTGAGGGACCCAGGGGTCAGTTACCCTATAAGGTGTGAAACGCTTACACAGGAGAAAGCAGTTTTCTCCAAGAAAGAACAAAAGAGCAAAATTTCCAATAGGTTATACATTTATTCTCCATCTGTATGTACAGGCCCCACCTAGGAACCATTTACTGCGCATGACTTATTCAGTTGCTGGCACTGTAACCATCTGTAGAAGACAATCACTCTCAGACCACTGGACAATGCGCCCCCTAGCTCCCCAGCAAGGTGACCCTGTGCCCTGGCCAGGGGCAACTGTTCCAGGGTCAGGTAACTAATCATGCCTGAACCTAGGGCCTCCTCTGGGAATCAGAGAAAGACAGATTGGGGAGCACATAATTGCGCCTGCAGGGAGGGAAGGATGGGTGACAAGCAGGTCAAAGCAGAAGTAAGAGATGGGGGTGAGGGGGACTGCCAGGCTCCCAGCGTTCTCCCTCCTAGACCCACCAGCAGGCCTGAGTTCCAGGAGCCACCCAAGATCCTCACAATAAAATCTCCTTTTTGGGTTCCTCTAGCTAGAAAAGCTTTGGTTACCTGCAACCAAAAGCCCTACTTAATACTCTTTTATATTTAACACTCCTTGGCATTCTGCCAAGGGCCAGGGCACAAAAGATGGGCTACCACCTATGTCAACTGAGGGAATATGCAAGGAAACTGAAGAGAAAAGGCAGTGCCTGGGGTTCTACCATTAAGGACTCTCTTACTCACAGCAATTAGATTCGGCACCTCATTCCTCTGAGTCAAGCATTACTTCTTCAAACACTCTTAAAATGTAACTCCTGCAGGGAGAGACAAGTCACTAATTTATTAATGGCAGAGAGGTTAGATCCATATGCCACCTCTGATTCAGAGTGGCTGGCTGGACTGCTTTGTTGAGAAGGATTCTGAGGCTGTCTCTGGGCTTAGTTGGGAAGCGTGTAGAGGGAGTCAGCCAACCTGGATTCTTATTCTCACTTTGCCAAGTGCTTGGTTGGGGGGGGTCTCTTCCCTTCCCTGACCTCAATTTGCCCATCTGTAAAATGAGAAGGTAGGCCCAGCCCAGACCTTTGACAACCCAGGTCCCACCTGGCTGTAGATGCCTCCTACAAGCTCTGTTTTCTCAACAACTTTCATCTCCACTCTGGGAACAGGACTCCTGACATTTGTGCTGTAAACAGTTTCCTATCCCAACCGGCAGAGATGGCCCCTCAAGGACAATGAGAAAAGGAACAGAAAGGAAGGAAGCGACCAGAGGAATTTAGCCTTTAGCTCATGGAAATCTGGGGGACAAACAGAGAGAGGCCAGCCTGAGGCCTTGGAGCCGGCAGGCTTGAGCCCCAACACCTACATCTTCTGTGTCGTAAATGGCAGCCAGGAGTCTGGGTACAGAAACCACCATTCCCTGTGGCAGAGAAATCAGCAAGACCACAGGGTCTGATTTACAAAAAAAATAGAAAGTGGGCCAGCTCCAGAGGCCTGGTGGTTAAGTTTGGCATGCTCCACTTCAGCAGCCTGGGTTCAGTTCCCGGGTGCAGACCTACATCACTCATCTGTCAGTAGCCATGCTGTGGGAGCAACTCATATACGAAAAGAGGAAGATTGGCAACAGATGTTAGCTCAGGGTGAATCTTCCTCAGCAAAAAAAACCCAGAAAGCAACAACAGAGATCACTTTTTTGCCAGTTTATGGGAAACAAAGGACACTGGCAAAACCATTCCCTCTGAGATTTGGGTGCTAAGTGGGTCGATGGAACAGGAGCTCCATCCTACAGAACTTACAACCTTCCCATAGCCACAGTTTTCTGACAGTAAAGCTGGAACATAGTAGGCAAAACCACCCAAAAAACAAGCTAAATGTCTGGGAATAAAACAGTCTCAAAAATTGACCTAATGTACTCAGAAAAGAGGTGAAGAATAGAGAGGAGACCAGAGGCTCTGCTGGCTGAGTCACTTGAGTCCCCACTCCGCAACAGGGCAAATATTTTTAAATGGACGCTCATCCTACAGCAAAGAGAAAGACAAGCATTTCTACTATAATGCAGTATATTTTCCTGAAAATCTTCACATTCTGCAAAATCGAAGACTAAAAATAATAGGATTCATGGGAAAAATAGGGTTGGTGCATATCACTCAACACCTACGGAACCTTGTTACCTGAGCATTTCTAAAATCAGAAACAGCTCTAGAAATATCCAAGCACAGTAAGCTGCACCGGCCCCTGGACCCGAGACCACAGTGAGGCTCCTGCCCCTTCTTTGAGATGAAGGCCCTCGGAAGCACTCACTTCTTACAGAGGCCACTGTCATTAAAACCAAAAACCCCATCCAGGGTGTCACCTGCACCCACCATCCTCTCACAGGGGCAATGCCTGCCAGCTCCTTCACCTGCCCTCTCAGCTTCCCCATACAGCTTAAGGGGATGGAAAGATACTAAAAGAGCCACAACTTCACAACTTGCACTAAAGGGAGGTGCATCCATAGCTTTTCAGCTTTTTCTTAATTCTTCACTCATGCTCTTTAGTCATGAGAAAGCACTGATCTATCTATTAAAACATAACCGCATTGGGAAAAATCGCCAATAAGCCAACACAACTTCCACGTACACCAGCATGATTCCCTCATGTATCTATCATACAAACACATGTTGTAGACCAACAAGCAAATAATTTTAAGTATAAGATAATTGGAAGTTGCTTTTAAGATAATTCGACTGTGGGTAATGTCTGATTTACAATGGGCTGATTTCTTGACATTACACACTCACAGAAAGTCTTAAGAAGTGAGTAAATCTAACCTGCAAGTTGTTTTAAAACAAAATACAATTTTTTTTTCTTTTTTTGCTGGGAAAGATTCACTCTGAGCTAATAGCTATTGCCAATCTTCCTCTTTTTTTTCCCCTCCCCAAAGCCCCAGTACATAGTTAGTTGTATATCCTAGTGGTAAGTCCTTCTAGTTCTTCTATGTGAGCCGCTGCCACAGCATGGCTACTGACAGATGAGAGGTGTGGTTCCACGCCCGGGAACAAACAAGCCACCCAAGCAGAGCGCACCAAACTTTAACCACTAGGCTATCAGGGCTCACTCCAAAATACAATTTTTTAAAGTTTGTACTTTTATCGTTTTAGTCAAGCTGACTCGGTTAGATTAAAAATAGCCACAATGCTTTGTAGCACCTCCCATTAGGAGATAACAGTCTATCTCTCTGCCCCTTGTATCTGGGCCGGCCTTGTGACTTGCTGTGACCACTAGCATACAGCAGAAGTGACGTTACACTACTTCTCAGGAAGGTCTCAAGAGGCCTGCAGCCTCCCCTCTCCTTTTGCTGCCCTGAGACCACCACACACAGAAGCCCGAGCTAGCCTCCTTGAGGATGAAGGACCACGTGGAGAAAGAAGCCCCGCCACCAGCCAGCACCAACTCCCAGACCCGTGAGTGAGGCCAT
The DNA here is from genome assembly GCA_031878705.1 of Tapirus indicus. Lineage (NCBI taxonomy): Eukaryota > Metazoa > Chordata > Mammalia > Perissodactyla > Tapiridae > Tapirus > Tapirus indicus. Next base: position 15,192,576 of record CM062921.1, on the reverse strand, counting down.
CTGGACTCTCCAGCCCAGTTGAGCAGTCAGATGGCTGCAGTCACGTGAGTGACCCCAGGCAAGACCAGCAAAGAACCACTGGGTGGGGACCTGCCCACAGAATCACGAGCAAATAAAAGGGCTATTGTCTTAAACCATTAAATTTTGGGATGGTTTGCTACATAGCAAAAGCAAATACAACATGACATTTTGGAGACATTTCACTAATTCTTTAATAATTTAATAGTTTTCCCCACTTGGGAGCCAATACGCCCTTTATTCAGATCTCAATGATTCCATAAGCCCCTGAGAAGGGGCTAAACCAGCCTCACAAGTGGCATTGTCTCCAAGGACCCTACCAGACTGAACGAAAGTGAAGGACTGACTAAGAACCCAAACTCCACGAAGGCGTCGTGCAGCAGGTTCAAGAGGAACCCGACTCAAGGAGAACACCGAGGAGGAACAGTTTCCAACACTCAAACGGCTCCTGGGGAGACCGAAGGCTCTCGTAACTAACAGTCGTAAATCCTAAAGACCAATCTTTCTAGCTGTGGTAGGCTGAATAATACCCCCTACCCCAAAATAAGCCCATGTCCTAATCCCCAGAACCTATGAATATGTCACCTTACATGACAGAAGAGACTTTGTAGATGTGATCACATTGAGAATCCTAAGGTGGGGAGATTATTCTGGATTATCCAGGTGGGCCTTATAAGAGGTCCTTACACAAGAGTCCTGATAAGAGGGAGGCAGGAGTGGCAGAGTCAGAGAGGAGATGGAACAATGGAAGCCGAGGTTGGAGTGATGTGCTTGGAAGACGAAGAAGGGGCCACAAGCCAAGGAATGCAGGTGACCTCTAGAAGCTGGAAAACGTGAGGAAACGGGTTCTCCCCTAAAGCCTCCAGAAAAACACGGCTCTGCCAACACCTTGATTTTAGCTCAGTTAGACCCATTTTGGACTTACTTCCAACCTCCAGATTATAAGATAATAAATTTGTGTTGATTTATGAGTTTGTGGTTATTTTTATGACGGCAATAAGAAACTAATACACTGGGTAATTCTGCCTCCAAGAATTTAACTTAGGAATATTATTCATAATAACAGTAACAGCCAATAATAATAGCTAACATTAATTCAGCATCTACTTTGTGGCCAGCCCTGTTCTAAGTGTTTTTCTTGTATAAATTCATTTAATCCTCACAAAAACCACATGAAGAAGGCTATTATAATTCATATTTTACAGAAGAGAAAACTGAGCATTTAAGAGGTTAAGTAACTTGCCAGGGCCACAGAGCAGGAAAATGACACGGCCTAGAGTCGAACCCAGAGAGTCTGGCTTCAGATCCCAGGTTCAACCACTGCACCTCCCAGATCACACCGATAATGATAACAATCAATTACAGCCACTTACTGAGCACCCTCCATGGACCATGCTCATGCTTAGGACTTGACATATATTCTCTCACTTAACTCACACGGCACCCCAATGGGACAGTATTATTAATCATCCTTGTTTACAGCAGAAGAAATTGAGGTGCAGCAATGTTAACACCCAGAGGTTAAACCCATCTGAACCCAGAGTGGCTGAGCCCAAAGCTTGGGTTTAACCACACACCCTATCTCCTCCCCCATCCCACCGAGGCCTAGATGGTTGTAAAGAGGACAGAGATAAGCAGCACAACCACATAACTTATTCTGTAAGGACACTGTGGAGCAGCGGTCAGCCCCACCTGACATCCACAGCTGCCAGATCATGGTCAAGGCTGGAAGAGGAGCATCTGCAAATCTCCAGGTCCGGGGTCTCAGCACTGTGGGAGGAGCTTGTCCGATGGTAGATTGAGAGTCCATCTGAGGGCAGAGGTCTGGCAGCTCCGGAAAGAGTCCAGGGATGCAAAGAGACCTTGAACCCCACTGGTGCCCCAAACAGGAAAGCCAGCGGGGAGCTCAGAGCCTTGATAAAGGACCAAGTGGGAGTCAAATGGGGCCAACAGCCTGAGACACCCAGCTCTCCTCCAAAGTTCTAGGTCTGCTGGACAGGAGGCCATGTAGCCTAAGCCTCAGGCCGGGCAGCCTCTTCCTAGCTGTGGCATCTCACACCAGCCCTTCTCCCTTCTGAGTCTCCTGGATGAAATGCAGCCGCTGATAACTGCCCTACCTACGTCCACGGCATTCGTAATAATAAATAATATTAGCAGACAACAGCAAATGAGCCAGGAAGGGTACCAGCACTTAGTAGGGATTGTGGGAGTAAATAAAATCCACTCTCAAACAGGTACTATGATTATTTGCACTTTACAGGTGAGGAAACTGAGCTGGTGGCGAGGCTAAGTAACTTGTCCAAGATCCCATGGCTGGTGCGTGGTAAAGCGAGGACTGGAATCCAAGCTGACTGCCCCTGTAAACTCCAGTAGAACATTCTCTTCCCCTCCTGGCCAACCTAATGCGGCACATCCTAGTGCAGGGTCCCCCTGAGGTACCCATTCCCCTGGTGGGCCAGAGATGACTGTGGTGGTCCGTGGACCGGGCACTAGTTCTCGCCCAATTATAAGACTCATTGGCAGGCTCTGCAGAACATGCCCAGGCCCCATTTCCCTGGATGGTCTAATTCCAGGAGCTCTGGGAATGAGAAGTGTAATAACCTCCCCCAGCTGATTCCTAAAGCTTTTCCCTTCCTGTCCAAGTCCCTTTGGAGCCTGATTTCCAACAGACAGAAAGTCTCAGTCTGGTGCTCCTGTGTCTTGACCTCCTCTAAAACTCTCTAGTCTCCCCCTGCACCCAGAGCACGGCCTCAGCACAAGCCTTCTGCAGAGTCCACCTAAAGTGGACTAACCTCGCTTGGGTCTCCATGCATTTCTGCTGCGGCTACCTTCTGTTTGTGGCAAGTGACACAGGTTTTCTACTTATAGAGTTGATATAAATAAGACTCTTGAAATAAATGCATTTTTTAAAAAAACTGTAGATCAATTTTTAAAATAATCAATAAATCATGGTTTGGGTGGTCGGTACGCATGGCAGAATCAGGAAAGTGAAACTCAAGCGAGTGAAGATTGAGAGACAGTTCCATAAGGATAAGATGGGCCTGTGGAGGCTTTCCCAACAGTCCTGAGCTCTGTTCTAGCATCACCCCCACAAGCTATGTCACCCTGGGGGAGGTACTTAATTCCTCTGAGCCTCAGTCTCCCTTTGTGTAAAATCACCCACTTCACGGAGTGCTTATGAAGATTAAATGAGACACTGAGGGCAAAGCATTTAACACAGAGCTAGTGCTTAACTCTGCTGATTCAGCCCAGCACCAGGGAGTGAACCTCGTCTGCTGCTCCCTGCCCCCCAGCCCCCATATGCTGAGGTCCCAAGTCTGAAATCCAGATATGTGGTAACTCCCTGATTCTCAAACTCGGCTGTGCACTTGAAGAGGTCCTGATATAATAGTTCTGGGACAAGGCCTGGGCATCAGGACTTTTAAAAAGCTCTCCAGGTGATTCTAACAGGAAGCCAGAATTGAGAACCACTGTGGTAACCAACCCAAGGGGATGTCCAGGGGCCAAAAGCTGTAGCTCCCGTCACTGCACACTCCAGGACCAGCCCACAGTGGCCAACATTCTTACTTCCCACCAGTGGAAGCTGCAGAGATGGGAGAAAGGCGCTCGAGGAGGGCTGATGTAACGTTTGCCAGGAAAGAGGAGTTCATTGCTTCCCAGGGTCTTGCTTCAGAGTGGAGTACTGAGGTCTAAAGGTATCAAGACCTGAATACATTCCTCATGTACCCCAAGTCAGAAAAATCAGAGCAGAATCTGCCCTCCTCCTACAGCCTCCAAAGAAAGCAGAGCAGCTGGACCCACCCACACCACACGAGGCACCAGCAATCCTGGTGGGCATCTGGGGGGTCGAGGCAGGAAGGTCACCTCTCCCTTCCTCCTATGGGGAAAGAACTTGACAAATTAAAACACTGTTTCCTGCCCATCCATTATCTCCACAACAGACCTAGGCAGGCACCATGCGCCCCTTTCACAGACCAGGAAAGGAAAGCTTAGCTGGAGCTGACCTGCAGTCTTTGGGCTTCAAAGCCACTTTGCTCCTCCACCTCTCCACATCTCTCACTGCATATTTCAGAGACGAGCAGGCTTGGGAGTCATTTGCAATAAAAGGAAAGCAGCAAGGATTTGCAGAGCCCACTGCAGTGGGGCCAGTGTCATTTCTGAGCAGTGTCTGCCCTTTTTGGGGGTCTCCCTGGTCACCCTCCTCTCCGGGCGACGCCCAGACCCCACGCGCCTGCAGGTGGGAGGCGCTCGTGTCCTGCCACATGCTGCTCATTCATTAAAGCCTGGTTCCTCCCTGCCATCCTAAATATGTGCAGCGATAATAAAGAAGCTTTCTCCCTTACCAAAGAGGCCTATTTATGCGATGAGAGAGCATTTCGCCCCCACAGATTGAGGCATCACTCAAAGCCTTGTTGGAATCAAAGTCGCATCTCTTCAGGGACTGGCTGAGCCCCACCCAGCTTCCGCCCACTTCTGAGCATCCTCCTTTCTGGAAGAGCCACTCCACTGTGGAGTGGGCAGGATGTGGATGCCATTCCCCATTGCTGTGTTCCCTCATGTCTTGCTGGCTGATATTCACTCAACACACAGTAGGACATTTATTGAGCTCCTACTATGTGCCCTTTCTAAGACTATGCAAATGAAAGATACAGTCCCTACCCTTGTTGGGAGAAAAGGCATTGAGATAAAGAGCATAATCTTTTAGGCTCTGGGACTGACTCCTATCCCAATTCCAACATTCATGGGCTGGGTGATTTGATTCATTGGCTGGACCAGTTACCAAATTTCTCAAGGCTTCAACTGTCTCATCAGCAAAATGGGGTCATAATAACACCAACCTCATGGGGTTGTCAGAGGAGTCAATGGGATTTACACATATAAAACTGGAACATTGTAAGCACTCAATGAACACTAGTTGGGATGACCAACGGTTAGTACCAGAGGGTTTAGGACCACACAGGCAGGATTTCGCCCAGATGGATGAGTCGAGGAAGGCTTCCTGAGAAGTGATACTTGAACTGAGTTTTAAAGGATGAGTAGGAGTTTGCTAGAGAAAAGGAGAATGTTCCAGGCAGGAGGAACTGCATGAGGGCCAAAAGAGATGACAGGGTCTGGGAAACACAAGACACAGTGTGCAAAGCAGTGGCAGGGGACACCACTGTAGAGGCAGGTGTGGACATGGAAGTGGATCCCACAGCCTGAACCCTAACCGGTGATACCCAGAGCATCACTTTGACTTATTCTTGGCTCCTTTGGGAGCCACACCCAGCTCCCTTCCACTTCCATCTGTAGTTTGGTGGCCTTAGGGAAGTGGGGCAGCCACACACTGTCTATTAGTCACACAATCATTCATTCAGACACTCAATACAATTCCCTGAGGGCTGACGACACGCCGGGCATGTGCTAGAAGAGACTGTACATCTTGACCACCTCCTAACCCTCACTCAGTCCTTTCCAGCTGTGCCAACCTAGGCCTGGCACCTTTCTCCACGGTGAAATGTGGGTAACAGGGCCCCTCAGAGTCGCTCATCCAATAATAAATGTGGTCAGGGCCATAAAATAATTCAATAATCCCAGATTTTAGCATAAACTAAGTCCTCAATAAATGTCAATGTTTAAAATGTTTATTTTTATTATGATTAACTGCCAGGATGGTAAGAATCCCATCTCCAAAGCCCAAAGCAACACTTCCAGAGGCACCCCCAACCCGGGCAAAACCCCCCTGCCTGCTGTTCCTCTCCCTACACCCCCCCTCCCCCCTAGAGAAAATGACTAGGTTTCCACCGCCCACACCTAGCCCTGACTGGGTCACCACTGGAGCTAGCCCAGCCTGAACTATCTGTGCCTCCCCCCTAATTTATCTCATCCTTCTAGGGCTCCACGTGTCTACCAACTCGGGTCTTGGGGGCTGGGGGCAGGATTGAAGGTCATCTCAGCCTTTGCTGTCCAAAGCTCCAGAGGTTAAAGGGTGGCCCTTGAGAGTTTGTAAATTAACTAATTTAAATATTCTATTAAGGAAATTTGCACATATATACAAAGTAAACAGAACAGTAATGAACACCACGTACCCATCACCCAGCTTCAACAACTACCGACATCCCACCATTCTTTTTTCATAGGCACCTCCGCCCACTCCCCACCCCAACCCCACATGATTTGCTGGGAAAGATTTTTATGGTCAGCCTTTCTGGCACATCTCACCACTTGGAGCTCCCACTGCTCACAAGTCCCAACACAGTTTGATGCTTGTGGCACTCATTCTTTTGCACCAAGAGCATCCTTGAAATAATCCCCTGAAGAACAACCATTTTTGTGTCCCTGATAAAATGACAACCACCAGCTACACCCATGGGGGCTATACAGGATGGTGGCGAAGGGCTGGAGCCCTGGAATCAGATGGCCTGGGTCCAAATCAATACTTTCTAGATGTGTGACCTTGGATAGGTCATTCAACCTGTTTATATCTCCTACCTAGTAAAAGGGGAAGGAGGCTTGTTGTGAGGCTTTAAAAAATAAAATAATGCATGTTCATTGCCCAGCACAGAACACACAACGAGGAAACCTTGGATGTGTGAGGTGGGGGTGAGCAGGCTCTGCTCTGATGAGATACTATTAACACTTCCCATTTCACAGATGAAGAGATGGGAGCCCAGAGAGAAGCAGTGAGTTGCCAGGGACAGCCTGCTCTGTGTCCTAAATCCACACACTGGGAATTCTCACCGGCTGCCTTGAACCGCAGATCACTAGAAGTGAAGAAACACTCTAGAACAGACACAGGCAGGCAGTGGCAGGTGGCCCAGCACACCCAGCATGTGTTTCTCCATCCTGGATGGGGAGCTTTCCCAGCCTGAGAAGCAACAACCACACAGTGCCCTAGGGTGTGAGGGGGGAGGGGTGTGTGGGGGGGTTCTGTGGAGGGGAGGGGTGCTGAATTCGATTGTACAAGACAAAATAGTGTGTGGGGGGGTGCACATCCCTGCTCACTCTTCTGATTTGACAAATTCTAGGGCCAACCTTGCATGTGCCAACCACTATTTGTCCCAGCATGAAAGGCAAGAAACTGGTTCACTAACTTAAGCAATTCTTAACAATTCTGATGCCCCACCCTACCATCCTAATTTTTTTTTCCGATTTAAAGGAAAAGAGTAAAAAAAAATGAATCAATCCAGTTGCTGAGTGATGTTCAAACAAAGACGCCCGGCGGCCCGCGTTTGCCAGCTGGGGAAGGGCAGGGGAGTGGGGCTGATTTGGGAGGCCTGTTCGAGCACGGCCTGCGCCCTCCACGGTCCCTCTCGGGAGTGAGCCATGTCGGGATCTCCTCCTCCCCCTGCACTCCCCCACCACTGCAATGCCGTTTGGCACCTCCCAGATCCGCAGGAACAATGGGTTGGGGAGGGGGCAGGTGCCGCTCGGAGCCGCGGCCACAAACAGTAGGACTGCGAGCGCAACGCCCGTGGTAGCTGCGCTGCCACCTGACTCAGTTTCCCCGTCTCCGGGGTCCCCGCAGAGCCGAGCGCTCCTTTCCTGCATGAATTTCACTTACGTTCCGAGCATTTTAATTCCATCCTTGCTAGGTGGCTTGCCCTGTCGCTCCCGGGAAAGCCTCCGGGCCACGCTCCCCTCCAGCAGCTTGCTCCTGCCAGAGGCCCTACAGGTCAGGAACCCGCAGCGCCTCCGCGCGCCCAACTTTCCCCACTTGGGACCCACAATCCTGGCCAGCCCGTCCCCTCCACTGGGGAAACCATGATTTACAGCCCTGGGCTCCAAGAGCTACTCCTCCTCTTTCCTCCGCTGCCGAGTCCTCTCTCGCTCCTTACCTCTCCACCCCCGCATCCATCTGAGCCCTAACCACTCTCCCCAAAGAAAGCGGCCCTGGCACACTTGCAATATACGAGCGTCCGTCCTCCACACTCCCTCCCCCATGCCCGGGCAAGGAGGGGACAGTTGAGCCCCAGCCGCTCCGTGCCTCCTCAGCCCAGAGAATCCCTGGGGATGGGCGGGGAGGGGAGTGGGATGCAGTTCCCCCCGGAGCTGCAGCCCCACTCGGGGCGCGTAGGTCCGGCCTCCGCGGGGTGAGGGGACAGGTCCAAATCTTCGATTTCCCTCAGATTTCCACCCCCGCCTCGCTGAGTCACGGAAATGAGCCGCTGGGGATAGGGGGCCACCCCACGCCCGGCCCCTTACCGGACAAGCGCGGGTGTCGCCGCACAGCGCGCAGGACATGGGGGGCGGTTCTCACCCGGACTCCCACCGGGCCCCGCAGGAGGCGCCACCCCGCGGCGGGGACGGCCAGGGTGCCCGGGCGAGGGCTGCGGTCCCCGCCGCAGTGTCCGCACCCCGACCCGGAGCGGAGCACGTGACTGGCGAGCCGCCTCCGGCCCCGCCACGGCGCTGACCCCAGCCCACCCCCTAGGGCGGGATGGGGCGGGGGCGCCCACTTTTCCGCGGCGCGCGAAGGAGCTGAGGGGCTCCGGGCCAAGCGCGCCTCATCCCTCCCCGGCCCGCCCCGCCGCAGCCGCAGGACCGGCGCCCTGCGCTCACCTCGGGGTCCAGTGTCGCTGCCGCCGGCCTCCTTGTCCGCCATGGTCGCGCAGCCCCGGCCCGCGAGAAGAGCCTCCGGCGCAGCGCCCGTGCCCGAGCAGGTCCCTGTCCGCGTCCTCGGCGGCGCTCGGGCCGGGTCTGAGCCGCCGGGCAGCGGGAGCACCGCTCTGACGCGGCCGCAGCCGCAGCCCGGGCTCCTCCCCGTGCTCCTCCCGGGCCCGCCCCGCGCCCCGCCCCGCGGAGCTGGCTGGGGAAGGCCCGGCAAGCCAGGCGTGGCGTCGGGCCGGGCCCCAGAGCCCCGCGTCCGCCCGCCCGCCCAGATGTCGCTCCGAGGCCGGGTCCCTCCTCTCCCCGGCTCGCCCCCAAGCCGGCCACGGCGGGGTGGCGGCCCAGCCGGGGCTCCGCGGCTCGCCAGCCGGCCGGACGCAGGCGCGCGTAGGGCGCACGGCTCGGCGAGCGGCGGGGCCTGGATTTCAGGCTCCTTCGGCCCCTCCGCGCGTCGTCTCTTTGGAACGGCAGGGGGCTGAAGCCCTGCGGCGAGCACCGCACACACGCCCCACTCCCCCGAGGAAGCTCGCTCCAGTGCCCACCAGTTTATTTCTCTCCCCCGGGGTCCCAGAGGACCGATCAAGGGCCCGCGCGAAGGCAGAACCCGGTGCGGCCAGGACTCGGGCCGCAGACCGAGGACCTGCGCGGGGGCCGTGCTCTGGGCACCGCCGCGGGCGTCCGCCTCCAGGCAGCCTGCGGGACTCCATGGCAACTCAGGACCCTGAAAGGCGCTTGCCGCGGAGGCTACGTCGCGCGTTCTATATATGGGATCCCGCCCGGGGCCCTCATTAAAAGTCTGCGAATAACGATATTAATAATGCAGAGCTTCGGTGGTCAATGATTCCTCTTCCCTGTCCTCGGGCTCCGCCACACACACGAGTCACTGGCACCTGTTCAGACCTGGCCAGGTGGCTTCCGGTCCGCTATGCAACGAGGGCAGTGAGAAGAATGTAATGGCCACCGTTACTGGGTCCTTCTCGTGTGTCTGGCACTGAGTCCTTAAGAACCTTATCTCATTTTCCCCACATAACTAAGAGGTGGGGACTAGTGGTCCCCATTTTGAAGATAAGGAAACTGAGGTTTGAGGGGGTTAAGTGATGATCCCCAGCACACACACAGCAAGTAAGTGGCCAAGCTGGGATCCCCCCACAGGTCATAACCACTAGCTACCCCTCATACCCTGAGATGGGCCGCAACACCCAAAAGGCACCTAAGGGAGGCTTAATCATGCAGCCCCTGTAGGGAGGAGGGGGTCAGCAGAGAGCTGCAGGGAGAGCGCAGAGAGCTGCAGGGAGAGCACAGAGACCAGGCTCTGCTCAGAAAGTGATGGCAGGATGATGAGTTAAAAGGATAAACTTGTTCTCTAACTACACGCACTAAAAACCCCAAATGTACAGTCTCTGGCTGTGTGTGAGACCACCAGCAAGTTACTTACCCTCTCTGAGCCTCAATATCTTCATTTGTGAAATGGGTTCAGTGGGAGAACCACTTCATAAAACTGAAGAGGATTAGATGAGATGATGCATGCAACATGCTTTGCTTGGGGTCTGGCACATGGTCACAGGCACCTATTTAACAGCGGACAGTGGCCAGTTGTGCAGGGCAGTGGGCAGTGGGGGCACATGGCGGGAGGCACTCCCACAGTGGAGAACAGTGTTTTCCCAGAGAGTGACCTCTCCCTACCAAGCCTGCTTGGGAGAGACAACACCCACCACGTCACAGGCAGACCCAAGAGATGGCCTGGAGTCCAGGAGCATGTGGCACCCAAATGCAGGCAGGAGGAAGGGTTGAGGCAGTTGTCCAGGTGACAGCCTGGCCACAAAGGTTCAAGATGGAGAAAGGAAGGGCCAACCCTGGCCATGCCTCACCCTACAGCTGCCTTCCTGGTTTTGCTCATATATCCGCATTGAGTGAAACTGGCCGGGCCGAGGTTACACAGATTGGAATGTGAGAGGGCAGGGACAGCCACCAGCACTTTGTCCACTGCACACCAGTGTCACGTGGACCCTTGCCTGGGTAGTGATGCCAGAAAGAGCTTTCTTTTAAACACAGTTCTGACTGAGTCTCTCTTCTGCTCAAAACCATGCTGGGCTTCCCTCATCTACGGGGAAGAAGCCCCACCTCTTTAGTGCCACATTCAGCACCTTTGACGATAGTCTCCCCAACCTTCCTCTCCTGTAGTCTCTCTGCCAAGAAGCCTTCCCTCCACCAGCCTTTCTCAACAGTGGTTACAAGCTGCCTCTATCTCCATGTTTACACCCCTTCACTTCCCTCCTCTACCTGCCCACATCCAGGCATCCTTCAGGCCTCAGTCCAAGGCCACCAGCCCAGGGAAACCCAGGACACCGCCTCCCACCCCCAGGCTCCCAGGGTATTCTGCTCATTCACACACCTCCCTTTATTTTTCTCCTTTCTCTACACTCTCTAATGCCCAGGCATCTCGACAACCAGGAGGCTCCTCTGTCTGTCTGTGGGGATGCCCACCCCCACACCCAGGGTTGGACCTTCCTCCAGGGCTCCAGACCTCCTGAGAGTCTCCCCAGGGTGCCTCTCAGGCCCTTCCCACTCACCCAAACCCCAGCTCATCCTCTCCCGCCCTCCCTCCCGGGTGCCGGATCTCTGGCAAAGGCAGCACCACCCGCCAGCTGCCAAGCCACACAACCTAAGCATCAGTTTTCACTCCTCCCTCTTGTCCATCTAAGTTCAGTCAATCTCCAGGTCAAGTGTTGCCCAGCTGACCTCGGAAATCTCCTCTCCACCCTCACTGCCACCTTCCTTGTCTAGGCCCTGTCATCTCTCACTGCCTACATGTCTGCAGGGGCCCCTCACCAGTCTCCCGGCTCCTGTCTGACCCCCTCAGTCCATTCTTTGTGAATCTAGTCTCCAGCTCTCTCCCCCTGACTTCTTTCAATCCCTCCCACCCACCGCTGCCTCTCCTATGCTGGGATTTCAAACACCTTAAAATGTGTTTGATGTTCCGACCACTCGCCGTCCCGCCACCACCAGCAACCTGGAGAACTCAGCATGGACCTCCCCACTCCAGGAAGCCTTCCCTGCACCCCCATTCTGGCCTGGGAGCCCCTCCTCTGTGTCCTCATGACACCCTGTCCCTCCCCATCAGGGTCCTGACCCCCGACATCAAGACATCGGCCTTGACAGCCTGTCAACCAGCAGGAATGCCGAGGCACCCGCCCTCCTGCCACCTGTGGTGGAAAGGCCTTGGGGACCGTCTGCCTTTTCAGCCACAGTGACAGGAGGGCGCATGAGGAGGATGGGCGATGACCTGCAGGCCCCAGGCCAGGGGCAGAGAGCAGGCAGTTTTGATTTTGGGGAAGCATGAAAGACAATGCACACTCTGGTTTTGCCCTCGTGGCTTTAACAATCATGAGAGTAACTAAGACACGCCCTGGTGAGCACACACTCAGGCGGCCAGGTGCCGCTGATGGGCGTCTGCATGCACGGCCTCACTTGATTCTCACTGTGGCCTCGCCGTTTTACAGGAGAGGAAATGGAAGCACACGAAGGCTGCAGAGACTGCTCAGGCTTCCCCAGGCCATTAGCAGCAGGGCTGGAATTCAAGGCCAGGCCCATCTCCTGTCACTCGACATCAGGGAAGGGCTTCCTCCAGCTCCCCTTCATCTCTTCCAACAGCAGCCAGAGTGAGATCATGTCCCTTTTCTGCTACCAGGTCCTACATGAATTGGCCTCCTGATGCCTCTTGACTCTCGCTCCTTCCACTCTCCCATCCCTCAAGCCAAACACACACATCACCCATTTGAACACGCCAAATCTGGCCCCACCCCGGGGGCTCTGCTCTATTAGGTCACCCTGCCTGGGACATGTTCCCTGAGAGAATCACAAGGCTTGCTCTCCCACTTACTTTGGGAAATGTCACCTTCCAGACCATTCTATCTAAAACTGCTGCCTCACCCCCCAAGGAAGTAAGCTCCACAAGAGGATCTTGGACTGTGTTGCTCACCTCTGACCCCAGTATATCCTCTCTGTCCTAGAACAGTGCCTGGCACATGGCAGGCACTCCATGGCGGACGGACTGACTCAGTCAGAGAAACAGGAACACAATAAAATAGACTTTGCCCAGCTGGGAGGCCAAGCCAGCACAGGGACATTACACTGACTCCTGGGGCTCTCCCAGCCATTTCAGAGCATGCCCAGACTTGTGGGAGGTCACTCTGCAGCAAGTCCCCTTAAAAGCCCTCCAAAGACCGCCCACACACACACAGTGCTCCCTGTGGACTCCCTACAGCACCCTCCATATGATATCTCCACCCTCCAGGCCACTGGGGCCCAGGCTGCAGTCTGTAGTGGTGGGCAGTGAGAATGACCCCACCCCCACGATATTAATTACAGATCTCAGTTGGACGCTTGAGTCCCAAAAAGAGGCCCAGCCCAGAGCCAAGTTGCCATGTTCCAGTCCCCACACGCTAGTCACTCCAGCCACATGGGCCCATCCTCAGCTCCCCAAAGAGCCAATGCCTCCACTGGGAGCCCATTCTCCACTTGCTTTGCCAGGTAAACCCCTCTCCTCCTCCATGTCTCAGTTTAGATGTCACTTCTTCCAGGAAACCACCTGGCCGTCCAAGACAGCATGAGGCCCCTCCTCTGTCCTCTGTGCCTGACTCCTATGCAGCATTTATCACAACTCTGGGGTCAGTGTTATTAGTAACCCATTGTATAGATGGCAAAATAGAGGCCCAGAGAGGTCACCCAGCTAAGAAGCTGCAGAGTTGAGACTAGAACTGGGGTCTTTCCAACTTCAGGTTGCCCATCTCTCCCTGTAGCTGCAAGTTCCCAGGGTGGGTCAGCCACGTCCACATTTGTGGCCCCCAGAGTCTAGCACTGTGCCTGGAACACACAGTTAAATATTGAAGAAAAACAGCCTCCTCAGCTTCAGGCCCTCACCTTTCTCATCCTCCCTGGGATCCTCGTCACCTACCAAACCACAGACACCTCCCTGCCAACAGCCTCTGTCTTTATTCTTCGGTCCCCAAACAAGAACACACACCCCCCCAACATCAATTCATGCAAATAGAAGCCAGAGCCCAGAGGCTGGCCCAGATAACTACTCCACCAGGCAGCCAGCTGGGATACCCTGTCACCTGCACCAACCACCAACTGTGAAAAGGGCTGGACGCAGTGGACCTGGTGGGGCCTGGGGGCAGGGGGAGGTGGCTGAGTCCTCCAGCCCCCAGCTCAGAGGAAACTGCAGAACATTTGCTGATGGATCTACCTCTGGGGGCGCTGATCCTGGGGGTGCACTGGGACCTGGGACAAGGGAAGAACAAGAGGAGAAAGTAGAGTGGAGAAGAGTATGGGGTCAGCCAGACCAGGGTTCAAATCTGGGCTGAGCCACTCCCTGCCCCCTTGAGGTAATATGGGTGCACACCTCTCTGGGTCTATTTCTTCATCCGTAAAAGGGGTTAATAATCATAGGTAGGATAATTATGGCAGATAATACATGTAAAACACTGGGCATAAGGCCAGGCTACATACCCTGCAGTAAATAGGACTTGTTATTTAATTTGCAAATTTGGGCCACAAAATACCTATTCCTTGTGTATTATAAATTACAGAATGGATCTAAGCAAAATTTTCTTGGCTGGTGAAAGACACACAGAAGATGTGGGGGTGAGTGACATTTTTTTAAAATGTTTATCCAAAAAAATTTTTTTTTAATTTGAGAAACAGTGATACTAACCCAAATCTGAGCTTTTATGAGGAAGCTTCCAGTAAAAGCTGCTTTGGACTTTACGATATGCCGCCAGAATTTTGTCTATAAACTGAATATCATAAAAATGACTCCTTTATAACAAGATTAAGATTCAGATGAGCTGAGGCAACATAAAAACTTACAGGGAGATCTTGGGCAGATGTCAGGGTCCTTAACCTCTGACCTTTAGTATATTTAAAAACTCCAGCCTCAGAGCAGAGTCATAGTGTCCAGTTTATACATTCTTTTCCCTTGGATTTCCACTCCATCTGGTGTGAATCAGCCTCTCCATTAACATTCCAAAACATACTTCACATATACAACATGGGCTGCTTTTGCTTACAACAATTTCCCTGCTGCAGGGAAAGAAATTCAAGGGCCAGAAAAAATTATTTCTCACAATATCACAATCACTCGGGCCTACAATGTAAACTTTAGAAATGCCTGCTCAGGTAATGAAGGGTTATCCAAATATTTTTTGTAAGTATTTCAAACAGCAGAGCAAACGTGTATGGTTACTCTCTCAGCAGTGTTCTCAGAACTGCTTAAACTCTGGCCCTGCAAGCTCCTGGTTCATAATAAGATGGGACATTCTGCAAGCCATATCTCAAGAAGGACAGTGCAAAGTGAGACAAGGCTTGGAGAAGGAAAACTGAATGATCACACGGCCAGGAGAGCTTTCACAAGGGGCTGCAATGAACTATAGACTATTAGAGCCAAAAGGTTTCATGTTATAGAGAAAAACTACTTTATGCAGCCCACAGCCCAGTGCCTGGCTCACAGTAGGTGCTCAATAAACGTTTGTTGAAGAAATGAGTGAATGGTCAAGTAAATAAATAATGGAGTGGAAACCGGGGCCCAGAGAAGCTCAATCTCTTATTGCAAGTCACACAATTAGCCACAGAGCTGGGGCCAAACTCCAGCCCCCTGCCTCCCAGCTCAGCTCGTCCCTCAGTGTCTCCCCTGCTAAAGGCCCAGCCAGAGATGACTCATGCTAACTGTGATTGATTGGTGATGACTGACTGGGACACTTTGGGAGGCACCAAGGCCCTTTCTTGCTCTATGGAAATGAGTGCGGTGATGATTAGTAATGTCTGTCCCCTGTAGGAAGTCTGGACAAAGGCATCCATGCTGACCTCCAGGATTCCTCCTCTCTAACTTTCTGGAATTCTATAATGGGCAATGAGAGCATTCTGCACTATGCAAAGATAAATCTGAGTGGAGCCAGCCGCCTGCAGCCTCAAATGCCAGGAAAAGCCCTTGAAAACTCAAATCTCCCCTAACTATAATGCTGCCTGGTCACCCGCTATCCTAGAACTGCCTATCTAGATGGTTCTGCCCCATTGTGGGAACATTTGCACGTCCTAGACAGAGGCAGGCTGGTGTGCCCTCTTGGTCTGCACAGGTGTGTGCTTTCTTCCTGGTGGCAGGCCCATCGTCACAGCATTTGCTGGAGCAGAGAGGAAGGCAGCACCGGGCCGAGGAAAAGAAGATCTGTCTTTGGGTTGCCAGGTTCCTGAGCTCAGCCCTGTGGGAGCTTGTCTCTGGGCCTCAGTTTGTCACCTGTAAAGTGGGAGGTTATGTTAGGGCCCCTCCAAATCTTCCCCAAGAGCCCATGAAAAGATGTCCTTCCGTCCTGGAAGCCATAGATCCAGGAAGAAAACTTGAATACGGCCCCTAATCATGGGATTCACTCACTCCTTCCACAGATATTTCATTTACTGAGGTTCTACTACGTACCAGGCACTGCTCTAAGCCTGGAGGAAGCAAAAAGGCCAAAATTTATACTCTTGGCCAGCAAGATTCTACCTTTATTTTGGGGTAGAGTATGTCCCCCACCATACAGTTCCAGGGTCTCAGCACCCTGAAGCCCAGCAGGGGACCCTTAGGCCCCAGATTAAGAACCAAACTCCAAAACCTCCATTGCTTAGCAACTAAACAAAATGGTGGCTTTCCCGCCAGGTGCACTGGGCAGAGGAGGCCAGGCCAGGTCAGGAAGCCTCTTGTGACTGGCAGGGGCAGAGGAGGGCTCTGGCGTCAGGCAGGCCTGGGTGACCCGGCCAAGTTACTGATCTTCTCAGAACCTCCACCTCTCCCTGTAAAATGGGGAGAGTGGTGCGCCCACTTCACAGGGTAAGATCGATGGGGGCAGTGCAGGTGGAGGGCTCAGAGCCCCAGATGGCAGCGGAGGCTGACACAAGCTGGACCAGTGCACCCAGGCTGGCCCTCCACCTGAACCTCCCTCCAGCCCAGCCTCAGAGGTTTGCTCACCCTCTCTCCTTATTACAAAATCCCAGATCCATATGTTTGCGATGGATTTCCAGTCTGGACAATGCTCCCGGCCGTGTGGGAGTCAAGCACAGGCATCTTGCTTAAAGTGAGGAGATGGAAAAGTGGGGGGTCTTCACGGACTTGGGGATTCAGGAAAAAGAAGTAGCCTGTGGCTACAAAATATCTTCAAAGTCCTGTCTTCTCCCTACCTCCCTTTGGTGTTTCCTTTCCCTCAGCCTTCTCCTCATCAACAAATGTGTGATGAGCATCGTTTCTCTCCACGGCCCCCACCATCACGCTAGCACAGGCCACCTCTTGAATCTCATCAGCTCCATCTCCCTGGCTCTCCAGGTGCTACTCTTGCACTCCCTTCAGTCAGGCCTCCTGAGGGACGGCTGGGAAGTCTGTAGAGACCCATTCTTCCTCCATCCATAACCCCTCCAAAGACTTCCCGCTGGAATTAGGATCAGACCCAATGCAGCCCCATCCACCCTGCCAATCTCATCCTGGTCACATTCACTAGCCCATGTGACAAATTTACAACAATTAGAACAAGGAGCCCCTCCCTCAAGATACTTCACTTCCAACTTCTGGAAGACCAGCATAATATTCTGACTTAGTTGAAATAACACACTCATTTCATCTGCCAGGAAATGGAGGTAAAACAAAACAAAAAAAATGCAGACCCACAATGTCTAAGATGCCACCCAAGGTTGAACACTTCACAACCTGACCAACTGTACCCAGTACCTTGAAACTACTCTGCCTTTGCAGTTCTTCAGCAGGCCCAGCTCTCCCTCCTCACCCTCTGCTGACCTCCGTCCCTACCTCTGCCCCTGCTTTATATCATCCAACTGATTCACCTTAAAGGTCAGCTCCTCGGAGAGGCCCTCCCTGGCCCCACCTGTTGTTCCATGTCATCTCATGCCATCCCATTTCTCCATGGCACATACACACTTTAAAGTCATTTTGCATATTTGTTTATTGTGCGCATTCCCCAGTAGGCTGTAACCTCCCTGTGAGCAGCAGTAATAATAAACATTTATTAAGCACTTGCTGTGTGCTAGCCATTGCTCTAGGCACTTCACTTCTATTGTCACATTCGATCTTCACAGCAAGCAGAAAGAACTACACTATTATTGTCCCCATTTTACAGACAAGGAAACTGAGGCCCACTATGGTTACCCAAGGAGCGAGTGGTGGAGTCACTGATCTCAGCAGAGCGCCCAGGTCCATTCTGCCTCCCATGGACAGCTGTGCAGGGCTGTGTCCCGGTCTAGCCCGGCACCCGGCACATAGCAGGGTCTCAAGAAACGTGTTGAATGAATGAACAAATCATCAGATTGGAAGGGAGAATTACAGTTTACAAAGCACCCTCACATCCCTCCTCTGGCTTGAATCATAAAGCACACCAAGGGAGAAGTCACTATTCCCGACTTTTTTAAGATGAGAAAACAGAAGGCCCCGTGAAATCATGAGCATCCTGTCTGAGGTCATAACTCTAAGGTGCTGCTTCAAACCATCCATTTCTTTCAAATCTTATGTTTTATTTTAAAATTGCTTATACGTTTTGCATTCTATCCCATGATATATCTGCATGTGTTTCCTAAACAAAACTAACATCTGAAATTTCTATTACTTGTTTTTAAAATGTCAGTAAGACAATAAGTGGAAAATTTCAAGCATCCACAAAAGTAGAGAGAATGATATAAAGAACCCCCGGGTGCCTATCACCCAAGTTGCTTAATTTCTAAAAACCAACTCTTTATGTGAAATTGACTCTCCCGGGAAGAAATCACAGTGGCTGTCATTTACACTTTACGTGTAAATATGCTCATTTAATTTTCACAGCCCTCCCTCTACGAAGTACAAACTAATACCGGCCTATATTTCAGATGGAGACATTGAGGGTAGGAGGTCAAGTCACTCTCCAGAAGTCTTGGAGCTGGAAGGGGCAGAGCCAGGGGTCACCCATGCTGGCCAGCTAACCATGTGGAGGTGAAGTACGTGCTCTGAAACAAGTCAAGGAAACGGGTCCACGCCGTCTTCCTTTCACCCTAAAGTTTGCGTTCACGTCGCACCATTTCCAAAAGCACCCCACTCCCCGTCGGCCAAGACACCCAGGCATCCACTCATCCTCACCCTCATTCGTTCTCAGCCACTCTCCCGTTCCATTGGACATGTGCAGGCCCCCACTGTGCTGCGACCCAAAGACTCACCAGACACGGACCCAGCCCTCGAGGAGTTCCCAGCCTCGGTGAAAGGAGAGAAACAGACAGGCACAATCAAAATTGACTAGTACCCAGGCACTAAAATTTATAAGGAAAATGCTCTGGGCCTCACCTACCTTCCATCTCTTCCAACAGGAAGCCAGGCCTTGGAGGGCAGGGGACAGGGAGCAGAGGAGCTAAGGGAGCTAGATTATACTTGGGTTTGAATCCCAGCTCTATCCCTTCCTAGCTGTGTGGCCTTGGGTAAGACACCTACCCTCTCTGATTCACTTGTAAAAGAGAGCTGATAAAACCACATATACTAGAGCCATTGGAGCATTACATTAGATAATGCTTAACCCAATTTCTTCAGCGAAGGAAGCTTTCCTTCAATGTTGGCCATTACAATTGGCTATTACTCATAACCAGCTCTCCGTAATAAGTCCCAGCTTGCCTGAGTGAGGCAGAAGAAGCTTTGTAAAAAAATGTACACATTTCCCAGTAGGATGTTTTCTTAATCACCCTCTCCTTGGAAAGTCTGTAAATTTGGAAAACAAATAAAATAAAAAAGAAGACTTTTCAGCCTTCCCTACTCAGCTAGCCAAGGGATGTCGGCCACGTGTGAGAAGAACAATCTGGTGGTCAGTGGAGCAAGGACAAAGACACCCTGTTGTTTCCTAGCCCCACGCTGGCTCTCTGGCACACATTCCATGATTCTGCAGGGCAAACCCATGGGCAGTGGGGCTGGGGTGGCCAGAGCAAAAGCTTCAGGCTCAGGTAGTCCTGGGTCCTTTCCAGCCTGTCTCCAGGACCTCCTCCTAGGCCGATAGGGACCAAGAAGGCCCCCGAAGGATGTCTGACACACAGTGTGCACTTTGCTAACAGCAGTTATCACTGTGTCAGTGGTGGGACAAGCACCAGACCTGGTCTCAGAACCCCTGGCTCCAAGATCAGGCTCAGCCACATATTTGCTATGTGGCCTGGGGGAGATCACCCAGCCTCTCTGATGCCCAGTCTCCCTATCTGTACAATACAGGTAAAAATCATACTTATTCCTCCTGCCTCATCCTGCATGTCACACATCTGGAGTGGCATCCCAGCTTTGCAACTTCTTTGTTTGTGATCTGAATTACTCTAAGCCTTACCTTCCTCATCTGTGAAATGGGAATAATTATGGCACCCACTTCCCAGTGCTGTTGTGAAGATTAAATGCAGCAATGTGTATAGAATGTTTGGCCCAGGGGCTGCCATGTAAAAAGTGCTCAGTAATAGAGAATGGATGCTCCAAGGTAAAGAATGATTATAACACAGAGTTTAATCATCAACATCATCAGTTCCCTTCTGCATTTGCTTATTTCATGCTGGGCTCTCAACCAAGCACTCGACTGTGCTACTTCATTTCACAAGAAAGCGGCTTCGTGCACAGGATGGGCAGCAGCCCTCTTGCGCAACAAGGTGGGTCCACAAGCCAGGCTCTCCCTGCCCCACCCTGGCAGGGGTCCGCTTCATGCAGTTTAGTCACCAATGGCTACACGACTAGGTAATGGCCCAAAACTGCTCCACCAAAGGCCTTCCCAGGCTGGCAGGGAGGTGGGAGGGAAGAGAAGGAAGAAGGCTCCTCCCATAACAAGTCTGCACCTAGATAATCTTCACCTGCACAATAGGGAGAAAACCCACTGTCCGAACCCCTGAGGATGGAAAGTGCTGAGGTCTGGGTAGAGGGAAGAGGGTAGGATTAGCTTACCCTCTTCAAAAAGATTTGTCAGTTGTTCATTTCCTGTTTTGTCTAGTGTCCTGATAAAGTTCTAAGCTTGGAGCAAGAGGAAAAATTTTTTCAAAAAATCACAATATTGTATTTTTAAAAGTTAAGTTTCAGGCCAGCCCAGTGGCATAGTGGTTAAGTTCGGTGCACTCTGCTTCAGTGGCCCAGGTTCACAGATTCGGATCCTGGGCACAGACATGCACCACTCATCAGCCATGCTGTGGTGGTGCCCCATATACAAAACAGAGGAAGACTGGCACAGATGTTAGCTCAGGGCGAATCTTCCTCAACAAAAAAAATAAAAATTTAAAAAGTTAAGCTTCTGTTTTTTAGAAACAAAGAAAATTAAGGATAAGAAGGAAAGTAGATGAGGAAATAGGTGGCATTCCCTGCACCTAACAGGCATGTGTGATCTAACAGGCATGAGAAACGCATGTTTCTCAAAGTCCAGAGCTAAATATGCAAAAGTCACAAAGAAATATCCCCAAGAAGAAAATAAACAGTTAAACAAGCACATAAAAAATTATTAATCTCGTTAATAATTTATAAATGAGTGTACACAGTTAAACACATTAAATATGAGTAAATTATAAAACAACGAAATAATAATACCTAATGAAGATGAGATTGTGTTAAAATCTATATTTTCCTACATACATAGATAGTACCATTATAAACTAAGTCATTTCACACTTTGGAAAATCATATGGTACCATTAAAAACACTTTGGTCAATTAATCCTTCTTTTAGAAACTTTTTCTATGTCAAAAGAAAACAACTGTATTTTTAAATTTTATTTCATGCAAGCAGTACAATTGAATAAAATTACAAATATAAATATGGAGGTGGTGTAGCAACACGGAAAAATGGCACAATATAGTATTAAGTGAAAAGAAGCAGAAACAGTATGTATACATAATGAGTATAACCACAAATATGCTGCTGCATGTGGGCAGACACCGGCATGCAGAAAAATCACAGTTGTGCTAAGGTAGACGGATAACGAGGGAGGCGTCTGTCCTTTCCAGATTCTCTTTAAGGCTTTATCATTTCTTTTTTTCTCTCTCTCTCTTTCTCTGAACTGTGCCTGGAAAGGCCCCTTGCTTCCTGGGAAGGGCCTGGCGCTGTGTGCTGCCTGCACCACTACTCTAACTCTCACCATTTGATTTGATTCCTAAATTGTGTTGCAGTTTCTTGAAACGGTGGCTCTCAAAACCGACCGGCCCATGTGCATGTGAGATCAGACGGCAAAGAGCCTCCAGTAAACACTTCATTAGAGCAAACACATTCAACTCTGTGCTGGAGCCAAGGAATTGCACATTTGGACACAAAATGTCAGTCCCCACAAAAGGCCCTCTGAGGCCCCCAGAGTGAGCTCAGAACGGCTGCCCTTCCCGGAGCTTGCTGGCTGTGGCACTGGGTAGCCCCTGGGCACCGGCCCATGCAGAGCAGGGCTTACTCTACCCTGGTCCCAAGGCCTTGGCCACCTCTCAGCCCATTCTGGGTCATGTGCCCCTTTGGGAATCTGAGAAATGATGAGCCTGTGCAAACCATTCTGAGGGGCTCATAGATCTACATGGTGGGAGCTCATTCATTCATTCACTCATCTGCAGTAAAGTGTGCATTAAGGGCCTATTAGGTACCAGGCCAGAAGGATAAATACAATGGTGGGAAAACACGGTCCCTGCCCTGAAGGAGATCACAATGTCTGGGAATAGACAGAAAACAACAAAATGCAATTTCCAGTGAACTGTGGTTGGGCTGGTCCAGAGATAAAGCAGTGCTGATATCAAAAGCTAATAATTATTGAGTGCTTACTAGATGCCAGGCATGGTTCCAGGCCTTCTCCATGGAGTGCATAGCTCATTATGGACTACTGTGGGTTATGTTTAATTCACTCAATCTCCCACCAGCCCAAGAGGAAGGTACTAGAATTATCCCATTACAGATGAGGAAACTGGGGCACACGAAAAATTCAGTAACTTGTGCAAGGCTGGTCAGCAAAGAAGTTTGAGACCTGGGACCTTGACCAGCTTTTGGGCTGGTGACCAAGCAGCCTCTGTCACAGTGTGGCTCACCCTGGGGCAGAAGGGGCAGATCAGCAAATGGGAAGAGGCCCAGAGGACTTCCTGGGCTCTCCGTGGGAACAGATGCCTTGGTGTTCTGTGTTCCCCGAGCTGGTTTAATAGCAGGAGTCTCCCCAGGAGAAGCAGCCCTCATGTGGGCTGACCCTCCCAGGTTCTGAGTGACAAGGCTCCAGATGAGGAATCGCTCACTTAGGCCCATGCTGAGTGCACCCATGTGGACAGCCAGGCTCCTCTCCCTGGTAACCTGACCTCCCACCAAACACCCCTTCCCTTCAACAACAAAGGGCAACAGGGAGGCTAGAGCTAGGCTGGCCATGGCCACAAACACTGGATGAGGATGGACAAATATAAAGTCGCATTAAGACACAGAATGTCTTTTAGGCTGAAACCAGGAAGCAAGAAAGGCAGTATCTAGAGGTCACAGAGCACAGGCCTGGGTTCAATATCTTGAACACACAGATAATATGCTGTGTGACTCTGGTACTTCTTGGAACCTCAGTTTCTTCAGCTGTAAAATGGGAATAATAACTGAACCTACTTCACAGGAATGTGATGAAGATTAAATGAGTTAATACGTTGTGTAGAACAAGTAGCTGGCACATAGTAAGTGCCAACAAATGTCAGATACTATTGATTATAGACTAAGTGGTCATATTAATATATATCCAGATACATACAAATCACATTGATCTATTTCTCTATCTACCTATAATGGCTATATGTGTATTTAACAGACTTGAAGGAAAGACACTAATGTATTAATAGTCGTAATTTCTGTAGAGTAAGATGAGAAATTTTTATTTTTTATTATACCCCACACACATTTTCAACAGATAGTACGTTGTTCCTTTATAACCAGAATAAAATCAATAGATGAAGGTTTAAAATTTAATCAACAGAAGTGTGATAGGTGGTTTAGACACAGAGGATCAGGTTGGAAAGGTGTGTCTCAATGCTAGGTGCCTAACACCGTTCACGGAAGGGGGTACCTCTGCTTGTGGATTTCATTCTCTTTGGAAACCTCCAGGTTACCCTTCAAATCAACACCCATGTCCCATCTTCTGAGAACACTGCTAACTTTGCACACCCTCACCCCACACTTGGTCTCCTTCTCTGCACATGTCAAGGTCTCCTCGAGGCAATGCCCCGCGACTTCAGTTGCTGGTTATTGACCACCTAGTAAGTGCCAGGCCCTGGGATAGCTACTTTATTGGGTGACCTCTCAGCTGAAGTACAGAGAGAGCAGATGACTTGCCCAGGACCACCCAGCCAGGAGGTGCAATGGCTGGAATTCAAACCCAGATCTCACTTCAAGTCCAAGGCTCATCTTATGAGACAGCTCCATGACAGGGAAGCCAGAGGTTACCAGAATATGGTCGGGAGCCAGGGGAGGGGGTTTATATATTCTGGTTAGAATCCTTGCCTGTGGATAATTTGGGTGTTAACTGTGTGTAAGTGTGTTTGTGTGTACGTGTGTGTGTGTGTGTTAGAGACAGAGAGAGAGAAAATACATTTATAAAATGTTTTTCAAAGACTCTAAGACAGCAACATATGAGCTTGATCAAATTCTTCAAAGAATTAGAGAAACTAAATCTAAAGTCAAAAATATTAAGATGGACTCAGATGATTAGAAAATAGACAAGTCTGACCCTGTGGAATGCTTCGGGATGGAGGCCCAAGCTGATTCTAGATCCTTGTTCCTGACCACAGAATCCTGGAAATTCAAGGTCAGAAAGAACTTTAGAGGTGATCTTGTTGACTTTTCTGCTCTGTGCAGAAATCCCTTCTGCCACACCCCAGACAGCCAGCTTGTTTGAATGCCTCCGTTGATGGGAACTCAGAAGAAGTAGCACATTCCCTCATCTCAGAGAGATGATGTCAGCAAGCTCTTCCTCTCATAGTTGAAATGTCTTCACCATGTCACTGTTTGGTCCTAGTTCCAATCTCTGGAGTAATAAGGAATAAATCAGGATACCTCCAGCTGCAAATAATAAAAAATCTTGACTCAGTAACAAGCAATTTGGAGGTAGCTCTCTCTCCATCTCTCTGGCTCTGCTCAGTTCCACTGTGGCTTGACCTGGGGAAGGCAGCAAGATGGCTGCTTCAGTTCCATGTGTCCTAGTTAGCTATTAAGTATCCAGAGGAAGAAGACAGGATGTCTTCCTGTGGGTCTTTCTTCCCAGAATTCCCTTAGCCAACCTCTCCTCACTTTTCATTGGGCAGAACTAGATCCCATGACCACTCTGAAGTCTGAACCAATCATGGGCAAGGACAATGGGACTACCTTCATTGGCTTAGATGGATCTGGGTTTACTCCTGAGCTGGGGACAGGGTCCTCTACCATGGAGATGAGCAAAATCAGGGCTCTTCCAGAAAGGAATAAGGGAGAAATAGACATTGAGTAAACAACAGTGGCTTCTACAGCGTCCAATACTTGGTTTGTGGAGGGGTAGACAACTCCTGAACGGGACATCAGTGGTTTGTATCTGCCCAGGATCCATTCCCCTTCTGCTGTGACAGCATCTATTTTTGCTCTGCGGAATTACCTCTCCCTGAGACCCTCAATCCGGGATCCTGTTCTCTCCAAGGCCTGGTTGATCAGCTTCTCTTGTGATTCTATGAGCAGACCTATATCCTTCTAGTACATTCCTTTTTATTGCTTCAACAGTCAGACCCAGTCTCTGTTGCTTGCAGCCAAAGAACTTTAAACAGTCCATCAGATTCAAGGACACCGAGAGCTCCATGGTCCCCACTCCTGGGCTGTCAGTGGCCTAGGACAGTGCACACACCCTGGAGTTTAGAAGTTGGGATCTGGAGAAACTAAGAATCTGGATTCTTAGCAATCCTCTGACTAGCTGTGTGATCTTGTGCAAGTCATTCAACATCTCTGATCAGTCAGGCCCCGACATCTCCTTGATCCCAGCAAGGACTGGCAAAAAAAACACATGAATGAGCCCATCCAACTTAAGAAATCTCACTGCCATCAGGAGTCCTAATAATCCACAAATCGCCATCTACTTGCTCAATGAATTACAAATTTCAGATCACATTGCCTCTCTACACCTCAGTTTTCTCATTTGCAAAATGAGGATCTTAACAGCATCACATAGGGTCTTTTGGATTATTACATAGAACAATATTTGTGCAAGTATTTTCTACTCTGTTCAATTTCACCAAATACAAGGGATCAATATTCCCAATATCTGTTGGAAACGTTCGCTTATTTATTCAACACATAATAACTAAATAAATGATATTAAATTATAAGTGTGTGTAGTTTTCCCCTCTCCCTGCTCCTAAAAGGATGCTTCTCTGTGCATGCTTGGTGCTTGAGTTTCTATGATATTAATGGAGATAAAGGATAGAACACATGTGCACACACATACACACACAACTGGAGAAGCCAGAGGCTAGCTCATGTACGTGGGAAAGAGAACTATAATTCTCACCAGAGTTAAAAAAAAGAAAAAAAAGAAGCAGCCTTGATCTAAAAAGTGAAGGTGGAAGAAAAAAAAAAAAAGAACAGACACTGACAAGAAACTTTGCAAATCTGGAAAGAGAGGAGAGAGATGTTGGAGGTGGCTGCCATGAATATAGAAAATGAGTAGGGGCCGGCCCGGTGGTGCAGCGGTTTAGTCCGCGCTTGGCAGCCCCGGGTTCGCGAGTTCGGATCCCGGGCGCCCGCCGACGCACTGCCTGTCAGCCATGCCGTGGCGGCATCCCATATAAAGTGGAGGAAGATGGGCACGGATGTTAGCCCAGGGCCAGTCTTCCTCAGCAAAAAGGGGAGGATTGGCAACAGATGTTAGCTCAGGGCTGGTCTTCCCCACCAAAAAAAGAAAAAAAAAAAAAAAAAAAGAAAATGAGTGGTGGGCAGGTAGGCAATGACGACATAAAAAGGATTTTTTCAAGTTTTGCTGGATGTTATAAATGTCTCCCTTTGCATTTTCCTGAGAGACAACAGGAAAGTTTTAATTTGCTTTCAATTATCTTGGGATATTGCACTGATGTTTCTCTAGACACAACCGTGTGCTAGGACTGGCTGGTTCGGCAGACCGATTGTTTCTCATTTACATACAAATATCCAGTGAGCTCCTCGTAGGTGCCAGGCACTGTGCTAGGCTCGAATACACACGGCCTGTGCCCTCACAGAGCTTGTGGTACAGCATAAGCATCTTGGCCTGCCCATTCTTCATCCTGGTGGACACCCACAGATGTCCACAATGCTCCTCTTCAGCCCCAGGGGCACCTCCTCAAATCGAGCCCTTGTCATCTCTCCCGGGATTACTCTGTCCAGTGGTCTCCCTGCCTCTAGTCCCAACCCCCCTGAATCCATTTCCTACATTGCTGCCAAAATGTTTTCTTCTAAAATGCAAATCTGATCGTGGCTTGCCCATATTTCAAGTCTTTGAATCTTGACTCCCTTCTCACCCCGTAGGATGAAGTCATAATGCCCACGCTCTCAGCCAAGACCTTCGGGATCTAGGTCTGCCCTAACTCATGTGCTCTCCTCCCATCCTCTGCATCTCATATGCCTGCATTTTCACATTGCCTGGAAAACCCACCGTGGTCCTCTTTTTCACCTCTTGCTAGGCATCACTCCTCTTCCCTGAATTGTTCACCTTGCTCTCACTTCAGACAAAGCTAGCCCTTCCCTCTCTAGGATATTTTCTCTTTACACCCAGCAGTGATTTCTGTACCTCTGCCCTGATACTCAACTGCCACCATCTTAGGGACAGGAATGCGTCTTGGCCAGCACTAGCACAGCTCCAGGCACCAGGTAGACGCACAAAGAAGTTTTGTTGCTGATGGTGACAGAGATGACAAGGAACAGAAAGATACATCCTGCCATTGGGAGGGGGTGGCACTACCAACTTAGTAATTCAACTTGAACTTATGCATGGTGGAAACTTGCTGCTTTTGAACAGATCTATTTTTCTATCTCATAGCATATGTGGGCCAGGAGAAGTCCATGACCTTTTAGCTAATATTTTAAAATAAAATATTTTCAAATGACACCAGTGAAACATGATCATTTTCAAACAACCACCACCACCGACACTACAACAAACACAAAGAAGAAAACTAAAATTTCCCAGGAACCACCACCCAAACATAACCACTATTGTCATTCTGACAGTGGTCTCTACAGACCTCTTTCCTACGCATACATTACATCTGTCTGTATAGTGTGATATGAGCCAGTCTCTCCAGGCCCACAGGGCCCTAGCTTCCCAGAATCTGGGTGGAACTGCCCCTAGCAGGGTAGGGCTAGGGGACCCTCCATTTGGGGCTTTGGCTCTGGGCAAAGACATAGCTGGCCCCCGTCCCAACTTGGGGCCACCTCCAGGCAGACACAAAGGGGTCATTTTCCTCTCCCTCATGTACAAAATGTGCTCCAGGCTGGGAGTTTTTCTGGGTTATGATGTTCAATTCAATTGGAAATGATCATGTGAGGATTCCCAAAAAAGTCAGATTTAAAGACAGCATAGACTGAAGCTTTATTTTTGTCCAAAATAATCATGAATTATGAAAGCCATTGGCTGGAAGCTGGGTGAACAGTAGGGTTTTGTAGAGAAAGAAAAAGCATGGGTAAAATCTAGATGCTGATAGGACTGTTGAAAAGACACTGAAAGGACCATTGAGTTATGGGAGGGGCTCAGCAACGAGTCTCTCTCGCTTCCCTGTATCCTCCAGTGGGGCATTCACATAAGGAAATCTGAAACTGGAGGATATAAGCGAGTTAACATTTGGATTTGCCCAATGCCAGAACTGAGTCCCACAGGACCCACTAGACGTCCTCTGATTTGTCTGCCAAGGTAGTGATGAATTCCTTTATAACCCGCTTTGGGGAAAGCCCATCCGTTGGAACTACCCTTTGGAAGCCATAACTACATATGGATTTACACTTGGACCCAGCAGTCCCACATCTAGGAATCTACCTGCAAATATGAAACAACAATGCAAAAGGTCGGATCATCTGTAATTGCAAAATATTGAAAACAACACAAATGACCATTTATAAACTAGTTGAATATAAACTACAGTACAATCATTCAATGAAATTCTATGAAGTCATAGAAATGAATGAAGAAAAATCCCTATGAACTGACATGGAGCAATTTCTAGGATATATATTATTAAGAAAAACAAGCAAAATACAAAAAACTGTAAAATGTATTCTACATTTTGTGTTAGATAAGGGAAAATATACATAGACACATATGCTTAGCTTTGCAGAAAGAAACACAGGAGTAATAAACTCGAAGCCAATAAAAATGGGGGGACATGGTGAAGGGGATGGGGATGGCAGTGAGACGTCCATGAATTTACCTTTCTACATAATTTCGATTTGGAGTGTTTCATATATCCAAAAATAAAATTAAATCCAAAGGATTTTAAAAAAGCAAACCTTTAATTTGACATAAACAGAAGCATCATATGAATGGTAGGTATGAAATAACTGCACAGAGAAAATCATTAATTCAAGTAACTTTGGACATCGTATTCTGATCATATATCTTTAATATGACATTTTCCAACTGTAAGAACTGCAAAGACATTTTGAATTTAGTAGTTCTCTTGTTGGTTGAGATATTGGTGGTGTAATTCTGAAACTATTTTTTCTATGCATTGAAGGATAGAGCAAATGAGTAAATATTTGATGTTTGGGGACCAGGGTTTTAACTGTGGAGAAGGGAGACACCAATACAGAATGAGGGAAAGTGAAGAAAAACGTGTGTTATTGGATTTAAATTAGATATATCAGTGTGTGCTCGTGGTTTTAAAATACATATAGTTCCGAGCTCCATTCACGAAAAAGGCCTAGAAGCAATGACACTCCAGGAGCAGTGAGCCACCCAGAGCCCAGATCTTGGTTTCTAATACCATTCCCCATGAACAGGATCTTGGGCTCCTTGGAGACACAGCTGATTCTAGGACTGAGACAGGGAAGGGCCAAGTTAAGCATGAAACATATTTATTACAATACATTGAATTTAAAAAATAGATCTAGGAATCCATAATATTAAAAATAAAACAAAAGATGCTTACAGAAAGAGAAAAGAAGTGGAAATGAAGATTTTAAGGGTATTGACTGGTGCTTATTGTACTATTCTTGTAGTTTACCTGTAGGGTTGAGACTCTTCCAGATTAAAAGCTGAATGGATCACTAGAAAAAAATAGTAGTTATGTGAGATGATGGATGTGTTAACTAACCTTATTGTGGTAGTCATTTTGCAATATATAAGTATATCAAATCATCACATTGTATACCTTAAACTTACACAGTGTCATATGTCAATAATAAAGCTGGGGGAGGAAATTAGATAAAATATTGAAATTTTTTAAAAAGTTGAAGGGAAAAAGAAACATAAACATTGTGAAGGACATACCAGTAAGATGCTGAGAAATGGGTCAGGGGATCCCCAGTAGCCAGCTGCTCCCAATGGGATGACAGCGCCCCCTCGGGAGGGTTTACCATGTAGTCTCCCAATTTTCCTTCACAGTCAGTCGTTACAGAGATAAGCACAAGCACATACACATATACTCTTTCCATTTTTTGCCCAAGGGGAACACGCTGGACACTGCTCTGCACCTAAGTTTTTTCTCCTTGTAACATGGTACCTGGACTTTGTTCCACAGCCACCAGAACTGCTGCATGGCTGCTGGCCGCGTCATTGCCTGAATGGACCACAGTCCATGCAACCAGGTTCTGTTTGATGGGCATTCGCTCCCTCTCACCATTTGGCCGTGCCCATCTCTCTTCTTTTCCCACTCTTTATCTACTCCCCCTGTCCAGCCCCAGTGATGGGGGTGGTCACTAGTGTCAGCCCTGAGACTCTAGAGTGACCAACTCATCCCGGTTTGCCCAGGACTGTCCTGATTTAAAAACGGTAAGTCTTGCATCCTGGCACCTCCCCCTGTCCTGGGCAAACCGGGATGGTTGGTCACTCTACCTGGGAGCAAAGTGGCTGCTGGCCTGGAGAGGAGCCAGAATGTGCTCCCAGGTAAACTTCTCTCCCCTCCAGAAAGTTCCTCCAGATGCCTCTGCTCAGGACACAGCATCTGACGGCCTGTAAGTGAGAAAGGAGCACTTCCTACCCCCCTGCATCTTCAGATGAGGCTGCCCCCACCCCAAAAGCCCCTCACCATGCCTCTTGAAGGCATTCACAAGAAAGGCCAAAGCTCCCCCAGTGCTCTTAAATGCCTGGAAATAGCGTAACAAATTAACCCAGACTGTCATTTCCTCCCCATGATTCAATCAGCCTGGCCTGGCTCAGGGGAATCCCCGTGTTTTAATCATATTTCTCTTCAAAATCACTCTTGCTAGGAGCAAGGGAGTCCATTCACAAATCTTTGGTTCAAATTATCTCACACCTATTCCACCCTCGTAATTTATTAAATGAACGATTTTGTTGAGACACTTCCTTTAAATAATATGCCAGAGATGTAAAAAGAAAAAGCTAACACTGACACACTGGGGTCCCCAGGGAAATGCTGGGTTTGCATCCACAAGTCAGCCCCAGAATGACCCATCAGGCTGACAGCCAAGCCTGTCCTGATGGGGAGTAGAGAGCTGCAGTGCCCCTGGGAGCTGAAGGAGGAGACACCTGCCATGTCTGCCCCCCAGCTCTGACCCCGACATGGGCTGGGGTGGGGAGTGGAGGGCTAAGGCCTCTGGGGCTGGGGGCAGGGAGCCCTGCTGGTTCTAGCAGGTCCTGAGGAGTCTGCTCCACAGTGTTTCCTTCTCTCCTGATCGACCTGGAGGAAAAACTGTCCCAGTGACACAGGCCCTGGAAGGAGGTAGTAAAGAGGCAAGCAGAGGACAAGGGCCTGGGACTGGGCAGGCCACACAGGCCGGAAGGGGCGAGAGGGTTGCGTGGGAGAAGGCTGATGCACAGAATCCCTTTTCTTGGTCCAGGCACTGTGTCAGCCCTTCCCCCATCTTGTACCCCTCCCCCATCAGTGATGGCAGAGCTCTGCCCCCAAGGCAGGGCAGACAGGAGCAGGCACTGCTCCTCGGTCACCGTTCACCCCCTAGGGCTCTGTCCCAGCCAGGGCTCAAGTCTGTTAATGAAGGAGTGCTTGGCCATCTGGAGGCTATTCCCCTGGCTATTTCCCAGGGGAAGCTCCTCCTCTACCCTGGGGAGCCTCTCTAGGCTCTACATTCCCTAATTGCACCCCCTTTCAATAGGGAGTGACTACCTCATCTAATCTTGTACCCTCAACATCTCACACGCAGGGCTACAAAAGCAACCCATGGAAATAGTCTGGCAGTTTCTTAAAAAGTTAAACCTAGAATTATCAAATGACCCAGCAACCCCCTCCTAGGTATATATCCGAGATCACTGAAAACCCATCTTCATACAATAACTTGCACATGAATGTTCATGGCAGCATTATTCACAATAGCCAAGAGGTGGAAACAACCCAAAAGTCCATCACCTGATGAATGGATAAAAAAGATGTGGTTTATCTACACAATGGCAGGTTATTCAGCAATAAAAAGGAATGAAGTTCTAATGCACGCTACAGCATGGATGAACCTTGAAAACATTATGCTAAGTGAAAGCAACCAGACACCAAAGGATAAATATTGTATGATTCCATTTATATGAAATGTCCAGAATAGGCAAATCCATGGAGACAGACAGCAGATTAGTGGTTGCCAGGGGCTGGGGGAGGGGGAACGGGGAGTGACTGCTAATAGCTATGGGGTTTCGCTTTGGGTGATGGAAATGTTCTGAATTTAAATAGTGTGATGGTTGCACAACACAGTGAATATACTAAAACCCCACTGAATTGTACACTTTAAATTGGTGAATTCTATGTTATGTGAATTATGTCTCAATTTTTTTTTTTAAAAAAGCAGTGCACTGTGGTCACACTGACTTTGACCCCAGCACAGCTCCATATTCCCGGCAAGCTTCTTCCTCTAAATCGTCTTTGAAGTCCCTGCGCTGCCCTCTGCTTCCCATGGGCACACTCGCGTCTGCACTGGCCTGACCTGCAGGACGTTGCCTGATTCTTCCTCACCCCAAACATCTCTGCTGTTCAGGGAGCAGACCTTCGGACAGATTTGGGGGGAAGGAGGGGGTGTCATATAAATCACACCATTCAACATCTCTGTCCTTGGAAGTCTCTTGGCCCAGCCACCAGCAAGGTCTCCTCTCTGACAAACTGTCCCCTCAGTCACCCATTACTCCAGCCACCAACCTTCCTGGAGGGCAGACCCTCCATGCTGGATTTTGAGGGCCTCCTCTTGGCAATCAAAGAAGCCTAAGACGTGGCCTCGGTGGTCACTTCTTAAAGAAGGTCTTTTTTTCTCACTCCCTGCCACTGCGTTGTCATCAGCCCTGAAATGGAGGCTTAGAGAAAGTCGAGTCACCCAGCTACCAAGTGGGGATGGAGTCTCCAACATAGACTCTTGTGGTCTCCCATTTCAAGACCTGGGACCTGGGGTAAAGGGTCCCCATTGTGAGAGCTGGGGCCAGGGGTGAAGAGTCCCCATTGTAGGGGCTGGGGCTTGGGGTGAAGGGTCCCCGTTGTGGGGGCTGGAGCTTGGGGTGAAGGGTCCCCGTTGTGGGGGCTGGGGCTTAGGGCAGCCAAACCACCAGGAACTTGCCCTTGGGAGCCACGTCTCCCTGTCTGGCTGTTACGTTTACTCAGAATGACGCTGTCAGTAAAATCTGTCTGCCCCCACTTCCAATTGCTTGCCTAAGGATCAATCCCCCCATCTAGGCCCAGGACTCTGAAGCTCTTCATGGCTCTGAAACATGCTAATTAGGTTTAGGCAATAAAGCTCAATAAATTAGAGCAAAACAGCTATTGATTCAGTTATCAGCTCTCCAAATACCACAGTGAGAGAAACACACAGAACACCTCAGAAGCCCATTCACTCTCCAAAGGTTTGGTTTTCATAGAAATTTTTTTTTTTTTTTAAGAAAATGCCGGCTAGGGGAAGACATCCTAACAAGTGCAGGCCTCAGCTCCTTGTGCTCAAAATCCACTCCATCTCAAGTATTCTCCAGACAGTGCCAGCTCTCGGGGAGAAAGCTACAGGAGGCAGGTGCCCATAGAGCACTGAGGTCATTCAGGCCGTTCCCCTGCCTTGGGGAGGAGCTGAACTCAGAGCTCCTCCAGAGAGAGGGGTCACTGCTTTCATGGAGTGTGGCCTTGGCGCCAGGCACCCAACGTGCGCATCTCAGCTGATCCTCACAAGAGCCCGGTGAAAGAGGGGTGGTGTGAGCCCCGTTTTCGGTGACTCGTCTGTGGTCACACAGCTGCCAGCAACAGAGGGCTCTCACATAATTAGCAAGAGTTGGCTCATGTGGACCCCTGTGAGCCATCCTGGTGCAGTTCAGATGAACGGCTTCCTGCAGACCTGCCAGCACAGGCAGAAGGTGCAGACATGGGGGGTCCCTGTCCAGAGGCCACCCTCGTGTGCCTGTGACGGCCAGGCCCTGTGTGGACAGTGCCTGGCTGGACCAATCAGATGCCCTCGTTGGGTTTGTAAATTTGTGAAGGAGGCAGAATGGCTCAAAGCCACAAGGCCATGGAGGTTGAGGGGGGTAGCAGGAAGCAGACCCCCCAAGAGGAAAGGTGTGTGTTTCAGGTGGCGGGGGGCGGGGGGAGAAGGTGACTGAGGCCAGGAAGGAGGAAGCAGGTGGCAGAGGGACACTGAGACCCCAATGGGGCCCACTTCCAGAACCGCAGCTAGAATGGAATGTCAGAGGGTCCCATTTTCCTGGAGGCCCACCTGGCCGCCTGGTTGTCACCGCGATCTCTCCTCCTCCCTGCTCACTCGTGCCCCTGGAGCCGCCCTCTGCTCTTGAGAACAAGGAGCACTGCTCAGGGCCCGTGCAGCCCTCTCACTGATCTTCTCTGAATTTGCTTCAAACAGAAAAGCCTCAACCGCCTGAAGGCCTTTTCTAAGGACGTTTTCAGGTCACGCCTGCATCTCTCTGGAGGGAGACTTTTGTTTTTAAGGGGAAGAACTACCTCTCTTTGCTGCAGGCTCTGAGTGTGCTGGGAGCGGGGGCAGCAGAAAGCAGGCTGGGAGGGGGGCATCTCAAGTGTGTTCTAGGAGCCTCAGTTCGCAAACCCTGGGGCTGCAGCTCCTGGGAAGGGGGTGCCAGGGAAGAGCGAGTGCCAGCCATGTGTGTGTAGACGCAGAGGCTGTCCCGGGCACAGGACTACCTAGAGATGCCCCATTTCTAGAGTTCAAAGGCCACTGATTTTGCCCCCACAGAGGGCCTGGTTGGGCTGCCTGCTGACATACTCTCAAGAGAAACACATTCATAGAGAAAGTAAAACCAGAAAGCTCACTCGGAGCTCCTGCTCTCAGCTCCAACCAGCTGGGAGGCCAAGCAGTGGGGAGGGGTGGACCGAAGCCCTGATGGCCATTTGGGAACAGAGGCCCAAACCAGAAATGTAAGGGTTAGCCCTGCCGTGAAGTCAGTGTCAGGCCTGGTGGGGACAAACCTCCTCCAGGAGCTGAAATGGGAACTAATGGAGGAACATTTTAAGCTGTGCAAGAGCCCAGGACGGAGCAGGGTCAGAATCGCTTCCAGGGCCTGGACAGAGGGACCCCAGAGGATATTTCCAGAATGAGTGAATCCAAAGGGATGGGATTGCAATTGCGAAATCCCATCCTGGGGAGTCCCAGCCTGCCAGCATGTTTAACGAGGGTCACAGAAAGGGAGGAGGGGAGCAGACCAGCAGCTTCTCTCTGCTGGAGGCTGCTCTCTCAGTCAAGGGAGCTTGCCACAAGGGGCCCAGGCCCCGAGTCAGGATAGCTGCCTGGGGAGGGTGACGATGATGAAAGGATGCTGCCCCTGAGGAGCCTTGGGGAGCAGAAACAGAGTTGGGAGGCCTGGGAGGAGGTGGCCATCTGCTCAGGTTCATACTCTAGTCCAACTCTGATGCCAACTCTAGTCCGGGCAACTGCTCCAGGGGCTGTGCCCTCCCAGCCATGGCCACACCTAAACATTCTCCCCATATTTCCCACGTTTCCCATTTTCCAGGTTAGCTACACTCCATGAACTTGGTGATGGATAATGCGGGAGAAGGCAGAGCCAGGTCAAGGCCGGGCTCTACGCTTAGACAAACAGGGAGCACAGGACGAGAGCAGGGTGGGTGGTGAAGACAATGGCACTTCCACCTTAGAACAAGCTGATTCGGGGTGTCTCTGGGATGTCCAAGTGGAGATGTCCAGACAAGGCTGGATCTCACGGGTCTGGGGACCATCAGCGTATGGGGAGAGGGTAGGACTGTGAAGCCAGTGAGGGGCGGGGAAGATCCTGGAGCCCGTGTATAGGAGGAGAGACGAGGGCCCAGGACAGCCCCAGGGGACAAAACAAGAGGCCCTCAGAGTCTACCCCACTTGCCCCAGGAGCCAGGTAACAGGACCAGGGGACCAGGAGGGCCGGCTCTGCAGGCAGAAAATGCAGACCAGCATCTCTGGAGAACAACTGCATGCCAGGCCCGGACTTTTGTCTACAGACAAGCATGTTCGGACATGTATGTCCCGGCTCTCTTGCAGATGTTGGAACACCGAGAGAGGTGAGGTGACAGCTAGAAGGCAGGAGAGCTCATGGAGCCTGCTGTGGACTGAATGCCTGGGTCCCCTCAACGTTCATCTGTTGAAGCCCTAACCCCAGTGGGAGGGTAGTAGGAGGTGGGGCCTTCGGGGTGATTAGGTCATGGGGGTGCAGCCCTCCATGGGATGAGTGCCCTTAGAAGAGACAGGAGAGAGTTTGCTTCCTCTCTCTGCCCTCCCCCGACGTGAGGACATAATAAGAAGGAGGCTGTCTGCAAACCAGGATGGGGGCCTCTCACCAGAACCCGGCCACACGGGCTCCCTGACCTTGGACTTCCCAGACTCCAGCACAGTGAGAAATAAATGTCTGTTGGTTAAGCTGCCCAGGCTATGGCATCTCTGTTATAGCAGTCCGAGCTGACTGAGATGGAGCCAGAAGCTGTTCAGGCCCCTGCTAGATAAGGAGAGTGGTGGGCCAGGGCCCCCAAACACCTGCAGCCCCAGCTGCCTCTGTTGACTCCATGAGGAACGAGCCAGTGTCTCCTGTGCTCTCCTTCCTTCTGCTCCTTTTCCTCTGCAGAGGAGCCAAATGTCCCAGCAAGGCAACAGCAGGCCCACCTGGGCCCAGGTACTTCCCCCATCTCCCCATGAGGCCCAGGACGAACTTTGGTTTGGCTGACGTGGGCCCTGCGAAGGTGCAGGGGTTCATTCAGCTGAGCAGGCCCTGCACTCCAACAGCAAACAGTGTGTTACTTCTCAGAAACCTCAGCTCTGGCCGGGACCACCAGGTGACACCAGCCCAGCAGGCAGACAAAGGGCAGGAGGCCTGGGAGCTGTGCCTGGTGCAGAGCCAGCCTGGTGAGCGAGAATTGCCTTCCCTGCCTCCAGTGGGTCTCGAGACGGGAGCAAAGGGTAGCAAGGCCAGGGTCCACCGCCCTCTGTCACCTCCAACCCTCACCTTCACTCCCTGCCCCTACTTATAATAAATAAGCGAACAACCAACCAACCACTTACCCACCTCCTTATGCCCTGGCCAACCTGCCTCAGCCGACAGTCGCCAATTACACTCTGAGAAGGTGGTTCTCGCTGACTGGCTCCGGGAAGGGATTCAACTCAGCTAACAATTATTAAGCTCTAACGGGGCCCAGGTCCTGGACAAGGGCAAGCTGTAAACAGGCCACCCTCGGGAGTTCACAGTGCGTGTGATGATGGTCATTATCGTGGTGAAGGGGCAGAGGACTAGGTGCTGGCAGCCCTAACTGCAAATCAGTTCAGCTGAGTGACCTTGGGCAGATCACTTACCCTCTCTGATCTTGAGTATCATTAGCTGTGACATGAGGAGGGGGTGGTATTTGAAAGAATTCTGTGAGGATCCCAACAGATATTGGCCCAAGACCTAGGTTAGTGGTTCTCAAAATGTGGTCATGGGACCAGCAGCATAAACATCAGTTGGGAACTTGCTAGAAATGCAAATTCTCGGGCCCAACCACAGACCTACTGAACCAGAAACTCTGGGTGAGGCTC
Source organism: Tapirus indicus (assembly GCA_031878705.1). NCBI lineage: Eukaryota > Metazoa > Chordata > Mammalia > Perissodactyla > Tapiridae > Tapirus > Tapirus indicus. The sequence continues at coordinate 15,154,844 of CM062921.1, read as the reverse complement.
AGGGACTGTACTCTAACAAGCTCTTGCCACCATCTGAGAAGCCCTGGGTTCTCAGGGGTTCATAGAGACGCCAGTGGTCCTCTTCAGTCTCCATGGACAGAGCCCTGCTAGGACTCGCCTCCTGAAGCAGGTGCTCGTGGCCCAGCTATATCTCTTAGCAGGAAAACTGGGGAGCAGGTATTAAGAAGGAGGTCTTCTGCGCGCCCTCAGCCCATTAGGCCCACCATCTAATAAGCTCCTCCCCGGGGCCTGAGCCTGGCCCACGCGCCCGCTGCTGGCCTGATCCCACCCGGCAGACCCTCGGGGCACGAGCTCCTCCTCCCCCGGCCTCCTGGCCCCTGCAGGCCCCACTTCTCCTGCCTCACGCCCTCCTGCTTGGGGACACTGCCCAAGGCACAGGTCCCACTGCTGCCCTGTCCTCCCCACCTCCCTCCCTCAGGGGGTCTCAGGTCACCTCAGACCCTCAGCTGACTTTCCCCACTGACCCCTCCAGGCTCCTCCCACTCGACACAGTCTGTCCTCACTCATGGGCCACTCCACCCAACCCCCCCCCCACTTCTTTGGGGGACCCCAGCATTTGCTGCTCCCTCCTTCACTCCCTCCCATCCTGTGGCCTGACTGGCTCTGCTGATTCACCCTTCGTTAGTGTCCTCCAGGAGGCCTGGCACAGGTTCCCCCAAGAAGCTGGGCCAGAAGCCAGTAACAGCAATTGCTGCCATCGACAGCGTATTCATCATGGCCAAGAATGTGCGCATCCTTCACATCAGTATCTCCAGCACCCTCAAATGCAGAGGGGCGTTATGACCCCACTTTACAGATGAATGAACTGAGGCTCAGAAGGGAAGCGGCATGCCCAGGGTACTACAGCCAGCAAGAGGGAGGCCTGGGATTTGAACTCCTGCTTGTCTAACTCTGGGAGGGAGTCTCTGTGGCTGGAATTGACCAGTATACCTTCCGGGATCAGAAAACCTAGCACTGACTGTGATGTTGTTACCTCCCTGTTCTGTATTAATTCACCCCTTCCCCAAACGTTTAGGATACATCTGCTCCCCCCAGTAGCCTTGTGACACTGGATCTTCAGAGTGCCTGATGAGAGGTGACAGGACAAGGACGCCCCTTCTGACCCCACCATGGGCCATCCCAGGGATCCTCGAGGCTGCAGGGGTGAGCCCTGGCTTCCCTCATTGCTTGGGATGGCACTGGGCCATTTCATTTGATTGTTAAGGGAAAGGCTGAGCACAGAAGTCAAGAGCACTTGGGGACATCAGGGGGTTCAGATAGAGATTTCAATGCCTTTCCCAACCCCTCGCTGAGGGAATGGGCTGGCCTGACCCTGCAGCCCCTGTGGCCTTTGTGTCAGTAACTTCTCGGGTTGACTGAGCCCTCCCCCACTGCGTGGGGGCTCCTGGGGCGTGTGGCCGTGCCTTCCTCTGTGGTCCCCTCACAAGGCCCAAACAAAGCCAGCCCTGGGACACACGCTCTTATGTGCTGACTCCACCAAGGACTAGACTGGGGACAGCTGAGTGCTGTAAAGGAAGGAATGTGGCCTTAGGGTAGTGACGGGGAGGGGCTTCGGGTGCTGTCCTTTGGGTCCTCTCTGGCCTCTAGTTAGGTGTCCCATCCCACTCGTCTCTGCCCTGCTAAATTGACTGTCCCACCTGGCCTCTGAGTGCCCCCGACACCCACTGCTGCTGACCTCGGACTCTGCCATTGCTCGTGCTTCCCAGGTCCCTGTCCGCAGTCCACCTTGCCCTGAATGGTCTCTGCTTGTCCACTCGTCCACCTCTCCACATCTCTGTCCCTCGGGAGACACCACAAACTCCTGGGCCTTCTGTAGGAGACACGCTGGTCTCTTGCGTGCACATCTGGGAGCACTACCTTGGCCTCCTCTGCTTGGCCACCTCTCCTCAGCCTCTGGTTCCTCTCAGAGCTTCTGTTGTCTCGCTCCCCCGGCCCTTCGCCACATCCTCATTTTGGTCTCATCCCCTCCAAACCTCTCCAGGCAGGGCAGAACGCTTTCTCCTCTGCCTTCCCGTCCCCTGGGAACTTTGCTTCCATCATATCCCTAGTTCTTTCTATTTATGGCTTGTAGTAAAACGCTGTGATCCAAGTCGGAGGTACTAACGCTTCACATTTAGAGGGAAGCTTTGGAATTTAGCAAACCTTTTTATCTCTTAACAAAGCCCAGCTTTCAAGACTATTGTTTTGCCAAGGAGACAAAACAAAGTAAAAAGTCGAATTTGATTGTCAAAGCTGAGCAATGAATTTATTATTCTAGCAGAAACCTACCCAGTCCCTGAAGCACTTAAACCCACTGATTCAATGGATGCCACAGAGCATCAGGATTTAAGGGCAATTAAAAATACATCAGTTTTATTTTTTAGAGTTATCTCCACACAACGATGCTTAAAACTCTACAAACTGGTACAACACAGATTTAACGTAATCTTATTAGTGAGAATTATAAACAATATTTGGGAAATATATATTTTTTCAGATATCTTTAAAAGTGTGATGCAAGTACAACAATTTAGGGATGCAGTGAATCATAAAAATTGCTTAATGACTGTAATGGGAACCTGGACTGGGTTCAAGAATGGGATAGATGGACAACTTGGACTCAGTTCAAGTTTGCTTTTAATTTGATTTACTCCTGAAGCATTAAAGAAGCAAAGCAAAGGATAAAGAGAAGCGAAGAAAGCCTCTGGGTGGACCATGGCTCTGTGTATCCCCCTGAGTTGAGCTCTGACACCCAAGTGGTGGGAGACGCCGACCAGGCTGGAGGAGCAGGGGCACAGGGCTGCAAACGCACCCCTTTTATTCTGGCCTCGTCACCACCCAGTTATTAAATCTCTGCTGTGTGGCACTGGGCTGTCTCCCCACATGTGTTCCTGCCCTGCAGCCTTTTCCATTTACGCCCACTCGGGAACTCTCCAGGAGCAGCTCAGGAATGGCCTGCCACGCTGACAAGTGGCCAAAATAATCTAAATAATAATACAAGAAATAATTTGAAATAACTTATTTTAGAATAATTCTTGCCCTTCTTTTCCAAACTCTCCATTTCGCAAACATTAGAAGCTTCCTCAGGTGGACAGAGCCGCAGGGCAGCAGCCTGCCCCTTCCTCCTCCTCCCGTCCCCATCTAACCCCTCCGCCCTCACACCTGTTTGGAGGAGCCCACTCCTCGGGGCTGCCCTTGCCCAGATGGGATGGGAACCTTCGCAGTAGGAGGGGGCACGCCCAGAAGTGTGCAGGTACGTGTTTCACAACTCTGATTTGTGTGGCGTTTGCAGATTCCCATGGCGTAAACATGGCTGATTTTAGGCCACCAACGTGACGTCACTGAACACCGAGTTGGGAAGAGATGTGCACCATTATTTAGTGTTTCTATTACAGAGATACTATAGACCACAAATAACCTCAAGTGCATAAATAATAGTAAAATAATTTGAAAGGGCTGAGTTTTTATCATTATCTTTGATTTTAACAGAATTTATTCAATTGTAATATTTTATCATTTAAATTTTAATAATGGCTGTGTTTAACAACTGGCTCACAAAATTCCTGAAAATTTAACTATCCCCTCTCAGGAGCTGCTACAAGCCAGCTCCGACACATCACTGGGCATGCCTCGGTGGTCACAGCAGGTTGGAAAGGGGAAGAGCATGTCCCAACACCAGACACAAGATGGTGACTTGACATTTCCAAACAATACAGCCTTAAATATGCACCTGATTTCGCTAATTGTTTTCCCCCTACAAATGCACTTAACCTTGTGCACTGGAGTTAACTCACAAAAGGATGACTGGGCATTGACTAGTCACGCTACAGCCTCAAGGTGGCGCTCTCACAGCAGACCTTAGAGGGTGTGGAGGAGGAGTGAGCTCTTCAAAGCAGGCCAAGGCCCTGGAGAAACCAGGCAAAAGGAGCTGCACTCTGCCTGAAGCTTTGTGTTGTCCCGTCAACACGTGGATGAGAGATTCTCCTTTCTTGCCCATAAGTCCTATAACCCAAGCCTGGCTTCATCCAAAAAGTCCATGACAGAGTGGAAACGTCCACCTTCTCTTGGGTCACAAAGGCGTTGAATGCTGACGAAGGTCACTTCACTCCTTTCAAGGTAGGCAACAGAACACCTTTCTTAAAATTCTCAAACCAACCACCATCACTCATGGTTCATGGGCTCAAAGCCATCCCAGGGCCTTCAGCAGCTATTGCTTCTCTTTGTAACATCTCCAAGTCATGGATGAACCAAGACAGCCAAGTCATGGATGAAGGCCTAGGGGGCCGACAAAGAGCTGCAGTGGTAACCTGCCAGCGCTAAAGGTCCTGCACAATTTAGATCTAAAGCACATCTGGGTGCCCAAAGCCAACACGAGAATATTAGGGTGCGAGAGACAAATTCCCTCCAAGGAGCCCAGGCAAGGTGGGGCCCCTGTGAGTCTTGAGCGAGGGATGAATCTCCCTGGCAGGGATGGGATGGGGAGGGTGGGGTGCCTCAGGGCCATGGCCCCTCCCTCAGAGAGAATTACACTCCTGCTCCGCTGAACTCAGGTGTGGCCACGTGGCTCGCTCTGCCCAATGAGAGGTGAGGGGAAGTGGTACTCAGTGCAGAAGCCATGTTCTTACTTCCCTTGCCAGCAGATTAGAAAGGTTCTGGGTAGAGGCTGCTCTGTCAGCGTTGGTCCCCAAATGAAGATGACCTGGAGCAGAGTGGCACCCAGTTCATGACAGAATCAGGGATCGTTTGTTCCCAAAGCTTTACACATGGGTAGATGGGAGAGTGTGAGCAAAGTTCCAGAAGTCGATAGAGCAGGACACGTGTGGGGAACAGCACAGAGCCCAGTGTGGATGGGGAACAGGGTGGTGTGTGCACGGCCGGGGAAGAGAGATGGCAAGGAGAGACAGGGCCAGGAAGGCGGGGCAGGCACAGGTTCTGAAGGACTTTGACCGTTGCGTTCTCATAGCCCCACCCACTCCACACACACCCACTTAGGTGACTGCAACAGCCCATTCCCTGAGGACATGGACCCCAAGCACATGGACGGTGCCAGCCTGCCCTCGAGGAGCTCAGTCTACTGAGAGAAGGCAGACCACTACAGTCATGTGCTGCATTATGACATTTTGGTCAACAATGGACGCGTAAATGACGGCAGTCCCATAAGATTAGTACCCTATAGCCTAGGAGTGGAGTAGACTGTACCATCTAGGTTTGTGTAAGTACACTCTAAGATGTTCGCAAAAGGACAAAATCGCCTAAGGACGCATTTCTCAGAACGTGTCCGCATCGTTAGGCGACCCACAGCTGTAATTACAGAAAGGCAGTGACCAGACAAGCTGTGTCAGCGCCAGCTCATTCTCACCCAAAGGGTAGGGGTCCGTGGCATCCACAGGGCCTGCCCAGCATGGGCAGCCAACAACAGCAGGAATCCCTCATATGTCTGCAGACCACTGACACACACTCCATCACCTCCAGCCTCCCCACACGCTCGGCCAGTTGAGAACACAGGCGTAGCAGCTTCCCCTGGAGAAGGGCCCTCACTCTAGGGCCCCATCCCAACCTCCCCCGTTTCTTGGACCCTTTGGTCACTGGGAGAAACCAACGGATCCCTCCCCAGAATAATGTTTCTAAATGCATAAAATAAATCACATTGGATTACAAAGGAACCTGGCTGTTTGTCAGTATGATTAACAAAATACTTTTAAGAACTGTGATATAGTAATATATGTGCTTCTTCATTAACACATGAAATACCAAAGATCTAGTCGAAGTTTATAATGACTATAATCTTGAAGTAGATATTTCAAAATATCTACCAAAAAAGTAATGTGATGTAAAAATATCTGTGATTTTGATGAGTGACAAGCCACAGGCATAGCTGGCACTGTTTGGTTTGTTGCCTACACTCACAATTGAAGGGAAGAGTAAATTTTAACTAGAGGATAGTGACAATAAGGACTTAAATTTTCCCAATCCAAGTTCACTGACCCTTTGACACCCAGCCCCATTAAGAACTGCTGCTCTGGGCTGCCCCGTGGCTCACCCTCTCACCACCCAACCAGTGCCGCAGGGTCCCCATCAATTATTATTATTAGGAATGCTGCCCAGCCAGCCCTGAGTGATTTCACAGGCACATGCTCAGATGCTCTCCCGGCTCTCTCTAGCTTACCCTTCCTGGGGAGGACATGCTTGTCGCTATGAAATGCCTCAACAAAGGCTGACAGAGCAGCAGCAGGAGCCATGTGGCCGTGGGTCCAAGGAGAGGCCAAGGAGACAGGCTCTCCTGCAGCCTGTGTCTTATTCTCAAGAAGTCCCTTCCTCTACCCATCCGTGGTGATTGCTTAATTGTTGCTAAAAGGATCAAATTCAAAGCACTCAGCTTCTCTCTCACCTCATCCAGTCCTAAATCAATCTCCCAGCTGTCAGCCACACCAAGCGCTCCAGGGCCTTCACTGGCTCTGCCTCTCCAGGGGCCCCTCGGGCACCTTCGCTGTGCCTACTCATGAGTCCTTGGGTCAGTCACCAAATCTAGCTCAACACAGAACAGATTTCTTAAAACAAGACAAAGGATTTCTTAAAACGTGCAAACCATAAAAGAATTTTAATATTCTACTGTTAAAATTAGAACATAACATTCATTAAAAGACACCATGAAGACGGAAAAGGAAAGCCTTAGATTGGAAGATAATGCATTACACCCATAATTGACAAAGGACTGGTATCCAGGATGAACAAAAACACCTACAAATTAATTTTGTGTGTGTGTGTGAGGAAGACTAGCCCTAAGCTAACGCCCATTGCCAATCCTCCTCTTTTTGCTGAGGAAGATCAGCCATGGGCTAACATTCATGCCATCTTCCTCTACTTTATATGGGATGCCACTCGTCATGCCATGCTGTGGCAATGTCCCACATACAAAATAAAGGGAGACTGGCACGGATGTTAGCTCAGGGACAATTTTCCTCACCAAAAAAGGGGCAGGGGGGGACAGTGGCCAGGCACTTCACAGAAGAGGCCACGTGCAAGGAACAAAGAGACATTTGTAGAGATGCTCAAGCTCAGTCATGACCAGGAAAATGCAAAGTGAGGCCATAATAAGATGCAATTGTACCCACTAAATTGGCAAGCATTTAGAAATGTGACGATCCCAAGGTGAAGATGTGGGTGAGCCTTAGGAGCCTTTATGCACAACTGGTAAGAGGGTAATCGGTTCAACCGCTTTGGAGAGAAACTTGGCAATCTCTAACAAGCTGAAGATATGGGAACTTTGATACAGCAATTCCACTCTTACCATACCCCAGTGCCTAGGCATCAGGCATTGCACTTGAGAAGGCTATTAGCTTCACTGTTTGTAACAGCCCAAATCCAGAAAAAAACAAGATGTCCTTTGACTGGATAAATGAATTGTGGTATAGTCACCAATGGAATATTAGATAGCAATGCAAAGGAATGGACTACAGGTCCACAGAGCAACATGGATGACTCTCAGGATTGTAATGTTGAGCAAAAGAAAAACCAAGCAAAGCTCAACATACTGTTCAGGAAAGGCTCATACATATGCTGTCAACTATTTAAAAAAAACAAGGGACTAAATAACCCAACATTCAGGAGAGTGGCTATATGGTGGTGGGGGGGACATCAAGGCATGCACACAAGTGGCATCACAGAGATCAATAATGGTCCACTTCTTAAGTGAGGTTGTGGGCTCATGGTGTTTGTTTCAACAAAATCCCTGAGTGACTGACTCCCAGACATGGTACCAGGCTGCCTACAATCTCCAGGAGGACACGGCCATCCTCAAGGAGTTGGTACTGAAAGCCTTAGAAGTAACCCTAGAGAGGCAGAGTGCATGAGGAGCCTCCAAGGAGGGGAAGGGAACCAACCAATGTTGCTGCCCATGGATGCCAGGTCCCTCTATGCTCTCCCACCTAATCCACACAAGCAACGTGTGGAGTAGATATTAATCACGCCCAGTGCACAGATGAGCAAACCAAGGCTCAAAAGGGCTGAGTCACTTCTCAAGGAAATATAGCTGGCAAGTGTTGGGGCTGAGACACTTCCAACCCAGGGCCACCTGACTGCAAAGATGCTGCTCTTTCCACGTCACCCACATGGCACTGTGGGGATCAGGAACAGCTTCAGGAGGAGGTGGCTTTGAAGAAGCGTCTGGAAGGATGTGCAGGAGCCAACAAGTGGAAAGGGGGAAGCAGCAAGCGTGTACCTGGTCAGGGAGAGGCATGGCTTGAGCCCCTACTTGTGGAGGGGGCAGCAGCATGGTGAGTGGGGGGAGATAGGAGCGGGGTCTGACTTGGGTAGCCGAGCATGTGTCTTGGGGTCTGCACATGGTCATTGACTGTCAAATGTTGAGTGAATGAGTGTGATGGACTTGCCCAAGCACAGGCTGCACATAGAGAAAGAGCAAGAGCCTGTCAAACGCAGCAGCTTCAATAGCCTCTAACCAGCATCCTGCTCCCACTGCCCCCACCCCAGTCCATTCTCTCTCACCAGCCAGGCTGCACTTTATAAAGTATAAATGGGAGCACACCATTCCCCCAGATTAAAAGCTTCCAATGGCGTCTGCAGTATATTTTTTGGTTAAAAAAAAGCAAGGTACAGAATGATGTATATGGCATACCAGTATTTATGGTTTTTAAAATTATATAATTATATGCATATATGTTTTTGCTTATATACCCATAAGATCTTTCTGGAAGGACACATAAGGACCTGGTTACAGTGGTGGCCTCTTGGGGAACATGGTGGCTGAGTAGGCCAGAGACTAGCCATGTGCTTACCACCCCATTTCCTCTTCCTGGGCACACAGGAAGCGCACATTTCCCAGCTCCCTTTGTTCCCTTTGTGGTAACTGGGGGGGCATGTGACTTGTTCTGGCCAATGGACGGTGGCAGAAGCAATGCCTGTCTCTTCCAGGCCAGGGTCCTCCTGTGAGATCCTCTGCTCCCTCTTGCCCTCCCATAGAGCTGGAAGTGAAACACTTCGGGATGGTGGAGCCACACAATGAAAGGAGATGGATCCTTGATCACTGCTGGGGTATGGGGGTGGAGGGAGAAGGTGCCGACCAGGGGAGCCCCTGAACTATGTCATGAGCAAGACATGCCTGTAGTGGTCACAGCATTGAGATCTGTGCATGTTTGTTACGGTAGCTAATAGGAGTTACCCTGACTGATACAAGGGTGAGGACTCAACTCTTCACTGCATACTCTTTTATGCATTTTAAATTTTGTAACATTTGCATTCATTATATCTTCAAAAAAATACAGGTGAAAGAGAAAATAACCCTCCAATGGCCTCCAGTGCACGTATAATAAAATCCAAACTCCTTACCCTGGCCTACAAGGCCACAGGTGCCCTTCCTGCTGATCTCAAACACTCCAGGCTTATCCCCTGATTCATTGTCCCTCTGTTCCCGCTGCTTCTGGTACTTGTCACCTGATCTTCACTGAGCTGTCTCCTTGTCATTCAGAGGCAGTGCAGAGTCTCTGGCCAGTTCCTGTAGTACATCGCCCTATTTCCTTGTTCTGCAGAGCATTTCTCATGCCCTGATATCTTTCCTGTTTATTTATTGGTTTACTGCCTTCTTCTTCCTACTAGACTATAAGCTTCATGACAGCAATCACTTCATCTATCTTGTTCACTTCGTATGCCCAGCACGGAGAGTAGTACCTGGGCACTGTAGGGTCATGAAAAAGGTTTGTTGAATGAATGAATGAGTAAATGAATGAATGCATGTCTAATGGATATGTTTGGAAAGTCAGGTTTGGTTTGTAGTTGACACCTGTGAGATCGTCTGCCCAGCAAGCACCCTGTTAGCAAGAACTGCCCCTACCCCTCCCTCCACATGGTTGCCCTTGGAGTTACCATGTCCTTAAAATGGGGCATTGTGCCTCTAGTCCCAGTGGACTGGCTGAGGAGTGAGTCCCTGACTAAGTTGGGCCGATGCATCCCTTCGCGGGGATCTTTGAGTTGAGATGAGATAAACAGATGTCAACATGGATGGACTCTCTCTGGGTGGGGCTGACCCTGTAAACACTACACCTGGGGCTGTCAGCTGGGCAGAGATGCTGAGCATGTCTGCAAAGGGAGAGGGGGAAGCAGGGGCTCCTAGAGAGGCCAGAGAGGGGTGCCCAGGGAGGCCCCAGTCCTGCTGGCCCTGGGCCCTCCTGCAGGCCTCTCAGTGGGCACCGTGGAGCACCTGTGCCTAATAACAAGTCCCCCCTTTGCTTACAATGACTCCAGATGAGTTTCTGCTACACACAATCAGGAGGGTCCTGACCAATCCAGGACCACTAGCGAGAAGGCCCTGGATGCTGAATTCCAAAGGAGACATTTTCTGGCCTTCAGGAGAGGTGTCCCGAAAACCCTCATGGCGCCAGCTCTGAGCTGGCTCTGGGGGTTGATTTCTCCATTTCCAAGCTCAGATCCTTTCCTTCCCCATCCTCCTCTCCCATCATGAGAATGTACAAAGCCTGGGGTAGAGGGACTGAGGTGACTTCTGGAACAAGGGCAGTGACTGAGCCCTGTCAGGTTCTGCTGTGGGAAGAAGGAGGGTGCCGAGGACACCAAGCCCAGACCTGCCTGCGGAGGTGGCCACCCTGGCATACGAGTGAGCGAGGGCACCGGGACTGCCAGCAGCCTGGCCTGGGGGCTAGAGGGATGCAGAGGCAGCCCTGCCCCACTCTGCCCTCAGCTCCAGGACTGCTGCCCCCCTAGACCCCTGCCTGCCTCCCTGTGGCTCCTCCATGACTCCCCTTCAATGCAGGTGTCCACAGGTGCCCCCCCACCCCTGCTTACTCCTTGGGGGGGGTATGCACGCTTGTGCTCTGCTGTCCACCCACATCCTGCGCTCTCTCTTCCTGTCTCTCTCCCTCTCTCCTTCCCTTCCTCTTCTCTCCCCATTCTCTCTCCCTCTCTTCCTCCTGTCTCTCCTTTCTCTCCCTCTCCTCCCCCCTACATGCGCACACACACACACACATACACACACACACAAATGTCCACCTGTCCACTGAGCACTGTCATCCCCTCCCAGGAAATGGTCACAACCACCCCCAGGTACCCCAGCCTAAGCCGGGTACACATGTGACCTGACCCTCCCCGACCCTGCTAAGCCCTGCCACCCCACTGCCCTAATAACCCAGAATCAGACTTTCCCTCGCCCCCCCCCCACTGACCAACTGCTCCACCCCATCTCCCCACCCACACCCCTGCAGAGCGACTGGTCCAACAGCACATCCCTCCCCCACTGAAAGCCATTTGCCAGTCACCAGGCCTTTCCTGACCTTGCTTCCACCTGAACCCTGGGCCCCCAACTCCTGTCAGCTCCCTGAGGTGGCCATGCTCGTCCTTACCTTCCAGGCTTTTAGCCCCTCGACAGGTGACGAGCTCCCTCACGCCCTCGGTGCCTCCCCACCCATCACTGTCAGCTCCTGCTTAACCCGGGGCTCAGTTCAGGATCTGCCCCCAGGAAGGCCCCATACCCTTCCCCTCAGTCTGTGCTCCCACCTGAGTTATCTGCACCCCCTCTGCACCATGTCACCCCCATCCCCACAGCCCCCGTCACATGGCATCAGAATCGTCCGATGATGAGCTCTCTGAGGGCAGGCACCGTGGGCAGCGAATCCCTGCAGAGATCCATGACGTCCGCCCCAGAGGCGGCCATCAGAGCAGCCCCAGAGGGAGGCCCCAGGTTATTCTGCAGGTGGACAGAGAGGATTCTGGAGAAGAGGCTTGTAGCAGATCTCAGCAGGGGGGCCACGAGGGTCAGGTCCAGGTGGGGCTTCAGGAAGAACACCCAAGGCCTGGGGCGTAGTGGGGGAGGCTGGGAAGGGCTGGGAAGAGCAATTCTGGGCCTTAACCTGGGGCGCGGGGTCCCGGGAGGCTTGAGGAGGAGCTCCAGTGGGTCTGTAACAGCTTAAGTGGAGGCCAACATGCGTGCACATTTGTCTGGATAGAAGATCCAGTGCTTCTGTCAGAATCTCAAAGGGGTCTGTGATCCAAGAAAGGTCAAAGTCGCTGTTCTCAAAGAAAAATGTTCATCCTCATGTCTAATTAAAGAAATATACATGTAAATCAATGAGATATCTTTCACCTATCGTAGTGCTTTTCATCCCGGCCTGCCCATTAGAATCTCCCCGGGGGAATTTTTTAAGTGCCAATGCCCATTCCCCTTCCCCCTACACACACACACACACACACACACACACACACACACACACACACACTCACAACTGTCTGACTCTGATTTAAGCAGTCTGGGACATGGGATATGTGATGTGGTGCAGGCATTGGCATTTTTAGAAAGCTCCCCAGGTAATTCTGACCTCGGTCAAGATTGAGAACCAGTGACCTGTCAAATTAGCAAAGGGCACTCATTCTGGGATTGCATCTCACACAGTGGGTGGGAGTGTAGACCGGTTCAAAAGGTCTTTGGAGAGCAATTTGGCAATGAATCTGAACCTCTGACCAGCCATTCCACTTCTAAGAATTCAGTCCTCAGTAGATCTTGCACCTATGGTTAAAGCTGTGCATACAAAATAGTCACTGCCCTCTGCTCCTGACAGCAAAGGATTGCAAAGAGCCCAAATGTTCCCCAGTAGGGATGGTTAAATCAAGCATGGTGCATCCACACAATAGAATACTCTGTAGCCAGTAAAGAGGCCCCAGCAGTGCTCTGTGAACTGATGTGGAAGGATTTCCACCATCGCTGGTAAATGCAATGAGCCAAGTGGAGCCCAGAGGAGGGTGTGGCTTTTGGACATACACATGCACATCTATATTTGCATAGACATCCAGATTCTGGGAGGAGATATATTGCTGGAACCTCTTAACAGTTATCCCCCAGGGGAGAAAACTGGGAAGCTAGGATGCACAAGGGGGAGATTGGTTTTCACCCTCTTCCCCTTTTGTATTGTTTGAGTTTTTGTCACAAATATGTATCGTTTTCTTTCAAAAAAAATTAAGAAGGTGAAAGGGAGAAGAAGGGAGGAGAAGTAAGGAGGAGAAGACCAGGCAGCTACTTGGCCCAGGGAAAGTGATGTGCAGGGCCCAGGTCACAATGTCACTGGAACGGTAAGGGGGTGGGAGTGGGACACGCCCCCAGCTCCAAATCCGCTTCAGTGTCACAGAGAGAGGGGGAGCTCTAAATTCCCTCCGGCTCAGGTCGGGCACTGGAGGCAGGAGTAGGCTGGGCCAAGGGTGGATGCAGGGGTGCACTGACCTGGCCTGAGGGAGTAAGAGGGCTATGGGGGCGGCTTGGAGGGGGGTGGGGAGGGGAACTACAGGCAGATCCCTCCCCCGTGCCACCTCCACGTAATGCCGTTAGACTTAAAGGAAAAATATCTGTGTCATGGCGCAAACTGGAAGCCAAAGGACATACATCTCATCTCTGCTCTGACCGCGCCTAGATGACATCCTGCAAAATTCTAGACCCTGGCGAGCAGCGGCAGGCGGCCATGCGCACAATGTCCTGCAAACACCGCCCTCTTGTGGTGTGGCCGGTGAACTGCGCTCAGGTCCACAATCGTGCTGTCTGTGTGTTCCGAACTGGACGAGGAAAAAGTACAATTTAATCCTGAAGTGAGAAGTACTCAATATGAAAAGTACAGATCCAAACGCAAAATTCACACTTTAAGTGTAGTGAATGAATCAGCTCCAAATAATTCTTCTCCAAAAATAAAATAGCTTGTTTTTTTCCCAAAAAATATATATATTCAAATTCTAAATAATAAGACTGAAAAGTGCTAAGAAGAAACACCTGCAATCACTAGGTTGCAATCAATAACTCCTGTTAGTATTTTAGTGAGAATCCCTCAGACTCTATACAAACATATGCACACAGAGAGATATCCAAACTTACATCAACGGGGCCGTGTAACAGCACGCACTCTTTTGTAGCCTGATTTTTTTCTCTCCATAATACATTGTGGACATCTGCACAATACATGCTACATCATCATTTTTAATGTTCTAAATTGTAAAAGTTATACTTGTGAGAAGTCCACAGAGTAATACAAATGGAATATATCTATATGGTGGCTCTATTTTGACAGAGTATGGGTCAGGTTCACTGGATCTTTTATGCCCCGAGGTCCCTCGTACTGTCTTGATTCCATTGATTTCTACACGTCCTCACCTCTGTCAGCCTCACTCCCCTCAGTCTACTCTCCCCACAGCAGCCAGAGTGAGCCTTTCCCATAGACTCCGCTCACACCCAACCAGCAGCCTCACTCCACCCAGGAAATCAACCCAAGGTCCTTACGATGGCCCCTGAGGCTCTGCACTATATGGTCCTGTGACCTTTCCCACCTCATGTCTTCCTCCTCTTCCTGCTCTCACTCTGCTCAGGCCACACGGGCCAGCTTGCTGTTCCTGACGCTCCAAGCACACACCAGCCCCAGGGCCTTTGCACTTGCCGTTCCCTCTGCTTGGAACATGGATCCTCTAAATAGCTACAAGCTTCTTTCCCTCTTCATTCATGTCTCAGCACAAATGCTGCCTCCTCAGAGAAGCCCTCCCGACTGCCCTGCCTTAAAAGCACCTCTCACTTCCCAGACACTGTCTCCCTAGCCAGCTTCCTGTTTCTTCCTAGCCCTGAGATTGTACTAGATATCTACGTGTTCATTTGCCTTTGGTGTTCCTCCCCAACTAAGTTGTAAGCTCCATGAGAGCAGGAGGCTTGCCTGTGCCGTGTCCCCAGCACCCAGGGCAGGGTCTGGCACGTGTAGCCTTCAATAAGGACGTGTTGCCTGAATGAATGAGAAGCTGGGTACACGTGGATGTCCAAAGCTTGAATAGCCTAGATATGCCACTTCTCTCAGCTGCTCTAGAATGAGGTCAGGTCTGTTTAAATCATCTTTTCCATCTCAGTGGAGCTTTATCAGGAAAATCTGACAGACAGAACCTTTTTAATGCAACAGTTTGGGAAAAAAATTGCAAATGGGTTATTATTCAGGAGAAATACCTTTCCTCCAAACCAGAGCAGCACATCTACCCCACGTACTTGCTCCTTTAGAGAAAAATAGAAAGGTTAATATTGCCCCGTCATAGGAAAGGAGCCAATTAGTGCAACTGTGATTCAGAAGAAGAATAGAGGTTAATTGCTTGGAGTCCACATGTCTCAGATGCCTAATGCTATATCATTATTTTTTTAGCTACATATTATTCATTTCATATACTTAAGTATTCCACCTTATTACTAATTAGTAATTCCTTATCCTTAAATTTTACCCAGTTCAGGCTGTCACCATAGGGCCCTCCTCAGCCCCCGTTTTCCCCAAGATGTAACAAATTGTGTAGAAAAGGTTGGCACCTTCTATTCATTGCCTCCCACCTCCAACCCCCACCAGCGTCGCCCAGGTCCACGCCTCCTCTTCCCTGAGCATCTCTTGTCTCAGCAAACAGGCTGCACTCCGACCCGAGATGTCCCTAGGCACCTACCACATCCCAGGCACTGTTCTAAGCGTATGAGTTGGGCAAAGGATGCAAATTCTTCCTGCTCAGGTGACCTTGTTCTTTTGAAAATTCCCAGAACTTGGCACCTTGGAAATGTTAACAGATCAGTATTTCCCGGCAATGTAATAATAGTAACGATAATAATGATGATGGCTATAAATACTTTTTGAACATTTTTATGTCTCAGGCACTGTGCTGATGAGTGTTACATACAGGATTTTAATCCATATGAAGCTATGGACAACCATGTACATCGGTCCCTAAGCAAATGAATGGACCAACCCCAACGCAGCGCCAGTTCTGCGACTCCTCAGGGCAGGAGGGCCCCGGGGAAGTCATTTTCTCTCTCAGTCACGTGGGTTGAAGCCTCTCTCTCCTGCTCACTGTCCTATCTCAAGAGGCTCCCAGGTGACTAGAAAAGCCTCCAGAGCACCCGTCTCCCTTTTGGGTGGTCTACCTGGGATTGAAACCCTGCTCTTCCGATCCCCTTGTCATGGAGACATGGGTGAGAACATGCAGGATGCTAACAAGCCAGAATCCCGGCCCTAACTTGGACTTGCTGGATGGCAGAAATTCTGCCCTAGGTAATGACTCCATTTTCAGGGCTGTCCCTGGAAGCAGAGCAGCATGACAAGGTATGTGACATGGAGGTCTGCGTTTCTCCTCCTCTTCATGAGGTAAAGATGCTTCTGATAAAATGAGCTGGGGAGGTCCCTCTTTCTCTGGGATTAACAGTCATAGACTATACCTCAATTATGTTTACTAAAAGATAAGCTTGGAATTATGTGCAGGAAACAAGAAACTATACAGAAAAACCAAACAGATTTGAAAAAGAACCAAATAAAATTTATAGAACTGAAAATTATAATATTTAAAGCTAAACCTCCTGGGTAAGAGAACCAGTAATTAGAAACAGATCTGAAG
The DNA here is from genome assembly GCA_031878705.1 of Tapirus indicus. Classification (NCBI taxonomy): domain Eukaryota; kingdom Metazoa; phylum Chordata; class Mammalia; order Perissodactyla; family Tapiridae; genus Tapirus; species Tapirus indicus. Next base: position 15,138,455 of record CM062921.1, on the reverse strand, counting down.
AAGTTATCAATCCAGAATACAGATCAGAAGAAATTATCCATCAAGCGACAAGAATTAGAAAATATGAAAGGAGATTAGGAGACAAAGAGTGTAGAGAGAGAAGCTCTATAAGGAAAAGGGAGTGAATGCAGCAGAGGCAATATAAGAAGAGATAAGGGCTGAGAACCTTCCAGAACTGATGAAAACTATCAAGTCCTAAATTCAAAAAGCCCAAAAAATTCAAAGCAGAAAAAATAAAAAGAAATCCATGCCCTGAGACATCATAGTGAAACTGCTGAATACCAAAGACAAAGGGAAGAAAGAAAAGACAGGTTTTTAACAGAACAACAGACTGACAACTGACTTCTGATCAGCAAGAATGGAAGTTAGAAGAATGGAACGATACATTCAGTGTGCTGAGAGAAAAATAACTGTCAGCCTAGAATTCTGTGCCCACTGAAAATATATTTCAAGAACAAGGTGAAATATAGACTTTTCAAACCAACAAAAATGAGAATTTGCCACCAGAAAAATTCAGGAAAGGAAACTCTAAAAGATGAATTTCAGACAGAAGGAAAGTGATTCCAGTTTGAAGATCTAAGATGTAAGAAGGAATGAAATGCAAAGAAATTTAAATAAACATTGACTCTATAACACAACAATGATAAGATCTTGTGGAGTTAAAGAAAAACAAAAGAGAACTAAAAGACACCACAATAATAGTGTGCAAATCAGGAGAGGGAGGATGAAATTAAAGTGTTCTGAGATCCTTGTATTGTGTGGAGGGAAGGTAAAGTACTCACTATCTTTAGGTTTTGATAAATTAAGTGGGCATATGGTAATTTCTAGGGTAACTAGTAAACCAATGGAAACAGAGTATAAAAGTTCCAACCTAATAAAGAGGGACAATGAAATGAGAAAAAATAATTGGTCCAAAAGATAACAAGAAAAGAGAGAAAAAGAAAAAACAGAAAGCATAAAATGAGACGGTAGGCACAAATCCTAATGCATCAATGATTACAATAACTGTAAAAGGACCAAATGCTCCTGGTAAAAGATAAAGATTATCAGATAAGATTTTTCAAAATCCAACTATATGCTCTTTATAAAAATCACAACAAAAACTTAAAGATATAGAAAGGTGTGAAGTAAAAGAGCAGGAAAAGATATACAAGGTGAGCAAACGGAAAATTAACAAAAATGACTATATATTGGGCCAGAAAGCAAGTCCTAACAAATTTCAAAGAATTCAACACATGCAGGTCGTGCTCTCTGATCACAATTCATAAGCCAGAAATCAATACTAAAAAGATAATTATTTTAAAAATCCACATGTTTGAGTTAAGAAATATACTTTCAAATAACCCTTTGGCCAAAGAATAAATGATAATCAGAATTAAGAAGATATTTAGAACTGAACAATAAAGAAAATACTCTATATCAAAACTTATGGGATACAGCTAGAGCAGTAGAGAGAAATTTATAGCCTTAATTGCTTATATTTTTTTCATAAAAAAGAAGAAAGGCTGAAGATTAATGAGCTAAGCATCCATCTTAGAAGCTGAATAAAGAAAAGCAAAATAAATTCAAACATTCTTAAAGCAGGTCTCTATGGAGCACAGTTTACCCTCAAATCCAAAAATGCAAAATGGCCTTCTTCCACCCTGGAGGGGTCCCTTCCACTCCTAAGGGAGCATTTCCCCAAACACACTAGGATGTGAGCTGCTGGTGTAGAAGATGATTTTCGATGATACTTGGGCAAATAGTTATTTCAATCGATTTTTTTAAAATAGTTTTCTCCTACTTAAGACAGGTAATGTAGTTTTCCATTTATAATAGGAAAATAAGGTTTCTTTTAAATATATATTTATTTAGTAAGAGGATGAAATTCAAAGGAAAATACTAAAGAAATAATAGTATAGAATTATTTGGCAAAATTCTCATTTCTAAAATGGGAATAATAATAGTTCCTACATTACAGCACTGTTACGAGGGCTAAATAAGTTATACACAATACAAAGTAATACTTCGTAAATTAATATAACACTTGTAAAGCATTTGAACAGTACTTAATAAGAACTCAGTAGATGTTAGATATCATAATAATAATTATTATTACTTGAATGATTAAAATTTGAGAAACAGTAATCCAACTAAGGCTCCAAAAATAAACTTCAGACCAATGACAAACCCTCAGGGCAAAAGTACATGTGGAGAAGGCTGGTCTTTGCAGTGTTCCCCCTGCCCCCTTCCATACCCTCCCTCCCCTGCTCCAGGACCCGGGGCCTATGCTGGCCCTGCCCCAGCTTTGGGCCTGCTCTTGCCTCGCCATCCCCAAATTGGCCCCATATGCTGTCATTCATACCACGGAGGCCAGCGTAGGGCTGATGGGGCTTAGAATGTTGCCCCTTCTCCAAAATCTTTGTTTAAAAGGGCAAAAGCCTTTATCATTGAAAGAGAAACCTCCAACTGTGGCCTTTGCAGCATCCTGGCTGAGCTGCAGGACAGAGATTTGGGGGTGAGCCGCCCAGTCTTGGGGGATCTCCTAGCAGGGAAACCTTCAGCCCAGCTGACCCTGATTGGGTGGAGAACATGGTCCCAGAGCTGAGGGTGACTGGCCTTTATGATCTGACAAGGGTAATATCTTTAGGTGTTTGTGGGCGTTTCACACCAGGAAAACCTATTCTGGAGGTCCTGGAAGAACAACCCCCCAGCCCCACCACAAAAAGTGAAACTTACCAGGGCAGGATGCGTTTCCCATTTCCCAAACACAGGAGCCGGTTGACAGCACTGACTTTCTGGAGCCACCAGGGGGAGCTCCAGCTTTCCCTTTGGAGCCCAGAACTCAGCTGCCTGGCGTTCCTTGTCATTTGATAAGCAGAGTGGCCCTTGGGACACTAATAAGCACACATGGGTCGTGTCTGTGTAAATCCTATCTACTTCTACCTCTCAGATGGTGCACAGGGCTGACAGCGCCTCGCTGAGGGCTGCTTCCTCATCTGGGCCCCTTAGGTGGTGGGTCATCGGCCTTGACCCCAAGGGGCTTATAGTGTGACATGGGGCAGTGGAAGGATCCATGGGCGAGGGGTCAGACACCTGGGTTCCCAGAGGCTCGCTTGTCAAATGTGTGCTATGAACGAATCACCCGTGGTCTGTGTAAGTGGTGAGTGTAATGGACACACACACCACACCACAGTGGAGACACCAAGGAGAGAAAATCCTGCAGCTCCCTCTAAGGACTGGATGCTGGGGAACACTTCCCAGAGGACCAGATGGAACAGCTGGCATTAGCCAGAAGCCCAGATAGAAGGACACTCCCAGCAAAGGCCACAGTTTGGGCAAAGACACAGGGGCAGCAACTTTGAGTAGTTTCGATGTTTTGGAGGGAGGGATGGTGGAGGTAAGGGCCAGATCCTGCAGGGCCTGCTAAGCCAGGCTGAAGAGTCTGGCTCTCACTGTGGTGGTGGGCCTTCAGCAGGTGGAGGGCTTTCAGCAGGAGAATGACAAGTCTGCAAGGTGGAGGGGCGGGACAGGGAGGCGAGGGAAGAAGCAGGAAGCCTGGTTAGGAGGCCACTGGAATCGTCTGGAAGGTCTGCTAAGGTTATATGGCCACTAGGGTGACCAACCATCCCAGTTTTCCTGGGACTGAGGGGGTTCCCAGGACTCCACACTTCCAGTTTTAAAACTCAGAAAGTCCCAGGCAAACCGGGACAAGTTGGTCACCCTGGTACCCACTAGTCACTAACTAGCTATGTCTCTCCCTTAACCTCTCATAACCCATAACCTCTCATAACTCACTACTTTTCTTGTCTGTGACCACAGCCCTGATCAACGATTTTCAAATGAGTTTTAGTAACAGAGCACCATCTTTAAACAAAATCTTACATGGAAACTCAATATAGAAAACACACAAAGGCAGAGCCACTTAAGTGGAAGTGGGGATGGGGTGGGGGCGAGGGGTGAGGGCCTGGCCTGCCCACTCCCTCCAGGCCCCCACTCATCTCTGCAAACCACAGTATTTGACAGCCGCTGACTTCCATGTCAGAGGGTCCCACCAGCTTTATGACTCTCCATTCATTTGTCGAACTAAAAACCCTACTGAACTCAAATCATTATTTTGATTCAATTGCAGACTATACTAAAGATTAAAATTTAAACCCACTCCAAAATTGGTCAACTTCTTTGAACTGGAATGCAATCAATATTGTTTCCTCAGTTATCTTCTTGGAATAAAATCCAATCTCCTATGAACTGACCTTGACCCAGTCATTACCTTCTGCTTCAGATCCTGACAATACCCTGCCCAGTCAGACTCGTCCACAACCATTCTCTCTGGCCTGGGCCATCAGCCGCGAATGTGGCAGACAGGGCCAGCAGGCAGGAGGGATGTCCACTCACTGCTGGCACTCACTCAGCTTCATGCTGCCTTTGGGGTCCTGACTGCCCCTTCTCACAGCCTGGCCAGGAGCCCCCCACCTCTCACCCAAGCTCTTTCTTCTGCCTGACCCTCAGCCCCAGGCCACTGGCCACCTCTGAGCCTTGACTGGTCCTCATTCCCCTCACGGAGCCCAGTGCACAGCTCTCAGCACAGTCTGTGACTTCCTCTGGTCACCTTCCAACCCATTCAGGGCTTTTCCCTGAAAACTGGGGCTTCTGTCGCTTCATCCACTAGACCGTGTCTTTGGGTGCCAGTTTGTGGATTGAACATCTGGACACAGGAGATGTGAGTTCAGATTCTAGCTCCCTGTGTAATGCTGCATGACCTGAGCAAACACTCACACATGCACACACACATGGGGTCTCTCCTCTGTTCTCACAAGGCCTGATGCAATGCAAAGGGGAGACTAACATAACAGCTCCTTACAGAGAACCTATCAAACCTCTCAGCCTTCGGAAATCTCAGAACAACGTGCTGCCCTGCCCTCCAGAGGAGGCCCTGCTGAGTCCACACCTGCACAGCGATGATCCATTTGCTTGTCTGTCCCTCTAGACTGCAAACTCCATGAGGGCAAGGTTGACCTTTCACCTCTGCCTCCCAGTGCTGGACATGGAGTAAACGCTCAGCACGTGTTAAATGAATGACTCGCTTCCTTTCATTCAGAAATATTTTCTGAGGACTTACTATGGGCCGGGCACTGTTCCAGGCGCCAGAAATAGAGCAGTGAGTGGAACAGACCAAAATCTCTCCCTATGGAGCACTTACGTATCTCCGGGAGCGAGTGGATAAGTGGGCGGGGGAGGGTTTCTAGTTGCTGCGGTTTTGTTGGTTTTTTTCCAGGGTCTCCATTGCAAACCCTCTTCCTCCTACACTAATTCCATCTCTCCTCCCTAATACCCACAACGGAAGAGGATGAAATAGATACCCACTTCTCCCAGAAAATGAAAGACAAGGAAGCCGCTACCCGTGGGCGACCGGATTTTCACTAACGGAGGGCTCCATGGTAAAGCGAGGGATGGCTCTGGCTCCGTAGTAGCCAAATACAGTCCCCCAGCAACAGGGGGCTTTGAAGGGAAACAAAAGCTTCATGTGGAGGCCCCAGCCCTCCCACCCACTCACCCCCAGCTCTGAGAGCTGACACCCCCACCCCAGGCTACTCCATCAGGACGCTGCTCCTGTAGACTTGAGGGGGTGTCACCCAGTGACAGGTCACCATCACAAAAGGGTTAGACTGGGTGAGTTTCACGGTCCTCTCCAGCTCCTATGATCCTGCTGTCCCAAGGGCAAGGCTCTCGGGTCAACATGAAACCTTGGTGCTCACTCATGCAAACTGAGGCCAGCTCTTAGGGAAGGCGGAGTTAGGAGATGCCCAGAACTGCCCAGCTTTGCAATAACCCCTGCTGCACCCACTGGGTGCCCCAGAGCGTTTCCCATTCTGTCCTTTTTTGTGGGAATGCCAGCTGATACCAAGAAACTCCAAGATGCCTCGCACTCCACCTGGAGGAAATGGGGTAATTTACATGGCATGTGGCACCTCCCCCACACTCCAGGCCACCCTGGGCTAAGTGATGCCCATCACCTAACAGGTGACACAACTGCTCCATCGCTTTCTCCATGTAAATGGAAGTCCCCATGAGGACCCTGTCTGAAGGCACAAAGCAAGAGCACCAGCAAAATATGCAGCCTTGGAAAATTCTCCTATTGCTCCCAAAGCACCAGAACCACAACGGTGGGGGGAAGGGGGGGGCGACAGAGTAGAGGTGCTTCAAAAATCACATTTCCTTGCCCGAGACATTGCCCGCCTGCAGTTTGCTCTGACTCTCTTGTCTTTTTGTCTTTTTCAGAGAAATATGGTCACAGTTAAATTCTACCAAATAAACAAGCTATATTTTAAAGTTCTGTAAAACCCACAGTTTTAGAAAGGCTTGATGTGGTTGACACTAAATTGGTTTAAACATGTCCTATTTCCGGTCTAATGCTGGGCTCCTTTCATCAAGAACAAACGTACCCATAATGGCTTGATTCTAAGTGAATGGATTCAGTATAAATACATAGGAAGCACGGGCACTCACATTAATTTTGATTTTTTAAATAAAATGAAACGGCATGTTTTACTTCTCAAAGATCCATTTCCCATAAAGTTTTCATGTCCACTCATCTAAGGTTTTCAGGTCTGAATAATCATGCTGCAGACTGAAAACCCACTTTGGGGTTTTTTTTTTTTTAAGAAAAAACCAGAAACCTGATGGTTGCTGAGGGCAGGAGGCTGTCCCGGGTGTTAGAGCCCCAGCCCCGAGGGTGATCAAGGGAAAGCTGGAAAAAGTGAATTCCTGGCATCCGGTCACCTCACACTGAAAACCAGACAGCCTGCCTTAGCTTGGATTTAAATTCAAACATTCTCACCATCGTAGCAACTCAGATGAAGGACACAACAATTACCAAAATAAACTGTACAGAGAAAAAAAGGTTTATTTTTTATACATGAACCTAATAGGTGAAAGTTTAAAAGGTTTGTGCGAATCTGTACATGTGATAAAATTATTCACAAAAAAAAAAAAAAAAAAAGAAGGGTGCGTGTAAAACTTGGCAAAATCGAAACGAGGCTTGGTTAATGATATTGTACCAATGTCAAGTTCCTGGTTTTGATGACCATACTGTGGTTATGTAAGAGGCTCTCTTTGGGGGAGGCTGGGTGAAGGGTACACTGGTAATGCCTCTTTTTGGGTACAAAAAGTGTACAACCAATGGTTGTACTACGTTTGCAATTCCTATATGAGTCTAAAATTATCCTCAAATGAAAAGTTAAAAAAATGCATGGGCTGGGCAGAGTGGAAACAGGCACGTTAGCCACACAGGTGAGGGTGAAAACTGACACAGTCTTTTAAGAGAATAATCTGGCAGCATCCATCAAAATGTAAAATGCACTAACCCAGCAATTCCACTTCTAGGAATGCAGCTGACAAAACTACTTGCACATGTGCACACAGAATGTTCTCTGCAGCTTTGTTGTAATAGGAAAAAAAATGGAAACAAACTAAATCTCCATGAGCAGGGAAATAAGAAAACGATGTGGAATGCCTGTGCCACGGAACACTCTGCAATGTAAAAAGAATGAGGCAGCTCAACACGGAGACATCTGCAGTGCACTGCTAAATACAAAATGTGGTCACAAAATAATACAGATATGGATAGGAAGATTCTATTTCCCTAAATTTTTATTTATATGTATACACTTTATGTGGTTGTACAAGCATGGAAAATATCTGAAATGATATATCCTAAACACTTCATAGTGATTGCTTTGGGAATGGAAAGTTCTAGCAGGGGTGATAAAGGGTCACTTTCACTTTGTTTGAAATACATTTCAGTGAGAATGTGTCGCTTTTAGAATTAGAACAACAACAATAGAAACATAACAGAAAGAAAGAAAATAGAGACAAGTTGGGAGGCCATTGGAAGAGTGCAAAGACCCAATTGGGAGTCCAGGAAAGGCTGAATCATAAAGCCACAAGAAGGTGGTGGCTTAGCCCCAGTGGCCCAAGCACTAGAGGCAGGCTGCCTCTATCACCAGTCATGGGCCCCTCCCTGTGAGGGAATCGAACATCCTGACTGTAGTCACGGGACGTGCGGAGCCTTCCCTGGGGAGGAATGTCCTCCCCTGTTCCACTGTTAGGCTTGAAGATGTGGCTTGTTTCAGCAATGGAACATGAGCAGACGAGACATGTGCAAAGTCTGAGCTGAAGTTTTAAGAGCCGTTGTGTGGTTCCACCAGTTCTGTTGCTCTTTTCCCTTTGTGTGTCCTGACAGTGGCTGCTCCTTCAGTCTGGGTCCCAGGATGAAGAAGACACACAGAGCAGAGCCACAGCCAACTGGCAACCACCAGGTAACGGGCGTGAGAAATAAACCATTGTGCAGTAAGCCACTGAGAGATGGGGATGTTTGTTATGCAGCCTTATCTCATGAAAGCTAACATATGAACAAAGAGGCTTTAAAAAAAGTGAGGGGACTGATGAGGAGTTGGTGAACACCTACCGAGGGCCTATGGTGTGAAGAACCTATACCTGAGGTAGGGCTCAAAGGGGGAGCACAGAGAATGTGAGAAGCACACATACTATAGGGGGCATAAGGATTATTTTGAGCTGGAGGCAAATGAGAATCAACAGACGCAGAAAAAATGGCTTCCCGGAGCTTCCTTTATCTAACTAAAAGCAGAAAATTCTGAAAAAAATGGGACTGCCATAAATCCCTTCTCCCAGGGAAGTTTTAAGGCCATGAATAAAAAAGGAAAGCTGGTGCCAAGACGGACCTGCACAAACCTCACTCCCTTCGTTTCCCCATAGAGCGACCTTCCCACAGCTTGCTGCCCCTGGAAGCCTAAAACCCTTCTCCTTTGTCTTGTCACTTCTCTACAAATGTATTGCTCTTTGCTAAGATGCGATATAAGCCCAGGTTCTAACACTTTGAGTTACTCATCTTGAGGTTTCTCCTGCATGATGCACTGCACACATTATAAACTGTTTTTTCTCTTGTTAATGTGTCTTTTGTCAGTCTAATTTAACAGGGCCCCCATGTGAGAACCTAGGCGGGTGGAAGGAAAAAATGTTTTCCTCCCCTACAATATCATCTACCCGGGGAGATAACACTCACACACACATACACTCGCTCGGTGTTCCCGGGGCAGGGCAGTGTAGTCAGAAGCCTGACAGTGGGAATGGAAAGAGGTACATCGGGAGGGAGGCAGATCCCACAGGCCAAATCTCAGGCACGCCTTTCTGTGTGAGCATCTAACGCCCACAGGCACTAACTGAGCAGAATCAGGGCTTCCTAATAAAGCACAAAACAATCACCAACAGTCTAATCACCGTCCCCTTAAAATCAACGGTTCCAGGAAAATACCCACCACCCAGAAGATTCCATGTGGCACCTTTTGTTACTGGGCTACGGACTCTCTGTATCGTAGAAGAGCCATTCTCGAATGATTCCGTGTCTCTTGGAAGTGACGGGAGTGTCAACTGTATTTCCAGAAACCAGCCATTTTCCTTTAGAACAGGCACATCTTTGTGCAAACTGCTTTCTCTCAAAGGACACAAAGGGATGTGAGCTGGATGAAGGGTATAAACACCAAGTTTCCCCTCGCCTCTTCCACAGTGTTACCAGGGTTCATTCATAATCTCCTTCACTCAAATAGGGCACTTGTAATTTTCTCCTCCAAATCTGGACATTTCTGTTTAAAATCTTCCCCCCACCCCTTTTCGAAAGTGACACAAGTAAGCCATTGTTAGGTCCCTCGGTAAAAGACTCAAACCCATAAGTACATTGAGCAAAATGTGAAAGTCACCCTTCACCAGTTTCCTCCGCTCTCTCCCCAGCAACGCACACACACTCGTGCAACCGCCCGGCCACGCGTTTGTGTACACAGAGAGGGACGTACACATTCACATATAGCCTTTCTTCTCCTCTCTCTCCCCCTCCCTCCCTCCCTTCCTTCCTCTTCCCTCCAGAAATGGGAAGCATCCATTTTTCTTTTAAACCACCTCTTATTCTTATTTTTCTCCTAGCCATTTCTAGGACTGATTTCCTGAAGATTTGAATGTATTCGCTCGTCTGTCTGTTGTTTTTGGCTACCGTGGACAGTGAACTCATAAAACACCCCCCGTGTTGAGTTCCGCCGGGGACACCACCAGGAAGGGCTGAGGCTGGGCTTGCCAGGAAGTTATTCAAGTTGGCCTTGCGCAAAGGTGGCACCCGACTCCTCCATCCTGTGATTTGAGGAGCTGGGCTTTGGGAAAGCAAAGCTCAGGGTGTCCTGCTGGTCCCAGGTTTCCAGAAGGGGCTGGAGAGCCTTCATCCTGCACTGGATTTGCCCTCCCTGAGCCCCTGGGATTCCCAGCCGACTTCTCTGCGGCCTCACTAAGCTCACACATACCCCCACTACACCTCCCCTCCCCTCCCTGCACCCCGCCAGGCCTGCCCACCCCCGCCCAGGCCACAGCAAGACCCCTCAGCTGAGGCATCCGGTGCGTCTGTGGGAAGAAATGTCCCCCGTGTGCTCCCACGCAACAAAATCCAGCGTATGTGTAGGTGTTCTGTGTTTTTACAAACTCTCCTCCTTGGTTGTTATAAGATTAAAACAATTTTCTCCCTCAGTAAACGCTTCCCTTCAAAACCACTGGAAGCACATAATTCGCCAGCCCATTTGCAGCTTCTATTTTCTCGGGGCTGGGAGAAAATCGTGATTGTGGGGCCTGTTTCCTTCTAAGAGGCCAGGGCTGAGCAAGTGATGGACAAGAAGAAGTAATGTTTCAGTGACAGCTCTGACCAATGTTTCATTTATTCTGAAGTTCAAAAAAGATAGGTGAGCATCATAGGTCCTTCGGGGACGCAGGGATAGCGGGTTTTGAGGTAAATTACTCTTTTATCCTCAGTAAATTTAATGGACACTTTCATTAAAACGGCAGGGAATTTTAAGGTAGTTCCAGTCCTATTTTAAAACTATAGTTGAGGATTTTTTTTTTCTTAAATGCCTGGATCAATTTCGCCGCTGAGAAATCTAAACATTTTAGAGACACAGCACATCTTATTTTCCTTAACAATGATGGGAAATTCACGCACACCTGAGGATGCAGAAACATTACTTAAAATCACAACGGATTTCAAGGAAAAATCTACACAAAAGATGAAAAGGAAAAAGCTGGCCCAGCTGATGTCAGGGGGAATACCAACTTGCGTTTGTCCTTGAAAAAATAAATTCACCTGTCACTGATCACCAACGCCAGTTTGCTACCGTGCCACTGAAAAAGCGTTCCAGCTGACTGTAGACTGCTCAATTTACATGTTTACATAATTACACAGCGACACATTGCAATCTTTTGGATTTAATACATGTTTTAACAAGCCCTTCTTGTCAAGGCTTCTATAATCAAATCAAGTCTTTTCAATTAAAACACAATTAGAAAAGGTGTCATGGTGTCACTGTTACCCTTTGCTGCATTAAAAGATTCAAGAATCACTTGGCTGGAAATCTGAGCTAATGCAAGACGCCTGAGCTTAAATGCCACATCGGACCCCCAGGGAGGGCACCCAGGCTGTGGGCGATGTGTGATCCACTGAAGGCAGCAGATGAAAACCCACGGTGGCCTAGAGAGCTTGAAGACGACTGTGGCTCTGAGCTTGATCCCCAAGTGCCAGCAAGGGTGTCATGGGCCAGGAGTGGTGGTCACCAGAGAGAGAAACTATTTTAGACATCACTTAAGCTCACTGCTTCACTTTAGGGATGTAAAACAGGCTGCCAGAAGATACACAATTTGCCAAAGGCCATAATGTTAATTATTCTGTGAAACAGTAAAATGTGCACCACCCCCTGCCACCCTCAACTTAAGGACCATTATCTGGTCAGAGCAGACATGCAAGGAGCGCGAGCTCACGGAGCTCAGGGTGGCCTTCAGGAGAGATGGTCCAGTTCCAGGCCCTCACCTCAGTAACAAACATCAGATACGGAAGGTTGGTGTAGTGGGTTGAATGGTGGCCCCCCCAAAGACACGCCCATGTCAAATCTCTGGAACCTGTGGATGTTACCATATTTGAAGGGACTTTGCATATGAAATTAAGTTAAGGAACTTGAGATGAGGAGAGCATCCTGGATGATCTGGGTGGGTCCTAAATCCAATGACCACTGTCCTCAGAAGAGACGCATTCAGGAGGGACACAGAGAAGACCACGTGCAGACGGAGCAGAGATTGGAGTGATGCAGACACAAGCCAAGGAAAGCCAGGAGCCAAAGGAAGCCAAAAAAGCATAGGAGCCTCCGGGGACCACAGACCTGCCTACAGCTTGATTTTGAACTTCCGGCCACCAGACCTGTGAGAGAATAAATTTCTGTTGTTTTAAGCCATTCAATATGTGGTACTTTGTTACAGCAGCCACAGAAAACTAATACAGCTGGCAAAATGCAATGGCCACGTGCCTGCTCTGCTCTCTGCCCTGAGAGGCTGCTACAAACTGAATGTCTGTGTCCTCGAAAATCCATATGTTGAAACCCTAATCCCCAGTGCGATGGTATCGGAGATGGGCCTTTTAGGAGGTAATTAGGTTGGGATGAGGTCATGAGGGTGGAGCACTGGAACGACCCTATGAGCACATTAGAGGCACTGACAAGTCCTGCAGTCAAGAGACCTGTGGGACTTCAACACAGCATTTCCCTAAACCTATTTATTTCCAGAACCTCTTTTTTCATGGTTCAACTGACTAATGTCCAGTGGGCATCCTGCTCCACAGAACAGGTTCTGGTGTAATTACAACAAGACCCACAATTATCCTGCTCCCTTTCTTTATTCTATTCGTGGTTTAGAATCCTTCCTTTGGAGGACAGATGACTTTTCGAGTCCAGGTGGTCCTCGACTTTGCATACGACACTTAGCATCTCACTCTCTCTAGAGTATTTATGGGTCTCCTCCACCATGTCACATTCAGACCTCCCTGCAGCAGCACAGGGTTGGGGCACAGTGGTGCCACCCACCAGGCCACAGTTGAGTGGTGCTCCCCCAGCGGCTGGTAGGGGGAGGAGGCAGGTCAGAAGGGACAATTATTGGGTGCAGGAAGAGACCAGCACAACCACCACCATTCATAATTGTAGCTCTCGGCCAATGGGGTTCCATTACCCCCTGCCACACACAGAGGGTAGCACCTTGCACCCTCATTAAGGCAAAGGCTCCAGGATCAGGCACACCTGGATTCAAAGCCAGATCTGCCTCTTTCTAGCTTGAGTTTGGTCAACTTTCTAAATTTCTCTGAGGCTCAGTTTCCTCGTTTATAAAAATTGGGATGAAAACAGCATTTGTGCTCTCGGCATAAGATGAGGATTAAACGGAAGAGTCCAGTAAAGTGAAGAGCCCATTGCCTGGCACACACAGTAAGTGCTCAACCCACGTGAGTGGGTGATGGTGATGATCACGATCACGTCGTTTTCAGCAAGACAGAGGCCGGCCTGCCCGCGGAAGAAACGTCTCACGTCTGGGCATCAGGGGTCTGGGTTCCCACATTCGCTGTGCCGAGGCCCGAACGGCCTTTTGCTCTCTGGCGCCTCCGCAGGCCTGCCTCCTCCTGCGCCTGCTCCGGAGGGCGCTCCCGGGAGCAGCAAGGAGAGGTGTCAAGACGCTGCCCTGACCCGGGCTTCTCTCGGGCGTCAGCAGGACCGGGAGAGCACGGAAAAGGGCGACCGGCAGAGAGAATGGGCAGCCACCCGAAACCCGTCACGGCGGGAACCGTCGGATCTGACTGCTGAGGGTCCCTGGGGGGATCGCAGGTTGGTTGGTGGAAGAACAGCACCGAAGACCACCGAGGGAAACCCCCAGGAAGGTGAACTCAGAGCAGCGCTTCGCAGACAAAACCTCCAGCCGGATGAAGGCCAATCTCCAAGTGACGAGTGTGCTAGCACCACAAGGGGTTTCTTCTTTTGTTTTCTTTTCCCCCTGGTTTGGACTCTCACTTCCCTTTTTCACTGCAGTTCTCTAGTTTTACCCTCCGAGGTGGAGATTAGAATGCTGAGCTGGCGGGAAGCGGTCTTGAAAACTCCCCGGCTGCAGCAAAACCTCGCATTTCCAAGCCTCGTTCCCAGGGACAGGCTGGGCCCCTGGCCCCGTCCGCCCGGCTTCCATTTAACCGACCTTCTGCCATTATAAACAGCAGAAACCCCATCGGTAGGTGTTAATCCCTCCTGATTTAGAAAAGGACTTTTTCTTTTCCTTTCCTTCCACCACCTCCCCTCCCCTTTTATGTCTGAAGGCAAAGTTATATTTCAAAACATCTCTTGCATTTCTATATACTTAAGCACAGTACTTTCATCTTCATTATTTCAACTTGGAAAAATTAAAGATGAGGGCCTCAGGGGACCTGCAGATAGTCTAATCCAGGGGCCTCTATTACCTGAGCACTCATTAGAAATGCAAAATTTCTGGCCCCACTCCAGACCTACTGAAACCCTGGGGGTGAGGCCAGCAATCTGGTTTTACAAGCCTCCCAGGTGATTCTGATGCATGCTCAAGTCTGAGAACCACTGCACTAATCCAGTTTCCTCTGCAGCTGCTCCCCATTTAACAGATGAGAAAACTGAGACCCATGGTAATTTGGTCAAGGTCATTCCCTCATTCATTCAACAAGTGTTCAACCCTGTGCTAGGGATTAGGGATGCACAATGAAAAAGACAAATGTGGCCCTGCCTCCACAGAATTTACTTTCTGCAAAGAAAAAACAACAAAGATAATCACAGACCATGGTTAGTGCCACAAGGGAAACAAATATGGGGATAAAACTGAGATTAACTGGGGAAGAGCTACGTGGGATGAGGTGGTCAGGGAAGGCTTCCTGGAGGAGGTGACATTTGGGCTGGCTCTAAAAGATAAGCAGGAGCTGGCTATGTGAACAACAGAAGGCAGAGGCCACAGCTTGTGCAAAAAGGCCTTGGAGCGAGAAAGCACTTGGCCTCTTCCAGAAACAAATGCTGGTGTGGCTAGAGTTTGATGAGTGAGGAGAAGAGTGGCTGAAGCAGGCCAGAGAGGGAGGGATGGAGGCTGAGGCTGTGCAGGACACCTCAGGGGCCACACACCCAGCTCCCATGAGAGTCAGGCTAGGGCTCTTGGCCCTCAGTCCACCTCCACAGGGCTCTTCTGCTATCTGCACTCGGACTCCACCTGCCAGAAGGGACCACACGCTTGAATCACCTAGTCCAGCCTCTGTTTGGACCCTCCAGGAGCAGGGATCTCGTGCCCTCCCTCACACCTGAAGCAAGGTAGCTGATCTAGCTCTGGAAAGTTCTAACTGATCTTTCTTTATACTGAGCCCAACTCTGATTCCTCTTTCCTTTAGGTATTTAAAGAAGCGATCAGCGTCACCTCCCCCACCCCTCATCTCCTCTTTGTCCAGGATACACATCTTCACGTCTATTACGAGGCAGTGTGGCAGCTCTGGAATCAAACTGCTTGCACTCAAGTCTGGCTCTGCCACTGAAGCATGGCTTCTGGGCCTCAGTTTCCTCAAATGTAAAATGGGCATAATAGTAATAACCGCTACTGTGTAGGTCTGTTGTGATGTTTAAATGGGTTAAAGCATGTAAAGGGGTTCAGTAGGCACTGGGTGAGGGTTAGCCACTACTGTAGCTCCTCATGGGGCCTGCTTTCCATTCACTGTACAAACCTGTTGTCCCCCCCTAGGTAGGTGCTATTGATCAGCACCACATAGAGGCCAGGTCACCCCTATGTGGCCAGGCCAGGTCAGAATGCAGTGGGACTGTTCCCTCCCAATCTGGCTATTTGCCTTCTGGAATAAAACCAGAGTCTGAGTGGGAGAGAGAGAAGGCTTGCCACTACATTCATGGGAAAAGTGGCTCTTTTCCCTTAGGCCCTACACTTGTGACGTAAGCACACTTTGTATATTTGCCACTAGTCTCTGTAAAAGAATAGACTTTCACAATCATCAGGAAATCTGATTATGTCCCCTAGCATCAAGAATAGGTTACCCCTGAGGAGTGGAATTAGTGAAGAATAGAGAAAGCTTTCAGTTTTTACCTTCTACATTGCTGAAGTTTAAAAAAAATATTTTACAAATTAACATGCAGCATTCTTATAATTTGAAAAAAATTGCAACTTGGTAAATTTACTAAAAATTCATTGAATTGTACACTTAAAATTAGTGAATTTTATGGTATATAAATTATATCTCAATAAAGTTGTTTAAAAGAAAAACAAGTTACATATTTGTTCAATATTTGGAAATATTTATTGAGCGACTACTCTGTGTTAGGCACTCTTCAAGGCTTTGGGGGAAGAATAATAAATAAGATGGACACAATCCTGGCCCTAAAAAGAAAAAAAAAAGAATAGAAGGGAGCAGCTTCTGCTTCTGTGTACGAGGTAGTGGCTTGTGGCAAACCATCTCTCCCCCTGAGACTTGCAAGGAGGGCTGAGATCCAATACAAAAACACTCTGTATGACGGCATTACAGAGCTGCTGAGACAACCAGGACTTGAGGGGACAAAAACCTCAGAGAAGGGGGAATTGGATGGTGAGGTGGGCTGACATTCTACTGTAACTTTTTACTGCAGGGAATTTGCTAATTCAGCGCATGAAGCAAGAGGCTGAGGGTCTAGTGAAGGACCCAGAGAATGGACTGCTAAAAAGAGGCAGAGATACAAGTAGAGCACCAGGTAGTCTCCTGGGAATCGAGGGACAAGAATTAGGGGGTCCTGGGGTCTGAGGTTCCTCTGAAAAGGAAAGACAGATGAGTTATTCCAATACACTTCTCATTTTCCCCCTTGAGACATTTGCCAAGTTCTGGAACTATGCAGGAGGAGCCTGGAAAGCTAAGCAGGAAGCTTTTGTAAAGCAGTGTGGAGTCTCCAGCAGTTTGGGGGTGCTAAGACAACCAAGATAAAAGTCGAGGCCCTGTCAGAGAGGAGGGCCTGGTGAACACCCTGGGCTCAGATGGAGCACCTGGAAGACTGATCTACCAACAGGGGTAAGCCACAGGTGAACAGAGCTAAGGCCCTGGGAGGATTACAGTGACCAAGCTGCCACTTTATCTGCCACAAAGGAAAGGGGCCCATCCAGAGCTTCTTCACATTTTTGTACAAAATGTCTGACATTCAATTAAAAATTACTAGACACGTCTATTAATAGAACTAAGTGACCAAAATCCAAAAGAAAAAAAAAAAGACAATAGAAGCAGACCCTTAGGTAATCCAGACACTGGAATTAGCAGACAAGGACTTTAAAATAACTATGCTAGGTACGTTCAAGAACGCAGAGGAAAAGATGGAGGAAACAGATGAAAAGATGGAGAATTTCACCAGAGAATTAAAGTCTATTTTTAAAAGAATTAAAGGGAAATTGTAGAACTGAAAAATATAGTCATTAAAATTAAGAAGTCACTAGATGGTTTCAACGCAGATTAGACCCAGCAGAAGAGATCACTGACTCTGAAGACATATCAATAGAAATATTCATACAGAAGCACAGAAGGTAAAAATATTGGAAAAGAGACATATGGGAACACATGAAAAAGTCTAACACATAAATGGAGTTCCCAAAATAGAAGGAAGGCACCATTGGTGAGGCTCTATACTGGGGACCCTCCCTCTTGTCCACCTCGCACGAAGCCTTGCCTCTTTGCATTTCCCTTATCTTTGCCTCACCTGTGACATATCTTAGTCAGTAAAAGGCCACATTTGCTGTCTATACTCACCCACAAACAAAGATGAACTTTTTTGTCCCACTTGACCTTGTACTGAACTCTGGCCAAAAATGGGCTTCAAAATTTTTGCTAACCTGTAAAAACTGGAGCCTCTCTGCTGGCAGAGACACTGGCCCCATCCTGATAACCCCTTATCTAGCTGTATCCTAGTGGAGGGGCCACAGCAGCCCTTGGGGTGACTGCTTAGCGCCAAAAGGGGAAGAACGTTTCCCAGACCAGCGGGATGGCCACCAGATAGGGACATCTGGAAATACTGTAGACCACTGCCAAATTGGTATCCCATCTTCTACCACCTTTCCCTTCTTGTTAAAATCTAATAACCTGGGGCCAGTCCAGTGGCGTAGTGGTTAAGTTCACGCGCTCCGCTTCGGCGGCCCGGGGTTCGCAGGTTCAGATCCCGGGCGTGGACCGACACACCACTTGTCAAGCCATGCCGTGGCGGCGTCCCATATAAGGTAGAGGAAGATGGGCACGGATGTTAGCTCAGGGCTGGTCTTCCTCACAAAAAATAAATAAATAAATAAAATCTAATGACCCTCCTGTTCTCTACTGAGAAAAGGTGATTGAGTTATAAATTTGCTTTTTGAGAACACAGCTTTTGTTACAGAGGGAAAGGAATAAATCTACTTCAAACAGAGCTAGGCCTTAATTTCCTAAAACCCATCAGATGAGAAAAAGCCTGGGATAGTTTTACCTTTTCAAAAAACTGGGACAAACTCTAAATTCTTTTCACATTGTCCCCTTGTCTTGCAATTACGCAGTTTGTTTGTGCAGTTGACTTTTGAACCCAAGTACAAGACTTTAAATGTATCCCTATACCCTTTTTAAAATTAACTCTTTCCAGATTTTTGAGATCTCTGTGAACCCAGCGGCCAATGGATCAGCCATGCTCTCTCAACTCTGGGTCACCTGTAAACCTGGCCAGAGCAGTGGATTTCCTCTGCTTTGGATCCAAAGTGCAAAAAGAAAAGAAACAAACAAAAACCCTGGGAAGGAACTGAGAGACTGGCATCCCATTTTACCCAAGTTGAGTGGACTGTCCAAGATGACGTGGGCAAGGTCAGGGCTCTGCCATTTTTCTTTGGATGCTCACTCTGGACATCCCGCTAAGGCTGCCGGTTACAAACTAACTTTTCAGTGGGTTCTGACTGCTGCTCGCCGTCTCCTCTGACGACGCTCAAAACCAGAAGCTTGTTGTTGGAGGGTCTGCATTCCTGAGCAGCATCTGTCACAAAACCATCATCTCCGTAGGATTCCTGCTTCTGCTCCTGCTCTCCGCTTCCACACCCCACCTCAACAAACAGTTACTGAGCATTTACTGTGTGCCGGGGCGCTTGCTGAGCTCTTTACAGGTAGCATCTCAAGCAAGCCTCTGAAACGTCCTCTCAGGTGGATACTATTTCTTCATTTTATGAAAGAGGACACGGAGGCTGACAGGTAAGTAACTTGTGTGCTGGTCGCAGAGTGAGGGAGTGGCATGCCCAAAACTGGACTGCCACCTGACTGCACGGCCCTTGCGCTTAGCGCCATTGGCTTACCCCGCCCGGATGATCCCTGAAGCCCCTTCCAGCTCTAAGCATCTATTCTTTCTGAGACGTGTGTGTCATCTGGCCCCTGACAGAGGAACGACTGACCGTACAAATCCCCAAAACCGTTGTTCTCTTTGTTCATCTCCCTGGCATCTCGAGAGGCAGAGGACACCCGCCCAGCCTGGCCTCTGGCCTCCTCCCTCACAGAGCAGAGGACAGGCCCAACGATGCTCCAGGTTAGAGTTTGCTCCATGTGCTCTCGACCTTTTCTCAGAGGCCCCGGAGTTCTCAACAGCACCAACCTTCGACTTCACGGCGCCCACATCATGTCACTGAAGGAGCGAGCGGAGGACGCTTCAGGTCTCAGGCTCCTGCCTTCCCAGCACACGACTGACGAGACAGGGAGCGACTGGAGGCATGAGGGTGCCCTCCTGCTCCCATGAGACAGCTCCGAATCTAATTCAAGTGGCCTGAGCGGCCGTGGGCTCCAGGAAAATCTGCTGCTCACAGTAACGTTTATAAAATGGGGGTTTTCTTCTTTTCAGGGTGACATAAATATAAGTCTTTCTAATGAGAATTACCAAGTTTAAGGTTGCCTTGAATCCTCAACAGAGTTTTTGGTACATGGCTTAAAAGACTCCTTCTGATGCTGAAGGTTACAAAATGCTTGCAACTACCCATTGGCTCAGCTATTTTGTTGTGACCGAGTTTATTTTTCTATAGGCAAAGCAATCCTTGGGCTGTTTTAAAACAATTCCCAAATTGGTTAATGAGGGGGAAAAAATCCAGCCACCTGAAGAAAGCAGAAATACTATTTCAGCAATTCAAGTCATGACATCCATGTTTAATGTCTCTCCTCCTTTACATATCAACTATACTGTTGAATGTTGAAAATGAAATCTGTAGTTTTCCAGAATCATCTGGATTGCTAACTCTAAACTGTATTCCGGAGTCAGGCAGGAGTAAATAATTATTGGAAGCCACTCCCCACCCCCCATCCAGATTTGTTTATTTCATATTTAAATTTTTTTACAATTAACAAAGGGAGAAACCCCAACTGCCATTTTTGCCTAGGGATCTGGAATTGAAACTTCCACTGCTGATGGCTTGTAATTTTCCGCAGCTCTCTAGAAGCTTCTGAGATCTAATTTTTTTCTAACAGAGGCTTTGTCTTGTAGTGAATGAACCCTGGCTACAAAGTCGGCTTGCTTAAAACAAGGGAGTTACACAGACAATAGGAAAGAAGGTGCCGGCTGACACTGCTGAGTGCCACCTCCCAACACAGCCGTCTGCGGTGATCTTAGCCGAGCCACTCCTGACGTCGTCAAGTTCAGGGACAGGGTCTTCTATTCACTCCTTCCACGGCTCTTGCAGAGGAGACCCAATGGGGAGTACAGCATCCTCATATCTACATGTAATGACTCTGTTTAAGATTCCTCTGTGCTCCACCACTCCTAGCGATATGTCAGGCTGCCAACAGAATGAAGAAAAGGGGAGAATCGAGACTATTTTTTGAATATTTCAGGCTCGTTTCCCTTCCCCCAGCAGAGAAAACCTCTGCCTCAAAAATGTGGATCATTCAAGATAATCTGTAGAATGTGAAGATGGTGCAAGATCATCTCACTGCTTTCCACGTGGGGGCTGAAAGCAGCAGTTTGATTCGGTTGCCCAGGTCAGACCCCTGGCAGTCATCCCGGATTTCACACCACATCCAGTTAGGCACCTGTTGAGCCGATCTCCACAATGACGCTCTCATCTCCAGCTTCCTCTTCCTCTCCAGTGTCCCTGCCTGGGCCAGGTCCTCATCACCTCTCGCCTGGGCTACTACATCAGTCCCTGGTCTGGTCTGGTCTCCCTGCCTCCTCCAGCCTTACCCCTTGCCACACACTGCCACAGGGCTTCTCCAAATAGGACAAACCTACTTACATCAGTCCTCTTCTTAAGAGCTTGGATAGTTGTCCCTGAGCTACGGAATTAAGTCTGAACTCCTTACCCTGGCATGTGAGCCCCATCCCGATGGGGAACCTATGAGTCTTGCTGTCCCTCTTGGCCCCTTGAGGATTCCTCCTCAGCCTGGGCGAGGTAGACCAGGATCGACTCCAGAGGGAGTCCCAATCCTTGGGGGAAGCCCAAGTCATCCGCTGGTTCTTTTCTCTACTCTGCTTAGCTGCTTGATGCCAAGTGTAACTGCACTGATGCAGGGAAGGGGACACAGATGCACCTCCACACACTGCCCCCACCAAAGGGAGTGCCACAGCATGTCCCCACAACACATGCACATAACGGCTTGATGTCCCAGAGGGAAAAATGTACCTGCCAGAGATGAGAAATGTTACAATAAGGAACATGGTAGTCCGTGATGCATAAATCATGGCTCCACTCAGTGAGTGAGTATGAAAAGCAAAATTTGTCTTGATAAGATAGAAATTAAAAACAAAGGCAAATAATGGATGCCAAACAGTGGAGAGATTACCCCCACCACCCAGTGTGCCTCCTGCAGCCATAGCCACACTTGCTGGCAACCCCTCCTGGGGTGGCACCTTGCCCTGGTCTGTTAACCCTTCACCAGTCCTCACTGCCCACTGGCTGTCATTTCCTGTCTCTCTGGGCCTCCCCAGTGCTCACAGCTGACTGGTTACTTTGGCTCCATTCTCTCTGGGACAAACCTACAAAACAGGTCCCCCTGACCCGGGGACCCTTGATTTTTTCTCTTCTTCCCAGACAGCTCCACTTTGGGTAGCCCAAGCCCTGTGCCCCATGAGTCTACATTCCACCCACCATGCTTAGTTACTTGTTCCAAACTCACTTGCATTTTCCCAGCTCCAAGATTCTGCTCTTGCCATCCTTTCTGCCCCAAATGCCCATTGTCCACCTGGTGAACCCTACACTCCCCTTATCTATATGGATCCACTTCTTAGATGTCCTGGATCCACCCACTCCCTACCCCCAACAAACAGGGCAGACGTGATCCCCATCATGCATTACCTAGGATGGGTAGAAATGATCCAGAGAACAGTGACAATATGTGGGAAATTGTTATATTAAATAATGTGTATTAGAAATGTACCTCGTGAGGGGATCTGCAGGTGATCGCACGTGTTTAGAAATAATTTATACATTTTTAATTGGTAGAAATAGATTGATTGAACCAGGAGCATTAGAATTAGAGAAATATATCTTGATAGCAAAATACAAAAAACCAAAGAAAAACAATACAATTTCTGCATTTTGGCAAATATCTTGGTCAGCAAGACACTTACTGACACAAGAATATCACAGAGAAAAAGGCTGGTTTTGCCATTTTAGGGAACATGATGGGGGGGAGGACATTGGGGATTTGCGTAGAGGACAGTTGCTGTGATCGCCCGTGGGGGATGTCATTGAGATGACTCAGGAGTCGTACCTGCCTGTTGTTTCCACCACTGGTGTGGCCACGAAGACCACGAATACATGTCAGTTCTCAGTCCTCATCAGACACGGCCAAACAGCACCACTCGACAGAGCAGACCATCCCCCTCCTGGAAATACCTTCACCATTTGACTCAGGACACCTGGGTTTCTCCCCTCCTCCACCGCCACAGCATCTGACGTCTTCACTGGTTGCTCCTCATCTCCGTGAGCTCTAAAGGGGGGGGGGGGGTGCCCCAGATCGTCGTCCACAGACACCTCTTTTCCATCGACACTCTCTCCTTGAGGGATCTATTCCAGTCGCTTGGCTTTAAATTCCATCTGTGTGCTGATGACTCCGACACTGACGTATCCAGTCTGAGCTCACTGGCTCCCCTTGCATGTCTCATAGGAAACTCTCCACACAGGCCCCAAACCAGACGCCTGATCTCCTCCTCCCGAGTCTGGTCCTGCTCCAGCCGTCTGCACCCCGGTCATTGGTGGCTCCATCCTTCCGTTTGCTCAGACCAAAAATGCCAGCATGATTCTTCCTCTTCTCTTTTTCACATCCCACATCCAGTTGCCAGAAATCCTGGGGCCTCCCCCTCCAACTTCTGCCCACTTCTCACCACCTCCACCCGTCACCCCAATCTGAATCAGCACCATCTCCCATCTACGTCTTGCAATAGCTTCCTAACTGGTCTCCCTGCCTCTCCTCTGCCTACCCCACTCCCCAAATACAATACCAAAGTCTATTCTCAACCTGCCATTGGGATTCTTTAAAAATGTAGATCAGATCATGCCACTCCTCTGCTCAAGACCCTGGCTTCCTGTCTCAGAGGAGAAGCTGGAATCCTTACCATGGCCTACAAGGCCCTCCCTGGCCTCCTTGCTGGATCTAACACACAAGCAACTCCTGCCTCAGGACCTTTGCACTAGCTGTTAACTCTGTGCAGGATGCTCCTCCCTCAGACATCCACACTGCTTGATCACCCACCCTGCTTAGGCTGCTGCTCAAATGTCACCTTCTCAATGAGCCCTCCCTGGACTCCCTATTTTAAATTTTAACCCCATTTCCACCCCATCATTCCCTATCCCCCATTCAGCTTTATTTTTTCTCTGTATCACTTATCATTTGACATATTTGTTAAGATTTGTACACACACACTCGCGTGGAAGCTCCACGGGGACAGGAACTTTTATGTTTTATTCACAGCTGTGTCCTGACGTCTAAAACGGTGCTTGGCATATGACAGATGCTCAATAAATATTGGTTGACTGGTTTTGTGGTTCCACATTGATTCACCTGTGTCACTTGCCATCTTGACTGCATGGGAGGAACCCCGGGCCTCAGGGGATGGGATGGCAAGCCACAGCCTACCACAGTTCCCACATGGGACGTCCAGGGCTGGAATTACCTGTCAACCTTCCCCGTCAGACACTGAGCTCCTACAGGGCAGGGACTATGCCTCTTACATCTCAGGCTCCCCAGAGCCTACTGAGAAAACATGCGTGAGCAGATGCTTGCTGAATTAATGAAATCCAGATAATTCAGGCCAAAGAGGAACCTGAATTAAATGAGATAATACGAAACCAGAGATGTGGGTTAAAAGACTCCTTTTCACGCTCTGCCCATCCTCGGGTGTTTGCTGAGGCAATTACATTGCTTTCTGCAGAACGGTCGTATTTCACCTTGGGTTCAGTAAGTTGAACACCTAAGTTTATCTGAAGACATGGAGGTTCTGAGTTTCTTCCCACATTCACACTTGCTCCCGTCCTTGTCCACAGATGAATCTCTCCATCACGAGCGGAGGGGGCACAGGGTAATTTGTCGTAAGCCTTGCGTTCTAGTCTTTCCTCCACACTTAGCAGCATTCAGTATGGCTTTAATCTCTGTGACCCTCAGTTTCTTCATCTGAATTTACAACAAGAGAATAATTGGCTAATGAGTTTGGTGAACAAGATTCGGGAATGGCTCATTAAAGGGATTTATGATATATGAAGATACAGAAAATGAGAATCAACAGGACCCATTCTGGATTCACAGAGAAAAAGCTGTCAGATAAATCCTGTTTCCTTCTTTGACAGGATTATTAGACTGGTAGAAATGAGGTAGATCAAGGGTTTATGAATTCAGTAGGGCATCTGATAAGTTCAAGGGGGTTGACATGTGGATTGGATGCAAGAACTACTGAGATGGGTGCAAGTACTATTGGGTGGCTTGGGGACTGGTTGGATACTGTTATTCAGAGGTTGAGATTTAATGATCTCAGAAAGAAGTTCTGAACTCAAGACCTCAAGCCTCTATCCTTGGCAAAGTGCTGTTGAAGATTTTTATCGTTGGCTTGAATGAAAATAAAAAGGGTATGTTTACCACCTTTGTGAACAGGCTTAAGGACAAAGATATCATGACTAGGGTCAGAACCAGCATCCAAATCAGTCTCATTCATAGACTAGAGGCAATGGGCTGAATCTAAGAATATGCAATGGAAAGAGTAATGCACTACCTTTGGCTCCCCAGAGCTACCTGTCCAGGTATAGAATGGGGGAAGCATGGCTAGCAGCGGAAGACTTGAAAAAGTATGAGGGGTTTTGTTGATATGAGTCAATAGTGTGATGTTGCTGTGCCAACCACCCCACCCCACCTTACCCTCTCCCACAAAGAGCTAACTTTGTCTTGGGTTATATCCATGGGATTGTACCCACAAGTGTGAGGTGGGCATCCCACTGTGTTCAGTGCTAGGCAATGGTTTTTAAGGAACACATTTTAAAAGGAACGTGAAGTGAACAATCCAAAAATGAAATTAAGAAAACAATTTCATTATAACAGCATCAAAAATAATAAAATATTTAGGAATAAACTGAGAAGAAGCACAAAACTTACACTCTGAAAACTACAAAACATTGTTGAAAGAAACTAAAGAAGACCTAAGTAAATGGAAAGACATCCATGTTTATGGATCAGGAGACTTAATGTTGTTAACACAGCCATATTTCCCAAATTGGTCTACAGTTCCAACACAATCTCTATAAAAATCCCAGCTGGATTCTTTGCAAATATTGACAAGCTGATCCTAAATTCATAAGGAAATGCAAGAGATCCAAAATAGTCAAAACAATCTTGAAAAATAAGAACAAAGTTGGAAGACTCACACTTTGTAATTTCAAAACTTATCATAGAACTTCAATAATCAAGACACTGTGGTACTAGATAAGGATAGATAGATAGATAGATCAATGGAATAGACTTGAGAGTTCAGAAATAAACCCTCAGACTTACAGTCAATTGATTTTTGACAGGGGTGCTAAGACAATTTAGTGGAGGAAAGAATAGTCTTTTCAATAAATGGTACTGGGACAACTGAATATCATACAAAACAGTGAAGCTGGACCCCTACCTCACACCATATACAAAAGTGAGTTCAAAATGTATGTAAGACCTAAGTGTAAGAGCTAAAACTATAAAACTTTTATTAGAATAAATAAAAGTTAGAAGGAAACATAGACATAAGTCGTTGTAGGCTATGAATGGTTTCTTAGACATTACATCAAAATCACAAGCAAAAAGAAAAAAAATAAACTAAACTTAGTCGAAATGTAAAACTTTTGTGCTTCAAAGGACACTATCAAGAAAGTGAAAAGACAACCCATAGAATAGGAGAAAATATTTGCAAATCATATATATCTGATATGGGAGTTGTATCTAGACTATATAAAGGATTCTTATAAATCACTAATAAAAAAACATAACCCAAGTTAAAAATGGGCAAAGGATCTGAGTAGACATTTCTCCAAAGAAGATATACAAATGGCCAAAAGTGCATGAGAAGATGCTCAACATCATTAGGCATCAGTGAAAAAAGCAAATCAAAACACAATGAGCTATCACTTCACACTCACAAGGAGGACTATGATCAAAAAGACAGATTATATGGGGCCGGCCCCATGGCCAAGTGGTTAAATTTTGGCATGCTCTGTTTCAGTGGCCCAGCTTTGCGGGTTTGGATCCTGGGCGTAGACCTACTCCACTCGTCAACCATGCTGTGGTGGTGTCCCACATATAAAATAGAGGAAGACTATCACAGTTATTGGGTCAGGGCGAATCTTCTTCAGCAAAAAAAAAAAAAAAGACATTATAACAAGTGTTGGTGAGGATGTGGAGAAACCAGAACCCTCACATACCACTGGTTGGAATGTAAAATGGTGCAGTGGCTTTGGAAAACAGTCTGGCAGTTCCTCAAAAGGTTAAACATAGAGTTACCATATGACCCAACAATTCCACTCCTAGATATATACTCAAGAGAAGTGAAAACATGTGTCCACACAAAAACTTGTATGTAAATGTTTACATCAGCATTCTTCATAATAGCCAATAAGTGGAAACAATCCAAATGTCCATCAACTGACTATTGAATAAACAAAACATGAGACATCCATACAATGGGATATTATTCAGCAATAAAAGTGAAGTACTGATACATGCTACAACAAGGATGAAACTTAAAAACATCGTGCTAAATGAAAGGAGCTGTTATAAAAGACCACATGACGTATGATTCCATTTATAGGCAGTTCTACAGCGACAGAAAGCAATCAGTGGTTTCCCAGGGCTGGGGTGTTGGGGGGAAATGGAGAGTGACTGCTAATGGGTATAGGAGTTTCCTTTTGGGGTGATGAAATGTTCTGGTGAACTGATTTGGTGATGGCTGCACAACTCCGTGATACACCAAAAATCATTGAATTGTATACTTTAAATAGGTGAATTGTATGGTATGTGAATTATAGCTCAATAAAATTGTTATAAAAGAGGGGGGTATCAACAACAAACTGGATCTCAGAATGACAAAAGGCTGTTAAAATTACATCATAGGAAGAAAAGCTGAAGAGACCGGGAGTAAAACAGAAAGAGTCCGGGGAAGAAGCCAACCTCAAATATTTGAAGGGCTCACACGTGGAAAGGGAATCAGACGCTCTGTGTGGCCCCAAAGCAGACTCTGCTCCCTGCTCCCCCCCACACCCCCAATATTTCCTACACATCCTTCATGGCTCAGCTTCACTGTCACCTCCCAGGGACACTCCCCCTCATCTTTGCTGTGCACCCTCACAGCCTCCAGCGCACTCCCATTTGTGATGACACATTTATCTAATTATTGGCTTAGAGTGTGAGGACCTCACTAAATTACTAGCTCCATGAAAGGACCCTGTCGGCTTCCATTCACCACTGTCTCCCCAGAATTTATCACAGGGCCTGGCGTATAGGAGGTGCTTAGTTAAGTGTTGGTTGAATGAACAGACGAACAAAACGTAACTGTCAGAAACTATAAGCAGACAGTCTAAGGAAGAACCTTCTGAGAATCAGAGCTGCCAACAGATGCAAGAAGCTGCCCTCAGGGCCCTTGCATCTCCCTTCATTGTGACCATCTGAGCACATGGGGGACAGAAGTGTCATGGAGCAGAGTAAAGCACCAAAGAGATGGTCAGATGGGAATTCTTCCCCTTCTGTTTTAAAATCTCAAAAACAGTTCATGTACTCTGGAAAAA
This sequence comes from Tapirus indicus, assembly GCA_031878705.1. Lineage (NCBI taxonomy): Eukaryota > Metazoa > Chordata > Mammalia > Perissodactyla > Tapiridae > Tapirus > Tapirus indicus. The sequence continues at coordinate 15,110,339 of CM062921.1, read as the reverse complement.
CCCTAAAAGATAACAAACGTCATTAAATCAAGTCACCCATAATCTCTCTACCAAGTGACAGCCACAGTTAACACAGAATCTCCTTCTGGATGTTGGCTATGTAGCACTTCATTACATGAACAAACTTCAGTTAACATGGGATTACGTGAATCTTTGCACATCTCATAACCTTTAATCACAGCTCACGTTGATTGGATGTTAATTTGTGCCAGGCCCCGTGCGGAACACTTCACGTGCGTTTGATTCTCTAAAACCCAGTGAGGGGGATACTTGCTATTCACAGTTCCTATCACAGATGGGGAAACTGGGGTCTAGATAAATCATGTAACTTTCTCAAGATCATAGGCTAGCAAATGGCAGAGCCAGATTCAGACCCCAATAATCTGACTTCAGACACCAGCAAAGGTTCCACTGACGTTTGTTGAATGAGTCACAGAACAAATGAATGAATGAATGCGTGCTCAGCTGCCCACGCCAGGAAAAACCGAGCTTCTCTTAACCAGCTGGTTGCTTCTTATCTTACAAACGCTCTAAATCTTACGTCACTCATCTCTTCCGGGGTCACTCTATCCTAAGGCTAAAAATGGGGTCATTTTAACATCATAAAGAGCATTTCTTTGGCTCTAACTCCCGTCAGCTAGTGGAGAAGTCTTCCTCAAGGGGAGCCTCAAATACCACCTTGGATGGACCTCTTTGCTGTCTCCTGTGGTCCAGGCTTCTGTCATCCATAGAGCCAGTTGCAGAAGCCACTCTGGGCCACTTCCAGACACCTGCCTCCCACACTTGTGGAAGCTGACTGGCCCCTGCAGCCGCTGCGATGTTGCTGTGTCCACTTTGAAGATGCGGTGCCATCTCCCGCTGGTACAGGCGCCGCCAGTGCTGGTGCCACCGCCACCGCCAGTGCTGGTGCCACTGCCACCGTGCGAGTGCCACCAACACTGCCAGCGCCGGGCTCACCGCGTCTGCTGCCGCTGCCGTCAGGTCGCTGGCACTACCGGCCAAGTCACACCACAGGGAGCTGGCCCGGCTCCCACTGCGCTTTCAGAGGGGGAGGCAAGTGTGGGAACGAGGAGCGTTTTGCCGATGTTTGCTCAAGCCCCAGTCAGTCTGTAGGCAGACGAGGGACAGACTGAGTGAGAAGACAGCACCAAGTACTCAGAATTACCCTCTTCTCCAAATGAACCTTCTCTCTGGACCATCTTGGAATTTCCTGGGAGATGACTTGGTCCCTGATGCAGACAGATTCCTGGAAAGCCCACCTCATGTTCCCAAGACATCTCTAAATCCCACGTGGGGGCAGTGGAGGCCAAGCTGGGACCTGCTTCCTACCCCTCCCTTCTCCTGCTTACTCTTACTTGACCATGCATCTCTGTTCTGCTGCTAGGAGGCTACGAGACACGTTTGTGGCTCATCTTTCAAAATTCACAAGACCTCGTGCTGCCCATTTGTGAACTCACCTGACCTTGGGCTTTGCCCTGTGTCTCTTTCAGTCCTGTTTCCCAGATATATCATTCTTATTATTTTATTATATGTATGTCTGAAGGTCCCTTCTGGAATTGGACAGGAAGTTAGAAAAGTGGAAGGAAATAAAATGAAGAGCTGGAATAGGAACTTATGCATACACATTTAAAAAAGGAAAGTCCATTTCCAAATTTGGTGTATTTTATTGGGGATTTTTCCTGAAGACTTCAAAGAAGCAGAAATTCTTGGCCAAATGACTTGGTAGTTGCAGGTGAAAAACAGGGCTCTCTCAAGTACCGACCATGGATTAGAGAATGGTGTTCACGCCTCGCCCTTTGTAGACAGACATTACCAACACTGCTGGGCATGGCTGATCCTGGGCAAAGCTGGCGTTCAGGGCCCCCAGCCCTTCCTGACCCTCCATGATCTTCAGTCCAGAACTCCTTCCTTAAAGAGCATCCAGCCTGTCATGCTCCCTGGTTAGGCCGTAACAGACAAATTCACGTTAGGGTTTTAGTGCCGTAACTCCACGCTTCCCAGACAGAGCAGTCACACACCTTCAAAGGCAGGACTACCTACAGGATTTATGGGACCCAGTACAAAATGAAAATGCAGGACCCCTTGTTCAAGTGATTAAGAATTTCAAGAAGGTGACAGCAGAATATTAAACTAAGCGTAGGGCCCTGTGGGACTGCAGAGGCCAGACGTCCAAGCCGGCCCTGCCCAAAGGAATTCAGAGATGCATCAGAGACACTCAAAGGTCTAATTTATAAAGTTATTTTTATATATAACCACAAATCCGTAATTTTTATGGAAGAACACTAAAAATTGGCAAATATTTAGGAAATGAAACAGAAAACTTCAAAGACATTCCATTCTTGCAGAAGCACCCATTGATTCAGCTCTGCAATGTGGACTACTTTGGCGAAAAGGCATATGAGAAACACTGTCTTAACTATTACCATGTTTTCATTCACGCCTCCACAGCCTGTCAGCATTTTGCATCTTAAGAGAGAAGTTCAGAGGGGTCACAAGACCGACAATGCCACAGCAAAGCAGGAAAGGCTCAGATCCCCAGGGGCTTAGGCGCTTCTCAAATGGGTGGAAGGGTTCTAGAAGAGGAGCAAAGGAGCCGAGAGAAAAGCAAGGAGCAGACCGGTCAGCGGCAGGAAGAAGGTCAACAGGCCAGGCAGGGAGGGCTCACCCAGGCCACTGAATTACTCCAGAAAAATCAATAAGAATCTGATAGCTTGTCAAGTTTTAGAATCTGATTTTAAAACAGGGATTTCATGCTCATGTAGGTTAAAATAAATGTGACCCACTCGGTGTCAAACGGGCACTTGTACATAAATGACACATGAACTCTTCCCCTCTGTAAGCAACAGCACGAGCAGAGAATCCAAAGGGTCAATGAGAGAGATTCTGCCCTTGAATTGGCTATTACTGAACCTTCATCCAACTCTCCAGATCTCACGGTGACTCAGCTCCAGCAGCTTTTTAGGTTCGTGCGAAGGCTCTTCCCCGTGCGGGATCATTGGTCAGTCTTGTCCTTTACATAAAGCACCTCACAGGAGGGTGCTGCGGGCGCTCGTGGCAGGGAATGAAACCCACGCACACAACCATTAACACGCGCCAGCTCAAGAAGACTGAACGATGGGGAAAAATGTTCAGACAAAGTAAAACCTGTCGTCTCTATACCCGAGACAACGCATAGGGAAACACTCGAAAGTGCTCTTCTACCTAAGCATCCTCCTCCTCCAATGACCATCTTGACTTAAACATTTATATGATACCCAGGGCAGAAGGTAAGGAAATCTGAGGTCTGTCTTTAGGAATTTCTAGGCCAGGTACCTGCTGTCTCATCCACGCTACAGGGAAACTAGATTAATGCAGACCACAGACTCACCATTCACAAAGAGACTGCATAACGCACGTAGAGTCCTGCAGACTGCGACTGATTCTGTCTCTCCCCGCCCCTCTGACTGTCTTTATATACATATATGTGTCTGCTAATTTATAGACACACACACACACACTTACATATACACACGTGTGTATAACTATATATGTATATAAAATATGCGTGCGCATGTATTTATGTATATGAAACATGCATATTTATAAAGAGAGTAAGAGAGGCAGGGAGAGAGATAATATATATGTATACATTTACATAAATATGTAGGACGGTTCAATTCTACTCAATTTTATCAAATTCAACCGCCACTTGGAGTCTCTGCCATGTGCTGACGCGACGCTAAGTGCTGGAACACAAAGCTATCTAACAGTGTCACCAGCCTCTGGGAGCTCCCACCTCGAGGGGAGACAAAGGAAACCAAACACCCATATCGACCAGTATGGCGGCCACTTATCATGGGAGCGGCATGGGTTGGTGGTTCTAGACTGAGGGTCTAGAGTCACGCTGGCTGGGCTGAGGTCTCACTCCACTGTTTTCAAGCGGGGTGACCTTAAACACGCAACTTGAGCCCCAGGGTCCTCGTCGGTACAATGAATCTCTACAACAGTGCCTTCTCCACGGGGCGGCGAGGATTACATGATATAACAAGTGAAGGCACTTCCACTTCCTGGCACACAGAAGGCACTCAATATAGGGGAACTTTTATTATTACAATTATTATTCTTATTGAGAAGAACGTGATGTTCTGTAGGGGCACAAAAAGAGAAAGGCTGGTCTAACTTGGGGGGTGTCAGGAGAAGATGCGGGGAGGAGGTGGCATAATGAATAGGTGTCTGTCAGGAGAACAATAGGGAGAAAAGGCATTCCAAGGATAAAAAAGAATTTGTTCAAAGGCCCGGAGGCATGAAACACCCTGGCATGTCCAGAAAACTGCCAGCAGATCAGCACAACTAGAGGAAGGGTTCAAGGTCAAAGAGAAGCCAGAGCCAGATCTGAAAGGGCCATCAAAAAACCTTAAACAATGGAAAAACGAAATCAGATTTGCCTTTCAGAAAGGTTTACGTAAAATCCAACCGAACGTAATTTCACCTTTCCAGGGTCACTACTGTGATGAGCGGTTATCACGAATACCCCTGCAGTATATTCACGCCACAAAACAGAGGACTTACTGTAATTCACATGTTCTTTCCTCTGTTCACAAGCTTTCAAAAGTTTTTGTCTGTTTGTTTCAGTTTTAGTACCCAATTGGCTCATTTTTCCATGCTGGTTTAGCTGCTGCAGAAGGTTTTCTTTACCACTAATATCCTGCAGAATGACTTTTAAATACGTATCTTCCTAACCACAAGGAGAGTCTTAAGTGGCCACTTCTTAGCATTCATAAGAGCCAGACAGCAATCATCCACCCTCAACGTACGCGAACAGCAACTGCAGACTTGCGCGTCAGGACTCGGAGACAGAGGCACTTGTGGGAGCCAAGACAGGGGTTAGGACTGGAACTAGAAGCAGAGTCATACCCCAGGATGAAAGGTGCATGATTAACACAGAAGGTCACTGAAGAAGAGGAAAAAGAACACGTGCTGTGGGATGAAAGGGATGAACAAAAAGGCAAAGTAGATCCTTTTAGGGAATTTAGTGACAAAGGAGGTCCCTGGAGGGAAAAGCTTGAGACAGGCAACTAAGCTGTTTGAATATGTCTAGACTCATTTGCTCACTCACCATTCATGATGATGTCAGCCTATGAGTCCATTCTATTGATTCTCTTTGTTCAAATATGTCCTGGGTTTCGAGAAAATAACTTGACACCACAGAACAGCACATGGTCTCCACCCATGAAGGACTGGGGACAGCAGAAACAGAATCCACTGCTATTGGGCACCTGGGCACCAGGTATTGTCCTAGGTGTGCTTACATATGCTGTCTCATTTAGTCTTCGTAACGGTCCTTTGACAAAAACAACAGACATGAACAGTCTAGTTTTCTGGTCCCAATTGTCATTGTCTCATATTAGAGAAAACAGAAGCCGCAGGTGGGAAAGGGGCCATTGGGTGAGGAAAGGAAGTTGAAAACTTGAAGTTTCACATCCCCATCACTTTAGTCTCCCTTCTCCTTCCCAGAGCTGTGATCTTGGGGTCCGGTCTTAGATTTTCATAAAACAAACATTTTTTTCCAGTTCACTTTTCCCTTTTAACACGTTACCCTCAAATGCTCATCAATTAATCCTGTCATCCCTCGTCTAACAGACCCGCTCACACCTGCGGTACATGTATGTATGTTTGTGTGTGCTCAAGTGCTGGTATGTTCAATTCAGGCACAAACAGGGAGTGCCATCGTCCCCGCAGGATCTGCCAGTGTCACACCCCAATTCTGGACCCAGACATCCTATCATTGCTGTGGGACTGCCCCTTTGTGTCGCAGCTGCTGCAGCCTGGGGCTATCAAGCACCAGTGGTATTTTGCTTGCTTTAAGCTGTTTAAAAAAAAAGAGAAAGGAAAAAAACACCAAAACAAAAAATAAAATAATCATATCAATCCATCACGTGGTACACCAACTTAGCATGTATTTTATGATCAACTGAGAAATTTAGAGTGTTGTAGAAATAACTAAAGCAAGCAAGAAGAATAGCAGGATCTCTCTCAATCACTCTTTGTTTCTCAGATGATAATTTTTCTCCTCAAAAATCAAATCAAACAGTAAATTATTTATGGAGTACCTGCTATGTGACAGATACTCTCTGTCCAATTGAACTTTACAGGATGTCTTTTCATTATTGTCTTTTCTGCTTTAAAATATTTAAAGCATTGATCAGGATGCTTTAACCGTCTCTCTTCGAGCCATTTTATTGTTATGAATGCCTTCAGAAGTTCAACACTGATGGCTACGCAGGATTTTCTGCGTCTTTTTTGTTTTGTTTTGTTTTCTTCCTACTTTTGTTTTTCACCTAAAACTTTCCTTTTCTTTTCTGACTCTCTGATTTTTAGGGAGAAAAAATCTAGCATCTGGAGGCTGAGACCACTTGAAATGTCTGGGCCGGGGATTGCTAATGACCTCCCAGAGATAACCCAAATTGCTGATTTAGCAAAGCCCATTCTTGACCTTGACACAAGACAAGACAGGCAAAGGGGAAGGACTTGCAAGGGAGCAGTGAAAGAAAAAGGATCATAGAAGCGCTCAGATCTCACCAGGCCCCCTCCCCCATTCAGCAAACACCTGGCTGAGTTGGAAAACATGACCGGTCCAACCTTCCTATTGGCACCAATTGAAGCTGTCAGCTCTCGGCTTGTCACCAGTTGCACTGGGAGGCCCCGGGCAGCCACAAGAGCCCTAATTAGGCAGAAATGACACTTCTACAACTGACCTGCCAGGACCTTTGGCAAACCATTTAACATCATTAGTTAACATTTTTTAAAAGTGTGAATGTAAATGAACAGCCAGTGGCTTTCAATGGAGTCCGTCGGTGGCATCTCCCCCCTCCCAGCTCACTCTTTCTCTTTTTACATGAATAGTCCACTTGTTTTCTCCAGAATTGGAGGGAGGAGCTGGGGAAGAAGGAAGAGGACCAGTCCTCTGAGAGCATAAACAAGCTCAGAAGAGAGAAGAGACCATCTCTTCCTGCCTTACTATGAGCCCGACAGACAAGTCCCCCAGGCCAGCAGAGCTGGGGACAAGTGTGCGCCCAGCAGGCTAGACATGCCAGGTCGTGCCCACTCCACGCACGAGCCATGCTTGTGAGTGTGGACAGTGACCATTCGGGCTTTGGGTAGGTGGGAAATGATTTCATTTCCTGACTCAAGGGTGCCTCTGAAATACTCCTTCTCTCGCACCTCTTACCACTTGTTGGCATTCTGAACAAGCAGATGTTCTGCAGCTGTTTAGCAAGTACCTTACGTGTGCGTAAATCTAAATGTACCTAGTCCCTCTCGACAGGAATGAGGTTCTAGAGGTAAGTACTTTAGACGCTGGTTTGATACTTACACAAATTAGTTCATGTCCTACCTGAAGCAGTTCCTTCCCACCTTGAATCACACTTCATTTTGTTCTTGGCTGCACACCCACAGAATCCGTACACGCCGACACTCTCCATCTGTAGGAGGTGGGAAAAGAGTTTCACCGTGAAGATGTCATTTTATCTGTTTCCACGCTGCTCTCAAATTGTGCGCCCATGCTGGCTGATGGTTTGAGAGGCAGCACAGGGGGTGGAAGGGAAGCAGAGGCTCATGTGGGCGGCGAGGGGCTGGGTTCCTGGCGGCCTTTGCACTTACCACCTACTCGTTGAGTGGCCCTGAGCAAGGTGCTTTGCCCTGAGTCTCAGATGTTTTCATCTGTAAGACAGAGATAATGCCTTACTACTTCAAGTGAGAAAAACAATAGATGGAGATATCACGAGAACTGGAAAGCGTTGCTAAAGGTAAGGAGCTACGGACCAAAAAGAGCTGCCAAAATTGAGGATCTACGCCAGGTTCTCATCTATCATTTCTCTTGGAGAGATGAAGTTGAGAATCGGCCCTCTTGCTTCCCAAGGCACACTGGACAAAGCCACTACACCACCAGCACATCCCAGGTCCCCCCGACCCCCCCATGCCTGCTTATTCTCAAAGGAGCTCTAAATACTATAAAGTGCACGGGTGCATACCAAATTTCTAAAACCCACGGTTACATCAGCTATTTAGCCTCTTTGCTGGATCCTAAACAGTAGAGAGGTGAGGCACGTCTTATCCATCTCTGGATGTTCGGAAGCCCTGAGAACAGTGGTGGGTACACAGCAGATGCACAATAAATGTTCACTGCATTGAAATGCAATGCAGCTTCCAGACTTGTGCTTACAGCAGTTGGAATGTGTGCTTTAGGAAGGCAGCACAGATCCTGAATTTGGAGAGCTTTACTTGTCCCTGAATTAAAGATGAGTTAAATCGAGTGGGCGGCATGTGGCCAAGAATCCCTGTAAGTAGTCATGAGAGAGAAGCAAAGAAAACAATCTTAGTTTGGGGCAGAAAGAGAGCGAAAATACTGGAAAACGTCCTTAATAACAGTAAATGGGAAAGGGAGAGAGCAGCTCATCGTGATGGAGCATTTAGTGCTTTTAAGCTAAATACCTCAGCATATTAAGCAAATAGAGAAAAGCCAGCTAGAAGATGTCAGCAAATTGAACCGAACGGGGCTCAGAAAGCCGATAGGAGGTGTCTGGCTTTGACCCCTTTTCCCATCACATGCCTGGCCCTCGCCTGGTTGTTTAGTGTTGCTTCTCCTCTCCAGCTGTGGAGCTTATTGAAAAGCTCTTGCTCCCTGCCTGGTTTTGGCACATTTTCTGCAGGTGCCTCCTGCTGCGGCCACAATGGGCTGCTAGGGAGGTTTAGACCTGTCAACAGCTACGGGGGAGGGGGCGGCGGTGGAGGGAGCACAGCCATTGTCTTAAAGGGCCAGTGACATTGTGCGCCGCCACCGAGCCTGCAGCACTGGCACCTGCTAATGAGATGAATCCTTTCTCCCGCTCTCTCTTTCTCTCTTTAATGATTTAACTTGATCGCTTTGGTTCCTTTCTGGAAGGGGAGTTGCTCCATTGATCATATAAAGTAATTGCCTGTAAAACATCGCTCGGCAACAACTACTACTTCTCTGGCTGAAAATGTCACAGCAATTGAAAAGCTCTTAGCCCAGTTCAAGAATGAGGTTGCTCAAGAGAACAGTCTTTGCATATGTCCCCAAGTCCTTGCGGATCCCGAGAGTTACAAGTTTTGGGTGTGTCTAATTGATTTTTAAGACAGAAAATTTCCCTTCCTGTAGCATAGTATGATTTTGTGTGTGATTGTGGAAAACTAACCAAACTAAACTAAAAACTCCCTCAACTCTAAAATCAGATTTATTCGTTCAGGGAAAGAAATTATTTTCTTAACCACCCATGCCATTCTTTTCTCAGAAGCCTGATTTCAGAGGGACGCCCACGTGGGTCAAGTGTGATTTAGGAAATCACCTTCGTTCTCATCCCATAAGAAGACAATATCTTTGTCAAGAAGGTAGCAGGGGCCTTGGTTTTGCAGAGAGGAATCGATGCTCTAATTGTTTAAGATTTGCTGATTTTTTCAGACCTGTCACTTGGCGGCAGCAGTGACACACTGTGGGAATGGGGACCACACACTTAAAGAGTTTGCAAAAATACTTTATTAGTCATTGCCACACCAATGTGAGGAAGTAATGCACCCGGGGAAAAATCACTCCGTCGTAGGCATGAACCTGCCAGCGAAATAAACAGCTGTTAGTGATGGTTTCCTTTTCCTTTGACAGGTGAAAGCCTTAGTTTGTATCTGAATAAGAGAGAGAGACTTTCTTCAGTTTAATTGGTGGGAAGCACCACTTGCTAAATGAGATGCTGCCGAGTTACTAATTTGGGAACAAAGCTTCAGGTGAATCACCTTCCAACCCGATGAGCCATGAATACCTTTTGTAGCTGATGAAGTAAGGGCAGTAGACGTGCTTATCACTGTACTTTTTAAAAAAGGCAAAACATCTGCCTTCTTACTTGACAAACGAGAGTATAAAAAACTCAGCTTAAAAAAGACCATTTAAAATTATAAATCTGAAGAAAGCTGTAGAAATTTTTACATCTAAACCCTCTGAAAGGTCCTGGTACAAGTTCCACAACTGTAAATAGGTGCAGCACTTTTTTTTCTTGGAATTTAGGAATTTTGGATTTTAGATTTTTAAATTTTGTAATATTGTCAGAATATATAGGATATTCAGTTAAGACAATTACACGTTACACCAAAATATACTGTATATAATAAAAGATATTTTTCCTTTATCTACCCATATAGTGAAGAGAATTTTAAAAATTCTTTAAATTTAAACCCATTAAACAAACTGATTCCTGGATATGAAGAATTATGTTGACAGGCTTTCACCAACAACTTTTTTCTATTTGCTTATAATGCAAGGTCTTCTTTTTTTGTCTGTAAAATGAGGGTGTGGGATTAAATGACCCCAAAAGTTCTGCCTGGGTCTATGATTTCCTTATCCATAAGAAATGATTCCTATAGTAGCAAATAGAGAGATGAACAGTAAATACGACCACACAGTTATTTCTAGCGGCTCTGCCTATTAGACAGGCGGTCAAGACAGTAAAAGTAGCTTTAGTTAAGCCCCTGCAGCTAAGACTAGGAGAGCTTGGACCAGTAAGGCTGGAATCCCAAACCCCCTTGTAAAGAACCTCGCTCAGGAAGCAGGATTGCGCAGGGAAGGTGGCATTCACGGTGGGGGGTGCGGGAGGGTGGCTGGCCTGCTGGCGCTCAGGCCAAGTGTCCTCTGCATGAACTCCCAGAATGAGAGCGTGAGTGGACAGTGTTAACATCATTTCACCGTATTTCTGGAGAGGGGGGAAGGACATTTGAAGAAGAGAAAAACAAGTCAAACAAGCACATCGTCAGTGGAACGAATGTCAAATCTGACAGCAGCCACAGGACTGGTTTCGATTGTGCATCCTCCTCTTTTGTTTATTTGCACGTGATGCAAGAGGTCCGAATAAGATTCCAAAGTTCAGAGACAACAAAACAGGGCGTCACGTGTTATTCCTCACGTGGATCTTCGTAGCATATTTTAAACCACCTGACTTCCAAGGTAGAAATTAACCTTGGGTTATGTGTGTTTGAACTTCGTACTAAAGAGGGTTTATCAAGATGTTGGGCGTGCGCTTAAAAACAAAAGAATGCATTTTTAAAAGCTGCATCATTTCTATGTCCACGCACACCTAACTGATGAAACGCACACAGTGATGAGAATTGTACCCCTGGCTAATGTGTGATTGTTCTGAAGGGTAAGCGCTAACATTCTTCATAATCCGATTTGTAAATTTCCTTATGCAGTGACAGCCAGGCATTTCAACCTAAGCCCTTTATTTACTTACCATTTACATTTGTTATTGACATGTATCTCATCTATTAAAAGTTAACACACAGAAATGTTAAGATCCTTTATACTGAAATAAAAAGTTAACATCAGGCTGATGGGTAACAGTACCTGTTGAAATGTTTGTGTGTATATACATATCTCCATATATAAGGTGTGCTTTAATATATATAAGGTGTGCTTACTTTCCAGTTAAAAAATGATGTCAATTTGAAATTTGCTTTATAGCTCCTGAATCAATATAGAACCACTGGCTAAGGGAAGAAAAAGATTTTGCCATTTCATCCCTCAGCGGAATGCTTGGGATCGTTCTAAATGAACATTCAGCTGCAGTTTTTATGACAAAGTCAGACACGGAAGCTTTGCAAGCAGACTTCACTCCCCTCCCCCACGAAGAGCTTAGTTCTACTTTTTTGTTTCCTACAATTTTCTTAGAATTACATGCTGCAAAGTTTCCTTTCTTTCAAAAGTCAGACAGCACAAAGAAGCCAAGGAACTGTTCCCATACTGTTTCTCTACAGGTCGTTTGGGACAGAATCACTGCCCTTTGCTCCAGTCACATCCTTGCAGAGTTAGAGCTTATTTTAAAATATCCAATTGAAATAGATGCATGTCAGTAATCAACACAAGTACAGCTGAGCCAATGGACTAGTCATAGACGTCGACCATTAAAAAACTCTAAAATTTGACCTATGCACTTTGTCAAAAATAGATGAGCCAGGATAGGATGGGTGTACAGTCGTAAAGTCTAAATTTGGAGAGCAAGTTGAGTCTCTCATAAACGTGATCCTACAGGCTGATCCTGATGTGGCCGCTGAGCCTTAACCCCAGACGGTCCAGGGCGTATGTGATGTTCTCTGACCCACCAACCAGGGTCTAGTATTATGCCAAGTAGAATAACACTTTTTTCTTAGCATTAGGGCTTGAAAAAGAGTATGAAAAGTTCAAGGCATGTCCCTAGTCAGTTAGAGTCAAACTCAAACAACATACACAGGGGAAGGTAAAAATGGTTATTTTTAGTTAAAAAAAAAAAATACATGGTGATTCTTTTTTTTCATATAGCAAATAACATGGAGATAAAAGTCTATTGCAAATATAAATTAAAAGAGATCTTATAATTTTGAATTCATTTCGATTGCATTTTCTGCTTTTGCAGATTTATAATTATCTCAAAAAAAGACAAGTAATTTTCCAATAATAGATTTATGAGAAATATACAGAAAAACTTATTAATTGAGCAGACAATATTTTTCTTGCAACGGTCTTAGCCAAAGGACTGTTCCCATACTGTTTCTCTCCAGGTCGTTTGGTACAGAATCACTGCCCTTTCAGTTAAGAATTCAAAATGGCTGTATTTTCAGTAAAGTAACAAATGATGATGCATAGGAAAATATTATAAAGCTTATAAATTGATAACCCCACATTTTACTTATTTCAAACACATACTTTAAAATAAAAGTTATGTTTTTCTTCTTACTCTACAAAACACAGACTTTGATTTTGTATTCTCAAAATCAGCACAGCAACTTAATTTTTCCCTTGTACCCTATCAGCTTGGCTATAAAGAAAAGAAAGTATTTACAATTAGGCAACCCAAGTTCAGGTCAGATCCACAAGTTAATAAAAATTCCAACAAGTGTTGGCATGGAATAATTTTACATCAAAAGGAAATCTGGTACTAGTTCACTCAAACAGGAACTCTACTTTTAAAATTTTAGAGGTAGAAATTCTCTAAGGTACAGATATCAAAGGTTAGCTGAGACGGCTCTGCTCTATGAAATTCCCTGCCATGTGAGTTCATTTCACAATCTTCTCTATTTCCAAATCCCCACAAAGGTTATAAGACCAGAGAGCAAATATTTGGCCACGAACTTTGGGAAAGATGGTTACCTAGAATAGCTCAGGGATATTTTAAATTGCTCAGTTGTTCATAAATCAACTCAAATGTTTGCAGCAGTCTAACAGTAGCTGTTGAACTAGTGCGGCTCCTTCAGGGAGTTCTGCCAGTTCGAACAAGGGCAGTGGCAGGGAGTGGACTCTGGATTATTCATGGTGCTTCCTTTGGCTGTATTTCTATGCACACAAAAAGAAGGAGACCAGGGCACCCAGAAACTTCTATTCCAAACCTCACTTTTGCCTCAATAATTTATTTCAAGTAAAAGTATCTTCACACAAAATTATCCTAATACATCAATTCTTTATTTCTGAGTACAACCGTATTATATTCTCTTGCACTTTCCCTTTCCTTCCTATCCTAAACTATAACACTTAAAATGTTATGCTGGCCGTAGCCCAAGCCAGAGAGAGGCATCTTTAATAACATATTAAAGGTACTTCCACTTTAGAAATAATATTTTAGTCTTTCATCCTTACTATGTGTCTCCTTCAAGTGTTAATGGAAACTATTTTACTGAGAAACTGATACTGATCATGACTACTTTTATCTCTATAATACCCACCTAAGGTGTTGAATGCACAATCACAAAATATAATTACTGTATTATTTAATTAAAAACAGGATTCATTATCCCTTGTTAACTTACAATACAATTCTGTGCATTTTTAAAAATTATACAGATCTTTAATCTAACACATTAGATTGGCATTCACAAGTGTCACCTTAAATAATCTGGGAAGTACGCAGAGCTCCGATGATGATCATTTATATATGATTGTCACATATGAAAGAGATGCAGTTAAAACAAATCATTATGGAGAAGTTTGCCTAAAATGATTTTATTTGGCAAAAATTGTTGGGAATTTACTCCCCCAAATCACAATTCTTCAAGAAATAATTCTCATCATCTCATCTACTAGTCTGTGACTAGTATTTTTTTTTAAATATTCAAAGAACTAAAATTCTCAAACTCCTTAAACAGGACCAAAAAAGGCAAATCAAGGAAGGGAAAAAGAAAACAGTAACAACAACAAAAAACAATCTTACACTTTGCCAGTAACAAATGTAAAGAGTCAAGTCCTAAATTTTTGACAACTGAATTTTTGAGACCCCCTCTAAGTGATTTTTTAAAGGTTTAACATCACCATAAGATTCATGACCAGGCCTCAAGAAATCATCACTTATAAAGGCATAGACAGTCTTTTGATTTTGCTAATAAGAAATAATTCCTCTTAAGCAGATTAACTTAAAGTACATTTTCAGGGAAGCTAAAATCCCTTTCAATCAGGTTCTTAAGTTTAATTATAAAAGTCAAACAATTTATTAGCTCTCATTCAAGCGCAACAACAAAATAGGCAGGCACAGGGCTCTCAGGGGCCAGGAAACAACCAAATCAATACTTGCACCGGTAACAGAGAAAACATTTTCAGCCATAACTTGATAAAACATCTAACTGATCCTCTTAACTGGGATTCTTCCCCTCTCTCTTCTTTGCTGCTCCCTATGTGGAAAATATATTTAACATTTTCTTCATTCACAATAAACACAATTACTATATTTCTTTTGTTACCTTTATATTAAGAAAAGAAGTACAAATTAGAAAACCTGGCCCTTGTAGGATATTTTATACATATTCATTTTGCTTTATTAGCCCCTAATTATGTCACAAAAATACTCTTAAGTTGTATCTACTTCTATAAAGTTTAAAAAGTATCTATTTAAAAATGGCAAAATAGCTGGCTTAAAGAATTTCTTTGGCCTGGTTTTTTTCCTCTTCTCCTTACTATCTGAATTCACTGGCTAATTGCCATACTTCCAGTTTCATTCTGCCTATACAGAAATTGTGTCTATACCCTGAGAAATACCAATTAAACTGCCAGCAGCAGCATCTCCAACAGTAGCTTTTGGTCTTCAGTGTCAAATCCCTTTGAACAAATGACCGGAAGGCTACATCTAAAACAGGCTTTGACAGGATGCCAGCCTTGAACACTCACTTTTATGGCTATGGCTCCAGCTTTCTGCTTTATTTGGAAAGCCAGAGAGAAATAGCACAACAACTTTATAATTCTGCACAAATGGTAAAGGTTAAAATAAAAATGATAGATTACCAGGTTTGATTACTTCAAAAGGTCACTAATATTGTTTTTAAAGGGGAGTGCCCCTTATCATTTAATTCAGTTCCATCTGAATTCCTGTCCAAAGCTAAATAAAGGTTTTCACACTAATACCACAAAACTGCTAAAAAGGCTATTTTCCTTTCCCTTAATTTCTTTGGTAATAATGACATCATTTACTATGTGTTGGGCATGGTGGGAAAAAGTTCACATGGATTTTTCAATTTAATCTCAGAGCAATCCTATGAAACTGAAAATATCAATCAATGAGGAAATGGGCTCAGAGAGGTTAAGTAACTTGTACAAGGTCACACAGCTGGGAACTGGAAGAACCAGGACTTGAACCCATGTGGTCTGATTCCAAGACCCAACACTTCTAGGTCTTCTTGGCTGCATCCATTATCAAACCATTCCTGGGTGAAGCCTTAGCCGTTCTCTTTCTAACATGATCCATGAAGAAATCTTTTAGAGCAGTGGTTGTCAATCTTGGCTGCACATTATCATCCCATATAAAAAAATACCTATGCCTGGGCCCCACCCCTGGAGATTCCGATTTAATAGGTCTGGGGTGGGGCCCAGGCATCAGTATTTTTCACTATAGCAGTGAATAAAATAGATAATCCTTCTCTTAGTGGTATTTAAATCCTAATGGTGCTTACATTCTACTGGAAACTAGTAAAATCCCCACATGATTATAACATGTCTCCCAGATTGAGAGCGAGTGACCAAGAGATTACCACCGCTTACCCAGTCTCCTTTCTCCAAGCCCTCAGCGTGATCAACTCAGCAGGCTTCTCCAGAGAGGAGGGGCAAGAGTCTAGCAATAGCTGGAATCTGACTAAGAAAGTTCTAGATTTGAGAGGCAGTGGAGCGCAGCGGGGAAGGCGTGGGCATTGGAGTCAGCGGACCTGGGTTCAAATTCCATCTCCACTATTAACTGTGTAACCTCGGGCCAATCACTTACCTTTCGTGGCTGTTTTGCAGATTCAGTGGGAGGATAGAAGGAAAGCCCCAGGCATATAAAAGTGCTCCATCAACGGCAGTTGCTGCTGTGGGTTTTGTTGCTGTCATTACTACTACAGGGGTAATGACTACTGCTGGGAAGCATTCGTAATGAAAAACATCAAATGACAAAAAACATTTTTTTATTAGTTAAATCATTCCTTCTTTCATTACTTAGCATTTAATTTACAGCTATTTATGTTGCAATTAGCTTGGCAATCGGATTTCTCATTCTTGACGACTGGGGGAGGAAGGGTAACACTGTTACTCCCGTTTTCTAGATGAAGAAAAGGCAACATTTCCATCCATTCCGCCTCTGGTTTCTATGATCCTATGATTAAAGGCACCTGCACTCATGTTCGTTAGTTCCCTATGAAAAATGATATTCAACACAGATGGCAAAAGCAGGAAAGGAGAATTAACAAGCACTTGATAGCAATCCCAAAAATAACATCTGAATAATCACTTCTGAACATTAAAGTCATGGCAAACAAGTTCCAATTTATACAAAGGTGGTGGAAAGGATTAAGGAAAAATTGAACAAATACATTTTTCTTTATCCTCCTTCATTTAGGAAATGTCTGACATACCTTAGAAATTGTTTTTGAAATGCAGACTGAAGAATGGCTAATTTCTTCTATGAAGGGTCTTCAATTAGCAGATAGGGATAGACTAATATGTCCTGATGTTTTATTTTACATCAGAGCTACAAAGTAGAAGAGATCTAAAACGGAGAGCCCTAGTTCAGTGGGTGAGCCCCCAGTTCAGTGGTTCTCAATTAAGGTCCTCGAGAAGCCTGTGGACTGTGGGCAAGGAGCCCACAATTCTAAACATACACCAAACACACCCCTGACACTGAAGAACAGCTTGCCCGTAAATGTATTCTTTGTCCTATGTACAGAGTTCCCATGAATGAAATACAAATGCCTCTAGCCCTACTACTGAATTCATAGTCACTATTTACAACCACTATTATACGGTGGGGGGGGGGGTCTCACTTTCTTGTTGTTAAAAAGGAGTCTTCATACTCAAAAAGGTTAGGACACATGGATCTAGTCCAACAGGCTGGTTTTACTGATGAGGTCCTAGAAGATTGTGGGGACAGCTGGGCTCCTATCTAGGTTTTCTAATTCCTTTGTCCCACACCATACATCCCTTCCAACGCAGGCACCCCATCCATGAGAAATTAATAGTCTTGGCTATGTCCTCTCTCTAGCATCCCTTCTCTTTCTAAAGGAGAATATAGTGCTACCCTCTCTCCCTGGATGTGCTCCAGAACTTTCTATATCTCCTGAACCTTTCCTTCCTTTTCTTTCCTTCCCCTCTTCAACTCCCCTGTTTATACCTTTAGGGTTAGCAGCACTCAATCCCTTTTAAGCTCTGATGCTCTGTAAGTGCCCTCGGACATACAGTCTCAACACGAAATGGAAATATAGTCACCAAGGTACTAAAACAAGCAATGTGCTAAGTATGTATAAAATATGCATATGCATGAATGTATTTTGCTGCTAAAACCCCAGTACTTCTACTATCTACGGAAAATTTAAACATTGGAATATTCATGAATAATCATTTTATTTACTCTGGATCTGTCAACACTAATAGGCTATTAAACCCCTAGCATACCAACTTTTCAAAATGCTTTCACATCTATTATTTCAGTTTATTGTCCAATGGCTCACTAGGATGTAAGTGCTACTGGAGTGCCACTAGAATTTAAGTGCCATGAAGAGAAGAAATGCTATCATTTTACTCACTGCTTTTCCCCCAGTGCCCAAAACAGTGCCTTGCACATTCAACAAACATTTGTTGATTGAGTAAATGACAGAAGTAAACAGGGATGGTAGGTTTATTTATTTAGCCTATGTGTAGTTTTTCATTTTCATTTGAGAAGGCAGAATGATCTATAAGAGAAGAACTGAGTTCCTAATAATCTCTTTGCAGTCTTCAATTCTCCTGTAATCTTTGACTTAACATCCTTCCCTCAAATATTTTTAACGTAATTCTTCAAAGTTATACGAGTAAGACATTCATTTTAGGAAAATCAGATACTACCAATATATAAAAAGAAGAAAAGAAAAGTTCCCTATGATCCCATCCCCCAAGGATGACCCAATTAACATGCTAACATATATCCTTTCGGACTTTATTCTACGCATATGGACACAAATGCATGCATCTGACATAGTCCCAAAACTCTCCACCCTCGACTCTGTGAATTTTCTTTTTCTCTAAGCCCTTTTTGTTTGTCTCCTGCTATAGCTCCTTACCCTCCTCCTACACCCTAAATATATTCCTTCCCCAGAGTTGTTTTCCCTTTTCCTTCCAGAGGACTCATCTACTCTTACTCAACTTTAAATCTATGTGGCCGTCTTCTATCCGTATCTTCAGTCTTCCTTTTCTCTGGGGTACCAGTGCTCCTTAAGCTCTATGTGTCTAAAATCAGATGCATCATGTTCCCTCCATCACACAAGATTACTCTCTCATTCATCCCATTTCTGTCAACTGTAACAGAATTCTGCAAGTTACCCTCAATGGAGTCATCTTTGGTTCCCCAAACCTACATCCAATCCCTCAAAGTGACTGTCATCCTTCCTTCCTATTATCTCTCTCATCCTTTTCTTCCCATTGCTACCATTGTTGTTTAGGCCCTTACACCTATATTATTGTCTAACTGGGTCTCCTCTTCTTGTATAACCAAACACCCATCAAGCCTACCCACTGTGGCCAGTTAAATTCCTAAAACATTGCTTCCATCTTACCCATCCCATATTCAGAAATCTGGGAGTGATTCCCACTCTTAAAGAATGCTTTTCCAGTTCCTTCACAATCTCACCTCAGACTACTTTTCCATCCTTATTTCTTATTATTCCTGAAAATAAACCTTTGCTCCAGCCAGCCTGGTGTACTCATTACTCACCCAACTCCAAAACATTTGATTGTGAGCTATGTATTTATTAAGCATTTATTATGTATAAAATCCATTCATTCACTCAACAAATATTTACTGAGTATCTATTCTGTCAGGTAATGTACTGATGCTGGGGACTCAATGGTCAACAAGACAGATCAAGTCCCTGTCCTCATGGAACTCAGAGGCCAATGGGTTATAGAGGGGAGATTCTGAGACATGGTCCCAGCCCAGGATGCTTCCAATCTTCTAGTAAAATGACAAATGAGTCAAGACATCCCTGAGGGTTGAAGTCTGTGGCCCAGGCCGCAACTGGGGAGGGAGTTCAGAAGAAAGGAAGGGCTGAGTGAGGAGAGCTGGAGCGTGGAGCACGGCTTCGCTGAAGATGTGGACTCGGTGCACACTAAAGGATGGGCATATGAGACAAGGGGGTGCCTTCCATCCAGGTGGATACGAGGAAAGGCACAAAGGTGGACTGGAAACAACAGCAGCAATAGCACCAGCTTATTTTGTATAAAGGTTCATCCACACCTATTTAGCAGAGCACATGCTCTGTGCTCTGTGGGGCCCCAGCCTCTGCAGTGCATGTGAAGATGACAGGATCAGGCAGGCCGTGATGATCTATCACACCCCAGAAAAGTGAGATGTTCCATTAGAGATTCGGAGAAAACACTGAGGTAGGTCAGAAGGAGGTTTATGTCTGGGTTCCTGTAACAGTTTTTATAGAATAACATATTTTTATAGGTCTACGTGCATCTATTGAAAATAACTATCTTGTTCCAAAGTGTTTTCTCACTCACTTTCTCAATTTATCCTAAGTGACTTGTGAAGCAGGCAGAGTAGGTAAGATTATGTTTTCCAGATCAGCAAAGTGCAGCATAGATATTTGAAGTGATCTGCGTAGGTCAGGAACACCAACGGGCAAGGGAGGCACACCACCACCCTATCCACCTCGGTCCGTTCCTGCCGCAGAAGTATCTAGAGCAGAGGGCGCACGTTAAGTTCTAACATTGCATATGACATCCGCCAGGTGGAACGAAACCAAGCAGGCAGTCGGTATTTAAAAGGGCAGGACGCAGGCAGCCTCTGAAAGATCTGGAGAGGGAATCTGACCCAATGACAGTCTTCCATTCCCACTTCTCCTCAGGTCTCCCCTGGAACACTCCCCATCCCTAGGCCAGTCTAAACCATAATCACCCCTTAAGGTTCACCCCAAATGTTTTCGGCCCACACTGGTTTCTCCTTCCGTTGAGTCTAGTCTCCCCGGGGAGGGCCCAGCCAGCACACTGCGGGCTCAGGGCAGGGCCTGAGACACCGGCTGACTGCACGAGCTCCGAGGACCGCCACAGCTCGGTAAGGACGCCGAGTTCTCACACCCCTCCCCAGGCGAGTGGGCCGCACCGGCCGAGCCCACTGCCCGCGAGGAACGAGGCGAGGGGGGAAGGCCCGAGTCCCAGGGCCACGCGGAACCGGCGCGCCCCCCCCCCCCCCACCAGGCTCGAGTCCCCAGCCGGGAGCCGGGGCTAACGCTCCCACGACTCCGCAGGAAGCGTTTCATGAGATCGTTAACTATTTCCCATCTGGAACACCGTCGGGGGACAGTGGTGACAACGACGCCGGGAGAGCAGCAGTCCCGGGAGTCGAGGGGCCCAACCCCACGGCCCAATCCCTCGGGGCAAAGGAAGGAAGAGAGCTTAGGAGCCATTCGCGTCTCTGGCCGCGAGAAGAACGCGGGGCGGGAAGCCTCGCGAGATCTGGGGTCGGGATCTCGTTGCGTTGCCTAGCGACAGGAGGACGCTCGCAGGGCCCAGGCTAACCCCCACTATAGCCTTAAATCTCCTACCATGGGGGAAGAAGGCGGCGGCCGCAGCTGTGGGACCACTAGGGAGCTGCAGAAGCTGAAGCAGCAGGCGATGGAGTACTACCGGGAGAACGACGTTCCGCGCAGGCTGGAAGAGCTGCTCAACTCCACCTTCTACCTCCAGCCTGCCGACGTCTACGGGCACCTGGTAGGGACCTGGGACGAGCACCCTCTTCCCTCCAGCCCTTCTCCCCCCGCCCCGCGCTGCGGCAACGCCGTGCGCCTGCGCCGCAGAGTCGCGCACGCGCGCAGCCGCCACGAGGTAGGGGGCCGTGGTCGTGCGGAGACGTGACTGAAGGGAAGATGCAGAGTGGAAACCTGGGACGAGGGAATCGCGAGAGAGAAAGTGGTGGACAGGAAGCAACTAGAGGAAACGGGGCTCTAGGCAGATTTGCAGCTGCGGTGACAGCTCAGAGTCTGGCAGGCTTCCTCCTACCTCTGGGTGGGCCTGCCCCGGCTGCCAGTTGCCTTTTAAACACGCATCTTAATACCGCGTGGCTCAGGTTGTCAACCTTCAGCGGCCTCCTTTTGGCCACGGGATAAACGCTTTGGCATTGGCCACAACTTGGCCTCAGCCTACCCCAGGACCTCATACCTAGCCGGCTCCCATTGCTTCCAAGTTTCACTCGATTTCAAGCCTCTGCTTCTTGGCATGTGCACCCTTCTCTGTCTGGATGCCCGTCCCCACCTAACCAGCTCCCACCTGAACTTCAAATTCAGATATAAGCCTTGCACACTTCGCCCTGGACTAATCGTCGTTCAGCGTGCCTATAGCATTTCCTGCATTTACTGAAACCCTCCCTAGGCAGCTTGTAACCTGCCATGGAGAGAGAGCAGGCGCCTTTTTATATCACCTTCCTAGTCCCTGTGCCCAGTGCGACATCTGGCACAAACCTTAGTCTTAAGCAATGAGCAGTTGAAACAAAGGCAAGCGTTTTCTCACTTCCAGATCCATAAGTACTAACCAACACCTACCTTCTGGAAAGCAGTGTGGTTGGGACTGGTAGGAATTTGTGCTATGGTGGGGCAATATGACAACAGCATGCAGATTGTATAAATGCTGTGAAGAAGCATGATATTTACAGCGTTCAAAACCAACATCTTGTTGAGGCAGTTGGTATAGATGATGCTCCATGAATGTTTGCTTTTCTCTGTCATGGCCTCTACCTCAAAGTTGGGGGGGTGGGTACTGAGCTCTTTGTGCTTTATGTTATTTCACTTAATCCTTAGGACCACTGAGGTAAAAATTATGATTCCCATTTTACAAATAAGCTGTGTCCCAGTGAATTTAAATGAGTTTCCCAAGGGACACAGTGAATGACAGTGATCAAACAGGACTGTACCTAGTAGAGTACATGGTACATAGTGGACACTCGAGAACTATTTATGGGATGAATGAGTGAATGGGACTGAATTCCGTTCTCTTTCCATTCTCTCTTGCTAGAGGAATTCTTGAAAGTTAACTAGTCTAACTTCTTCATTTTACCAAGACACCAAGCCGTTGTCTCACGGCTACTTAGTATAGAAGCTAAGACTGGAAACTTGGAGTCTGGTCCCCAGTGTAATGCTCTTCCCAGTCTATTAGGCAACCAGGACTTTGGTTTGTACAGCTCTCTGGAGCTTATACCTTGGTTAGGGACAAAAGCCACTGATAACATAAAATAATTGGAGTAATAGATAAGGTGATATGTGATTGTGTGCTAGACTGAGGGACAGATCACTGTATGCCTATTAAAGGAATTCAGGGATGGGGAAGATCCCGGTAGGCTGCAGCATCTCAGAAAGTTTTGAAGGATGTTCAGGAATTGGATCAGCAAAAAGGCAACCTCCTTTTCATTTTGTCACTGCCCTAGTTTGGGCCATCCTTATTCTCACCTAGTTTCTCCCTCTGTTGAGTTCATCCCACATAGAGCTGCCAGAGCAATGTTCCTAATTCTAAATCTGAGCATCATTCTCTCCTGTGGCTCCCCCTTGCATGCTGATAAGATCAAACACCTTCCCAGGTGTGATTCATAGTGCTCATCCCTACCTCTGGTAACAGGCTTGTCGCCCACTCCCTGCCCCACTCCCCCATGCAGGCCCACTTACTATTCCCTAAAGCCTGACGTTTCCCACTCCCCTCCCCTTTGCTTATCCTATTCCCTCTACCTGAATATCTGCCCTCAACTTGTCCCTCTTGTCTGTTGAAATACTGCACATCTCCAATGTTCAGTCCAAATGCCACTTTTTTCTATGCTTCTCATACATGTTAGAGGAATTCAGGGATGAGGAAGAGCCCTATGGGCAATAACAATACTATTTATTTCTTCATCATAAAACTTCATGATTGAAAGAGTTTGGGACTGGGAATCAGGCAGATCTGGGTTTCATTCTTAGCTCTGCCATTTAGTAGCTGTGGTAGACTGTTAGATTGACGGCCCCCAGTGAACCACACCACCACTGTCAACAGTCTTATGTAAGTCCCTCCCACACTGACTCAGAACTTGGCCATATGACTTGCTTTGATCAAGAGCACCTTGGCAAGCATGATGCAAACAAGGGTTTGGTAATGCTGGCATATTGAGGCTTGTACTCTTGGAACACTCCCCCTGGGGAGCTAGTCATCATGCTTCGAGGAAGTCCAATTACCCTGGTGGAGAGAGAGAGGCCCTGGCCAATGCACGACCTCTAGGGTATCCTGTGAGCAAGACAGACGCCCAGCCAGCCCCAGGTGTTCCAACCATCTCAGCTGAGACACTGGACATCAGAGTGAAACCATCTTGGACACTCTGGACCCAGTCAAGCCTCCAGATGACTGCATCTGCATTGGAGACAAAAAGCAAGACCAGCCAAAGAATCGACCGGTTGAGCCCAGCCCAGATTGCAGAATCATGAGCAAATAAATGGCTTAAGCCACTAAGTTTTGGGGTTGTCTGTTACAAAGCAGTAGACAGCTAAAACATTGCCTATGTTATCTTGGACAGTTTATTTCTCTGGAACTGAGTTTGCTCATCTGTGGAATGGGGATAATACCACTTACCTTATAGAGTTGTTTTGAGAATTTAATGATATAATGTAAACAAAGTGCCCAGGGATGCGTCTGACATGTATTAATTTATACAAGATTTAATTTATGGAATCCTAAATACACCAGGCACTGTGGTATGTGATACAGCAATAAAAAGGACATAGTCACTCCTTCAAAGTGCATATTAAGCATTTAAAAAATGTTAGTTCCCTTCCCCTCCTAACACAACATGTGACACATTGTAGATGCTCGTTGCTTGTTGAATTGAACTCACTATAATACAGAAAGTATAAGCTAGGTAATATTTTTCCTCTCCTGATTCTATCTAAATTCATTTAGGCACTTATTCTGTTTCATACAAACCATCATCCTTCAAATGCATGATTGACTTGAACACTGGTTTTTGCTTTAGTCCTCCTGGAGCATCACCTCCACGCTGGCACGTTGCTGATGGTGTTAGATGACCTGCTATGTCGGTTGAAGTCATTGGATTTTGAACTGAAAGATCAGAGCCCATTACTATCCGGTGATAAAGAGGGCGAGGAGGGTGTGGCTTCACTTTCCCCTTCCTTCTCTTCTAGCTCCTGTTCCTCTGCACAGAGACACCATCTTGAATCTTTACTCGGGCTCCTTGAGACTACAAATTGCCCCACATACCAGAGACTCAGCATCAGGCTATATCCAAATCTCAGTCTGTGAGGGCAGGGCCATTCCCTCAGAGCTGCTAGGCTAATCCCGGCGTGAGGAGGACACTCAGGGAGAGGGTCAGTAGAAACTGAGTAAATGTGAATGACCTTTTAAAGGTAAATTTGATGTGGCATTGCAATTTTTGTTTTTTTGTATTGAAGGCAAACTGCTTTTCTAAACTTGCAAAGCCTCCCACCATATGCAAAGTAGTGGGGAAAAACGTACTGGATGGACTGGGGCTTCCGACCCTACAAGTGGAAATATTCTGCACCATTCAAAATTTTCCAAAGGTATGAGGCAGCTTAAATGGGTTCTTCACTATGTCCTGACCCCACTGCATTTATTAGCATTTATTGTCTAAACTGTGGAAAATTAATGTTTTGAAATTTAGTGTTTGTGAAATACACACAAACACATACTATTTGTAGGTATTCATGTACATAAAGCATGAATCATACAATCAACCATGAAGGCTTTATTATGTTTACGTGTAATATTGGTACAGACATGACATGCTAACCCGAAGATGATCCAAGATGGAGAAAGGAATTAGGGCAAAAATAGTTTTAAAACTCTGACATTATTAATGTGATGAGTTCTATAAATCTACAGATTAGGTTTATAGATTCATATATGTATATAGAGATTTACACAGATTTATAGATATGTAGACTGATCTACATAAAGAAAAAAATGCATTTTTATAATTGTAATAATTCATTTTAATTGCTACATGTTTGTTAGAAATAATTTTGCTACAGTCTCTGGGAGGAAAGTAATTATAATTAAATGTTTGTATCCTTTGAGCTATTTATTGGAGAGGTAATCATAAAAACAAAGTTCAATATACAGTTTTTGTAAAGGTATTTTAACAAGATAATAATTTTAAATGTTCCTTGAAGTTGGGTTCCACAGTGTTTCTACAGCTATAAAAATATCTCAAAGAAAATTGCATATTCTCGTTTTCCTTTTGAAATGGGTGATAAAATATCATGCACATTAAAAGCTGGATACATTCAATTTCCTATTTTCTGCGAGAGGTAGGGAAAATTCAGAACATGTTTACATTATTTTCAGAACGTGTGTTCTGTGGTGATCGCGACTCACTTCGAAGTCCGCGAGAATGATTTACCCGAGCTAGCTGAAGCGGAGGAAGCAGAAAGGTCCAAAGCCGTGAGCACTGCTGTGCAGTGGGTCAACGAGACCATCACCGAGGAGCTTCGGGGCGCAGCACCCTCCAACCAGGCTGAGGTGGATCAGGTGCTCAGGTAAATCGTGCACTTTGATATGTAAGGGTCCACTATAAATATATTTCTCTTTCTTTCCATTTCACCTGCCAGTAAAATGGGTCTGTCCTATCTATAGGGTACAGTCGGGAAGTCAATTAAGGAGCCCATGCCAAAGCAGCAAAGTTTAGCATAAAATGTTGTTTTCTTCTAAAAACCCTGTTATTAAAATTTTACTGTGAGGCTCCATCAGGCCTTTCAGCCTCTATGCACAGAGCTGTCCTAGGCTTTCGTAAAAAGTTTCTCAGGAAAAGGGTTAAGTTAAGAATCCCGGGAGTCTTCTCCCTCTCCCCACCTCCACATATGCCCACCTTGAGCGCCTCACATCCTTTATGTAGTCACCATGGGTGATGCTTATATTCTGTCCTCCAGACACAACCAAGTCTTCCATGCCTTGCCCATAGGTTGACTCTAAAATGTGAAAACCAAGGAAGAGCTTACTGGGGCTGTGTGAGTGTTGTTCAATGCTCAACCAAGTGTGGGTTGGCATTACTTTTCCTCTTGTGCAGGTCCCATGCCACAACCCTCTCAGCCAAACGAAGGTCAACTGGATTCTCTCTCTCCGAGCTTCATCACTTCCTTAATTGTGCATAACATCACATTTTGTTTGCTTCAGAGTTGGATCATGACCTTTGTAAAAAACTGTTTTGAATAGTTTTTGGTTTTCTTAGTTTCTGAATGCCATTCCACATACTCCTTTCTGTGTGTGCATCTTATCTATTATCATATCCTTAGTTTGTTTCCCAAGCTCTCAGTCATACCTGCTATTCTATTACATTCCTTTCTTCCTGGAGCTTTCCCTTCCCAAACCTCCCATCTGGACTAGTTCCTCTCTAGGCCTACTACAGAGATGCCATAAGACATCCCTTCATTGTTCTCCTATTTCCTGGATCTCGTATCTTTCTCTTTCTTGACTTGCTGGATTACATCCTTTAAAAGTAAGGATGAGAAGGGGTATGCAGGATGTACAGTTTTTGAGTTCTTACATGTGTGGAAATGTCAGCAGTTCGCCCTCATGGTTGACAGTTTAGCTGAGAAAAGAATTCTCATTTAAAATCAGTTTATCTCAGTACTTTAAAGTTACTGCCCCACAGGCATCTGATGATTAATAAGTCTAATGCAAATCTGATCCCATGTATTTGTTTTTTGTTTGCTTATTTTTTGTCTATAGAAGCTTTTAGCCTCTTTTTATTCTGGGGAGCTGAAATTTTATTGTTGATGTACCTAAGTAGCATTTCCCAAAAGTTTTTTTTAACTATTCATTTTAAGCCCCCCACAAAAAAAAGAAAGTCCTGCACATGTTGCAATATAGTTCACTGTCTATTCTTGGCTCATTTTTCTTCTGATGGTCATTTATTCAAAAAGAAAATCCAGGGGGCTGGCCCTGTGGTATAGAAGTTAAGTTCAGCACACTCCACTTTGGTGGCCCAGGTTTGCGGGTTTGGATCCTGGGCATGGACCTACACCACTCGTCAGCCATGTCGTGGCAGCGACCCACATACATACAAAATAGAGGAAGACTGGCACAGATGTTAGCTCAGGACTAATCTTCCTCAAGCGAAAAAGGAAGAAGATTGGCAACAGATGTTAGCTCACCGTGAATCTTCCTCAGCAAAAGAGAAAGAAAGAAAGAAAGAAAATCCAATAGCCCTTAATCAAATTATATCTTCAAATTTTACTTCAAAAATATGAACAGGGCTCAAATAATTTAAAAAATGAGCACCTGAAATCTTCAAACATTTATTTCCAGGCCAAAATTAATTTCAGTTCTTGAATACAGTTTTATCACAGCATCATTTTTGGGCCTAGGAAATTGAAGCTGATTTTTTCTTTAGTAGCTAAAAAGCCAAGTTAATCATTGAAACATATTGGGGTCAGCACTAAAACATGACCAAAATTATGAGTGATGTTCCTAAATATCCCATTGTAAAGCCATATTTTCTTGCCATTAAGGACATTCTTTAAAAATAAAGTACAAGAAGATAAGGAGAAAAAAGAAATGGAGAAGAGCCTGGAAGATTCAAGACTGCCTACACCTTCACCTCTGATGCCACCGCCTCCTCCACCTCCAACAAGAAAAAAGGGGCAGAAGCAAGGTCAGTGGCTACTCATCTTGCAGAACGTGTGAGGAAGGAAGGCTGGCTGCCTTTCTGCGTTGGACTCCCTTTGCTGCAGACCTAGGTTGGCCTCTCACCAGGTGCCACCCCTCCTCCACGCCACTTCCTCGCTTGAAGCTGCTATGTTGGGCGGGCAGAGTTTTACCCCATCCCACCCTCCATTTTTATTTGTAAGATAAAAATATTGCTTATCCAGAGGTGAGCACTTATTAAACAAAGTGCACTGAACAGTGGCACTGCCAGGGGCACGGAAGGGGAGGGTGGCATAGGGGACCTTTAACTGTCCCTCAAAATTTCCATTAGCGCATCAAAAAGCCACTCCATATTTTAAAGATTAATGATATTCTTTAATGTGGATAACCAACATTTCCTCAGTCCTATGTAACATATTAATAAAAATTTTCTTTGGAAAACTTTGCTATTTTAAAGCAAATAATTGAAGTTATCACGGCCCTTTGCTCCATGCCTTCCAACATACTGCCAACTTCAGCCCCTCCAGTATGTTCATTCCCGAGCTGCTGCTCGTATTACAACAGTGGTTTGTATGTCTGTCCAACTAGAACGTGCTCCTTGAAGGCAAGAATCATGGCTCATTCAATTTAGCACTGCCAGTGCCTGGCACAATGCCAGGCACAAACTACACACCCAATAAATGTGGGTTCCACTGAATAAGAAAGCACCAGAACCAGAAAGGGACCAAAGAGACCATGGAGACAAGGTCTCTTATTTCAGATTCAGATGCTAAGGCCCAGAGAGTGGAGGAGAGTTGCCCAAAGCAAAAGAATCATGTTAGACCAATCTTCTCTTAGAAGGATGGGGATGGCCACTCCCGAATTGTAGGTAGAGAACGCCAATGGATGTTCATTTAGTGGTTGCTTTTGAGTGACAGAACTTAGGACATAAGGGAAGAAGTAAGAGGGGATAGTTAATTTGCTAAACATTTATTACATGCTAGGTGCTTACGTATCTTATTCACTTATCTTATTCACGTATCTTACCTACCTGACCCTGGTCAGTGGCTATAGGGAAAGAGAGGACAGGAGGGACACTAGAGATTTATGATGGACTCTGTGGTATCTGATCAGACTGGGGGGCTGAGAACCTATGAGAGTGAAAGATGAATAGAACTCTAGGTGGATGGTTGGATCTGAAAGGTATTTCTAATAGAAAAAGGCATCAATTTGGGGTTGGCAAGAAAGATAACTAGATATATGCATGAAGAGATGTTCAATAGAAAGTTGGGTATGTAGGAGCTATGGTGGAATATAGAAAAACAGAGGATTTGGAATTCAAAGACTGTCCAAACCTTCTCTTACTCACTTTCTGTTAGATATTAGGCAAGTCTTATAAATACTTTCTAAGCCCTAGTTTACTTATATGTGAATGTGGGATAACAATATCGGCCCCATACGATTGTTGGAGGAGTTCATATTGAGTGTCCTAAAATTTCTTAGAGAGCAAAATCCACAGCTAAGGATCACTTGAATATTAGGGAGTAGTAAGTGAAATCAAACAGAAACTTCTTGGGGGTTGAGGTGGAGAATATGTTCTTCCCAGCCTCAGTTTTCAACCTTTCTTTATGCTGGGCCTTCACATCTGTAAGTGAGGCATTAGAAAATATAGTTTTATTGTAATCAAACTTCCTAGAAAGGAATCTTTTGTCAATGTTTTTCCCTCCAGGGAGGAAGGATTCTCTTACAGAGAAACCTATTGTACCTCCAGATCCTGTGGAACCTGTACTCTGTGGCAGCATGGCCATAGGGGCTGTGTCCCTAGCTGTTGCCAAAACCAGTGCCATTCTGGGCAATAATCCTCTCTACTTAAATATTGCATTACTGAAGCACCAGCAGGTTAGTATCTGTCATATTCCACACACGGACCCATGAGTATCTCAGTACGAAAGAACCCTGTTTCTCATCTCCCCTTGCTTTTCCCCTGTTTCAGGAAGAGCCAACAAAGCTAACGATACCTTTGCTGATGGTATCTCTGGTCAGCTGTGGGAAGTCATCGCCTGGGAAGCTGAATTTAATGAAAGAAGTGATTTGTATACCCCACCCTGGATTAACAGCTAAACAAGTACCTGACATTGTCTCAAACTACTTTTTCTAAAAAAAATACTCCATCATCAATGAGTTTTTAGTGTAGGTCCCCAAGGCTTATGACATGAAGGGGGAGGGAATTAAATATAATATGAGAAAAAACATTTTAGGAAATCAGGGAAGTGGGGAGAAAGCAAGACCTCAAACAAAAGGGAACACATGTAGATGCCTTCAGATCTCTGCTTCATCGCAGCGCTGACTCTCGCTAGCGACTCGGAGAGAAGCCACAGGCGAGTAGCCCTGCAGGCCTTGACTGTGCTGGAAGGTTGTTATTTGAGGGAGCTGAGAGATCCTTATTGACTGGTTTATGCGCTACAGCAGCTACAAGAGGAAGCTGGCACTTTCCTGGCAGCCCATTCTGTTAAGTAAGAACTCCAGGGCCTAGCAGATTGCCTGGCACCTAAGAGAGGTTTAGTGCATGTTTATGGAACACGGAATGAAGGAATCCTAAGTCGCATCCTTACTACGCAGAGGTGTGCTAGTGTCTATGTAGTTCTTTAGTGGCCTGAATGAGTCATTACGCCTCTTTAAATCTTCATGAAATATTCTGCCAGTTAGGCACTAGGGAGAACTAAATGTTCACGTTCTATAGTGGATGTTTTCAGAAAAAGTACAAGAAGCTCCATTCCCTCTGGTAACACATTGAGTGATATTTGATCTAAGCTAGTGGAAAACATTATTTTTGTTTAATCTCAGTAATTTCTTTATGATAAAGAATTCTTTTTTAAAGAGAATAATCATTATCTCACAATTTATCAATTATGGAAGACTAGGATTTATATCTGGCTCACCATCTGTCAGATCACCCGGTGCCAGGATCTTTCCCGTAGTTGTATCTGTTGTGCCATTTGGGTATCAGAGCATTTAGCATGCCATTCTTTAACTGTCTTCGTATGCAGATCCCACCATCATTGGAATACACTTTTCTACTTTTTAAGTGACAGTGGATTTATACTCATTCAAACACTATCCTGCAGAATCCTTTGGTGACCTGTGACATGTATTGCAAGAAGGTTGGTCAAGAGACCATGAATGAGAATGAAATTAACTTGATCCAACCACCTGAGCCAGTCAGTTCTGAACAATGAAGAGAGGATACTGAGGAAGAAAAGCCTCTCATTCATATTCAACCAAATAACAACTGAGGGCTAAAGATTAACATTTAATCTTCTGATCTTGTAGCCCATATCATCCACTAACCAGGATGCTTTATCAGGGACCCTACAAATATTTTGAGTTAGAAATAGCCATTTGTGGTATAAGTTTTTATATTTAAAATTCCTAGACTGCAATTGTAGAAGATCATGGTTATTCTACTTACAGGGTGTGGAGATGCTTCTGGAAATACAGAAACATATTAACAAAACAATTGAAATGGTATGTAAAGAGGATCTATGGTATCTAATTACTCATATACACCTTCTAGTATCCAAATTATAGTTCATTATGGAATTAAATCAATATTGTTGTTATTGGTATGGAAAATGTATTAATTTGCTTTGGATTTCCCACATGAGCCAAACTTATACATTCCCTCCTTGGCTACGGATCCAGGTTCTAATGGTACTTAACAATCTCATGTTGATTTCTGAGGCAGCTGGCTCTGTGCTAAGATCATCCGTTTTAGGATTTGCCAAGAAAGAAAAGATTTGGCCCCTAGGATGTGAGAGGCAGTTTGCTATAATGGTTTGGGCACAGATTCTCATGCCTCATTAGAATCCTGGTGTCAGGCAAGCACGCGCCCTTGGCCGAGCAGCCCTCGAGGGGAGTCACAGAGGCAGGATGAGAGGCAGCTGCGTGAGCCACTGGTCACTCCATTGTATTCTAACTGGGGCAGTGCCCAGTGAGATGGTGGGGCTGAGGCCAGGAGAAGGACCCAATCCTTTTCTCTGGGGCTCTAAATAAAAAAAATATATATATATATATACTTTCATCTTGGAATAATATTGCATTACAGAAGAGTCGCAGAGATAGTACAGAGGGGTATCCCAAATACCCTCACCCAGTGCCCCCAGTGTTAACATGATACATTACCATGGTACATTTGTCAAAACTAAGAAACCAAAATGCTACATTAGTAATAACTAAGCTCCAGATTTTATTCACATTTCACTGGTTTTTCCACTAATGTCCTTTTTCTGTTCCAGTATCCAATCCAGGATCCCACATTCATTTAGTGTGAGGCTTTTAAGCTACATGATTCCAAAGCACTAGCCCTTCCCCCAGTGAGATGGGGGCTGAGACACAGTAGCAGTGGGCCATGGAGGAGACCTGGCTCCAGTGCTGTCTTGCCAGCACAGTCTGTGACTGCAGGCAGGAGGTACCAGCCCCTCCCTGTCATGATGGGGGTGGTGGCTGGGGCCCAAGCAGCACAGTTGATCAGAATCGCTTTAAGCACCAGCCTGGAGCCAGTTTCTGTGGTGCTTTTCAGGAGGCCGACTTCTTCATGGGCGACCAGCCTGCAGAGACTCAGACTTAGAAAAGTTAACTCTGACCTTGCACTCTGCTTTGCCCCTTACCTGCTGTGTAACCTTGGGCCAATTACATAAGCTCTCTGCCTCGGGTCTCTCATTTATAAAATGGGTACGATAAATACCCATCTCATGGGGAGATTTGGAGGGGTAAATGAGTTGAATATATGCAACGTGCTCAGAGCAGGAGCTGGCACAGCAGTGAGCAATATATGGTGGTGGCTGTTAGAGCAGGTAGAGGAAATCTCGCTTAGAATATTAGGAAATTCAGGATATTTGAGCTTTCAAATGTTTTACTGATTTTTGACTATACAAGTAGCTCATGAATGTTCTTGTGAAAATTCAAATACTAGTAGAGCTAGTCACCTCCCACCACAAATTCCCCACCCCCCACTGACTCCCACCCTCAGTCCCAGTCCCTTCTCTAGAGGAAACCACCGTTAAAAATGTAGTGTGTGGCCTTCCAGCCTTTCTTTTGTATTTATACACACAGATAGACAGACACAGACACAATTACATAGCATGTTTTGTGTTTAAAATAATATAAAAATTCTGTACAACTCCTTCTGCAAACTGCTTTCTTTCTTTGCCTGTTTTATTGAAGTGTTCATCTTTTCCTGACATCTAGGAATTATTTACATAATAAAGGCTTCAATCCTTTCTATATGTTATACATATTTTCCTCTATCATGTTGCCTGCCTTTTAACTGTATTTTATGGAGTCACAGGGACTGTTTTCTTTTTAAATTTTGACGCAGTAAAATATATCAATCTGTTCTTCTGAGGCAGTGGTTCTCAACGGGAAGCGATTTTGCCTAGGAGACATCTGACCATGCCCGGAGACGTTCTGGGTTGTCCCAGCTTGGAGGGAGGGCTCTACTGGCGTGGAGTAAGCAGAGATCAGGGATGCTGCTAAACATCCCACAAGGTACAAGGCAGCCCTCCACAGCAAAGGATTATGCGGCCCCAAGTATCGATAGTGCCAAGGCTGGAAACCCCGCTTGAAGGCTTTTGCCTTTTGCTCTCAGGCTTCTTCAGGAAGGCCATGCTCCCTCAGCTCTGGGCCCGCATGCACTTGTCTTTTTGGCATCCCCATGTACCCCCAAGTATCAGCTTATTCAGAGGCCCCTTCCCTGACTCTTATACAGGAAGTCCCTTTGCTCTGCACCCCCACCACACCCATCTTCCCTGGTTGTAACCCACATCTCAGCACCTCTGCCTCACTGGACCGCAGCTCCCTGACGCACTGCCACGTTTGTCTCCTTCACCACGGTCTCTCTCCTGCAGGCCCATCGATTTGCTTCCTGAGTGTGTTGTTTTTACCGGGGGACAGAAAGTTCAGCTGACTCCATAGTGCATATACCCGAGTGTGAACCACGCTGGTTCTTGACCAACACATGCCCCAGCTTATAGCACCAGTAAATGCTGGGCATTAAAGTGCAGCTTTAAAAGGCTAAATCCTTGCCACAGTATGCTATCAATACCCCCAAATCGTGGGTATTGGAAATTACCAATACTCTTTGGAAATTATCTTTGCCTTTAATCTCAAGTGACATTGCACATACCAGTTAAATCTGACCTTTGGCTGTTTCCAAAAGTCAGATCCACCCTGCAGGACAAAGCGTTTGTGCCTTAAGAATATTCAAAACAGTACGTGGAGCCTATGAAAGCAAATCCCACGATGGTGTTATTTCTTAACAGCAAAGAGGGAACTTTGTATGAGTGAATAATACTTTTACATGGTAGAAATGTATGAATATGTATATCCATACCCCATATACATGATTGGAGGCAGAATGTAAGGATGACCTAAAGGGAACGTGTGCCTGAATTTGGTAAATAATTTGGGATTTATAAAAGTAGGAAGTGGCTGGCATGGTTCCTGTGTATGCGTGTGTGCGCGCATGTGATTCCCAGTGTGACTGGCTAGGCCCCAGAGCAGTGGACAGGCCAGAGGCCCTGAAGCTCTGCTTGCTGCCACAGACATGTCTGAAAATCCCAAGTGATATGTCTTTATCTTCTGTCCCACAGCCCCCTCCTCTAAAAGCAGAGACAAAAAAAGGGCATAATGGAAACAAAAGAGGTCAAGTAAGTATATGTATTTGTTTACCACGTTTCCTATGACATAATTCACTTATATATTCCCTGCCCCTTTTCGCCTCCCATAGTCATTTTGCTCCAGGACCAGGGCTAATGCAAATGGAAATTACACGGCGCTTCAAGAGCACTAAACCAGGCAACCCCCGGAGCTGGAATATCATTCCGCCCCCACCTCTCTGGCAGCAGACTGCCTGGCCATCACTGCCAGCAGCTGTGTGGCCAACTCAAATCTCAGAGGGCTTGGAGGAGCATTTATGAGTAATCGGATTACACTTGAGACCCTATAGGTGAAGTGTTGGGGAAGGTGAATCTCTCTGATAACTAGCCGAGAGGCACACGGGATGTTTTAGATTTTAATTTTACTACTGCCAAAGAGAGAAAGAAAAGGCACAGAAAGAGAGCCATTCCTTTTATCTGGTCCCCGAAAGGCAATGCAGCACCATTTCAGAGCAACCATGCCAGAGCTCAGATTTTGCCAGGAGAGTGAGTTCTTATGAAAATTGGTCACACTGGCTGCGAGAACCTCAGGAGACCAGTGGAAGAAACTTGATCAGTCAATCACTTTGGTGATTGTTGGTGCTCGGATAGATACACCTAATATATGCCTGAACTTTCAACAGTCAAGTTAGAACAACCAGTAAGAACCCTGGAGATAATGCAAATGGATGTAGGTTGCTCACATGTGCAATACTTGCTCAGTAAGCCTGCACTCACTAACCCTATCCTGACGCCAGGGACTCCAGGGTCTGCGTAAGTCATCAGCAAGAGGGGTCGGTAAAGGACGGAGAGGACTTGGTAAAGATAAAAAAAAAATTAAGTTCCTCCTCACCACTGGGAACGAGAAGAGAAATGTGTGAATAAAAACAGCAAGTAAAATACCTGACACTCGTACATGTTGGAATGAGCACAACACTCAAACGTTAGACCTTGTAAGAGAAGCAGGGGGTGGTGAACAAGGAACCAAATCTCGTGCTGTTCCCTTCATTCCAGCAGGTTGTCGTATGTGTTCTGAGAAACTTAGACCAAGATCAGCCCTTCCTGAGATCAGCTTTGCTACTTCTTTTTTTTTTCCCTGTTAGAAACAGGTTAGATAACAGATTCTAGAGAGGCGGCCATATCAGAGTTAGAGACGTGGGCTCTGGAGCTAAACTGCCTGGATTCAAATCTGTTCCAAGTTCCTTAACTCTCCCTAAAAAGGGGATAATAATAGTACCTGCTTCATGGCATTGATGTAAGGAATGAATGGATTTACTTTATGTAAAGTGCTTAGAATAGTCCCTGGCATTTAGTAAGCAGTAAATAAGTGATGCTTTTATGGTTTAGAAGACTCTGTAACAAAACTCCTCAGTTGATACATAAAAATTTCCCCAGCTCTTCCTTTGCTGAATACAAGGTTCCTCTCATTAACATTAAAAATGTTGGGTCGAGGCCGGCCTGGTGGTGTAGTGGTTAAGTTTGCGCACTCCACTTTGGTGGCCCAGGGTTCGTGAATTCGGATACCGTGTGCGGACCTACACGCTGCTCATCAAGCCATGCTGTGGAGGCGTCCCATGTACAAAATAGAGGAAGATTGGCACAGATGTTAGCTCACTGACAATCTTCCTCATCAAAAAAAAAAAATGTTGGATGGTTCTTACTCACTAGTGCTATCACCAGTAAAAACAGGATATTTATACCTAGGTTCATGTTAGCTCTTGAGTTTGGTACACACACACACACACAACCTTATGCTGTCAGAATTACTGATATTGCTTCAACTATGTTATAATCACATAGTGGCAATTTATGACAAGGGCACATCAAGGCTAACCTTGCAATAGAAGCATATGGCTACCTTTCCCTGGGATCATTTGGGTCCCCAAATCTTCTCCCACTGAAATCCATCCTCAGTGTAGCATCCTTTTAGCTGAAGTCTTCAATCCTTTTTAAAATAAAACCTTTTCCTAAAGGAGAGTTACATTTTTAAGTTTTGGGGATTTTTTTTTTGCTAAGGAAGATTCGCCCTGAGCTAACATCGGTGCCAATCTTCCTCTATTTTTCAGTATGTGGGCTAGCATGGCCACTAACAGAGTGGTGTAGGTCTAGTCCCGGGAACCAAACCCAGGCCGCTGAAGTGGAGCATGCCAAACTTAACCACTAGGCCACCAGGGCTGGCCCTACATTTTTAACAGTTATTTTCTTCTAAAGGCAAAGGGAACCTAGGAAAGAGCAGGTTTGGAGGCAGAGGACAGAGTCAGGGACAGGCAGGATAGACATTTACAGAGACAGCCTGGAGATTCACCAACTTGGTGGTCGTGGCTGAGGTTAGCCCAGGTACAATGACAGAGCCAATAGAGAATGCAGACACGTTAAAGAGAGAAAAGTGTGTTCCCAGGTCAAACTGGAAAAACTTGGGAGATGAAAAATTTCTCCCAGACACTGCAGGGCAATCATATGCCCAAAGGTCATGCAGAGATGAGTCCTAGAAGTAGGATTAATGGAGAATCAGAGGACCACATCTTTGGAGAGCTGTGTCTGGTTATAAAGTGTGCCCACCACAGGAAGCTCCAAGAACCTGAATGTGCTGTATTTACATGCATCATTTTCTTTTGATCTTGCAGCAGCAGCTCACTGGCAAGATGTCCCATCTTGGCTGTTTAACCATTAATTATGACACCATAGAGCAGCCACTTCTCCTAATACAAGGCATCTGTGCGAACCTGGGGCTAGAAATGGGAAGAAATCTGCATCTAGCCATCAACTGTGCTGCACATGAGTTGATGGACTATGTAAGTTTCCACTCCAGAGCATTTACTTTTTGTTGAGGTCCCATTATTTTAAAATTAGAACTCAAAAGAAGAGCTTATCTGTATATTTTCCAAACAGATCCTTTTTTTAAAATTAATATTATGTAAGGGGTCCAAACATAAATGGAGTTGAAAGCTAATGACCAGAGAATAACATAACCATATAATGTAAAAAATTAACAGAAAATGTCATAATAATATATATATGGAAATTCTGTAATAAAAATGACTAAAATGAGTTGCTTATATTGCAATCATGACAGCTACTGAAAAATAATTTAACGATTGGTATGTTCTGCCATATGTTCTGTGCAATCATTTGGTCGGTGAATGCCGAATTTGTCAAGCATGAAAAGTGGATCAGTTGTAACTGTGACTTGATAAGCCCTTCTAGACACATGGTTCTTGGAGTTGCTGCTATGACTCACTTTTTTAAGTATAAAAATATTTCCAGGTTATTGAAGTTTATGGAGAATATGTTTTTATCCAATTAAGCCCATCACAGTGTTATCCACAGGCTGGGTTAGGAGGACAGAGCTTTAGGGATGAAACTTCACCTGGTGACCACACCACCTGCAGGGAGTTATTTAAAAGAGAATGGAAAACAGGTTCATTAAAAAAGTGTTACTTACTTCCTCAGGGTAATGCATCAGCAATTAATCTTTAAACTTGGGAAACTGATATGTTAGGAAAGCTAGTAGAAGTTGTCTGTCTTGTACACGTACTTCCCATTTTCAAATACACAGATGATGAGTCTAAGTTTTATAAAATGCCCAGCACATTGACATGCATTTATGGTGACTTGGTAATTAATGTCAAATTCAGGGGACATGCAATTCTAACTTTTAACTTCAAAGGAAATTTTTAACGGTCTATAAGAACCCTAAGTTTCAGCTGATTTTTAAAAGTTCTTTTACTTTTCTAAAGAAACTAAGTGCATAAAGAAATGTTTAATGTAATTTCCTATTCTTCACGTAATGATTGGTTCCTAGGCATACCATTAAGAAAAATAATTGCATGTTTTCATCAGCAACGTATACCAAGAACTATGAATATCGTGACTGCTAGTGCTAACTAGAATGGGTATTTATTGCTTATATTCAGTAAAATGTATTAGCTTGGTATCAGAAAATTATTACAATAATTTCAGTTCAAAGTCATTAGCATTTCCTTACTGACAAGATAGGATTTTCAAAGCTTTGCACTATAGAAACTAAAAGTTCTTGCTGCTTTTTAATGTGAAAAAAGTATAAAATCTTTTCAATTATGGACTTCTTAGGAACCTGCTTAATTCCAGTGGAATCCATTCTATTAGTAGCAGCAGCAGGAAGGCATTAGCAAACCAACCACTCCGTCCCATCCCACCTCTCTCCCGATACCTAAATATCCCAGATGCCATCCTGGAACACAGACGTGGAAGTACGAGGGCTGTGTTGTGCGCAGAGACCGCACTAATACTTTATCCCTGATTACTTCTATACTTAATGACTTGAGGGCTTTCCAGACGTCAAACGAATGGGCTTGCACTAGAATTCTACTTTCAAGACAATACGGTTACTACTAGAACTTGCATGCTACCCTGAGGAAGAAATGCCTTCACATAGTCACTTTACATTTCCTATTGGTTGTCAGTATCTCAAAAGCCCAGCCCTGCTTTCAAATTTTAAAATATTCACAGTAGAGGAAACAAGCCATTTGTTCACTGAGAACTGAAAGATGGGTGGTTCTAGTGAGTGGGCAGGTTGCATTGCTATTCTGGTTGTTTTATGAAATACGGTATTGCCCATCTGCCAGGTATCCGGCACCACATCATAAACTTAAGAAATTATTCCCCTCCTACTCTGTACTCGGTTTTTTTGTGTAGAAGGCTTCATCTGAAGTCAGTGGGAAGAGCTCTATGGGGCATGAAGGGGAATGGTGACTTGATTTCCCCATGTTAATATTTAACAGATATTTAAAGTAGAATGCACAGATTTCTCATGTGAATGTGGTCTAAAAAAAGTCTGTTTACAATATTTTATATGAAAATTAATTTGAATACATCTTTAACATTTGAGGAATTCATTATTTATCCTTTACTTTAATATCTTCCTTACACTTATCAGAGTAGAGGAAAGTATGAAGTGATGATGGGAACACAAAAAAATGCAGCGGAGATGGTTGACCTGTATGTGGACCTGATCAACAAGTTCCCTTCAATTATCGCCTTAATTGATCCTTTCAGGAAGGAGGTAACAGGATTCACCTTGAATTTTATAGTAAAACACAGAATAACATCTCATTCTTTTGTATGTCATTTGAAATGTGCTGTAATTTGGGTTGGGGCTGAGTTGCTTTATTTCTGCATTTATGAGAAAGGGCATTTACTAAGCAAATGAATGGCAGAAACACAATTGCATAGGAGTGTGCCTGTCTACAGAATGAAACGAGAATTCCCAAGCACTTCAGGAGTACCTGTGTATTTACAAGCAACCTAACATGGAAGGCGAGCCCGCCGTGCTGGCTGGTGCTTCAATAGGTTAATCACATATCATTTTCAAGTGCTCATGGAAACAGGACTTCAACGAGGCCAAATGTTTCTTAACCTAAATCCCGTGACTACACACGCATACAAGTAACAAAGCCATGTTTTTAAAAGGTTTGCAGGGCTGGCCCGGTGGCGCAGCGGTTTAGTTCCCGCTTGGCAGCCCGGCGTTCGTGGTTCGGATCCCGGGCGCCCGCCGACGCACTGCTTGTCAGCCACGCTGTGGCGGCGTCACATATAAAGTAGAGGAAGATAGGCACAGATGTTAGCCCAGGGCCAGTCTTCCTCAGCAAAAAGGGGAGGATTGACAACAGATGTTAGCTCAGGGCTGGTCTTCCTCACCAAAACAAAAAAAAAAAAACGGTTTGTGATATTAAGATTTTTTGATCTATTCAAACTAACACATCTGACAAGGGTCGTTTGTGTGCACAGAAGACCGTCTCTCTTCCTAACTCTCTTAAACTCCCAAACTTAAATTCTTGATTTTTATGAATTTGAGAACCATTAGAAACACTGAACAGATAGCCTCTTTGAGACAACTCAACGACTTAAATTTTGGGGACAAGAGTGCTGGATCTCATTTGGAGTCCCAGGGTCTCGCAGTCCCATCTTTCCTTTCACAGTCTGTGCTACATCCCAGCGCTCGCGGAAGACACCGACAGAGCTGCTCTTTCATCGTGCCAGACCCATCTTCTGGTGCTTGTCCCGAGGCTCTGACCACAGCTGTTTTTAATGTGATAAGATTCACCTGTATGGTGTTCTAATGGAATAGGTTGAGATCTGGTACGATGGCTGGGAAGACTTTATTATTATTTAATAAGCATTTCATTTCCCATGGTGATCTCACTAATAAAAAATAATCGTGTTGAGAATGAGGCCCTAGAGCCTTTGCAGGCTCATTTCTTTTGGTTGTCTTTTTACCAGAAATAACAGTAAAATCTTTTAACCAGCCAGTCTTAGGAGCATTATGGATAAGACAGTGGGTGAGAATAGCCTGGGTTTGAAGGACTTCAGAATCAATGTGGAGAAGAGCATTTAATGTGTATTAACATTTTATTCGTTAGATCTTTAAGCTCAAATTGAATCACTTGAAGTTTCTGTTCCATGAAGCTTGTTAATTTGTGTGGCTGTGGTACAGGCATCATTCAGCCACAGATGCAAAAGAAAACTGTTTTGTGTATCTCAGAAAGGTGTGTAACCTTGATTGGCTGCTATAAGATTCCTGTTGTTTTGTGATTATGTTCAATACATTATAACGATCAATTCTTAAATATTTACCAGGACTCTCAACAGTGGGACAGCATCTATAATGCTCTTGGTTCCAGGTGTTACATAATTGCAGGGACTGCATCCAAAAGCATTTCTGAACTTCTAGAGGATGGAAACATCAGCATCCCCAAATCCAGTGGGATGATCATAAAACATACAAATCAAACTACGATGTCTGATTTGGTGGAAGTAACCAATCTTATGAACAGTGAGTAAAAGTATAGATCTGAAGGACTTGTAATGAACTTAACTTGGTTATATGAGAAGCGAAAATATGCAGTATATCAGTTAATAAAAAGCATGGAATAAATCTTGGAAGAAAAAAAAAATTCCAACCATCTATGAGAGAAAAACGAAATGCAGCTTACTGATTCACTTCGCAGTGTTCCAACAACAGTGCCAGTCCAGGAGGTCACCCCCTTTAATGAGGGCTACCAAACGTGTGGCCAAGGCCACTGCCTTTTCAGCTTCACATGACACTACAGTGATCCCATTTGCCCATATTGGCTTTTTAAAAATTCCTCATGTTTCAAACTCTTTACCGCCTTGACGTCTTTGAACTTGCTGTTCCTTCAGCCTAGAATGCTTTGCCCTGTACTGTTTACTTGGCTAAATACTCCTGATCCTTCACGTCTTCTTGCCGTAAATGAAACCTCTTCAGATGTATATGCCTTCCCTGACTTCCCCCACCCCTCACTGGTTGCTTTGGACCGTTCTCATAGCATATTTTCTCACACCTATATTTTCTCTTTGTAGTAGTCCTGGCCACAATTACCTATGCATTTAATGTCTGGTATCCCCCACTCGACTGTGAACCCCCACGAGTTCATGGGAGTCTCGCTCACTTATGCACAGTGCCTGAAACATAAATATCATGAGTGGGTCTCAGGAACTCGCCAGAAGACTAGCTGCAGACCTGGAGCCAGACTGGCAGCCAGGGGCCCGGGCTGCTGCCAGAGGATGGAACGAAATGCCCGGAGTCCTTTGGCCTGCAGGCTGCCCCAGTCTAGGGCCCAGGCAGGGCTGACCTGTAGGTGGTAGAGGGGAGGCCCCACTCTGGCCTTTCCTCCGGGGCCTACCACTCAGCAGTCTCTGTCATTCACTTCCGATTGCTGCTGTAGCTCCTGCCCCTAAAACACAAACCCTGTCACTATAGGAAGGACTTTGGCTTGCACTGCGTAGACTTAGGCAAATTTCAAGGGGTTTTGGGATCCTCCAGGGATTCATTAAGTACTATCAACACTGCTCTTAAGTAAACATTCAGAATGACAGATTCCTTTGAATAAAATATTACATGATGAATTGTGAAATCCATTATTTAGGCATATCAACTCCCATATGACGTCCTTGCATTTACCGTGTATTTTGACTCAAAGACGCACATTTCCTACATTGAACATGGACAAAATTGCATCATATCTTACAGCTGTGGTCTCAGAAATGTGTCAATTTGAGCATTTTCCCTCTGTAGTGGTAATAGTGGTGTATCTTACAATTTATGGTATCCTAAATGTGATGCAACATGGCATTCATTTAGTATTTAGCATCCAAGCTACTAGAAAGGGGTAAACAGACAAAACCAGGGTAATAAAAATGCAAATGTTTGGGTTAGAATTCTTAGATGGTCAAACAATTTATTCTTCACGGGAAAGTTTTAAATCTCTGGCAAATTTTAAATTTTGATCCCAGAGGATTTTTGGCCGATTGTTTCTGTACCATCTAAAACTGAAAAGAATTCCTTTGCTTACAGGTAAGAAGCACATCGCCGTCTTTGGAAGTACAGAAGGAGAGTCG
This sequence comes from Tapirus indicus, assembly GCA_031878705.1. Classification (NCBI taxonomy): domain Eukaryota; kingdom Metazoa; phylum Chordata; class Mammalia; order Perissodactyla; family Tapiridae; genus Tapirus; species Tapirus indicus. The sequence continues at coordinate 15,067,142 of CM062921.1, read as the reverse complement.
TGTGATGACAGCCTTGTCGATTTGGTAAGTGCTGAAAGCTGGTCAACTGCAGAATTGCCAAAACACTGCTTTTATCACGAATTGGTATTTCAGAAAAATGCAGGCTTCGGTGGAGAAAGTCATGTAAGCTTTTATGAAACAGGCTTGCTACCTCCCAGACAGCTACCTTTTGGAAAGAGCTAATCTTTGAACTTCTAAAAAGAGGAAAAATGAAGTCCTGGGAAAATGATGAGCACACTGAAATGACTGGGGTGTGCACCTGCAGGCTTACCTCCTAAAATGAAGTGAGCAAGGCCAGAATGTTCTTAGATAAAATCGGCATGCTACGTGACTAGTGAAGCGTCGGATGTAGAGCCACAGTCTCTCTCTTCCTTTTGACTCTCAGCCTGTAAGCAGCCACTTTAGGTAAAGATAAAAAACTGAGTTATATGAGAAAAACCGAAAGAGCACAGGTGACAATGTCCTTTCTGCCTAAAGACTTGTTTTTAGTTTAGCAAATGTAGCTCCCTTATTTAAAATACGTTGTTTTTCCGCCCCTTAAGGCTGTTGGACTCGGTGTCCGGTTTATCAAGTTGGGAGGTCCTTCTCGGGGCGAACGGGTGACCAAGTACAACCGCCTTTTCACTATAGAGGAAGAACTTGCCCAGAATGGAACACTGGGTATGCGCTGCTTTCTTGCTTTGTTTTCACTTTGCCGTGAATAAGAGAACAAAGATTGAAGAGGGGGAATAGAAGTCTCCTGGCGGGAGGGCAGGGGAATCCAAAGACTATAGATAAGTGCTGACAAAACTAGGATGGCATTTGCCACAATGTATATTGTTGTCTTAATGGATCATCTATTTACCTGAATGTTTATAGCTCTCGCCCTTCTTGATGAATAGGCTGCTTTTCAATAGAATTGACTGACTGGAATCTCCCAGCCCACCTTTTGTTACAGTCCAAATTATACTTAAGGTTTCTCTGCACAGCTCAAGAAAGTTAAAGGCAGATGTTTTACTGCTGGTTCTTGGAAACAACTCGCTTGACAAGTAGGCAGCATGTTAATTTTAATGTACCTTGGAAAGGCTATGGTCTCAAGAGAAATGAACCAATCGTTTATGAAATCAAATCTTTGTAAATGTGCATGGGTGGAAGCACCTTGTGCACTGGCTAACTGGAGAGAAACACCCCAAACATGCATTTTTACTCTATATTACTGACTGTGATGGCCAAATTAGGTACATAACGTGCAGAGACATTTAAAGAAACCAATAGTTATTGTCTTTGTAACTCTAAAACTGTTTTGTATTTTAGGATAGAATAAATCAATTGATACGTTGAAAAAAAAAGTATGTTATTTAAGTAGTGCTGACAAAATATGAAATTTTCTTGGATGCTCTAAATGAAATCTCTTCAGTGAGACAGGTGTACTGTGGAAGGTACTGTAGGGAACACCGCCTACTGGATAGGAAAGCAAGGAAGTAGTCCTCCTTTTTGACTCAATATATGCATTAAAAAAAGTGACCAGTAGAAATTGTCATTATAAACTTGTCATGTTTAACATATATCTTGAAATACACCCTAAGATTCATAGAAGATAAAGATATAATTAGGAGACTATTTCTGAGGCATGTAAGGGCAGTCAAAAGTTAGCGTTTAGTGTGTAACACAAGGGCTTGTTTTTTCAAATAGGTAAAATTATATTGTTCCTACACATCCCGATTATTTATGTCATCCTGACTTGTGGAAGCCTTAGGTTCCTTGAATGATCTATCATATTTCCAGCCAGACTTTACCACAAGGGAAACAGCTGCTTCAGGGCATCAAAAAGGACTCCAGTGACCGGAGGCCCAGCCCCTCCCTAGTGACAGTGCCGGCCTCTGGGCATTCTGGAATGGATTAACAGATTAATGAGAATTTCTCTGATACTGGCAGTGCTCAATAAACGTTAAGGGGACCAAAAAGTGGAAAAACAATCTCTCCACTGAGAGACTAAGTAGGAAATCCTGCCAAAAATCTCAGCCATTAAAACACTGTCACCACCTCCAAGGACTGAACTGGAATGGTCCAAGTCTGTGGTCATTTACCTTGGAAGAGTACAGGCAATGGTTTGTATTCACGTAGAGTACTGGCCTTTCCTCTAGTTCATCTTCTTCCTCTTATCTTTTTCTGCCAAGTCTCTGCCCAAAGTCCACTGCACATCAAATGTTCCAGAATGTTGCATAAGGGTACAATGCAAACTGAACAAACAAGTGTACTGCACAGTTAATGTATAACCAAAGTCAGGCCCAGTTTAATATGGTTCTAGAATCCTTTCTAATGGTGACATGACACCCCTGGACAGTTCTGAAGATGATTTCCTTTAAATCGTGTAACAATAACGTCAAAATTGGCACCAGTGGATTAGACAGTAAGCTTTATTGTTGTTTTCTAATAGGTTTCAATGAAGAACACATTTTTCACTTGAACGAGGAAGCCGAAAAGGCCACTGAGGCACCTGAGGCTGCAGCCGCCACGGCTGGTGAGCTGCCGGAGCCCCCAGAGCCCATCTTCCCCACAGAGCTTGTAATGGAATCGGCCAAAACATGAGCATCTTCAGGATTGGGCTGTCCACACCGCAGTTTACAGCCAGACCATTAGGATCATTAGACTGCTAGGTCTGAAGGATGTCTTCATATTGGTTTTGCTCTAAAACTTCACTAACTGTGTGTCTTCTTATTCTTTTAATTTCACTGTTTGGAAAAATACATATATAGTATTTTTGCCTGAACTTATACCTGTGAACTTTGTCTTACAGCCATCACATTTCCATGGGGATATTGTTTGTATACCAGCTTCCCATTCATTTTCTAGGGTCATGACCTAGTAAAAGAGTCCCATACTTTTGTTGCCAACTCCACACTCAGTTCCAACACCTCATACTTTACCAATCAGAACATCTCTGAAAAAACTCTTTTACAGTAGGAGCTGTCTGTGCCAGGAACAAGTGTACATCTTGTGTTTATCTTACAAATTGGTGCTAGGAAGCCCAGACACGTTTTCGCAGCCAACCTCAGGCAGAAGTAGCAGAGCTTCATGGTTTTCTGTAATAGCCAAACAGCTTCCTCTTACTTTCCTACCCTTAATTCCTTTTTCCCTGATTCCCTCCTCTTTCTAAATTTTTGTTTTTCTTATATTATTTATACCCTTGTGGGTCTCCTTAGATCCTTTTCAGAACAAAAGTGTGTATAAATAAACAAGCACATCAGTGAGTGAATATTCTTAAAGTAATTAAATTCCCAATTATTTAAACCACAGCATTCAACAGGTGATTAAAAACAATGCAACATATAGGTTGACTGAACTGCCTCTTTTGTAAGCCAGTATTGGGGGTATAGCAGAGAGATAACAGAAATACTCATTCAAACACATACATACAGATATAATAATGTCCAGCTGCTTTATATGATTTAGATTATCTGTTAAAATGTTATCATTTGCTTTTTCCCAAAGTTATATAAATTGCCATGTACTAACCTGTGAGAGAGTTGGCTAAGCTTAGATTTCTGATACATTCTGTAAGCTTTCACTAAGCACACCGAGGACCTCTCCTTTTGAAGAGTACTAACAGGGGAACTTAATGGCCTTTTGGTACAGCCAAGGCCTTACTCGGTGGCAGATTCTCTCAGAGCACGGGGCAGAATTGGTTGGTCTCACTCTAAGCTGGGAGAACTGTGTCACAGTTTGTGGTTGCTACTGCCTCTCCTGATGCTTAGCAACAAACAATGGGGTATGAGAAACTGGAAGGAAAGTTCATTTTAAAGGCAGGAGGGACATGACGGGGTGTTCACATAGCCTTTACACGTGTCCTCACACACACACAAAGGAAATATGGGAGACCCTATGAGAGTACGCCCTAGAACTGTGAGACAAACTATAATGAAATGAATGAGACCAGAGCAACAATGTACAACAAAGTTAATGACTAAATTAAATTAACCAAAGAGATGATTTATTACCTCAACCAGGTCAGCACTTTAATTTCAACACAAAGCATAACCTAATCACCTTTACCCACTTGAGGATTGTATTCACCAGTGGATAGGTAGCATTTTAATTTAAATTTCTTAAAGTGATGAGCACTGTTTCTATTTTCTGTCTACATATTATATGTAATACAGATATAAAACATATACGTAAGATATTATCTGTAAAAGAGATGGAAGAAACTAGTCATAGCCCATATTAAAAAATGACAATGGGATTGGCAAAGGTTAGTGCTCAGAAGAAACTTCAATCCAATCCTTAAGTAAGGATGCTTGATGATCCTTCTAAGGTCAGTGATGACAGATGGCTATTCACTCTGCACAACTTGTCACATAAACTAAAGTTGTTTCATGATGAAGGTGATTAAACAGGTATAGTGTGCCTTTAGAAAATTCATCCAAACTTTGTTTTTAAGATTCTGTGATATGGAATATCATTTACCTGACATACCACCTAAAATGGTCTGGAAAGATAATTAACAATAATTTTTACCTGCACTATTCCATTTCCAACAAACATTTTACTTTAGTTAACAAAGAAGGTAGGGAAGGAGGAATTACTGGTGAGTATCCAGAGCCAAAACGTGCATCCTTTCAACTCAGGCCAAACAAGGCTGGGTGGTTATAGCCCTGTTGATCCCTGCCCATCAGAATGTCCACAGGACTGATCAACCACTGAAACTGCTGTGGGTGAGGAGTTTATCTGAGACTAGCTCACATACAAAAGGGTGCTAGAATTTTAATTAAATTCTTATTCTTTCAGAAAAGAAGGGAGACATTTTCTTTAATAGCAAAAGCACAAAGTATGTCTATTCCTTTGCCTCACTCTGGCAATAAAAATGCATCAACATTAGTTACAGTTAGCAGATGAGATGTAATTCATATTTCTAAAACAGAAGGCAGAATAAATAATTCTTTAGAGAAAACAAAAATATAAAGATGGCAGTCTCTTCCAACTTTAAAAGAGTATAAGTAGGATGTCTACAGTTTTTTTTGTGCAAATAGCAAGAACACACCTTGAAGATACAAGCACTAGCCTCCCTGTGTCTTCCCATCCTGGACTAACTGCTTGTTGACAATGGCACCCCAGCAGGGGTAAAAACTCCTCAAAACTGATGTGAAATGGGAAAAATCGTAGGTAGAAAAAGGTGAGTAAAATCCTACCTCAAATATCTTTATACCAAATTAATTATAAATGCTTTGTGATCATGGTGAAGGAAAGTGGGCAGCTTAGAAATGCAGGAACCCGTTCAAAATACCAGTTACAAATTGTTGCCTGGTCCAGCTAACACATCTCACCAGATGATTAGCTTCTTACCCTGGAAATGAAGGTATTTTTTGTAGCTGCATTATTCTGTTGATGTGTGTGGTGGAATATGGAATGACAGGCATACATATCTTTATATTCCTAGATGTGTGTGAGACACAGCCCAGCAAACTGATGACAGACACAGGAAGGAGGAAAATATGAAGAAACATGGAAAAAAATTCCTCAAAATAAACCATTTTTGTGGATTATTAAAAATTAATAGTTATCAACGCATACAATTTTCTTATTAAAGAATGTCCAGTTTGAGGAACTAAAACAAAAATGTCAATAACCACAACTGACCTTTAATGGGAAACTGTTGGTGCTTTTTAATAAGTGTGGTTGAGAAGAGTTCAAATCACAGCATAACAGGACTCATTTAAGTGAATTAGTGCAGTCTGTAGTTTCTGTATCATATAGTAGTAGTATTCAATTAGGGAAAATTACAGTTGAAAAATATTACACTTTAATTCCCCATGAGTAAACTGATAAGTAACTATAAAATCATCACTGGAAGAACATGGAAACAGTCAAGCATAATGAACCTATGGAAAGATAATTATCTCCAAATTTAGGAAGTACATTTACCTGCCTGCCCACCTCTTCAAGCCTATGCTTAGCACACGTGCAAGAATAAAATACAACTACTGCAATTATTACTATCATTTTCTTTTGCCCTTAGGTGCGAAACACCTGACAGCTACATGCTGAGCCATGCTAACAAAACTAAACCTTTTACTTTCGTTAACAGTAAAATTACCATTACTGAACATTGTCATAAAAAATGCATTCAAATACATTACCACTTATTTTAAATAAACACCAATTTTGAAACAATCAACTTTGAAAAGCTGCGTAAGTTTTTTTTTTAATCCCTGATTACATTTCTATTTATTCACTGTGGTAGACTGAAACATTGTATTTTTAGAGACTAACTACCACTTAATTTCTTTAAAAAAACAAAACAACAAACCTGTGTAATGTAGAACAGCAGTGAAGCAAGAAAACTGTGTGCTTGTCACTTATCTTCATTGTACATAAGAACTGTGATAAAATGTGGTACTTGCTCCACATTAGTACGTGAGGAAACACAATTACCTCACAGCACAGGGCACGTGGTGTACCAAGATAATGCTCTATGATAGTCACGGTTTGGACTTTCACCTCAATTCTGCATTCAGCCCACCAGAGCATGCCCAACAGAGTTCCTGGGAAGCTTTGGACACAACCAATAGCATGTATTTTTCATTCCATAGTTAACAATATGTGTAACTAACATCGACTATGGGAATACTAGTTTGATGACAGCTCCTGAATTTTAAGCTTATCTCAGTATATCCTAGAAAGTAATTCGTATGCCACAGTGCCTAACAATTTTCATACTACTGCAGTTTCTCCATCAAGAGGATCAGAACCAAAACAGAAGCTTCTTTGGGGGCTTTTTAAATCATCTTACGTTGGTCAATTCTATTTATCCACAAGCACTGCAAACTTTCAGCATTACATTTGATTAGCGGTATGCACATTACCTAAAATGATATCAACATCTGAATTTTTTGTAGCCTTCTAAAAGAAGTCACAATACAGTAATTAGGAAAAAATCTTATCCCTATAAAGATTAAAAAGAAATCCCTACACAGAATGTGTATTTTGCTAAACAGCTTACATATATATATATATGTGTGTGTGTGTGAACTATATATAGGTGAACTACTTATAAAAGTGACATCAGAAAAGAACCTATATTCTGGACCAGTGTTCTGAATACAGTGGCAAGAACAGAATGTCTATAGCCCTTGCCAATACACCAAAACTAATCGTGTGCTTATTGAAAACTTGTCAGCCTTCTGGTTATGGATCAGCAGCTGGAGCTGTCTGTGTCTCTCATTTTTTCAGCACTGTCGTCTTTGTACTCTGGTTTAATTTCGCCTTCATCATCCTCGCGTTGAGTTGGATCTTTTTCAGCGACCTGGTCTTTGGTTTGGGGTTCACATGTGGAAACAGGATCTAAAACTACAACTGGTTCAGCTTGTTTTTCACTGCCAATATACTGTCTCCTGCATCCAGTGTTACTGGGAGGCCTAGGAGATGAACAGTTAAACAAAAAAATTAAAAGCAGAGAGAGAAAATATTGGTCTTTCATATTCCTGGATTCAGAGGAACAAAAACCCCAAAATGTTCTAAGTCTAATCAACATGCACAAAGTGGTCTCTGAGGTGCCAGCCATTTAAAAAAAAAAGAAGAAGAAGCTATTAGATTACATATTAGGAGCAGAAGGCCAGAAGAAAGAAGGCGGAAAAAGTCAGAGCAATTAACTATGGAAGTGTTAAAAAGCCAAACGCACCTACCTGCTTAATTACATGCTCTTCTCAGGAGGTGCAAAGCTCCTGGATACCGTGTGCATACCTCCCCACTGCCCAGGTGGTGAACACATGCCCAGACTCCTGTCCCGCCTTCCCAGAGCCGGGAGGAGCCAGTTTACCCCTCCCCCGTGCCCCTGGGTGCATCTGGTTGCAGATCAGCTCTGAGGAGCCCGCCTCGATGAGGGAAGTAAATCACCCCCATCACCGATGGACAGCTGAGAGATGTGCCAGCTGCTGCCATTACTGGCAAGGAATCTGGTCAGACCTGGGGAGGGGTGAGGGAAGGAACAAGGGCAGACAGAAGAATCCAGAGAATAAGCTAAAATGCTAAGTTACCATAAACTTTTTCTAAAAAGGAGAATCACGTGTTGAGAAATTTCTTATTGAATTTCAGATGCAGTTTCTTTTTCCACAGAGGCTTCCTTTCTTCTATTCTGGTGCAAGAAGCTATTGTTTCTCAAGCTGAATGGGTGACAATTTCCTTGTGGAAACAGACATGTCCTGAAACACTCTTCACGAAATTAGGCAGTCAGCACCTAGTCCTCTCAGAAGTCACGGTCAGAAGCCACCATCGGAAGGTACTGCTGCTGACCTGGTGCCCAAACATTGAGGAGTGTGTAGTAGGCAGGGCAGGGGCTATTCACACTTACCTGGTCTTCACGACAAATGCTAGGATGCTAACTATGAACGAGCACCACCCTGTCCTACCTCTGGAGATCAGGACATGTACTGGTGAACTGTTGGCCAGAGTCTGCCCATTGCTCTACCAGTAGTTCCAGGAGCTGATTTCTATTAGTCCCTGACTCCTAGAACAGGTTGTTAGACCTGCCAGTTAGTACCTGCCAGACGTTCTCTTACTGCCTAATACTTGTCCCTTGTTGGACTTACCACAGTTATAATTAAATACTGTCCAATTAGTTGTTTAATGTCTGTCTCTTCTAATTAATGTAAGTGTCTGTGACACAGAGACTGTTCAGCTTTGTTTACGGTTATACTCCAGCACCTAGTGCAGATCCATCTGTGAAGTAAATGAATGAGTGAATACTAATGAACTGTGAAAGGCTCAGAATGAATGGGCAGAAACCTAGGCTTGGGTGTGAGTAGGTCTGGAGGTCTCTCCTTTACAACAAAAACAACAGAACAAATGATCAACTACTGAGAGAAAGTGGCTTGCATGATCCAGTCACAAAAAAACAAACCCAATGACCATAGTTTATCACTTTCTGACCAGTACTATGAGATTTGTCCAAATGGTGAAAAACCACTCCATCTGGCTATCCGGTTATATGAACTGTGTGATTTGGCCATCATCTAGTGACTAACACATAACTCTGTCTTCTCTGGAGGTGGTAAAAGCAAAGAGATGAGCAGGAGCCAGAGAGGAAAGCTATACTGTAGTGAGGATAGATTCCTTTATTTTTGCCTCGATTTGGCAATGCCCTCATCCTTAGAAAACACCATGACACTGTCCATCTACCTTGGCCAAGGTCCACTTCTCAGGATGTCTGTTACCGTGCTGTGGGAATCAACGTGGGATGTAGTTTCTCCAGCAGTACCTGGTTTGACTTTCTCTGACCCAGGCAACACCTACAAGACTGTATCCACTAGGGTATGGTCAGAGAAGCAGAACCACTATGAGTGACATTAGGGATTTATTATAGGAATTAGGCCTCAGGTAATGGAGAGAGCTAGTTAGGCGGTCTGTGTACAGCAAGTCTGTTGCCTCTGCATCTTATGCCGGGCTGAAGTCAGCAGTTCTGGCAGCTAACAAGGAAGATGGGTGAAAAGTGGCAAGAGACTGAAGACAAACCAGACAAACTGCATCTGTCTTTCACAGTCTCCAATCCTGATGACGGAAATAACCTGGAGTATAACTGGAACCCTTCCACATGGAACTGCATGTGCACCTGGCCCAGGATTTGGAGAAGCTGGAGAAGGAGATGGGGGGAGCTGGAGAAGCTGAGGGCCAGCTGCTGCCACACGCCAACTAGGTGACAACATGCGTGAACTGAAACAGCACCTATCCTACTCAGACCTTCAGAGCATTCCAAAAAAAAAAAAAAAAAGACGATGTCACTTCTGCCTTCTAAACCTCATGTAAACCTCTCTTGTGGCCAACCCTTACCTGGAAACAAACGGACAAGGGAATTCTAGGAAATGAATTTTCCTAGCTAAGCTGTGACAGTCAAAGCCAAAACAAAGTCTGCAGTCTGGCTCCACCATATTGGGTTTGAGCCCGCTGTATGTAAGCCAGCCAATCTGCTCTAAACATGCGAAGGAAGTATTCGTCTCATTCTAGATGAGCAACCATCAACTTGTATCGACCTTCATCACTTCTGTAAAACTCCCATGGGTGTGTTTCATGCCTACATGTGTCTGCAGGTGAAGAGGTGGTGAACACATCCTAAAAGAGCTTTCTTCATCAGCTGGAAGCTGAAAACTTCCAGGAAGCGCTCTGAGGGCTCCACACAGCAACAAATGGGCATTGATTGAGACGAAAACTCAGAAACCTTGTATTGCCAGACTGAAACTGGCCTGGAATTGTCTCAGTCCAAAGAATTGCTCTTCTTTCCTGAAGTAAACTTCTCAACTGCAGATTAATCTATTATTAAGTCACCTGTAAGCTACAATTTGCAAACTCCTTTGTTGATTATCACTGAACTAGGCACAGTGGGCAACTTCTCTGAATCTATGCACTGAGAGTCAGAGTAACTGGTTTCTCAAGGATAATGACCACTGACTTGGAATCTCAATGGGTTAAAGGGGACTATGGCAATCATCTTGTCCAACTGGTCCTTTCACAGATGAGGAAAATGAGGTTTGGAAAGGGGGAAGAGCCTGGCCTAAAACCATCCAGCTCAGCAGGAGCAGAGCCAGAACAAGGGTCAGGAGCTCCTATCCCCTGTTCCTGCTTTGTCCACAGCACCATGCTGACCAAAGGCATCTTCTCCTAGAAACATGATGATGAGGAGGCAGGCTAATTCTAGCATGTTTACTGATTTCTTTCGTTCTGAATCCCTGTTTTCAGCTGCATCTTTCAGATTTGTAAATATAAAATTTGTCCCTTCAACCTATTCCTTGATTTTTTTTTCCTTTGTGATTTATAGCTCCTCCTGGTTTGACATCATTAAGTCCATTCTTGGTTCCCACAGGGAGCTGCCCAGGGCTCCTTCTGGAATGAGAGGCCTTTCTCCAAGCCCTCATTCTAGCTTCATCCCCATCTTATGGAAAGAGCCAGAAAGCCCCATCAGTGATGGTGCCAAGAAACCAGGCTCTTGCTCTAGGCAGCCATAGTGGCAGGTTCTAGAAGGTAAATCTGAAGCTTCTCCGCCAAGGTAAGAAATCCCAGGTGTTCAAATGCAACAACCCAGTAGGAACTGCAGTGTACTATTATTCTGTTCAATTTTTCTACTTTGATTCTGCATCTAAGAACAATGACCACAAATAATTAAAATTCAGTACTCATGAAAAGTAATAGGAATCTTCTGTATGCTCCAAAGTCTTCAGATAAAACTTAAACTTTATAAGTGATATAAAATAAGACCAAAATCATGAGATGTTCAGGCTGAAAGGGATCACTGACATGAACTAGGTAAAACTTAAATTTTATAAGTGATATAAAATAAGACCAAAATCATGGGATGCTCAGGCTGAAAGGGATTACTGACATGAACTAGTCCAACCTTTTGATTTGTCAGATGAAGACACCAAAGAATAGTGAGTTAAATGATTTGTCTAAGGGCACACAACCTGTTAATAATGGATTCAGGACTAAAATTGTGGAATCTTGATTTCCAGTCCAGTACTTTTTCTTACCACAACATATTGGTAGTCATTTATGATCCATTCAAATAGATATTTCCATGGGTCATTTTAGATTATTTGCTCAAGGGCTATTTCAAGACAAGAGAAATTAAAAAGCAAAATAAAAGCTAGGAGACAGTATACCAATCTATGCCACTCTATGAAGCCTGATGTCGAAGTACAACTTGGGTGCCCTTTTAGAAAACAACGTTTCTCCAACTGCAAGAGAGCTAGAACGTGCAGCTTGGGCAGGTGGGGCCACTTGCTGGTAAAGGAAAAGACTTGATTCCAAACTGTACTGGTACCAGAAGAATCAGAACAATTGCAAACGGTATTGCTAAAGCTGAACTTTATAAAGGGACTCAGTGATTTCTCAGACTGGGTTACAAGAGATGAAAGCGCAGCATTCTAATTTTTAAAAAGCACATCATTGTTGGCATTCAATGAAATTCCTTTCAAAATCAACTTTCCACATCCCAATTACATTCAACAACATTCTAGCTAACATTTCGGCTGCAATTCAAATTAATGCCCAAAAGAGCCCTAATAGACGTGGTTCTGAGCTCAATTGAATACAATCAAAGCTCATGAAATGAAGGGGGAAATGCTTATTTCATGCAAATTCTGCATATCACTCAAGCTTAATTTTACTGATAATATAAAGGTGGGACATTTTGAACATTACAGTGAATGAAACTTTTAAGCGGTGAGAGTTCTTTTATAAAATACTACCTCTGAAAAGCTGATTGCCAAACAGTATAAAAATGATTTGAGGCATAAACGCCAAGTTCATTTCTATTTCACTTCTGAGGTAACTATCTTTCAAATCGCAACAGCTGGACTATTTAACACAATCTGGTGAATCAAAGTATAGTTCTTCTCTGGTCTCCCAGTGGGATGTCTGCATTAGTCTGTGGCAGCTATCCAACAAATGACGCACAGCCGGACGGTCTGAACTCTGTTTCATTTACAATAAAAATGGATAAAGCCGCAATCATATTTACCACCTTCAAGGACAGAAAACGGAAAGATTTAAATTTGTCTTTATAAAGTAGTTTCCTGGGAAAACTCCAAACAGGAAGTCAGTTTTATATTTTCCCTTGTGTAAAAATAAGAAGTCTTACTTGTTTTTTTCCAGCCTTTATGTAGTTACTACAGCAGTTAACAGTAGTGGCATTACAGCAGAGGTAGTTTTTATTGTTTCTCTCAGACATTCTATTTTTTCAGGAAATTTTAATACACTTGTCCAAAATTTCCCAAAATAAAGTTTTAAATATAAGGTGAAACTTTATATATAATTACCAATTCTAATACTTTTAAATCTAATGAAAGTAGAATAAAGCTCATTTCTTTTGGCTTTATGTACTTTTTTTAAAACTCCATTTTGGCTCAAAGAATAAATTAGTTAATCAGTTTGGGTCTGCTTCTATTTGAGGGAAAAACACACAGTTTTACAGGATGAAAAATAACATTGTTAAACAACAGAACACCACCATGGCTGAAAATCTGACAGCAGCTTCTAAATGCTGATTTGCCCTCAATATTAATAAGAAGAATTCCTCTTTAACAGAGGTAGCAATGGCTGGGCAAAGACTCTGTGTCCACATTTAGCTATATTCTCTTTAGTGAAATAACTGCAGCACAGACATCTCAGTGCAGGGTTCCACCCCAGATCTCGGAGCATGCTATGAAGCCTGGTCCCGGGTCTTTAATTCCTCCAGTGTGAGCTGGACTGTGGACATTTACAGATTCCAAAATACACTAGCCCAGGGAAGCTCAGGACACTGGACCGTTCTCGTCAGCAAAAGCAACACTGATAAACCATGAACTAAGATTGATTTCTGCTCAGGCAAAGATACTGAGATATGTGTGATACTCTTTTTGGCTACTTTTTAAGCTTTTTGTAATTTTGCACAACTTTAAGTCACCGTGGAAAGTCCATCCAGATCCCAGCTATTAGAAACAAATGTTATTTAAAAGAAATGTTTTAAGAACTATAAAGTTTGCCACAAGAGTCACCATATATAACACTGGCTTCTCAAGAAAGCCGCCACGCACAAAATGCTTGCATTTTCATTCTAAGTTTTCAGGATAATATTTCTTTAAATATTTAAAGATTTTTCTTTGAATTTACTACATTATATACTTTAAGCTCTCTTTTAAGATGGGAAGTCACAAAGAATTCAGTGTGCTACTTTTCATATAGTTAGATGACAAAGCATATTTCAAATGAAATGTGTTCATCAGGTTTCAGAAGTCAGGTCAATTTATCCTCACATCTGAAATCGCATTTAAGTTTTAGTCAGCTACTTCTATTTGAATAAATTAAAAAACTCTACTCCACTATAAACAAATAAAAGGAAACACAAATACCACAGAGACTATTGAAAGATGTTTTAAAAAAATTACAAAGCACAAAAAGCAATTTGGTTCTCTATGCAGAAATGATATATTTTATGCTAAGTCTCTTAAAATCATAGGTGTTTGCAACTGGAGGCAAATGTTAGAAGGCAATTAATTCTCTGAGAGAATTGAGAAATACTCAGCAGCATTTTAACAGTCATTTTGAGATTTACTCAACAGAATTTTAACACTAGGTGTAATACAGCCTCAACCATTAATCTGGAAGAAGTTGCTACCTGTTCAGCAACTCAGAACACTTAAGACAATAATGACAGACGGATCTTTTGGGCAGTCCGCAGGATAACTCCATGCGGGGGAGGGAGAAAGGACTAAGTGAGGGGATCTCAACTTCCAGAACATCCAGTTGTTCGGCTAATTTTGTTGTTAAAACTTAATTGTCCATGTACAGTCGCACATGGAGAACCTTTGTAGCAGTGCTTTGCTGAGCAGAGCTGTTTCCTGCAGTGTCAGTACACAATTCAGCAGTACTAAGATTACAGTTGAGAGCGGAGCAAATCCTTTAATTGTATAAGAGCATCAGATTAAGCAGTAACTTCCATGCAGTTCATTCTTCTAGCTAGGAGTCTCTCTCAGAAACAAATGTTTACTAAGTACAGGAAGGTGCCCTCCATTCTCCCCTCTACACCATACACACAAGCATGCGCGTGCACCCACATACACAAAAGGAGATAAAGGAGTAGAGAAGATGAGGAAATGGCGGAGGTGAGAATAACAGGAAGAAAACCCACCCTTTCCACCACAGAGACTAAAAGAACTTCTCTATTTTCCATTTGAACAAAATGTTGACCCAAACCTCTCTTAAGGAATAGTTATATGGCCAACAAAATTAATTTCCAGGTGACAGTAACATTTGAGAGAATAATTTTATGCCTAGTTTCCCTAAAAGTAAGTTAAGAATCTTAATTTCTACTTGGTAACATTTCAAAAGCTCAGATTCTCCAGCTCCAATCCAAAAAAGCAGTACTTTCCAATTTTATTTTTGTACATTAGTTTCACATTGGAAATAATGAAATAAAACTAGAGACCAGTTAGAGGTCAAACAATGATAAAATCAATCTTACTTTTAATTCAAAACCTGAAAGGCAATTAGAATTTTTTCTTTCATAGAAATGTTTGACTGATCACACTAACCAAGAGACATCTAAAATTTATCTTTTATCAACTACACTTTGGTATTCAGTTAATGGCTGAAACAAGATGAACTCTTACAAAAATAAATCTGTGCAGGGCCAAAAGTCACATGTATTTAGAGATACCATAGATCTAGAAATTAAATGCAAATTAAAAATGGTTTCATTGGAAATGAACATTTTTCTATTGAAACTGAAGTCCTGTAATTGCTACATAGGTTTTTGTTTTTAAAATTCTTCTAAGGCACAATGTGACCTGTTTTGACCTCCCAAACAAAAAAGGCAAGCTAATTGCCTGTCTGGTGGTTGAAAAGGAAATTTAAAAGAGCTTGATAAAGCTTACAGTTTTGGGGAGATCTGAGGTTCAAGAGAAGCATGATGAATTAGAGAAGTGTTAGCTGGAAGAGTCTCTGGCAACTGTGGCTTAAAAGCATCTCTGAGAATGACCAAGAGATGAGGACACAGCTAAGAAATTGCTGCAAATCACACCAATTACAATGGAACCTGAGTTCACTTTCAAATGGGTTCTCCCCTTTGAAGCAAGGTTTTATAGAAGTAACTAGATGAAATAAAAAATCATCTTTGAGGTTGATTGCCTTGTTTCATTATAAAATGTCAGGAGGATATTCACTTTCCCAAAAGTAATTAATAGAAAAAGTGAATGTGGATGAATAAAGCTCAATACAGACGAGTAGGGCCACATCTAGATGAGACTGTTCAGAGGTGAAAAACCAAGATGGCATGAACACAAGACCCTGTTGGGCCTCTGCCTGATTGTGATGCTTAACTCTTTTAAGATATGCTCATCTTTCTCCACACTGAAAGCCCACTTGTCCTGACTCTATAATAGCGATGTCCTAAAACACGATGACCAATGGACACTTAAGCACAAATTCAAAGGAGCTAACTGGTTAAGTGACCAAAGACAGAGCTCTCTCAAAGAGGCACAGCATGAAGTGAATACAACAATCACATTTATTGGGGGCTGCAGAATATGTTTTTGAAACAACCAGATCCACAGATTACTATATTATATTATCATTTAGTTAAGCACCTTTCTAATCCAATGACTAGAGTCGGATATTTTCAAGGTATTTGACTTCTGGGAATAAACTATTCTTCAGAAGGTTTGAAATGTCAATAAATAAATGTAAATAAACTTATGTCCAAGACTGAAGTAGCTTAGGCTGGTATTCTGATATGGTAATTTCCAAAGTTTATTTGTGAAGCAAGCCCCTTTATTGGACATTTGATACAAAAAACATTACAACAATTTCTTTCCAACTAATCTTTAAGTCTTTTTGTTAATTCAGATTGGCTCTCCTTCTCAGAATTCTTTGTTTTAATGGGCAACATTTTCTTCCCTTTGCAAGAGATATTTTAATTTGCTTACATTAGCCTTAGGACGAGGAGGGAAAAGGAAGAGATGACACTACCTACGACTATGAGTATGCAGGGTCAGGAGCAGGATGTGAGTATCACAGGTCTAATGGAGCAGTTTCACTGTGGAACCATTGCTTCCTGCAGAAGAAAACTATGGTCATTTTCTTCCCTCCCACTCCTCAAGCTCTTAATGCACTCAACACAGTATGCTGTAGTTCAAAAAGCATGGGCTTTGGAGACAGACTGAAAAAGGTTCAAATGAAACCTGACCCAAATATCGACTAAGAATAGAATTTGGGTTGGGCCAGCCCCAGTGGCCTAGTGGTTAAGTTTGGCACACTGCACTTTGGCAGCCTGGGTTCAGTTCCCAGGTGCAGACCTACACCACTCTTCTGTCAGTGGCCATGCCGTGGCCATGGCTCACATACAAAAAGAGGAGGATTGGCAGTGGATGTTAGGTCAGGGCAAATCTTCCTCAGCAAAAAAAAAAAAAAAAAAGGAACAGAATTTAGGGCAAATTGTTTACCTCACTGAGCCTGTTTTTTCATTTGTAAGATGGAGATAATGTCCAATCTATACATTTGGAAGAATTAAAATAACACATGAAATTACCTGGCTTAATAAATGTTACTGAAATACAGTAACAACAACAAAATGTCATGGGAGCAAATTCCAAGATCCTGAACCTCCAAACTGGAAACTGATTCCATTATCCACAGCTTCCATCTATAATCAACATAATCATACCACTGATAGCAATTTAAGCACATTTCCTCTTGGATGGATATTATTATAATATGCATATACATTAATATATACTGATGAAGAATAGAAAATATTACTAAAAAAAGAGGAAGAACACATACAACGGAATGTTTTACCTCCAAAATGTGTTCCCAATTTACTTCACCTGTATCAATCAAGAACACCAGAATTCTGCATTTTGTTGATAATAAAGCTAACAGGTTTCAGGTACCTAACACTGGATTAAAATGGAAGACAATCTTACCCATATCCAGGTATACTGCGTTTTCTTACTGTCAACTTACATTTGTTTCTAAAATATTAATTTCCTAGTTACCCATTAATCAACACCCCGGAATGTGTAAATTTGGAATGAGTCGACCTAACTGGAGTAAAAGAAGAAAGGTTAGGCACCGACCAGCTTTGGCTTGACTGTACTGCATGGTACTTTTCTGCACCACGTGATTGGGAAACATGTCAAGTGTTCGCCTGACATTTAAAAAAATAACATCTACAATGGTGGCCAACTGATGGCTATTTCCAAAAACTGAATCCACTTCAAAAGCCAAAGTCATTTGGAAACATATGTTAAATGATTAAAATGGTCCATATCGTTTTTTAGCCAAAATAAATACTGCCACTAATTCTCTTACAGGACCTGCAGAGTGGCTCTAAAGCACTCTTCTCACCCCTGTTCTCCCCCCCAAAACAGGCAGATAGCGAACACTGCCCGATCTATCTCCTCTGTGATTAGGTCTCTCCAGTCCAAATAGGTCTGACAGCATTTGGGGCAATAACAACAGGGTTGGTGGAATGAGTACCCCAACTCCAAAGGGAAGTACTCTGAAGGATAACTATGATGTTGATTTGGATTTGTAAGTTCTGATGATGTAGTTTAAAAATTAGTTATTTTACATTTCTAGGTTTGTGTGTGTTTTACAGTAAATCTATATTGAGACTCATGTTGTAGGTAGAAAATATGTGCTTAACTCTTGTTCTTTATCCTAACTGTGAACATCTTTACCAAGCCACCACATTTGTGAGGAATTGTTGGGGTTCTAGAGCTGACAGGGACTCTGGAGAGTGCCTAACCTCCTTGCCTCAATTTTAGTTAAGAAAAAAATACAACAAAAAGAAAATCAAACAAAGAGGTCACATGACTTTCCCAGGGAAACGTGGCCCAGTCAATAACCTAGGTGTCCTTGATCATCCAGTAATGGCCCAGCATTATAATTTTAACATACAGTAGAAAACGAATTTATTGACATACTTTTCATATATTATCTAATTTCCATGACAATTCTACAAGGTAGGTGTTATTACCCACATTTTACACTGGAGGAAACAGTCATAGATTAAATAACTTGCTCAAAGTCATAAAAGATATAAACGCCAAACTAAAGATCTGAACCCTAGTCTATCCGACTGCAGAGCTTGAGTTCTGGAAATAATCTGATGCTACCTGCCAACCTGTGCACATATGGAAGGCACTGGTTTAGAAACTGATCACATTGTGTTTCCTTATTACTCCTCTCCAGTCTACAGGCTTTTACTGGTGAAAATACTGATCACTCTTGTTTTTCTGACCCAACACAACACTTTGCCTTTTTCCAGGCACTGTAGCTGTCTGAAAGTAATAAAATAGTTATCTTTTTTAAGTCCTATAATTTGAAATTTTCCCTATTTTGTATTGACCATCCCATTCATTGATTGGCTTGAATCAATGAGGCTTATTATATTTTCACATTGTCATATTAATCCAGATCAACAGGAAAGATCATAAAAACAGAAATCAGGTTTATACTGTTCATTTGCTTGGCCAGCTCTTTACCCCTCACAGCATAAAGGGAGACTATGACCATAACTCTTGTCTGAGTTATAACTAATCAGAATTAATGAAATTCAAACTCACTGTTAGATTTAAGGCATTATTACTAGATAGTATATACTTATTAGGAATAATTAACAGGTCATAAATATTTCTAAAGCTATTATTAAAATAGAAATAGAAATAATTAGGCTACTCCAAGTCCTGACTATCTTTTCTTTTTCTTCTTTTTTCTTAAAAAAACACCTTGCTTTGCTTAGGCTGGTGACAAGAATGTTAATTTTAATTAATCCTTGCAATTAAGTATTAAAAGTGTCTCTTGTCTTCTCATAAGTCCCTAGGAAATAAATCCGTATGTCTCTGGCTTACCAGACAGGAGTTACTCATTTATTTAGAATACACACATAGGTTGATATTAGGAATTTATTACGAGAAAGAAAAACTCTCCAGGAAGAGCTTAATGTTATTTAATTTTCTGGTTAAGTGAAGATCTTATGCAGACAACATCTTTGTTTCTACCCTTACATTTAAAATCTTTCTTAGTAGGTTAGCAAACTTTCCCGTCCACCTGAGACCAACCAAGTGAGGCTAGCAGAAGCTTTCTTTTACAACTGGGTATTCTGTTGTCTCTGTTAACTTTATCTCGTGTAGGTACAAGATGCAGAAGATACAAGAGACTGAGCTGAATATAAATTACTGGGCACTTAAAAATGTTTAAAAGACCAAACAACAAACAAAAATCTCTAATATTTAGCTTGTGTATGTGTGTGACTGTTGAATAACGGGAGATGGCTAGTTAGTTGAGTCTTCTATTTAACTGATATTCTGCTGTTTCATTGATACTAAAAACACACTCATTTATTCAACAAGTATTCACTCAGAGCCTACCATAAGGCAGGAATTGTTCCAGGTTTTTGAGATACACCAGTGAACAAAACAGACAAAAAAATTCCCACCCTCAGGGAGCTTACATTCCAGCAGGGGAAGAGAGAAAATAAGCAGTAAATATAATACATAAAGTATATAGTATGATTGAAGATAACTGCTATGGGGGAAAATGGAGTAGGGTAAGGGGGAATCAGAGTTTAGGGGAAGATGAGTTACAATTTTAAATGGGGTGGTCAGGGTAGGCTTCACTGAAAAGATGACATTTGAGCAAAGGAATGATGGAGGCGAGAAAGTTAGTCATATAGCTACTGGGAGAAGGGCCCACTAGGCAGAGGGGACAGCAGAAGCAAAGGGCTGGGTTGGAACGATCCCTAGCTAGAGAAGCCAAAGTTGGGGAGGAAGGGAGGGTAGGAGAGATGAGGACTGGTGTGCGAGTGTGTGTGTATGTGTGCGCGCACATGCAAGAATGTATGTATCAGAGGCTACTGTGAGTGATATCCTCCCCTGACCTTGATTCCCTGTCAAGAGCCACTCACCTGAAACACTACGGTGGTGTCACCACAGATCAAAATAAAGGTGCAATTACTAGAGTGCAAAGACAAGTTTTAAAAAGCAAAGGAAACATTTCACTTTTGAATTGCTGTTCTGACTTCAAAGTGCTTGACAATCCGGGCCTATGAGGTAAGACAATGTAGCTGCCTCTACTTTAGGTTAGTATAACAGAGTGAACATATTAGTCAAAGCCAGCCTGAAACAGCCCTGAAAATAACCATTCTCATTCCTGGAAGCTAGACCAGTTTCAGGGAATTCTGATAAATCACATGAGTATTTTACTTTTAAAGCTTACATGTAACTACATTAAGTTAAACTTCTTTTACTCATTAAAAAGCTAGGTTTAGGGGCTGGCCCGGTGGTGTAGAGGTTAAGTTCATGCGCTCCGCTTCTGTCAGCCCGGAGTTCACAGGTTTGGATCCCAGGCACAGACCAACACACTGCTTGTCAGCCGTGCTGTGGCGGCATCCCATATAAAGTAGAGGAAGATGGGCACGGATGTTAGCCCAGGGCCAGTCTTCCTCAGCAAAAAAGAGGAGGACTGGCAATGGATGTTAGCTCAGGGCTAATCTTTCTCACAAAAAAAAAAAAAAAAAGCTAGGTTTAGACATAAATGAATGATGTGTGCCTGTCTGGGAAGTGAATAATTATCATGTATACACACAAAATACTCGGATTCGTTTGGATTGCCTAATTGACTTAAGAAACAGATTTTTCAGAAAGGCACTCCTCTTTGCTAAATGACTGTCAATATGAAAATACATGGCATTAGTTATTTCAGCTAAAGAATGTCATGAACTAAATAATCAAGCATTAAGTTACAAAGTTTAAAAGTTAACACAGCAGCACAGAGTATTTGTATTAGTGCTTGAAGTAGATAAATTAAATTGAAATGTGTCTCTTAAGCAGTCATTGAACAAGCAGGATGAGAAATAAATTGAGCGTCACATAGGTCTTTATGGCATCTAACAACTGTGTCTGTCAACACATGGATCCTTTTCACTGTCAATTCAACACACATTTTGCAGACCTTGGGCCTGCAATTATTTCATTTCCTTTCTTGGAAATGTAATTTCCACTTACTTTTGGAGAATAAAAGGCAGACAAAAGGAAGAAGGAGTTGCAGTATTTTCTGATTAAGATTATCTGTGTAAAATGGTAAAGGAAAAAAAAATCTATACACACACACTGAAGCATTTCTCAGAAACTAACTTGTCTCAGCCAAATTGCTTTTGTGTCTGGATATTGGTTCAAACGTAGCCAGACTGTTGATGTCAAATTAGGTGTTAAACAAATTTAATAGGAAAGATGAAGAATGAATATAGATCATCTTTCTGTTAGAACTGTTCAAATGACTCTAGTCGAAAGAAAAGAAACACATGACTGCAGGAGAAAATGTGCTTTTAAACACAATGAAATTAGATAAAACTGTAAATTAGCAAAGAAGGCCATTCATTCCAAAAGAGAAAAAAAAAGTTAATAGTACCAATGAGAGAAATTCAAGAGTGGAAGAAAATACCAGCTGGCAAAAATAGATCTAAATTGAATTTCAACTTCATTTGTCCAGGCTTCACCTTTTAAACCAAGACAGGTAGAGCTACAAAAAAGGGTTTTTTTTCTCTCCTGACAGAACAGGAAATCAGAGGTTTAATTAACTGTGATTACAATATTCGGCTGATCTGATTTGTCTCACCTCTTCCTTTTCTTTAAATGACAAACCAGCTGACATCCTGGCAAGAGAACTAAAGCAAAACTAGACTAATTTCAAAAAGAGCTTGCCACTGTTATAAAACAAACTGATCCTCCACCAGATCTGTCTGAAACATTCAACAGCAGGATTAACTCTTTGACAATCAAAGTGCCCCTTTCAAGCAAATCTATGTAGATAACACTTTACATCATATCTTTTCATTCTCAGGATAGAGCAATATGAAGGTATATCTTTAACTCAGGACCAGAAAATCAGACTGTAAAACGTACCCTTCAAAGTACGTTTGAAGATCTAGCATCTTCTGAAGATCTAGTGTCTTCTTCGGCTGCTCATGAACCATTAAGAGGGATGACCTAAGCATTTAATCTTGAAAGAATGATTAAGTGTCTTCTGATGCTGAGGTAAGTACCATCCATGTCAATTCTTTGTGAAGAAGAAGAACCTGATTACCAAACCAGTTTAGGAGAAGGAATTCTCTTTACATATATCTGCTTTGGATCAGAATAAGATCTCTAAGCTAGGAGCCTAGACTCAAACGTTGGCTCATCAAATCAAGAAAGAAGAGTATTTATTGGCTAGGCAAATCAAAATCTCTCTAAAGAGAAATAAAGCAAAGAAACACACAAGTTAGTCATCACAGATTCTTCTACACACTACTTAGTAAAGAGTATCATTACTTACTGAAATGTAACCTTGGAACTTGTGCATCCTTCCAATTTACACGACCCTTCACCTGGCTCAGGTGTTAGGGGGGACGGGCTGTTGAATTCTGCCTCCAGAGTTTTCTTGTTCAAGGCTGTTTTTGTTACACTGGATACAGAACCCAACACTGGCATGGATTTGGACTCTGAGGTGGCTAATATCCCGGTTGGACCTTAAAACCAAACACATACCTCAAGTTTAATAATTCTGTGTGATGCTTATTAATATGGTACTGAAAAACAGATTAGCTGAAAATCCCGCAGGAAGTGAAAAGGCCAAGTTTTGTTAAAATTTCAAGAGCATGCTGAAAAATGTTCCTCTTACAGATTTGCTCTGTTTTGGTAGTACTACTGCTTTTCAATACACCAGGACCACACTGAGGAATTGTGTACAAACCTTTAAGAAACCACAAAACCCCAGGCCATGGTTCCCGCACTGAGCAGAGTCCTTAGTAATACTGGAATTGTGAAAACTCTTTTCTTCTCATAGAGTATGGCTTTCTGACAGCCCTACTTGATCCATCTGGCCTCTCAAGAGTTAATTCTTTCCAAAACTCAGCTCTGCATTTTAAACAGAAAATGGAACGATGTCAAAAGGCTCTTTTAAAAAGGCTCATGAAGGCTTCTTGAACATTAAACAGCTTTTATGAACATTTTCATTTTAATGTGATTGAGAAGTAAGTGGATTTCTTTCCTATTAAAGTACAGACACAGGATTATAAAAATTAAGAGGCAAAGAGTTTGGCTGTTTACCTTTTGGACTTTTCTGCTCTTTGGGACAGGATTAAAAAACTATAATAGGGCTTGTTACTGAAATTATTGGCATATCAATCTAAAAATTCTGGGTATTGAAGCTAAGCTCCATCATTACTTTTTTTCTATCTTTAGTTATAGAAAGACACTATCTTAGACAGTTTTTTTCAAAGATTCTAGTAGGTCTTTCTTGATACTCTAGAAGGAATCCTTCTAAAACAAAGAGATTTATGAAATAAGTCACAAATGTACAAATAAGATTAGAACTTCTAAAAATGAATTAGAGGACAACCTTGAAAGATGCCACTAAGAAGAGGACAAAAGTTGGGAGTCTATCCTTAAGAAATGTCAGATCATCTCCTAAAATGGAAAGTGCCAGTGGGTACAATCCAAAAGGCCAGCTAATCCCTGATCATTGTTATTCTCACATTTGTATATGATTGTGTCTGACATATTACAACAGGGTAACATATCAACTCCAAAAATGAAGTTCTAATTTGAAAAACCTGTCTAAGAGGGACTGGAAAATTGTTCAGCCACTCTGTTGTTGTGCCTCCTCTAGCCTTACTGCACATGTGAGACACAGATCCCCTCAGGTCTAGCAGGAAGCCTCAGCTCACAAAGCATCAGTGTCGGTCTTCCTCATTTATTTCAACTATACCATCTGCAGAAGAGTTTGTGACATTATTGAATATTCTGGTTCAAAAGGCCTTTCCCTCCCACCTATGATAAGCCTCATGTTGCACGGGGATGTGAAAGTAAAGCGAAGGGCAGAAAGACCAGGAAAGAAAGTTCCTGAAAATATAAATATGGAGTTGAATTCAAGATTTGCTTCAGAGCAGCTCTCTTCGCCCCTTGGATAATTGTTGACTGCAACACTAGATAGCTTTAAACAATCTGTACTTGTAGGAAAGCAAGATCTGTTTCTGAATACACCAATGCCTGCTGCTTGTTCTTCAACTGAAGCCAATTACAAAGGAGCAAGAGTGGGTGATCTGAGCCAGAGCTCTTATTTTTCTTACATACAAAAAGAAATTTTAAAAAGGCATAATGTTGGGGCCGCCTGGTGGCGCAGCGGTTAAGTTCGCGTTTGGCAGCCCAGGGTTCGTGGGTTCGGATCCTGGGCTCCTGCCAACGCACTGCCTATCAGCCATGCCGTGGCGGCGTCCCATATAAAGTGGAGGAAGATGGGCACAGATGTTAGCCCAGGGCCAGTCTTCCTCAGCAAAAAGAGGAGGATCGGCAGTGGATGTTAGCTCAGGGCTGGTCTTCCTTGCAAAAAAAAAAAAAAATGCATAATGTTTATTATTATTACTATTGCATCCTGTTTAAGCTGCCCAATGTTTTCCAAGAGGCACTTGCTGCACTGTAAAATGTCAGTTTGGTAGGCCACAAGTCTAGGTAAAATGAGGGAATAACAAGTGCAAAAGAAAACTTCTGAAGAAGAAGGGGCTTCTCTGGCCCCTGGGGGAGATCCCAACTCACCTGGGATCTGAGTTCTATAAACCTGAGGCTGCCTCTGCCTCTCTTATGATGCTTCCTTTCTCCACTTTGTGACCTCATATTTGGCTTTCCCATAAGCCTTCGTGTGCAGAAGAAAAAGTCTCAAAGATTCAAGTATACCTGAGGCACAAACCTATCAAACTCATCCCTGTAATTTGCTCCCACCATGCAGCTGTGCTGCTTTAGCTTCCTATTCCCCCTCCACCACCAGATTTTCACTTTGTCATTCCATGATCTTTACAAAAAGATTTACATGGTAAATATCTCTTCCAGTTTGATGCCAGGAAAATATCTGTACCATCCAAAAAAAAGGTATGATTTCTTTTACTAGATGATAGGGTTTGTAAGTTTGTTTCCTCCCCTACTCCTTTTTTTCTTTTTTGCTTTGGCTACTAGGGAGCTCAGAAGAAAATTTCTGCTCAATTACAATAGTTCCCTCAGTATGTTTCCTCTCTACTCTGCCAACTTCATTAATGATTCTATTGAATATATATCTTTCATCCTATCTTCCCTCAAATGATACATTGAATATTTGTATACCGGTGGAAGATAATAGATAAAATGAAAGATTCTCACCATGCCTACAGATGTGTTCCTACCTTTCTCCTCTTTTAAATATTCAAATTTCCATACTGACTAAAATGAAAATGTTTCCTCGTTTCTCTCATTGAAAACTAACTCTGAAATAGCAAGTGCGGCATGTTCAACCAAGTTCATGAGTGAAGAAAGAATGTTTGTTTCTGGAGGAACAAAAAGGTCAGTGGCAAAATGTAAATGACAGAGCACTAAAATGGCATCCACAAAGTCCTAAATAATAATGATGGCTACATATGTATTTTAAGGATGAAATGTTGGAAGAGGTGATTAAGTCACAAAATGAATACGATTCATTACGGAGGCTGGGAAATGCTTGTAAAGCAATCTTAAGAAAAAAAATCTCTCATGGCACCCTTAATTTATTTTTTGGCGGGGGGGGATTCTTATAGTATATTAACATCAGAATTTCCAGACCAAACTAAAAACTGCATGGCTGATTTTTTTTTTAAAGAAGGAAACAAAGGTTTCATCTTTTTATAATAAAGGTTTGGCTGGTCTTATGCTGCGTCCGGTTCAAGGAACCAATTTACTCAACTGTTTGAATAAATCCCTGTGTGAAAACTGTAGAGCTTGATTATCAAAAACCCAAATCCTTAATATTCTAGCAACTTGGACTCGGTAAACGTGCCTCAGTACAAATTTAAACTGTTACTGGACTAACTGGAGTTGACTGAACTGAGTCTAGAAGATTCAGCCCATTAGCCATGATTGCTGATTCATTTTATTTTAGAGGAGTTTTTCAAAGCCACCCTTCTGGCCACAAGGGAAAAACCTCATAAAGGTTTCTGCTAATTCCCGTGACCAAGCTGATGGAAAAAAAACTGAAGACACACAAAATTAGTTTTGGAGCAGATTTTGAGGTCTAATACATGCGTATCATGACACACATGCAAACTGTGAGCGTGAGACTTGCTCAGACGGTCATTTATAGTTGGTGACAGAGCTGGAATTTCTCATTCACTTGGTTCACATGCAGAGACAATAAACAAAATGGGTATGAAGAATAAAGACAATTTCTCTGCATTTGTAACTGATGTGTAATTACTACTATTACTACTAATTACTGTGCTGACTTTGTGCCAGGAACAGTGCTAAGCACTTTTCACATACTGACTGACTTAATACTCACAATACTCCTAGGAGGTAGTGCTTTTAGTATTCTCATTTTATAGATAAAGAAACTGAGGCACAGAAAAGTTGAGTAATTTGCTCAAGGGCAAGCAGCTAATAAATGGCAGAGCTAGGGTTCAAACTCACACAGTCTGGTTCTGGAGCCTGTACTCAACGCTATATTGTTGCCAAAGCCCATCCTGAATGTCTTTACACAAGGGCATCTGGCATTATGCAAACCAGATCTATAAATGCCCGATCACCTACAAATAAATAAACAAATATGCCAATAAATAAAAATACAGAAGAGTTCTTGTGAGATATTCATAAGTATCTTTGCCCATCCAATACTTCTCACTCACATTAAAAAAATTCAATAATAATTTTTTAAAGATCATTTCATGCTAAAAACGGACTTAAAGGAAGATGTTTCAGAGAGAAAGAGCAGAACTATGGAGAATTCAAACCAGCTTACTACTGCTATCTGCTTCTGTTGTCACTTTTCTGCGACGCAAAATCCTTTCTAACTCAGTTTCACTGTTTTCAGTGTCAAGGGATTTTAAGCTTCTTGAACTAGTGGATTTGTTAAGTGTCCCCTAAAGTGAAAACAAAACAAAAACAAAAAGGTTAATGTCTTAATACAATACACAAAAGAAGATAAAAATCAAACCACCAAAACATTACCAGAATTTGAATGAAATTAGGAAATAAAATGAATTTGCTATGTATATATTTTTAATGTGCATATCTTCAACACATGGTGTTGGATCATTTAAGAAGATGCCACTGATGATGTGAGATGTTAGCTTTCATATCAAAAGAGCAGAACAAGAACACCTCTTGATGAGTTAACTGAAATTCAGTAGTGGGAAGGTACCTGCACATCGATGATTAAGACTCTGATATGTGTTGATAGATCGCGTGGAGAAGAGAACGGATATATTGAACTCACCTTAGAAGATTATCTTGATATGGCAGCCACGAGCTACTGAACCCAAATCCTCATGGCACTGAAAAATGTATGGCTGACTGTTCAGAGACAATGACCCTGGCTGCACAACTGGTGACAATGGTGTTGTGGCTGCCAGAGGAGGCACATAATGCTCTCCAGTGATCTACCCGAAGAAGTGCTGCACTCAGCACACCCTGACTTCACTGTGAAAGAAGAAAGGTTATGATCGTACAGGGAGGCAAGGAAGGGCCCGGCACCATAATTCTATATTCCTAACAGAGGAGGCAGTGACTGTATTATTCAGGGTCCAGAAGATACTGAAGGAAACAAGAGATGCAATAAAGCTGTGCTCCCGCTAAAACTGGTATCGATGACAGAGAAACACCCAGGCAGTGGTTCCCTGCCCTGGCTCCTCTAGGAAGTATATTATGGAGGAAGAGCTATGGCTTTCCATCTTTATTACCAGTCAAGCGTTTGTACAGAACACTGGGTGATGTATTTCTTCTTCTATGTAAGGATTTAGCATCCCATCATTACAAGTGGTCCATTTTCTTTCATAAGAAATGCCTACTACTTCTCTGAGATAGCCCTCCTCAGCTGTGCCACAGGCTTGGGGAGAAAAAAAAGTCAGGAGAACCACAATCTTTTGACCAGAGCAAATCAGAACCTCAAGTCTGGTACAACTTGCCAGACTTCATGCCAGAGTCAGAAGGTAGCTTTTGTCCACCAAGGCTAACAGCCAGGCCAGCCTTTGTCATTTCAGCTCACTATGGGCTTGCCTTAATCCTGCTCCCTGCCCCCCCCCCGCCAACTTCCTGAAGGATTCTAAGAATCCTACTGGCTAAAAATGGTAACTCATTTGTTTTTTCTTTAGCCTATAAAACCAAAAAAGTAGCTTATAAAATTAGGTAGCTACAAATCTTACATGATATAGATTATTATGTTGCTTGGTTAAGATAAGAAAGGGTTTTTTTTTTTCCCCCTAAGTGCGTAGTTGTTGAAAAGCAGCCTGTTGTCAGTAGGGAAACTGACTAACAATATTAGGAGAGTATATTCTTTTGCTGTCAGCTGCCTAACCAAAACTGATGTGTAAAATACTTAGATAAGGTTCATATTTTAATCAAGCATACAATATTCTCCCCCTGGAAGTACCTCTTTCTGCTTTTCATTTATTGCAAAAGTTCATAAAATATATTCAAAGGAAAACCACATTACATGTAACACCATAATAGCTTACTTTATAATTAAAAAATCAGATGACTTGGTTTATTTAACAGTTAACAATGCAGATCTGTACCTACTCACCAAGGAGTTATAAGGAAAGATTGGCACTGATAAGGTAAAGAAAACAGAACTAAAGCCAATTTAGATAAAATTTGAAAAAAAGGTATTAGAAAAACTATTCCCAAATCATCTGTGTTTATAATTTTAAAAAATTTACCAGGTGTACCATTTGTAAACAGATATTTGAAAAACTTATGGCCATTAAATATTAAAATAACTCATAAAACTACTACACTGTGTGAATGTCAAGGACAGTCTATGTGATTTTTCCCAATGGTTGGAGTTAATTCAAGAAAAAGATAAGTGTCTTTTTCTTCCAGGGATACCTTTTATTGAAGAATTCATCTTTCACAGTATTCTCTATTTTTCACTTGGATAACAGGATTACTTCCCCAAATTCCTGACTGTGGTCAACATCCCTCTCGTTACATCTGATACTGAAGGAATCCATTTTCCAAGTTCTAATCCTTGAATCCCAAACTTTTTTCTCCATTCACTGACTGATGTGGTTGATTCAGCTAATATATGGATAAACTTTAAGTATGGAGGCAATTATGGAGGAAAGAAAGGTTTCTGCATGACTCTCAATTGAAATGATCAAGGAGCTCAGCTAATAAAGTACCAAGATGGTCTTAATTATCTAATTATATTATAATCATAAAATCTGAGAATCAGAAATTAACTCAGAAACCATGTGGCACACACAATACCTTCACTCTACAGGGAAGAGAACCAAAACTCAGTGAGCCTCGGGCTTTGGCCCAGGTCCCACAGTAAGTCAGTGAGAGGGCTGGACCTTGAACTCAGCTATTCTAATTCCCAAAACGGCACTCTAATTCTACTTCAAACCACTGATCATATAACAATCTTAGTCCCCATGTTAGTTAAACGTTCATAATAGTGACTAATCTAAATGTCAGGTGGCAAAATTGACTATTCAACAATTCCTGGGAACTCTGAAAAATGAAGATGTTCAAAAAAAAGACCTGAAAGAGAATTTTTTAAAAGCTATTTTTATTTCTTTGATTTAGAGGCAACTGAACTGGAGAAGAGACTTTTAGATTAATTTGCATTGATTTATTCTTCAGAAATTGCCATTTCCACTTTGAGTGGCTTTTAAATGACTAGGGTGACTCAAGAGGTTTCCAGGACCTCAAAAAAACCTTGTGTGACTATGAGAAATTAACTATATATTTTTTAACTAAAAAATACACAGCTTTAAAAAATTAAGTGTAAACAGGCTTAGAAAAATAAGTTCAGTCAATACTGAGACTTTAAAAAGTGGCAAACTGTACAACTCAAAATAGAGTGAGGTTTTCCAACCCCCAATCCAGGATCTGTTTTCTACCCATGGGCTAACTTTCAGCAATAGGCCAAATCTCTAAGTTGTGGATGTCCCTTACAGCTCAGGTTGCCCTTCATTTCAGCAAAAACACCCCCACATTGAGTTTATTGCTAGTTTCTGTTTCACAGTAGAACTGAACACGGTGTTTCTTGGCATCTCTTGGTACAGCTGCTCACTAGGTTGGTGTCATGTG
This sequence comes from Tapirus indicus, assembly GCA_031878705.1. Classification (NCBI taxonomy): domain Eukaryota; kingdom Metazoa; phylum Chordata; class Mammalia; order Perissodactyla; family Tapiridae; genus Tapirus; species Tapirus indicus. Next base: position 15,036,564 of record CM062921.1, on the reverse strand, counting down.
CTTTGCTGGGTACTAACTTTGATGATCCTAATAGTTTGAACCCCAGCAAGAAGCACCAATAAAGCCCCAACTAACAGGGGCTTCCTTTCTCTCTCTCTTACAAGAAGCTGTATGGTTTCTTGGCCCCAAGTGACTGGGAGTCACAAATGATCCATCATCCCTCAAAGGAAACTCCTATGGGAGTAATGGAGAGTTGTCATTTGGCAAAGAAGAATAGGGGAGAGCATTGTGAGTTCCATTTTTTAAAAAGAACTTAAAGCAAAGAAATAATATTACCAGAATAACAGCTATTAGTGATACATTAATGTCAGATAAGGTGGAGAATCTAATGATAAATCAGGGCAAGGAGGATGGGGGCAATTTGCAGAAAAGAAAGATGTTTTGACAATTTTTATAATTTGTAAATTATTTCACAAAAATCCATTTCACAAATTTCTCTCCCTGAAGAAGCATAAAATTATAGTGAATATGATTTTGAATATGATCTTTAAGAGCAATGCTGTAATTCAGTAAACTTGCTATCATTCAGCATTATCAGCAAGTGGGATGTCTTGGGTAAATCAAATATCATGTGTATCTCATATAGATGTCTGATTTTTCAAATAAACCTAACTGTTAAAAAGTCAAACTCAGTAGAGTTTACTCTTTCACTGAATATCAGAACTATACTCTAGAACCTCACAGTGCCCCTGGGGACAGCCTCTGAACAGGAATTAGCATGACAATGTAAAGACAACAAAAGAGACTGTCATAAAGAGTTCTCCTTAACAGAACAGTGGAAAACAAAATTTTCTCATGGAAGAATCTGTTAGATAATAACCACATACTTTTTCAATGGTTTTAATACTTTATTCTGTAGGTAGACCATCACTGTCAGCCAATGCTATACCTCGCTTTAGTCTAATTCCACTCACCTAAAACTAAAGCAAACTAATTAAGCCATTCTGAGCTAAGTCTACTGTTTCATGCTTGATGAAAATAATTTTGTTTACCACAATTATGTGGATGTCTACATGCAATGTATAATGAGCACAGTAACAACAAACATGGGAATATTAGTCTGTACCTCCGCCCCCATGTTTGTTGACTTACTGCGCATAATAACTGGTACTGACACTGTAACAGGATCTGAGAATAGAGCTCTTCGTATCTGAAACATTTTCTAACTGGGGCGTTTGTCTCTGACAGCAACTGTTGGACAGGGCAGTACTCATTTATTCCGTTGGCAAAAGCTCACACTTGGGAAAAAAGAAATATGACTAGAGATGGGCAATTAAGCATGTTCTCCAACCTATATGAATTACTTTTTGAAAATGAAATTAGTAACATAAAGAAAGGGACTTTTATTTTATTCTCCAATTTATCATCAAATAATTTTTTAAACTGTAAGAAAAAGCAGACTGGGACCCTGATACTAACATGTCTGGGTAGGAGCTCAGATTTACATTTAGGCACCAAGAATTCCACTTTCATGACCCAAAGTTAAGCCCTATCCATGTAAGAGATTACTATATTTCTGTTATTAATAAGCATGTACTGATTCTCACATCTGGCCAGACATTTTATCTTGAAGGACTGGAGGGCAAGAACAGGAAACAGTGATTTTGGTCAAAGTGTAACCATTCTTTTAGAATAGAAACAGCAGAGTATTGGTACATTATTAACACATCAGATGGAGGAGTTCATGGCACAATCAAGTAAACTATCAAAAGAAATCAGGCTTATTGTAAATGGAAATAAAACACAATCAGAACCAATTATTCATAAAAATAGACTTTAAAAATATTCTCCTTTCATTTTCCCATTAACTAAATAATAAACTGAGATCTACTCTTACCAGTATTCCTTTTAGTTCATTCACTGCACTTTCAGAGCCTTTTGAAGATTCTGGCTACAATTTTAAAAAGAAAAAAAATTACTAAGTAATTCAGTTTTAAGATACTAAACAAAGATTTTACATGGCAAAGAGTTGGTAGCTTGACTATATTTTTTTAAATTAGCTCTGTGTCTTATGGTTAGGAAAAAGTATTACACATGTTAGTGCTCCCAATTGTCAGTTAAACATAAATTAGAAGTACTATTCAAAGCAAAAGGCCTCAAGCTACCATCTTCTAAACATCATTTTGTTGCCTCCTGTTATCATCATACCTAGAAAAGATTTGGCAAAGACCAGATGTCAAAGATTTAATTCCAAATTATTCAGAACTTTTTACAGGAAACTTTTCTCCACTTGCATTACTGGACTTCTGCCAGCAAGTGAGGACGAGGAAGGCAGCAGCGCGGAGCAGAAAGCAAGCGACAGGGCAGAAAACCTCTCTCAGCTCCATGAGCTCCAGGCGGAGGCCAGCTCACAGAGGACTGGCGTGTCTGGTTTCATGAATTTCACAACAGGATCGAGTCGGGAGTAGGGACCAGCAAAGAACTTTGGCTTATACGCAAATGTTAGCATCACCGGCTATCAAAGCAGTAAAAGACCTCGGAGGGTGTGGAGTCCAGTCCCTTCATCTTACTTATGAGGAGAGGTACACCTTGCAGAAGGCTGTATTTGAGTCAGGTGTCTTAACTACGAGCCCAGTTTTTTTCTGACTACACCAGGAACAACATAATTTGAAATGAAGTTCTGTGTGATATTTGCCCGCCCCACAACACCCAACAGTCTCTGTGTATCCCTCAACTAATTGAATGGAGGGAAAATTTAGCATGAGGCCCTCAGAAAAAAGATCAAAAAAGACCTCTGATCTCCCCTGTACCACTTGCTTTCACAAAGGACAGAGATGAAGAGACACCCCATAAGACACAGTGAAAGGAGCCCCTTAGGCATCTCATTTCTGGAAAAGAGGGAAGGCTCATTTCTCTCTCAAGAAATGGGAGGTGATTAATAGCAACCTATAATCCTTTCCTCTCAAAAGATAATAAAAGAATAAGATCCCATTCCAATTTCTAAAAATGGACAATGAGAGAGAAAAAGCGAGAGAGAGAGGTTTGCTGCTCAGGTACACATCAGACTAAGGCATTCAACTTTCATAGCCTAGCTTGTCTGTGAAATACACATGCCATCCGTGCCACTCATAAGTGCCAGTCAAAAGCTCTAAGACACTAATTTTAACCACAGCAGCACCACCACCACCACCAAGGAATTTAGAAAATATGCAGTTACATTAGGATTCTCAAGGCAGGTATGACTTCTGTTCAGGTGACAGGCTGTGACTTCTGAACAAACACCCTAGCTAAGGGCATACTCAGAAGTGCCACCATGCCACTCAAGTTGCTCTCTGACTGCATAAGCCTCTTGAAGCCTGGACTGCACGTTCTCAGAACTTGTTTCACTTCAAGAAAGCGCTGATGGTACTGGGAGAAGAACTGTACTCAAGCATGCAGCGACTGTGTGTTTTAAAGGTTACTGACCAGGTCATTCAGCACTACATCTACATAGTTGAATGATTACCAGTGAAAACCCAGTCGTCCACTGATCCTTGTTCAGTTGTTTTCCAGATTTTGAAATGACATTAAATAATGTGGAACTGTTGGAAGAGTCACGGCAAGAAAGAAAAAGGACAAAGCGATATTCTGAAAACGAAAGTACATAGGGAACATTGACGGCTTATGATTTAAGAAGTTTTTCAACATTTTTCTTTGTAAACTAATTTTGTTTCTTTATGACATTGCATTTTTCTCTAGTAATAGTTTGGTTTTGCTTATTCTTTCCAAAATAGTTGTAACATGAAAGTCACAAAAATGTATTCCTTTGAAAGGTTCCACTTAGACCCTGCATTTTAAAGTGTTTTCACACTGCATTCCAGTTGATCCTGACATCCTGTCAGTCAGATAGTGCAGGTGCTGTCCCAATTTCATGGAGAAAAAAGCCTGGGAAGCTGGGGGATGGTGCAAGGGCCTCAACTCCAACAACAGTGCTCTTCACTCACTTATCAGACACCAGCACGGAAACAGCTGTGCCCGACTGTGCACACTCAGCTTCTCTTCCAGTTCTACAGTCCATCCTTTACTTAGAAAATGAGCACAAGACTGAATTACTCTACATGGTTGACCGTAGCTTCCATTTTATGCAATGTAAAGCTGGTCTTGGAGTTGAGAATTCTTTCCCTCTTTCCACGTTTCCATGGATAGCCCACACATGGCCATTCCTGCCCTGCCTGGCTACCTTGTCTGCCTGTTACCAAGTGGCAACTTTAAAAGCCAAGTGAAATCTGTACTGAACAGTCATGACACTGAGGACATTGAAGCAGTTGAAGAGGGGCATCCTTGAGAGTAAGAAAGAACCATAAAGTTTGGGTTAAAAGAAGAAAAAGAAAGAAAACCTTATTAGAGCAAGGAAAGAAAAAACATTGTCCAAGAAAAATGTCAAAAATTCTATCATTGGGTCTATTTAAATGGGACAGACACACAAAGGGAAGAGAGAAGTACTGAACTAGACCCGAGGTGCTCCGACAGATCCTGGCGCTCACTGCGGTCTAGTTCAGAGGACAGCTGATGATATATACACACAAAATATTCTCCTTGAAGTGACCTGGAAGAGGTCTGCGAAATTAATGAAAACGATCATGTAAATCTCACTGCTTTTCAAAAGTTGCCTTAGGTCTGCTCTGGCATTATGATGTCATCTCCACTCCAAGATCCCCGCCCCCACAATAAGAAAGAAGCCTCAGGAAGGCAAGGATTTTTCTCTTTTGTTTAGTTTTATCCCCAGTGCCTAAAACAGTACCTGGCACACAGTTGCTACTCAATAAATACTTGTGGAATTATATGAAAGAACCAGCAATGAAAGAAAAGAAAGGCTGTAATAATGGTTATTTGTATGGTACAACAGTCCATATCAATGTCTCTCCCAAGGAGATGACAGCACAGCACCTGTGATAACAGGTGTTACTTGTTTTCCACAGTGATTCAGGCTTACCATGGGTCAAAGAAAGTCCTCCTGAAACATGCTTATAGGGAAGTAAAGGCTTTCATGACACGTTGGCCTTATCCTAGATTTAACAGTCAGTCCTGAGGTAGCTTTCATCAAATTTCAAATTTTTACATTTGAGAAAGGAAACATCAAGGGGGTGAGAAAGTATTTAATCATTCCGTACCTTTGCCTTCGGTCTGGCTGTCTGATTAACTGGTCTAAGATGAACTCCCTTTTTAATTCTATCCATCATCTCTTCAACTGCTTGCCTCTTCAGATCTGTGACTTCTTCAGCTATTCAAAGAATACACACATTTATCATCTTATGTTACAAGAAAACAGCTACTTCCTATTTTTGGTGACCTAGAAAGATTGCAGTATGTAATTAACCACAGTCGTTTTTCAGACAGAATCACAAAACACCAACAATTTACTAAGGTTAACAGCTATCAGGTAGCAAGATTCTTTTTAACAAAAGATTTCCCTTGAAAAATAAGAGTCACAAAATTTAAGGTCTAATTTGTAGCCTAAAAATCCATATTGGCTCATCTATGTTAAACAACAGCTTTTGTTCCATTTGTCAGCATAATGACAGACCTGAATTTTTCCAGGTCTTCAAAAACCCAACTTTATACCTACCCAGAAGATCACTCATCTTTGCCTCAAAGATGTTTTTATAACTTACAGTACATCCTATGTCAAAGAAATCAGCCCAAAGAAGGAATACTATCAAAAAGCCCATTTGAAAATAAAAGATCAAAGAGATCTTTTATGTGTAAGAAATCCACAGTCAAAAGATGAGCAGCAAATAGGTAAAATCTATATTTAAACTGCCATCTTTTGTTTAGGAATCATACGGAAAGGAAACATTTAAGCAAATCTTTTTCAAGTCTTTTAAAACTGTCAATGTTAAAAGAGAACATACATCCAGAAATGATTGCAATTAAATAATTAAATTTGATTGAAAATTTTCAACTATTGTCTAATCTTTGCACTATTTTGCTATAAAAACAATGAAGCTATTGAAACATGTATCAATTAGATTAATGCACCTGAGATGAGTTTAAACCTGTTGATCAGAACAGTGAAATTTGTGTCTTTTACAGAATAGCTTGACCAAAAGCACTGAATCATTTTTGGAACATTTATCACCATTAAGGCAGTCCAGACCTTGTGTTTACCTCCATCTAACCCACTTCAGCCAATATATTTAAGTTTAAATATCTCATTAAGACCTTCCAATGAGCATCTTCAACAGACTCCACATTGTGGGGCACATTGTGGGCACTCAGCAAGTATCTACCTACTGACTGACTTGTTAAAGTGTTGGCTTTAAATGGCTGTTAATATTTTTACTATTTGAGCAGAAATAACTAAGTCCCAAAAGGATGGCTTCCAAATGGAGGCAATCACAACTACATCCCCAACCTAATTAACAGGAGTGTCAGGCTTTGCACTAAGGAGGCCTAAATCACGGCTGCTGCTTCTGCCACATGGCCGGACTTCACTCTAACCCAGGGTAGCTATTCCTCTAATATAGGTGACTAGGGGAGTAACTAAGAGAACCCAGAAGGTTCCATTATCCTCCCCTCTACAGCCACGGTGATGGGATTGCTGCTACATTCATCCTATAACCTAGGTTTTTCTGATACAGTCCTGACTTCAAGTACTGTTCTGTCATCCTTAGAAGCCATTGAAATGTTGGGAATTAAAATTTCTCAGTAATCCAAACAACATTTTTTCAGATCCAGAAGACAAAAAAGTATCTTCTGCCAGGCAACGTGGGAAACACAGCACCAAAGTCAGAACTCATCCACCAATAAATCAAAGACGACGGAACTGTGGGTTGATCAACTATGTGCCCTTCAGTGGCACTTTCTTGGGCAGCTTCTGCTGCTGGCTCCCAAACATCAACAGGGGGACAGGCAATAAAATTACTACAGATAGGAATTCATTCATCCATTCATTTACTCACTCATTCCATATCTGAATAGTTATTCTGCACTACGCAGTGCTTTTGCTGACCTTATTCAAAATCAGGGGAGACAAAACCCAGATCTGTCATTCAAGCACCTGGCATGGATATGAAGTTTATTCCTGGGAATTTTTAAAAAATCTTCAAAACACATTTGATTTTCAGAAAGGCTGCCATTTTGAGTGAGACTTGGGAAGAGCTGCATGGCAACAGGGACACGGCCCACAAACAGATTAGCACTCTGTAAGGGACGACTGAAACCCAATTAAATGCACCATACAGAAACTAATTAAGGCAGACAGATGGAGAATTATGGTCAACACCATTCAAATCTGCTGCAGCATCTAACATAGCAGGAATTTAAAGTAGTTTCTTATTTTTGCTTGCCAGAATCATAGTGATAATTCAGAGAAGTGCCACTATCTGTATTGTACACAGATTGTAAACCAGGCTTTAATTTCTCAGTCTTTTTCAAATGTAAAGGCTTAATTGGTCCTAAGGAAAAGAAATCACTCTTATCAGATTCCCTACTCGGGCACAATACAAGGGCAACGCTAGGTTAGCTGCAAAGCTTTTTCTCTCTCTCGCCGACCCTGTTTTTGAACTAGCAAAAAGCAATTTATACGAACTTCTAAACTATTAAGCAGTTCTAATAAATCTGCAAGAATCACCTACAGAGAGCTCATGGTATGTTTTGTAATTCTTTCTGCAATCACGCAGTTGGTAATTGTCTCACAAAAGCATGTAATCAGGGGGACAATAGAAATATGCAGGATACTGGAGATTAAAGAAAAGGGACAAATGAAGACAACAGGTCTAATGTTATTGAACTGCCACAGGAAAATAAAATCAAATGTTCTTTGAGTTAGTGCTTCAAGGTCAGTCTTGGATCAGAAAGCTACATGTAATTAATTGAGGCTTAGATTTTAAGACCCACTTGAAAAATAAGTTAGTTCCTCAAGCAAAAAAAAAAAAAACAATCCACAGACAAAACCATCACCTTTTTGCTCAATAAAACCTTTTGTTATTACCTAGAAGAAACTAAAATGCATTTCTAAATTCCACAGGATTACTTTTCTCTTTCACTAACATTTTTTAAAAGGTACTAAAAAAAATCTTAGCCACCATGATGTATGAAATTTCTGAAGAACATATCATGGTTGAATAAGTGTGAATTTGACCTAAGGTCATAAAGTTAAGGAAATTTCCTTAACTACAAGGATCACAAGAGCCTGCCGAATGAGGACTTCAGCCTCTCAAAGCGGGGTTGGTACTTTGTCTTTTTTTTTTAAGCTATCATTTTGAGTATTTTCTACGTGCTGGGTAGAATACTCCTACAGCCACTCTAAACGCTACATGTTGTGCAACTCATTAATTCTCACAACAACCCTATGAAATAGAAACTACTATTATTCCCATTCTACAGATTAGCAAACGGAGGTAAGAAAATAGCAACGAATTAACAAACTAAATATATGATAAACAGCAGGCATACCTGTGAAATCTCAGAACCTGTCCAATAAATCCATTCTTATCAAAATTAGAGTAATAACTTCAAAGCTTGTAATGATTTCTTATATTTAGACCTTAAAACTACTTCTAAAATATTCCACAGACCTTTCCTACAATCAAATTTTTTAATAGCCATCACCTAGCAATATAAGTTTCTCCCTTCATAAGCTGTGAAAAGCGTACCAACTGTATAATAAAATCCATCATAAGATGCTAACAAAAGAAAACACTGTGATAGCAACACTGGTCCCTACGTTATAAATGCAAACTCCAAAGCATCACAGACGACTCCGATGTTTGATGCTCTACATTTATTCATCATGCATTTAATCATTGTTGATTTATTCATTCAACTATTTTTAGTGTGAACTACTAACAAGACACTATAAATAACTACCTTGCCAGACAGAGAGAGGCTCCAACAATGTGTGACTATGGTACACATCATTTAAGGCAGTATGATTTTAGGGTGGCTCCAGTTTAAAATCTCATGAGCAACTTCTATGTCAGTAACTCTACCTAGATTCCCAAAGTAACAATCCAACAGCTCAAGGAGGGAGAAAATACTGCCACATTTCATGAATTATAAATGAAACATCATTTTCATAAGGAAAACTGTATGGTTTCTAACATTGGGAGTTAATAAGTTCTAGATTACTTTTTTCTAAATTTAAGGGTGCTGTCAAGGTTGACAAGTTAACAGTATAATTTACTTAGGAGGGGAAATCATTTTATTTTGACGGCCCTCCTGACCCTAGAAGACTTACCAATTGTCCCAAAACAAGACTGAAAAAAACAAAATTTTAATTTTAATTACAGTGTCAGGGAAGGCTTATAGCCAGGAACCCAGAAACAGGGCTGCACTGCAAATCACCCAAGGCAGGACTTCTGAATCCTGCAAAGCCTTGTGCAAAACAGAATTTGCCTTTCAGTTGCATTATTATGCAGAGGAAGTTTCCAAAGGACTTTAGGAGGCAGGCATAGAAAGTCAATTCACACAGGTGAAATCAGACAGCTTTCATTTGTAATGGTGCTTCAAGGTTCTTGCTAAGAAAGAAAAGACTAAGTTTAAACTTCAATTCATTCAATATGCAAGAAAGCTGTGGGAGGCTGCAAAGAGAAGTAAACCCTCAAAGAGTCTGCAATCTGTTCAGGAGGAGAGATGTGGAAATAATTAGAACACCAGAGCAGAGGCTGAGGGACAGGACACTAAATCCTTATGACAAAATCTGAAGCAAAATGCCATAGCAACACACAGTAATAAGCCATTCATTTTGGGTTATTAACACTAATACCAATAAATAAGAGGAAGAGGAGGAAGAGCCTGGAACACACAAATTGCCTGGAACCCTCAGGGGAGATATGGAATTAGAACAGCACCCTGCCTGAGAAAGCTCTAACTAGAGGAAGGGCAGGAGGAAAACTCTGGAATGAGGAAAGACAGGAGCAAATGCATAGGGGGCTTAGAGGTAATGGTCAAGCCATAAAGTGGGACAGACATAATGAGAAAAGAGGCTGAAGTAAAAGCCTAGAACTGTGTGTAAGCAGACTATAGGGTTTGGATTCCAGTCTGATGCAGGGAGAAGCATAGAAATGTCGTAGGAGGTAGGACAATGTGATATGAGAACGCCACACTGCCAAAAATGTGAAAAGGGCTGGACTAGAGCAATGAAACCTGGAGGCAGGAAAAGGGGGCCAAGAAGTTGACACCTGTCTGGGCTTGAACCAGGCAAACCTACCATGCTTTGTAACTAACAGGTGTTGAGCAAACATTGTTGAGTTTAATTTTGGGTTCTACAGTTCTCAGGCAGAAAGGCCCAAGATCTGGGCCCAGCATTTCAAGCCTGTGCTCTCACGTGGCTGCACACCAAACTGCCCACAGCTCTGTGAACTGACTCTGCATCTAGCTGCCTGGTGCTTCTGCCCAGCGGGAAAGCCCTTCTCCCTCCATGTCATCTCGTCATCTTATCCTCAACATCTCCCTCTCCAGTGAATCACAGAGTCCTGTGAATTTTACCTCCCCAAATAATTCCTGAATTTATCCATCTCTTTGTCTTTACTGCTACCACCCTCATCTAAGCCACCATCAACATTCATCTGAATGGCTGCAACAGTCTCCCCTCCTCCACTCTCATTACTTTACAGCCTGTTCTCTGTTCTCTCACTGCAGCCAGTGCACTTTTTTAAAAACGAAAAATCTCTTCATGTTACACTCCTACGTAAAACATCTACTGCCCTTAGGATAAATTTCAAAATCTTGACCACAGCCTTTTCTATCTGGCTCCTGCTCACCTATCAGACCTCCTCTCTTGCACCCCATGTTCCAGTAATATCCACCTCCTTTCAGTTTTCTAATATGCCAAGCTCCTTCCCCACTTTGGACCTGTGAATCTGTTGCCCCTCCATGTGAACCACTTTTATCCTAAATACCCACACCCTGACTTTCTAAATCCACAACTACTCAGCTTAAACATCACTTTCTAACACCAGCAGTCCCCCTCCACAATCTCTTAGAAACTTGTATTCCTCCTCCACAATACTGATCAAAACTGTTTTTAAATAATTACATATTTATTTGGATAGTTACTTGTTTACTTCCTGTTTCCCCCACTCAAATGTAAGTTCTATGTCTTGTATCTCCAGTACACAGCACTGAAGTGGTACATAGTAGGTGCCTGATAAAGTCTCAGGTCACTTGCTATCAACTCGAAAAGCCTTTCCTCAGATCCCTCATTTGGAATTACTCCCTCTCCTTTACAGCCCAGAGTCCCTCGTCCCCTAATCAAAGTACCTAGCATACCTCACACTGCAGTGATGTGTGCACGTTTGTCTGCTCTAGACAACAAGCTACATGAAGGCGACGACTTATCTGGTTCATTCTTATAGCTGTTAAGTTCACCCCTGACAATCTGTTCATAGGCAAAGAACTCAACAAATGTGTGTATTGTTGAAAAGTTGTACACCATCAAGCACTTAAGGTAAACCAAGGCGGGTAAGAATTACTTGTTTCTGGTTGAGCTGCCTTTTCTTTCTTAGCACCACTGCCACTGGGGTGCGATCGCTTCCGGATCATGGACATCAGGGATCTTTAGGAGAAAGAAAAGAGATTGACAGGAGATTACTGGATGCCTTATGATCTAAGAAATAAAATGTATAGATGCTAAATAATCAGTAAAAATCCAATTCTCTAGGTGCATAAATGCATAACTAGAATTTAAGAAGCTTATTCTCCACTTTTAATAAACTATTAAACTTTTCATCACTTTAAGGAAGAGAAAGATGTCTTATCCTTTTCTGTGTGAAACCAAACTAATTATTGGAAGAAAGGAACTGCTATAATTACTAATATGATGCATAGATATTTACAAAGTAAAAGATATACAGGAAAAAAGTCAACATCCATATCTAAAATTCAGAAACAGCTATTTATGTAATACATTTGAGAGAGAGGGAAGGATGAAAGAATTAGGGGATGTTTTCAGTAAATATCTATTTGTGAAATATGGGCATAAGAACGTCTGAATCTGTGTGACACAGACCAGATACTTAAAGGATAAAAATATGTTTAGACCACTGTCTCTCTGCTCCATGTTTTTAAAATCTGTATAAAATCCAAATCATGATAAATTTGACCACACTAAAATTTTAAAACCTTCATATATTAAAAGACACAGTAAAGAATAAAGAAAAACTCTACAAATTAGTGAGAAAAAGCAGACAACTTAGAAAAATGGACAAAATCCTTGAAACTCCATAAAAGAGGATGTCCAAATTTCCAATACACATATAAAAAAGGTGCTTGACTTCATTAGTTATTAGGAAAACACAAATGAAACCCACACTGAGATACTACTACACACTCATCAAATAGGCAAGAAATTTTAAGTCTGATAGTATCAAATGTTCGTAGGTGTGTGGAATACCAGGAATTCTCAAACTGAAGAACACGTATAAGTCAATAGCAACACTTTAGAAAACTGTTTCGCATTATCTAGTGGAGCTGAAGATATGCATACCCTAAGTGCCAGTGATTCCACTTCCACATATCTTACAGAAATACAAGTACTTGTGTACCAGGATACATGTACAAGAACGTTCATGTGGAATTTCCATAATTTCCCTGAACTGGTAATAACTCAAATGTCTATCAGTACCAAAATGGATAAACATATTCTGAGACATTCATAAAATGGATTACGTATCAATGAATACAAATAAACTACAGCTGCATAAAATAACATGGATGAATCTTACAAAATAATGTCGAGTGAAAAGAACAAGACACAAACGAATACAATAAAATTCCAATTATAAAAAGTATAAAAAAAGACCATATATATTTATAGCAGTCTAAGGATCTATATATAGTAAAAAAAAAAAAAAAACTTTTCTTTAAAAAAAGGATAAAAGGAAAGGACTCCAGGGTATCAGCATTGTTTTATCTCTTGATCTGGATGATGATTACATGGATGTTCAGTTTATTATTTTTAAACTATACATAAGTCTGTGTACATGTTATCACTCCCTCCGAAAAGTTTACAGAAACGCAGATGAATCAAGAATTTTTGAATGCTTTCAACTATATTATAAATGTCCTCAGTGTAGTAAAGTGGTTTTGACAAAATACAATCCTGAGGAAGACAAGCTGGGAAGCTAGCAATGGAAAACAAATATTTAGAAGATAGGAAAGGCCTAATGTTGCCTCCAGAAAAGGGGGCAACTGGATATACACAGGAATACTGGCTCTGAGGACAGAACGACTCAATGTTTCTTCATCACTATAATTTTCAGATTTCTTTTACTTCTCACTTCTACTTTTGGTTATATTACTAATCCCCTCTCTACTTGCCTTTTCTTAAAGTTCTCAAACACACCGAACAATCTCCCACAAAGCACAGGGAAAAAAAGCACGACATCCTGCTCTACCCTGTGAAGCTTCTAGGACTTACCAATTGGGAAACAATCCATCACTGGGCTTCTGATTTCATCTAGTTTGTCTTCTTTGGGCTCATAGTGGCCCAAGATGGAATTAAATTCTTTTCATGAAAGTTAGAAATTCTAATTTACACAAAACTTTAAAATAAGCACATTTTATTCCAGAAGTTGGGAGAAATGAAATAATGCAAACTTTATTTGCCCATTTTTTCCATTCTGTCAGCTGAAGGCAGGAGTATTCAATGTCCATCTGTTAACATCCCATAGGAGGGTGGGGCTTGGGAGGGTTCTCACAGATCAGGGGCCTCTCCCGACCCTCTCACAACACCTGGTTCTGAGAGGAAACTGTAAGAGTGTGTATTATTGCACATAAAGATTATGAAGCAGAAAGTTCTTTGTACTGCTCAGAATATTTGTATTATTTACTTAAATGAAGTAAGAATATATGGTCATCCTTGTAAACCACCTAAGTAGAGGAGAGAACATGCTAGCTTTAAATGTTCTGAATTGAAGTGTAAGTTGGAGACTGATATGCTGCCCAGAGGAAAATCACCTGTAACGTTAAAAAAAAAACCATCTGTCAAGAAGGGGCACAGAGTCCAGAGAAAATAGATAGGGTGGGTTTCACAGGACAGATGAGAAGACCAGGACAAGACATCCGGGACCAATAATCCAAACCTCTGGCTAAAATTGCCCCATTCACAGCCATTTCAATTGAATGGATAAAAGCTTCAAGCAAGTGTCCCCCAAAGACAGAACAGTTAAGTAGAGAATATTCACCTTGAAATTTTTCAAGAAGTGTTCTTCATGTATAATGTGATGGTTAATTTTATGGTTCAATTTGATTGGGTCACAGGGCACTCAGATATATGGTCAAACATTATTCTGGGTGTTTCTGTGAGGGTTTTGGATGAGATTAACATTTAAATTGGTAGCCTGAGTAAAGCAGATTTCTGTCCTTAATGTGGGTGGGCCTCACCCAATCAGTTGAAGCCCTGAATGGAACAAAAGGGTGACCCTCTCCCAGTAAGAGAGAATTCCTCCTGCCTGACTGCCTTGTAAGCATTCTGCTTTTTCCTGCTTTCAGACTCAAACTGAAACACTGTCTCTTCCTGGGCCTCAAGCCTGCTGACCTTTGGACTGAAACTTTACCATAGGTTCTCCTTGGTCTCCAGCTTGCTGACTCATCCTGCAGATGCTGGGACTTGTCAGCATCCATAATTATGTGAATCAATTCCTTAGACTAAATCTCTTTTTATGTATACGTGTGTGTCTGCATACACACACACGTATACACACACACACACCCCTTATTGGTTCTGTTTCTCTGGAGAACTCTAATACACTAATACCCTCTGCCCTTCCCCCATGAGCCACACCTGCCCAAGACCTGTCCTACTTTCACTACCACTAGTACAAAATGACCAAGGTATGTCTTCTTCCTCTCTTTCCTCTCTCCCACCTGTCCTCTAGGTCAAAAGAGCAAGAAGAGGAAAAAGCAATAAAGCCACTTAAAAAAGCCAGAGGCCCTAGTCTTTTTTTCCACTTTTATTTCTACCCATGATCTGTATCAGGGTAAAACAAATGGCTCAGGAACAAAGTTGAAAACTCTTGATTCGTAGATTCAAAGTCCACTGAAACTCATTACATATGCAAATATATTTCCTTGACAAGAAAGTACTCCTGACCAAAAAAAAAAACAAAACCTCTTTCTACCGAGAAATTATGTCTTATATTATTTAAATTCATCTTGAAATAAAAATCATTCATGTTATTCAATGAAAATTTTCTTTAAAGGACCATATAAAAGAGTTCATGCTTTAGACATACATAGTCTGAGTCCTACATTCATTTCTCAGCATAACTATAAAGTGTTCTTTGGGAAAATATTCTATTTAGGTTATACTTTACTTTTAATTCGAAGAGCTCTCAAGATTTCTGAGACCAAAAGTTAAAGGCCAACAGCAAGATTATAATCGCTTTTTAATAGCTCTCTCCTCATAGAGAGAAGTGACCTTTCTAATCAGCTCAAAATTTTAGACCTTAGAGAAAGATCAAAGTGATGAATTTCCTATTTTAAATGTCAAATTCAAAACATCTCCTATAGATTTAGCTACCCAGGAGAGAAAGAAGTTAAAATACCTGAAATTCTTTCAATTCACTCTTGGATGGATCATGTGTAAAAATTATTTTGCCTTAACTACTTCAATGGCTTAAAGTAGATTATGTCATACCCTACTAAGTAAGGAAAACTAATGAGAATCTTTTTAAAAGGCAAAGTCCCATTTTCATAGTTGTGTGGGAGGAACATGCTACACATTCTATTCAGATGTATCAGCAAAGGTGCAAAGTACGAATAAATGGCTTCTCTGTGTGAAAGGATTAAACAAATCACATGAATTAATGAAAGGTAAAAATCTAGCAAAATTCTAAATTTCATTTGTTCAAGAATAAATTATCCAGAAGCAGCTAACATCATGACATAAGGAAGTAACTTGTCACCATAGCAAGTAGGTTGTCTTACGAAATTTGGACAGTGGAATGAAGAACCACAAAGAAGGCAAAATTTGACTCTAGATCTCCTGGGGTATATTGTGCTTAATTCAGATTCTCAATACCATCAAGTCACCTTAGGCTTCAGAAAAAGTGAATTCTTGTCTGCATGTACGATTTCCTGTCGCAAGAATTTAAACATAATTTCTTCTTCTTATGAAACGTTTCTCTCTCAGCATTACTAAAGGCTTAAATATGAGGTTAGGGATAAAAAATAATTAGTACTTTTAGTTTAATTACTAGTTGATAACAATTAGTGCTGTTATGTTTTCCTTTAGTTTAGTACCTTTATTTTTAAAATAATTGAATAAACTACAGCTTTTCAAATTCAAATTAGTGAGAGAAAAAAAGATGAGAATATTCTGAAGAAGCTCAAAATTCCTTGGTCTTCCAGGTAAAGGAAATCCTAATGTCACGGACTGAAACTTTAAAACTAATGTATGAAACTGTATGTATGAAAGTGAAGTTGAAAAAAAATTCTTTTTATGTCTAGCTCCTGGGTTTGAAACATTCACATGGAATCTGAACATCTACAACAGAAGAATACCTTAGGCCACAAGAATGGCTTTGCCAGGTGTTTTTTAAGGCCCTTTCTATATATATTTTACAAGAAGAAAATAACACACTGGCCTTTAGAAAATTCTCCGAGGGAAACATCAGCTGATATCTTTCACACTTTTTACCACCCTCTAATGATGCCATCTAAGCCAGTATTCTGAAAAAAGGATATCAGTAACATAAACTTCAGGCCCTCTGACAAGGAATAACACTTGATGCAGAGCAGTCTTTCTGGATGTGCTTACCGGATAGGATTGGGGGGAGGAGGGGGAAGCGGCGGTGGAGGAGGAGGCGGTGGAGGTACTGAATTCTCAGACTGGTTCACCCGTTTCTGGAGTTCATCAACTGCACAGAGAGCAAGCATTTGGAAAAGAGATGAAATAAGCAACTTAACACCTTTTTTACATGTAAAAGAAAAAACATAACCTCTCTTGGAGCCGCCCGGTGGCGCAGCGGTTTAGTTCGCGCTTGGCAGCCCCGGGTTCGCGAGTTCGGATCCCGGGCGGCCGCCGACGCACTGCCTGTCAGCCACGCCGTGGCGGCGTCCCATATAAAGTAGAGGAAGATGGGCACGGATGTTAGCCCAGGGCCAGTCTTCCTCAGCAAAAAGGGGAGGATTGGCGACGGATGTTAGCTCAGGGCTGGTCTTCCCCACAAAAAAATAAAAATAAAAAAATAACCTCTCTCAAAATCAAGTTCTTTTTGTTAAGACTAAGTCAGAAATTTCAATATGAAACTGCACAACTTTTTACACTTTTTATCATGCACTCTACTATCACTCATGCAAGAGAGGCCTTACATGTGTTACAAGAAAATGTTACCATCTTTTTGCTGCATATACAACTGTAGAAAAGAAAAAAAATTCAAGACAATGGCTGGATGGGTGGGAAGTAAGGATTGAGTAGGCTGAAGAAATATTTGTTAACAATGGAATATACTACTCAAACACTAAGAAATTGTTAATACTTGACTTTTAAAGTGTATAGACCAAGAATTAATTTTAAAGATGACATTTAGTAACGAATTTTAATAGCATACTTTCCTCCTCCACTTAATTTCCTTCAAAAACTGCAAATCCTAGAGCTCCATTTAAACCAGACTCAAACTCTCAAATGTTTCTAACTCAGAAACTTTCTGCTCTTTTGAAGAGCAGTCTGGAAATATAATTTATTCATTCAGTTCATTCAAGTCATTAATGAAACAGGTATTTACTAAGCACAACAACGTGAAAGGACCTATGCTTGGTGCTGTTCAAAATGAAGGACTAAGTCCCTGACATCAAGGAGCTCAACTTAAATTTATATCACAGATGCGAATACCTCTGATATGGGCTTTAATGGGCTACATAGGTACTGAACACTGTTTGCACCCAGGAATAGTGCTCCCTCTCCACAGCCATGCCACTTTTCATGACTGACTGTACCCTCATCTGTCCATTTGTTTTTACTCTCAACACTTAAATAAGCAGTGTGGGCTATGCTCTCCAACACCAAGAATCCGCTACTTATTGTATATGCATGTGTCCCTGTCTCCAAAAGCAGTTCCTCAAGGACAAACGGCATGATTTCTTTTCTTCTATATTTCTTCTAGTATGCTAAGGTATGGCTGGGTACACACACAGCAGATACTAAATAAAACATGTTCAAAATTGAATCTCAAATACCTCTAGTGTCTGCCCCCTCCATGTATAATAAAGATGGCTTTGGCTACAGGCTGCCCTGATATACACTAAAAAGAAGGGAATATTTCTTAATTTTAGATCAACTTTTAAAAAATAAATTGTAATTAATTTTCATTGTGGATTAGAAAGCACTGAATATTTTTTAAAGGAAAAAAGCCTACTTGGTTCTTCCGAACAGATTTCAAAATTCTAGCATAAAATTAACCAAAAATTTCTGAAAAGAATATTGAAGCTGTTATAAAGGAAACAACCTGCCTTCTTAAATTACCTACCTTCCAACAGAAACTTATTACTTATCCCTGTGTAGTCATCTAACTCACACATTCCTGTTAAGCCTTCTAGAGCTGAATGAATAAATCCTTTGATTTAAGTATCCCCTGGTGTTTTAAAAGTTTTTCCATTTAATATATATATAGTTACCCATTTTATTGTTAGGTGTGATATTCAAAGTATTATTTCATGTGTATAATTAGACACCAAAGATGAAGGTAGTATGAACCTAAAAAGTTTAATTCTTCTTAAAAATGCACCCTAAAGTGAACAAAATAAGTACTTAATGAACACTCATCTCTGAAGCCCTGAGAAATGCTGAAATTTTGGTCTTCCCATATTAAAGGTATCTCTGCCTCTAAATGCTGCATGTGATCCTCACTCACAAAGGCTCTGAATCCAAAAAGGAACTCTAAATATTTGCGATTGTTCGATCACAGCAGCTATTCTACTGAACTGCATAGTTAGAGTGAAGGAATTTAAGAACAAATCTTGGTATTTTTCTACAGCACTCAGTAGATGTTCTGGATTAACTACATGACAGGTTTTGTACTGGGCATGAGAGATTCACAGATTAATAATAAGACACAGTAGTCTACTCAATGCTTTTACCGGAATGCTTTAAATTTCTGGCTTTCTCCTCAGAATTCTGATATTTCAGTTCCAATTCTTTTTTATCTTCTTCTAGAAGCTCCAGTTGTTGTTTGAGGTTGTGGATCTCTTTGTGAAGTGTTTCATTTTCTAGCTGCTTCTGTAATTCTTTGACCTATAAGTTATAAACAGACTTTTGTGAGGTGATATAGTTTTTCCTTTGTCAAGGAAAATAAAGGGAAAAAATTAATGTTTCCCTTTTACTTTGTACTTGATAGCAAAGAGATTCCAACCCGTCTTAAAAACCAAGCAAATTCTGGGATAGAGATAATACTTAAAATCATTATCAGCTATTTGATTCAATATAAATTTACTGGAGACTTATATCCCAGATAATTTAATTTTAAACCTGAGTTTTAAAAAAGTAAAATAATACCTGAGAAATTCGTTTAAAACAGATTAATATTTTCATACCCATTTTCCAGAGAAAAATTCAGGTATTCAGTATTAAAAAGACCCCTAGGGGAACTATTTGGTACAAGTATCAAAAATCTTAAAAAAAGAAAGAAGGAACGCTCCTTTGATTTAGTAATACCACTTTTAGAATTTGTTTTAAAGAAATAGTAAGACAAATGTTCAAACATATTCACTAAAGTGTTCGTAACAGGGAAACATTGGAAATAACCTAAATGTCCACCAACATTGCTGATTTAATAAATCATAGTGTGTTAATTAAATAAAATACTATGCAACCATTTAAAATGACATAGCTCACTATACACTGACAAGGGAAGATAGATTACCAGTTGAAAAAAAATCAGGTTTAGAACAGTATGCATGGTATGATTCCATTTAAACGATCGTAAAATTATATATTTACATAAAGTTTGGTTACGCACCAAAATATGGGATTCTGGGGTAATGTTAATTTTCTTCTTTAACTTTTATTAGAAGAACTATATTTTATTTTTATAATCATAAAAACAATACAGCTGTGTTTAAAAGATTGCTGAATCTGCAAGGAACTCATAGACAGGTAAGAAATACTTTAAACCACACACATGAAAGATTATACAGTATAACTGTATAGTACAGTGTAACAGTTTTAGAAGTACTGATTGCTATAATTTCACTTGTAACTTTAATCTTCAGTACCTCTCTCCCTACCCCAACAAGGCAGATACACAACAATTTAGTCCCAAAAGTTCTAGGCATGTGTTATTTACTAAATGAGCGAACTGCAAGTAGCAGGACTTTTCAGAACCAAAAATTTCTAGCATAAGCTAAATAAAAATAAACATTCTTTTATTCTCTCTTTATTTGAAATGGTAATTCCTGCATATGGGGACAAAAGAAAATTCTTTCCCTCTCATCTATTCCCTGGTCCTCTATTCCAGGGGCAACCACTGTTACCACCTATTCATCTAGAGAGTCTCTAGGAACACACCAACATTTCTTACTGAGAGAAAAAAACTCTACTCTACCTCACAACCAACTTTGTAGAAACTTCAGAAACTTCCAAGGATTAAATGTCAATATTGTTGCTTAAAGAGACTGACAGGTGATGATAAATAGCAGCTAACAGCCTTTCCCTCACAAAGCAGGTACATTGTAAGTAGTATAAATATTGATGTAATTTTTCTTAAGTGGTTTCTTTAACTTGAAAGCCTTTGTTCCACCTCTTCGCCTCTCCTCCTCTCCCGCCTCCTCTTTCTCACCCACCACGATGACTATCCTTTCTGCCTGCAATACAGAGGTAGGCTGTGTCAGCTGGAATAGCTCCACTCAAACACACTGAAATAACCACTTAGGATGTCTTTAAACATATACATTTGTGCAAGTTTACAAAATCAGAAATTTTCTCTAAGCAAACAATTACTGCTAGCATAGACTTTTCCTCCCTCTTTGAATAAAACCTATGCTCTCCCACAAGCTCTTTGAGACTAATCCTCTCCAAGCGTATGCCATCTCCAAAAAACACAGTCAACTCACAGATTTCCAAACTGTCTGTTATGTGCATTATCCAAGCTCTTCTGACCTCTTGGACAGTTTAAAGATCATTATAAAGTCTACAAAACTGTGCTATAAATTTTAGCGAAACACTAAATTAAGTTCATTTGGCAGTTATTTTTTTCTGAAAGGTGAAAAGACTGGAAAAACTTGGTAACTTAGCAAGGCAGAATACAGAACTGTAAGTGACCGAAGTGACTCCTCCCATTTTAAATATGTGTGTGTATTAAGACTCCAAAAGAAAATCTGTTACCTTTTGTTGATGATGAATTCTCTCTTCTTCAAGGAGCTGGGTGAGTTTTGCATTTTCATCTAAAGCTTTCAAAAGCTGCTGGTCAGGAGCAGAGCTCTGAAGCAGAAGGTGGCTTTGTCTCTTGAGCTTGTTTTGTTCAATGAACATCTGCAGAAGTTAATTACAAAAACGTACGTACCAATCAACCTCACAGATCTCCTCAACTCAAAGTTGAGCAGAAGGAAAAGTACATGGAGTTTTTATTAAGAAGCTAAAGGCAATTTCTGAATTGTATAAGTTTCAGAATTAACGATGGCTATGATTTCATTCATACTTTCATACAACCTTCAGTACCTTTTTACCCTTGCCCCAACAAGGTATACATACAATAATTTAGCCCTATACTTCAGTTTTTAACATTTTATTATTGCTTTAAAATACATGAAGACTAATAGTAGTAGCTAAAATTTATCAAGAATTCATCTTGTGCCAGGTACTCTACCAAATATTTTATACACATTATTTTAATCCCTACATCAATCCTGTGAGTTAAATGTTTCTGCTATGAACAACTAAAATGCACTCGACACTATGGGACAGATAGGGTGGTGATCGCTTCACATATATTCTATCATCTACTCCTGAGAACAACACCGTCAAGTAGACACTATTACTATCTTATTTTTTTTTTCTATTTTTGGGAGAAAGACTAGCCCTGAGCTAACATCTGTTGCCAATCCTCCTCTTTTTTGCTGAGGAAGACTGGCCCTGGGCTAACATCCATGCCCATCTTCCTCTACTTTATATGGGATGCCACCACAGCATGGCTTGACAAGCGATGCATCTGTCCGCGCCCAGGATCCAAACCTGTGAACCCCGGGCAGCCAAAGTGGAGCGCACGAACTTAATCGCTATGCCACCGGGCCGGCCCCCAATTATTACTATCCTATTTTTACTAATAAGGTAACTAAGGCTCAGAGGGATTAAGCAACTTTCCTAAGGACACACGTAAGTGGCAAAACCAGGATTTAAACCCCGATCTGAATGATTTACAAACCCAAGCTCTTAACCACCTGGCTAATCTCCTTCCTCTGCTATTTATTAGACCTAATGTTTTGTTTTAAACAGACTGGTTTTTCCCCAGTAATGTAAGTAGTTACCAGTAGGAAGGCAAAAAGGAGAAGGGAAAATGTATATTAATATTTATTGAGTGCTTTATTAAGCAATTTATACCTATTATTCATTTAATCCTCACAACTTTACATGATTGAAAACAACATTATTTTCTATTGAAAACAACACTATTTTCTATTCACCTGTTACTTCTTTTCCTAACTTACACAAGTTAGCCAATGGGTGATTACTTCTTTTCCTAACTTACACAAGTTAGCCAATGGGTGATTCCAAGCACGAAATGTTTTACATACTCCAAAATTACCCCCATTTTCTAGTACACTTCACATTTTCAGACTCTTAACAGCATTTTAAAGTGAAATTTACATTCTTCTTCCAGCTGACTCCTCTTTCTGTCTAAGAAAGAGAAGTATAGAGATGGCACGAATGAATGCACGTGTGTGCACGCACAGAGTGCTTGGCTCAAGGAAAGTGAGCCTGGAGGCATCAAGGTACTAGAGAAGAGTAATGACTATTCATCACGCAGTATCTTAAATTTTAGACCAATAGTATAATTGAAATGAGTTATTTCAGGTTACTATTATTATTACAGTAATTTGTTTTCTATACACTATTCCCTCTTAAAACTTAACTGGTTGGGGTCCCTGGCCAGTATCTTAGGAAATACCTCCGAGAGTCAACATGCAAGGCTTGCTAATAGCTGCTGAAGTGAGGCCTTTCACCAAGAACGCTCGGCAGCCAGGAGCAGGCAGAGAGGAAGCAGTCGGCGGGGCTGACCAGGCCAGAGGCAGTGACCTCAGCAGTGAAACAATGCAGGGCCCATGCCAGCATCGATGCGCAGGGTAACATCCCTCACTGCTCTGCTTCTCTGATCCCTGGTTCTCTTTTGGGAAAAAGGGATAGTTCTCCTTTTCCATGCAGCACTCAGGAAAACTTGTTTACGTGATTAAAAATTATCTCAATTTTGTTATTTTACAGATAAAAGAGTAAAGACTACGTCTTAGGGATGTTAATAATGTGAATTTCTTTTACAACACCCTGAAACAATCTCTAAATAGTAATATTATAAGATGAAAAGAACAGAGAGGAAAAAAATTCCTTTAAATAACAATGGTAATGTGAAAAAAATTACTCATTAGACTACCTTTTCCAAACTTTAAGACACTAAAATATTCTATATAATGCCTTTCCAAAGATGTATTTAAAGAAAATTCAGTTACCAAAACACTAATAAATTTGGTTTTTAGCTATGGTAAGAACTTGTTGGTTAGAGTTATGAAGATGGTCTCTTATTAGACAAATAACATCATAGGTATCAGAATTTCAGAGAAATTTCATAAATCATCTCAAGGAATGAGAAGAAAATCTTTTGTCATTAATATATCATTCATTCTTTCCAAAATAACTTTAAAATATCATCTGAGTTGTCTGGAAAGAAAAGAGAATTGATTATATAATATTCTCACGTTATATTGGAACTACATGTTGAACACGGTATCCACACCTTTAAAAAAAGAAAACTATACTGAATAAGAAAAATATATTCAAAAAATACAGGGAAGTTATTAAAAATTGAAATTATGTTGAAGAAATACAAAAACTTGACCTAGTTATGAAGACAACTGGCTGTTTCCTCCTTGTTGAGGGGGATCATGTCTTTTTGTTTTTTAAATGGAGTAGCAGTGGAGGAGAAACTTGCAATTTTTTACTTTACACATTTGAGAATTGTTTGTATTTTTTACACAGTATATATAGTCCTTTTGTAATTAAAAATGTAAAGTAAATTCACTTTAAAAATTGATTTCTAAGGCTTTAGACTGTCAGCCGCACAGGGGCAGGGATCCTATTTACTTTCTTCACCATGATATTCCCACCATCAGCACAGTGTCTGGCTTAACACGTTTGCTGAATGCACTAAGGAACAAGATGCAAAAGAGGGGTACTTCTCTCGTCAAACTAAGTCATGTACCTCTTAGCAGTAGCTATCTGTTGAAAACCTGAGAATTTGTAAGCCAAGCAAAAGGGAAGATATACTAGTTCTAATCTACCTTTATTTAAAAAAACAGTTTTCTTCTCACTATTGTGTAGACTGAATCTAGATATGGTAAAATTATCAAGTACCACTGCAAATATTTATGCTACCAGTAACATAAGTGACACCACTCTTGTTTTCCTTCCTCAAACTTCTATCTCTTCTTTCTGGGTTAACATGTCAGCGTGATTGTTTCCACCAATCACTACCAGGTGAATGGCAGAAGAGATCACTCATTTTCATATTCTTAATGGAATCTTGCTTCTTCCATCTATTGTCCATGCTACTGCATGGCCTTCAAGTTTTTCTTTGAGCTGCTTTGTATTTTAACATCATTCTACAAACAACAGATGGAAAATTGAAAATGTCTCTCAAAATAAGACCCTGGCATTTGGGTCAAAGTCAGCCAACCTTGTCAGTTTTGCAATGGAGGTGTCTTCACATTATCTCTACTCTCCCTCCCCCCTCAACTGTCTACTCCATTCCATTATTTATATTTCTGCAGCTTTTTCCAAAGGGCTGTGACACACCTCAGTTCTTTTTTCTTTCTTCCAAGTTAATAAGAGAATAATGTTTACTCACCTTTCATTAAACTCTCTGAATGAAATGAATCATAATATGTCAAATCAGATCTTCTTGGAGTAAACCTTTTACAGAATTCAGTGCTAGCACAGCTTACATTCAGGCAGAGAAAGACTCCTGCACAAAACCATAATCTGGTTTTCAAATGTCATTCCTGTAACCTCATGCTTTATCTTCCTTCTACACCTTGGATACTTCCACCTAAGAATCTTTTACCATTCCTTAGCTACTTTCCTTCAACCTACAGTATGCACACAGATTCAGAATATTTGTACATGATGGAAATCTCATGCAGATCAGCTCCACATCCATGAGCTGTTATGGTTCAACCAACTGGTGCCTCATCATTTCCTTGGAAACCAGTCCCAGAGCCAGGGAATACACAATGACTACATGTCCACAAAAGTAAGCCGAACACGAGAAGCACAAAGGTTATCTCTAACACGAGAGGAAAATCATGGTGAAAATCATGGTGAAATGCTGAGATAATGGATGTACAACATGGCAATGCTCCACAGCAAGTGGAAGAATCAACTCACATGAGAGCACTGTATAACAGCTGAAGAGAAATACTAGTACCACGATGCTGTTATTTGAGATGGTACATGAAGATGTAACCTAAACTCTTGAAACATACAAAAATCTTGTACTCAAGCTGGACTTTCCATCACAACTTATGGGTATCCCTAAATATAATTCCTCATCCCTATATAGCATTTTATAGTCTACAAAATACTTTTAAAAAATTGTGCCGGGGCCGCCCAGTGGCACAGCGGTTTAGTCCGCGCTTGGCAGCCCGGGGTTCGCCGGTTCGGATCCTAGGCGCCCGCCGACGCACTGAACGCACTGCCTGTCAGCCACGCCGTGGTGGCGTCCCATATAAAGTGGAGGAAGATGGGCACGGATGTTAGCCCAGGGCCAGTCTTCCTCAGCAAAAAGAGGAGGATTAGCAACGGATGTTAGCTCAGGGCTGGTCTTCCTCACAAAAAAAAAAAAAAAAAAAATTGTGCCATTTGTCTTTAAAATCCATTTGGTTAGATGGAATGATCACCCATTTAACACATGGTGAAAGTGAAGCCCTAAGAGGCTAAGGGACTGTATGACCAAGGTCATACAACTAGTAACTGACTGCTGTGGCCAAAATCTGAACCCAGATCTTCAGACACCAAGTTCAGTGAACTGAATACTAATTCCATAGCCGCCTCCCTAAATCAGCTGATCCTTAATTCAAAACGACACATTCTTATTCAACCTCAAAAAATAGTTTATGTCATCTGCAAAGTTCTTTAAAAAACAAAAATAAAAAACTAGGTCTCTGCAAGATACTTACCTCTTGGGCAAATGACTCTGCTTTCTTTCGAAGGTCCTTCTCCAGTTCCAAGTTTACCTGCATTTCCTCATACTCTTCTACTGCTAGCATGGACACTTAAGAAGACAAGGAAAAGAAAATGGAAAATATGCCACACAGATTATCAGGAATATGGATGGAAAATAGTGTTGAAAAGATTCTTTATACAGATGTAGCACCTTCATGGATGAAGTACCTTCATCCATTGCTGGCTGGAATATAAACTGACAAAATCTTTTTGGAGGGCAACTTGGAAATGTGAGTCAAAAATCTAAAACTATTCATATCCTTTGATTCAATTCCACTTCGAGGAATGTATTTATTCTCCTAAGAGAATAAATCATGAACATATACAGAGATTTAGTTCCAAGGATGCTCTCTGCATCATTGCTGAAAAGAGTGAAATAATCTAGATGGTCTAACATTGAAGGATCAGTAAAACATGGTATTGTACAAGAAATATTATTCTGCCATTGACATTATATTGAAGAAGCATACTTATGGAATGGAAAGACACTCATATATATTTTTTAAAAATTAGTTCATCTTTGTTTTTTAAAAGCGACATACAAGGGGCTGACGCCATGACATAGTAGTTAAGTTCAGCACATTCTGCTTTGGCAGCCTGGGTTTGCAGGTTCGGATCCCAGGTGCGGACCTACACCACTTGTCAGCCACACTGGTGATGACCCATATATAAAGTAGAGGAAGACTGGCACAGATGATAGCTCAGGGCTAATTTTCCTCAGCCAAAAAAAAAAAAAAGCCACATACAAAACACATCAACAAGGCATTTCACAGAAGAGGAAATATGCGAAAGGCCAACAAACATGTGGAAAGATACTCATCTTCATTAGTAATCAGGGAAGTGAAAAGTAAAAACACAGGTACCTTTTTATACTCACCAGAGATAACATATGCAAAAGTTAGGAAGTATGCCTATATAAAGTTTGGAGAGCATACAGAACAATGGGAGCTAACACACTGGTTACAGGAGTGTAAACTTATAGATCTACTTAAAAGGTAATTTGGGGGGCCAGCTTGGTGGCGTGCTGGTTAAGTCTGTGCGCTCCACTTCAGCAGCCCAGGGTTCACAGGTTTGGATGCCGGGCACAGACCTACACACCACTCATCGAGCCACACTGTGGTGGCGTTCCACATACAAAATAGAGGAAGACTGGCACAGATGGCAGCTCAGCAACAATCTTCCTCAAGCAAAAAGAGGAAGATAGGCCACAGATGTTAGCTCAGGGCCA
This sequence comes from Tapirus indicus, assembly GCA_031878705.1. Classification (NCBI taxonomy): domain Eukaryota; kingdom Metazoa; phylum Chordata; class Mammalia; order Perissodactyla; family Tapiridae; genus Tapirus; species Tapirus indicus. The sequence goes on along the minus strand of CM062921.1, from coordinate 15,008,989 downwards.
AGCTTCCTCACACACACACAAAAAAAGTAATTTGGCATTATGTAGTAAAACTGAAGATAAAATTTTACATTTGGCATATATCTTCACGAAACTCTTGGACATGTACACCAGGAGACATGTATAAGAATTTTCATAACAGCCTAACTTAGAAGAGCAAAAAACTGGAAAAAACTCAACTGTCCACCAACAGGATACTGGATAAATGAATTTTGGTATAGAAGAATGAAATAATAAACAGCAGTGAAAATAGACATACCACAGCAATGCTCTTCAACGTGGACAAACCTCACAAACACAAAAAGTTGCAGAAGGACATGCAAAATGATACCATTTATATAAAGTTAAAAAACATGCAAAATTAAACAATATGCCATTTAGGGATATATATAGGTATTTGGCAAAACTATAAATAAAATAAATGATAAAAATGCAAGGGATGGGTATGAGTAGAGAGAGAGGGCTGTTCAGGGGCTTGTAAGGTACCAATGAGTAAAAAGATATTTCTTCTGCTGGCATTTTCTTTGCCTTCCATATAAATTATAAACATATTTAACTAGCAATTTAACGTATATATAGGGTTAAAGATTGGAAGAATATACACTAAAATGTTAGTAGTGCTTATCTCTGGACTGTAAAGGTTGAGATTTTCTTTCCTTTCTCTATAGGATTCTATACTTTCCACCAAAAAAAGTATATTATACTTTTATATATAAAAAGGAAAGAAAAAATATATAAGTTATTTTTAAGTGTTCTCCATGTTTACAAAGAAGAGAAACAGCCTTAGATCCAGGACCAGAGTCAGAGCTTTGAATTAAAGAATCACTGTCGGACAGACATCTTCAAAGAGAAGGTCCTGTCAAATAAAAGCAACACCACTTCTTTGCTACTTTTTTGACATTTTGTGGCCTATTTTGTTAAATAACGATACATACAGGACAGAGGGAATGATGACGCCATTACAAATTAGGCACAACATAGGTAGGTGTCACACCAGTCTCTCCATCTGCTTTCAAGCCCGAGCTCAGTCATATCAATAAAATCTTTAAAAAGCACTCTTAATGGCTGCTTTCATGTTCTGCCAGGGCACTTCAGTCCTAACTGACTAAGGACTAGTTTGCTGAGTAATAACATAGAATTTCAAACTCTGTACTCTGTAAATTTACTGCCGTCACGGAGGAAAGACTAACAGTCTTACTCGGGTAAAGCAACGTAAGTGGTGTTTGTGATGTGAATTATAGATTCCTGAGAGGTAAATGACTGTCAAACCTATTTAAAAAAGAAATTTCATGATGAAAACAAAGAAGACTATGACTGCCTGAAGCCCTGGGGAAGATAACTGACTCTCATTTCTATGTCCAGAACACTATAATAAAAAGTGAATTTTCACATGTCCTGGCCCTTTTTACTTGGATTCTGAAAGAAATTAGGTAGGTCCTAGTCATGTACTCATTTATATAATCCGTCTCTCCTCCTAGAGAGGGGGCTCTCTGAAGGCAAGATCCATGTGATTAACCTTTGTAGATACCTCTGTTCCTGGCACAGGGCATCAAGACTGAAAAGTTCTTCTACACCATTTCTATCTTCTTAAATGTAGAAAGAGCTGAGGAAATGTTATAATCTAGGGCATCTCCCACACTTAACTACAAAGTCCTTTATTTATTCAAAAATCTCAATTCATGAATGAGGCAAAGATGGAGAACCATTGCCAATAACGGGGAAGGCCCTGGGTTTGAAAGATTTCTTTTTAGGGTTATAGCTTCTGAACTAGGAAAGAGAGTGGCTGAAGGAAAAAAGGAGAACAAAAAGTATATAAGTCCCCTTCCTTAAAATTACGTTTGCAAACTGCACTTTGGCATCACTGCTTGTCCTAAATCAGGGGACATAAGAAACAGCCCCATAAGACTTGATGCTCTGTTTTACAACAAGGATGATAGGATCAAATTACAGTTTTCTCTAGAAGTAGCATTTGGGGAAATTTCCTTCTCACCATGAGACCAGGTCTGCTTCTCCTGATTGACAGGTTCATTTTTATGAGATTCACACAAGTGATCATGAATCTCTCATCACACTGGCCCCTAGACAGCTCAGAGCCAGATTTCAGGCACACAAGCAGGAAATGTGCAAGACCTCAGAGGAAGTATGCACTCTGTAAATCAATATATACTCTCGCTTTCCCTTTGTCCCATTTTCCATATCCTCTTAATTTAAAATTTTATCATATCATGTTGCATGCATTTATGTAGATATCCTAATCTCTTCTGGATTGAAGAGAGGTTTACTAAATAACCTACCAAATATATAAATACTGAGCGGATAGCCAATATGGCCCTTGTCCTAGGACATACGTAGGACAGAAGAGTATTTAGGTCTGAAGTTTCAAAATGGGTGGGTCCTGAGTTCCTCAAATGAAAGCACTTTTAAATTCCCAAGACTCTAAGGTGAGTGATAAAATAACAGGAATGGGAGAGACTCAATGCTAGAAGTTAAGAAAACATAATATAAAAGATTCTTGCTACAAGAATGTTTACGCACAGGTATAAAACAACACAAAATATACATGAACAAAATAAATTACATACGTATTCGAGAAAAAAGACTGGAAACACATACCTCTGTTGCATTTTTCTAAGACTTTTCTCTGTTCAAGAACTTCTGAATTTAAAACATCTTTTTCTTGTTTAACTTTATTTACCTAAAAATGTGAGATTGAGGGAAGAAAACACCCAAAACTGTAGAACATGACATATGGCAATGTGTGATACTCAAATTGCTATTCAACTTTCAGTATGAAGTTACAATTTAAAGCAGTAGTTGGCTTCACTGTCTTAGGCTTTTATTAAAGCTCTTCTTAAAGCCTCAATGGTAGCTCTTTAAGTTGGGATGTACATTTGGTAGAGAACCTATTTACATATTCCAAACGGCACTGGCATTTGTCCCTAAACATGGCAGTGTTCTAGCCATCCAATATAAATGACTGATATTTTTAATGCAAAAATACAACTAGAGAGTACCCAGAAAATACATGGATCATTTAGTCAGAGATCTAATGCTCAATTTTGGTATTCATTGTAAAGTTTGATGACATTTGGCCTAAGTAAAACACACACGAATTTTTTTTTCTTTTTTGTTTTTTGTGAGGAAGACCAGCCCTGAGCTAACATCGTTGCTAATCCTCCTCTTTTTGCTGAGGAAGACTGGCCCTGGGCTAACATCCGTGCCCATCTTCCTCTACTTTATATGGGACGCCGCCACCGCATGGCTGACAGGCAGTGCGTCGGCGGGCGCCCGGGATCCGAGACCGCGAACCCCGGGCTGCCAAGCGCGAACCAAACCGCTGCGCCACCGGGCCGGCCTAAAAGTATGTTGCGGGGTAGGGGTGGGGAGGCAGATAAAATAATTTTTTTTAAAGGAGGCTACATATGGACCAATGATTAAAATGAATCATGAAAAAGAAAAGTCCAGCGGCCGGCCCGGTGGCACAGCAGCTTAGTCCGCGCTTGGCAGCCCGGGCTTCGCGAGTTCGGATCCCGGGCGCCCGCCGACGCACTGCCTGTCAGCCATGGCGTGGCGGTGTCCCATATAAAGTGGAGGAAGATGGGCACGGATGTTAGCCCAGGGCCAGTCTTCCGCAGCAAAAAGAGCAGGATTAGCAACTATGTTAGCTCAGGGCTGGTCTTCCTCACAAAAAAAAAAAAAAGAAATACTTTCAACTCTGAAGACTTTGGGCTTAAATAAAATATATATGAAAATCCTCCTCCAAAAACTTAAATTTATGAAATAATTTTTGGCATCTATCAATAAGAGAAGAGAATATTACAGTTTTTTAAGAAGAATGTAAAGCTACATGTTTTAGAGTGGACAAATCTCAAACGCATTATGTTGAGTTAAAAAAAGTAGGTATGTTTATATAGTTTAAAAACACTCAGAATACTACGTATTGTAGTAAAGATGTAAATACATGCATTGGAATGATAAAAACCAAGTTTTTATGGTTTGTTTGGGGAAACAGGACAGGGAGTAAGAAAACGCAATTAGGGAGACATACACCGGGTTTTCAACTCTAGGTTAACGTTTTATGTATTTACTCAGGTAGTAGGCATATAGATGTTCATCATTCTGTTTTTCATACTTTTCAGATGTCTGAAATAGTCATAAGAAAAATAACTTCTGAAATGGCTTCCAATAACACCTCTAAGCGGGAAGAGAGAGAATCACCAATAAATAATCATAATTAAGGAACAGAGTGCACCAAAATGTGTCTTTTGTCTCTCTCCTATGGTTACACTCAAGAAACAAATTAAGATAATGGTCCTGAAAGGGACTCTGAATCCATAAGCACTTCCAGATAGTCTGTGAACTGATTTCTTTTAGTGTAAGCTATATTTTTGTTTTTGGTTTAAATTAGTAACTGGTATACACTGTCCAACATAAATGCCACTTCCAAAACATCATCATCCTTCTTCACATTCATTGTGATGCTTTGCCACAATAAGCAGAAGTAACTGGGGCCAGGAGGTTGGTGGGCACCACTTCCCAACCTTTTTCACACTATGTCCCTTAAGAATATAATATGTGCCTGGGAACTGAGGCGATTGGATGAGGCTGCTCACTGGAGGGGTCAATACCTTGCATATTTTTAAGCCATCTGAGGGATATCAAGGTGTTATAGCACATCAGTTGGGAAGCTCTAGGCTACAGAATCTGAGAACCACCGACACAAGTTAAATCGAGATTGCAAAGGCAGATCCTTGAAGCCTCGCGCAAAGAAAGGCAATTATGTACTCCTGCTCTTAAAGACAATTCAAAAGGAAACAGAAAAAGATTCTCCAAATACCCACTTGAACCCATTCTACCACGAATCATATATACCTATGTTGGAGGTACACAGGGGGATAGTCCTTCCCAACTGAGTCAGCCATCCACTGGAGAAGTAAAATACCTTTTCACCAGCAGCAATAAAGGCTATGACTTAAACTGCAGATATCATTCTTACAAATTTGCCTCACATGGTGAAATGTGAGGGACAAAGGGAACACATCAATGCTATTTTAGTGTTTTATTTATTAAGTTAGGTAGTGGGTATATGAATGTTCATGATCTTATTTTCCATACCTATTGTATGTCTGAAATAGGGGGGAGAAGAGAAGATTAAAATTGGTACATGGTTCTCATGTCAGAAATTAGCTTCCAACAGCAAGTTTTTAACTTAGCCAGTCCCCAAACACCTTGAAAACACTACGGGTCTTGCCTCTCAGGCCTAAGATACATACTTCTTCAATTACTTCTACAAGTTTGCTCTTGAGATTTTCCAGTTCAATGGCTAATATCTTCTTTTCCTCCTGAACAGATACAATTTGATCTCGAAGTTCTGCATTTTTAAAGAAAAAATAAGGGGAAAAAAACAATAAAAACAAACTTATTTTTAAGAGAAGAAATCAATCTTGTCAAAAGAATTGAAAATGCCATTCCATGTGCAGCTTATGGTCCAGGTTATTTAACAATTAAAAGGAAAATGAAGAAGCAAAGGACAATGGAAATCTCACCTCTATGTGCCCCTGAACAGCCATGGTTATTAATAATCTCATATCAGGCAATCTCACTATATTAAATGGTGATGTTCATGTTTTCTTTGCATTCTATCAAACCCACATTCTAGAAAACTATCTGGCGCTTTAGAAGTAAAATTTTTTATGCTTTCAGCAAAACAAATTAAGGCATTGTACTAATTTCTTTTTCATTTTATAATGGCCACAGGCTCTTATCACGATACAATATACACAAACAATTGGGCAGTTAATAATTTGGAGATTTTGATTTGAAGAAAAAAATCCTGACTTGCTGCCAATTTATAGCCCTTAAACATTATTTAAACTGACTCAAAATATAACCTATTTGAAAAGGGGTTAATTCTAGTAATTTTCTCTCCAGATTTGTGCGTGTTTTGTTTCTTAATTTATTTCATATTTCTTATTATTGGGATTTAATGAAAATTGTGTTACTAGAATGCAAATACTAGCAATTTTAAGTGCAAAAGCCTCTGTGTTAAAGTTACTTCTACCATCCAAATGCTAAAAAAAATACACATGGATTAGCATAGAGTACTTAAATTTACGCCCAGGCCTACGATTTTGCCACTTAGTTTTTAACTTAGTTTTTAATTCTGACCCTTCTCCAAGGATAATAAGAAATCTGCTATATGGTTATTTATAAATTAAATCAAACTTTTACATGAACCCAGCTTGAAGGAGTTCTCAGAGACATGTCAAAATCACTTTCTCCACTGTCTGGCTATGGAACAAGAGACCATACCATTCAAGACCTAAAAGAAGGGAGAATTATGAACACAAGGAAATCCTTTAAACTTCCTCTACCTCCCACCAACAGAAATATTATTTTGACTTAGGTTAAGGGAGTGAAGAGTCAGGTAAAGATGACTTCCTTTATACTTTTTTCTTCATACTTCCAATTGAAGTTTTATCTACCAAACAGACGAGTATTGCTTTTGACATGTGGCTAAGTTAAAATGCCCCAATAGTTATTGAGCCAAAAACTGCTTTTCTACATCTTTAACACAGTATATATATATTTATGAATAAAATTAATGTGTTTTTAATAGATGGATCATGTGATCTTGCCTTACAGCACTACTTGCTGACCAACACAGTTGTTTAATATTGCATAATGCATACAGCTCACTGCCTTAATTAGATGGGAAGTTCTTTGAGGGCAGAAACTAAGCAATTTGGGGAGGAATCTTCCAAAGAGTCTACAGAGAGCCAGATTAACAGAAGGTGTAAGCTAAATATATTTTTATTCATTCTTTCTTTCATTTAACAAAAATATCTTAACATGTAAGTCCAGAGCCTTAAGAAGTTTATAGACTAACTGGCTGTTTCGGTCAAGACAATGCTTTCAAAAGTGCCTAATCCCCTGGGGGCCGGCCCAGTGGCGTAGTGGTTAAGTTCATGTGCTCTGCTTCAGCGGCCTGGGGTTTGCGGGTTCGGATCCCAGGCGCGGACCTACGCACCGCTCATCAGGCCATGCTGAGGCAGCATCCCACATGTAAAATAGAAGAAGATGGGCACAGATGTTAGGTCAGGGCCAATCTTCCTCAGCAAAATGAGGAAGATTGGCAACAGATGTTAGCTTAGGGCCAATCTTCCTCACACACACACACACAAAAAGTGCCTAATCCCAAACAAGAAAGTAAATCATAAAGTAAAAATATTATATCCTATCATGATTCTCAGTGAGGCTACTCCCTAGGAAAATTAATCAGAATTTTTTCGAGGTGGGACTCAGGCATCAGTATTTTTTGAAGTTCTCATGTGATTCCAACATGCAACCAGGGTTCAGAAACATTATCCTACTAGGAGTCAAAAATATGCTCAATAATTAAGCCAGGAGTCCTACCTTTGATTTGCTTCTGACACTGGACCGAGACACAAGTCTCAGCAGCACCATCTGGGTCCGTGGTTGCATCTTCATCATCAATGTTTATCTCTTCAGTTATTACATCTGGTCCCAGTTTGGCCATGTATAACATGCTGATTCTTTTCAATGTTTTATTTTCTTTATTTAGCTAAGGCAAAATATAAAAATGGTTATTTTAACAGCAGTCAAATGAGTGTCTTGGATTTTTAAACAATAGACAAATTAAGTGTGTTTTTGTCTTACATATTCAACACTCACAGCATGAAATAACAATCAGAAGAGTCATTAAATAAGGTTTTATTTACATTTTTTAATATTAAACTTATTACTTTAAGTAAGGCCTGATGCCTGGATTATAGCCAGCAATATGTGAGAATGCTAGTTATAATTGATAAGAAATATAGGAAGGATTAAAATAAAACATCAGTATAGGTTAAATCAAATTTCAATTTATTCAGTCACTAGCAGCCTTAATTAAGGCACTTCATTTCAAGCAAATGTTTTATTTGATGCTGTGCTGTAAACGCCTTTTAAATGTTTGTTTGCCCAGTACTCCCTCTTTTCTGGACACTGACACTCCTCTTCACTGTTCCACATGAGTTCTATGGGAACAGCCATGTTCCCCCTAAGTATACCCTATCCCTTTGGCCTCAGCTAATTAGTCCAGGAATTAGGCATGTGACCCAAACTTGGTCAATCGAATCCCTTCTCTAGAAATTTGGAGACTGGAACAAAGAGATGAGTTTCTTTCCATGCGTTTGGATGTACAGAAGCTGTTGACAACCACATTCCACTACCGTATTGAGGAATAGAGGAAAGCAGTCTGTAGCAAAGTCAAAATGGAGCTGATATATATAGAGAGGCAGAGAAAAGCAATGGAGATAGGGTTTACCACAGGGCTCCAGTCCATTCCTGAAATGCTCCTAGCTCATGGATTCTATGGAATTCTCCAATATCCCTCTCTTAACAAATTTCTACTTTTTTCCTTTTCTTGTTTAAGCTAGTTCAAGATGTGTTTCTACTAACTGTCATAGAGTTCTAATAATACACAATAGAAGAAAGTTCAAGTTATGTTTCTCGTATCTCTATAAGAAGAGTTCTAATTTTTAGCAGAGAAAAGAAATCCTAATTCATTAACGTATTTGTTATTCCCTAATGTACAAATGACTTGGTTTTTCATTTTATTTATCAACTACCATTACCTTCTTTAGCTCACGTGTTTATGTGCATATAAACATTAGCACAAAGCACACACGAAAACTAAACTTGGTCCAAAGTCCACAGAAGGAAAATATGGTTTTGCTTATGTTTTCTCTTCTCAGGACTAAAAAATAAAAGGTCTTCTCTTATTTGAGTAAATGAAAGTATTGAGCAGATTGATTTCTCTAGTATAAAATGTAATACAGAGAAATGTAAACACATATCCTTTACTAAGGACACCTGGCCATTATGACAAGTTCTGAATTTAATAACTGACATTGGAAATAAATACAAACAGAAACATAATTCACAGGAAAGCTACCTGCCTTTCCCTACTGCAAACCTTACACTAGAATAAGATGTTTAGTTTGCTATTTGTCTGGCCTTGATCCTTCATTTGTGATCATAATTAGGACCTCTTGGGGTTTCTCTCAAGGAAAGCCCAGCCCATTTCAATCTGGGAGATCTGATTCTTACCCCAAAAATATGGAATCTAAATATATCCCAAGTAGTATGGTCTGGAGCACAAGAGGGCTCCCTGACCTCTATGGGGGAATCAGGAAGAATCTCTCAGGAATGGCCATGAACCTTTCCATGGATTCTTCCTGGGAAGCCTGGTGAGCTCTAGTCAGGGAATCAGACACAGCCCTTTATTTATTCCCTGTCTCCGGCCCACATCTCCAGCCTCTAACTACTACACTACATTAGAGGATCAGGGGTAAGATATGAGGTCCATGATTTCCCAACCCCTCTTCTTTACGATGGAAAATTCAAGTAAACACTGTTGTGGGTTCTTTGAACCATGAATGCTACAGCATGGCACTAGGGGCTCAAGGATCCTTCAGTTCTCGAATGATGCCATCTTTTCTGAATGTTAGAAGAAAATAGTAATTTAAGAAAAAAGTGAAAAAACTCAAGACTTAGTTTATAATTCTGCATCTGAATATTTAAACTAATGGTTTCCAACTCTGCACATTAGAATTTGTAGAGAGCTTTTAAAAATCCCAATGGGCAGGCCCTCGCCAGACCAAAATCTCTGGTAGTGGGGCCCAGTATAGTACTTTTTCAGAGCTTCCCAGGTGATTCTAACGGACATCAATACCAAGAATCATTGATATAGAGTAATGAAATGCTTCAGTATACATTTCTATAAAATCAGTGTAGCAGAGTTAAGAACTCAACTCTGCGATCAAACTCTAGAACTAACCTAATCTTTCAGTGTTTCAGTTTTCTCATCAGCAAACTAAGGATAAAAATAGTCTCTATCCCATAATATGAAGATTAAATGAGATATTACACATAGTGTTTATGAAGATTAAATGAGGGGGCTGGCCTGGTGGCACAGTGGTTAAGTTCGTGCACTCCACTTTGGCAGCCCAGGGTTCGCAGGTTCAGATCCCAGGCACGGACCTACGCACCGCTTATCAACCCATGCTGTGGCAGGCATCCCACATATAGAGTAGAGGAAGATGGGCACGAATGTTAGCCCAGGGCCAATCTTTCTCAGCAAAAAGAGGAGGACTGGCAACTGATATTAGCTCAGGGCTAAGCTTCCTCACCAAAAAAAAAAGATTAAATGAGATTATACATAAAGTGAATATAAAATATAACGACTGACACCAAGTAAGAGTTCAATAAGTGTTAGCTACTAACAAAAGAGGTTTAGTTTGTATGTTTAATTTTCTTTTGGAAATCATTTATCAGCTAGTTTTCTTCAACCAAGGTATTGATCTATATATTTTTTCTTCCTCCTAGATACTCACGAAAAAATGAAAATACTAATTTTTGCCATCTGGTGCTTAAATACTACTTCCCAGGCCACCATCACAATAATACTTAAGCTGACAATTAACAGCTCCCCCTCAAAAGAGTTTAACATCTCTATCAAACCAGCCACCAGACCCACCAGCTACTGTCTGGCTGTGATGCAACTACTCTTATGTAACAAAGTTACCAACTGAAGAAAACAAGCCAGACAGAAAATTTCAAGTCTTCTCTGAGACACCATTTTCACATTTTGAAAGAAGAAATATAAGATTTATATACATGAGATCTTATGACCATACTAACTGAACATTTCTGAAAACTCTGAATTCACAAATTTTGGCTAAGCGATTCCATTGCAGTTATTACTCACCAAATTATAGGTTAATGGCATGCTACTTGTTTTTTGGAACCCTCTAGGTCACAACACAAAAATAAATCTTTTATAACCCTACAGTAACAGAATCTTCTACTATATTCAAATTTAAATAGTTTTTATATTGGGCACAGTTTAACGAATACTTAAAGATACAAAATAAGCAAGTTAAACAGATTTGGACCATACAATTTAAATGATTGGTCTATATTTATCAGTTTAACCTACATATTTTAGCAAAGTATCCACGCTTGCTTTTAAGAAAATTATGCAAATTGCATCATAAGAATTAAACATTCCATTTGTCATTATTTTGAGAACAGATTTAGAAAAGACTTAGAAAAATAAGAACTTACGGAAAGTTTGCTGCTTAGAAAATGTAGCCTACTTCAAAAATGACAATTGATACCTAAATCAGGACATGCAATTATCACTTATTAATCACACATATAATGAAGCGTCCAAACTTTGCATTCAAAGCTGTAGTATCTTCCACATCCAATGAGCACATCTACAGTGTTTGATCAAATAGGTTTTTTGGTTTGTTTTTTATTCCAAGCCCCAAGAATTCATACTGCATCCTCAAAAACAAACCAAATGTCCATTTTCCAAAAGGCTTCTTAAAGAATAGACAAGCAACTGTATAAGTTAAGGATCCTATTGTCAAGACTAAATTGTAAAAATGACCTTAGAGATTAGGAACACAGTGATTCATACCCGGAGATGACTGTAACAGTCACTTGGCAGCTTTTGCAACGTACACGTGCCTGCCCACACTCCTCGAGTCAGTGAGTCTGGGGTTTTCTTAAGAAATCAAACCTGGTCTACCCTGACATATAGGAAAAGACAACTGTAGCTCAGAGAGGTGAATTCTCTTGCTCAAAGTCACCTGTTAAATAAGAAAAGTGGCGGGGTAGGGGGGGAGGCAGATAAAATAATTTTTTTTAAAGGAGGCTACATATGGACCAATGATTAAAATGAATCATGAAAAAGAAAAGTCCAGGGGCCGGCCCGGTGGCGCAGCGGTTTAGTCCGCGCTTGGCAGCCCAGGGTTCGCGAGTTCGGATCCCGGGCGCCCGCCGACGCACTGCCTGTCGGCCATGCCGTGGCGGCATCCCACATAAAGTGGAGGAAGATGGGCACGGATGTTAGCCCAGGGCCAGTCTTCCTCAGCAAAAAGAGGAGGATTAGCAATGGATGTTAGCTCAGGGCTGGTCTTCCTCACCAAAAAAAAAAAAAAAAAAAAAAGAAAAAGAAAAGTCCACCCCATTCTCACTCCAGTCCTAACTCTAGTCTATCCTGTCATTTAAGATGAGACAACGGCAGTTCAGGGAACAGAACTAACTTGCCCAAAGTCACATATGCCCAAAATGACATAACCAGGAATAAAACCTGTATAAACTGCCTCCCAAACCATTCATTGCTTTCCATAAACTGACAGTCCTGAGAGGTAGTCAGGATGTACTACAGCAAGAAGAATACTTGTTAATTAAAAAAAAAACTCACAAAGACTATCCTTAGTCGTTACAAGATTCACAGCAGCTAGTATGTTCCAAATACATCTTTTTCCACTTGTTCCAAAAGAACAAATAAAGGAAATGAAAAGAGAATTCACACAGTATTTTGAACCAGTGAGCTTTAGTGATATGCAGCAGAGTAGAAATGATGTGAGAGCACCCATGTTATCATTGTTTTTAAAGCAATGGCCTGTATTGCTATGTATTCTTCAGACAACAGAAGAGAAGTTACATACACACATTTATATTCTCAGGTTCTGACCGCATATCTCACAAATTCTAATGTAGTGTCGTTATGCAAACAATTAAGCAAATACCTCTAGCAAGCACACCGCTAATGCACACAAATTAAATAGATAGATATATAGATAAATTGATTGATTGATGTGTAAAATTTCAGTCACATCCAAAGAAATACTTTGGAGGTAGGTGATGGGGGAAAGAGGAAAGAAACAACCAGAATAACTAATGAAATTTGGTTGAAATTGCTGTAATCCACTTTCTGATGAAATGGTTCAGATGCATTTTACCCAACCCAAAATACATAAGACAGAGATAAAAACATTCTTTAATAATAATGTACTTCTGATGAGACAGAATATAGAAAATTACATACTTGGTCAACTCATCAGCTAGAAGCAATCAGTGGAGCACTGGAGGTCACCTTTAGCATGCCCTCAGTTTGCTTTCACAAATAATCACCTGAAATGTAAGGCTTGAGGCTGACTTTTTCACATGATTCAAACATGAAACACTCTTTGCTCTTTTATGTCATATCAGGTGAGTTTTAAACTTGGTTAGAATTTTAACCAAATGCATAGACATTCAGAAAGTCCAGTTCAACAGACTACTCTGGGACCATTTTTTATAGGCAAAAAGCACAAATGCTGAAATACACATACAAATACTCCTTTTACAATCAAAATAACCTTTGCATTAAGACGGATATTTACATAATCATATTCCAGGATTCTGAGACCTTACAACCCTTTTCTCATGATTAGAGAACTAGAAAAGCAAAACAGGATAGAAACCACTGTTTAGAAAAGCAAGTTGAAATTAAAAAGCTCAGGTAGAATTCTGTTATTTGAATAGTCTCACCTTTGTTGCCAAAGCTTCAGCACTTTCTCGACAAGTCTTCTCTATTTCAAGATGGTTCTGCATAAAATTAACTTCCTCTATAACCATGTGAGAAACTAGGAATGAGGGAAAAAGAGTGTCAGCATTCAAACATTAGTCAGCTTTTCCAGAAGCCCACACATCTCGTCCCATGATTAAGAATACTTCAATTCTTTAGCTAGCCAAGCCTTTAGCTATTATGGAAAAGAAGTGTTTGAGATGCTGTCCTGATTAAATCTTAACTAATAGTTGAATGTAGAAAGAAAAAAGAATATAATGAAGAATGTGTATTGCTATTACACACATTTTAAGAAAGCTATTTAGGATTTTTTAAAGTGTCTGTTTTCTATGTAGTCGTGTACATAACCATAGACACGTCCACTAATTTAAACAAAAGAACTCCTCATAAATAAAAAGTGGCAAACGTGATTTCCTTTTCTTAGCAGGATAAAACACATGGATCTAATAAAGAAAATTAGCTAATGAGAAGTATTTTTTTTTTAAATCTTAAGTTGATCTCATAACTAGAATAACAATGTGGCAGCTTAGCTAAGGTAAGTATTGCAATAGTAGTGACAAAGTCTTTATTAAGTGACAAAGTGGTTACTATTATTTAATAAACTCCAGGACAGAAAAATATAGCAACAAGATTTATGTACTATATGATGATCAAAGTAGATGCTAATAAATTGCTTCTTGTGTCACAGACTGTCAGGAAGATTAGAACAAAAATAAAATTTTACTTGGTATTTTACCAATGCCTGAAAAACAGTAATTTCATGATTTCTTTCTTGGTAGCTGGTTCATATAAACTGAGATTTAAAGGTACAAAGTAATTTAGAACTTGAATTATACTTTGAATATCAAGTAAGAAAAATGCCAATTCCCTTCACCTGTATTTCTAGTTAAAAGAAAACGCTCAGAATTTCAAATTTAACTGTAGACATGTATGCTTACTGACATTTGTTTGGCTTAAAAAAGAAAAATTAAGGACACCCAAATGTGGAACCCAACAAAGTTAGGCAAAAAGCACTGGGCTCACATAACACAAAGAGAAATTACTTTTGCTTCATTTAAGCTTAATTAACCTGCAATTATGATTAAACTCAGGGGAAAAAATTTCTCTCCAAATTAAATACAAAAATGTATTACTTCCTAAGTCTGTCCAAAGTTCTTATTATGTTAATATTCAAATTCATAAAGCAGCACTAAATGGCCAGAAACATCTCTAACCTTGACATTTTTTCAGGGGTAATAATAATCTGCAGCAAATGCAGGCCAACCAAAAACCACTTAACTAATTAGTAGTTGCAGTCACCGAGAAAAACATGAATCAACACTGTTATTACAAGTGGCACATTTGAGTGGCATCTAATTATGACTTGATGAGCACGATACTTGCATTATCAACATTACTCCTGCATCCCATCAGGGCCTAAAAGCTGCTGATGGCATTGACTTCGAGAAACTCCCACTCAATGGTACAGCAGCACCCAACAATCGGCTTGGCAGGGGCCCCCCTCACTAAATGACACGTTAAGCGTAATTACTGGTAGACATTGTAAATAAACAGGATTGGAAGTGAAAATTGTACCAAGTGCATAAGACACAATCTGACACATTGGAAGTGGCAGCCTTAATTGAGAGTTTCTTTGACTGCTCAAGATCATTTCAACTGCATTTCTCAGAGGACAGTGATTATAACTGTGGAGACAGACGGCATAATGGTATCAGCACTGCTGACAGAGCAGTGAATTAAATTGTATCTGCTGTTGTGTGAAAGCCTTGATGAGAGGTACAGATGCCTTAGTGGTCTTATCATTATAACACAATGGTCATGTTGTCATCAACCTTTCTGGCTCCAATTGAAAAGAAATGATTGTGTGTTGAAGCTCTCCCCCTCCTCCACACCACCCCCCTTCTCCTCTTCTATCTCTTGTTCTGAATAGAACCAATTTTCAGAGAGCTATGAAATCACGCAATAGGTCCTAAAATGCAGCTGCTTGGCATACAAACGGGTCCCCATTAAATTGGAATCACACACAATATGTGTTTATGCCAGAAGAACAAATAGAAGCTGAACACAGGCCAAGTTTATTCACACACACAAAGCCCATGTAGCTCTTCATCAATATAATTGCCTTTTATATTGTAGTTTAAATAATAGGCTCTATTATTTCCTTAAAATCCTAATATTCCTTGCATTTTATCACTATGTTTACAAGGTAGGTTCTTCAAAAATGTGAAGGAAAGAGAAAAGAAACCTATACAATTTTTACAACATCAAATATTACTTTGAATTTTTAGCCTTAACTACTTGACATCTTCTGCCACAATCTGGTATTTCCACTATCCTAACAAAAACATAAACACTCTGCATTTTTCACAGGAATTTGACTTTTTATTCAATAACATTCTTGCTCATGGAAGAGTAAGAAAAATCATCCCACAGTAGTAAGGTTTAGGCCTAGCAAAAAGAAAAAAAAAAACAAGAAACACTTATTTTCTAAACATTTTGTAAAAAGCTGCCCTGTAATTTAACTTGAGAAACTTAGCTAGGTAGCACTAGCCCACATTTTCTCCAATTCTGAAATGGTATACTCCATCACGTAAGGCTGTTATTTCTTCCTCTCAGAGGGAACAGTAGAAATTTAAAATTGTGCTTTAATTTTTAGTTTAAAAAATTATTCCAATGCTAAATTGGTAACATAGAAACCTACCTATCAACTTTCTAGGTTCAAAAGGGAAGAACATATTTCAAAGGGCATTTATATCTTTGAAAAGCATGACTCCATTTCCAAAACCAAAAGTCAGGTCACATGACACAAAATAGAAATCTTTTTAATATATAAATTTATTTGTACCTTTCAAAGGATAAATGTTTTAAAAACCTTTAATTGTTCATTTAACGATTTGCTTTAAGGTCCTGAATTTGGGCTTGTCTCATAATATCCACAATCCATGACCATTACACCGAAAACATCTATAATTTGGATGACATGAAAGTTTAAAAAAGAAAAAAGATGAACTTTAAATAAAGTGACCCTATTACTGCAGTTATGTTAAAAATAAAAAAAGAATCCTAGTATTTTAGAAATACATACTGAAATATTTAAAGATAAAATGATATGATGACTGAAATTAGTTTCAAAATAATCTGAAGTCAGTGAGCGTGGGTGTATGGATATATAGATGAAAGAAGATTATCCATGAGTTGATAGCTGTTGAAGCTGTATGATGGGTACATAGGGGTTCATTATACCATTTTCTCACTTTTATATAAGCTTGAAATTTTCCATAATAAAAGGGTTTTTTTAGTGACTCTAAGAATTCAGAAGTGTAACCTAAAGGTACATCAATTACTGCTTCTATCAGTCTAGTTGAATTAGCAAAGTTTGTCTCTCCTCTTCTCTGACCCCAAAACACTCTTACATACTCGCCATCAGAGAATACATAACCTGTAAGGTAAATGGGTTTTTTTCACTTCTTTTGGTTTTCTACTAACTGTGAGCATGAGAGCAGGGATTTTGTTTTACTCATGTCTGACTCTCTTTTACCTAGCACGATGCTATGTACAAAGTAGGTACTCACATTTGTGTCTGCTTGGATGACTGGAAAAATATATCAGGCCTAAGTTCATCTGGGAACACCCTTTTACAAGAATGTTCTCTGTAGTATAGAATTGCTTAGGAAACAATCTCCATCACCATCTGTTGAGCTAACTATGTGTCCAGCCTTTTGCTAAACCTTTTACATGTGTTCCCACATAAATCCTCACAATAATCCTATGCGGGAGGTATTATCACATCAATTTTATATTTGAGAATACTGAGGCCCAGAGAAGTTAAGTAACATATCCCAAATTACAGAGTTCTAACTGGTAAAGCCCAGCCAAATCTATTTCTAGGGGACTCCGATTTTCTATGTTCCTTTCTAATTCACCCTATTTAAAGGTGATACCACAAATGATGTTGCTTCCTGAACAAAACTCCTCTCCAGCCAGCCAACTCTCAGCGATATTTAGATGCAGGATGTCTCATGGTGAACATACCATAAGTTCTTCTGCAACATCAGGTTACTTAGAAAGGTTTTCCTGTAGTAAGAAAACAGCCAGGAAAGCTGGCAGGTATGCCAGAAAATAGGTGTGCCCTAAAACAGAGCAAAGGATCTAATGTTGTAGCCTGAAGGACATGAAAGGACTTTATTTACTTCTACTTTCACAGGATTCTGTCTTTCTAGGGAACACGGCTTTGCTCGAAAGTGGTGTTCTTTGTGCAGAGAGACTAGGAGAAAGGCTCAGGAAGAGCTGGCAGGGGGCCAAGAATGGCATGGCAATATGGACAAAACCAGCTAGGAAAAGCATGCTAAGCCAGGGAAAGTAGAGCCCTCTGGCCTAACAAAGCTTGTCCTGAGCCTCATTCAGCTGCTCTTCCTACATTCCAAGAAGTAGGCCGAGTAGGGAAACATTACAGGAAGGCAGGTTTCAATTTAGCACGAAAAGAAACTTTCCCCTAGAGCTGTGCAAATGCAGACACGGGTGTCTGGAGACTAACTCACTGAAGGTAAATGACACGAACTTTCAATACCGAAGAGCAGTCAAGAGCTGGATACTGCAGTAAACGAGATGGTGGTGGCAGCAACTGACATTTATTGAGCACTTACTATAATGCCTGGCACTGTGTCCAGCACTTTTTACATGGATTATCTCATTAAATCTTCAAACAGCCTATGAGGCAGGGTCATTTATCCCAGTTTTACTAATGCAGAAATTGCTCAGGGCTACATGGATTCACAACAAATGGTGCTTTTCACTGGTGATAATGCACTGCCTCATCCCCTTCCAAATCTGAAATTCTTCCCTCTGTTCAAAAGTCGTGAACCGTTTATCTCAGATACATTTCTTAACAAATATTTAGTTTTCTTAGTCCTCCTTTTCTGTTCCTTTGAGACTAAGTTAGCACTTTGTTTTTCCACCATCCAAACTTTAAATTAATTAAGCAGACTTAGTAAAGACAAAAATTAAATGAATACAACAATAAAGGTTGTTGTACTAAACTTTTAATTGATTCTTTCAGGCTTTAATTTGAGTTGCTCATAAGGAAAAATGGACATTTTTTAAATTATCAAAGATATTTAGAGGAAGAGACAAAGAGAAAAGAGAAATCGTAGATGAAAGCAGAGTTTAAATGTTACTCTAAAAGTGGGTTGGTTTGGGGAGGAGTTGCTTCCATTTTTGCATAATACAGGAGGTAAAATCCCTACTATCTACCTGGACCAAAACACTTAATTTTAAGTCCAACCATAAGAACTTGAACCATTTCCACCGCACACAGCATGCAATCCACTATCAATAATTAATTCAAGAACATTAACTGGTAACAATGTCAATGGTATAACTCTTTCAGATGTGACTCAGTGTCAGCACAAGTGTAAGAACATTCTATCAATGCTGCATGAGAGTAGGAGAAAAGTCCTACCCAACTGCAATTCACACATTCACAAATAAGAGATATTTCTGCCATAGCATATTGGCCTCCAAAAATGTGCAATGTCAACAATATTCCCCTTAGATTTTCTTTGTTACACCCAGATGCTGAAAATAAACTGGCTATTGAAATTTAACTACAATGCTCCGTTTTTATGGCTGCTTTACCTTCAACAAGAATAAGATGTTTTGTTGTGTAGTTACAAGTCAACACCTGATGATATAATCAAACAGCCTGACTGATACAGCATCTACAGAATGATGGAGAAAGGCTCTGCTTCCAAGGGGGAAAGTCACTTTCCCTGCTAAAGTCTGGCCCTTTTCCCATGACATATTTCCATCTGATCCTTCTGGATGATCAGATATTCTCTCTCTAAGGGGATAAAGTAATAACATATTTACATCACATAAAAAAATAACAGGAAAAAATTTAGAAGAAGATTATTACAGCTTTTGTGGGAATATAACTTTCCTTGGTGACCAATCTATCTCAAATACTCAGACTCTTAGAAATGTGTAAGTTCTGTGAACTTAGAATTCCTTTTTCTATGAATTAACCTAAGGAATTAATAAGACCACTATAAAGATGAATGTATAAGATTACTTGCCATGGCATTATTTATAATAACTAAAAACCAGAAATAACTCATCTATCACTGAAGAAAAGTTTAAACAAATTGTGGTACTATCACATAATAGAATACTACAGACAACAATTAAAACTGGCATACATCTCTACAGACATGCAAAGATGACCATAATATACTGTTTACTGAAAAAAGCAGGCTATAAGACTGAATGCTAAGTATGACTGTATTTTTTTGTAGATACATACATTACACAGATAAAAGACCAGGAAAGAAAGATGATAAAATACTAACTGGCTTTTCTCAAAGAGTCAGGATAACAAGTAATTTTTGTTCTCCTTTAACTGTTCTGCATAGTAAAATTTTTTATAACAAGTAAAAACTGTCTTTCATAATAATACATTTATAAAACAATAATGCTCATTTCATTCTTTAAAAATCACAGTAATGCCAGGACATTTTTGGGGCAAATGGGAAGATAATTCTTGCTCTCTTTATTGGAAACCTGATGCATCAGTAACTATACATAGGGTACATGTCAACCCACATAATCCCAAAACAGTTATGTGTGTTGTAATAATTCCAGTGAAATGATTACATACTTTTCTGAAATTCCTCCAGTTTTTTAACAGCTTCATCTCGTTCTTGCCTAATTCTGTCACACTGAAATGAAAGAAAAAGGAAACATTAAATTTACATCATAAATTTTAAGTTTGGAAAGGCCAGAAAGAGCCAACTTATAAACAACAAACTTATAAACAACAGCAATTGTATGAAAAGAAAACAAAATTTAAAACCTTAAAAAAGCATTAATGGTCACATGGTATTTACACCATTTGTATCTGGCCAATTTTCTTGGACCCTCTAAGATAATGAGTTACCTTACTGCTCATTATCTCCTCAGTAACAGACCGATTTAACATCCTTGAGTTGAAATGTATTCATTCTTGAAGAGCATATCTGCGTCTCTTCTTAAGTAGGTATTTGCTAATACAGTGAACACCCCACTCATCCGAAGACCGGAGCCCCTGAAAACTGGGTAGTTTCAACTATCCAGAACACTAGTGCACAACTGGGAGTGACCAGTAAGTGAAAACAGGCTGCTGCCGCAGGCCCCACGCACTCTCCCACTCAAGAAAAAAATCCTCCTGTGGTCTCCTTAGAATTGAGAATAGAAGAAGGCAGCACATTAAAAGGACAGAAGATAAAATATTCCGCAATCAGCATGTATCATTTACACAAACTGATTTATCATTTTAAAAGGTGGGAGGAATCACTGAAAAGACTTTAGGATGTAAGACCATAAAAGGCAAAAATAACTATTAAAGCATGAGGACCTTTTAGGGTATCTAGTATAGAAACAAGTAGCTATTATTTTAACAGGCCCTGAAGGTATTAATGAATTTTTCAAAAACCTAATGTTCATTATGAGGACTGAATTCAATTTACCCTGAATTTCACAAAACAGGGAAGTATAACACATTCTAGAAAGATTTTCATCAAAAAATGTCTAAAACTTTAAAAAGTGATTTTAGCTATTAGAGTGTTAAAATTTCAATTTTGTGGGAATAGTATAATGCTATAATAAGAGGACCATGTGAATAAAGCACAACTTTAAATTATATTTGAGTCCCAGAATGCCAGATAAATATATCGGGATTTCATGCCTTTAGATATCTTTAATTTCAAATATCAAGAGCTAAAACATTATGATTCCACTGATAATTTGGAAAATAAAAATTAAAATAGTGAGATAGTCTCATCTAATAGACCAGCAAAAACTGAAAAAGTCTGACACCAGGAGTTGGAAAATCTCACATACGGCTGGTGCAAGCGTCAAGTGCGTAACTACTTTAGAAATAAACTATCAAAATTGGACATGCACACACTCTGTGATTCAGCAATTCTACTTCTAGATTCTATTACTAGAATCTCTAGTAATATATACAAGATGATCTATACAAACATGCTCAACATTTATAATAACAATAAATCATCGTATATTCATATAACACTCTACAAAGCAGTGAAAATGAATGAACTAAGTTACATGTCAACATCGATAAACCTTAAAAACCATAATGTTGAATAAAATGAGTTATAGAATATAATCGAATGATACTTTAAGCACACAAGAACACTTTATATATTTATATTGTATACGTATGTTTCACGATACATATGGCATATATCAAAGTATAAAAACATGAAATAGAAGGATATATACAAAATTTGACAGCAGTTGTCTCTTAGAAGATAGGGAGGGGAAGGGAACTAGGGTTGAGTGACACAGGAGACCTTCAACATTATCTGCAACATTCTTTTTTATATTTAAATTTCAAAAAAATAACAGTTAATTCTGTGTGGTGCTTATTTGTTATAACAGTCCGTCCACCCCACTTCCAACAATGCACAATAGAGTCTAAAGCATAAAAAGAAACACAATTTCTAACTAGACAAACTCCTGAGTTATGATTGCCAAATGAAATATATCTGGTTTTTCACTTTCAAATTAATCTGTTTCTTAATCTGGCATTTCTGAAGGTATAAGATAGCCCTGTGAAAAACTGTCTTGAGTTGGTGCTTGGGAGTGTTGCTCCTGATTTAATGCCACTTGGATTCTTCTATATACCTCTCAAAGTTCCATCCAAAGGAATTAGAGGTTAATTTAATTCTCACTTAAATCAAATAGCCAGAGTTTTCCCTGAGACTTCGCATGACAAGAGCATTAAACAGGATGGTACTCTATCTACTCAGGTCTGAAAAGGCCACCAACTGACCTCACACACAAACCACCAATGCAGCTACCACAGACTGGTCATTAACAACATACGACAATTTTAGAAGGCTTACACCAGTCCCTCAAAAGTAGGGCTTTATTGCCATGCTCTCTACTCCTAAAGCCCAGGTAGACAGGCTTTGGTTAATAACAGGTCTCAACATCACAGTCTTATTACAACATGCAAGTAACCAGTTTTTACAGTCCAGCTACATACTTTTACACTAACCCTAGAGTCATCACCAGCAGATTCAGAAGCTGTCTCCCAACCCCAGCTGTGTTCTATCAGGGGTCTTCATGTTGCTTTGCTTTCTATTTTCTGCAAGCACATTATGATAGAACTGGCAGCCACAGAATTTACCATCTGCTATGGATACTGAAAAGGGTGTGTGTTGGGGGGAGGGATCTACACATGCTGCACATGCAGCTTACTTATTCCAAACCAGAGCTGAACAAAGTACGAAGGATGTACCCATTTTCTAAGCAGAAATCCAAAATCCACTTATTTCATCATTTTAGGTGAACCCACAAAAATATCTCGTAACCTTTCTCTCATTCTACTAACAAGAAGAGAAGTTAGCAAGGATTCTGGGCCTTCTCAGAAGAATATTACATCTTTATGTCCCACAGAAGCCCCTCACCCATCCTATCCCTTCTTCTACCCAACTCGTGCAGCTGCACCATTTGTAGAAACTGCTTCTTTTTGTGTGAGAATTGCTCATGAAGACTTAGCAATAGCAACAGATGTTCTTGGGCCCACATCACTTAATTATGATGCCCAACAATTCTCTGTAGCTCCAGGCTGGGGTAGAACCCAGCAGGTCGAGTGCTGGCTGGTTTAAGCAAGCTGGATAACATTATATCTATTCTGGAGTCTCTATTTTGGCTCTTTATGAAGTGGCGAATTGACCAGAGGTTGGCCTTGCTGGTTTGAAAGGTCTTAATATTAGAAGCCCCAGCTATTTTCCAGATCTCTTCCTTGAGCCTCATCTAGGCAGACACCTGGCGTCTGAAACTAAACCAGCATTTCAAAGCATTGTCAGACTGATCTGCAGAGGAAAGTCTCTCCAGTGTGAACTGGCAGCCCCCCCCCCCCGAGCCCCCGCCAAAATGGGCAGCTCTGTTCTTTCTCCCTCACATATCATCCAACTACTGTTTATACTGAAGTGTCTGCTTCACAGGGCTCAGCAGAAATACAGATAACTAATGGAGACACCAAAGCATCTTTATATCTTCCTGTGTGTGCATTTCATACAAGAAAAATCCTAATATTCTAAGTTATATCTAATTTCCACTAACACAAACATTCATTTTTATCTCCATGGTCCACAAATGCAATGGAGGGTTGCCAGCCTACAGAAAGGCCAGTTCGGGGCCCAAGAAGTGTGCACATGCCCTGCACGCACACAACATCAACAGAGTAGACAATCTATACATAGGCAAGTACCTTACAGTGGACTGAATTAGACCTCTAAGCAAGTATCCACCATAATCACCGAATACCTCTATTTCCTTCCTCCAAGCACTGAACAAATTATTTATACAGCACCTACACACGCCAGGCACTGTGTTAAGCAATGGGGGTAATACAGTGGGGAACACAGACAATGTGCTCTCACAAAACTTATGATCTACCAAGAAAGAGCAACCATGAGATAAGCAATTTATAAGAACACTTGCTATAATGAGAAAAATACTGCACTACAGAAACAAACATATAGCAGAGGCTATAGCACTAAGTCTGAAGAGGTCTCAACCCCACACCATTTTTACTTATTTTTCTTGAAGTTCATTCCTTTTGTGTCCAGTTACAATATTTAAAATTTAAACATGCATAGCATCAGAAATGTGCATATTTATCTGTTTTAGGATCTTTGGTGATGTAGTTAGAGGACCATTAAATCATTTTAAATAATAATCGACAATTCTATCATTCCACCTATGTAAGTTTGGCTAGAACTCGACTAGGCTTATCCTTAAAGAACACAATAAATTAAACCATTCCCACTAGGATGGAATTTGTTTCACTTTTCTCTTTTGGTAGTGTTCTTTCTTCCAATTTAAAGTTCTTTCCCTCCAATTTTCACAAGCAATAAAGGAGAAACTGCCCCCTCAAGCTGTCTTACAGCATTCTCCAAATTCTAGGGATTGTGTGTTGGATGGAAACACACGTCATCAGAACAGAGATCTTGCTCTTTGTTTCTGGATAGATTGCTGTTAATAAGAGACTCATTTTCTCTTTCAAACTGCTAAGTAATTACTTTTTCTCTGGCACAACCACTTGCCACTGTTCTAAAGAAACTGCATGTATGTGGATGTATTATGCATGAACAGTTAGCATAATGAATGCATATCTAGCTCTTTAAAGTGGCTTCTTTACTGATTTTTTTAAAATAAAATACTTTGGGACCTTCACCTCTGAAATTTACATAAGAGGAGGAAATTTTAACAATAGACAACCGAGCCAAGATACAAACAGGATCATATATCTTGCTTCTTGAAACATAAGTCTTGCAAAGTGTCTGTCTCATTCCCTTTTCATTCATTGTTCCTGGCAAGCTGACAGAACTGCCTGATGCACCGGTACAGTAGCTCACCCAAATGACTTCTAATCAGCCACTTAAACACTTATTCATTTCAAAACTCAATCTCAGGACAGAATATTAAACATAAATACTGTCTAAAGGCAGACATTCTTCTATGATACAGATTTCCTTCTTTTATGCACACTCCACACACACACCCGCCACCCTGAGAAATGTGAAAGCTATTCCATTAAAAGCTCAATGAGGCTTTGCCCCCCATATAGGAAAAACCTCCAAACAATTATGACAAAGATCCTGAATGAGTCAGAAGAGAATGCCCTTCAATTGTAGAAGCATGACTAACATTTGAATATGGCGATTGCTTCACAAGCAAAGTAAAACATTTTATTTGGTTGATTCTAAAATAGATACTCCTCTATTTTTCCATATCCCCAAAAAAAGATTTGAAGGGGCTACTGGCTTCAATGTGATAGGCTTTCCTACTTTTTAACATAGTATTGATAATGCCATTTAGAAACTAAGCAAAAAATAATGGAAAGTAGCACCCTTTCCATAATCTCCACTTGCCTGGATGTTGAAAGAAAAACAAAACTGAAGGTTTTACATTTTAATCAAACCCATATAACTTACTTGTACCCTATATAATATATTGATAATAATGAATTTGGGTTGATAAAATGTAATAAGTGCATAAAAAATATGCAGATGCTTTACAAAGAAGCAAACAATTCTGCTAGTGAGAGAAAAGACTTTGAAAAAAATAAGTGACATTTAAGCCAAGCATTAAGGGCTAATAAGAGTTTGTCACATAGAATTGAGTAGGAACCTTATCTTTTTGTGCTTTCCCTATCCCACCCTCAAACTCCAGGCATTCACTTACAATAGCACAATTTATCAGTTATTTGTCAACTTGCCTGTGTCCCTCATTAGAGTGGTTTTACTTGAGAATGGGACCGTTATATATTTTTCTTTATACCCTAAAAGGGTACTCAGAAGGCATTCAACAAAAAATTTTCCCTTCAAAAAAGCTTTCCATATAAACTCAAACAGACTCTGATTCCAACCTCAAAGACTGATAAACACAAAATGATCAACGTTACATTTTTCTTTAAAAGGGAAAAGATCATTAAAACATTGGCCCACTCTCCCAAATCTCCTACTCTTATCCTTGGAATGCATTACGTCAGACTCTGTGTGCACACACGCATGCACACGCGCACGCACACACACACGTGTGAATTTTTCTGACATAAGATTGATTTGATATTTAACTTTTAGTTTTTAAATACAAACCAATAGATGGTGAAGACAAATGATTCAGAAAAGTAGTGTGTCTGATAATTTGCTGTGGAAAATTCATGAGTTAACAATAAAGAATTAAGAATAAAACCAAGACCTTTGTGGAAAAGCAAACAATTAGCTCCCATAAGTTTACCTGCTTCGAAAAGAACATTTGCGGTCAGAAGACTCATGTTTGAATCTAGACTCTGTTAAGCCCTGAGGCCCTGTTCTCTGTGAAATGGAGCTGACACAGGGCTGTTTGGAGCATGAGACAAGGGAGGTAAGTGACCGTGCATGACCTATAGTAACTTCTTAATAAACACAGCCTCTTAAGCAACTGTCTGCTCTGAAGAGATTCATGTCTTACTACTTGTCTCAACAGAGAAGATTCCAAACAGGGCATAAAAAGATCTCACCCAAAGGAATCATACCCACTGTCTCTTCCCATTGATAAGTTTCATGACCTGGCAACAAAGGAAGTTAGACTTAATGTGGACCTGTGGAAGGGAGAAATAACTTGCAATTTATTTTTTTGGTCCCTTCTACTCGTGCAAAATTTCCCCACATCAAATTAACTACGGCAAAAGGAGTCTTACTTTAGATTCCTATCCTTGACTGATGTAACTGAACTCTAGTTTGGGGCCATGAGATAGGGATGGCCAGGTACATTTGCGGATGTGGACTAAACAAAGCTCACCCAGCCGAGCACAAGTGCTTTGCCAGAGAAAACGGTGTTCTCCATTTACCACCTCCAGAACTAAAGCTGCTTTTACTCATTCTGTGCTGTAAAAAGGCTTTTATTATATGCTTCCCTCCTTTGTAATACAGCCCCCCTTTTTGGGGAAAAATCTGCAGCAATAAGCCGGCTAGTCCTTTAATAGAAGATAAAGTGCAATGAACTTAAAACCACTCTATTTTGTTCTACCCAACTACACAGCATTCCATATTGCTTTCATTTCTTTTCTTCCCATTTCTGTTAATAGTTATTTTTAAAGAATTAGAATAGAAGCAGGTCAATAATGCATCCAGATGTTACAAAAGTATTAGTCCATACTCTGTAGAGAAACATGTAAACAGTTAATGGGCTAAGGTAATTTATAACCCTTCTTTTACCAAACGCATTTTACCTATAATTCCACTTGCATAACAGATGGTTCACTTAAAAACTCACTGCAGAAAAGGGCTCTCAGTCAAACAACCATCATCACCACCAACAATAAATGTTTGTAGAACATCTACTATTTTTAGGGCAATGCTAGGTCTATAAGTAAGCAAGGATTAAAGAAGGAGACAAAAACAGAAAAAAAATTTACTCTTCTTCCTCTTACATTATTCATTTTCTTCTATATCCTTCCTTCTCTAGGATATGAAGACACTTGTTTGCTGTCCTTCCTCATATCTTCTAGGTTAAGTGAAAGAGTTCTCCTGAATCAACTCTTCCAACTTGTTTTCCTCTTCCCCTCTTGGCCTGGGAGCATCTATGGAAGACACTCAGTTGACTGATAACTTCTTGGCTTTCTCCTAGAGCCGGAAGATGGCTCGGTACCTTAGGGAAAGGCTCAAGCTCTCCAGTCAAAGCATCACCCGTTAGTTAGGTTCACTTTGAAATTATGGGGCATTAGGGACCCAGGATCGAAGCACAAGCTCCCCACTTGTTGGTATTCTCAGGACATCTGTGATTTTTGGTGGTTATGGTGTTAGAATTAGAAACTTGTCAAGTTATTTTCTGCGACCTTCTTACCATATTAGAGATGCATGCACCAGCCACCTTCTATCATGGATATTTTCATCACCCCCACCTACTATTCCCTGAATTGCCTGATTAAAAGAAGAGAAGAAACTTAAGATTTATCAAACACCAAGGATTTATTTACAAATGAGCAAAGGAGCCTTAAAACTGGTTGAAAAAGAATTATCTAAAAATCCATTATAATATGATTTGAACTAGAGTACTTACCATTAATATCGCCCACCATACTACAGCTATATAGGTAGCAAAGTAATGTGAGTGAAAAAGTTAAATATGATTCTTAAGAGCCCAACAAACACACTCAAATATGCCCACAAGTTTTACAAATATTTAGCTCAATGCCAGTTTTCATTACAGCTTACTCTGAAATTTTAAAGATGAGGTTTCATACAGCAATGATGACCACCTTCTTTAATAACCACAAAGGACCTGTTATTAATTTTCTACCATGGACATTATGTTTTGAAATATTTGGTCTTTCAAAGTAATTTCTAAAAGTAAATTTTGTTTATATCTGAAAACAACAATGGACAGTTCTGCTCTCTCTCTCTTACTTTTCATTTTCTATTGAGTCCCTCTACTTCTTTTAACTTGGCCTTTCCGTCCATTTGTCCCCTCCCCATATTTACAAAGAAAAAATACACACAAACAAATATTCACAAATCTTAAGTAGACATGTTTAGAGACAAAAAGGTAAGTAGTTTGTAAAGGTAAGTAGAATTCAATTATTTAACAGTTTAAAGATAAAACTGCCAGAGCCCCTGAAAATATTCACCAGGCTTCTCCATCTTCACATTGGGACTTTTTCAACTTCTAGTATATTATTCATATACTTACAGGAAGTAAACATAGAAAAGATTTATGGAGCTAAACATTTGGGATAAACACCAATGACTAATTCCAAAGAGTTCTCTCCAGAAGCTAGTATGTCTAAGCCCCAAAAGTAAATGTCTCAGGCCTTCAATTCCATCACTAGAATCCCAAATCTGACTGTTGGGAAAAAGTACAGTTCTTGGGGGCTTGTGTTGCTTGGCCTGGTGCCTGCTGCACATTTAGCTGTATAGTTAATCTCCCAGAGCAGCGCCCACTGTGGCATGCCTGCTATTCTTTACCATCTGGAGCCTGGAGTTGATACTAGCTTGAACCACACAAGCAGGAGAAAAGAAAAAAAAAAAAAAAAAACTCTCATTCGCATTTAACTGAAATTGGTGGCAGTACAATGCACCATGCAGACCAGGCTTTTACACATGTAAGAAAGGAAAAAAAAGGGTAAAGTACAAACCTTCTCCTTTGTTTTCTGGTTCTCTGCTCTAAGGTCTTCATATTCGCCTATTGCTAAAAGAAAAAAAGGAAAGTAACATTATCAAAAGTTTACCGTAGGAAAACTGGGAACCCAACTAACTCCTACTGTCTATTTATTAGGTTGGGGGCGGGGTGGAGAAAAGGCCACAGAAGAAGGGATTCTGCTTTTAAGAGTAAGGAAGAAAAAAGAGACCATAGTAGATGTGAGCCCACCAAGACAGTTCTCTCTTGGTCATTAGGAAGACCTATGAGCCATAACTGACCTATGACAAGTCACTTCTCTTTAATGCTCAGTACTTGGTCCTGTGAAAGGAAACAGGTGGGTGTTCCCTGAAGTTCCTTCCAGCACTATTAGTCTGTGGTGCTGTAATTAGAGGTTTATTTTCAAGATCGGCCTCCAGAAAATTAAGTAAGCTTACACATTCAACTCTTATGTCACACAACTGCTTTATCCACAGAACAAAAAGTTTATGCTGTGAGCATTCAGCTAAGAACAACTATTTTCAGGTACTGCAAGATCATCAATTACCAAGCCATGACCAGATACCAGCCAGATTCATTTCACTAAGTTGAAAAAAATATATGAATTGTTTGGAAATATTTCCAACTATGTGGAAAAACCAGCAGTTTTCTACTTAAAATCCTCTACTGCCAGAAAAATAAGGTAACCTGAACCCCCACATTCACCTTTTAGCCAAAGTACCATTTTTAGATATCCTCACAGTTGAGAATATGATATTTAGAGTGCATCACAGGAAGAAAGAGAATAATCTAGGATTAATGATGGCGCAAAATGTCTAAGGTGGGCCTAGCAGAACTGCTACACACTCCCAGACCAACACCTTGACTGGCACCAGAAAGCTAGGGAATCATCAGATTGGATTTTCAGAGTTTTACTTTTGAAAAATTTAATTGAGGGGTCAGCCCAGTGGTGCAGCAGTTAAGTTCACGTGCTCCACTTTGGCGGCCCGGGGTTCACAGGTTTGGATCCCAGTCATGGACCTACGCACCACTTATCAAGCCATACTGTGGCAGGTGTCCCACATATAAAGTAGAGGAAGATGGGCACCGATGTTAGCCCAGGGTGAATCTTCCTCAACAAAAAGAGGAGGATTGGCAACAAATGTGAGCTCAGGGCTAATCTTCCTCACCAAAAAAAAAAAAAATTGAGATTTATCTACAAAAAGCTCAGTTTTTCTTTAAAAAAAAAGACCAACAGAACTTCCTATTTCTATGAATAACCTGAAGACAGAAATTAAAAATCTGAAACCAGTGGCTTCAAAAACATCCCAGATAACTTGGTTATTAATTCTAGAAGTGTATGATTCTAACCACTGGAGCAGAGAACCCCAGAAACAGACAATTCACATGGTAAAGTACATGCTTTGTTTCCTCCAATAATGATCCGAAGTATTCAGAATAACTACTGTGATGGTAGGAGTGAAATCTTAAAATCCAATTCAAATGAACAAATACTTATGGGATTATACCACCAATGCCCAGAAGTTTTATTAGCACTCCATGACTATCTAAATAAGAATGAATGGACAATTTTATTGAAGCCACATCCAAAAAGAATCTTTGAAAATTAGCCCATAAGACAGCTGAATGTATACATGTAACGATATAGCCCTTTCAAAAATAATGACATTTTCAACAGAAAAGATTTGACTGACCACACAATGAAGCCCTCTCCACACCAGCTACTCATCAGCCTCCACCACACAAACCCCAACCAAAGAGTATAAACTAAATTGTCCTTGGTTCTGAATCTGAAAAATCCATAAAATACCTCTGTTCCTTCTTTAACAGAAAAAAACAAGTACTAAGAGCTTCTAAAAATATGCACTTAACGTCATTGGGTAGTCTACGGTCATGTCCCAAATCTTATTACCATATCTAATATTCTTTCAAAAAATAAACATACATTTTATCGAGAAACTTTGTTTTAGTTTACTTGACATTTAAAAGTATCTATAGATGAAGTTGAAAAATCAAAATTGATTTACCAGTCTATTCTTGATGACCTACTTTTACAGATGTACAAAACAAACAACAGAGGCTTATAAAACCACAAATATTGACGTTAAGAAAAAAATTTTTCTATTTAAAACATCAGATAACGGCTTTAAAGGCTTTTTTTAAACACCAATACTATTCTTCCATCATACTGCCAACAGAATCCAGATGAAACACTGCATATTCCCAATTACTGGGTCTTCATGAAAACCATTAATTAAGAACCCTTCACCTATCATATGTTAATGGAAACCACAGAAAATATACTCTCTTGTGACTATGCGCAACTTAAAAAAAAAAACATAAAGCAGGTACAGGGAAAGGAGATGGAAAGCATGGGAAGAATTCAAGCACTTGGTAGCAGGAAGGGGGCTCCTGGTGGATAGAGCATAAAAGGAAATAAAAACATTTACTTATATTTTTATTTCTTTGAATTTAAAAAACCAAGCTCACTGCCCTAACAATATTTATACACACACACACACACACACACACACACACTCACACACACACACTCACACATACCTATATACCATAGTGAAGACATATGTATCCCCATCCTCAGCAGAACTGGCAAAAACTGGAGTAACCTATATTATTCAGCTGCTTTTTTGGCAATGCTACAGGGTCACAGAGAAAGCCTTCCTTTTGTTTCAGTACTGGCTCACACAGTTTGAAAATTTTTTTAAGTGAGTTACACAGCTCAAGTGATTTGATGAGAGAGATCCTCCAAATCTTGAATTAACCAATGCAAAAGAAAAGACAAATTTGACCAATTCTCTGCCATATGAAAGATATGCACAGTTCAGGAAGACTTCATCTCTTGGGTTTACAAGTATAGTATATTTCACTGTACTATAAGGTCATATGGCACAGTAATTAAAAAGTGCAGCCTAATCCCAGCCTGAGAACTCACTAGCCAGGGGACCTTGGGCAAATTGGTTAATCTCTCTGAGTCTCAGATTCCTCATCTGGAAAACAGGAATAACAATTACACATCTTTCACAGTGTTGTTATTGAGAGTAAGTGAGTTAACATGCAAGATATAAGTGTCTAGGCATAATAAGTGTTCAATCCATGTTAGCCATGGTTATTACTGATACAGCAAAGTACATCAAATCTCGTGTGCATGACAAGAGATTAGGCTGCTCCCTAACACCCTCAGTCTCCAGCTTACTTTTGTCACACAAGGCCAGAAAGACAACAGAGCAGAAAACCTCTGAAACCCTAGGTACCACCATCCTCCACCAAATAGAGGAGAAAGGGGGATAAAGATCAACTGTAGTTGTTGTAGTAAAAAACAAGGTGCCCAAGAAGTAGAAGCATGTCTGAGAGCTGTACTTCTCAACCCTGGCTGCACATTAGAATCACCTGGGGAGCTTTTAACACCTTTTTCCCCCTCACTGCCCCCCACCCCAAGATTCTGATTTAACTGCTTTAGGGTGGAGCTTGGGTATCCATACGTATATGTATTTTTTTAGAAGTGAGCACCCCAGGTGATTCAAATGTGCAGCCAAGGAGGGGAATCACTACATAAGAGCATAGAATGGAAGAAAAAGGAAGATGTGGAGAAAGCAAGGAGAATATCAGGCAGAGCACGTGTTTCAAGAATCATGCTGGTTTTCTATTTTCTAACTCCCCAACACCAAGAAAAGGAGTTTTCTTTCCAAGCTGCCAATCATGACATAGTCAGCCCATGAAGCAACTGAGTAGAGTTAGCTGTTTCACAACAGGACAACTAAGGTTCATAACTGCAGGCCAAAACACCTTGGCTAGGGTGAACAACAGTCAGTTTGCCTGGGACTTTCCCAGTTTTAGCACTGAAGAGTCCAATGTCCCTGGAAACCTCTTAGTCCTGGGTAGGTTAGTCACCCTATCTCTAGCATTAGCTTCAGATCAGTATTTCCAACCAATACTTTCTAGACCTGCACTGTCAAATATGGCAGCCACTAGCTACATGTGGCTACTTACATTCAAATTAATTAAGATTACATAAAATTTAAAATTCATTTCTTCAGTTGCACTAGCCACATTTCAAGTGCTCAATAGCTACATGTGGCTAGTGGCTACCACGATGGACAGTAGACACAGAACATTTCCGTCCCAACAGAAAGTTCTACAAGACAGTACTTCTCTGGACATCTCTGTCCAGATACCCTAAAAACACCTCAAGCTCAACATGTTAGAAAGTGAGCTCATCACCTCCCTTTCACCCAAACCTCCCTCTTCCTGCATGCAGGACCTCCTTTCTTGGGCATCATCATCTACCTAGTCCTCAAGGTGGGACCTCAGGATCACCCTCCATTCCTCACTTTCTCCCACCTCCAAAATATCACCAAACTGCTCAGATCTCTTAAAATGCTTCTCCAAGCTGCCCTTCCTCTACAGCTAGTATCTCTGTCCTAATTCTGACCCTTAATAATGGCAAAACCCTCTTATCTAGCCTTTAGCCTCCCACTATCCCAAGTTCATTCTTCATAAGGTAGTTAGCATAGTAATAAAGCAACCTGGTTGTTTCATTCTTTTGTTTAAAAGCCCCCGAAGATGTTAGCTTCACAACCTGGGACCCCACTCTCTCCCCACTATTCAGCCTCAGAGACCACAACTCACTCCATCACACCCAAAGTCCCAAGCTTCCCTGAACCCTCTAAGATCTTTCATACCCAGGTGCCTTTACAAATATTTTCCCCTCTGCCTACAAGGTCTTCCCCTTCCCATCTTTCCTACCCCCTACTTTTCAATGCAATTCAACTGTCATTTCTTCCAAGAAACCCTTCCCACATATTTCAGGCAAAAATCAGCACTTATATTTCTAATATACTACCAAAGTAGACTGGTCATACATCTCTATTACAGCATCCACATAACACTATAAATTATCTGAGCATAGGTCTGTTTTCTTGTCTTTTCTCCCACTCAATTAATTGCTATATACCCTACACCCAACAGAATATCAAGCACAGAGTCAATGCCTATGTTGAATAAAAATTAGTGATGTAGAGCAATTAAGCCAAACGTTAGCATCCTCATTTTACAAACGAAGACACAAATGCATAGAGAAGTCAAATCCCACAGTAAGAAATGGTGGAGGCAGAACCAGTCTACTGATTCCCAAAGTCATTCATGTAAAAAACTACTGAGCAGTACTGTGTGCAGTGTGCTAAAGCACTAGACCATAAATAATCCTCCAGGGTGAGGACGATATATTTATGCACCCAATGCCCACATCTAGCACAATGCTTGACAGACAGTAGGCACTGAATAAACGTGTACTAAGGAAGAAGTTAAAATGGGGGGCCGGGCGGGTGGCGCAGTGGTTTAGTTCGCACTTTGGCAGCCCGGGGTTCACGGGTTTGGATCCTGGGTGCCGGCTGATGCACTGCTTGTCAGCCATGGTGTGGCGGCGTCCCATGTAAAGTAGAGGAAGATGGGCACGGATGTTAGCCCAGGGCCAGTCTTCCTCAGCAAAAAGAGGAGGATTGGCAACAGATGCTAGCTCACGGTTGGTCTTCCTCACAAAAAGAAAAGAAAAGAAAAACGGATCTAGGTCCTCACATGAACAAATTATGTAAGTGCACATATTGAAAGGGTCTCTTACATCATTTAACAGGATACTTAATAAAAATAAAAATTTAAATAGCCACCAAATATAACCAGAAAAACATTGGCTCATGAGATCTTTAATGTAGATCCTCATCCATTGAGTCTATGCCTTCAAGACTCGAGGAGCTTTGAAACGCCTCTACTAATGGGGAATGAGGATATGAGTCATAACAGATAATGTTCAATTAGGACATTACTCCCTTCTGCACACATCCCAATGAGTCCTGCTCATAAAGCCAGAGTAGAAAGAGAAGTCATTTACACCTCACTTGTTAACTAAGGCATTAGAAAAGCCAGGGGAAACACATTGGAAAACCTAGTCAAAAAACAAAGGTGACAGATTTCACATCTGAAAAGAAATTATGGCAAACATGAAATTGACTCATTACTTGGTAGAACACACAGTTCCCTATTAATGAATTACTGATGCTTAAGAAGTACTCTCAACAAACTACATTAATGACTTCAAATTAACCAACAGAAAGGAAGGAAACTGAGTAACGTTAAAATACATACGTAAGTTTGGTTTCTGGTCTGGCGTGTGAGGAGCTTGTAAATTGACACTCTTGTCCTCACAACAACACAAAAGCTGAACAAACTGAAAATCAACAACTCTTCTTAGATTCATCTGAGAATTGAGGTCACAGGGCAAATCACTACTCCTGAAATTGGACAGACACTCAGGCAGATACAGAGGATCACAAGTTACTGGAGCAGAAGTCAAGGTACAGAACCTACTCACCAACCAGCACTAAGACAGGAAAACCTAAACTGTAATTGCCAGATTGCTGGAGGCTCCCTTCTAACACGTTTGAGAGTTAAAAACTCCAGTGAGTGGGCCAGTCTTAGGAGGGCCCCCACACTCTGGAGAGTTTTACCTCTGGGAATGCTACCAGGTCCTCACGGTGTATCAGAGAAAATTTCCCTACTGCTTCTGGGGGAAGGGGAAAAGTAGCCACTTGGAAATATGAGCATTCTGTTCTTAACAAGGCCTGCCCTCAAGAGAAATTATTTTACCAAAGCCTAACAGACTTGGGAGGAGGTAATATCCAACTCCAGCCCCCTCCAGCCTTCCAAATGGGAGAAGGCACATACCCAACTCCAGCACCCCCTAGCTTTCTATCTCACCTAAAGGAGAAAAAAACAAAACTGAGAAGCACTTGTGAAGTCACAGCCCAGGGGCACAGGCTCACCAAAAGACTGAGATCTTATCACAGGACTACAGAACACTTCCCTTCCCCAATCAATACCTTACCACCACATGAATGTTTATAGTAGCTTTATTCATAACTGCCAAAACTTGGAAGCAACCACGATGTTCATCCACAGATGAAAGGATAAACAAACTGTGGTACATCCATACAATGGGGTATTATTCAATGACAAAAAGAAAGAAATGAGCTATCAAGCCACAAAAAGACATGGAGGAACCTTAAATGCATATTGCTAAGTGAAAGAAGCCAGTCTAAAAAGGCCACATACTGTACAATTCCAACTATGACATTCTGGAAAAAGCAAAACTATGGAGCCAGTAAAAAGATTAGTGGTTGCGATGGGGTAAGGAGGAAGCAATGAACATTTAGAGCAGAGGGAATTTTTGGAGCAGTGAAATTATTCTGTATGAAAATGTACTGGTAGGTACATGTCATACATTTGTCAAAACCCATAGAATGTACAACATAAAGAATGAACCCTAATGTAAACTATGGACTTAAGTTAATAATGTATCAGTACTGGTTCATGAAATCTAAGAAATGTACCACACTAATACAAGATGATAATAATAGGGGAAATGGGGAGGGGCAACATGGGAATTCTCTGTACTTTCTGCTCAATTTTTCTGCAAACCTAAAACTGCTCCCAAAGAGTCTTATTTAAAACAAACAAAAAATATATATATAATAGAATCGTACCCTGATTTGTGTCACAGAGGATTTGAGATAAAATCAAGTAACCAAAAGGATCCTAACTTACTACCGTTCATTGTAGCATACAGAAATTTCAGAACTCCTATTTTAATGTTTAAAATGCTTAGCCAGCATGGTAAGCAGAGAAAAACAACAGTCGTGTTCCTTCTACATCTTAAAGCAAAGACTGCCTGTGTAACAGCTTTATAGAATAAAACCTATGGCACAACAAAGTTTAAAATACACATACTTTTTGGATCCAACAATTCCACTTTTGAGATTTTTTTCCTACAGCTGCACTTACTGATATATGTGTACAAGGATGTAAGCAGCATTATTTTTAATAAACTTTAATTTTATAAACTTAGATTTACAGCAAAATTGCAAACAGTACAGAGTTCCCATATACCTTACACCAGTTTCTCCTATGAGCAACATCTTCCTACGGTAAGTATGGTACATTTTTTACAGTTAACAGACCAAAGTTGACCCATTATTATGAACTAAAGTCCACACTTTATTCATATTTCCTTAGTTTTTACCTAATGTTCTATTTTTGTTCCAGGATCCCATCCAGGTACCACATTACATTTAATTGCCATGTCTCCTTAGACACCTCTTGGCTGGGACAGTTTCTCAGACTTTCCTTGTTTTTGATGACTTGGACAGTTTTGAGGAATACTGGTCAGGTATTTTGTAGACTGTCCCTCAACTGGGCTTTGTCTGATGTTTTCCTCATGATTAGACTGGGGCTATGGGTTTTTAGGGGAAGAACGCAGAGGTAAAATACCATTTTCATCACCTCATATCAAAGGTACATATCAACATGACTTGAATCACCACTGAAGCTGACCTTGATCACCCAGCAGAGGTAAAGTCTGTCAGGTTTCTCCACTGTAAAGTTATTCTTCCCCTCCCCCCTTTCCATACTGTCCTCTTTGGAAGGAAGTCACTATGCACAGCCCACACTTAAGGAGCAGGGTGTTATGCTCCACCCCTTTGAGCCGGAGTATCTACATAAATTATTTGGAATTGTTCTGTATGGAAGATTTGTCTCTTTTTTTCAATCATTTAGTTATATCAGTACGGACCCACGAATATTTATTTTATACTCTGGGTTATAATCCAATATTTTGTTGTTCAAATTGTTCCATCTTTGGCCACTAGAAGTTCTTTTAGTTGACTCGTATCTCTTTGGCGTATATCATTGTGGGCTTATTTGTTTGAGCACTTCCTTAGTTTCTGGTACTACAAGATGCTCTAGGCTCATCTTGTACATTTCCTGTCCCAGTGGCCCCAGTCGTAGAATCAGCCTTTTCTCCCAGTAGCCCTGTTCCTTTTTTTTCTTTCTCAAAGACAACCTGTGCCCCCAATCTGGCAGCACTTAACACAGCATTGAAGATGTAGTAAGCAGGACCACTTCAAATAGCCTCATTTATGTAGATGCCTGTTCTTCCAGGGTTATACAAAGCAGCACCCCTGATTCGGTAGCAAATAACAATGTTTTCACTGGACTTGAAAATTAACCTTAGTCTGATTTCCCATGCTTTCAGACTGCTGTGCGGGGCTTCTAATTAGCCAAACTTTGGGAACTGCCCCTCTGTTGCAGCAGAATTCAGGTGGAACTCGAGGAAAAGGCTAATGCTCACCCACCAACTCTGTAGTAGCCAGGCTCCAAGAAAGCCCCCAATGATTCCCACCTCCTGATAGTCACATCCTTGTACAGTCCTCTCCCACACTGAATCAGGATTGGTCTGAATGTTTGTGTCTCCCCCAAATTCATATGTTGAAATGCTAATGCCCAATGTGATGGTGTTAGGAGGTGTTAGAAGGGGTGAGGGATCTCCGTGGGGCCTCTTTTATAAGAACACTAATCCCATTCATGAGGGCTCCATCCTCATGACCGAAGCACCTAGAAAAGGATCCACCACTGGTCCTTTTATTGGAGAATAGTATTAGCAGCGAGGTTCTGGAGCTAGATGTGCTCACTGCTACTGGTACACCTAGGCTCTCAGCTAACAGAGCAAGGAAATATATATGTGTATACTAACCCAATATACACACATATCTACAAATATCTCTATATGTAACCATCTGTATATATATTAAGCTAAATATGAGTTCCTACTGATGTCTCCAACTCTTATCTATTGCCAAAAGCATTATTTTTAATAGCAAAATACAGAAACACAGAAGTGTCCATCCAGGGGACATTAACTACACTGTGAGAGATCCGTACAGTGGAACACTATCCAATCAATTTTTAAAGATTTAGCTCTATATGTACTGATACGAATTCTGTACTATATATTAAGTGATAAATATATATGTACATACAAATAGAATTTCTGAAAGGAAACACAACAAAAGGTTAACAGTAGATAACTTTGGGGAAGGGAAATGGGCTTAGAGCATAAATTATCAACAGAGTGATAGCGCCTCAAAGAGAAAAAAAACCTTATATATTACAATGGTTTGTAGCCCTCCAAAGGATCGCAGTACATAAAAAGATGTACAGTATATCTGTGATATTAAAATTTCATGGAGAAGAGAAGCGATTAGGGGGGGAAATGTGCAAAAAGACTCCTTAGGAAAGTATAATGAAATAAAGATTGAGAAACAACGGGTTAGAGGGAATAGGTAATTGTACTTTTCACTTTACGCATTTTTTTTCTATGAGCATGTGTTTCTTTTTAAATTTAATTTTTTTTGGTGAGGAAGATTGGCCCTGAGATAACATCTGTGCCCATCTTCCTCTACTTTGTATATAGGATGCCACCACAGCATAGCTTGATGAGCAATGTGTAGGTCCACACCAGGATCCGAACCCATGAACTCCGGGCCACTGAAGTGGAGTGCACGAACTTAACCACTATGCCACTGGGCCAGCCCCTAAATTTAATTTTTAATAAAACCAAAGTAAGATTTATCTACCTAATGGAAGTGTTAACTGAATAGTGAAATCCTGACTAGAAGATGTAGTTCCTCAGCCCATGCTGAGTGTCCATCTCATGGAGGGGTGCCCAATTGGTGTCTCTTTGGCAGTAGCTTACCAACTTTAGGAGGAAATTACACTTTTAATAAGTAAACTGGTTTATGACAAAAACCATATGGCCCACAAAGCCTAAAATACTTACTATCTGGCCATTCTGGTCAGCAGAAAAAGTCTGATGACCCCTGATCTACAGTATATTAGCTTAAAAAAATTTTTTTGGCATAGTCATTCAGTGGAATACTATACAGCAATGCAAATGAATGAACAAAATTCCGTGCTACAATACTGATAAATCTCACACATAAAATGAGTGAAAGAACATAGAAGCAAATAATACATACTGTATGATTCCTTTTATGTAAATTTCGGAAACTAGCAAAACTTATCTTTGGTGACATTGAATATATTTGGAGAAAGAAAGGTGATAGTGAGCAGAGGGATTATGAAGGGGCTTCTGGAAATGTTCTAAGTGTTGTTAGAAATATATATTTTTTTAATAACTCATTGAGATGTTCATTTATATTTTGTGCACTTTTCTCAATCTATATTATACTTTGTTGTAAAAGCCAAAAATTTTAAATATAAATTTTACAAAAATGTAACCAAACGAAGAAAAATAAATTTACCAGCCTTCTTTTCATAAATAAGGAAGTAAGTAAGTACATACGTACCCTCGTTATTCAGATATAGTTGGTCCCTGAACCACATTTGGAAAACAGTGGTGTAAAGACAAGTTTCCACTTGACACCAAGGCAACCATTTAGTCCCAGACTGCTTTCTGCTGACCGACTTTGTATGGAGCCAAGACTGACAATGCTTCAGCTTTTCCAGACTGATGTGGTCATTGTAGTAGGCAATTGTTTCAGCCTCTTTTGTCAAAATAATGCTCCAGCTACTTTCTAGCCTAGAAGCCAAGGGAACGCTGGAAGCCTCTTTTAATGACTAACTCTAAGAATAAGCTTGACTAAATTTCCATCTGAACCTTAAGCACTATGTCAATAATCCTGGGGAAAATAATACTAACTTTAAAGAGAAAGGAAGTTACCTTGACTTAAAACCAGTTATCTTACCATAGGACATCCATTTTAAGTAGTGTTAGCCCAAGAATAGCCCACAATTTTTGATTTGTTTGTTGCTGAGGTTGTTGTTGTTTTGGTCTTACATTAGAGTATCCTTACTGGTAAGTGCCAATCACTCTCTTCAAAACTTTCTCAACCAGTTCCAAATGACACGGCATTGCTAAGCTGACCAGTTTGGTAGATATCTGTT
The DNA here is from genome assembly GCA_031878705.1 of Tapirus indicus. Taxonomy (NCBI): domain Eukaryota; kingdom Metazoa; phylum Chordata; class Mammalia; order Perissodactyla; family Tapiridae; genus Tapirus; species Tapirus indicus. The sequence goes on along the minus strand of CM062921.1, from coordinate 14,968,056 downwards.
GTTTGTATCTGCCCAGCCTGCATCCCCCCTTCTGGTAGTGGCACACCATTCTTTTTTGGACAACTACTCCATTTCATTGGTCTTTGTGGGGCTGCCAATCAAGGCGCCCTGCCCTTCCCTGGCCAAATTAAACACATGATCCAAACTAGGCCAGTTAGACACTCTTCCTAGAATTTACATGCCTACCATCTCTAGACTAGGAACTCCTCACCAGCAGGGACAAGGTTTTATTCATCTCTATATCTCTGATGCCTAGCACAGTGCCTGGCTACGAATATTCAATGCATGTGGGTTGAATGAATTGCAAAGAAAATCACGTACCTTAAACAAATGCTGAGCTAAGTCTATCATTTCCGAACAGAATTCTGGAAGCGGAGCAAATTGTATGATGTTTTGTAAGGGAAATGTCCACTTTAGCAGCTAGGAAATATGCATCAGAAACAGTATCCCAAGTTGCCATTTCTCAGTGCATTAAAGATGTCAATCAGTCCAATAAAATAAAGCCCCCAAAAAAAGACAAAAGGAGAATTACCTCATTACCTCAACATCTGCTTGAACATAAGCAATTGCACACTGGCTAATCTTTTTTTAAGGGGACATAATATAACTTTCTAGAAAGACATAATATAGCTAATTATACCATTCACTAGAAGGGAACATACAATGTTTTGAAGTAATTCAGAAGTGGGTGTGATTTATAAGACAGAGCTTAGGGAATGGCAAGTATAAATTAGAGATTGTTCATATTATGACAGACTCCGTCATTACATTTCACAACTTTTGTCAAAAGCCACCTTATTCACCATGCCAGTGAAGGCTTCACATTAGGGAAGCCTGCTGTCAGCTCTGCCATTTAGAGTAGACAGGAACCTTCTTTTTGAGCATCCTCCTGGGGAATGGGTTCAAATTTTAGATTTAAAACTCACTAAGGAAGGAACGATATGACGAAAACTGAATGGCCAATAAACATGTAAAAAAGACTTCAAACCTCACTAATAACCAAGCAATACAAATTTTTTAAAGCTACCATTTTTTTTAATAAGAATGGCAAAAATTACGAAACTTGTCAGCCTGCCAAAATTAGTAAAGACTGCTGTTGGTCAATGTTGACCAGTGTGTTGGGAAACGGGCACTGCTGGGGGGAATGTGAACTGGTACAGCCATTTTGGGGGGCACTTTTGCAATGTCTAGCAAAACTTTGTGTACATGCCCCCTAATCCAAGAATTCAATTTCTAAGAATCTATCCTAGAATAAAAAATTTGTAATTGTACAAATTTATTTGTATGACTATTTGATTAATGACTGTCTACTAGACAATAAACTTGGTGAGAGTAAGGACTGTCTGTCTGGTTCACCATCTCTACCGCCAATGCCTAGCACATGGGCCTCATATATGGCAGGTACCTCCTAAAGTTTTGTTAAAGGAATAAATTAGTGTATACTCAGCATTAAAAAAGGAAAATAGAGTATTTAATTGATAATGGTTCTTCTTGATCACATTAAACAGGAGTAGTGGAATTATTCACAATGTTAACAGGTAGTAAAAACATACTGTCTATTTTCAATAAATCATACGCACCAGAATCTCACAAAATTGATCAAACGGTTGGTAAGAGTCCAAACACGTAGTTGCCTATTTTTCCACCTCAAATCCCTAGCTTCCTAGTTAGTTCCATAGGTCAAACAGCAATTAAATACTCTTGAAATAAATCAATTGTTATCACAGTCTATGATCCAGTGTTGAGATATATAAAAATCACACTGTGGGCTTAAGAAATCCCAACACCTGTGTAACCAGACTCACTATCCTAAAAAAACGTGTACCTTTTAAGAAACACAAATTTAGTGCCGGCCGGGTGGTGTAGTGGTTAAGTTCCTGCGCTCTGCTTCGGCAGCCTAGGGTTCGCAGGTTCGGATCCTGGGCGCGGACCTATGCACTGCTCATCAAGCCATGCTAAAGCGGTGTCCCACATAGAGCAGCTAGAAGGATGCACAACTATGACATACAACAGTCTACTGGGGCTTTGGGAGGAAAAAAAAAAGCAAAAAAGGAGGAAGATTGGCAACAGATGTTAGCTCAGGCCCAATCTTCCTCAAAAAAAAAAAGAAACAAACACAAATTTCAAAGTCTAACTGTTCTATTGCCTTTGATATGCCTATAATCAAAGAAAAATATCCTCTAAAAATACCAATGCCATGGATTTGTTTGTTTTCCAATTTAATATGAGAAAAGAACCAGAAACTTATCCCTTTTTTGTTAGCTTTCAAATCCAATAGACAGAGAATGTGTTCCAAAACCAAATATAAACAACTTGTAGATTATCCGCATTGTTAATCTACCCTTGAAATTATATACAGAATTTTAAAAGTGAAATTTTTTTATCTTTATTGGAAAACTGACCATCCATCAAAAGATCTGATATCCACTGACAGATGTTACCAATAATGAAAGTTCCAAAATCTAGAATATGAATTAAGAGTCTTTATGTTATGGGGGAGTGTTAGTAGAAATAAAACACTAATAGAATCCTGCCCCTCACCAAAACACTTGAAAAATTCCAGATCAAGGCATTATGCCCACCCACTAGATTCACGGATGCTTGTGACTTCATGACCTCAGGCTAACATAGGATGGGAGTTGAAGGTACTGGGAAGGCACAAGTTATCCAACATTTTCTAGATGCTAGATACCACAAAGGAATGTGTTCTGTCCATTTCAGTGAGGTTAAATAATTTCCCCAAGGTCACACAGTTAGTCAACAGTCAGGTTGAGATTTGTGTCAGGAGTGTGGACTCCAGAGTGATCCACATATCCTTACGAATGGTATGTTTGTGGTTTCAAGGAGCAACAGGTCAGGACCTCATGAAGTCATCTGGTTTAGCCCTTGCCTTTAGTCAGGTAAGGCTTGATCAACACAAGACCCCTGGAAGGGAAGAGACTTCCAAGTTCACAGAGTTGGTGAGTTGAGCCAAAAGAACTGAAAGAGCTGGGACTAAATACAAGGATTAGCCACAGAGAAGGGACTCTTCCACTAAGTGGCCATGTCAGCAAGTTATTCAGAAAAGCACATGTTCCTACACATTTTTACTTCCTAAACCCGTTATATTTCCTCTCTTTCTTGGCCCATATTCTCAGGCCACCTTTGATCAAGGTAATAATAATAAATTTAAATTTAAATAGCGTAAGGTTCACATTTGATCACTACTTTGGCTTTGATCAGATGTGTGGTGATGAAAATGATTGATTAAAACAGTTCTTTATTAAGGGATAATCTTCAGTTACCAGGCAGTGGAGAAACGCATGTACATGGCCTGATTTTCCCGCAGACCAGAGCCAAGTCTGAATTCAGGAAGCCCGACAGAGGCACGGTGTTGACTCACTAATAAATTACTGAAAATGGGAAGTGATAAAACACATCATGGCTTGAAAATCGCAACTGGGTAAGGAAAGAGGAACTAAATCAAACCAAGATGAAAAGCTGGAAAGGCAGTGAAGCAGCGCTGCAGGCCTCCCAGCGCCAGTGTGCACGGGTGGGGCCAAGGCTAGGGAGCAGGGCCAACTGAGCTGCCCAAACCGCCCCCCCCAAGATATCCAGCCCCACCCGCTTCTCCCGCGTGAAAGGTGGTACCGGGGGTCCTCGGCCGCGCGGAATCGTTGTCCCTTCCCCCAACCCCCGATCGTCTGTTAAAAGCTACCAGCGGGTAGCGCTTCCCGCACTGCCGGGCCCAACACTCCCCGGCACCCGCACATTACCCCTGGCCATGAGCTCTCCAATGCGCGCGGAGCACGGAGGACGCTTCTCCACGCGGGACGGAGCTACTGGGGGAACCAGAGCGGCCGCAACACTCCCTGCCCAGCTTCCACTAGCCCCAAACCCTACGCCCCGGAGCCGTCCCCGCCCACGGGCCGCGGCTGCCCGCACCTGGCGGCCGCGCGCCCGCCTACCTTGCTCCTTCAGACTGGTGATGAGCTGCAGCTGCTTCTCCTCGTCCGAGCTGTTCATTTTGGCAGGTGGGGCCGGGAATAAAAGGAAAGGAGGGAGAGGCGAGGGGTACAACGGGGGGGAGGGGGGAAGAAAAAGCAAGATGCCGGTGGCTGCGGCTTCACTACCCGGAAGTTGGATTTGCTCCCGCTCCTCCTCCTCCTGGCGCGGAGCGCGCGTGTGAGATCATCCCCACGCACCTACTCGGCGGGCGCGGCGGCTTCACCTGCAGGCAGGCGGCGGGGCGGGGACGGGCCGACCAGCAGCCCGGGGGCAAGGGATGGGGGCGATCGGGGGACCCGCGCGGTGGCACCGGGACCACAGCCCGTGCCCTTGCCCGCGGCGTGCGCTGCGGCTCAGCTTTCTCCGCGGAGGCCGGCGCCGCAGGATGCGCAGGCAGGAGGCCGTGCAGACCTGCCTGTGTTGGCTCTGGCTCGCTCCTGCACCGCTTTCTCCGCCTCAACCCACCCTGGACATCAAGACGCGCATTCAGGAGAAAAATGGCCTTGAGTTTGCAGGATCTGTGGGAACCCCACTTTGAACGCCGCCCGAGGGCCGCTGCCCGCAAGCCGCCGACGTAGAGCAGAACGTAAGGAGCAGTAAACACCCAGGCTTCTTCCCCAAGTCTCACACAGCGGTCGTTGGGGGCGATGTGGGAAAACCTAGGTGCCTGCAGGGGCAGGCTTAATGTTGTAAATTTTGCACCTGAAGCAGACAGGGACAGACAGGCCGGCCGGTAAATTAAAACACAGTGAGCGAAAGGAGGACGTGGTAGTCAGTTAACAGGTCCCAGGGCCTGATCTGGCTTCCACCAGCCGCAGCGGGTTTGAGAGGTGGTCAGAACATGGGCCCTGCAGCACGTGGATCCCTGGGCCTCGCGGATCACCTGGTTCGCCTGGGAGGACATTCTCTTTAAAGAGGCCGCCACTCCAGTCCGAATGCGCAAGGTCACACAACTGCCTGGCAGCAGAGCCTGGCAGAGTGAAGCCCAGCATTTGTCCCACTTCACTGCCCTCTGCACCGTTTAAACTCAGCTCTGGGTTAGACTCGGACCAGAAGAGGGTCAGCAGGCCTGCCAGATTTCAGAATGGCTCTCCCCAACCCCCAGTTGTTGGTTAGTCTTTGGTCAAGTCTCCTGACCTCTTTGAACTTCATCTAAAGGAGGACAGTAATACTAATACCTACTGTCCAGGAAGAGTTGTAAGGATTGAACAGAGAGAGGAAGATATACAAAACACCAAATTCAGAATTTGATATGCAATAGATGTTCTTTTTTTAAATTAAGTTTACACGTTTGTGAAAAAGGGGTTGTAGATGCTAATTATAAGCTAAAATAGGCACTGTTTTTTTACACTGATCATTAAGCATCCAGAATAAGTCCAAACTGAGTTAGACTTACTGCACATCTTGGTTTTCTCACTACCTCAAACCTCTTAGTGTGGGTACTACATCAGCACAGTGCTTCTCATTCCTCACTTGCTATTTTATGCAAATACCCAACTCCATTTAAGGAGTGGGTCTCTCCATGATAGATGGGGGAGAGGGGCTGGAATATGTGCTGTAACTAGTATCTGTCTGATACATCTACTAAATTCTAATTCAAAATAAACTGAAAAAACAGCACTGCTTTCTCTTCTAGAAAGGCGAGATAATATTTTAGCATGGGTGATTCACTGGTAGAATGATCTAAAAGGGCAGCATAGTATTTTTAAATAGAGTGATTTAAAATTTTGAAACTTTAAAAATAATTTTGGTATGGGGTTTCATGATTCAACCCTTTCCCTAGTTTTTCATAAGATAATTTAAGAAAGTTGCCGATCAGCTGCCATGAAGATCCACAGGAGATAACCAAATGGCCTTTGCCCTGAGATTACATCTTAATCCTCAAAGGTTAAAGAAGGCCTAGGAAACACGAGACAATTCAGACTCAACTACGTGAAAATATGAATGATGTGTGCTGCCAACAGGTATTTTGTATAAAGAAAAATAATTTCTTTCCAGAAAAAAAATCAAAAGATTTGCATAACAAATCATGGCCATGTAGTGTTTGTACAACAGCTAGGAAACCTGTTAAACTTGATCAGTCACCCTGACTGCTGGACAATGCCTGGAGGCCTCCTCCAAACATAAATAATCAGAAATATTTTCTCATAATCAACCAAATATCAGCAGAGTGCCTGTTGAATATTTGGGTTAGTTCACAAAGTTCCATTTTTAAATGGCTGATATAATTGTCCACTCCAATTATACCGTAATTAGGCATCGCTTTTGGAGTTTAAGAGTTAATTAATTATCAAATCTATAATCAAATTGAGTGCTTTGGTCCCACACAGAATCTGCAGCCCCCTGAAATTAATCCTGTTTACCTTCCTTGAAATTAAAATGGCATCCTGAAATACAATATGGTATTATCTTGAGGGCATGTAATGAATTATTAGGATGGCTATTAGAGTCAATTATTGGGATTCAGATCTCCCATTACACTATGGTTTATTTATACGATATGAATATTGATGGAAAGGATGGAAGTGATATAATTAGTTTTTGTTCTGTTTAATAATGCACATAGGGGTTTATGTTGCAGGCATCACAATGGATATATTAACCTCCATATAACATGTAATTTAAAACCTTTAAAAATGTGTGTGTGTGTATATATATATATGTATATACAGAGAGGGGGGAGGAGAGACTTAAAAAATGAATTGAAAGGATATGTACCAAATTTAGGATAATGGCTGCCTCAAGGGGTAGAAAGTAGAGGAACAGGCCCAGGGGATGAAGAGTGGAGTGGAAGAAAGCAGTGGTCAAAAGGATTTTCTTTTTAATGTTTGTTTGCATTTTCAGGAAATTAAAGTAAAATCACATCATTTATGTAATCTTTTGAGGCATATAGATAAGTAAGATCAAAATACAATAGGAAAAAAAAGTTCATTTCCTTTGATCCACTGATTCTATATTAGGGAATCTGTCTTTAGCCTTTTAGAGGCTTTATGTACAGTTATTTATTATAATGTTAATTATGACATAAAAATGATAATATGGGAATATTACTTAAAAAGAAATAAGGTATTGATACATGTTACAACATGGATGAACTTTGAAAACATGCTAGGTGAAAAAAGCCAGTCAGAAAACACCAGATATAGTATAATTCCATTTATATAGAATGTCCAGAATAGGCAGATCCACAGAGAGAGAAAGTTGATCACTGGTTGTCTAGGACTGCGGGCACTGGGGAAAATGAAAAGTGGCTGCTAATAGGTGTGGGGGTTCTTGTTGGGGTGATAAATTTTTCTAAAATTAACTGTGGTGATGGTTGCACAACTCTGAATATATTCAAAATTGTTAAAGTTGTACACTTTAAGTGTACACTTTGCGTGGAAGAATTTTATGGTATGTGAATTACATCTCAAGCTGTCATAAAAAACAGATTTTCAGAGGAAGAAAACTTTTACCTTAATACACTACTTATATAACTCTATTAAATTTATGTTTCTTATACAAATATTTTTCATTTTTCAAATCTTTGTATATATAATAGTTCTACTTTTTAATAAACATTATTTCATATACATTTTATCTTATACCAACATAATCTACATGTTTATTCAATACCATTCCATTATATCAGTGAATACTTAGCCATTCTCAAATTCTGAAATATTTGAGTCGTTACTAGTAGTATTTGTCTCTTTATAAATAGTGCAGCAGGAATACCAGAAACATACCATAGTCAAACTGTTAAAAACTAAACATAACATTCTGTTCTTAAAAGCTGCCAAAGATAAATACATATTGCATACAGGAGAGCAACAATAAAAGTGATAGAAGACTTCTTATTATTTAATGTTGTAATCATTAAAGTATTACAACAAAATTCAACACTCAACAATGTAAAATTCACAACATCCAGCATCCAAGAATTACAGTAAGCAAAGAAGCAGAAAAATATGACCCATAGTGAGGAGAAAAGTCAGTTAATAGAAACAGACTCATAAATGATAGAAATGATGAAATTAGTAGACAAGGATCTTATAAGCACTATTACAAGTCATTTATAGAACATTTATAGAACACTCCAGCCAACAAAAGCACAATTCACATTCTTCTCAAGTGCACATGGAACATTCTCCAGGATAGATACTATGTTACAACAAAAATAAGTCTCAATAAATTTTTAAAGACTGAAATCATACAAAGTGTCTTCTTCAACTACAATGGAATGATATTAGAAATCAATAATAATAGAAGGAAATCTGGAAAATTCACAAATATATACTTATTAAACAACACTTCTTCAATAACAAACATTCAAAGAAGAAATTACAAGGGAAATCAGAAAACAGAAAGAATTAAAAACAAAAATACAACCTACCAAACCTTATGTGTTGCAATGAAGGCAATGTTCAGAGGAAAATTTATACCTATAAATGGCTAACTTTATACCTGGAGAAAATAGAAAAAGAAAAGCAAAATAAACCCAAAGTTAGCAGAAGGAAGGAAATAATGAAAATTAGAGTGCAGATAAATAAAATAACAGGCAATAGAAAAGTAATAGAATCAATGAAATCAAAAGTTATTTCTTTGAAAATATCAACAAAATTGAAAAACTTTTAGCTAAACTAAGAAAAAAGACAATGCAAGTAACTAAAATCAGAAATAAAAGTGGAAACCACCACCAATACCAAAATAAGAAGGATCGTAAAAAAATAATATGAACAATTGTATACCAACATGTTAGATAACCTGGATGAAATGGACAAATTCCTAGAAACACACAAATTGCCTAAACTGACTCAAGAAGAAATAGAAAATTTCAACAGACTCATAACAAGTAAAGAGACTAAATCAGTAATCAAAAACCTTCCAACAAAGAAAATTCCAGGACCAGATGCCTTCACTGGTGAATTCTACTAAACATTTAAAGAACACTTAACACCAATCCTTCTCAAACTCTTTCAAAAAATAAAAAAGGAGGGAATACTTCCTAATTCATTCTATAAGGCCAGCATTACTGTGATATAAAAGCCGCATAAAGACATCACAAGAAAAGAAAATTACAGACTGATAACCCTTATAAATACAGATACAGAAATCCATAAGAAAATACTAGCAAACCCAATCCAACGGCACATTACAGGGATTATGCAACATGACAAAGTGGTTCAACATAAGAAAATAATCAATGTAATACATCACATTAATAGAATAATGACAACAACAAAAAAACATTCACAAGAAAGCTAACAGAGTCAACGAATGAATTCAGCAAAGTTGCAAAGTAAAATATAAAGAAACAAAAATCAGTTGTGTTTCTCTACACCAGCAATGAACAATCTGAAAAGGAAATTAAGAAAGAAATTCCATTTATAACATCTTAAAAAATTAAATACTTAGGAATAACTCTAACCAAAGTGAAAGCTTTGTATGCTGAAAACTACAAAACACTGCTGAAAGAAATTAAGGAAGACCTAAATAATGGAAAGATATCCTTGTTCAAGGATAGGAAGATTTAATATCGGTAAGATGTCAGTAATTCCCAAAGCAGTCTATGGAGTCAATGCAATTCCAACAGCTTTTTTTGTAGCAATGGAAAAGCTGAACCTCAAATTCATATGGAATTGCAAGGAGCCCCAAATAGCCAAAACAATCTTGAAAAAGAAAAATAAAATTGGAGGACTCACACCTTACAACTTCAAAACTTACTACAAAGCTATAGTAAATAAAATAGTATGGTGTTGGCATAAGGACAGACATATCAACCAATGGAATGGAAAAGAGAGCCCAAAATAAATCCTCACATATATGGCCAATTGATTTCAACAAGGGTACCAAGACCACTCAATGGGGAAAGGACAGTCCTTTCAAAAAATGGTGCTGGGGAAACTGTATATCCACGTGCAAAAGAATAAAGTTATGTTGAACATCTTTTCATGTGCCTGTTGGCCATCTGCATATCTTCTTTGGAAAAATGTCTGTTCAGATCTTTTGCCCATTTTTTAATTGGGTTGTTTGTTTCTTTGTTGTTAAGATGTATGAGTCCTTTATATAGTTTGGATATTAACCCCTTACCAGACATATGGTTTGGAAATATCTTCTCCCAGTTGTTATCTATTCATTTTGTTGATGGTTTCCTTGGCTCTGCAGAAACTTTTTAGTTTGATGTAGTCCCATTTGTTTATTTTTTCTTTCGTTTCTCTTGCCTGGTGAGACATGGTATTCTAAAAAATGCTGCTAAGACTAATGTCGAAGAGTGTACTGCCTATGTTTTCTTCTGGAATTTTTATGGTTTCAGGTCTTACATTCAAGTCTTTAATCCACTTCCAGTTAATTTTTGTGTATGGTGTAAAATAATGGTCTACTTTCATTCTTTTGCATGAGGCTATGCAGTTTTCCCAACACAATTTATTGAAGAGAGTTTCCTGTCTCCATTGTATGTTCTTGGCTCCCTTGTCGAAAATGAGCTGTCCATAGATGTGTGGTTTATTTCTGGGCTCTCAATTCTGTTCCACTGATTTGTGTGTCTCTTTTTGTGCCAGTACCATGCTGTTTTGAGCATTATAGCTTTGTAGTATATTTTAAAATCAGGGAGTGTGATACCTCCAGCTTCGTTCTTTTTTCTCAGGATTCCTTTGGCTATTTCGGGTCTTTTTTGTTCCACATAAAGTTTAGGATTCTTTGTTCTATTTCTGTGAAAAATGTCATTGGAACTTTGATAGGGATTGGATTGAATCTGTAGATTGTTTTAGGAAATATAGACATTTTAACTATGTTAAATTTCCAATCCAAGAGCACAGAATATCTTTCCATTTCTCTGTGTCTTCTGTTGCTTTCAACAATGTTTTATAGTTTTCAGGGTACAGGTCTTTCACCTCTTTGGTTAAATTTATACCTAGGTATTTTATTCTTTTTGGTGCAATTGTAAATGGAATTGTATTCTTAACTTCTCTTTCTGCTACTTCGTCGTTAGTGTATAGAAAGACAACTGATTTTTGTATATTGATTTTGTATCCTGCAAGTTTACTGTACTCATTTACTATTTCTAATAGTTTTTTGGTGTATTCTTTAGGGTTTTATATATATAAAATCATATTATCTGCAAATAGTGACAGTTTTACTTCTTTTCCAGTCTGGATCCCTTTTATTTCTTTTTCTTGCCTCATTGCTCTGGCTAGGACTTCCAATACTATGTTAAATAAGAGTGGTGAAAGTGTCTGGTTCCTGTTCTTAAATGGATAGCTTTCAGTTTTTCCCCACTGAGTATGATGTTAGCTGTGGGTTTGTCATATATGGCCTTTAGTATGTTGAGGTACTTCCCTTCTATACCCATTTTATTCAGAGTTTTTATCATAAATGGATGCTGTATTTTGTCAAGTGCTTTCTCTGCATCTGGGGAAATGCAAATCAAAACAACAATGAGATATCACCTCATGCCCATCAGAATGGCTATAATTAACAAGACAAGAAATAAGTGTTGGAGGGGATGTGGAGAAAAGGGAATTCTCATACACTGCTGATGGGGATGTAAACTGGTGCAGCCACTATGGAAAACAGTATGGAGATTCCTCAAAAAATTAAGAATAGAACTACCATATGATCCAGCTATTCCACTGCTGGGTATTTATCCAAAGAACATGAAAACATGAATGCATAACGATATATGCACCCCTACATTCATTGCAGCATTATTCACAATAGCCAAGACTTGGAAACAACATAAGTGCCCAACAAGGGATGAATGGATAAAGAAGATGTAGTATATATATATATACAATGGAATACTACTCAGCTATAAAAAGATGAAATCTTGCCATTTGTGACAACATGGATGGACCTTAAGGTACTATGTTAAGTGAAATAAGTCAGACAGAGAAAGTCAAATACTGTATGATCTCACTCATTAGAAGATAAAAACAACAACAACAACAAACAAACACATAGTTACAGAGAGTAAATTGGTGGTTACCAGAGGGGAAAGGGGAGGGAAGAGGGTGAAAGGGGTGACAGGGCACATGTGTATGGTGATGGATGGTAATTAGTCTTTGGGTGGTGAACACAATGTAATCTACACAGAAATCGAAATATGATGATGTACACCTGAAATTTATATAATGTTATAAACCAATGTTACCTCAATTTAAAAAATAATAAAGAATAAAATTAGACCCTCACCTTACACCATATACAAATTAACTTAAAATAGATCAAATACCAAAGTGTAAGAGCTAAATAAATCTAACTGTATTACTATTACTATGTATGACATTACCAAAGGGGATAGAGGGAAAAGGAGCTGACCTAAGTAACTTCGGATTACAATTTGACTGGATACTGTAAGGCTAAATATAAAATGAACTATACACAAACACCACCTTAGTTGACAAATTTGCCTCTCACTGGGGTAAAGGTTAGCAATTCAGAAACTACTCAACCTGTATACTAGGGTTGAATAAATATGTAAATAAATTGTAGATAATGGGAGGTAGGTTTCATCCAGTCAGAGAAAGAGGTTATAGTCAGTTCTACTACAATATGACACGTGTGTTCTTAAAAATCATCATGCTGTGCAATAAAAACCATTTATATTATAAGAAAAATGATTTTGGAGTACAACTCTCAAAAACTTTGTCAGTGATACATTAAAAAAGATAGGAACCTAATAAAAATGGTAGCATAGTTTTACACGTTAAATGATTGAGAAATATATAATGCTACAATTAATATGGCATCACAAGGGCCACAGCCTTGTGAGTCATTGTAAAGTGATATAAGAATGGTTGTCTGAAATCCAACAAGAAAAATTAACAGGTTATACGGATGGGTGTGGCTCACGGTCCTTGGTTTGGCAGGTTGCCCTGAACATCACAGTTCTTTCACGATCTTAAATCCTGGGCATGTTTTTCTGACTTTGAGATGTAGGTCCTTCAAGGAAAGCATTTGTAATAGATACCTGTTTCATCAAAATTAGGAGTTTCATCTAATACATAGCATTCTTCAATTAACTTCTATATCACTGTTAGACATTCTTTTGCTACCTTCTCAGCTGTACTTGCCTTTCTCAGCTGAACTATGTCTTTCAGACAGCTGAAGGTTTTGGAAATTGTATATTTGAACACACTAAGCCAGTCACTACTAGCACTAAAAGGAACCACTTCTACAAGATTTGGTAACTTCCACTTAAGGTCTTCATATATAGTGCTTTCTCTCTGATTGTGAGAATAGATGGTCCTGATTTTTTCTGTTTGGTCTTCAATTCATACACTCAACAACGTTTAAGCCATGCTGTGGCGGCGTCCCATATAAAGCAGAGGAAAATGGGCACAGATGTTAGCCCAGGGCCAGTCTTCCTCAGCAAAAAGAGGATTGGCAATGGATGTTAGCTCAGGGCTAATCTTCCTCACACACACACAAAAAAAGGCAAAAGTAGTAACTTTACAGTGGAGAAACCTAGTAGACAGCACTTTAACCCAGAGATCCAGGGTGATCAAGGTTAATGTCCACAGTGATAAGTCATGTTGATGTCTTATACCTGGTGATATGATGCAGTGATAAAGGCACTTCACCTCTGTGGTATTTTTCCTAAAACCCATAATCCCAATTTAATCATGAGAAAACATAAGACACACAAATTGAGGGACATTTTACAAAATACCTGCCCAGTACTGTTCAAAACTGTTGAGATCATAGAAAACACGGAAAGACTGAGAAACTGTTACAGATTAGAGAGGATTAAGCCATGATGGCTACAAATAATGTAGTATCCTGGATTGGATCCTGATACAGAAAAAGATCATTAGTGGTAAAATCCAAATGAAGTCTATAGTTTGGTTAAGGTTATATTGTGCCAGTGTTAATTTGTTAGTTTTGACAAATATACTGTAACTATGTACCCAGCAGGCTATAGATACATAAGAAGGAACTCTCAGTATACTCGGTATCACCTTTGCAACATTTTTGTAAATCAAAAATTATTCCAGAATAAGAAATTAAAAATCAATTGGCATTCACCATATTAACATACTAAAAATAAAAACCTATATGATCCTCACAATAGAGGCAGAAAAAAGCACTCAAAAATATTCAATACCAATTCATAATTAAAGCTTTAGCAAACTAGAAATAGAAGGGAACTTCCTCAATCTGATAAAGGGTATCTAAAAATCTTGTATCTAACAACACACTTAATGATAAAATGCAAAATGTTTTCACCCCTTAAGATCAGATGTCTGCTCTCACCACTTTTACTGAACATCATACTGGACATCCTAATACCAGTACAATAAGGAAGAAAATATATAAATAAAATACATACAATCTGGAAAGGAAGAAGTTAAACTGTCTTTATTCACAAACGACATGATTATATACATAGAAAAATTGAAGGAATTTTCATAAAAGCCACTAAAACTAATAAATGAGCTTACCAAAGTCACAGAATATGGAGCAATATAAAAAAATCAATTACATGTCTATGTACTATCAAATAACAACTAGTAACTGAAAGCTTAAAATGACTTCATTTACAATAACACTCAAAATAACAAATAATTTAGGAATAGCTTTAACCCCCCCAAAAAGGTCAAGACAGGTACACTGAAAAGTCAAAAAAAAAATTCCTGAGAAATCAAAGACATAAATAAATAAAGAGACATACCATGCTCAGGGATGGAAGATTTGATATGGCTAAAGTGCCAAATTTATCTATAGACAATGTAATTTGAACTAAAATTCTAAGCAGGTTTTTTTGTAGAAAATGAAAAATTGATTCTAAAATATATGGCAATGCAAAGGACCTAGAATAACCAAAGAAATCTTGAAACAAAACAGCAAACTTAGCTCCTTTATACTAAAGGAATTGAAGTCTTAAACTGCAATAGTCAAGACAGTGTGGAACTAGTATAAGGAAAAACATACAGATCAATAAAACAAAACAGAGTCCAAAAATAAACCCACACTTATACAGTCATTTTATTTTCAACAAAGGTGCTAAAATAATCCAATGGGGAAAGGAAAGTCCTTTCCACAAACAGAACAAGTGAATATCCATAAAGAAAAGAATTAATCTCAACTCCTACTTCCACCATATAAAAAAACTAATTTGAGAACAATCATGGACCTAAAGGTAAAAGAAAAAACTATAAAACTTCTAGAAGAAAACACAGGACAGTATCTTCTCAACTTGAGGGAAGGCAAAGGTTTCTTAAATAAGACACAAAAAGCAATAACATAAAAGAATAAATTGTGATGTTAGACTTCACAGAAGTTAAAAAGTTTTGCTCATCAAAAGACAATCTTAGGAAAATAAATATCCTCAGACTTGTGAGAAAATATTTGCAAGACATATCTAAAAATAGAATGAATATCTAGGATATATAAAGAGCTTCTACTCAATAATATTACAACTCAATAAGAAAAAGATAATAAAAAATGAGAAAAAAGTTCACAACGGAAAATATATAAGTGGCCAACATGCATTGGGAAGATAAACGTTAGTCATCAAGGAAATACAGATGAAAATTATAATGACATATCACTACACACCCTGCAGAATAGGTGAAAATTAAAAGACTAACAATGTCAAATGTTGGCAGTGGTATGGAGAAATCAGAACTCTGACACATTCTCAGTGAAAATGTAAAACGGTGAATGTTGGAAATTTTCATGCCTAAAATTAAGTCATTTTAAGTGTCCAATCCAAGATTTTTAGCAAATTCACAGAGCTGTGCAACCATTATCACAATCAAATTTTAGTCACAGTTTGTTATGAAACTTAACATACATTTATCTTATGACATAGCGGTTCTACTCCTAGGTATTTACCCAGAGAACTGAAAATACTTTGTCCACGGAAAAACTTATAGACAAATATTCACAGCAATTTAAAAATCACCAAAAACTGTAAATAATCGAAGTGTCTATCAAAAAACAGTTAAATAAATTATAGTACATCTGTGATGGCTAGTTTTATGTGTCAACTTGGCTAGGCTATCATACCCAGATATTTAATCAAACACTAATCTAGGTGTTGCTGTGAAGATATTTTGTAGATGTGGTTAACATCTACCATCGGTTGACTTTAAGTAAAGGAGACTATCCTCAATAATGTGGATGGGCTATCCAATCAGTTGAAGGCCTGAAGAGAGCAAAAACAGGTTTAGCAGAGAAGAATTTCTGCCTCAAGACTGCAGCATTAACTCCTGCCTGAGTTTCCAGCCTGATACACCATCCAATGGAATATTAATCAAAAATAACAGGAATAAACTATTTACACCTACAACAATTTGGATGAATCTCGGAAACGCTGAGTGAAAAAAGCCTAACAATATGGAACATATTGCATTATTCCATAAATACAAAGTTCTAGAACAAGCAAAATTAATCTATGATGCAAATATTTCAGGACTGTGTTGTTGATATATTTCTCTCTAAATACGTATTTTTTATAAACAAGGTTCATTTATACTCTCTACAATCTGCTTTTTCACTTAACAATATATCTTGGGAATCTTTTCATATTGTCACATTGATTTACGTTATTTTTTAAAGCTAAGTAGTGTTCAATTATATGTATGTACATTACTTATCTACTCACCTACATAAAAACCTCATTGATCTTGAAAAAGCAACATATCATGTACAAGGAATCCTCAGTAAAATTAATGGCTGATTTCTTACCATAAACCATGGAGGCCAAACACAGCTGGAAAACATATTTGAAATGTTGAATGAAAATGGTTGTTGGTGATGAAGCAAGATAGCAGAATAGGAGGTCCCCAGGTCACGTTCCCCTACACAAACAACAAGCTGGCGGCCATCCACAGATAAAAGTGCCTTTGTGGGAGCTTTTGAATCCAGGTAGGAGGTTGCAAGACTGCAGTGAACCCCAAACCAAGGAGATTTGCTTTAAAAAGGCAGGCCTGCTAAGTGCCCATCAAGGGACGAATGGATAAAGAAGATGTGGCATATACACACAATGGAATACCACTCAGCCATAAGAAACAATGAAACCCAGCCATTTGTGACACATGGATGGACACTGAGGGTATTATGCTAAGCGAAAGAAGTCAGAGGGAGAAGGTCAAATACCGTATGATCTCACTCATAAGGAGAAGATAAAACCAACAAAACAAACACATAGAGACAGAGATTGGATTGGCAGTTACCAGAGGGGAAGTGGGGAGAGAGGAAGGTGAAAGGGACGATTAGGCACGTGTGTGGTGATAGAGTGTAATTAGTCTTTGGGTGCTGAACATGATGTAATCTATGCAGAAATAGAAGTATAATGATGTACACCTGCAATTTACACAATGTTATAAACCAATATTACTGAAATAAAAAAAATGAAGAGATTAGCATGAGTTACATCAAAAAAAAAAGAAAGAAAAAAGCAGGCCTGCACCCTGATGGCAAGCTTGCCAAATGTGGTCCTATCTGCAGACCAAAAGAAGCCCCTATGGACTCGGCTCTAGCCCCGCGCGGCCACAATCCTGAAATCAGCCCCACCTGCCAAGGGAGCCAGGAGGAACCACACCCATCTGTACTCCTGGTAAATGGCATACCAGCCACAGTTCCAACTGTAGATTCTGAAGTGGCCCTGTGACCCAGCTCTAGCCCCTCTCTACCACCAGTCTAGAGTCAGTCCTGCCCACACAGGGACCTGACAGAAACCACACACATCTATGCTCCTGGCAACAGGACCACCAGTAGTGTATCCAACTGCAAATCCTGAAGTGGCCATGTGACCCGGCTCCAGCTCTGCTCTACTACTGGTCAGCAGTTAATTCTGTGTGCACAGGGACCCAAGAGGAGTCATGCCCATTCATGCCTCCATTACAGGCCCACAGGCCACAGATCTAACTGCAGATCCTGAAGTGACCCTGTGACCCACCTCCTGCCCCACTCTACCAATCCATGGTCAGTCCTGCCCACACAGGGATCTGGCAGGAGACAAGACCATTCAAGCCCCCAGTTACAGGCCTGCTAACCTCAGTCATGACTGTGAATTCAGAAGTGGTCCTATGACACAGCTCCAGCCCTGCTGTCAGTCCTGCCCATCCAGAGACTCAGCAATGCCCATCCATGCTGCTTGTAGGAAGCCCACCAACCTCAGTCCTGGCTGTGGACACTGAAGCAGCTCTAAGATTCAGTTCCAGCCCCACTCTGCCATGGTCTGGGAGAAGTCCTGCCTGTCCAAGCCCTATGGCAGGCCTCCTGACCTTGGTCCTGACTGTAGACCCCGAAGCAGCCCTGTGATACAGCTCCAGTTCCATCCTACCATGATCCTAGAGGTAGTCCTGCCTGGCCAAGGACCCAGCAGGAGTCCACTCAGAGACCCAGTAGGAGCCACACATGTTTGTGCCCCTGGTAACAGGCCTGCTGTCTGCAGACTTGACTGTGGACCTGGATGTGGCACGCTGACCTGGCTCCAGCCCTGCTCAAGCATGGTCCTGAAGACAGTTTCATCCACCTGGGGATCCAGTAGGAACCATGCCTGCCCACAACCCCAGTAACAGGCCTGCCAACCACAGACCCAGCAGCCGCATGACCCAGCTCCAGCCCCATCTGACTGAGATCCTGGAAGCAGTCCCATCAGTCTGGGAACCTGGCAGGAGAAAGTCTCTATCTGCCAAACCCACTCTGGAAAGACAGGAAGAAGTGTTTGCTCCTTCAAATGCACAGACATCAACACAAAGCCATACAGATCACAAAGAATCAGGCAAACATGATACCACCAAAGAAAACTAATAAAGCTCTTTAACTGATCCCAAAGAAATGGAGATCTACAAATTGTCTGACGAAGAATTCAAAATAATTGTCTTAAGGAAGTTCAGTGAGTTACGAGAGAACATAAATAGACAACTCAATAAAATCAGGAAAACAATACACAAATAAAATGAGAAGTTTAACAAAGAGATAGAAATCATAAAAAAAAAAAACAAGAATTCTGGAGCTGAAGAATACAATGAAGGAAATGAAAAATGTAATAGAGAACATCAACAAGAGACTTGATCAAGCAGAAGAAAGAATCTGTGACAGGTCATTTGAAATCATCACTAAGAGGAGAAAAAAAATAATAATAAAAAGGAATGAAAAAAAAACCTATAGGATTTATGGGAAACAATCATGAGAACTAATATACTCATAATGGGAGTTCCAGAGGAGAAAAGAGAGAGAAAGGTGCAGAAAGCTTAATTAAAGAAATAATGACCGACATACTCATAGAATCAGAGAGTAAAATGGTTGGGATGGGAGTGGGAGGATAGGACAAATGTTGTTTAAGGGAACAAATTTGCAAAAAGTAGTAAAGAAGCCCTAGAGAGCTAATGCACAGTATAGTGAATATAGATAACAATATTGTATTATAATCATGAAACTTGCCAAGAGACTAGAACTTAATTATACCAACCACTAAAAAGAAAGAATAATTATGTAATGTGATTGAGGTGGCAATTATATTACAATACATAAATGTATCAAATTAACATGTTGTATATCTTAAATTTACACTATGTTATATGTCAAATATGTTTCAGTAAAAAAAAAAAAAGAAAAAATGGCTGAAAACTTAGCAAATATGGGGAGAGATATGAACATCCAGATACATGAAGTCAAAAGTCCCCAAACAGGTTCAACCCAAAGAGGACTTCACTGAGACACATTAAAATCAAACTTTCAAAAATCAAAGACAAAGTAAGATTTTTGAAAGCAGCAAGAGAAAGGCTAATTGTCACATACAAAGGAACCCCAATAAGGGCATCCACAGATTTCTCAGCAGAAACCTTGCAGGCCAGGAGAGAGTGGGATGATACATTCAAAGTACTGAAAGAAAATGCCAACCAACAATACTTTACCCAGGAAAGCTGTCCTTCAGAAATAAAGGACAGATAAATACTTTCCCAGATAAACAAAAGCTGATGTAGTTCATCACCAATACACTTGTCTTACAAGAAATGTTAAAGTGAGATCTTCAACTGAAATGAAAGGATGCTAATTAGTTACATGAAATCATATGAAAGTATGAAACTCACTGGTAAAGGTAAGTATATAGTCAAATACTGTAATGGAGTATGTAAATCACCTTTTACTCTAGTATAAAGGATAAAAGACAAAAGAATTAAAAACAATGATAGCTACAATAATTTCTTAATGGTTACACAATATAAAAAGATGTAAATTGTGACATCAAAAACATTAAATGTGGAGGAAAATGTAGTTTTTGTATTAGATCAAAGTTAAGTTATCAGCTTAAAATAGACTGTTATAACAATAAGATGTTTTATGGAAGCCTTATGGTAACCATAAAGCAAAAGTTTATAGTAGATACACAAAAGATAAAAAGAAAGGAATCAAAGCATACCACTACATCAATTCATTAAATCACAAAGGAAGATAGCATGAGGGGGAAAAAAAGAACAAAGGAACTGAAAATAGTCAGAAAACAATTAAGAAAATGGCAATAGTAAGTTATTGTCTATCAATAATTACTTTAAATGTAAATGGATTAAATTCTCCAATCAAAAGACATACAGTGCCTGAATGTATACAAAAACAAAACCCAAATATATGCTGCCTAAAAGAGACGCACTTTAATGGGGCTGGCCCGGTGGCGCAGCAGTTTAGTCTGCACTTTGGCAGCCCAGGGTTTGCAGGTTCAGATCCTGGGTGCCCACCGATGCACTGCTTGTCAGCCATGCCATGGTGGTGTCCCATATAAAGTGGAGGAAGATGGGCACAGATGTTAGCCCAGGGCCAGTCTTCCTCAGCAAAAAGAGGAGGATTGGCAACGGATATTAGCTCAGGGCTGGTCTTCCTCACAAACAAACAAAAAAAAGAGATGCACTTTAAGGACACACATAGGCTGAAACTGAAGGGATAGAAAAAGATATTCCATGCAAATAGAAACCAAAAGAGAGCAGGGGTAGGTATATTTATATCAGACCAAATAGACTTCAAGTCAGAAACTGTAACAAGAGGCAAAAAGGTCATTATATAATGCTAAAGGGATAAATTCATCAAAAGGATATAACAATTGTAAATATATAGGCAGTCAACATCAGAGCACCTAAATATATAAAGCAAATACTAAAAGATCTGAAGGCAGAAATAGACAGCAATACAATAATGGTAGGGAACTTCAATATGCCATTTTCAACAATGGATAGATCATCCACACAGAAAATCAATATGGAAACATTGGACTTGAACTACATTTTAGACCAGATGGACCTAAGAGACATGTGCAGAACATTCCATCCAACAGCAGCAGAATACACATTCTTCTCAACCATTCACAAAACATTCTCCAGGACAGATCATATGTTTGCCACAAAACAAGTCTTAACAAATTTAAGAAGATTTAAATCACATCAAGTATCTTTTTCAACCATAATGGTAGCCATTTTGAAATATGCCCAGAGAATTGTGTAATCCTCAACAAGGTCTGTCTATAAGACAAACTAATTTACTAGAGCCTAACTTACTGAGATTTTTACCAGAGCCTAACCAACCAGGAGAATGGAAATACCCAACTGTAGCCTGCTCCAGTCTCCCACATAAGGGAAGAAAAATACCCAACTCCAGCCCCTTCTACTCTCCAGTGTGGAGTAAGGAAAATAACCAACTCCAGTCCCCTATAGCCTTCCCATCTCATTAGAGGGGGCAAACTGAGAAATAACTTTTAAGGTCACAGCCAAGGGGCACAGCCTCACTAAAAGGGAAATTTGGAAATTTCAGACCAGGAATTTAAAATAACTGTGATTAACATCCTAAGGGATCTAATGAAAAAAGTCAACAACACGTAAGAACAGATAGGCAATGTAAGCAGAGAGATAGAAACTCTAAGAAAGAATCAAAGAGAAATGTTGGAAATCAAAAATATTTTAACAGAAATGAAGAATGCCTTTAATGGGCTCATGAACAAACTGGACATGACTGAGAAAAGAATCAATGAGCTTGAAGATATGTCAATAGAAACTTTCCAAACTGAAAAGCAAAGAGGAAAAGAATGAAAAAAAGGAACAAAATAGCCAAGAAATGTGGGTCAGTTACAAAAGGTATAATATACATGTAATTGAAATACAATATAAGAGAGAAAACAGTATAAGAAATATTTGAAGTAATAATGACTGAGGATTTTTCAAAATTAATGACCAACACCAAACTGTAGATCAGGAAGCCGAGAGAATGCCATGGAGAAAAAAATACCAAAAAATCTACACCCAAGAATATCATTCAAAAAAACTCAAGGAAAAAAAATGGCCAATAAGCACATGAGAAGGAGCTTAATGTGCAAAATCATTAGTCACTAGGTAAATGCAAATCAAAGCCACAATGAGATACCACTTCACACCCTCTAAGATGGCTATAATCAGTAAGACAGAAAATAACAAGTGTTGGGGAAAATCTGGGGAAATTGGAAACCTCATACATTGCCAGTGGGAATGTAAAATGGTGTAGCCATTTTGGAAAACAATTTGGCAGCTCCTCAAAAAGTTAAACATAGAATTACCATATGACCCAGAAATTCCACTCCTATGTATATACCCAAGATAGTTGAAAACATATGTTCATACAAAAACTTGTACATGAATATTCATAGCAGCATTACTCATAATAGTCAAAAAGTAAAAACAACCCAAATGCCCATCAACTGGTACATGGATAAACAAAATATGATATGTCCATACAATGGAATAGTATTCAGACAGGAATGAAGTACTGATACATGCTACAACATGGATAACCTTGAAAACATTATGCTAAGAAGCCATATATTGTATGATTCTATTTACATAAAATGTCTAGTAATGGAAAATTATAGAGACAGAAATTAGATTAGTGGTTGTCAAGAGTTGGAGGAATAGGTATGAGGTTTCTTTCTTGTGGTGATAAAAATATTCTGAAATCAGATAGTTGTGACATTTGTACAACTTTTTAAATATATTAGAAACCACTTAATTGTATGCTGTAAAAGAATGAATTTATGCTATGTAAATCATATCTCAAAAAATTATTTAAAAAAATAAAATTTTATAACTATATATGGTAATGAATGTTAACTAGACTTATTGTGGTGATCATTTTGCAATATACACAAATATCAAATCATTATGTTGTATACCTGAAACTCATATAATGTTATATATATGTAAATTATATAATTATACTTCAATAAAAAAATCTAAGACAGTGAATGATACTGTATGATACTAAAATGATGGATACATGTCATTATACATTTGTCCAAACCCATATAATGTACAACACTAAGAGTGAACCATAATGTAAACTATGGTCTTCGGGTGATTGTGTCAACGTACATTCATCAATTGTAACAAATATACCACTTTGATGGGAGATGTTGATAATGGGGGAGGCTAAGCATGTGTTGGGGTAGAGGGTACCTGGGAAATCTCTGTACCTTCTTTTTGATTTTGCTGTGAACCTAAAACTGTTCTAAAAAAAAAAATCTTTAAATGTGAAAAAAGATTTTGAAAAATCTATGTCATTCAACACTCCGAAATTATTAAGCACCTACTATGTACTAGGCACTATTAGACTTGGGTGATAAGAGAGATGAACACAATATGGTCCTCACTCTCAAATAAACCAATCTGTTAATGAAAGTAAACACAACAAAAGATACTTGCAATACAGTATGATGGGGCTGTGATGGTATTAATGTTCAGATACAGTAGTGAGATAAAGGGGGCAATGATTAACTCTCTTTGGAAGAAGTAGGGTATGCTTCCTTGAGGAATGGAATTTGAAGGCAGGTTCTGAAGAATGAATAGCAGTTTGTAGGGGATATGCGGAGAAAGAAAACTCCAGACACTGAAAAAGCACATGCAAATACATGAAGGCAAAAAAGTGCTAAAAGTCAGCTCAACGGTGTAGTCTTAACCAACTCTCTGAAACAGAACTGAGTCGCTTTCTTTGAGTTAGAGGTCATCAAATCAGTGTGAACAACCAGTGCGAAGATCAGGTTTCTGTGGGTGGAATTGCCTTTTGCGACTATAAAAGGGGCACGGTCCAGTGAACGCAAGAAGAACCATATAATCACCACATCTATAAACAAACTCTGACAGTAAACACCATAAATAAGGGCATGACAGTAACTCATGGAGTATATAATTAACATTATGAATAAGATTAAGTGGATCTATGTGCTGAGGTAATGTAAATATCACCATCAACTCAATCAGACCCAAATAATGACTCTAGCATAACTTATCTGGGTAAATAAAAGCCCTTATTGTTTTCACATCCTGACAACTAACTAATCAACACTCATTCATAAAGAGAACATAACTATGATTAAATATAAATTCCAGATAGGAAAGATTCATTTTACAACTTTCCCAGTTGATTAGACACATCAGCACAATCTTGTTACCTACTCCCTTTTGTGAGGCAGACTTCATCAATCTGGAAAATGAAGGCAGACCACTGATTGGAGGGCAAACCTGAAAAGGATTAAACACTTAGCATGTCATTCTAAAATACTGTAATTACAGTGCAATTAACCATACTGCATATTAAACGTGCAACTCTGAAATGTGTTCAGACTCCCCAATTATAACTAGTTATTCTTCAAAGAATTTTGCCGCCCACATTGAATTTTCTCTAGCGCTTCTTTGTTATAATTCAGGTATGAAAGTCACTAATATATCTAAAAGGACAGTTAATAAAAAGTAGGCATTCTTGGGCCGGCCCAGTGGCGCAGCGGTTTAGTCCGCGCTTGGCAGCCTGGGGTTCGCGGGTTGGGATCCCGGGCACCCGCGGACGCGCTGCCTGTCAGCCATGCTGTGGCGGCGTCCCATATAAAGTAGAGGAAGGTGGGCACGGATGTTAGCCCAGGGCCAGTCTTCCTCAGCAAAAAAAAAAAACAAAAGAGGAGGATTGGCAACGGATGTTAGCTCAGGGCTGGTCTTCCTCACAAAAAAAAAAAAGTAGGCATTCTTTACTGTAAACCTAACACATGCATGCCAGGTAATACCCAACCATTAACCACTAATAATCATGTTTCAGACAGGCAGATCTATTATACAATTGGACTTTGCCCTCTTTAAAACATATTTAATGGTCAACTATGAAGAGGCAGGGAGGTTGAGGCAACAGTAAAGGCCTAGGTGGGAGTCTAGAAACTTGTATATGTTTTTGACATTTCCAACTAGGCAAGTCACTTAGCCTCTCTGAGTCTTGGTTTTCTCATCTGTCATTTAGGGGTTATATCTGTCCAGGATTTGCGTGAGGATCAAAAGGTTTAACTGACAGAGGAACTCTGTAGAAGTTAATTATTCCACCCAAATCTAAGGTGCTACTCTCTATTATGGGCTCAGATTGTATTCTAAAAGAATAGTCAACGGAAGGGGACAGAGATGTTTGCAGTTATAGTTCAGGCCAGAGTTGATATTCAAAATATATAACCACAGCCCTAACCAATCAGAAAGAAGTCAATTTTAAGCAATTAGTATAGTCTATAGGGTGCAGGCCAGTTTTAGATCATCCTAGATTAAAGACAAGCAGAGGGTTTTGAAAACAGGGTAGAAAATGGCAGAACTTCTTGGGGAAAAAAAAGCAGAAAACAAAAAAAGTAATGGCATTTTAACCTAGCTTTCTATTAATGGCAGTAGAGTTTCTACAGTATAGGAGATAGTAGTCACCCTTGAAATTGTTTAATTATTCATCTTCTCTACAGGACAGAGTGATGAGAAGAGGGACTATGTCTGTGTTAAACATATTCCTAGCCAGCACAATGCCTAGTACAGAAATTCAGTAAATGTTTGTTGAATGAATGAATGATCAAATGAATGAACAAAAAAAGGAATGAACAGGGGCTGGGCCGGTGGCATAGTGGTTAAGTTCACACACTCCACATTGGTGGCCCAGGGTTCACAGGTTTGGATCCTGGGCATGGACCGATGCACCGCTTATCAATCAATGCTGTAGCAGGTGTCCCACATATAAAGTAGAGGAAGATGGGCAGGGATGTTAGCCCAGGGCCAATCTTCCTTAGCAAAAAGAGGAGGATTGGTAACAGATGTTAACTCAGGGCTAATCTTCCTCACCAAAAAATAAATAAATAAATAAAAAGGAATGAACAGACATTCCTGCTCTATTCTTCAATGGCCAGACCAATCCAGAAGTCTACATTCTTGGTACCATGATTTAAGAGAGTTATGGATAAATGATAGGGGCCACAGTTGAGGAAACTAGGGGCCATTAACCTAAGTACTGAAGATTCCATGATGTAATACACATCTTAAATTTTTTTGTATAAAAATACAATATATCAAAATATATGGGATATAACTAAAGTGGTACTGAGAGGGACATTTATACTGCTAAATGCTTACATTAGAAAAAAGGTGTCAAATCAATAATCTAAGTAACTCAAGAAACTACAAAAAAGAAGAACAAGATAAATCCAAAGCAAGCAGAAGGAAGGAAATAATTACATTAGGAGCAGAAATAAAGGAAATTGAAAACAAGAAAACAATAGAGAATATCAATAAAACAAAAAGCTGCTTCATTAAAAAAAATCAGTAAGATTGATAAACCTCTACCAAGACTGGGAAAGATAAAGACAGAGAAGATATAAATCACCAATATTAGGAATGAAACAAGATATTACCACAGCCATTAAAAATATAACATGGGATTAAACAACCAATAGCTCAAAGAAGAAATCACAAGGGTAATTGGAAATTCTTCAAGATGAATGGAAATAAAAATACAATATAACAAAATGTATGAGATGTAGCAAAAGCAGTGCTCAGAGGAAAATGTATAGCTCTCAATGCCTACATTGAAAAAGAAGAAAGATCTCAAATCAGTAATCTAACTGTACTTCTTAATGAACTAGAAAAAGCAAAGCAAATGATACCCAGAGCTAGCAAAAAGAAGGAAGTAGTAAAGATTATAGTGGAGATAAAATAGACAATTAGAAAAACAATAGAAAGAAACAATACAAGCAAAAATTAATTCTTTGGAAAGACCAACAAAATTGACAAACTTTAGCTAGAATGACTAAGGAAAGAAGAGAGAAGACTAAATTACTAAAATCAGAAATTAAAGTGGAGACATTATTACTGAATTTACAGAAATAAAAAGGATTATACAATGAACTATTGTATGCCAAAAAATTACATAACCAGGATGAAATGGACAAATTTCTAGATACACACAAACTATCAAAAGTAACTTAAGAAGAAATAGAAAATCTGAACAAACCTATAACAAGTAAAGAGATCAAATCAGTAATCACAAATCACCCAACAAATAAATGCCAAGGATTAGATGACTTCATTGGTAAATTCTATCTAAAGACAAATTAACATCAATTTTTCTCAACCTCCTAAACGAAACAGAAGAATAGTGAACACCTCCTGACTCATTCCATGAGGCTGACATTACCTTGATACCAGGCCCGACACAGACATCACAAGAAAAGGAAACTATAGACCAATATCCTTTATGAATATAGAAGCAAAAATTCTCAACAAAATACTAGGATACCAAATCCAGCAGCATACTAAAAGGATTACACATCATAATGGAATGTGATTTATCCCAAGAATGCAAGAGTGGTTCAACATGAAAATCAATCAGTGTAAGAGACCATATTAATAGAATGAAGGAGGAAAACTACATAATCATCTCAATAGATACAGAGAAAGGCATTTGACAAAATCCAACATCATTTCCTGATAAAAACATTCAATAAACTAGGCATATAAGGGAACTTCCTCAATAGGTTAGATGGCACTTATGAAAAAACCCACAACTAACATTATACTCAATGGTGAAAGACTGAAATCTTTCCTCTTAAGATCGGAACATGACAAAGATGATAGCTCTCACCACTTCTATTCAACATTGCACTGAAAGTCCTAGCCAGAGTAATTAGGCAAGAAAAAGAAAAAAAAGACATCTAAATTGGAAAGGAAGAAGTAAAACTATCTATTCCCAGATGACATGATCATGTATATATATAGAAAACCCTTAGGAACCCATAAAAAAACTACTAGAGTTAATAAAGGAATTCAGCAAAATTGTATGATACAAAATCAGATCCATTGCATTTCTATACACTAGCAATAAACAACAGAAAAGGAAATTAAGAAAATAATTCCTTTTATAATAGCATCAAAAAGAATAAAATAGGTGTAAATTTAACCAAGGACACGTAAAACTTATACAATGAAAATGACAAAACATTGCTGAAAGAAATTAAAGAAGACCTAAATAAATGGAAAGATTCCCATATTCGTGGATTAGAAGATTTAATATTGTTAGAATGGTAATATTTCCCAATATATCTATATATTCAATGCAATCCCCATCAAAATCCTAATGGCCTCTTTTGCAGAAATAGATAAACCCATCCTAAAATCCATATGAAATTGCAAGGGATCCTGAACAGCCAAAACAATCTTAAAAAGGAAAAGTTAGAGGACTCACACTTCCCAATCTAGTAATCAGTAATCAGTATGTTACTGGCATAAGGATTGACATACAGATCAAGGGAACAGAAATGAGAGCCCAGAAATAAAACCATCCATCTACAGTCAACTGATTTTCAATAAGGTGCCAAGACCATTCAATGAGGAAAGAAAAGTCTCTTCAACAAATAGTGCTGGGAAAACTGGATATCCACCTGCAAAAGAATGAAGTTGGATCCTTACCTCATACCATAAACAAAAATTAACTCAGAATGGGATAAATACCTAAGTATTACAGCTAAAACTCTTAGAAGAAAGCATAGTAATAATCTTCATAATCTGAGTTTGGAAATAGTTTCTTAAATGTGATGCCAAAAGCACAAGCAACAGAAGAAAAAAATAGATAAACTGAACTTCATCAAAATTAACACCTTTTGTGCTTCAAAGGACATTTTTAAGATAGTGAAAAGATGACTCACAACATGGAGGAAAAGTTTTTATAAATCATATCTCTGATAAGGGCCTAGTACCTAGACTATATAAAACTCCCACAACTAAACAACAAAAAGACATATAATCCAATTTAAAAGTGGGCAAAGGGCTTGAACAGATATTTCACCAAAGAAGATACACAAATGGCCAACAAGCACATTAAAAGATGCTCGACATCATTACTCATCTGGAAAATTCAAATTAAAACCACGATGAGATACCACTTCACATCCACTAGGATGGGTTTTACATTTTTAAATGGAAAATAACAAATGTTGGCAAGGATGTGGAGAAGTTGGAACCCTCACTAGTTGCTGCTGGGAGTGCAAAATGGTGCAGATGCTGTGGAATACAGTTTGGCAGTTCCTCAAAAAGTTAAACATAGAATTACCATAAGACCCAGCAATTCCACTCCTAACTATACACATAAGAAAAATGAAAACAAGTGTTCAGACAAAAACTTGTATAAGAATATTCATAGCAGCAATATTCACAATAGTCAAAAGGTGCAAACAACCCAAATCTCCACAAAAAATGAATGGATAAATAAAATGTGGTGTTTACATGCAGTGAAATATTATTCAGTCACAAAAAGGAAAGGAGCATGATATATGCTACAACATGGATGAACCTTTGGAAACATTATGCTGAGTGAATGAAGTCAGACACAAAAGACCACATATTGTATGATTCCATTTATATAAAATATCCAGAATAAAAAAATTCATAGAGACAGAAAGCTGATTAGCAGTTTCCAGGGTCTAAGGAGAAAGGGAAATGGAGAGTGGGGCTTCATAATGGGTATGGGGCTTCATTTTGGGGTGACAATAATTTTATGATAAATGGTATAATTTTATGTTAAAAGGTAAATTTTATGTTACATGTATTTTACCATAGTAATAACAAAAGACAATAAAGGAATACTGTGAACAACTTTATGTTCATGAATTCGATGACTTTGAAGAAATAGACCAATTTCTCAAATACCACAAGCTACCAAAATTCAATCATGATGAAACAGACAATCTGAATAGTCCTATAACCATCAAAGAAAGTGAATTTGTAGTTTAAAAGTTTCTGAAAAGTTTCTCCAGACCTAGATAGTTTCACTGTATAATCCTACCAAACATATAAAGAAGAATTAACACAAATCTTACACAATATCTTCCAGAAAGTACAAGAGGAGGAAATACTTCCCAACTTGTTTTATGAGGCTAATATTACCCTGACACCAAAACCGGACAAAGACAATACAAAAAAAAGAAAATTGCAGACCAATCTCTCTCATGAACATAGATACAAAAATCCTCAACA
Organism: Tapirus indicus; assembly: GCA_031878705.1. Lineage (NCBI taxonomy): Eukaryota > Metazoa > Chordata > Mammalia > Perissodactyla > Tapiridae > Tapirus > Tapirus indicus. The sequence goes on along the minus strand of CM062921.1, from coordinate 14,937,817 downwards.
AAATATTGACAAATTGAGTCAAGTAAAGTATAAAAAGATTTATACACCATGATCAAGTGGAATTTATTCCAGCCTTATGCAAGGCTGGTTCAACATTCAAAAATCAACTAATGTAATGGTCCATCCTATCAATGAGCTAAAAGAAGAAAAATTATATGATCATATCAATTAATGCAGGGAAAGCACTTGACAAAATCCATTATCCATAGATGATAAAAATTCTCAGCAAACTAGGAATAGAGTGGGAGCTTTCTTACCTTGATAAAAGCATCTACAAAAACCCTAAATCACATAAATCATATGTCATCAGGGAAATGCAAATTAAAACAACAATGAGATACCACTACACATCTATTAGAATGGCCAAAATCCAGAACACTGACACCACCAAATGCTGGAGAGGACGTGGAGCAACAGGGACTCTCATTTATTGCTGGTGGGGATGCAAAATGGTGCAGCCACTTTGGAAGACAGTTTGGTGTTTTCTTACAAAACTAAACATATTCTTACTATAAGACCCAGCAAGTATACTCCTTGGTATTTACCCAAAGGAGTTGAAAACTTACATCCACGCAAGACCCTGCACACAGACGATTATAGCAGCTTTATTCATAATTGTCAAAACTTGGAAGCAACCAAGATGTCCTTCAGTAGGTGAATGGATAAATAAACTGAGATATATCCAGACAATAGAATATTATTCAGCACTCAAATGAGCTATCAAGCCATAAGAAGACATGGAAGAAAGTTAAATGCATATTACTAAGTGAAAGAAGCCAATCTGAAAAGCCTACATACTGTATGATTTCAACTATATGATGTTCTGGAAAAGGCAAAACTATGGAGACAGTAAAAAGCTCAGTGGTTGTCAGGGGTTAAGGGAAGAAGGAATGAATAGGTGGAGCACAGAGGACTTTGAGGGAGTGTCTATATCTGTATGATACCATAATGATGGATACATGTCATTATACATTTGTCCAAACCCATAGAATGTACAATACCAAGAATGAAACATCACGTGAAGTATGGACTTTGGGTAATTATAATGTGTAACAAATGTACCACTCTGGTGGGAGACGTTGATAATTAGGGAGGCTATGCATGTGTGGAGACAAAGGGCACATGGAAACTCTCTGTATCTTCCCCTCAATTTTGCTGTGAATCTAAAACTGCTCTAAAAAATTAAAGTCTTATTAAAAAAAAGATACAGAGCAGGAACCTATAATCTAAAAGAGACTCAAGAGAAATATCAACTAATCATACTATATTGGCTTTATTTGAACCCTAATTCCAATAAATGAACTGTAAAAACAAAATAAACTAAAACGAAAAAGTATATGAGATAATCAGGGAAATTTGTACACTGACTGAATATTTGATGATATTACTGGAAATAATGTTAAAATTTTAGGCATGATAATGGCATTAAATTCTTGTATTTTAAAGAGTTCTTATCTTTTAGAGGTACACACTGAAATATTTATGGATAAAAGGGAATAATGTCTGGGATATTTTTCATGATATTGAGGAGGGGGAGTAGTAGGAACAAAGATGAAGTGAGACTGGTCATGTGTTGATATATGTTGAAGCTGGGTGATAGGAATATGGAATTTATTCAACTATCCTGTCTGCGTAGATGTTTGAAATATTCTGTGATAAAAATTTTTTAGAAATCTAGTTAAAATAAATAAAATTTAAAGTAAATAAATGATCCTGTACAAAATCAAACTCCACCTGGCTTTGCTACGACTACCCTTGCAGAGCTGATCAACAGGGTTAGCCAGTCACTTTCCATTAAAAAAAAAAATCCTACAGCTAATATCATTCTGAATGGTGAGACTGAATGCTTTCCTTCTAAATTTGGAAAAAAAGTAAAGATGGTCACTCTCACCACTGCAATTCAACACAGAAATGGAAGTTCTAGCCACTGCAATGAGGCAAGAAAAAGAAATACAAAGCACACTAATTGGAAAGGAAGAAATAAAGCTGTCCCTATTTGCAGATAACGTGATTGTTTATATAGAAAATCCCAAAGAATCTACCAAAAAAGTTCTAGAACTAATAAGTGGATTCAACAGTGTAGCAGGAAATAAGATGAACACACAAAAATCAATTCCATATATACTAACAATAAACATGTGAGATCAAAAGTAAAAGCACAATACAATTTACAATTGTCCCAAAGAAAATGAAATACTTAGGTATAAATTTAACAAAATGTACAGGATCTGCATCCTGAAAATTACTAAATGCTAACGAGAGAAATCAAAGACCTAAATAAATGGACAGACATTCCATGTTCATGAATTGGAAGACTCAACAGAGCGAACACGTCAATTCTCCCCATATTGATGTATGTGTTTAATGAAATTTCTATCAAAATCCCAGCAAGGTTTTTTTGTAGACATAAGCAAGCTTATTCTAAAAGTTATATGGAAAGGCACAAGCCCTAGAACAGCTAAAATAATCTTGAAAATGAAGAATAAAGTGGGAGGACTCACTCGATCTTATATCTACAATATAGATACAGTAATCAAGACAGGTGGTATTGACAAAGGGAGAGACATAGCTCAGTGGAACAGAAGAGAGAACCCAGAAATAAACCCACACAAATATGTCCAACTGATTTTTGACAAAGCTGCAAAAGCAATTAAATGCTGGAAAGTTCACCTTTTCAACAAACGACACTGGAGCAACCAGGTATCCATAGGCAAAAAAAAATAAACCTCAATTAAACTTCACACCTTATGCAAAAATTAACTCAGAATGAATCATGGATTTAAATGTAAAACATAAAACTACAAAATATTTAGAAAAACACAAGAGAAAATCTTTAGGATTCTTCAAAAAGCAAGATCCATAAAAGGAAAAGTTGGTAAACTGGATCTCAACAAAATTTTCAAATTTTGCTCTGCAAAAAACCCTGTTAAGAGGATGAAAAGACAAGCTACAGACTTAGAAAAATATTTGCAAACCACATGTCTGACAGAGGACTAGTGTCTAGACTATATAAAAAATTCTCAAAACTGAACAATAAATAAAATCCAATTAGAAAATGGGCAAAATAAATGAACAGACATTTCTACAAAGAGATAGCAAATAGCCATATGAAAAGATGTTCAACATCATTAGCCATTAGAGAAAAATGCAAATCAAAACTACTGGATATCACTACACATCTATCAGAATGGTTAAAATAAAAAAAATAATGACAAGGCAGAGAACAGAGAATTTTTAGGGCTGTGAAATTCTTCTGTTGATACTATAAAGGTAGATACACCATTTGTCAAAACCCATAGCACGTACAACACCAAGAATGAAGCCTAATGTATACTGTGGACTTTGGGTAATAATGATGTGTCAATGTAGGTTCACAGATAGTAACAAATGTATTAGTCTGGTACAGATGTTGTTAGGGAGTGAGGCTGTGCATATGTGAGGCCAAGGAGTATATGAGAACTTTGTTTACTTTCTGCTCAATTTTGCTATGAACCTAAAACTGCTCTTTTAAAAAAGTCTATTGAAGAAAATATCCCCCAGGAGGAGGATTCTTGGAGAACAGCATCTTGCAGGGGCCAGGGTGGGCAATAAGGGCTCTGTCCTCCAAACACTGGGGAACTGTGTTCTGATCACTGACTGCTGCTTCTGTTGTGGAGGAGCAGACACAGAGATGGGCAGCCATTGTTGCAAATCCCTCCCCGCTCTGGCTAAAGTGACTTCCAGGGGATTTAAAAGATTGGCACCTTTCCTCCCCCTCTCCTCATTTTTCTCTTTTTCCCCCTTTGGGGCCAGATGTTTAAGGACTAAGACATTCAAAAGCAACTACATATACAGAGGAATTTAGAAAGTGACCATCCATGCCCAATGAAAGGCACAGGCTCAGAAAAGAATTGAAAAGACCTTAAGTTTATACCTCAGGCTGATTCTTGGCACAGAGACAGCCTACAATAATCAAATAACAAAATAAACAAAAAAACCATAGCAAATCCCTAGGGAAGGGGGAGAATATTTGTAGAGTTACTACATTATTAGCTTCAGATGTCCAATTTTCATCAAAAAATTACAAGGCATACAAAGAAATAGGAAAGTATGACCCATTCAAAGGAAAAAAAAATCAACAGAAAACATCCCTGAGAAAGACTAGATGGTGGACCTACTAAACAAAGACTTTAAAACAACTATCTTAAATATGCTCAAAGAACTAAAGGAAGACATAGAGAAAGTCAAGAAAAGTATGTATAAACAAAATGGAAATATCAATAAATAGATAGAAAATATATAAAGAAACCAAAAAGAAATTATGGAGCCACTTTGTGTTTTCTACATGACTTAAGACTAATACTTTAAAATGTATATATTAGTCTAAAAGGTAGCATTATTGTAACTTTAGTTTGTAATTCCACATTCCGTTTTCTAGGTAATTTAAGAGACTAATGCATTAAAAAAATTATTATTTTACATTGTTGGACATACAATGTATAAAGATGTAATTCTGCAATATCAATAACTGAAAGGGGGTGTGGATAGAGCTATATAAGAGCAGAGTTTTTGTATGTGATTGAAATTAAGCTGGTATCAATTCAAATTGATTACTTTAGGATGTTAAATGTAATTCCCATGGTAACTATACAAAGAATATAGCTATAGAATGGACACAAAAGGAATTGAGAAAAGAATTTAAAACGTTTTACTATTAAGAAATCAACTAAACACAAAAGAAGACACCAACACAGGAAATGAAGGACAAAAAAGCTGTAAGGCATATGGAGAACAAACAGCAAAGTGACAGAAGTCAGTCCCTCCTTAATAGTAATTACTTTAAACGTAAATGGATTAAACTCTCCAATCAAAAGTCTATGTACTAACAAGAACAATCCAACAAAGGAAATTTAAAAAACAATTCCACTTACAATAGCATCAAAAAGAATAAAATACTCAAGAATTAACTTAACCAAGGAGTTAAAAGACTTGTACAATGAAAACCACAAAACATTGCTGAGAGAAATTAAAGATGACATAAATAAATGGAAAGACATCTCATGTTCATGAATAGGAAGACTTAATATTGTTAAGATTTCATTACTACTCAAAACAATATACAGATTCAATGCAATCCCTATCAAAATCGCAATAATGTTTCTTACAGAAATAGAAAAATCCATCCTAAATTGATATAGCATCTCAAGAGACTATGAATAGCCAGAACAACCTTGAAAAAGAAGAACAAAACTGGAGGACTCACACTTCCTGATTTCAAAACTGACACAAAGCTACAGTAATCAAAACAATGTGGTTCTGGTATATAGACAGACATATAGACCAATGGAATATACTAGAGAGCCCAGAAATAAACATATGTGGGCAAATGATTTTTGACAATGGAGGCAAGACCATTCAATGGGGAAAGGACAGTATTTTCAACAAATGGTGCTGGGAAAACTGAGTATTGACTTGCAAATGAATGAAGTTGGACTCTTACCTAACACCATATACAGAAATCAACTCAAAATGGACAAAAGATCTAAACATAAGACCTGAAACTATAAAACTCTTAGAAAAAAAAAAACATAGGGCAAAAACTTCACAGCATTGGATTTGGCAATGATTTCTTGCATATGAAACCAAAGGAACAGGCAACAAAAGAAAAAAATAAACAAATTGGAATCATGAAAATTAGAAACTTTTGTACGTCAAAAGACACTATCAATAGAGTGAAAAGGCACTCATAGAATGGGAGAAAATATGTGCAAATCATATATCTGATAAGGGATTAATATCTAGAATATATAGAGAACTTCTGAAACTCAACAACAACAAAACCCCAATTTTAAAAATGGGCAAAGGACTTGAATAGACATTTCTCCAAAGAAGATACAAATGGCCAAAAAGCATATGAAAAGATGCTCAACATCACACCATTAGGGAAATGCAAATCAAAATCACAATAAAACATTACCTCACACCCATTAGGATGGCTGCTAAAAAAAAAATGTATTGGTGAACACAAGGAGAAATTGGAACCCTTGTGCACTGTTACTGAAAATGTAAAATGGTGTAGCTGCTGTGGAAAACAGTATGGTGATTCCCCAAAAAATTAAAAGTAGAATTACCATATGATCCAGCAATTCCACTTCTGGGTATATCCAAAAGAACTGAAAGCAGCATCTTTATGAGATATTTGTATACCCGTGTTCTCAGCAGCATTATTCACAATAGCTAAAAGGTGGAAGCAAACCAAGTGTCCAACTACTAATGAATGGATAAGCAAAATGTGGTATATACATACAATGGAATATTATTCAGTCTTAAAAAGGAAGGAAATTCTGACACATGCTACAACATGGATGAACCTTGAGGACATTATGCTAACTGAAATAAGCCAGTCACAAAAAGACAAATACTGTATGATTCCATTTATATGAGGTACCTAGGTAATCAAATTCATAGGGACAGAAAGTGAAATGGTGGTTGCCAGGGGCTAGAGAAGGAAGGAATGGGTAGTTGTTGTTTAATGGGTATAGAGTTTCACTTTTATAAAATGAAAAGAGTTCTGGAGATGGATGGTGGTAATGGTTGCATGGCAATATGAATGTATTTAATACCACAGAACTGCACAGTTAAAAATTAAGATGGTAAATTTCATGTTATGTGTATTTTCATACAATAAAAAAATTGGGGGGACTGGCCAGGTGGCATAGTGGTTAGGTTTGCATGCTCTGCTTTAGTGGCCCAGGGTTCACAGGTTTGGATCCCAAGTGTGGACCTACACACTGCTCATCAAGCCATGGTGTGGCAGCATCCCATATACAAAATAGAGGAAGACTGGCACAGATGTCAGTTCAGAGACAATCTTCCTCACACACACACACAAAAAAAATGGGAAAAAATATTCCCCCTCCAAAAAAAACCCAAAAATAATAATAACAATGCTAAATGCTGGTGAGAATGTAGAGAAACTGGATCACTCATACATTGCTGGTGGGATATAAAATGGTACACGGTCTCTGGAAAACTGTTTGGCAGTTTCTTATAAAACTAAACATGCAACTATCATACAACCCAGCAATTATACTCTTGGGTATTTTTATCCCAGAGAAGTGAAAACTTATGTCCACACAAAAACCTGTACACAAATGTTCACAGTAGCCATATTCATAATAGCTAAAAACTGGAAACAATCCACATGTCTTTCAACAAGTAAATGGTTAAATACGCCGTGGTACAGCCATAGCATGGAATACTGCTCAGCAATGAAAACAAACTCTTGATACATGCAACAGCTTGGATGAATCTGCAGGGAATTATTCTAAGTCAAAAAAGCCTGTCCTAAAAGGCTACATATGCATGATTCTATTTATGTAACATCCTTGAAGTGACAAAATTATAGAAATGGAGAACAGATTAACGCTTGCAAGGGGTTGGTGGTTGGGAGAGGAGGGATGTGGCTATAAAAAGGCAACAGAATAGATCTTTGTGGTATTGGAACTGTTCTATATCTTGACTGTATTGATGTCAATATCCCGGTTGTGATATTGTACTATAGTTTTGCAAGACAGTACCACTGAGGGAAAGGATAAATGGGTGAAGGATATATGGGATCTCTTGGTATTACTTTTTGCAACTGCATGTGAGTCTACAATTACCTCAAAATAAAAAGTGTAATTTAAAAATGTGTAGTTATTTTTCACTTTAAAATGTTATTCACGTTAACATATAGTGGGTTTATTATTGTTATTTTTCATGAAATAAATATTTATAAATTTCAGTTTTAATTTCTAGTAGAGTAAATAAATGTTAATAGATATAACCCACTTAAAGAAAGCTCTTTGGGGTCCTCAATAATTTTTAAAAATGGGGTCTTTGGACTGAACGTTGGAGAACTGCTCCTATGTCCTATGGCCAATAGATTTAGAATTATTTCTCCATTCATGGCAAGGCATGAATAGTTGCATTTAACTTGGAACCCAGGTGACTTCAATGAGTTAAACAGAGAACAACTAATATGTAACATCTTTCCAACCTTGTTTATCTCTGTAACAGCTGCCGACAGTAAGTCAACCAAGGCAACGTGCCAGAAACATGTACAATACACGAGAACCTCACCTTGAGTAGATAATATGAAATACAAAAGGTAACAAATTTCAACCAGATGACACTATTTTCATGATGACTATACTGCACTGAAGTTTGTTTAATAGCCTAATAGGTCTTTCAAGAACTAATGTTACAGAAAGCTTGTGGTATTTTAAATTGTTCATGATATGAGAAGAGGAAAGGAACCTTAGGAATGGTAGCAACTCTAACAAAAACCTAATGTGGTGCAGTGCCTAGAACAGAACATCCCTGCATGGATGATTCTGTTAGAGACCTTGGCTTCTAATTTTAAAAAAAGAAGAGGAAAAAAAGGATAATGCTGAATTAGCATAGGAATCCAATTTGGAAGAAATGACAACACATTTTTAAGCAAAATGGTCAAGGTCTGCTGGCATTGTTCACATTATGTTAATACAGTATTATTATGCATATTCAAGACGAAATATACTGTTGTTATATTGCCCGAAACTTCGGTATATATCTAGATAACTGTTACCTTTTCAATCAGTTTTGTACAGAAAGGGCAAGTCACTCAACTCAAGCTTCTGAGAAACCTAACATCAGTGGCAACCAATCGGCCTACTTCTGACAACACATTCCACACTATATTTTAAAATAGCACTCTCTTACTAATGTGTACACAGTGTTTCTCTCTCTCAATTGAACTGTAGATAAAGTATAAGGGTATTTCATGGGTTTTCCTCAGGTTTAAATGATCTCCAAACACTAATTAGCTTTTGTATTGCTACTAACCTTAAAAAAGGGTCAGATAGGTACTAAAAAAGAATTTCAGCTCTCCCTCTAAAAGAATTCTTTTCCCTTTCACTGTGGCCTCATCAAATCATCTGTGGAATATTTCACACTGCTCTCTCTTAACTAAACTTTATGTTCTCAGCAAAGTAATCTGATTAAAAATGAAACACTTATTAAACATCAATTGTTAAATACCTGCTAAGTTATATATAGCACATTACAATGTCTCATTTAATCATCACAACAAACCTATAGAGTGAGGGAGGAAATAAATCTTATGACATTTCTGCTATGAAGAGAACTATATGATTTCTAGGTAAAAGTGAGAATATTTACCCTACAGTAAAAAAAAAAAAAGTTTCTCGACCATAAATTGTAAGCATCATTAGTAAAAACTTCAAGACACTCAAGATCCTGAGTGTTGTGTCTCCTGTCCAACTAACCCAGAATTCCCACTAGGAATCTTCTCACAAGCAAGAAGAAATTGAAATCAGAGAAATAACTTTCGTTTGGAGATTCATAGTGAGGAGCTCCTCCCAAATCCGGGGCTGAATACTGTGCTGTAGTCATGAGTCCCTTAACCATGGGGATGCGTTCTGAGAAATGCGTCATTAGGTGATTCCGTCATTGGGTGAACATCATAGCATGTACTTTCATGAGCCTAGATGGTACATAGGCTCTAAGGTACTAATCTTATGGGATCACTGTCATATATGCAGTCCATCATTGACTAAATGTCGTTATGCGGCCCATGAGTGTAACGGTAGGAGCACAGGCTTTGGGTCAGAAAGCCCTGGTTCAAATATCAGCACTGCCATTTATTAGCTTACCTCCCTCAGTCTCAGTCACCTCTACTATAAAATAAAGATAATAGTCCCCAGTTTATAGGTTTGTTGTGAGGATTAAATGAGACACTACAAGGTGCTATAACATAGCAGATATTCAACAAATCATATCTATTATTATCAGATCCTCTCACGTAACTCATAAGTATCTATTGGAAAGAGAATGTAAGATCAACTGGCTTTAAGTTAAGCAATTGGGGGATCCACTGGATAATATTACCCATAAAGGGAGATGACTCTGTGAAGCTCAGGAGGAAAGTTGTCACTAACATGATATCAATCTTTTTGCAATTTGGGGATCCTTATCCTTCCTCTCATTTAAAACTTTTACTGACTCATCCTCTATTATTGTCTCTAACCCACCCTTTTCAACTCTGCTCCATAATGTTGTGGCTAGGAGTCTGTAAACAACATTTTCCTATTAGCTTCTACTAACAAGAGGTACTGGCAGGAGAGCAGAAGGCAGAAGGAGGGGGAAAAGCTTGTGCTCTCTCTCTACTTCTGACAGCAACTTTAGAAGTGGCTCTGTCCTTTGGCGATCCTAGCTCCTACACCAAGGCCCCTATTCCATCCTGGTCCATGGTCCCACCACCTGCCACAGGGTCCTTTTGGACACTTCTGGGTTCTACTAATCCCACCAATCCAATGCAGTGGAAACTGCTAACTGCAGTACCAATATCAGATTATCTCAATGGACACCCAATCCTCGCTCAGTCCTCCAGCACATATGTAACTTCCTATATTAAATTCCTTCTGCTGAAATATAGAGAGAGGTTTCTGTAAAAGTCCAAAACTCTTGGTGTGAGCTCAAGAGCCTACATGATCTCGTCCCTACCCACCTCCCAAGCTTCATCTAAGTGACCCTCTTTCCCTGACTCTCCAGGGCCTTTTACTTCCTCAAATACTCCAATCTCCATCTTGCATCATTGACTTCACACATCTGGTTCCTTCTACCTGAAACATTCTTCCTTACACAATTCACCTGGGCAATTTTTATTCATCCTTCAGTTCTCAGTTTAAATGTCACTTTCTCAAAGAGGTCTTTCTTGAGATCTCCAAGTCAAGTTACATTTTACAGTCTCACAGCACTCATACTTTTCCTTCATAACACTAATCACAATTGTATTCATATAATCTTCCCTTACTCAGCTTTAAGGGACACAAGAACAGAGACCACGTCTGTTCTCTGCTCTATCCTTAGTGTACATAAAATAAAGTAAATGTTCAATAACTATTTGTTAAATAATAATAAGCATCCTTTATTTATTCTTAGAAAATGGTAAACAAAACACGTTCACAGCATTACATCCTTTGATCTTTGCAACAGCTTTGTGGAGTAAATCAGGCAGGGATGAGAAAAGGATGAGCTCCAGTTTCCAGAAGACAAAAGCCTACCTGTAGCTCACTCAGCCTGCAATGACCTAAATCTGACTATACTGGGGCAGACAGAGCTGCGGTATACTCCAGAATGAAATAAATATGAAGGCCACTGGCACAAATTGAACACCTTAAAAAAAGAAGAAGAAAGGAGGCCTGTTTACTAAATGTTGCCTATAGTAACTGCCTGCTGCCTACTCCTCTGATCGTCTACTTCAGAGCCCAGGGAGAAAACTCTCATGAACCCAGGACTGCTTGCCGCTGGCTGTGGATGGTGCACTACTAGTGACTATAACCCTTCCTACACCATAGCCCAGCTGCTGAGCACCTCCCGAGGCCTCTTCTGGGAAGAATCAGAAAGGTGGGTCCAGACCCAGAGGCACCTGAACAACCACAGCAGCCCTGGGGTTAGTCCCAAGATAAGGCCTTTCAAAACAGAAAGGATTTTTACAACAGAGCTCCTCTCCAGGGTCCTCTCTCCCAAAGTCCTCATATCAAAATCAGAAACTTATCTTTTATTGCCTTAACTTCCTTCTAAGATCCAGTCAGAACAGCAGGAATCTAAGTATTATTGCCTCAACTGCTTCCTTTCACTTAGAGGAACAAATTTAATAAAACATACTTCTGGCAAAGTTTCACTGAGGGCAAAAAAGTCATTTCTGATTCATTATATATTTTAAACCATAATGTGGAAAATCTAATAGAATCCATAGAACACCTAACAGAAGTAATGAGTGAATTTAGCAAGGGCGCAAGATACAAGGTCAATATACAAAACTCAACTGTATGTCTATATACTAGCAACAAATCATCAGAAATTGAAACTTTAAAATACCATTTACAATAGCATCAAAAAATATGAAATACTTAGAGATAAATCTGACAAAAGATGAGAAAGACCTGTAAACTGAAAACTACTAAATATCGCTAAGAGAAATTAAAGAACTAAATAAATGGAGAGGTATACCTTGTTCATGGATCAGAAGATTCAATATTGTAAAGATAACAGTTCTCCCCAAATTGATCTATATGTTCAACATAATCTCAAAGTTTCAGTATGCTTTTTTTTTTTTTGGTGAGGAAGACCAGCCCTGAGCTAACATCTGTTGCTAATCCTCCTCTTTTTGCTGAGGAAGACTGGCCCTGGGCTAACATCCGTGCCCATCTTCCTCCACTTTATATGGGACGCCGCCACGGCATGGCTGACAGGCAGTGCATCGGCGTGCGCCCGGGATCCGAACCAGCGAACCCCGGGCTGCCAAGCGCGGACTAAACCGCTGCGCCACCGGGCTGGCCCCTCAGTATGCTTTTTTGTAGAAATTGCCAAGCTGATTCTAAAATTCATATAGAAATGCAAAGGATCTAGAATAGCCAAAAGAAGAATAAAGTTGGAGGGCTAATATTACCTTTTTTCAAGACTTATAAAGCTACACTAATTAAAACAGCGTGGTAATGGCATAAAGATAGACAAATTAACAAATGGAACAGAATAGAGAGTCCAGAAATAAACCCACACACATATGGACAGCTGATTTTTGACAAAGGCAATGCAGAGGAGAAAGGATACACTTTTCAACAAATGGTGCTGGCACATTTGGACATCCATATGCCACCCCCCCCAAAAAAAACTTAGATCCACGCTTCACACCATATACGAAAATTAACTCAAAATGCATCATAGACCTAAATGTAAAACCTAAAACTATAAAACTTCTGGAGAAAATCTTTGTGACCTTAGGTTAGGCAAAGATTTCTTAGATATGGCATCAAAAGCACAATCTATTTTTAAAAATTAATAAATTGGACTTTATCAAAATTTTAAAACTTCTGCTCTTCAAAAGATACTGTTAAGAGGATGAAAAAAGGAGCCACAGACTGGGAGAAAATACTTGCAAAGCACATATCTGATAAAGAACTTGTCTATGGAATGTATAAAGAACTCTCAAAACTCAATAAGAAAACAAACAACCTGATATTTTGGAATGGGCAAGATTTGAACAGACACTTCACCAAAAAAAAAATTTCAAGATGGCAAGAAAAGCACATGAAAGGATGTTCAATATCATTAGTTAATAGAGAAATGCAAATTAACACCACAATGAGATACCACTACACATCTATTAGAATGGCTAAAATTAATGACTAAACCATACTCGATGTTGGCAAAAATATGGAGGAATTGAAATGCTCATGCACTGCTGGTGGGAACGTAAAATGCAGTTTCTTAAAAAGTTAAACACACACCTACCATTTTGTAATGGACTGTCTGTGTCTCCTCAAAATTTATATGTTGAAGCCCTAATCCCCATTGTAAAGGTATTTGGAGGTGAGGTCTTTGGGAAGTAATTAGGTTTACATTAGGTCATGAGGATGGGACCCTCATAATGGGATTAGCACCCTTTATAAGAGGATGAAGAGAGAGGAATCTCCTCCATGAGCATGCACCAAAGACAGGCCATGTGAGCACACAGCAAAAAGGCAGCTGTACACAAGCCAGGAAGAAGGCCCTCACCAAGAACCAAATCTCCTGGCACCTTAATCTTGGACTTCCCAGCCTCCAGAACTGTGATAAAATAAATGTCTGTTGTTTAAGCCACCCAATCTATGGTATTTGTTATAGTAGCCCGAGCTGACGAAACTCAGCTTGGTCATTTGATCCAGCCATTTTACTCCTAGATATTTACCCAAGGAAATATATAGCCATACCAAGACTTGTACACAATGTTCAGAGCAGTTTTACTTACAATAGCCAAAAACTATAAAACAACCCAAATGTCCTTCAGCTGGTGAATGGATAAATAAGTTGTGATATACCCATAAAATGATACTTGCTAAATCCTACTCAGCAATAAAAAGGAACAAATTATTCATACACACAATTTCTTGAATGAATCTCAAAATAATTACACTGAGAAAAAAAGAAGCAGACAAAAAAGTGTACATTCTGTATGGTTCTATTATATGAAACTGTAGAAAATGCAAACTAATCTATAGCGACAGAAAGGATATCAGTGGTTACTTAGTGGAAAATGGAGGGGCAAGAGGGAAGGATTACAAAGGGGCATGAGTAAATCTTTGGGAGTGATGAATATGCTCACTATCTTGAATGTGGTACATACATTTGTCTGAACTTATCAAATTGTACATTTCTAATATATGCAGTTTATTGTAAGTCCATTATACTTCAATAAAATTGTTTTTAAAAAAATTAATTACTAGAAAAATGAAATAAAATACAAATGAGTATGAAATGCAAACTCAATTCTTTTATTATTAAATTCAAGTGCATAAAATTACTCTGTCAAATTATTATAAAGGTTCCAAAATGAGTAATCTTAATTTCTGAACTTATCTCTTCACAGACAGCACTGGTCCACAGACCACACTTTGAGTATGACTGCTATAGAAATTCCACATACCCAGGCTAATATCTGCTTTCTTTTTTCCCTATATCTTCAAGATGAGATCTACAAACAAAATATGAAATTGCCTTTGTTCCTGGTAAAAGTGGACAGTGATGAAATATTGTAAATTAACAGGCAGGACCAAATAAATAGAGCAGAGAAAAATAGGAATGGCTTGTCCTCCCTGGGACTGAGGACCAATATCCCACCCTTTGTTTTGTTTCCTTTTTATTGTTGTGTCTCCTCTGACTAACAGAGAGGAAATAATCTCAAGTGTTTAGAGATATGTTAATCAGCTTTATTGTGTCTAACCTGTCACTTTCTCTGCAATGCCCGGACTTACCTATCATTTACCAAAATGCTCAGAAATTAATATTAAATGCTTACCATGTACAATCATTTATTCAACAGATATTTATCGAGCTCTTACTCTGCAAGTTAATATGCTAGGCAGCACGGGGACTCCAAAGATGAAGACGCAGACTCTGCCTGTAAGGAGCTCACATCTAGAAAGAGGAATTTCAAGACATTTATAACAATAACTATCACACAAGGTAAAAACTGATAAACGGTACCACAGAGATACAGGGCAAGTGTTATAGAAGCTCAAAAAATGAAGAAATGGTTGCTTGCAAGAGGAAAACCAAGGAAGGCTTCCTGAAATAGGTCACATTTGAGCTGATTTTTGTTCAGTGCCCTGTATAAGGCACTGGGGCTCCAAAGAGGGATTGGGATCTTACAAATGTATTGGGAAGATAGGACATGATTGACCTGCCAAATATATAATAATACAAGTGCTAGCACTGTGCTATCCAACATAGTAGCCACTAGCCACATGTAGCTATTGAGCACTTAAAATGCAGCTAGGCTGAATTTAGATGTGCTTTAGGTGTAAAATACACAACAGATTTTGAAGACTTGGTATAAAAAAAAGATTATAAAGTATCTCATTAATAATTTTTATATTGATTACGTGCTGAAATGGTAATTTTTTCATTTATTGGGTTAAATAAAATATATTTTTGAAATTATGTTCACCTTTTTCCTTACTCTTTAAAATGTTGCTAGTAGAAAAATTTAAATTATATGTGTGGCTGACATTTGTGGCTCCCATTATATTTCTATTGCACAGTCCTCTGCTAAAGGCTTAGAAGCTTAGAAATGGTACAGATAGGAAGTGCTACAAGAATTCAGAAAGGAATGAATAATGGCATGTGATCCTCAGGAGATGGTGAGTTCCTTGAAGTGAGAGATGTTAGGTCTTTATCAAAGAGTTCCACATCCTCCTTTCATCCCTTTGATGCTGGTATTCCCCTGGGATCTATCCTAAGACATCTCTTATATCCATCCCAGATCCCTGAGCTCTTTACCAATATCACTGACACCTCAATCTCAACATGTCCCAAACTAAACTCACCATCCTGCTCCCAGACCTACTTCATTGAGCGCTGACATCAAGGAAACATGAAACTAGAAGGCGGAGGGTCATATATTCTTATTCAATTTTCAGTGAGCTCCATAAGACAAATGTTTTGATCCAAGGCTGGCCTCACAAGTAGATACTCCAACCATGAGTTTACTGTGGCTACCAAATAGGTGCTGTGATACTGAGATCATCCTTGGACCATATGCTCAAGGGTTAGAAAGAACACAGAAAAGTAATTTAATCCAACTCTTCATACCCACTCTCAGAGCCATGGGCTCTGTCTTGCCTCTGAGTGTAGAGCTCCCGGCCCCTCACTAGAAATGAACTTTCACATTCCACTGCCTTTCCATCCAAACCTCCCTCATCCTCCAGCCCCATTATTGTCCAAAGTTCCACACAACTGCCAGTGTTAAGAAAGCCAGAGATCCAAACTGAACCTTACTGGTTGTTCTTTGGGCTAAATCAGTTAGCCTTATATGAGCCTCTGAAATAGGTTTTCTGAAGCTGAAATATACAAGCTGTTGCCTCTCTCTTCTGTTAAAAGGTTGCTTTCAGAAAGTTCCCTGATTACTTTTTTTATTCATTTACACCTCTCCCAGAGCTTGTTTCTCTTTTGGTTCCACTAAGATTAGCACATGCTTATCACCTAAGCAAGATGGTCTAACGGAGAGTGTCCATACAACAGCTCTCCACATACCCTTAAGAAAAGGAAAATTAGGAATAGCACAGAAAAAGGCTACACACAAGATTGCATGTCTAACTAATAACAGGACCTCCAGAGAGTCTGTTTACTTTTGAAAAACATTACCCCTTGGGAAAAAGTTTGTCATTTTCCCTTATCAGTCCTAGAAATATATCACCTCAACTTCTACAGCAGTCATTCATTAATTCATTTTTCCATTACTTCAACAAATATTTATAGAGTACCTACTATACAGCAATGAACAGGATAGACAAGGTCCCTTGTCTCCCTTGGGGAGAGAGGAGACAAAAGAACAGCAAAGAAACAGCAATAAGTGCTATGCAGAGAATTAAAACTGGGACATGTGGTAGTAACCATGTGATTACATTAGACTGTGTGGTCAGGAAGTGCCCCTCTAAGGGCGTGATATTTACACTTAAGTCTAAACGACAAGGAACCAACTAGGTGAAGATAGACGGAAAATATTCCGAGGAGAATGAGTAGTAAGTAGAAGGCCCTAAGACCTTATAATCTTTACCCTACACCACCTTGTTTCCATGTTTCAACTATTTCCTGAAAATTCAACTGAATTTTCTAAGGCCTAGATGCTAGAGCAGTGCCTATCACATACACTACCTACAAGACCAAGAAACGGTGGTATACTAGAAAGACTTAGACTTAGGACTTAGAAGAATCATTACTTCATTCATTCAACTAACTAATTTGCCTGATAACAAACACTATCCTTGACACATAGACTACAACCATAAATAAGACAGAAGACATCAAATAAGAAATTAAAAATCTGTGAAATAAATGTTATAAAAGGAGTCAGAACCAAGTAACTCCAGGTACCCTGGCACCCAGACAGCAGGCACCTCACTGGCTTGGGGAGTGAGGGAAGACATCCCCAAAATGTTGTTTAAGCAAAGATGTAATGACAAGTAGGACTTAAATCAATGAGAAAAGGTTTGGGAGAGGAAATGAAAGAGCATTCTGAGTAGAGGCACACCATATGCATAGGCCCAAGGTTAGGAAGGGCACAGAACAGAGGAATGTATGGTTGGAGAATACAGCACCAGGAGAGAAGGGGGAAATGGGGCTGGTGATGTTAGCAAGCACTAGATTTTGAAGGCTTTATAAGATGTTAAAATTTATCCTGAAAACAATGGTGAACTATTGAAGAGCTTTAAGGAGGGGAGTAATATGACAAGATTTATACTCTAGAAAGATCCCTGGCTATAATAGAATATTTGGAGGAGGCAGGACTAGAAATAGGGGACCATTTAGGTGATTATTGCAGCAATACCAGGAAGAAATGATGGCCTGAACTAAGATAATGTCAGGGAGGATGGACAGATGTACTGAAAAGATATTTAGGAGATAAAATTGACAGTATTTGGTAACATATTGGATATGGGAAATGAGTGAGATGGAAAGATCAAAGATGACCCCAGGTTTTTGGCATGAACATCTGGGTGGACAAGTAGTGCCATTTACTGAGAGAGGAAGCACAAGATAAGAATCAGCTTTTAGGGACAAAGGAAGTTAAGTTAGAAACATAAAGAGACTAAAGTACCACTGAGGCTTCCAAATGAAGCTATCTATCAGCTAGACTTTTGAGTTTGGAATCCAAGAGAAAGTCCTGGCCTGGCAGGACTAGAAATGGGGACCCATTTAAGAGTCATCAATTCATCTGAATCTGGATTCAAACAAAGCAACTATAAAAAGATATCTTTGAGACAATCACAGAAATTGAGGAAGTATTAGATGACATTAATTACACTGTTAATTCTACTTAGGTATAAAAATGGCACGGTGGTTATGATTTTCAAAAGCCCTTATGAAATGTATAATGAAGTATTTACAAGGGAAATGACAAGATGTACAAAGTGTCAGTAACTCTTGCAGCTGAGTGATGGGTCCATGGGCATTAAACTCTTACTTCTAATTTTGTTTATCTTTGAAAACATCTGTATTAGTTTAAAAAAAAAGTACACTACCTACAGTGGAAACAGTGAGAAATGGATAAAATTGCTCTGGGATGAAAGGAAAAGGAAAGTGGGGTGAGTGGAAGCTGGCCTTCTGAGGAATCTCATTATTTAAGGAAAAAGCACAAGAGGAGTCGCCGAAGAGAACTGAACACTCTGCTGGAGAGACAGGAGACAACCCAAAAAGGATGATGTCCCAGAGGCCAAGGGAAGAGTTGCAAGAAGGCAGGAATAACCAATAATGTCAAATAGTATAGAGAACTCAAGTAAAAAAAGAATAGAAAAGGATTCGTTGCACTTGGCAACCAAAAGGTTGCAATGACATTTACTAAGTCAGTCCAGTCCAGTTGTGGACACCAATCTTGGATTTCCAGGAGCTGAAGAACGAATGGAACATGAGGAAATGGGAAAAGGGGCACAGACCACTCTCAAGTGGCTCAGCTCTGAAAGGCAAGAGAAAAGGGTTGTAGCTAAACTCTTTGAGACTGAGAAAGGGATTTTGGTTCTTAAGACAGAAAAGACTTGATCCTGATTAAAGGAAAGGAGTGACCTCAGTCACTTACTTAATCACAAACTTGTGTAGGTCACATGTGTAAAATGGGACAACAATTAGGACAACTCTTCAGGATTCAAACAAGATGATAATAGGTGAAGGTCTTCAGTGAACTGTCAAGCGTTATGTACTTTACTATCATTAAGTAGGTAAATGATTACTACCAAATTAATAAAGTCCAAGCAGCCTTACCATTATGCTTTTTTCCTCTCCATAGCTAAAGAACATTATATCTTCACTAGTGTAGAGAAAGAGAGATCAGAGCAAAATAGCTAGTAAGGATAATCAGGAGATAATACATGCCATTTTTCTGTTGGGCATGGATGAGGTTAGTGATTTATTCTGCAAAGCAAATGAATCAGCAATCGTTTTTTATTAATGGTAAACAGGAAAAATATTTAAAGCCTAGCAATATGTGGCCAACAGATTGTACATATGACAAAGGCAAATGTAATAATAAAGGAAGTAGAGTTCTATAAAAATTAAATAATGAAAATGGTATTCAGAAACCCATTAGCAAGGAACTATGATGCTAGCAAAAGTAGCACTTTCAGTGTGAGCAAAGACCTTTGCTTTTAAAAGCCCTAATGAAGATGAGTCCAAAAAATAGTACTAAAAGCTGTGGGAAAGTCTTGAAAATCAAACTGTCAAAAAAAAAAAAACCAGGCAGCTGCGTTGATGCCCATAATGGACCCTGAAGTCAATACCAAGCATGGTAGTTAAATGGCTGCAAACCACCACTAAATGGATATGTGAGGTACATTTTGTGTGTCTGTTCTGGTGTGTGTGTTTTTTCTTGTTTCAATCAAAGCCTATTGCTGGAAGTAAAGAATTTCAAAACTTCAGATTCTGGTTTAAAACCACAGCCAGTAGAGATTTCCTTTTGAGCGCTCTATTGACTCTTGCTCTACGCTTTCCTCCTCCTCTTATGCCTTTCTCTTCATGTTCCACGCTCTTTTTTCCTCACCTTCTGTAACCCCAGAAAAGTTACTGCCAAGAATTGAACTAATTTCAGTCATTTAATTTTTTATCATGAGTTTTGGTCCCCTTTCCCAAGAAACATTTTTATTTTCAAAGCTATAGCCAATAGTTAAAAGGTCTCCATACTCTGGTAAGCAAATAAGAGACACATTCTGTTTTGGGGACGGAACAGGCAGCTCACGTCCTTGATCACATCTGACCGGCTGCAGCACCCTGAGTGGATGCAAGAGATCAGTGTGGAAGTAAAGCTTCCCTCTGGGCTCTCGGCTCACTGTCCCAGATTTACTGAAATCGAGTGTCAGATCCTTTCTTTTCCTTTTCCTAAGAGCAGGCTTTAGTGAGGATGAAGTAGAGGGAGAATGCCATTCAGGGGACACTAAGCCCAGGAGAGAAGAGCATGTTGCCATACTTCACCAGCCCATGGGCAAAGGACGCTGAAGCAGTTCCACAGATGTTGGTTTAATAAGGATACAAAATAGATGTGGAGATTTTTCTCTCCAAAAAAGGCTTGGAGAAATCAGAACTAGAATATAATTTTGCTTTATTTTATTTTTAAAATATTTTATACATATTTTCTTACTTTAACAATAAAACAGCAATTATGTTACATAAATAAAAATACAACAATAAAATGGCGTTTTATAAGAGAAGTAAAATGAATGTTTGAATTATCTTTTAAAAGTAATTGGCTATATTCTCTTGCTATCAATTATTATGAAGTTTGCTTATGCTTGATACTTTGCATTGGTGAATACTTTATTATTTAATCAAATTTGAAAGTTCAGCACTTCCTGTATAACTGTATTATCAAAACAAGTTCAAAGCAGAAGATACTCTCTGTTTCATGGCCCTACAAATGGTAATGAGTGAAGCGAAGGAAATCTACTGCATGCCAGGAACTACGTGAGGTCCTCTTACAGCATAGCTCAGTAATCCACCTCAGAGGATATTATTCTCTTCATACAGATTCAAGGAGTAAAGTGAAATTAAAAAATTGGCCCCAAATCACATATCTAATAAGTGATAGAGGTGGGACTGATCCCTATTCTGTCCATTTCTAAAGTCCATGATCCTTCCACATTTGTGGATGAACTGAAGAAGTGATTTAAAACATGAGGTTTTCGGCCCCTGGTCAGCTATCAGAACTGGGCTTTTGGGGCCTCAAACAATATAATATAGGCCCTTACTTACTTTGCTTATGATAAGAGTCCTCTATGCTGCCAGAAAACTACTGGAGTTGTCTTGAGGCCTAGAATCCTGTTGTAAATCCTATGTCACTGCAAATGTATTTGAGCAAACAGGGAGCATCTGATGGTACATAAATTCAGACTTTGTGGTTTTCTTGTGAAAGACAATTAATTTGTTAGCTTAAATAAGATGCAGACCCTTTCTGAGAATTGTCATTCTGTGAAATTAACATCTAAGACCTTTTTCCTGATAGGAAGTTTGCAATTCATACTTAACTCTGAATATCAAGCCAGGTTTCTTACTTTCAGCAATCATGACTACAATAACTAAAGAAAGCTTTAGTTCAATACACAGATGATTTTACCTAACAACAAAACCAAGATAAGAGTCCAATTAATGAGTTGTTAATAGTTCAATCAACTATTCAATTATTCATTCATCAAAAAAAATCTTATTAAACACCTATTGTGCACTAGACCCTGTGCTAAGCCACTTGGAAATATAATAATAGCTAATATTTATTGAGCACTTCACAGTGTAGCAGGTACTTTCTAAAGGCTTTACATGTAATATCTCATTTAATTCTCATAACAATCTATGAGGTACTGGCCTGTCTCTAACATTTTCCTGGTTAGAAGTAAGAGTAAAATAGAGGACCCTAGACTGCCTCCCTCTCTTCCCACCTGCAGCATATCTTGTACCACACAAGGGGCCTTGCACTGATGGGTATGGACACCCTGGCCCAAACATCCAAGCTGTGTCCACCTTCCCACTCTGCAAACAGCAGATCCTCGCTCACCATAAGGTTTCTGGGGTGCATACTAGCAACACAGTCTACCTTTGGGAGGATGAACCTGGGGGAAAAGCCCAACTTGCTCTGGAAGCACGCTTAGAGCTATTTGGGTAGGGAGTCCTAGGATCTCAGGTGTTGCAAGTATGGTCTAGAAGAGGCGGGTACAGGCATGTTCCTTTGGCCCCATGGACTGCTTGCCCATGGGGTGGGACACAGCCAGAGCAAAGTCAGAGCAGGTCCTCTAAAGCACAAGGCCCAGGGCAGGAGCCCCAGTTCTCTGGGACTAAAGGGCAGTATCACTGAGGAAGGTACTATTATTATACCCAATTTAAAGATGAAAAACGTAAGATGAGAGGTTAAATAACTTGTCTTAGGTCACATAGCTAATAAGTGGCAGAATCAGGATTTGAGTGCAGGCGGGCTCTGGAGTCAGACTGCATGGGTTCGATTCCTAGCTCTGCCCGTTAGACTATGGTGTCTCTCCATGGATTAATGAAGAAAACAGTTCTCTTTTATGATAGAGTCTATTGTTTAGTGGGAAAAGTAGATAATAAACAAGTTTAAAAAGCTAAATAACTCTATAATCATATACTTTATAATATGTAAATTATATAATTATAAATTATAAGTGGTATAAACAAAGGGTAGTGATAGAAAATGTAGCCAGTGGGGCCAGGGGAAGGGAAGCTCATTTGGATAGGGGTCATTATACATGGCCTTTCTAAAGAAGTACACTAAGGTGATAGCTAAAAGATGAGAAATGGTCAGCGGCCATGCAAAGACAAAAGGAAGAACAGTCCAGTCAGAGGGTGTAGCTTATATATAAAATCCCTGGAGCACCTATCCAAGTGTATTCAAAACACCTATTTTTCAACCCAACTTCATTCATTCCCTTATTCACTCATCCATTCATTCATTTATTCATTCATTCAAAAAATATTTCTAAAAGCTTATTTTACATAACTTCTGCGGTAAAAATAGGATGCATCAGGACAAATTCTGATTTTTTGAAGTTTATAATCAGCCTAGTAGGGAAGCATAGATGCCCAAATAACCACAAAAATGGTGAACATTTATTAACCGCTTACTAGGCAACAAGCACTGTACTAAATCCCTTACACGCATTATTTCATTTAATTTTCATAATAGCCCTATGAAGTATGTACTATTATTGTCTCCATTTTATAGATGAGAAGCTAAGCAGCTAGATAACTTGCAGTGGTCACATAGCTGGTAAGTAGCTGAGCCAATTAACTACCACATTAAAATGCATTTCTAATATGTCACACAAATTAGAGCGGAGAGAAATATTTGCAGGTGAGGAGAAGAAAATCAGCTCCATTTTTGTATTTCATTGATTACCCTAACATCTAAAACCTATTAATACCAAGGTAAGGGTAATGCCAAGTTCTCAGTAGTTTACTGGACTTGCTTTAAATTTTAGCTCCCTTCCCTAAGAGCCTGACATGGACCCTGAGAGTCACTGGCTGGAAGACAACTCAGTAATTCCCCTCAGGCCCCAATTTGTGTCCTCTAATCCTATCTGCTTCAGGTGAGCACCGGGAGATCCCCTCTGCCCCTGCCTGTTTAAGGGGTAGCTTTTGCACCTGGACATGGCCCTTGGGGTAACAATCAGCATTAGTATCCTCGGGGCATTGTTCCTCTCCCAAGAATCCTATAAATAGAACTCCAGCTGCCCACAGCCCAGGATACCTCTAGTCATTGCAGAATATATCAGAATTTTTAGAGAGAAAGGAGCGATGAAGGCAGCTCAGGTGAGGGAG
Organism: Tapirus indicus; assembly: GCA_031878705.1. Taxonomy (NCBI): domain Eukaryota; kingdom Metazoa; phylum Chordata; class Mammalia; order Perissodactyla; family Tapiridae; genus Tapirus; species Tapirus indicus. Next base: position 14,913,946 of record CM062921.1, on the reverse strand, counting down.
GGGGCAGTGCTATATTTTTTAAAAGTCCTGGCATTTTGGAAATATTAGTTTAAAACACACAGTTTTCCCCCCTTTTAGCTTACTTCAGCTAATTATCATTTTTCTAATTGTACATCCACATATTTTCATTGGAAAGCTAATGGTCTCAAATCACTCTCAGCAAATACCAAATGACCCTATTTTGCAATCCCTAATAGCCCATGTGCTGACACAGTGTCATAAATTAATAAAGTACATGTCAGCATATAATCAAACTCTGTCATTGGGTGCATGTTTTGGAAACTCGTCTCTTTTTTATAACAAATTCATAGGCGTGAGCATCTCTAATACTTCTCATCTCCCAGTACCTACATCTTAGAACTTAGGAGAGCTCTTCAGTAAAAATATTCCAGCAGAGATCCTTAACCCATAGTTTATAAACCCTCTGAAATTGTATGCAAAATTGTGAGTATGTATGTACATCTTTCTGGGGGAAAGATCCATAACTTTCATCAGATTCTCAAAGAATCCACAACTCCCCAAAATTTACGAATTATTGCTTTTCAGTGATACCACCACAAATCTTAGTTCCTCTCTTGTACAATTTTGATATGTGTAAATTTATTCCTGTATTGTTTTGGGGGAACTAGAATGATTTCAATTTCAGTAATTTGTGCCATTTCTATTGGGGATAATTAGAAGAATAGGGAACTGAGACTAGGAACAGGAAATGCAGCAGTTGGCAGGACAAGAATAGAAGTTTTACGACATCTTGGGAGAGATAAAGAAGTCCAGGGAAAATAAACCTGCTTTTGCACTGCCCTTCCACATCTGCAGAGAGGATGGGCAGATAGCATTGCTACAGCTTGGAGTCATCCTGGTCAAAGCTAAAGGTCCCAAAGGGAGGAATTAAGAAATAGAGAAGTCCTCCATGGGTTCAGCTCCTCAACACCTCCAGGGAATTTGGGATTGAAAAAAATGAAGATTTTATGAAGAAAAAGACTCTTTTGTATTTTCTAAAATAAAACAATATAGACATAATTAACTGAATTTTACACATCTTAAATAGAAATGGAAACTGTTCTATTATTTTCCACTTACCTTTTCCTTGACTGGTAGAAATGTTCTAGGATCTCCTTTCCTCAGAGTTTCAACACAACATTTAGAAATCTGCTTTGCTTCATTGCAGGTATTCTGCATCCTGAGAGTCACTATTTCTCAAGCCACCTAGAGGCTCCCTAGGTTTCATATTCGATGAGTCAGAGCTGTCCATTCCTGCCCTGAGTTCCATCTCCTGGGTCCTACAGTGATCCCGGTACGAATCACAGAATAACTTGTGCATTTGAGATGGTAAAGACTCTGAATCAGCCTGTCACATAAATCACAGCTCCTTCATTCATTCAATCATTTACCATATAAATTCTGGGCACCTTCTTCAAGCCAAGCATTTTGCTAGGCATTGAGGATGCAACAGTGACCAAGACAAGCAGGCCTAAGCCCTCGTGGAATTTCCAATCTAGTAGGGAACCACAAACTAATAATTAGAGGCGATTATCACACATTGTGATATGCATTGTGATGAGAGTGTTCTAGGGGAGGCACATGAAAAGGGAACCTAAACTTGACTTAGTGGGGGATGGTCAGGGAAGATAGAAGGTAGTAACAGCTCAACTGGGACCGGAAGGAAGAATAAAAATTTGTTAGAAAAGAAAAGAATGGATCAGAGGAAGAATTGAAAGCACATATGACAAACAACAACAATAATAAGTATAGTACTACTAGAACAATCATGTAAGAGTGGTATAGTTGGAGATAAGGTAGACAGAGGGTCAGACCATTAAGCCTGTGTAAGTCATGATAAAAAACTTAAGAGTTTTTCCTGAGAGCAGTGGAGAGACACGGAAAGATTTTAAGCAAGAGACTGACAGGATGATTTGTATTTTAGAAAGAAAACTTTGGGTACTACGTGAAAGCAGATTGAATGGGCCAAGAATGAAGGAAGAGAAACCAGCTACAAGAGGAACTGATGACTAATTTAGGAAAGTGACAGCAAAGGTAGAAGGAAGTGAATTGACTTGCGATATAGCTACATCCTTAGAGCTGTCGGCTAGGGTGCTGATCTAAGGCCCAAGTTTCCTTTGCTTCAACTTTCCCTTTCCTAGCAGTTCATTGGAAAGACACCTCCTTTATCCTTTACTTGCCTTTCTATTTCATTTCCAAAGCCAAAATGTGAGAGCACCAACACAAGTTAAATTTACTGGAACAGAAATTCTCAAGCTTGCCCCAAAAAAGTGTGCAGAAATAAATATACACATATCACAATTTTATATAAGGTGACAAATTACTAAGCTTATTCAGTTGCATTGGCTAGAAGAGATGAAAGTCACCAAGAGATTCCACCAGTTCAAGCATCCAAAGTTATTCTGAATCTCTGACTCAAAGTTAGGGCTGCTAGGAAAAAGTCAGCATTAATCCTTATTCATAAACTGAAAAACATTTAACTGTTGGAAAGAGACTAGGAAAAGAATGCCTCTTGCTAATTTGTCCAAGGTTATATAGAAGCCTGAGTTTGCATGTTATCTGCATTAAAGTGAAACTGATTTACAAGTTTCTGGAGGAAGGAGTGGCAAAGTGGAAGGTAACTTCACATATTATATTATTATAATAATAATCCATTATTATTAATTTAAGATGTGTAAAATTTCATTGGTATTGCATTTAGTATGCTGACTTTATTGCTTTATTTCAGTGGAAGCAGAGTTCTAAGGGCTTTTGTTGGTACACTCGCACCTCAGCACTTCTCATTTTATTTTTTCATATTAAGATTTTAAGCTCCTCCAGCACAAAAGCCCTTACAGTTTAAGAAGGAACATGCAGTAACAAAGATAAAAACCCCTCACCTCTAGGAATAGTTTTCCTTAATTGGCAAAGTGAATCATGAGTTTCATAAGGATTTTCCCCAAGCAGAAAGTGTAGTATTATGTCAGCTTTTTCCCAACAGCTGATCAGAAAGAGGTATTCAAAAAAAGTTAGATTCTGATGAGTCTGCATTTTGACACAAGATAACAGAGCTAAGATGGAAAGACTCAGAATGGCATGTAATTTCTGACCTTGTCAGTGGTAGTGTGTGGAGAACAACTCTATCTGGGCACTAAAAGAAAATGGGTTTTTCACTGGAAAGTTTTCCCTTGGGATAAAGGATAACCAGATATTTGGAGCAATCAGGCATTATGGAGCAATCATGGAAATCTTTAAAATTATGATTTAGGTGGACAAGGCTCCACTTTGGAAGAATTATCAGCTGTATTTATTTTGATCACTTTCTTCACATGCCCAAAAGGAAAAGAGAACAAATTGCAAAAGAATAAAGCTCCAAATCATTTTCTCCCTAAACTTAAAACACTTAAAAAACACTTACTATACTAAAATAATATTGATTCCATAGGAATTTATTTTTAATTAAATACAAGTTAAAGTATTAAGTTGTATATGGAAGAAGTACACTTCATAATATAAACCAAAAGCCAGAATTTTAACAGCAAATTTTTAAACATAAAATTGAGCTTTACAAGATATGGATCAGCAATTTTACTGTCAATTCATATTTCTTTTAAAGTTCCACTTGAGAAGGCAGAAAGGAATTTATAACTACATCCTTAAATGACTTTAGTTCGTTACCATTAGGAGGGAACAAAGTAGGAAGTTAGAGAAGAAAGCTAATACTTATTGAGTACCTACTATGTCCCATGAATGAAATGTATAATTTCTCTCCAAAAGACCTGTGAGATAGGTAAGTATATATCCATTTTACAGATGAGGAAACAAGCTCAGAAAGATTATGTAATTTACCGAAGTAAAATAGCTAGTAACTGGCAGAGCAAAGATTTGAACTTAGATCAATCTGCCTCCAAAGTCCATGTTCTTAACCACTAGTCTATACTTTGAAATCCTAACTAAATCGGCAAGTCTCTGAGGAAATCCTGACAAGAGGGATAAACAGACTTAGGCATCAGGTCCCTCATTAGCCAGGTTGAGAGCCTTCTGTTGACCTCTTATAGACTCCAAGAAGTCTCCAGCCCTTTAGCATTAGGTCCATATTCACGTAACACTAATTCTAAAGATAAAGCTCTGAGAAACATAGTCCTGAAATGCTCAAAGAGATGCATATTCTAAGACCCTTCTGGAAAATTCACAAGACATATTAGTATATTAAAAGACATCAGAAGTCCTACATTAAAGAAACCTGTTATATATGTGTCCCAGCAGGAAGTAAATGTCACACCCAAAAAGAGTAATTGAAGAAAATTTAATGAAGTACTGTTTACAAAGTTCAGGGAGAGTTCAGGAAGCCAATATGGTACAAGGAATTATCCTAGGACTAGAAACAGTGGAAAGCCATTACAATCCCTGCGTCTGAAAGGGCAAAGATTAGAAATGGGGACCAAGGGACTAAGATTCCAGACAAGAGAGAACTGTGGAGAAGTCAACTAATGTCTGCAGCTTTTTATCCCCCATGAGGTATTTACCATATCTGGGCACATGGAAAGAAGCTGTGAATCTGCAGGGCAAGAGGCCTTCCCTGGGCAGAGAGCAACTGCTGAAGGACTGATGGATTCTCAGCCAAAACAACGGAAGCCAGAAGACTATGGAATAATATTTTTAAAGTGCTGAAAGAAAATAACTGCCATCCTAGAATTCTATATCCAGTAAAAATACTCTTCAAAAACAAAATTGAAATAAGAATATTTTCAACCAAACAAAATGTTAGGAGACACAGTCTGTCATGGGCCCTGAACATCTCTGCCCATCCTCGCTGTGTGTGCCAAACTGCAAGGTCTAACCATCAAGTGGTCCTGAGCTATTTCTGCAGCTAGTCACACAAGCAATTAAGTAGGTCACATGACCACAGCATGACTATCATGCAATTGGTCACCTCCTGGGAGAAGGGGACAAGCTTGCTTATTGCTTACTGCAAAAGGTTCTGAGCTTTCGGCCTTCACTTTTTCAACTGCAATACATCCCACTGCATGTGTAGCCACCATCTGGATCCGCTGACTTGCCCCAGAGAACTTGGAGGCAGGGAAACCAGTGCTCCCATGTTCATAATCCTGCCGCTTGCTCTGCTGTGAGTAACAAATGGTCTTTCTCGAATCTCTTGAACCTTGTCATCTGTTTTTGGCACTATAGAGTTGAGGCAAGGTTGAGGTTCTTCCTTGACAAAATGGGAGCAGCTATCAGGGTGTCAAGATAGACAATGACTTTTGGGAAGATAAAAGCAAGGATCCTGTGATCTGGGTTCAGGGATCTGAGGAAACTCTTTGGACACTAGAAGCAAATGTTATCACCCAAGTGGCAGGTGAAGGGAGGACTAAGGGGTGCCCCCTGTAAATATATATGAATTGAGTCAATAGAAGAGACTGAGCAGTGGGAGGTATGATTGAAACAAGCTGCCCAAATGATGCCATGGTTGTTGCTTGCTCTCCTACAGGACAGGGGACTAGGAGAGTATCCTGGGCACCCATCAGGGAAGGAAGCACACTTGTACCCTGTTTTAGCAACCACATTAGAACCATTCCTGGAGGTTAACATATCCCTGTCCAGAGTACAGAGATGCAGAACTACAGTGAGAGGGAGAAGAGGGAAATCTGGGATCACTTTGATCAACATGCTAGGGAGCCACTAAAGACTGGCTTTTGCATTTATGTGACAAGGGAGTGAGAGGGTAAATGGCAGCAACTATACTGTCTCACATGTAACCCTATGATTCATGCAGACTATTCAGCTGGGACAGAATCATACCCCACAACAAGATTTGCTACCTCGTTTTCCTTTGTCAATGACTACATTAATAGCCAACCCAGAAAGACTTCCCATGGAAGAAGCTATACACAGCATAAGGGCTGTAGCTGCTAAAGACTGGCTGTATTATGGACATAATGACGGGCTCAGTGATAAGCCCCTTATGCAGAGAATGATTGATAAGATTTTAGGATCTGTCCCGCAACATGGAAGATTCCACTAACTTTGTTGTTAGTACCCTGAAGCCTATGCAAGAGGCTGTGGTGATTTGGGTCCAAAAGATGCCCAGGATAAAGACAGACACCCCTAATCCAGTTGGAGTCTTTGCGGTCTGAGACAAAGCCAAGGACAGGAATAATAAACTCCTCCAAAGGGACCCAGCTTTGTACAGAGCAGTTAAAACAAGGGTTCCCAAAGAAGGTATTAATGGGGTGAGCACTGAAAAAATTCAAACCAGATATTAAGCTATGGGGGGAGGGGGCCCAAGCAGGCAGCTGTCCTGGTTGAAAGGTGCCTCCATAGCACCAGTTTCCTCCAAGGAGCTCAATCTTTCTCTACTATAGGAGCTATGAAACTAGATGACTACCTTAGAACAAATTTGTTCTTCAACATCTTCAGACCCTGACCAGGCATCCCTATATCCTGATTTTGTTAAATCAGACTATCAGGCGAGACTATGAATGAGGCCAAGATCCTTCTGTCCCAGGGGGAAATGAAGGCCTTAGGCCCCTCTGAGGGAACAATGGGATGGGGGGAGTGGATAGAAACTTTCATGGTTGTTTACAACTATCTTACCAGGCTCTCTTGAGGGGCGAGGACCATGCATTCAAGTGGCCAGATATGGAAACAGTAATTCAGTGAGGGGAAATAACTTTAACCATCCAGGTAAGGCTGTTCAGACCCCTGTTGTCTACCACTGTTGTTGCTTTTGGTGTTAACATTTTACATGATTGCTTTGTGAATTCTCATAAAATCCAAAGGATATTTTCTCAATCAGGAAGAGCCACTTGAGGGGTGATAGTGGAACCAGTGCAAAACAGACCAGCAACCAGGCTTCCAGTTCCCTTTCATGCTATATTAAAAGAAGAGAGAGAGAGAGTTTTAGGAAAGGAAAAAGAAGACACAGCCTTGATTAAGGATGTAAAGGCAACAGGGGTATTGAGAGATGTAATATCTCAAGGCAACAGCCCTTTGTGGCCAGTGAAAAGGCTAACAGGAGATGAAGACTTACAGTGGATTACTGCCAATTGAATTCAGCTAGCTACCTATGGGTATCCGTAAGAATCCACACCTATTCAGACAAGACTGAATAGAACAATGTGGCCAATCAGGCCAATACAGTCCAGGTGGCCTGCATCACTGTTGCATTCATCATCAGACTAGGCACAAATGGGCTCAAAAGACAGGCCTCCATTTATAAGCCAAAGAAGCTGAAATGGTCTACAAGCATGGTGGCTCCTGTCAGTAGTTGAGTTGCCTTTCTAAAGGTGAACACCTGCCTGTTCCTGGCCCATAAATTATATCAGGCCTCTACCACAATCTTGTGGCCACCACTGGTGTCTAACAGCCTTTGACACTTAACGCTGGCCATGGAAATGACATACCTGTGGGAAGAGTAGATTCTGGCCACACTGTAAGAGCACTTGAGACCAAGATCCGCTATGATCTGGGGAACGAGGGTACCAGGTTGCTGTTCCTGATGTTTGCTGTGCTATGAGTAATAAACTCCCTTGCTGGGATACTGTACGTCTTGCATATTTTTGACATCTACAGAGTTTTCCTTGCTTGCCATCCTCTAAAAGGCTGGAATTCTTCCATGAAACATGGAAGTTAACGTGAAAGTTACAGGTCTGTAACATGAAAGTTAACAGAATTGTTTCCAGCACATGCACACACGCCTCTAGTAGGAGTACCACAGGCAGAAGAAAAATGACCTCAGATAGAAACATAAGAAGGATGAAGAGAACCAGAAGAGTAAAAATATGTAGCTAAATATAAGTGGATATTTCTTTAATACATATAAGTCTGTTCAATATCTATTTCTCCTTGTGTGACTTTTGGAAAATTATGTCTTTCGAGGAACTGGTCCTTTTCACCTAAGTTATCAAATTGGTGAGCATAGAGTTGCTCATAATATTCCTTAATTATCCTTTTAACATCCATGGGATCAGTGGTGATGGCCCCTCTTTCATTTCTGATATAGTAATTTATGTCTTCTCTCTTTTTTTGTTGGTTAGTCTGGATAGAGATTTATCAATTTTAATGATCTTTTCAAAAAACCAGCTTTTGGTTTCTTTGACTTTCCCTATTGATCTCCCGTTTTCAATTTCATTGGTTTCTGTTCTAATTTTTATTATTTCTTTTCTTCTGCTTACTTTGGATTTAATTTGCTCTTCTTTTTCTGGTTTCCCTGTGTGGAAGATTAGATTATTTTCAGATCTTTCTTCTTTTCTAATATACGCATTTGCTGCTATAAATTTCCCTCTAATATTGCTTTCACTTCATCCCACAAATTTTGATTAAGTTGTATTTTCATTTGCATTTAGTCCAAAATATTTTAAAATTTCTCGAGACTTCTTCTTTCACCCACGTGTTATTTAGAAGTATGTTGTTTAATATCCAAATATTTTGGGATTTTCCAGCAATCTTTATTATTGACTTCTAGTTTAATTCCATTGTGCTCTGAGAGCATACTTTATAAATTTTCTAAGGTATGTTTTATGGCCCAGAATGTGGTCTATCTTGGTGAATGTTCCCAGTGAGACTGAGAAGAATGTTACAGAATACTTCATTATGCTAATCTGTTGTTGTTGGATGAAGTATTCTATAAATGTGAATTAGATCCAGTTGATGGTGCCGTTCAGTCCAACTTTGTCGTTACTGAATTTCTGTCTGCTGATCTGTCAGTGACTGATAGAGGGATGTTGAAGTCACCAACTATAACACTAGATTTGTCTATTTCTCCTTGCAATTCTATCAGTTTTTACCTCACATATTTTGATGCTCAGTTGTCAGATGTATACATATTAAGATTGTTATATCTTTTTGGAGAATTGACCCATTTATGATTATATAATGCTCCTCTTTATTCCTGATAATTTTCTTGTTCTAAAGTCTGCTTTATTTGAAATTAATATAGCTACTCCAGCATTTTTTTGATTAGTGATAGAATGACACATCTTTCTCCATTCTTTTACTTTAAATCTATTAAAGGGATAGATTTAAATTTTAATTTAAATCTTTTAATTTGAGTATTTAGATCATTCACATTTAAACTGATTATTGATATAGTTGGATTAGCATCTACCATATTTGTAACTGTTTTCCATTTGTCACTTTTGTTCTTTCTTTTTTATCTTCTCCACTCTTTTTTGCCTTCTCTGGTTTTGAGTATTTTATATAGTTCCATTTTCCCTCTTCTCCTAGTGTATCAATTATACTTCTTTTGGCAAGGACGTGGAGAAATTGGAACCTGCGTGCATTGCTGGTGGGAATGTAAAATGGTGCAGCCCCAGTTGAAAACAGTTTGATGATTCCTCAAAAAAACACAGAATTACCATATGACTCAGCAATTGCACTCCTAGGTATACAACCCAAAAGAACTGAAATCAGGGACTCAAAAAGATACACCAATGTTCCTAGTAGCGTTATTCACAATAGTTTAAAGGTGGAAACCACCCAAGTGTCCAGCAATAGATGAATGGATAAATAAAATGTGGTACACACATACAATGGAATATTATTCAGCCTTAAAAAGGAATGAAGTTCTGATACATGCTACAACATGGATTAACCTTGAAAACATTAACCTAAGTGAAATAAGCCAGACACAAAAGGACATGTATTGTATAATTCCACTTATATTAAATACCTAGAATAGGCAAAATCATAAGGATAAGAAATAGATTAACTGTTGCTAGCAACTGGATAGAGGGAGAAATAGGGAGTTATTGTTTAATGGATACAAGATTCTGTTAAGGGTGATGAAATTGTGGAAACAGATAGTGGTGATGGTTATACAACATTATGAATGTACTTAATGCCACTGAACTGTACACTTAAAAATAGTTTAAATGGTAAATTTTATATTACGTGTATTTCACCACAATACAAAAAAGAGTATAATAAGAGGACAGTTGCCCTATCAGGCAAGAGAACTTAAAAAAAATAAGCTTTAATAATTAAGACACTGTGGTATTAGGGTTAGACAAACTATTAACAGAGATTCTGAAACTCCCAAACAGGCACTTTTATTTAAATTTGGCACATGACAAAGATGATATGGCAGATTACTAGAAAAAGGAGTGACTGATGAATAGAGCTGGTTCCACATATAAGAAAAGAAAAAATGGATCTCTATCTCATATCATACATAGAAATCGACTAAAAAGTGAATTAAAGTTTTGATGGAAAGTAAAACTTTAAGAGAAAACATAGGTGATGGGGAGGAAGAATTTCTTTCTTTCCCCCAGTTTTATTGAGATATAACGTTGTGTAAGTTTAAGGAATACAATATGATGATTGATACACATATATGTTGTAAAATGATTACCACAATAAGGTTAGTTAACACACCCATCACTTCACATAGTTACCAGGGTTTTTTGTGGGGGTGAGAACATTTGAAATCTACTCTCATGGCAACTTTCAAGTATACAACACAGTATTGTTAACTATAATCACCATGCTATAATTACATTCCCAGAACTTATTCAATTTATAACTGCAAGTTATAAAACCAACATTGCTCCATTTCCCCTGCCCCCCTAGCCCTGGCAACTACCATTTTACTCTGTTTCTATGAGTTTGACTTTTTTAGATTCACATATAAGTGAGATCATGCAATATTTGTCTTCCTCTGTGTGACTTACTTCGCTTAGCATAATGCCCTCAAGGTTTATCCATGTTGTCACAAATAGCAGGATTTCCTCCTTTCTTATGACTGAATAATATTCCACTGTATATACATACCAAATTTTCTTTATCCATTTATTCATCCATAGACACTTAAGTTTTTTCCATGCCTTGGCTATTGTGAACAATGCTGCAATGAACATGGGAGTGCAGATATCTCTTCAAGATATTGATTTCATTTCCTATAGATATATACCCAGAAGTGGGATTGATGGATCATATGGCAATTCTATTTTTAATTTTTTGAGGAACCTCCCTACCACAGTGGCTGTACCAATTTACATTTCCACAATGGTGCACAAGGATTCCATTTTCTCCACATCCTCGCCAGCACTTATTATCTGTCTTTTTGAGAATAGCCATTCTAACAGGTGTGAAGTGACGTCTCATTGTGATTTTGATTTGCATCTCCCTGATGATTAGTGATGTTGAGCACCTTTGCATGTACCTGTTGACCATTTGGATGTATTCTTTGAAAAACGTCTAGTCAGGTCCTTTGCCCATTTCTTAATCACATTGTTTGCTTTTTTGCCCTTGAGTTATATGAGTTCCTTCCTTATTTTGAATACTAAGCCCTTATCAGATATACGGCTTGCAAATGTTTTCTCCCATTCCATAGGATGCCTTTTCATTTTGTTGATGGTTTCCTTTGCTGTGCAGAAGCTTTTTAGTTTGATGTTGTCCCACTTTTTTATTTTTGCTTTTGTTGCTTATGCTTTTGGTGTCATATCCAAAAAGTCATTGTCAAGACCAATGTCAAGGAAATTTTTCCCTATATTTTTTTCTAGGAGTTTTATGATTTCAGGTCTTATACTTAAGTCTTTAATCCATTTCAAGTTAACTTTTCTGAGTGGTGTAATATAGGAGTCCAATTACATTCTTTTGCATGTTAATATCCAGTTTTCCCAGCACCATTTATTAAAAAGCCTATCTTTTCCCCCCATAGAGTATTCTTGGTTCCCTTGTCAAATATTAGTTGACTGTATACGCTTAGGTTTATTTCTGGGCTCTCAATTCTCTTCCATTGGTCTACATGTCTGTTTTTATGCCAATACCATACTGTTTTGATTATTATAGCTTTGTAATATAGCTTGAAATTAGGAAGTGTGATGCCTCCAGCTTTGTTCTTTTTTCTCAAAATTGCTTTAGCTATTTGGGGTCTTTTGTGGCTCCATATGAATCTTAGGATTACTCTTTCTATTTCTGTGGAAAATGACATTGGAATTTTGTTAGGGATTGCATTGAATCCATAGATTGCTTTGGGTGGTATGAAAATTTTAACATATTAATCCTTCTAACTCATGAACACAGGATACCTTTCCATTTATTTGCATCTTCTTCAGTTTCTTTCATCAGTGTCTTATAGTTTTCAGTACACAGATTTTTCACCTCCTTGGCTAAATTTATTCCTATGTATTTTAGTTTTTTATGCTATTATGAATAGAATCACTTTCTTTACTTCTTTTTCAGATAGTTCATTGTTAGTCTACAGAAATGTCTGATTTTAGTATGTTTCTTTTGTGTCCTGCTACTTTACTGAATTTATTGATTAGTTCTAAGTTTTTGGTGGAATCTTTAGGGTTTTCTACATAAGATCATGGCATATGCAAACAGAAAATTTAACTTTTTCATTTCCAATTTGGATGCCCTTTATTTCTTTCTCTTGCCTAATTGCTCTGGCCAGGACTTCTAGTACTATGTTCAATAGGAGTGGGGAGAGTGGGCACCTTTGTCTTGTTCCTGAACTTAGAGGAAAAGCTTTCAACCTTTCATCATTGAGCATGATATTAGTTGTGGGTTTGTCATATATGGCCTGTTATGTTGAAGTATGCTCCTTCTATACCCAATTTGTTCAGAGTTTCTATCGTGCAAGGGATTGAATTTTGTCAAATGCTTTTTCTAAATCTATTGAGAAGACTGTATGATTTTTATCCATCCTTCTATTAATGTGCTATATCACGTTTATTGATTTGTGTACGCTGAACCATTCTTACATGCCAGGGATAAATCACACTTGAAGATGATGTATGATCCTTTTAATGTGCTGTTGAATTTGGTTTGCTAGTATTTTGTTGAGAATTTTTGCATCTATATTCATCAGAGACATTGGCTGTAGTTTTCTTTTCTTGCAATGTCCTTATCTGGCTTTGATATCAAGGTAATGCTGGCCTCATAGGGCAGGATTTCTTAAACAATACACGGTGTTAGCCAAAAAAAAAAAAAAAAAAGATTAATAGAATTGCCTACATTAAAACTAAGAATTTGGGGCCAGCCCCGGTGGCCTAGTGGTTAAGTTTGGCACGCTCTGCTTCAGCGGCCTGGGTTCGGTTCCCAGGTGTGGACATACACCACTTGTCTGTCAGTGGCCATGCTGTGGTGGCAGCTCACATACAAAGAGAGGAAGATTGGCAAAGGATGTTAGCTTAGGGTGAATCTTCCTCAGCAAAAAAAACCCTAAGAATTTCTGTTCATCAAAAAGTAGAACGTGAAAAAACAAGCTATAAAATCAAAGAAGATTTTTGCAATATATTTAACCACAACAGATTAGTATCATGGATGTATTAAAAAAATCTCCTACAGAAAATACAAAGACAAAAAACCCAAATGAAAAATAGGCCAAGGAAGAATAGGCAAGGCACTGAAACAGAAACACATTTGGTCAACAAACAAATGGGAGACATGCTCAATCTTGCTAGAATCAGAGAAATGCGAGTGAAGACCACATGAGATAAAATTTTATACTTTTTTGGTTGGCAAAAATAAAAAATTGATAGTACCAAATGTTGGAGAGTACAGTCAAGTCTGCTATAATGTTTGCTGTGAAAATGTGAATCTGTTCCAACGCAATTAATATATTAAGGAACAACTTGAGTATAACATGAATTTTGTATTTGATTATGTACAATTTCATCCTGACAAATACTAGGTAAATGCAGAAAACTGTACCCAGCTGAACCAAGCCACATAGGACACATACAACACACACCTCTAACATCTAGCAGTACATCAGTTCCCCAGTGTTATAAGCCACACCCATCCACATGTGGTGTCACAATGTTCCGTCCAATTTCACATAACCTTCCTTCCATCACTACACAATAGTTCACAAGCTGCAGCTCTTCCAACACCCACTTCCACAAGTAAACTTCAGGGCTTTTTCAGGGAAAAGTGCTATATTTATTGTAATATTTATGTATTTTCTTAACTATTTAACGTGTGTAAAATTGTGCAACTGTGTTATGCACCACTGACAAAATTTTTGAACATTTTTTTCCCCAACCCCATTTTTCCCACAAATCCTATGGTTTTTATTGCATGATTTTGCATAGTATGGTGACTTTTAGGACACAAGTGTTGTGTTATAGCAGAGTTGACAATAGATGCATAATAGAATCACTTATACATGGGTAGTACAATTCTAAACTGGCATAATCACTTTGGAAAGTAATTTGACTGTAGCTTGCAAAGCTGAACACTGACATACCTTATAATTCAACAATTCTACTCCTACATATACAGCTGAAAGTACTGCACGTGTATATCAGGAGACACGCTCAAGAATATTCATATACAGGAGCTGGCCTGGTGGCGTAGCAGTTAAGTTCGCGTGCTCCGCTTCGGCGGCCTGGGGTTCATAGGTTCGGATCCCTGGCGCAGACCGATGCACTGCTTGTCAAGCCATGCTGTGGTCATGTCCCATATAAAGTAGAAGAGGTTGGGCACGATGTTAGCCCAGGGCCAATCTTCCTCAGCAAAAAGTGGAGGATTAGCAATGGTTGTTAGCTCAGGGCTAGTCTTCCTCACACACACACACAAAGAATGTTCATATACAGACTCAATGCAATCCCTATCAAATTACCTATGGCATTTTTCACAGAACTAGAGCAAATAATTCTAACATTCACATGGAACCACAAAAGACCCCAAATAGCCAAAGCAATCTTGAGAAAGAAGAACAAAGCTGGAGGTCACACACTCCCTGATTTCAAACTATATTACAAAGCTACAGTAATCAAAAAAGTATGGCACTGGCACAAAACAGACACATAAATCAATGGAACAGAGTACAGAGCCCAGAAATAAACCCATGCTGATATGATCAATTTATGTATGACAAAGCAGGTAAGAATACACAATGGGGAAAAGACAGTCTCTTCAATAATTGGTGTTGGGAAAACTGAACAGCTACATGCAAAAGAATGAAACTAGACCACTTTCTTACATCATACACAAAAATAAACTCAAAATGGATTAAAAACTTAAATGGAAGACCTAAAACCATAAGTCTCCTAGAAGAAAACATATGCAGAAGCTCTTTGACATTGATCTCAGCAATATTTTTTTAGATATGTCTCCTCAGGCAAGGGCAACAAAAGCAAAAATAAACAAATGGGACTAGATCAAACTAGAAGTCTTTTGCACAGTGAAGGAAACCATCAACAAAATGAACAGGCAATCTAATGAATGGGAGAAGATATTTGCAGATGATATAGCTGATAAGGGGGTGATATCCAAAATATATGAAGCATTCATACAACTCAATATCAAAAAAACAAACAACCTGATTAAACAAATGGGCAGAAGACCTGAATAGACATTTTTCCAAAGAAGACATACAGATGGCCAACAGGCATATGAAAAGATGCACAACATCACTCACCATCAGGGGAATGCAAATGAAAACCACGATGAGATATCACTTCACACATGTTAGAATGGCTATTCACAAAAAGACAAGAGATAACAAGTGCTGGCGAGGATGTAGAGAAAAGGGAACCCTCGTGCACTGTTGCTAGGACTGTAAATTTCTGCAGCCACTATGGAATGTGTATGGAGGTTCTTCAAAAAATTAAAAATAGTACTACCATACAATCCAGCAATTCTACTTCTGAGTATTTATCGAAAGAAAAGAAAAACATTAATTTGAAGAGACGCATGCACTCCTATGTTCATTGCAGCCTTACTTATAATAGCGAAGATTTGGAAGCAACCTAAGTATCCATCAATAGATGAATGGATAAAGAAGATATGGTGTACACACACGCACACACAATGGAATATTACTCCATCATTAAAAAGAATGAAACCTTGCCATTTTCAACAACATGAAAGGACCTAGAGGGTATTATGCTAAGTGAAATAAGTCAGACAGAGAAAGAAAAATATTATATGATTTCATATATGTGGAATCTAAAAAACAAACCAAATGAACAAACATAACAAAACAGAAACAGATTCATAGAACAAAACAGATACAGAGAACAAAATAGTGGTTGCCAGAGGGGAGGGAGGATGAGGGGATGGGTGAAATAGGAGAAGGAGACCAAGAGGTAAAAACTTGCAGTTATAAAATAAACAAGTCACGGGGATATAATACACAGCATAAGGAATATACTCAATAATATTGGAATAACATTGTGTGGTGACAGATGGTAACCAGACTTAGCATGATAATCATTTTGTAATGTATAAAAAAATCAAATCATTATGTTTCCACCTGAAACTAATATAATATTGTATGTCAATTATACTTCAATAAAAAATAAAATTAAATAATTTAAAAATAAAATTTAAAAAGAATATTCATAGCATCAGTATTTGTAATAGAAAAATTTGGAAACAATACAAATGACTAGTAACAGGATAACAGATAAATAGTCTGTGATACAGTCACACAATAGAATATTTTATGGCAGTAAAAATGAATGAAAAACATGACTACAGAGTGGAAAAAAGCAAATTCCAAAAGGCTATATGGTGTATTATATGAACTTCAAATACATGAAAAACTAAATACATTGTTTAGGAAAATATATACATGAGTATATGTGATGCAACTTAAAAGCAAAGTAATGATAAACACAAAATTTAGGATAGAGGTGACTCTGAAAAAGAGGCAGAAAAATGGGATAAGGAAAAACACATAGTGGTAATTATGTTATTAGCAATTTTTAGTTCTTGAGCTAATATCATAGATATTCACTATATTATTAATCTAATTTTGTTTTCTTAAGGTCTAAATATAAAATTTTACAAAAAAATTTTATTGATAAAGGAAACAGCATGCTTTAATGCTTTCCAATGTTATTAACATTTGTTTTTATTTGACATTTATGGAAGAAAATACTTAAAAAGAATGAAAAATTTCCTTTATCATACCAAAATGGTAACATTTATTCATAGCTGATTAAAGTTTAGAAATGTTCCATTATAGGACATTGACTAAATCTTAATATTGATAGAGTTGCTTCACATAAAAGCTACTTTTTGAATTACTTCTCTATTTCATTTTATAGAAATTTTCAGAAAGCCATAAGGTTAGAAATAAGCACAAAAATATCAATGTGTCCATTAGGAAAAAAAAAAAAACGGAAATTATAGCTTGAAGGGAAGAAGGAGCTGAGTCATTCCCAGGAGAAAGATGAACCACAAGCTTTCAGAGATGCAATTTCCTCCCCCTTAATTTGTCAATTTCACAGGCATCCATTAAACGTCAAACTGTCTATACTCAGCAAGTTCTCCAATACAGGTGTGCAGATGGCAGCACCTGTAATGTGTAGGTTGTTTACTTTGCAAGAATTTTGTCCTTGGCATTGCCTTTGCCTCTGGAAAGAGGCTTTGATCAAATTCACTCAGGTGCTGACTTGCCTTAGATCTGCTACTAAAACACAGATGCCTATGGTCTCCTTTCAGGTGCATTTCCTAGACCACACACACATCACGGACATTGTCTGGCAGAACTTTCAGTGAGGCATCTAAAAGTAGCTCCTAGTAGACCATGAACAGTTCACATGTAAGTACCATGTCCCATTCCTCTCTGTATCCCTATGGCCTGACATGTTATAGAGGCAAAATGAAGTCCTATCTCTGCACATAAATAGAGCTCTCCAGACCCACCAACCCAGGTAAGCCCAGTGCCTAACTTAGGAGTAGGTGGGTCAAAGACCTGAGTTCTGGTCCTGACTGCCTCTAACTCACTGTGTGACCTTAAGCAAGTCACTCAATCTCTTGGGTCTCAGTTCTTTTTAATTAGGTGGTTGGACTTAATGCTCATCTTGGTGTTCCTGTAAGTCCTCTTCCAGCTCTAGGATTCTAGGATTCAATGAGTTGAATACCACTGATTTCATCAGTCCCCATCAACTGATCCGTCAGCAAATATGGAAAAGTACATTAGCAGGTACTGTGCTAGGCACTGTAGGGTGACACTAAAAGACTGGACATATGTCCTGTATACAAAGAGCTCAGAGTCTCAAATTTTACATGGAAATGCAAAGGATCTAGAACAGCCAATATAATTTTGAAAAATAACAAAGTGGAAAGACTTATGTTAACTGACCTCAAGACTTAATACAAAACAAAAGTAATCAAAACAGCATTGTATTGGCTTAAAGATATATGTATATAGATTAATGGAACAGAAAAGAGTACAGAAAAAGACCATATATATGCCAATTGATTTTCAACACAGGTGTGAAGGTAATTCAATGGGTAAAAGACAGTCTTTTCAAGAAATGTTGTTGGAACAAGTGGATAGTCATTTAAAAAAAAAAATGAACCTCAATCCTTACTTCATACCATATAAAAAAATTAACTCAAAATGGGTAATAGAACTAAATCTAAGAGCTAAACTTATAAAACTTATAAAAGAAAACAACACAAAATTTTTGTGATCTTGGGATAGGGAAAAATGTTAGCTAGAACATAAAAAGCACAAGCCATAAAAGAAAAAAAAATAGATAAATTTGATAAAATGAACTTCATCAAAATTAAAAAAGGATCCTTTTCAAACGACAGCATTAAGAAAATGCTGTAAGATTCTGGGAAGATGGAGCATTAGGAAGCACCAGGAACCTATCTCCCCACCAGACAACAATTCCACTGGCAAAATCTGTCTGATATAATTGCTTTGGAACTCTGGAGTCTACTGAAGGCTTGCAACATCTAGAGGAAGGATTGGATGGTAAATGGAGGTTAATTTCAGTCAATTTCAGCTCTTAGCACAGTTGCTGCTGCCCATCTCCCACCCCCAGCCACAAGGCAGGTAACCATGTGCCAGGAGCAACATGCACACAGCCTGACTCTCAGCACAGAGACCATGACCAAGTGGGATTTATTCTTGCAATGCAGGGATGGTTCAACATACAAAATCAATCAATGTAATACACCATGTTAACAGAGTGAAGAAAAAAAACCCACATGATCATCTCAATTGGTGTAGAAAAAGCATTTGACAAAATTCAATATCCTTTCATGATAAAAACACTAAAAAAAACTAGGAAGAGAAAGAAATTACCTCAACACAATAAAAGCCATATATGAAAAACCCACAGTGAACATTTTACTCAATGGTGAAAGACTGAAAGCTTTTCCTGTAAGATTGGGAACAGGCAAGGATGCCCACTTTCACCATTTCTAGTCAACATAGTACTGGAAGTTCTAGCCAGAGCAATTAGGCAAGAAAAAGAAATAAAAGGCATCCAAATCAGAAAGGAAGAAGTAAAATTATCACTGTTTGCAAATGATGTGATCTTATATATAGAAAACCCTAAAGAATCCGCAAAAAAATGGTAGAACTAATAAATGAATTCAGCAAAGTACTACACACTAATGATGAACAATCTGAAAAGGAAATTACAAAAACAATTTCATTTACAATAGTATCAAAAAGAATAAAATACTTACAAATTAATTTAATCAAGGACGTTATGATGGAAACTAAAAACCACTGCTGAAAGAAATTAAATAAGACATACAACATATGAATGGAAACACATCCCATTATCATGGATTGGAAGACTTAATATTGTTAAAATGTCAATATTACCCAAAGTGATCTATAGATGCAATGCAATCCTATCAAAATTCCAATGACTTTTTTGTAGAAATAGAAAAACCCATCATAAAATTCACATGGAGTCTCAAGGGACACCAAACAGCCAAAACAATCTTGAAAAAGAAGAACAAAACTGGAGGATTCATACTTCCTGATTTCAAAATTTACTACAAAGCTACAGTAATCAAAACAGTGTGGCACTGGCATAAAGACAGACATACAGACCAATGGAACAGAATAAAAAGCCTAGAAATAAGCTCTCACATATATGGTTAAATGATTTTTGACAAAAGTGCCATGACCATTCAACAGGGAAAGGACAGTCTTTTCAACAAATGGTGCTGGGAAAACTGGATATCCACATGGAAAAGAATGAAATTGGACTCTTACCTAACACCATACAAAAATTAACTCAAAATGGATCAAAGACCTAAATGTTAGACCTGAAACTATAAAACTCGTAGAAGAAAATACAGGACAAAAGCGTCACAACATTGGATTTGGCAATGATTTCTTGGATATGACACCGAAGGCACAGGTAACAAAAGAAAAAATAGACAAATTGGATTTCATGAAAATTTTAAAATTTTGTGCATCAAAAAACAGTATCAACAGGGTAAAAAGGCAACCCACAGAATGAGAGAAAATATGTGCAAATCCTATATCTGTTAAGGGACTAATATCCAGAATATATAGAGAACACCTAAAACTCAAAAAAAAAAAAACCAATTCAAAAATGGTCAAAGGACTTGAACAGACATTTCTCCAAAGAAGATATACAAATAGCCATAAGCACATGAAAGATGCTTAGCATCACTAATGATTAGGGAAATGCAAATCAAAACTACAATGAGATACCACCTCACACCCATTAGGATGGTTAATATCAAAAACACAGAAAACAAGTGTTGGCAAGGATGCGCAGAAATTGGAACCCTTGTACACTGTTAGTAGGACTGTAAATGGTACAACCACTGTAGAAACAGTACGGCAGTTCCTCAAAAAATTAAACATAGAGTTACCACATGATCTAGAAATTCCGATTCTGGGTGTATACTCAAAAGAATCCAAAGTAGGGTCTCGAAGAAATACTTGTATGGCCATGTTCTTAGTAGCATTATTCATAATAGCCAGAAGGAGGAAGCAACCCAAATGTCTATCGAAGGATGAACGGATAAAGAAAATGTGATATATATACATGTGTGTGTGTGTGTGTGTATATATATATACACACACAATGGAATATTATGCAGTCTTAAAAGGAAGGAAATTCTGACACATGCTACAACATGGATGAACCTTGAGGACATTATGCTAAGTGAAATAAGTCAATCACAAAAGGACAAATACTGTATGATTCCACTTATATGTGGTACCTAGAGTAGTCAAATTTATTGAGACAGAAAGTAGAATGGCAGATGCTAGTGGCTAGGAGGAGAAGGGAATGGGGAGTTGGTATTTAATGGGTGTAGAGTTTCAGTTCTGCACAATGAAAAAGTTCTGGAGATTGGCTGCACAACAATATGAATATACTTAACACCACTGAACTGTACATTTTAAAATGGTTAGGATGGTAAGTTTTATGTTCTATGTATTTTATTACAATTAAAAATAAAATAAAACAATCACCATTGAGTGGGCTCAAATAGGAGTTAAGAATTCAGAAGAGGATAAGAGCCATCTTATATTGTTGTGCAAGTTTTCTTGCACAAGGGCACCTAGCCACAGGTTTGAAACCCAACCCACACTGTTCTCCAAGCCAAGCAACCTATTTTGTAAAGAAGGAAGGGTAAAGGTTAGGGGTAGAGGAAGGGGAAGGGAGGAAGGAAGGGAGAGATTAACAGAAAAAGTAAGAAAGGGGGAGAGGAGGGAGGAAGGAAGAGAGAAAGAAAGAAAGGAAGAGAGAAAGAATGAGCCAGTAGAGCTAGGGGGAGGAGGAGGGAGGAAAAGGTTTGGCCCAGTGGGGTAAGTTTGTTCTCAGGACTTTGGCTTTATTTAAAAGCTTCTGAAAAACAAACAACCCGATCAAAAAATGGGCAGAGGATGTGAATAGACATTTTTCCAAAGAAGACATACAGATGGCCAGCAGGCACATGAAAAGATGTTCGACATCGCTAATCATTAGGGCAATGCAAATCAAAACTACAATGAGATATTACCTTAAACCTGTTAGAATTGCTATAATTACCAAGACAAAAAATAACAAATGTTGGAGAGGATGTGGAGAAAAGGGAACCCTCTTACATTGCCAGTGGGAATGCAAACTGTGCAGCCACTATGGAAAACAGTATGGAGATTTCTCAAAAGATTAAAAATAGAAATACCGTATGATCCAGCTATCCCACTACTGGGTATTTATCCAAAGAACTTGAAATCAACAATTCAAAGAGACGTATGCATCCCTATGTTCATTGCAGCATTATTTACAATAGCCAAGACGTGGAAGCAACCCAAGTGCCCATCAACCGATGAATGGATAAAGAAGATGTGGTATACTACTCAGCCATAAAAAAAAAAATTGTCCCATTTGCAACAACAGGGATGGACCCTGAGGGTATTACGTTAAGTAAAATAAGCCAGACAGAGAAAGACAAACACCACACGATTTCACTCATATGTGGAAGATAAACACGTAGACAAAGAGAACAGATTAGTGGTTGCCAGAGGGGAAGGGGGTCGGGGGTGGGTGGGAGAAAGGGGTAAAGGGGCATATATATATATATATATATGGTGATGGGTAAAAATTAGACTACTGTTGGGCCTGGCCTGATGGCGTTGAAGTTAGGTTCATGCACTCTGCTTCAGCGGCCCCGGGTTTGCAGGTTTGGATCCCAGGCACAGACCTACACACCGCTCATCAAGCCATGCTGTGGGCAGGTGTCCCACATATAAGTGGAGGAAGATGGCCACAGATGTTAGCCCAGGGCCAATCTTCCTCAGCAAAAAGAGGAGGATTGGCAACAGATGTTAGCTCAGGGCTAATCTTCCTCAAACACACAAAAAATTAGACTACTGGTGGTGAACATGATGCAGTCTATACAGAAACTGATAAACAGTAATATACATCTGAAATTTCACAATGTTATAAACCATTATGACCTCAATAAAATAATTTTTAAAAAATCTTCTGACTTTGTGAGAGAATAGCAGAGGATAGCTTGGAATCACAATGTAGGATCTCTGTTTCCCTTTCAAACTACAGTATGTGCAGTAACACTAAATTTTCCTCTGGAAGATAAGATTGAAAGAACTGGATCACCTTTTTCTAATTGTCTCACTGACCTCTGTTTCTAAATAGCAAATGACATCATGCTGGAAAATTCCACCATTTCTCTCAGTTAAAGGATGCCTTCTTCTGAATGGAACTACTCTGGGAGTAGTTAACACATCAATATTAGCATTTACTGAGCTACAGGAAATGCTAAAGGGACTTATTTAAGGGGAAAAGAGAAGACCACAAATATGAAAAAGTTATCTATTTCCATGATAAGAGGGTAACAGATGCAAATGCACAAAAAAACATAGATATGATATCAAAAACATAAAATGTGGGAGGAGGGGAGTAAAAGAGTAGAGCTTTCAGATAGAGGTCAAACTAAAGAGACCATTAACTCAACATAGATTGCTATATGTGTAGGTTGTTATATACGAACCTCATGGTAATCACAAACCAGAAACCTATAATAGACACACAAAAAACTAAGCAAAAGGAACCCAAACATAATACCAAAGAAAACTATCAAACCACAGGGGAAGAGAGCAAGAGAAGAAGAAAGGAACAGAGAAGAACTACTAAAACACCAAGAAAAAAGTAAAAATATGGCAGTAAGTACATACTTTAAATGTCAATGGACTAAATGCTCCAATCAAAAGGCATAGGGTGGCTGATTGGATGAAAAAAACAAGACCTATATATATATGCTGCATACAAGAGACACACTTCAGACCCAAAGACACTTACAAACTGAAAGTGAAGGGATGGAAAAAGATACTCCATGCAAATGGCAATGAAAAGAAAGCTGGGGTAGCAATACTCATATCAGACAAAATAGACTTTAAAACAAAAACTGTAACAAGAGACAAAGAAGAGCACTACATAATGATCAAGGGAACAATCCAACAAGAGGATATAACACTCATAAATATCTATGCACCCAACATAGGAGCACCTAAATATATAAAGCAATTATTAACAGACATAAAAGGAGAAATAGACAGTGAGTAACACAATAATAGTAGGGGACTTTAACACTCCATTACACCAATGGATAGATCATCCAAACAGAAGATCAACAAGGAAACACTGGCCTTAAACAACACATTAGACCTGATGGACCAAGTAGATATATACAGAACATTCCACCCAAAAACCAAAGAATACACATTCTTTTCAAATGCACATGGAACATTCTCCAGGATTGATCACATATTAGGCCACAAAACTAGTCTCCATAAATTTAAGAAGATTGAAATAATACCAAGCATCTTTTCTGACCACAAAGGTATGAGACTAGAAATCAACTATAGGAAGAAAACCAGAAAAGCCACAAATATGTGGAGATTAAACAAAATGCTACTGAACAACAATTGGGTGAATGAAGAAATCAAAGGAGAAAACAAAAAATATCTGGAGACAAATGAAAATGAAAATACAACATGGCAGAATTTATGGGATACAGCAAAAGCAGTTCTAAGAGGGAAGTTTATAGCAATACAAGCCTATCTCAACAAATAAGAAAAATCTCAAATAAACAATCTAACAGTGCACCTAAAGGAATTGGAAAAAGAAGAACAAACAAAGCCCAAAATCAGTAGAAGGAGGGAAATAATAAAAATAAGAACAGAAATAAATGAAATAGAGACTAAAAAAGAATAGAAAAAAATCAATAAAACCAAGAGATGGTTCTTTGAAAAGATAAACAAAATTGACAAACCTTTAGCTAGACTCACCAAGAAAAAAAGAGAGAAGGCTCGGGGCTGGCCCAGTGGTGCAGCAGTTTAGTTCACGCTTGG
Source organism: Tapirus indicus (assembly GCA_031878705.1). Lineage (NCBI taxonomy): Eukaryota > Metazoa > Chordata > Mammalia > Perissodactyla > Tapiridae > Tapirus > Tapirus indicus. Next base: position 14,889,408 of record CM062921.1, on the reverse strand, counting down.
CAGCCCAGGGTTCACCGGTTCGGATCCTGGGCGCCTGCCGATGCACTGCTTGTCAGCCAGGCTGTGGCAGCGTCCCATATAAAGTAGAGGAAGATGGTCACGGATGTTAGCCCAGGGCCAGTCTTCCTCAGCAAAAAGAGGAAGATTAGCAATGGATGTTAGCTCAGGGCTGGTCTTCCTCACAAAGAAAAAAAAGAGAGAAGGCTCAAATAAGTAAAATCAGAAATGAAAGAGAAGAAATTACAACGGACACCTCAGAAATACAAATTATAAGAGAACACTGCGAAAAGCTATATGCCAACAAATTGGACAATCTAGAAGAAATGGATAAATTCTTAGAATCATAGAACCTTCCAAAACTGAATCAAGAAGAAATAGACAATTTGAATAGACCAATCACCAGTAAGGAGATTGAAACAGTAGTAAAAAACCTCCCCAAAAATACAAGTCCAGGACAGACAGTTTCCCTGGGGATTCTACCAAACATTCAAAGAAGACTTAATACCTATCCTTCTCAAACTCTTCCAAAAAACTGAAAAGGAGGGGAAGCTTCCTAACTCATTCTACAAAGCCAACATTACCCTGATACCAAAACCAGACAAGGACAACACAAAAAAGAAAATTACAGGCCAATATCACTGATGAACATCAATGCAAAAATCCTCAATAAAATACTAGCAAATCGAATACAACAATAAATTAAAAAGCTCATACACCATGATCAAGTGGGATTGATCCCACGGAGGCATGAATGGTTCAACATCCACATATCAATCAATGTGATACACCACATTAATAAAATGAAGAATAAAAAGCACACGATCATCAAAATAGATGCAGAGAAAGCATTTGGCAAGATACAGCATCCATTTATGATAAAAACTCTGAATAAAATGGGTATAGAAGGGGAGTACCTCAACATAATAAAGGCCATATATGACAAATCCACAGCTAATATCATCCTCAATGGTGAAAAACTGAAAGCTATCCCTCTAAGAACAAGAACCAGACAAGGATGGCCACTTTCACCACTCCTATTTAACATAGTACTGCAAGTCCTGGCTAGAGCAATCAGGCAAGAAAAAGAAATAAAAGGGATCCAAATCAGAAAGGAAGAAGTGAAACTGTCATTATTTGCAGATGATATGATTTTATATATAGAAAACCCTAAAGAATCCACCAAAAAACTTCTAGAAAAATTAACGAATATGGTAAAGTTGCAGGATGCAAAATCAACATACAAAAATCTGTTGCGTTTCTATACACTAACAAGGAAGTAGCAGAAAGAGAAATTAAGAATACAATCCCATTTACAATTGCAGCAAAAAGAATAAAATACCTAGGAATAAATTTAACCAAAGAGGTGAAAGATCTGTACACTGAAAGCTATAAAACATTGTTGAAAGAAATTGAGGAAGACACAAAGAAATGGAAAGATATTCCATGCTCTTGGATTGGAAGAATTAACATAGTTAAAATTTCCATACTTCCTAAGGCAATCTATAGATTCAATGCAATCCCTATCAAAGTTCCAACAACACTTTTCACAGAAATAGAACAAAGAATCCTAAAATTTATATGGAACAACAAAAGACCTGGAATAGCTAAAGGAATACTGAGAAAAAAGAACAAAGCTGGAGGAATCACACTCCCTGATTTCAAAATATACTACAAAGATATAGTAACCAAAACAGCATGGTACTGGCACAAAAACAGACACACAGATCAATGGAATAGAATCAAGAGCCCAGAAATAAACCCACACATCTATGGACAGCTAATGTTCGACAAGGGAGCCAAGAACATATACTGGAGAAAGGAAAGTCTCTTCAACAAATGGTGTTCGGAAAACTGGACAGCCACATGCAAAAAAATGAAAGTAGGCCTTTATCTTACACCATACACAAAACTTCACTCAAAATGGATTAAAGACTTGAATGTAAGACATGAAACTTCTAGATGAAAACATAGGGAGTACGCTCTTCAACATTGGTCTTAGCAACATATTTTCAAGTACTGTGTCTGACCAGGCAAGGGAAACAATCGAAAAAATAAACAAATGGGACTACATCAAACTAAAAAGCTTCTGCACAGCAAAGGAAACCATCAACAAAACGAAAAGACAACCTAACAATTGGGAGAAGATATTTGCAAACCATATATCTGATAAGGGGTTAATCTCCAAAATATATAAAGAACTCATACATGTCAACAACAACAAAACTGACAACCCAATTAAAAAGTGGGCAAAAGACCTGAACAGACATTTCTCCAAAAAAGATATACAGATGGCCAACAGACACATGAAAAGATGCTCAACATCATTAACTATCAGCAAAATGCAAATCAAAACTGCAATGAGATATCACCTCATGCCTGTCAGAATGGCTATAATTAACAAGACAGGAAACAAGTGTTGCAGAGGATGTGGTGAGAAGGGAACTCCCATACATTGCTGGTGGGAGTGCAAACTGGTGTAGCCACTATGGAAAACAGTATGGAGATTCCTCAAAAAATTAAGAATAGAACTACCATACGATCCAGCTATCCCGCTGCTGGGTATTTATCCAAAGAACACGAAAACACCAATACGGAGAGATACATGCACCCATGTGTTCATTGCAGCATTGTTCACAATAGCCAAGACTTGGAAGCAACCTAAGTGCCCATCAAGGACGAACGGATAAGGAAGATGTGGTATATATACACAATGGAATACTACTCAGCCATAAGAAACGATGAAATCCAGCCATTTGTGACAACATGGATGGACACTGAGGGTATTATGCTAAGCGAAATAAGTCAGAAGGAGAAAGTCAAAAACTGTATGATCTTGCTCATAAGTAGAAGATAAAAACAACAACAAACACATAGAGACTGGATTGGTGGTTACCAGAGGGGAAGGGGGGAGGGAGGAGGGCAAAAGCGATGATTCGGCACATGTGTGTGGTGATGGACTGTAGTATTTGGGTGGTGAACATGATGTTATCTATGCAGAAATAGAAGTATAATGATGTACACCTGAAATTTATACAACGTTATAAACCAATGTTACTGCAATAAAAAATAAATTTAAAAAATTTATTGAGCTTTTTCTCTGTGCCAGGGACTGTTCCAAGCACTTTTTATGTATTATATCACTTAATCCTGAAATATCCCACATGAAGTAAATACTACTATTACCCAAATTTTTAATTTTATAAATGAAGAATCTGAGACACGGGTTAAATAATAGTACAAGGTCACACAGTTGGTAAGGGAAGCTCTGCAAATCCATGTTTGACTTTTCCTTGAATGATAGACATGACCTTTCCCCACAAATAACCTTTCCTTTCAGAACAGAAGTTAAACAAATGCAATAAGAGGTGGCATTCTTTAGACCACATCACCTTCCAAAGGGAGCTGGAACCTGCTAAGTTAGCCTGAGGGGGGTAAAACAAAGGGAAGGCTAAACAGGGCCAGGCTACTTCCAAGAAGCCTCTCTTACAGGTAAGTCCAACTCGAGGACTTTGTGTTCCTAGTAACACTAAATTTCTTGCGGTTTCTGGCGTATGCCATGTTTTTTTCACTGTGCATTTGCTCATACTGTCCCTTCCACTGGGAAAACACAGTCCCTTGCTCTACTTTATCTGAATGACTCCGCCTCATCCATCAAGGCTAAAATCGACTACCATCCTCTCCAAGAAGCCTTCCCAAGGCCACCCTCTTCCCATCCTGCCAGAATGAGCCTACTGCACTTACCACCTTACACGGAAATTATCTCTTTTCTGTGTCTGTCTCCTCCAGTTAGGGAAGAGACTGTGTCTTATTAATGACTATCATTTATTGAGTGATCACTGCTTTACATACATTTTCTCATTTAATCCTAAAAACAATCCTATGACATTGATATTCTCAACCCCTTTTTTGCAAATGAGGAAAAAGTCTTAGAGCAGGTATCTTCTCTAAGCTTTAAGGGATAGATAAAAGATTTAACCTAGATGTGATACCAAAGCCTCTACATGTAACCACTAGAGTGCATAGTACTTCCCATGTTCAGATTTGTATTCCCTACATGCAACACACTAACTTGCAAGTAACTGATGTTTAGGAAATGTTTGCTGAACTGATGTGAAGCTATTGGCTTAAATGATAAATAAATAAACCAACACACACAAATGAAGTCACAGTATTTAAAAACCGTGAAAGTTTATTTCCTTTGGGGGCAAATTAAGCCAATAAAAACGAAGGGGAAGAAGAGGGTTATTTTCTAGGCTCATCTGGCTGCACCCAGGGCACAAGGATCTGCCAATCATGAGGCAACAGAACCCAGCTGGTTTAGGTCATCAAGAGAAAAACTGCAAGCAGACAGCTTATATACTGGAATACATCGAGATGAGCAAATGCCATTTTCTGGAGAAGCTTGGACTATGTCACACTGTTGCTGTCTTTAGAAAAGAGAAGGTTTTAAAAAGTGAGGGGGAGATAAGGGAGAGACTGAGGCCAAAGGGTTTAAAAGAAAGGGGGATGTGTTCATATGTAATACCTGCTTAACCTCATAGATAAAAAGTGCCCGGTTGAGCAACTGCTCCACCAGGGTCCCCTAACAATTATATGTGAAGAATCCGGCAGAGCTGAAATTCTTCAGCAACTCTGAGGGCTTCACAATAAACACAACAATAGCAGCTAATATTTATAAAGTGTGTACTATGTTCCAGACTCTGTGCAATATGCATTAAATGAGATAATGTGCATAGGAAAAAAAAAAACACAGTGACTGGCACCGAATCCTCCTTCAAAAAATGTCAGTAGTAGGGGCTGGCCCAGTGGCATGGTGGTTCAGTTTGGCATGCTCTGCTTCGGCAGCCCAGGGTTCACAGGCCTGGATCTCAGGCACGGACATATACCACTCATCAAGCCATGCTGTGGCAGCAACCCACATACAAAATAGAGGAAGATGGGCACAGACCTTAGCTCAGGGCCACTCTTCCTCAAGCAAAAGAGGAGGATTGGCAACAAGTGTTAGCTCAGGGCCAATCTTCCTCACCAAAAAAAGAAAAATCAGTAGTGTTCATTATGTCTATTATTAACATTACTATCATCAGTTCACTTACACCTCACAACAACACTATGAGGTATATACTATTATCATACCCATATTACATATGAGGAACTAAGTTTAGACAGATTAGGTAAAAAGCTCAGATATACACAATTAGAAAATGGAGGGAGCTGAGTGCAGAAGGTGCTACTGTAGTAATAATGGTAGCCACCATTTATAGTACAAACACTATAGGTGATCCTGTGTTGAGCACTTCACAATCATTATCTTTAAATTTCACACCAACCCCACAAGGCATTATTACCCCTTTTAAATATGAGGAAATTGAGGCTCATCAGAAAGGTCATACCCAAAGTCTTATAGGTAGTAAATAGCAGAGGCCAGATTTAAACTCAGATCTACACGACCCCAAAGGCTATGCACTTTTCCATGACACTAGGGTCTCTTTGGTCATAAGTTGCGCTGTCACACATCTCCTATGAAACTGCTGTGGACACTGTATTGGGCCCCCACATATTGGACATCCACTGTGTGGCCTGCACTTGGCAGGTATTGTTGTGAAGAAGCCATACAAGAAGGCAGATACTTGGAGATATAATTTTCTATGCATGACTCCAAGTTCAACAACTAGTGCCTCCTGTCAAGGGTAGTTGCATATTCAAGTCACAAACCTGGATAATAAAAGGTTCAGGGGAAAACATGGGGCTTCCTTGGAAAAATGATTTTGGGGGAGGCTAATTTTTCAAAGGGATTATTTTTGGAAATCAAGTTTGATATATTTAACTCAATGTGGAACTCAAGATACGTGGGCTTCCCTGACTCAAAAGCTTCACAGACAATAAACAGATCACAGAGTGTCTCTCCTGGGCACAGCTCTGTTCTACTGTCACTACTCTGGGGCATCACATTGCTCAGACACAAAAAGTGTACTGCCCAGAAAAGACCTAGGAAATATCAAGAGGAACAGAAACTACAGTATCTGCCTTGACTTATTTTGGTGTCATAGATGGTGCTGCACAGTGCAAACTGTATGATAATATTTGCTGATTACAACGACAAGTAATATACTTCTGTTTGGACTGATGCATCATCAGCACGGTAGGAAACTACAGGTCTTACCTTAAAGAAAAATGTTTAATTTCAGGCCAATCTGTCAGTTCTTCCTAGGCTTTCACCTTCCCCTTCTCAGGAAAAAAATCTTTAAAACCATTTCATCAATAAAAATAGGTTTGGAGTTTCACAGGGGTAACCTTATAATTTTGTGCTTCTTGGCTATTACCATGTGTTTCTTTAGAACACTTGGGTCAGTTGTCTAATTTGAAAAGCTCTGCTGACATTCCAAAGCATTTGTTCTAAGTATTTCTTAACACACTCATAAGAAGCTTCCGAGAAGGTAAGCAAACTTTCATAATCATTTCCCTGGTTTGAGCTCAGAAAGAAATGTAAATATATATTTTCATTAAATGAGTAGTGATTTTAATTACCAAAAAAAATGTTATTAATTCTGATAAGGATTATTCCAAAGGTAATAAGATAAAAGCTGTCAAAATTAATTAAGCACATATTCATTAAATCCAAGGTAGCTTCAGTTTCTTTATTGCACAAATACAATTAACACAATCTGAATCTCGATAAATTACATAATCATGTGACTCAAAATAAAGGGAGGATACAACCTTGGCCTTCTCCATTTTACATGGGAAAACATTAATGACGCTGACATCAGAGACAATTAGACAGTGTCAGCCAATTGTTTTTACCCAGCTTTCTCTCACATCTGTGGTGTCTACAAGCAAGAAGGCTCATTGTTTCCGCGGGCCTCCTTCGGGCCTTGGCTTTTTGTGTAAACCGTCAATCTTTTGGTGAATATCAAAGCCGTGAGGAAATTAGAACAGACCAGCTCTGCTGCCCCACACTAAAGCTTAGCGGGGTGCATCCACTATGCTACTAATTAGGCAGTGACCAACAAAATAACCTGTCAATGTCCGCGAGCCATTTCCCACACACCTGCATTTCATACCCTAATAAGCATACAGCAAGAGAGAAAAAGGGATAACTGCTGAAGTGTGAAAAATGAACAAAATATAACAATGTTTCCATCCCCACCTATACTTCTGGCAATTACCATTTAACATTAGGGGGACGCAACATGTCTGAAGACTCACAATACAGTATCTGAAACTAAAACCCAGGGGGGAAGCCACACATTGAGACTATATTAAGGTTTGCTTCGAAAATATCACACTAAGAAGAATCTAGAGTTATGTATAAAACCCAGGAAACTGAAAATGACCATAATTTAGATTAGGGACCAGGAGGCTGACTTTTTAAAAACATTTTCCATTCAAGCCATTGAAAGAGAAATGCATACTATTCTCTTCGTCGTTTCCTTCCATAAAACAAAAATATATAACAAGACAGGAAATATGAGTATCAGGTTGTCCCATTTTTCCTTATACTTTCCACCCTGATTCAGTACATTTGTGAATTTACTTTTGACCTACCATATATTAATTAATTTCTATTTCAGGTCTCTTTTTTTTTCCCATGGATTCCCACTGTAAATTCTGAAAGCAGCATTTTATTTTCCAGTATTTTCAATCACAGAGAAATCCATATGCCTTGCAATTGAGGAAGCTAGAAAGGTGCAACATTAAATGGATTGAAAACACTTCTACTTTGCCCTTGAGCTTTAAAATGTATTTGAAAACTGTCATCACCCAAGTCTGGAAATAGGTTCCATTACATCTTTAACAACATTATTCATAATAGATTCCAACAAGATCTCTATTTAAGACTCTTCCTATTTACTTGGGTCACAAAATCTCTTTAACTCTAATATCTTTATTGATTCCAGTATTTCTAAATTCAAAAACATATACTACCTCCGAAAAAATTAAAGGTAAAAGATAAAAAGTGTAACAATTTGGTTATTGTGCTTAAAATGAAAATAACTCGACCCTTCTCAAATTGAAGGGTTAAAAAACAAACAAACTTTGCACAATGCCTCTCTCCTCTTTATTTTGCCCCAAACAAAGATTTTGTGGTACAGGTATCCATACGACAGATTTCTTATGAAAAGGCTACTGGCTTTTAAAACCATATATCCTTTAGAGCAGCTCCTTTTTGTGCCTAGGGATCCAGCTGAACTTTTTTTAAACAGAGAACAAGAGAAACGTAAGAACAAAATTGTTATGTGAAGAAACCTCACTTCATCTCAATATGTGCCAAGGAACAGGCTATACTGTGACAGCATCCTTGATAGAATCACATACAATATAGACCAACATTCAAATGGTATTTGTTGGATACTTCTGAACACTACTTTTCTTTTCATTAGACTTTATCCAAAAACAGCATTTTCAATTATAAATAAAAACTTTCTCCACCTCTTCCTACTTGAACTCAAGTACAGAAGGCCCCTATTTAAAATGCAGCTCCGGAGCCGCCACCAGGCTGCCTGTTCAGCTGCCAGTGGCTTTTGTGTACAAAGATGTTAATTGGTCCTAATCCCCTCCTAGAAGCTGTTTTGGTAGCCTGACCTGGCACCCTAAAGAAGGACACCTTGGTGTGAAAAACTAAAGGGTCCATTGAGGAGGGAGTGAAAGGCAGCCAAGCATTCCAACACATTTTAATTTCAGGAATTAAAAAAGAGGAACATCATCGTGGAGATCCTAGAGAAATCTTACAAAGCTTTAATAACAGTGAAGTAAGTCCTACAAACACCCAAGCTACATACACACACACACACACAGAAAGAGAGAGAGAGAGAGAGAGAGAGAGAGAGAGAGAGAGAGAGAGAGAGAGAGAGAGAAGGAAGCCCCAGAGTTGGGGCAAAGGGAAATTCAGATTCTCAAATTCTCCATTTTATTACTTCAGCTTATAAACTGGTTCTCAAAGACTGAACTTGATTAGTTGATACATTTATTTTTCCCATCCTAATTTACCAAACTGATATGCTTATGAAAATCAGATTCCCACTCTGTTCAAACCCCCGCTCTCCAACCCAAAGATGCTGCTAGAATATATGGTCTTATTTGGTTGAAGTATAATATCTCTCTCAATGACTACATTTAAATTTGTATTACAACACAGTTTCTGGAAGAAAATATGAGGAGAAAAGGAGTAGTAATTCTTATGGCAAACTTTCACTTCATTCTACTACATGTCAAATAATATGCACCAATTTAGAGAATATACATCTACACCCTGGGTGGCAAATTATGCTAATGGCATGCATGATCTACAACTGTGGGGTTTTGAATTTTTTGACAGAGTTCACAGATCAACTTCATGGGTCAAAGGAGTTTGCCTTTTATCTGATACAAACAGAAAGATATGAAGGTTATGGATTACTAAAACTGCACCAAACGCCAAATTTTCAACCATGACCTAGTTTATATTTTAATCTCCAAAATGATTTTTGAAAGTTGAGGGTTTTTTTCCATTAGCACAACACAGATAAGGGCAAGAGAGTCAGAGGGCTGCCTCTAGTGAGAACATTTGCAAGGTGCATCGTGTAAAATGGAGTAGAATGTCCTCAAAACAACTGAAGAGGCATGGAAATGAAATGGAAAGTTTTTCTGGCAGTGAATGATCATTCTAGGGCCAGAAATAGGCATTCTGGTGTGCTTTTGAAAGTCTGAAATTTGAGATGATCAAGCCTATAGAATAAGAGGTTCCAACCAACAAGATGGAGTTTGCATGATGTAATCAGATACTAAAGACAATTCTCAAAATAACAGCAGCCTTCTTTTGGTCATAAAAATCTTTCCCACAAACCACTTAACTCCTCCTAGTGTATCTTTTTTAAATGTTTGCCAACTGTAATAACAGCTGACCATGCCAAAGTCTACTCTATGAGTATCAAACATGATCATGATGTGGACCTTACAAGTCACTCTCCCAAATAATTCCTTTGTCACTTAGCAAATAAAGGAGAAAGAATGTAGGACTTGAAAAGTTACTCACTTTCAAACTCATTATCTACGTTGTTCCCTGAATATTGTACAAACACTTCTTTCTGCTGGTGGAGACAGTCAATTAATGCTCCATCACACAAGCCAACTTCTTAGAGACAAACCAGCCCTAAAGGAGACACAAAGAATGACTACCTTGCCATAAAAAAAAAGACAAAACTGTGCCATTTGGAACAACATGGATGATTCTTGAGGGTACCATGCTAAGCAAAATAAGTCAGATGGAGAAAGACAAATATCGTATGATTTCACTCATATGTGGAATATAAACAAACAAACCTAGATAGATAAGGAGAACAGATTGGTGGTTACCAGAAGGGAAGGGGGTAGGAGAAGGGCAAAAGGGGTAAAAGGGTGCATTTGTATGGTGACAGATAAAAACTAGACTATTGGTGGTGAACAGGATACAGTCTGTACAGAAACTGATATATAATAATATACACCTGAAATTTACATGTTCTAACCCAATATGACCTCAACAAAATAATTTTTTAAAAAATGAATGGCTGCCTCCTTTTTATCCCTGTTTTTAAAAGTCTTAAAATCTATAGAGACCTTAACAGTACTTGGCACAGAAAAATCCAAATAGTATAAAATAAAAAGTGCAATGTCCCTTCCAATATAAAATCTCATTTAAAAACTATTTAATGGAGGCCTACTACCTACCAATATCACTTCATTTGTTTTTGCTCTCAGGATATTTAGGGCAGAACTTAAACAACTTTCCCAAGTTCACAGAGTTGTTAAATAGTAGGATTAAAATTTGAGTCAAGTTTGATTCCAAAACTCACTTTCTTTTCACCACACCATGGTGCCTCCCAAATTATTTAAAAATCTTCCTAGATAACCAGAGGGAAGTGAAGCATAAAGATGCTAGTCTTTTCAAATGTCTAGCACTACCATAATCAATAAATATTTGTTGAATTAAACTTTATTGACCATTTCCTTTCTCCTATCTTTGAAGCCCAGATTAGAATCCTACTTCTTTCCCACACTAAGCTGGATTGCTCTAGACAAGCTACTTCATCTCTATGAGCCTGTAAAATGGATAAATAACTGCCTATCAGATTGTCATAAAAAGTAAATACATGTAAAGCATCTGGCACACTAGTTCAAGGCCTGGGAAACAATGACCAGCAGTCTAACACCACCTGCTTTGTAACTAAAGTTTTGATGGAACACTGCCACCCTCGTTCATTTATGCACTATCTATGCTTGCTTTCAGGCTATAACAGCAGAGTTGAGTCTAATAGAGACTGTTTGGCTCACCAAGCCTAAAATATTTACTTTCTGGCCCTTTACAGAAAAAGTTTGCCAAACCCTGAAGCAGGTAATCAACAAATTATGTTTTCTTCCCCTTCTTTTCTTTTACTGAGCATGGTCACTTCAAGTTGAGTGAACTACATTTTTAAAAAATATTTTTAAGACCCAGGTACCATACTGTTAGCACCCATTCCTACATATCCAGCCTGCATATAACAGGACTTGCATATAATACGTATCAGTGGAAAGAACCACAAGAGCTGAGCACCTCAAAAGCACAGGCAGAGGGTTGGATTATGCTCATCACCAGTGCACAGGACTCAATTTGGCGTCATTCATTTAGCCAGGGCATTTCTTCCAGGTAATGGAAAAGCTTCTTGAAGAAATGATATCTGAGTTGAAATCTAGAGATTAAGAGTTAGCTAGGCAAAACTGAGGGAATAAGCATTTGAGGAAGTAGAAATAGCTTCTGCAAAGACTCTGAGGTGGGACAAATCTTATGAAATGGCCAGAGAGGCTAAGGCATAGTGAACAACATAGAAAAAGGTGAAAATGAGGCTGGGGAGGTAGTCAGGGTGGAGTCAATCATGGAGGACCTCTTAGGCCTCAGTGAAGATTTTGGATTTTAGGCTAAGACCTAAGTGGGTTGAGAAACCATTGAAAGATTTTAAGTGACATAATCCAATTTATATTTTAAGATCACTTTGGCTGTTGCATAATAAATAAATACACAGGAAGGAAATAGGGAGCCTCTATGACTGAGAAAAGGCTAAAATCCAGGTCTCCTAATTCTGTTAATTTTCTTTTCACTACACTGGGCTGGTTTAGAGAAAGCAGCTCACATAATATTGTAGCTGGGTCTTCTCCAGGCTATGATTAGTTAATCTGCAAGGGGTTTCAGGGATAGGCAGCTACATGGACCAGTAATCTGGGTGTGAAGGCTTAAAGGACAAGGTGATAGACAAAAGGTCTTCTGTTACAAGCCTCAGGAAATGAGCCAAATTGGAGAAATATGGTTCAGCTGTCCAAGGAATAAGAGAACAGCTGGAGAATGAATAGCCAGAGCCCTGGCCTAAGAAACCAAAATAGACTGCATCTAAGAAGTAAAAGGCAGGGCGATAAAATGTCTCAATTTTAATTCTGAGAAACAAGTGAAGAATTTTCAAGTAGCAGAGAGAGCTAACTTATTCTCTATGGTCCCAAGAGGCTAGAACAGGGGCCACTGGGTGAAAGAACAGAACAGGGTCCAAAGGGTAAAAGGAAACTAGTGGAAAACATTTTTATCTCACCACAAGGCAGAACTTTCTATTAGAAAGTTGCCCAAAGAGACAACAGCCTGTTTCTGACAGGTTGATTCAAATCACCTGCTTAGCTGTATTCCAGATACCATACTAAGTGCTAGAGTAAGCTCCCTATCACTGAATGCTTTTGGACCAGCTGGCTGAATTAGATGGCTATAAAAGTCCCTTCCAACATGAGATTGGATGGTTGCCACAAGATCTGAAAGTGTCCATGTGTCAAAGTATACCTTTCTTCTACTTCTCCCAATTACAAAAAAAAAAAAAAACTATTTTTAAATGGTAGAAGTAAAGCCATCAGGATAGTTAAACCTCTGTCCCTTTTCACTGTGAAAATCTTTTTTGAAAAACGATCTGTCTATATGGCAAGACTAGGATGCTGACTTTCCCATCTCCAGGTAAGGAACAGGCACTGCTGTATCCTAAGGAGTGGGACAACCTGTGCTGTATGAGCACCTAGTGTGACAGAGGAACACCCAAGGGGCTTACATTTCTAATAGGATGGTAATACAGCTGTCCTTTTAGATTCCTGTAAACCAAATCTCAGATACCAAGGTATTTCAAATACTTTGTTAAGTCTTAGGCAGAGACCAAGATTAATTCTTTATTAGCCTCTACAAAGACATATGCATTGCTACTCAAATCTTACACGCTAAAATTAATTCAGTCAAAATGTTCAGGGACTTATTCTCCTCTCACTTCAAATACCTGAGGAAATGGGCTGCCAGTGAAAAGCCCTGCATTGTTAGGAAATCCAAACCACAACGTGCTTCCTGGGATCTGAAAATTAGCAGGAGTTCACCCTCCAGCTTCCTGTCCTAGTGTTTTCTCGCTTTTTTTCACCTCAAACAAGTGGATCTAGTTACATTTGTTTCACCTCTCAGATATTTTGGCAATTTTCCTTTTTGAACAGAAGAATTCAGTTCCTTTCTTAAGAGTCCAAGCAGGAAGGGCAGGTGAAAAAGTTAACTGAAAAAACTAACAGTGCCAGTACCATAATTACCCAGGGAATATAAAGCTCTATTCTCTCAGTGATGAAAAAGGGGAATTACACATGTAACTTCCATTAACATTAATGGGACTTACCTACATAAATCCCTTAAGCATCAATGGGAAGAATGGACTCAGCATAACTGTCGGCCGCCACCTTTACTCTTTCAGTAATTTCTATTATTTGATTAAAAGGCAAAGAGACGGGTGCTCTGCAAACCAGAACCAGGTGAAGCTTCACTCCACTGAATTTATTGTCACTTGCCTTTTCAGAGCCATTTTGGCAGAATGATTATAAAAACTGAGACCTTTATTTCATTTTCTTTCCTTGTTCATATTTTACCTGATGGAAACAGGACCTAATATACTACACAGGTTTTTCACTTGAGTTTTTCCTTAGTGGTTGTGAGTTTGAGAGCAACTGTTTCTGCCCTGGAATGCAATTATCAGCAACCTATGCTGAGAAACTATTCTTAGCTAGATATATTGCTGAGGAACAGCCTATTGAAGGAAGACACCTTGTACTCAAATAATTAAGACACAAGGCAGAAAGTATGGAGTATTGCTGTGCAAGTACAAACCAAACATGCTGAGAAAGAAAAAAGTTCCTACCGAGGATGAAGGGAAATGTTATGAAAGCAGTGATATTTGAACTGGGACTTGAAGGCCAAGTAAAATAATCTCTAACACAACCTTAGGACCAGAGATGAACACAGGAAATACCTACAGAATAAACGAGGAGGCTCAAACTAATAGTAAACATGGTGGATTTAGTGCCGGATGAACCTGGGTTTGATTCCCGGTGCTAACTAGCTGTGTGACCACATCAAGCCTCAGTTTCCTCATCTACAAGGTGGACCCTCACCTTGTAACACCTACCTAATAACACCTACCTCATAAGGCTGTTGAGAAGAGTAAATGAGGCAATTGTGGAATTTACTGAAAGCCTCAGCCCTAAGTCTGGTAATATTAATTGACCATCAATTTGTTACTATTACTATTAAAATTATTTGTCTTGAACAGCCCCCAAATTATTTAGCATTAATAACCTCCATAGTAAAAGTCTGATAGGTCTGAGCACCCCTGGGAATTACATGAGTTGGATTAGATTCTAGCTGGGCTCATCTCCCCTCCCTTTAGCACGCACTCTTCTAGCCCCACCGCTACCACCTTTGATCACCACACATCACAGCCCTTATTTCACAACCAATTCTCCCCATCCCTCCCAACCCAGATCCACATCCTCTGCCCAGGAAGCTGTCCTAGACCACCTGAACCCAAGGGGATCTTCAAAACCATAACACTTATCTGGTGAAAATCCTATTAGGTAAGTAGATTAGGAATTCTTATTCTTATTTATAGAGGAAGTAAGCAAGGTCCAGAAAGGTCAAATGATTTGCCCAGAGTCATATGGCCAGTATTTGGCAGAGCCTGGACTAGAATCCTGGTCTTTTGATTTCTAGCCCTGTTTCTTATAAGCACAGCACCTGAGTCCAACTTACTCCAATGATAAACCAACCATGATTATAGTATATTTAAACAAGGTGAGAACAATTATGTATTGGATTGATTTTAGTCTTTTTGGCTTGGGCTTATCACCAAAAAACTATCATGGTTTTAAAACACAGATCAACTAACTGAATAAAATAACAAAACTGCTCTAATGATGTCCTACATTGAGACCAGAGCCACTGAGGGACAGCAGAAACAGAGCCATCCCTAGAACTCCACCTCTTGTGCAATCCTCCCAGGCACAAACCTTCAGGCTCAATCACCAGGGATGCAGCTGGTAGTAGAAACAGAAGAAGCAGCTGCTATAGGATATAATTTAGACTTCGAGCCTAATATTCAAAATCAAAGAAGAACAAGCTCCCAGCTACCTTTCAAACTTCACTTCTACTACTCACTTACTTATAGTTTTGGGGGGTGAGTCAGGAGGTTAAAAAATTACCATGGACACAATTTGTTAAATTAGTGGACATTAGCTAAGTGACACTATTAGAGTGAGGGAAGTACAGGTGAGAGAAGTTTGACCTTGTATAGACTTGGGTTCATACTCTTGTTCTACAAACTTTTCTCTGTATACCTTGGGCATATTATTTAATCTGAGCCTCATTTTTCTCACCTGTAAAATTGTGTGTACATAATCTCCCTCAGAGATTCTCAAAGTGGTCCCCAGACCAGCAGCATCAGCATCACCTGGGAACTTGATAGAAATATAAATTCTCAGATCCCACCACAGACCTACTGAATGAGAACTCGATACTCTGGTGGTGGGCCCACCAAACTGTTTTTACAAGCTCTTCTGGTAAAACCAAGGCACACTAAAGTTTGGGAAACAATGGTCTACCTTATGGCAAATTTTTAGCTTTGATTGTGCATTGTAATTATCTGGATAGCCTTTAAAAAATACTGATGCCTTGGTCCCACCCCCAGAGATTCTGATATAATTAGTCTGAGGCATGGGCTTCCAATTTCTAAAGACTACCCCCATCCACTGCTCCAGGTCATTCTAATGTGTAGTCAAAGTTGAGAGCCTTTACTTACAGGGTTGATGTGAGGATTAACTGATTTAACATATCTTCAGTGATTAGCACAATGCCTTGCACACAGTAGACAATACATGCAAACTTCCCTCAAAAGAAAATATCTTTTGATTTCATACTATTTTTGTTAAAATATTAGGTCAGAAGGAAATACACCAAAACATTAACAGTTTTCCCTGAGAGATAGGATTATGGGTGATTTTTATTTTTTTATTTTTCCTCCCCAAAGCCCCAGTACATGGTTGTATATCCTAGTTGTAAGTCATTCAAGTTCTTCTATGTGAGCCACCACCACAGCATGGTAACTGACAGATGGGTGGTGTGGTTCGGAGACCAGGAAGCAAACCCAGGCCGCTGAAGTGGTGAGCACCAAACTTTAACGCTAGGCCATCAGGGCTGGCTCATGAGTGATTTTTAAAATTTTCTTTTTTATACTTTTCCAAATTTTCCAAAGGCATTAACATGTATTACATTTATAATCACAAAATTAATAAAACTGAATTTTAATAGAGAAAAGATTCTGTCTTCTGAGACTCTTACCTTATAAACACGATCCTATAATTATCCCGTCTGTGTCAATTAACCAGTGGGGAAATCACATTATTTTCACGTTACAGATGGAAAAACTGAATCATAGAAATAGAATCTACCTGAGTTTATACTGGACTCCGATGATAGTTAAGGTCAAAATAGCCAATATTGAGATCACAATTGATTTGTCTTTCTCTCATATCCCTTGGAGAACAGTACTCTCCGTGACACAAGATGGGAAACTGAAGGCTTCAGTGCAGAAGCTGCTCAAGTCCATTTGATCCTTAAGAACTTTCTTGAGTCTCCACCATCACTTACAACTGATCCATGTAAACCCCCTCCCTCTTCAAAAACAATCCCAGCAACTGCACTCACACATTGCTGCCATAACCCAAGAGGTAATTACTGCTATGCAACTTGGATTTTTAAAGACCACTGCAAAACGTGGTGTCACAGAAAAAGCAGCATCCAGGATGTCTGATTTTTGTTCTAGTCCCAGCTCTGCAGATAAGAATAGCAATGTAGCAACAGCTACTATATATGCACTGCTTAATATGTACCAAGCACTGGGTTCAGCATTTTACTAGCATTTACAAAATGGGCCTAGATTACAGCAGTGGTTCTCAAACTTTAGAGTGCATCAAAATCACCTGGAGGCTTGTCAAAACACAGATTACTAAACCTCCACCCCAGGGTTTCTGATTCAGCAGGTTTGGGCTGGAACTCAAGGATTTGCATTTCTAACAAGTTCGAAGCTATAACTCAATCACACTTTGAGGACCACTGGATTACATCATCTGTAGGGGACTTTCCAGCACTGACATTCTGCTTGAACTCAACTCCCAATTCTTATCCTATGGCTCCACAACAAGACTTAGAATCGAGCCCTGAAAATTCTCAGTGTCCTTGTCACGATACCCCAGGACCTCCGCTTGGTCCAAATGAGAGGTTTCTCTTTAAATGTGAATCCAGCAAAGCCAATGCAACAGCAGCTGAGGCATCTGCAATGACCTTCAGCTTGGGAAGGCACAAACCAAGTCCCAGCTCCCTAAGCACAGAGCAATTTTCTTAATAATAAATCCCTGATATTCAGAAGCAGGGCCACCAGTCAATCACAGACACATTCAACAAAGTACCCGAGACCTTCATTAATGTCTGTTTTTCACACTACACAAAGGCCGATATTGCACATTAAAGCCTTTTCCTTCCATCACCGACAGAGGGCCTAGCCTGCTATGATAAGAAAAGAAAGCACAATACTAAAATGCATTAGGACCTTACAGTGCTTTAAACTTTACAGAGCATTACCACACCCGTAGTTTCATTAAGGCTTCATAACAATACTCTGAAGTAGGTATTATTATTCTGTTTTATAGCTGAGGAAACAAAGGCTCAGATAGGCTTAGTGATTTGGCTAAAGCCCCACAGTTAATGAGAAATAGAACTAGAACTAGAACCCAATTCTCCTGCCTTCAAGCTTATGCATACTTCCACTGCCTTCTGATCCAATTAGGAAAAAATTCAAATTAAAATTTCTCTTCCTGACTCCCTTCTTCCTCAGCATATTAGCAAGAATAAATCATTATGGGTAAATAGACGAAGAACTCTAATTGCAGGTCTCTGAAAATGGAGAAGTTTAATTATATAGTTACATATGTGATTTATCAACTAGTTTTGATTGTTGACAATTCTTTTCCTCTAAAAATTAAAATAATATATCTTTTAATCTGTCCTGGAATGCTTTGTTTTCCTTCAAAAAAAGAGATGACTATTTCTTATAAGTGTCACGATTTCTAGGCAATTGGTCTAATGTCAGACAGGCATTGGTTCCTGGTAGATTTATCATGATTAGGTCTGAAACTACAGAGGCTTTATCTAGAAACAATTATCTTTTTCTGGACAAAGCTAAGTAACAGAAACTTGTCTGAAGTAGAAAAGGCCACTCTTCAAGAAACCCTAACCTTCCATTCTTACCTCTCTTTGGGCAGGCATCTCCTCCAAATATCACCTATCTTGAATGATGCTGGCACAGATTTGGTTTTGCCCTGGAGAAGGAAAAGCTGAAGGTCCATCATGTCAAAGGAGCAGAAAATGTCGAAGTTCCCCAGTTGTTACCAAGGCAGGCCAAGAAAGAGGAAGAAGCCTGATGTTCACAAAAGCAGGGTCGAGGCTTTGAATCAGGATTGGATCTCTGGGACTGACCAACCTCTGAAGCAAGCTGGAGCAATACTGCCAGTCCGCCTCTAAGTTCCCCAGGAAGGTCAGGCTCCTGCTATTCCTTTCCTCCAGGTCCTAAGAGGACCTGTCTTGACCATCGTTGAGACTTTCTTCTGTTTTCCATTTTACCAGGTAACCATAGGCATTATTGCTCAAAGAAGTTAACTTACTTGTTAGAACAGCACAGCTTGTAAGTGGTAGAACCAAGATTCAAACTCCACTAGAATCTCATTCATTTATTTAGTCAATAAATACTGATTCAAAACTTTCTAAGGCACCAAGCACCGATGTGATGGGTAGGATAAAATGAGCCTTAAAAATATAGTGAGGAAATGGAAATGAGTCTGTTGTTTCAAGCTCAGAAGAAGGTGGCACTGCCTGCAAGACCTCACAGAAGATAGACTATGGAGAGGATATGAGTACCAGCTGCACTTCCTTATGTTAAAGCCACTCCTGCATGTAGCCAGTTTCTGCTCGTGCAGAAAGCAGCTTGTCCTGCCTTTCACCTTCTACTACAGCCTCCTAAAAGGAGGCCTGATTTGCCATAGCCCAGGCAGGGTTTCCTCTACCTGGGGAGAAAACTATACACTGGCCAAGAAGCAGGCCCTTGGATGGGTGGGTTGCTCTTCTACATTCCAGAGCTGGCTTTAGAGCACTTACTAATGGTACCCTATAAAGTGGCAATTTACCAAATAGTACTAATTTAGAACCTGGTCCTTGAAGAGTTAACACACCTCCCTCCAGAGGTGCCTGACTCCTCGCCAAGACAGTCTAAAAGGAGATCTGGTCTAGTGCACTAAAGTTCTTCCAAGCTGCTCAAGGCTTCTGCTGCCCTCATGTAAGGTATCAAAAAAAGGATATTCAGTGGCCTGGGGCACAAGGAGACTGGGTTCTAGTGCTGGCTCTGCCACTTGAGTCACTGTGTAACAAATCTTTTCCCCTTTCTGTGCCTCAGTTTGCCCAACTTTGAAATGAGGGCAGAGGGACTTTCATTTCTAAGGATCCTTCAAACTCGGACACCTAAGACAATTGTTCTTCTCTTTGGGGGTCATAGATTCCTTTGAGAATCTGCTAAATGATAATTTCCCCACAAAATGGTACCAGTAACACCTACTTTGAAATATTGCTGTGAGAATGAGAAATAATTATAGACAAGTATCTGCCCATAGAAGGTGCTCAATAAATGGCAACTAAAGGAAAAAAAAAAGGTGATAGCACCTATGATGGGTGCTCAGAGAATGTTAGTTTTCTTTCTTTCCCATAGTAACCAGCAGTTATCTGTGCACTTCAGGTATTCCAGAAATGCTGTTGCTTGACTCTCGACATTATCTTAAAGTTCCCTTCTCAAGCTGTTCTAGTGATGGAGGCTCTCTCCTTACACTCAACTGGACTATTTCAAGTCTCCAAACATCTCTTTAGGTCCAGTATCTCCTTCTATATCCCATCCTACTGAGCACTGTCACATTAATATTCCAGAAATCAACACTTAAATTGTGACACACTCCCCAGCTCACAAACGTTTATGATCTACCATGTTTTTAAGTTTTTCTCTAAGGATATCTTCAAGTGAAATAATATGACAGCTCACTTTATTGAGCTCTTACTATATGCCAAGCACTGATTAAGTGAATACATTATTTCATTTAATCCTCTCAGCAGCCCTACAAGCAATTTAGTATACAGAAGGCTAAGAATATAATCTCTAAAGTTTGCTGGAGCTTGACTCTGATTCCACCATTTATGAACTATATAATCTTGGAGAAATCATTTAACCTCTGTGTCCCTTAGCATCCTCACCTGTAGAATGGAGATAATTATAGAAAATGACTTATAGAATATTTCAACAAATTGAATGCAGAAACAGACATAAGAATCCAGTTGTCACCTATGAAAGCAGACATTAATATAAATTGCAAACATATTAAAAAAAATGCTGTCACTCTCACTAATTTTTGTTTGTTTTGGAAATATAGTTACTTTTCATTAAGACTGTGATTTATTTTGACATGTAACAAGTTTATCGTTTTTAAATGAATTAATAAATCTATATTTGAAATGTCTCCCTTTTCATGTCTGGTAAAGGTAAGTATCAATAGGTATAATCCATGTAACTAAAATCTCTTTGGAGTTCTCAATATTTTTTAGGAGTGTAAAACATTCTTGAAGCAAAAATGTGAGAATCACTAGTGTGGCATATAAGAAAATGACTGTTGGTAACATTTTGATTTTTTACTCACATTCTCTTAGGAAGATCTTATAATCTTGGCCAAAGATCACATCTGAGCATGAAAGGACAAAGTTAAAATTACTGTGTTGAATGTCACTGGGGATCCCTGGGGGTGGTGGTGGGGATCATTAATGGACTTCCTGAAGATCCACAGGAAGTGACTCTCTCTGATAAGCAAGGCCCTCTGGTAAAATCCTCAGGGCATAAAAGAAAGAAAATGAAATGGTTTATAGAGATATGAAAATCAAAGGAGATTTTATAAACATATAAAATTTAGAATGGTGTCTGCCATGTGGCAAGTACTAAATAGATATGAGCTATAAGAGCTATTATTATTCTGTTCATTTTACAAATGAGGAAACTAAGGTTCATATAAGTTATAAAGCAACATTGCCCAAAGTCAAACAGTTACCCCCAAAACCTCTGTGTATTGGAAAACCAATGTCTTCTCCAATGGTTTGAATTATTGGACCTTCATTCAAAGTCTTCCAGAATCTAACTCCAACTTACACTGTTGGTTACTTATACAAATTCTTCCTCCCCACCTAAATTTATTCTCCAACTTCTGAATGCTGGGGCATTTACTCCTCAAAGGCAGAGACTGGGGTTGTCTAGATCATCAATATATTTCCAGTACCTAGCAATGACTACAGTACTTAGCTCAGAGCACACAGAAGAAGTAGCTCTCTTCAACAAAATTAAAACATTTGGTAAATTAAATTATAGCTCCATTCAGCAACTCATTTGACTTTTTCCATTCATTGCCTTACAATGTCAATTATCATTTTTATATCTTTCAGCAGCCAATAAGTACTTATAGAGCATCTATCATGTGTCAGGCACTATGTTAAATATTGTTTCCTTATATTCTCCCACTTTATCTAACATACTACATGCTACCTACTAGGAGCTCAACAGATGTGTGATGATTGTAAAATGGAACCATTCTCCTCCTCAGATCACATGAGAAAGCAGTTAAAACAAAACATCACCTATGAAGTATTCTAACCAAATATGTCTAATTTCCAGTTCACAGGATATATGTGGGATAGAGAAACAAGTTAAATGACACCATGAGGAAACAATCAGACGAATCCACAATGGATTTCATTCTGTAAGGTAACTGGCCTTCCCAAAAGTCAATATCATGGGGGAAAAAGAAATTGGACAACTGTTCTAGACTATAAGAAACAAAAGTGAGACAATAACCAAACATAATGCATGAACCCAGCTTTGACCCTGGATCTAGAAAAAAAACAAACTATAAGACATTGTTGGGACAACTGGTGAAATTTTAATATGTAGTGGATATTAGGTGATATTAGAAAATTACCATTAATTTTCTTAGATGCGCTAATGGTATTGTAGTCATGTACAAGAATGTCCTTAGGAGATACATTCTGAAGTGTACAGGGAAGAAGTGTCATGATGTCTGTAACATATTCTCAAATGGTTCAGGGGAGGGCAGATGGATAGTGAAGTATACAGAGAAAGTGAAAGCAATAAAACATGTAAGAAAATATATATTAAAAGATATATTTTCATGAGGTGACTTATGAAATCAAAGGGACTCAAATCACTTAATGAACTAACTTTATGATTCCAGTCAGTTAGCCACCAAATGTTAAAGTGCCTACCATGTATCAGACCTAGGAATAGCAATCCAAACAGTTAAAACAAATTCAAAAGAACAATGAGAACCCTCAATCTTTTTGTATATTGTTAAACTGAAGTGCAATAATAATTAAAGCACTTTACTACATTTTTTAAAAGGCAGTTTAGGGGCTGGCCTAGTGGCATAATGGTTAAGTTGACGCGCTCAGCTTCTGGCACGCCGGGGTTCGCGGGTTCGGATCCCGGGCGAGGACCAGCACACCGCTTGTCATGCCATGCTGTGGCGGCATCCCATATAAAGTAGAGGATGGGCATGGATGCTAGCCCAGGGCCAGTCTTCCTCGGCAAAAAGAGGAAGATTGGAAACGGATGTTAGCTCAGGGCTAGTCTTCCTCTCCAAAAAAAAAAAAAAAAAGCAGTTCCGCCAATGCTTGTACCCACTTAGGGAAGTGCTGGGAAAGGTGATTGTTCCTCTAACTCTCACAACTCAAGAAAAAAGTGAGAAGTTAATCTGAGTGGTGAGCACTAATATTCATGGAACCACTATGTCCCATGGGTGGTGCCCTAAAAAGCACCTTCTTCTCCATCTTTTTCTCTTCTCTCTGATGGTGCCTGGATGGATAAATTCAATTCCAGGTGGGAAACAGGAAACACACTTGGGAGTCACTTGCTGCCACTTAAATTTGTAACCCTCTTTGGCACCTTGTTTTCAGTTGATTAGAACAAGAAGGGACGAGTAATAAGTAATTAGCATTCCATAACCTCCAAAAATGACATAAATGACCTCCGAGCTTGGTGTCATTCAGCATCTTCCCACATCCCAAATTATCTCTGCCTAAATTCTGTGTCTGATTGCTGTTCCAAATGTATCATCAAAGCTGAGTTAAAAGAACTGCTAAACTTCAGATGCAGCAGTTGTGGTCCTGGCTCCAACCTGGGGGTTAATGGGCCTCAGGGCAACAAAAGGAAAGGACCCCAACTCAGGGATAAAGCTTGAGAGTAGAGCACATTTGACAATGAAGCAAAACTTGAGAGTTAAACATAATATTCAGAGTGGTACTCCAGGACTCAGAAGGATAAAGTTTAACTTACAGTCCTTTCACTGACATTCTGATTCTCCATGCCTCAAGTTCTGCATCTTTAAAATGGGTTGCACTTTGCTTTCCTCATTGAATTTTTCTCTTTCTCCTCATTTATATATATTATATATTGTATATTTATTTATTTATATTGTATATTTATGTGTGTTATTTATTGTTTACTTATACATATTGATGAACAGGATGTGGATGAGGGTCAGGAAGAAGTGAGTTAATAGTGAAACATGCTCCAGACATAGGGAACAGCTTGTGCATAATCTGAAAAAGTCCGGTAAGATTGGACTATAAAATATAAATGCACAGAAACAGTGAGAAAAGGCCAGGTCTGATCATGAATGGCCTTGTAAACCATGCTAAGGGAATTGAATTTGGTCATAGAGTCAATGGGAAACCACTAAAGAGTTTTAACCAGCAGAGAAACTTGGACTAGACCTGCATTTCAGAAACATCACTGTGGCTGCAATATGGAGAATAGATTGTAGGGAAGAAAAACTAGAGATGAATTAGGAGACTTTTACAGTATTTCTAGGCCCTGAGACGATGGTGGCCTAGGCTAGAGTGGAAATAATGGGAAAAATAAGTGAATATCCTAAGAGACTGAGAAGGTATATTGTAAAACCTACTAATGTCCCATTTTCACTAAGTTCTGTGCTGTGTTTTCTCATCCTAAAAGGAGAATTTCCCTTAGTCATCCAACATCTCTCTCTTCTGAGAAACAACTGGCTCATCCAAGAGGAGACTGGCTCTTGGATCATAATCACAATATTGTAACCACAGAGCTATGAGCTCCCTGTCTCCAGTCCAGGTTTCCATGGTCTTGGAGAAGCTAGGTCAGAATCTTTAACTGAATAAGTAGAAGAATGGAGCATTTCATATTAAAATTCAGTAGTTATTGCTCCATTAGAAAACAGTGTCTCTACATTATAGAGAGGGAAAGGAAGCACATTTGATTCTTCAATAAATCCCAACTATCCTGTTTTCATGAGGTTCCATGACTCATCTTGAAAAGCTAAGAAATGACTTTCCAATCTGCAAAAAAACTATCAGAACTAATGATTTAGTTCATTGAGGTTACAGGATCAATATACAAAAGAGGTAGTTGGACTCCCAGTTCGATCCCATCCCCTAATCCTGAGTAGACAGAAGACCACCCCTCTGCTACCTCAGCAGAAGACTAGAGGTTTATTTTCCTGGATACAGGGAACCAGAGGGACTGTAAATTGGAAGACACAAGGCACAACTGAAGGCAAAAAGGAATAAGTGAAAGTCTGCGTACTGGTCAGTGAGACTCCTAACCCTCTTCCCACGCTTCACTGCCAAAAATATTGGCAGCTAGGCCTATACCCAATCAGGAGACTGAAAAATTCTCCTCTGAAGAATCTGACATAAAAGAAAGGACCTAAAGATACTGCTCTTCGGTGATCCCTAATAAGACATCCCTACCAGATCACCATGTGGTAAAGCTCAATAGTCAACAAGCCCCATCCATGCACAGAAAGCCTCCAGTCAGGTTTTGTGTGTCCAAATATTAAATATGAACAATCTAACAGAATAAAACAGTTTAGAAGAAACTTCAAACAAATTATCATTAATATCCTCAGAGAGATAAGAGAAGACAATGCATCCTTGAAACAATAACAGGATATTATTTTTTTAAAAAAAGAGCATTTAAAGCAACACTGTCCAATAGAGCTTTCTGTGATGGTGTAAATGTTCTATATCTGCACTATCCAACATGGTAACCACTAGCCACATTCACTCATAGAGCACTTGAAATGTGGCTAATACAACTAAGGAATTGACTTTTAATTATGTTTAATTTTAATTTTAATAGCCACATATGACTAGTGGATACCATATTGGACAGCACAGATTTAGAAAATCAAACACAGCTCTTGGATATTGAAAACGTAGTAGCCAAAATGAAAATCCTAACAGGTATATTAGAAGATAAAGTTGGCCAGACACTGTCCTAAGTGCTTTACAACATAGAGTCATTCAAAACACCAAGTGATAGAAAATAGGAAAGGGGAGATAAGAAAATCAGAGGATCAGTCCAAGAGATCCAATATCCAAATGATAGGGGTTCCAGAAAAAAAAAAAAAAACAGAGGAAAAGCAGGGAAAGAAGTTACCAAAGAAATAATTCAATATAATTTCTCAATGAAGGGTATGACTTTCTAGATTGAAAAGGCCCACTGAGTACCAGCACAATGGATATAGAAAGACCTACTCCAAGCACATTTTTGTGAAATTTCAGAATACTGAGGACAAAGAAAAGATTCTAAAAACTTCCAGAGAGAAATAACAGTCACATATAAAGGATCACAAATCAGAAGAGCATTGGACTTAACAGCAAAGAAGACAATAAAGCAATGTCTTCAAAATTTGGAGGAAAAAGCACTTCCAACCAAGAGTTCTGTATTTGGGTAAACAAGCATGTCAGTGTAAGGGTAGAATAGAGGCACTTTCAGGCATGCAAACTCTCCAAAATAATAATAAAAATAACCTCCATGCACCAGATCTCAAGAAGCTATTGAAGGAAGTGCTCCACCAAAAACAAGGGAGTGAATCATCAAAGAGGAAGACACAGAAGCCAGGAAACAGAGCTTCCAACCCAGGAAAGGATAATGATCCCCAGAATAAGAGTGAAGAAAGATCCTAGGAAAACAACTGTGTCACAGGCCTACAGAGTCAGCAGTCTCCATTAGCGCAGGACAGGAACCCCAAAGGCAGATGTCTCCAAAAAGATGGAACTGGGAGAATATCTGATGCAGACGAGGTAACCAAAAGGAGTTTTACACTCATGGCAGAGTTGGAAATGAATCAGTGATTAGTACCCAGCACAAACTAAACAAAAAACAAGAAAACTATTAACTCCAGCAAAAACAAAAGTTGTACAAGCAAATAAATGCATTCATACCATACACAGTACACAGCTCAAATGTGAATAGGGTTTATATTTTCATAATAATGTAAACATGAAATGTTTATCTAGCCCTCCTCAAAATGCTAAAACTAAAGTGAGAGTATTGGTGGAGAGGAACTATCGGTTTGTAAAGGAGATGAATGGTAGGAATTAAAAATTAAAGGAAAACATTCAAAAGAATTTAGGGGGGTTGCCTCTTGAGAATGAGGGCAGAGTACTGCTCTTTTATATAACAAGTCTTGAAATTTTGACTTTATATCACTTTGAAAATAAATTTGTTTAACTTTAAAGAAGGTCCTACATGGGGCCGCCCGGTGGCGCAGCGGTTTAGTCCGCGCTTGGCAGCCCGGGGTTTGCGAGTTCGGATCCCGGGCGCCCACCGACGCACTGCCTGTCAGCCATGCCATGGTGGTGTCCCATATAAAAGTGGAGGAAGATGGGCACAGATGTTAGCCCAGGGCCAGTCTTCCTCAGCAAAAAGGGGAGGATTGGCAACAGATGTTAGCTCAGGGCTGGTCTTCCCCACAAAAAAAAAAAAATAAAGAAGGTCCTACATAATCTACAAAATTAATAACCAACTCAGGAAAGAGAAGGAACAAACTGTGTTTTTGCAGTAACTTCAGGGAATTTATGTTGCATGCATTTTCAACACCAATTATATGAGAAGTTAGCATATAGAAGAGCCTCAGATGGATCATATGCAGTAGTAGACATCAAATTACCCAGCCTAACTTTCAAAAACTGTGAATGGGAATATAAATTCATTCAACTTTTGGCAGTATCTGTTAAAATTTAAAATATGCATATTGTTTGATCCAGTAATTCTACTTTTAGGAGCAGCAGTATAGGTGTGGAAAGACATAAGAATGTTCCCAGAAATATATTTGTAAAGGCAAGAAAAAAGAAGGAATACAGATTTCTATCAATAAGTGAATGGTGATAATCCATACTATAAAATACATAGAGTTTAACAAAATAGATAGACATATGAGCAGTACCATAACACGATCTCCAAGACACACTGCTAAATGAAAAAGAAGTCACAAAACAATATGTGTAATGTGAACCTATTTATGTGAAGGAAAAACAAGAACTTTAACAAACTGTACAAGTGAGTGTGTGTTTGTATAATTGCATAAAAAAATGCTCTGGAGTCACCAAACTGTTGAAAGTGTGTCTCCTTCATTCTGCCAACTTGCAAAGAAGACTCTCCTTTCCTAGTCTATGTCATAGACTCCACATGCAATAGCTCAGTGAATCTTTACAAAAATCACAGTTACGTAATTTTGCCCAGGTGAAAATCTAGTTAGAAGTTGATGCTTAGGGCCTGAAGACAAGGTTTGGTCCAAAATGGAAAGTAAAAAGTATTATCATTTCTTGAGTTCATAGTTGGGCACTATTTTAACCACTTTACATCTCAGTTGAAAATGTAGTATTTCTATTTTACGGATGAATATTCTTATCAAAAGAGGTCAAGTAATGTGTCTAAGTTCACACTGATAACAAAAGGCAGAGATGGAATTCAAAGCCCAAGTTTTCCTACTATGGCTATATTGCAGGGGTCTACATGATAACTGGGATATCTGCTGCAGAAACCTTGCCCTGAATTACTTAGAAACAGCTCCCTACTCTGCCATGACCTTCTCATGCTAAGAAAACCAATGAGCCCAAACTGGACCCAGCTCCTTACTCAGAACCTAGAGAAGCAGTCTGACCACAAAGTCACTTTGTCTCAGAAGTGCAAAAACCTGTCCTACGGCTATGGCAGACATCACCAATGATCAGCACACTTTTCCACCGAGCTTAGATGAGGCCTCAGAACCCTCCCTAATTTAGTACACCAGGCAGCTACACCAATCAATCCAATTTAGCACCACAGTGGGAAATTACTTGCCACCCTCCCCCTTGTCTCTGAACAGAAAAGTTCATTGTCTCTGAACAGAGACATTCATAGGAAGCTAAGGAAGAGAATCTTAAAATGAAATAATGCTGGGGCCAGCCCCAGGGGCGTAGTGATTAAGCTCGGCGTGCTCCACTTCAGCCACTTCAGCAGCCGGAGTTTGCCAGTTTGGATCCCAGGTGCAGACCTACACCACTTGTCACCATGCTGTGGCAGCAACCCACATATAAAGCAGAGGAAGATTGGCACAGATGTTAGCTCAGGGCTAATCTTCCTCAGGCAAAAAAAAAAAAAAGAGGACTGGCAACAGATGTTAGTTCAGGGCAGGAATCTTCCTCAGCAAAAAAAAAAAAAAAAGAATGCTTATGTTTAGAAAGCAGTATTTGTATCAATGTGTTCACTTACCCCTAGCCTCCCTCACTGATAAGATCAAAGACATTTACTCCTTACCTACTTTCCATTCTCCCCACTAACAGCCTAATTTCATATCTCAACACCTAACGTAAAGGTTCACTAACCTTCTTCCCCTGTCTGTACCCGCCTGGTATAGTAACTCAGCTTTCCTCCCATCACTGCCCTAACAAAACCTCCCCTTTGCCTACAGAATAAAGATCTTTAGCTTGGTATTCAAGACCTTTCTGGATCAGGCCACTTTTTCCAGCCTCATCTTTCACCTCTACTCAATGTGTACCCTCCACTTCCTTTCACTCCATTTCATTTTCTTTCCCTCTCCCCTCCCATTCCTCCCTGAGCTGCCTTTGCTAAGGCCTGAAATACCTTCCTCTTCTCTCAGAATCCTACAGTCCTTCCCTACAGGCTCTGTTCATCTCAGCCAATAACGCCCTCTCACTCCTCGATGCTTGCTCTCCATAGCATCAACTGACATCTGGGACAGAAAATCAGATTTGCATTTACCTCTTCTCTGGAATGGACTAAGTCTGACCCTCAGTAAAATGGGCTGGATGAACTCACTTATTGACCATTTATCTAACGGACGGCAGTCTTATCTAACAAATGAGAAGAAAAGAAAGGAAAACAAAACTCAGGCACTCGCTATTGGGCATCCCTAGCAAACCCTCATCCCTCACATTCCTGCTTCTTTCCTTCCAAGAGGCGTGTGGGCCCACAACTCGGGCCCAGCCTGCGTTGCTTTCCAGAGCCCAGAGTGTTGGTCTGGAGGGTGGACAGGCGGCCTCTGGCCTCCCTCCCTCTCCTTTTTCATGAGCTGAGCAGCTGGATGAGAACCTCAGCAGAGCAGGCCGGGGTGGGGAAAAGGGGCCTCCCTGGGGTCATGGCCGCACCTCCTCATGTCGGTTCCCGCTGCTCCACAGACCTGGGTCACTCCTGACCTCTTCAGAGCGCGACCTGACTCTCGAGGAAGGCATTTCCAGCACTTCTTTCTGCCCATACTGGGCAAGAGGGCGCCAGGCCGGGCTCAGCTGAGGTCAAGGCCGGGCGCGAAAGCGTCAAACCAGGCCCGACTTTCCACTCTCCTGGTGGCGGTCGGGGCAGGCGCCTCGGCGAATGTGTCCCTGGCCCCAGCAGGCGGAAGCTCCGCGGGGTGAGCCACGGCAGGCCCGGGGTCCTAGCGTAGAAGAGAAGCCCAGCCACTCCAAGCGACGAAGTCCCTCAAGCCGTCTCACCACAGACTCCGCCCACCGAGACAGAAGGCCCACCACTCAAGCCATGCTCCTGCGCATGCTCCGTGATTTTCCCGCCCTCTGGCCCTCCTGCCTTCCGGTCTAAGGCCTCTGCCGGAACTCACCACTGTCTCTCCATACCTGGGGCCGAGTCGCCCCCAAACCCTTAGTGGATTCGGGCTCATCTAATTCCCTCACTAGTTCAAGGAAAATGGTTTCGAAGTTCCACTTGGACCCAATCTTGAAATCAATGCCACTACCCATCACCTCCAGTTGTTATTAAGATCTGTTGATTTTATCTCAGAAAATGCCTTGACTCCATCTTTTCTCCATTTGTGCTGCTATTGCACCAACTGACCCTGCCGCCACCACCACCGTTATCTTCTCATGTCCCTATTACTGTGAACTCACCAACTGATCTCTGCCTCAGAATCCTTGTGCTCCTGTTCCCACACCACCTCCCCTGGAATTCTCTTCAAACTGCCAGAAAGATCTTTCAAAATGCAGACCTGCCATGATTCCATGATCTCCTTAGGAAAACTTTTCAGTGACTCCCCGTCAACTTGATGTTCAAGTTCAAGTGTCATTAACATGGTTTACCAGGTCCTGCCTGCATCCTGCCTCTTCTCCCACCATTTGCCCTCAGTAATTCTGTGCTTTGGGTCCTCAGTGCTTCCTCTCCATTTCTACCATGTAGCATGCTCTTTCCCATAACATTTGATGTAACTTGGGTTCCCTAAGAAGTGGGGAGGTTAGCATATAGGAAATTTATTAGAGAGTGCTCCAAGCTCAACACGTGTGGAAGGGAAAGGAAGGAAGCAGTATTGGACAAAAGGAGAAGTCAAGCTGCATTGGAGTCTTGACAGAACCTTAGCCAACAGTTCATGGAGCTTGGATGATGGAATGGCCCTTCAAAACTATCCAAACTTCGAGTTCAATGATCAGGTTTATCCCCATGTCTCTCAGTCATTGGAAACCACCCTGGGAAATGGGACATGACCTTAGGCAAAGTGGCTCTCTTCAGCTGAAGCAATTCACAGAGGAGGCTGACAGCCGAGGGCTGTCTGAAAACGGACAACTGAAGGTTGTCTGCCAAGTCATTAAAATAATAATTTATCATTTTTTGGTTGAAATGCTGTGCTTACTGATGGCTGTGGTATCCAGTCTAAAGGCAGAGGGAGTAAATTTCATTATGGCTGGCTCAACCACAATTCCAAGTCCTTCCTCAGCAAAGGACTTTAGGCCAACCCCCTCACTCTACGGATGGGGAAATGAAGGCCCAGAGAGAGCTCAGATCATCAGCTACCACAGTAGCATAGTCTTATAATAAATAGCTAATGTTTGAATATTTATGCCAGATTGTACCAGATGCTTTACACGCCTTATCTAATTAACTACTCATGAAAATTCTCTGAGGTAGGTAGCATTATTATCTTCATCCTGGAAACAGGCTTGGAGCAGCCAGCTAAGTAATTTGTTGGAGATTACCCAGCTATTAAGTGGTGGATCTAGGATTTGAACCCAAGTCACTCTGACTCTAGAATCTATAACTAGTAACTACTAAGATAAATTACTTTTTCTTAGTGCAGCAAACCATCATCCTGGGTCTTGTGAGATCCCAAGGAACATGTGTGTGTGTGTATGTTGCTGTTATTTCTAAGAATGGAATCAACATTCCCACGTAAAGCACATATTTATTTTCTGTTTTCAGGTGAGAAGAGAAGCAAATGTGCTTCTAGATAGAAAATGTTTCATATCAACTATAAATGAGAGAATACCGAAGTAATTTTCAGCTTCCATGTCCCTTCCATGCCAGTTTCTCTGCGTCTGGTGGCCTTGCGCCTTCCATAGCTCTCATGTCTCTCCAACAGAAGCCTTCAGTTCCAACCAAGAAAGGTGTGCATCTGAGTGTCTTTCAGTAAATCTGGAAGACTCTTCTCTGGCCCTCCTCAAACTCCAAGGTCTGAAGGGAAGCAGCCTGTCCAGCAAGGTGGTCCCAGTTGGGTTTATAAAAGACCTTCTCTGAGACCTGAGAAACCACCAAAATCTCTCTTTCTTCCTCTTCTGCTTCATCAAAATGAAACCTATTTGAATCAAAAGACTCTGAAATGTGAAGATTTCCCAGTGTAGAAATGGTGTTAAATTACAATAGTATGATGTGATCCAAGAAACTCTAAACTGTGTCAGAAAATGTGGATTAATTTGTTTAACAAACATTCATTGTATTCCTACCAAATGCCAGGCCCTGGGCCACATGCTGGAGGTTGCAGTGTTTTGGGAGTTTGCCACTTAGTACAGTAGCTCAAATGTTAGTGTGGATAAGAATCACTCGGGAAACTTGTTAATAATGCACATTCCTGTGCTCCACCCCCAGAGTTTCTGATTCATCAGGTGGGGCTGAGGTTTACTAATCTGCATTTTAACCCATCCCCAGGTGATTCTGAAGCAGGTAGTCTTCAGTTGTATCTTGAGAAGCCCTGACTTAGTAGATCTTAAATTCTGATCAGGTGTTTGACTTAAGTCAAACTCAGGACTGCAGGAAGTTGGAAAAGATATGTGATTTCTTATTCCTTCCAGAAGCTTTAGAAAGATTTCCTGGAAAGGTTTTCTGTGCAAGAGCACACCAATATGACACCAGTTTATTTTCAAATGGGAAAAAGACATTGTGTCATCATGTGGCCTAAGGGGAGAAGTTGAAAGAGTGTCACTGGAACAATTCAAGAAGTATGTGTGTGTGTATAAAAATTCAACTGTATACTTAAGCTTTGTGTACTTTACTATATAGATGTTTACCATACAAATGTTATGCCTCAATTTAAAAAAAAAATTTAAAGGAAATGTAAGGCAAAGAGGGCAAGGGGTTTAAAGATGTCATTCTAGAGGGAAGTAGGAGGAAGGAGTTGGGTTCTGGGAGGACATAAAACAGGAAGAAGGGAGAAATTCAGACCCTTGATGAAGGCACCAAGTAAATCCTCTGCAGCTGGTGTAGCAGAGAGAGGCCCGGAAACAGCAAGATGTGGATACAAATAGGCTAAAGAGTTCAAGTACCATGAGCCAGACACTTTGGGCACAAAAGGAAGGAAAGAAGGGAAGGGGAAGAAAGAAGGGAGGGAGGGAAGGAGAGAGGGAGGGAAGGAGAGAAGGAGAAAAAAACAGAAAGAAGAGGGCCTTGGCCCTAGGAGCAGCTTACAGTCTTGTGGCTCTGACTAGTTATGTGGCCTTGAGCAAGTCATTTGACTACTGCTCCAAGCCTATATGTGGATCTTTAAAATGGTGCTGGACCTCTGAAAGTAAGGACTAACAGAGATGGTGTATGTGAAAGGCTATTTGTAAACTATAAAGGGCTGCCAAATGCGACTTATTATGAACACATTCTGGCTCAGGGTCAGGCCAACTGCAAGTGTAGATATGAGCAGTGTCCCAATTCAGCTCCCCAAGTGACTTCCCACATCTTCCCCACACCTGACCATCAAACTCACAGGGTTTTGGAGAGAGGTTTTCTTTATCTTTGCTGCTCTGAACTAACTTGGATGTTGCTTTGCGCAAGTCTGAGCATGAGATTCCTTTCAGCCCCCCAACCTCCAGCTGTCTCCTTGACCCCCAGGAGCCCCTTCCACCTTCTCCCAGGCAGGGCCAGCTGTTGTTACAGAGGCCACCTGCCTCTTGCCTGGCCTGTGAGTCACTAGTTGGAAGCCAGAGGCCTCCAGGGACCAAAGCAGCTTGCTGGAGGCCCTTGGGGGAAGGAGGGGAAACATGACAGGCACTAAAATTAAATGAATTGTCTATAAATGTTTTTTAATTAAAATTGTGATTCTTTTTCTATGCAGAAGAGTCTCTTTAAGAACAATTGTACTCCCTGAGTGGCAGGCAAGAGCTCCGCAGCTCTTCCTGAAGCCAGGGAGGGAAGGGAGGTGAGAGCAGAGCGGATGGGGGAACTGCTTCTTTCCCCTTTTAGGGATAAGAAAGCAAAAAGGAGGGGGGGCTGTTAAGGGATCTGCTTGGGACTCCCCAGGCTGAGGCTCCTGGGGGAGGGCGCTGAGCCCGCTGATGACCCTGAGGCTGGGATTTTTTCTTTTGTTCTATAAAATTATGCCACCTTCTCACTCCCTTCTTCCCCCTCGCTGGCCCCAGCCACCAGCCACGAAACTGCAGCCAGAGCCACCCACTCCTCGGCCTTGGGGCCACCCTGACAGGCAGAGGAATCCAAAGGGGAGAGAGAAAGCGAAAGAGAATATGAGACAGAAGCAGAAAGACAGAGACAGATTGGAGAGAAGCCATGGAAGAAGGGAGAGACAAGGGGAGGAGACCGAGAGCCCCCCAGCGGAGAAAAATCCTTAGAGGGAGCGCAGTGGTCTGCGAGACAGAAGCGAAGGGTAGAAGAGGGAAAGCAGCTTAAGCGGGAGAAAGTAAGAAGGGGAGAAGGACAGGGAGGGGAAGAGCCGAAAGGGAGCGAAGCTGAGGGATGTGTAGCGACTTGGAGAAACAAAAGTAGACTGTCTGGGGGCTGCGGCTGCTCCCAGCAAAACACCAAGCTCGTGGCAAGGGTCCTAAACCGGGTAGCTCCTCCACCTACACACCTCAGCAACTTCGTTCGCCGCCCACGCTGTGCCGCCGCCTCATTTTGGATGCCTCAGGCTGGCAGTTCAAGCACAGCACACGCATGAGGAGGACGAGGGGCCCGGCTTGTGCGGGTGCCCCAAGGAACCTGTGCACCTCTCGGCACCACCCAGGGGCCACGAAGAGGAGGCTGGGGCCTCTGTGCCCGCTGCGCGCCGCTGCGCCCAGGGCCGCGCACGGTCTCAGAGAGTGTCCTGGTGTACCATCCCCACCCCTCTTAGCTTCCCCAGATTTGTTCGCAACGTCTACATCCGTCACCACCGCGTACGTCCTGGGGTGGGGTGTGGGAGAGAGATCTCCGCAGGAATTAATATCTATTTCAGCTCTCGCTCTTCTCAAAGTTTCTCTTTGACGGCGGACTTATTCCAAGTCAGAAGAAAGGAAAATCGGCCCGTTCCGGGCCCGGTGATTGCACAAATCCAAAATACTGCCGGCCTGGAGATGCAGCTGGAAAACTCTAGAAACTGGGAGCGTTAGAAGGCAGGAACTTTAAGGTGTCCGGAGACAAGTTCCTAAATAAACCAAGAAACACGAAGTGGGAAATCGAGGTGGAGGACACGAGGACACCACTGGGACAGAGAACCGGAGAGTGAGACACTCAAAGAAGTGGGACGAACATCGCAGCCCCGCGGCTCCGTCTCCTGAGACCGAAATCCGCCCCCTCCTCAACCCAGGCGCTCACGGGACCAGTCGTAGAGCCCCGCCCTGCCGGGGCTGCCACCCTCTGCCCCAGGAGTCCCCACGCCGAGACTCTTCATTTGCTGGGTCTTTCTTCTTTTTCTTCTTTTTTGTTTTTGATTTTTTATCCTTCAAATACAAGACAAAAATACACCTCATTTATCATCATAGATATATATATATTTCACTCTCACCACATAAATACAAAACATCCAAATATCCAAAACATTCAGAACAAAGTTAGTAGCCAGGATTCAGTGACACCTACCCGCGTTTGAATTGTTCATTATTTTCTTTACTATTTGCCTAAAAAAAAAAAAAAAAAGGAAAAAAAGCTTCTGACGTAAATAATTTACAATAAAATTACTATTTTTTAAATGCTCTGGGCTCGCTTCGGATGGCGGGAATACATTCTAGACACTGCGGCACCTCGCCGTCTGGGTCTGCGGTTTTGGTTAAGATGCGGGTAGCCGTGGTGGTGGGGATGGTCGTTGTTGCGGCGGTAAGAGTGAGGCCGGGACGGCGTCGCGGTCCGAGTTTCTGACTTGGGACCATGGAAACCCCGGGTGGGTTTTTCTGTTTTGGTTTTTTGGGTTTTTTTTAGGGGGAGGGATGGGGAGAGATGCCTTGCCTATCCACGCAAGCCGCTGATCTGGATACGGAGACTACCGACCGAGGAGGCCGGGCCGCCTGCAGTCTCCGGCTGCGTCCTGCCTCCCGGTCTGCAAAGAGCTGCTCTGAAATCCGGGCGTTTTCCTGCGTGCTGGAAGGGTCTTGCGAATCCAGGAGCGGGGGAGAGGAGGCAATGGGCACTGATTCGTTTCCAAACCCAGCAATTCTGCCCAGAGCCATGCGTCGGGAAGACGGTGGAGAGACACGCCGGAACCGCACTGCTTTCTCTCCTGCAGGAGCGTGAAGTTGTCGGGCCCGGAACAGCCTCGGAGAAAAAATTCTGAATTTTCTTTCATTAGCGGCGTTGGCTTTTCTTTTGCTTTTCACTTTTAAATTCCTGTTTAAAGTCATAACACCCAGAACTTTAATTTTGAATTGCTCTGTGGCACATTCTCTATCCTGAGTTTTCTTAAACCTTCCAAACTCCATTGTTGTGAGGACTTAAAAACTGGTTCAACTTCATTTGGTTTTATGTAGTTGTTACTCTTGTTTTATTGCTGATTAGATCAAATTTATTAACACCGTTGCCTACCATGATGTTTGGTTCATTGTCTCCTGGGGTCGGGAGTGGCTGTGATTGGAGTTTCCCTAAAGGGGAGAAAACTTAGCAGGATTTGTCCAGCCAGAAAGCTGCGTGCGCACCGGCTCTCCCGAGAGGTCCACAAAGTGGGGCCCAGGGGTTCCCCCAAAGCCCTGGTTTCTCTGGCAAGAGGAAAGAAAGTCCTCCTTTTTTCGTCTAATGGAACCTGCCAGCCTTTTCAGCCTCGGGGGACTGAGTGCAGCTTTCTTCTTTACAATATTCATGAGAATAATCGGCGGCAGCAGCGGTCCGATGTAGAGCAGGTGTCCTGTGCTTTGGACTTAGAACCAGTCTTTTCCCTCCAGGGCCGGGCACTGGTTGGGGCATCAGGTTGGCTAACGGGCGTTTTCCCCAATTCTTTGGATTCTCCTGGATTAAGGAAGGGGGGCAGGAAGAACACGGAGGAAAGAGAAAAAAAATAGCCCAAATGAGATAATATTGGTAGCAGAGCCTGGTGGGGAAGGAGAGGTGTCAGAGGCCTCGTGGGAGCCGGGAGCCCAGCAACGGAGCCCCGGGCGCCTAACGCGCGTGAGTCCATAAATATCACCACAATAGATACTATAAATATAAATACAGGGAAACACTTAAAATCAGTCCAGCGCTTTTTTCTCGGCTCCTTCTTTATTGTTGGTCCGGGAGTAAGGCTCGAAGGCCGAGGAGCTCAGGTATCGGGCGGAAAGTTCTTGTAAATTCCCGGCCAGAGAACCAGCCATTGTCAACGGGGCGGTGGATAGGCGGCTGGCGACGGAGCCGAGCAGCGAGGGCACTGGCAGGCTGAAGAGGCCGTGGCCAGCGGCCGGCGCGCCCGTGTGCAGTCCCCCCGGCCCGGCGGGCCCAGGGCCCGGAGCGCCGCCCACGGTCGGCGGGTGCGGGGACGCGGCGCCGGCGGAACCCGGGGCGGCGGCGGCTGCGGCGGCCGAGCCCGCGGCGGCGCCCGCGCCCAGGGCCGGCAGGCTGGGCCCGCGTAGCGCCGAGCCGAGCGCGCCCGTGGCGCATGGCGGCAGCAGCGCAGGCAGGCCGGGCGGCGACAGCAGGCGGCCCTGCTCCAGCAGCCGAAGCACGCTGCACGTGGCCGCCGTCTCCGACACCACAGAGCGCAGTTCCGAGTCCTTGCCCTGGTCCTTCTTCTGCTTCGTGCGCCGGTTCTGGAACCAGACCTTCACCTGCGCCCCGGGGCACGGGGAAAGTGGGAGAGAGGGGCAGGGGGAGACGGGCGTCAAGGGGAGCGGGCTCCCGGGGCGCGAGGGCTCCGGGGGCCCTCCCCCAACCCCAGCCCTAGCCCCATTCCCAGCCCTACCCTGCAACGGAAGAGGTCCGGGCCGCGGGCTGAGCTGCCGAGGGGAGCCAGGGCCGCCATGAGGGGGACACAGCTCCGCCAGGCTGCGCTTCCGGGTTACGGAAGCAGGCCCAGGCCGGCCGAGGTTACAAATAAAGTAAAAACGTCCACGACCCTAACTCGAAGGAAGACCAGAGGGATTTCACTGGGCTGCCGCACTACCCGCAGCCGGACTTTGGATCAGGGTAGCTTGAGAGCCTACATTTCCGGGAGAGGATGTGAGGCCTGAAGGATGCTGTGCGGGAGTGGGAAGTGGGAAGTGGGGGTGGGTGGGGAGGAGTGTTGTCCTGCCTTTCTGGACCCGCGCCCCTGGCCCAACCAGCTCGAATTTAGCCCCAGCACCACTACTCCTGTTGAAGGCTACAAGAGGCTATTTCTTGCTTGCTAAAGGGTCAGACTTGACCATCAACTAGCAGTGAGCAAGGAAGGTAGCTGTAGGAGGAATAATTTATGCAGGATGGACTTTATAGGCCAAGATTTCTCCACCCTCTCTCACCTGCCAGATATATTGGAAGGTCTGAGTGATACTTTTAATTTATCACTCCACTGCTGTCCCTTATGAACTTTGAAATCATGGGAGGAAGTCAGGAGACTGGGGTAGACTAAATTCTCTCCACCAACCTCCCCTTTCACTTCCTCTTCTCCCTCTGCCCCTCTTCAGGCCTAGCTGGTGGCCCAGAATGGAGTTTGGCAGCTATAGGAAAACGTTATTGTTATTGTCTAGATTTTGTAAACTATGAGGGGTGGTAGCAGAGAGAATAGGGAACAGCTACCATGCCAGCTCAAACTCAGGACATGTGATATGTTGTCCTTGGTTCTCAGCTTTCTGCCCAGCTCCCAGACCTAAAATACTCCCTACCTGCTTCAGGGGTGGGCACATCGAAAGGACTGGTCCTCAGAATGCAGTCTGCCTTACCTAAGCCAAGCTGGTGCCAGGCCCTGGCCAGGACCCAAAGGGCCTCCACAAGGCAAAGTTCTCAGACCGTAAAGTGTCCCTGGGCCCGGAGTCCACATGGCCAGCTCCAGTAGCATCATATGGATTTCACATAAAGGAAAAGACCTAAAGCACAGTTGGCAGTGCTGGCTCCCAGTGCCCCAGATTCGCTTATCTTCTCATACCTCGCACATCATTGGCACAAAAGATAGGGCCTCCTAGGTGCCCAGAGTGGGTGGTCGGGGCTGGGAGTGGGGCTGAGTCCAGCCCAGGGCCAGGGGAAGCCTTAAGCATCAGGATAGCCTGTTCTGCACTAGCAGATCTCAGAAATGTGTGCCTTTCTAATCTCTAGTTGTCACCGACAGTGCTGGAGCAGGGGGCTTTAGCCCTAGCCCCATTCTGGCAGAATCGGCCTGGGCGCTGTGTAAGGCTGGGGTCCCCAAAGGGGCAGAAAACTGGCCAAAATGGGATTGCCAAAACAGGGGTTCAGTTCCTTGTAGAGCAGAGGAAGCAAGGAATTCTCAAGACTGAGGTCCAAAGAGAATTCCAAAGGGACAGGACTTGGGGCCTCCTGAGCTAAGTCAAGATGGGCAGAGCAGGAGCCCTGGAAGATTTGTGGGTGTAGGGGGAAAGGAATGTCTTAGGGAAGGGGAGAAAGCCTTAGGCCTTTCTTCCCCATCCTTCCTATTTCCTCCACCTCCCCCGGAGGCTTTGCCCAGAACCAGGCTAGGTGGACAGTAAAGAGCTGGCTGGGGTGGTGGGGAAAGGGCCTGGTACAGAGCTGCGCGGCCTGGCCGCCGGGTACCTGGGTCTCGGAGAGGTTGAGCTGCCGGGCGAGCTCGGTCCTCTCGCGGCCCACCACGTACTGGCAGCGCTGGAACTCCATCTCCAGCCGGTAGAGCTGCTCCGCCGTGAAGGACGTGCGCGTCCTCTTGGGCCGGTCCAGGTCTAGGCCTTTGGGCAGGATGATCTCTCGGATGGAACCCTTGGCATCTGGGGAAGGGGAGATGTCAGCCACCAGAACCCTCCCGTCTCCCTCTACCTCCCTGGCCAGAGCTGGCTTTGGGGACACAGTCGCCAGCAGCTGGCAGTCCGGAGGTTGCGGGGAGGGAGACTGCAGCCACAGCCAGGGAGCAAAGACACTGTGTGGGGGGCCAGGAGGCTAACTCCACACCGCCGACGGGAGGGGGAATCGGACTTGGCCTTCGTAGAGCCCTCCGGAAAAGAGAGGAAAAAAAATCAATTCCAAATCGGCTGATGTTCCTTCCGGCTTGGGGGCCTCGGCTGTGCGGTCTGGGTCCCCTATATCCCGAGGGTCCCGGCGCTGACCACGCGGGTCCTGCCGGCCCCGGCTCTGGAACGTGTTGACCAGACCGCGCTCCGGCGCTCCCCACCCCCACCCTGGGGTTTCCTTCCCTCCTGCGCCCGGGCGGCGGAAGGAGGAGGGACGGAGTCCGGGCCGGCGGGGCCTGGCGATCTAGCTGGCGGGGGCGGCGCCGGGCCGGGGCCGGGTCTCACCACGGCCGCCGCCCGAGCCAAACACACATCGCTCAGCAGAGCGGGGCCGAGCCGAACACCAAGGCGGCATCCGCGGCCCAGCAACCCAGCCCGCCCGCCTCTCCCGGCGGCAGCGGCCAGCCCCGAGAGCTGCGCCGAGGTCCTCGGCCCAGCGCACCAAGTGACCCGGCCGTGGGCAGCGGTCGGCGGCTGTTCTCCGGTGCCCGCGCTCCGCTTGGGTGCGTTCAGCCCGCAGGCGGGCTCCTAGCAGGTCCTCCGGCCCGCAGGGCGCACATATGTCCTCCAGAGTTTCCTGCTCCTTTCCTGGGTCGGAGGCCGCAGCCTGGAGCCTGGGCCCGCCCGCTCAGCCCCTTGGCTCCCCAAGCAGCCCAGCCGGCGGGGCCCCTGGAGAGCGCACGCCCCAGGTGCGAGTCCCCAGAGGCCGGCCGGA
This sequence comes from Tapirus indicus, assembly GCA_031878705.1. Taxonomy (NCBI): domain Eukaryota; kingdom Metazoa; phylum Chordata; class Mammalia; order Perissodactyla; family Tapiridae; genus Tapirus; species Tapirus indicus. Next base: position 14,848,369 of record CM062921.1, on the reverse strand, counting down.
CCCGGGGCGGAGAGGGCCAGCAACTTTCTCTGAAGTCCCAGCCGGCATCTCCTCCCCACCGGCCCGGAGTCACCCCCAAAGAACGCGCCCGAAGCCCTGCCCCATCCCTACCTCGAACCAGGATCCGGCGGCAGTAATCAGGATCGGCAGCGGAATTCGCTTTACTTTTGTTACAATCTTCCGCGGCGCCCGACCCTGAGAAGGTGCCCTGCGGCTCCTTGAGGAAGGCGGCAGGGAGGTTCCCCTCCGCGCCCTTGCTCTCCCGGCTCTCCTTGTGCGCGTTCTTCGAGACCCGGGCAGCCTCTGCGTCCGAGTGGCACCGAACGTCCATTTTGTCTGGTTTCCCGAACATAGGAGAGGCAAGAGCAACCAAAAGAGAAAAAAGGAGAAAGAAGAAAAAAAAGAGGCACGGGGGGACAAAACCCCTACGATGCAGTCCCTACGCCCGGCCCGAGAGGCAAGCGGCAAGAATGAATGTCCCCGCGGGGCGGCTGCGGCGGTCGCGGGCGGGTCAGCGGCGACCGGCGAGTGGCGCGCTCGCCCAGAGGCGGCGAGTCTGGTCCAGGATCCCGGTGGAGCAGCGGTGAGGCCGCCTCGTCAGCGCCCGCGTCCTCTGAGCACGTCCAGTGTCCCCAGCCTGGCGATCAGGTAGCCAGCAGTGCAACTCTGAAATGTTGCGGCTCCCGCCTGTTACTGAGATGGCGAGTTGTAGTTGTCCGACACCCGGGGGGACGCACACTCGCTGTTGCAATTGATTACGGGTAATTTCGCAGCCCCCACGTTTCGGTTACCTCATGAATACACTAAATTGTTTGGATAATATATCAGATCGTAATGGATGGTTTCTGTCCTTGTCCCCAATCAAGTAGGGGTTTAGCCAGTGAATAAACGGAAATGATTGGTCTTGCTTTCAGGAAACACACAATCAAAGACCCACACTTCCAGAAAAACTTTTGACAAGATTCATCCTGAATTGTTAGTACCATTAGCAGGCATTATTAACTTTCCCTTTGCCTTTGACCCTCCTGCTCACATACTGGCTAGAGGGGTTTTCTCCACACTCAACAGATAGAGCTGAATGAGTGTGGAGGGGGGAGGGAAAAAACCCCACAAAAACCCTTACACACCCTGCAGCAGAAGAAAGCAGTTTCCTCTAGGGGGAATAAAAGAAGGGTGGAGGAGAAAAAGTTTCCCCCAAAACTCTAAATCTCCACTGCACTCTAAAAAGCCATGCTTTCATCCCAGACAACTCCTTCTTAACACACCTCGACGCTGACAGCCATCTTAAACTGCCACCTCTCTTCATTTAGTTCCAGTTGGATTTTTTCTTGCCTGCACCTCCAGCAGCCCTGAGGCAGCCCATTCAAAGGGCAGCTTTGTACTCAGAGTCCAGCAGGAGAGAGAGGGGGAGAGGGAGAGAGCCGAGAATCTCAACTGTGAGATCTGGTTCAAAAAAAAAAAAAGTTTTCCCCTAGCTATTTCATTGTCTCTGCTACAATATCTTTGAGAAAAGCAACAGCCAGTAATCCAATAAGAGCATTGATTAGGCTACAATGATTCAATTCAAGCGCATGGCCTTGTGCAAGGAGCATGCTCCAGCCCTTCTCGTCACCTTGCCGGGGCAGAAGCCCTCTCCACGCCGCTCTCCCCATTCATTCCTTTATGGGAAATGCGGAGCAAAAGGAGTGAAAGATGGCAATTATCTAATTGGACTATTAACAAACAGTCCTCTGAGTGCGGCGGTCTGGCGTGGCTCCTGGGCGGGGGAAGGGCCGTGTTCCCTGCCCTCATTCACAAAGAGTGCAGGGGCCGGGGAGGAAAGGGGGATTTTTAAAGGGAGTGGGGGGGGGGAGAGGAGAGGTGGGAGGTTTGGCTGAGAATTTTTCCGCACAATTCCAAGAATGGGGGCGGAGGCGGGCGGGGAAGGGAAGGAGAGGGGGCTGGGGGCGGGGGTCGCAGCGAGCGGGTGGGAGAGAGTGAGCGGGGGCGAGTGTGTGTGGTGGGCTCCCGGGGGCTCCGGCGCGCTCCGCCCGCCCCACGGTCCCACCGCCGCCGCCCAACCGGACCCCATCGAACGTCCGTGGCGGGGGAAGGGGGCCACCCGGACCGGGTCCTCCGCACTCTCCCCCTCCCCCGTCCTCCTCCTTCCTCCCCACCCCCCTAGGCCAATTGGAGGACCCACGCTCGGTCTGGTTCCCGAGGGCGTCTCTGGCCCTGGGAGCAGCCCTTAGGCTTTCAGTTAATTTCATTGGTTGGGGTGGGGTGGGTGATTGTCCTGAGCTACACTCCTCAGGGCGGCGGGTTTCCCGGGTCCCCGGCAGATGGGTGGCCGGTCAGTCCCCCTCGCCGAAAACGCGGCCCTCGAAGCCCGACGCCAACTGGGCCTCCGGGTGGAAAGTGCCTTTGATCCCCGCTCTCCCGGGGCGGGTGGGAGGGGAGCGGGGGAAGGGTCCTTGCGGCCGGCCTGCAGAGTGGGATTCAGACAAAATCCAGCCAACTCTCCGGTTACTTCCCGCAACGCTCGAGCGCCCAGGTTGGCACCGCGGGGCCCGAGAACTCCACTCCTCTCGAGCCGAGCCGTCGGGACGCGCCGCCGCGGGTCTTGGCTCCCATCGCTACGTAGTTAGTGCGGGTCCCTGGGATTCGGGCTCTTTCCACCGGGATCCGGCGGTGGGTGGGGCCCGTGTTTCCCTGCAGAGCTCGGGCTGAGGCAGTTGCTGGGGCCTCCGCGGGCGGGGTGGGAGTGAGGTCCCAAATGCAGGCTCACTGGCCCTTCCCTGCCACCATGCGGGGTGGGGAGAGGGGGGCCGTCCGACTCTGGGACAGCTGGCCCTTACGGGGGGGGGCACCCCAACCGCTCCGGGTCCCTTAACGCAGGCAGATTTGGGGACCCCTCACCCCTCACCACTTTGCCGGCCCAGGACAATCCCAGTTGGCAGCCTTGGCCCGAACGGGGGCACCTGGGGGTGGCTCCAGGTCCCAGCCGCACCCAGCTCCGCGGCCTCCTCCTTTCCTCAAAGGCTGCCGCCGCCCAGACACCTGTTGCGCCAGGTCAAAGGCCTAGAGGGAAGTCTTTGAAAATAAAGATGCCCAATCCACCACCTCTTCTTTTAGGTCGAGCGGGGGAACCGCTCAGGGAGTGAACTGCAGCCCTTAGAAAGGACGCACCTAGTGGACAGTAATAGCCCGGGAGGTCCACGGCCGCATTTCCCCAGCACCACAGGATATGCCAGTCTGGTCAAATCCCAAATACCGATTGAAGGTAGGCCTCGGAGACCCTTGCCCCTCCTCCCTTTTGTAGGAAATAACACTGGCAATTTTGTTAAAAGGGGTAACTATTTATTAACAGTCACTTGCCGCACTGCATAAACTCATTAATTCTTCTTAACCCTCCTTCAGGAAGGTAGTAATATCCCAGTTTTATAGACGAAAGAACAGAGGCTCGGCGAGGTTCAATACCTCACCCAAGTCATACAGTTAGCAAATGCAGACTCAGCTCTGCTCCGACTTCACGCTCTTCCTTACCAACCCCACAAGGCTCTGCCCCTTTTTAGTTCCAAATCTATCCCTGCTCTGCGTTTTCAGAATCTCCTGGTGACCATGGTGTGTATCAAAGAGGTTCAGAGCAATGACCTTAATGTTAATGCCAGGATCCTGATTATTAGGCCTTGATTTTCATGAATTTTATCCAAACCACATGAAACACAAATGGAGACATGAAATTGTTGTTTCTGATAATACTGTTTATTTCTAGTCATGAGCATTTCTTAGGAGTCTATCACCCTCCTACATCAAGCTGCCCTGGGGGAATAAAGTGCAGTTTTCTGGGTCCAAACCTACCAAATGAATGTCTGAGAGCAGTGTCCAGGAATGTGCATTTCTAGCCACCTCCCCAGGGGATGTTTCCACAACTTAGAGAACTGCACCTTTTAAAGTTGGGGGACTCTGCTAAGCTTCCTGAGAGCAGGGACCTTTTTTTCCCTACCCCTCACTTACTGGAAATGCAAACGTTTATTGGGGAAGAGCAGAAAATGGGATATTATGGGAAAACACGTAATTTAATTAAGCAGCCATTATGAAGAGTCTGGAGGTGTCAGATCCTGGTGCAGAACCCAGGGTGGCAGCTAAAGCATGTAGGCTGGCCTCCTCTCTACACCTTCAAGGACAATGCCTTCACTGAGGGAACTCATTGGCCCTAGTCGTGGCTCTAGGTTGGTAGCACAAGCAGTGCTGTTGACCTATGCCCATCTATGTTCCAAGCCCTTGAAGTAACCAAATTCAAAAAAGAAACTGTCAACGCATAACCTGGTTTTGCTTTTTTGTTATGCATAGTACTTTTTTTTGTGACTGGATTAAAACTCTGTGGGCATCCATCCAGAAAAACCGTGACAGGTTTCTGAGAGGACACAGTGGAGGACGGAAGCCCTGGGATGGAAATTTCAGAAAAGCAGCCGCTGCTCCCAGAAAAACTAAAGCTCTGTGCCTGCTGGCAAAGAAAGGAGAGCACTCAGTCAATTTTTTGGGTAATCGGAGACAAATCTGTACTACTCAACACATGAGGACACAGGGCAGCTCCAGGTAAAAGTGTTTTATTCTCACGCATAATGTACCTCCTTCCCCAGTGCCCTTCTGTGCCCGCATCACTGTATGCAGGTGCAGACCGACCCAGTCTAGAACGGTAGAGTTGGAAGGATTTTTAAAGATCATCTATTCTGTAACTTCATTTGATTTGACAGATGAGGAAAATGAGCCTGAAAAGACAAAGCGACTTGTTCAGGATTAAACAACTAGTTAGTGGGGGCATCTGGGCTACAATCCTGGTCTCCTGACTTAAAGCTACACTCCCACCATCACCCAGTCTTTCCAGAACCTGAACAAGTTGAATGCTTTCTTTGGGATTGGTGAAATGATGGCATCTAAGTTAACTAAATCACAATCTGAGCCTTGGGCGTGCTTTTCATATTCCCTGCCTTCTCCCTGTCACTGCAACAGAAGGCAAGATGAGAGATAGTACACAGTGCTTTCCTTTTCCATCTTCATTTTTTATTTCAGAAAGATGTAGGAGGGGAAAACATGCTGGCAGAAAATCTGAGATCCTCTTAGATTACGAGTGGTTTGGTGACAGCATAACTTAATGTCTAAGACATCATTTTAAAAAGAACTGCATCAGAAGAGATGATACAACCAGAAGTTAAGTTTATGTAACAATGAATCAGGGCACCTGATAATAAAAATGACTAATTAAAAACAAGAATAGCTAGGATTTATACAGAGATTTTCATCCCAAAGTTGCACGTGGTGATGAATTCAATCCCGTTGAATTGTCATTATCCCCATTTCACAGAAGGTAGGGCACTGGAGAATCAATCAAATTATAAACTGATGTTGAATATCCAAAGTGGAAAATACAGCCACACATTCAGATATTTCTTCCCCATTTTATCTAAAGAAAGAGTATTAGCCAATGTGCAGAAAGCTAATTTCTGAATTATTCTGACTACATTTCAAGCAAACAATCCCACTGGACTCCATTTCTCAACTTTGCATTTTGTAGCAAGAAACTAAGTTCCTTCAATTACTTTATATATTTTGTACATAGAAGCAACATACAATTTTTGAGTTGGAAGGGGCCTTAGAGTGATGTAATAATAGACAGGATTCTGGGGTCAGCCAGACTCTCTGATTCGTATGTTCTTATCCCAGCTCCACTGCTTACTAGGTGTATGGCTTTAGGCTGGTTACTTTCCTTCTCTGTGACTCAGTGCCCTACCTGCAAAATAAGGTTAGCCCTAGTACCTATAGGGTTGTTATGTAACATAAGTGCTTAGAACAGTGCTTGACACATAGTGAACCCTGTCAATAAATATTTACTATTAGCATCTTTCCTTGAGCATCTCCCATGGGGCTAGCACTGTGTTAGATAAAACTAGAGACAGCAAGAAGGAACCAAGAGGCAGAGTAACCAAAAGGTCCAGATAGTAGATCATACTGATTCAAAACTATAAAACAAGTAATAAACAACTAGTATTTATTAAGGACTTACTGACCGCTGTTATCTCATTTACATCTCATAACAACCCTTTGAGAAAAGAACAATTATGTATACCCATTGTGTTGGATTAAAAATGACCATAAATTTTTTGCCATTCCTCCCATCAAGAAGTGAAGTCTATTTCCCCTTTGCTGAATTTGGCTGGCTTTGTGACATGCTTTGATCAATAGAATGACTGTGCCAGTTCTGGGGCTAGATCTTAAAGAGCCTTGATAGCTTCTGTTCTTGCTCTCTTGGAACCCATCTGCCACGCTATAAGGAAGCCGGTCTAGACTACTAGAGGAAGAGAAGCCATAGGGAAAATTGAGGTGCCCTAGCTGATAGCACCAACTTCCAGTCCTGTGAGTGAGGCCATCTTGAATGTTCCAGACCAGCTGATCTTCCAGCTGAATGCAACTTTATAAGGGATCCCGACAATATCATATCAGGCAGGGATGAGCCATCCATGCTGAGCCCTGTTCAAGTAGCAGAGTCTTGAAAAAATACATGTTGTTGTTTTAAGCTACTAAGCTTTGGGTGCATTTGTTATGCAGCAATAGGTAACTGAAACACCCATATTACAGATGAGAAACCGGGGCTCAGAGAGGCTAAGCAACTTGTCCATGGTCTCACAGCTAGCAAGTGGTACAGCCTGGATTCAAACCCAGGAACATCTCATACCCAAATCCGTGAGCTTGACCAGTGAACTATATAGTGCCTCCTATGGAATAACCAAATTCTCAAGTATAATTCATAAGTTTTTTTGTTCCTCTATTTCAGACATTACACAGTGTAGGCTGGACTAATAAAAGACATGTCACTCTTCAGGCCATAGAGAATAAAAGTGTTAGAGTTGGAAATGGAACAAAGGTGGTCTTTGCCAACATCTTCATCACTTCTTGAAAACCAAATGGGGCCACCTCACTGGAAGGTGGGTACAGAACCCTGAATTTCCTTTTTTTAAACAAAGATGCAAATGAATATGTTCTGCTCTCACCTTTAGGAAATCAGAGATGCATTAATGCTTGGGGTGGTGAATGGAAAATGAAAACAGGTGGCTGTTTGGCTCTGAAATTCTCCAGGTGAAGCCTTCTGGGAGAAGGAAAAGAAAGGCTGACTTTATTACAATGTTTTGTGGGTCACAGAGAACTTTGAGGTTTTCCAGGAAACCTGGCTTATAAATTTGTGTCTTTCTAACAGGAGTACATTTGTATTTCAAAGCGTCTTTAAACCCATCGTTTTCTAAAATTCATTCCTGCCTGAAAAGCTGCTGGAGCCATTTATTCAACAAGCAGGTACTGACACCTACTCTGTACAAGTCTCTAAGAACTCCCTGCATCAGAATCGTAAAGTGTTTTTATTTCAATGTGCAGGAACACTTGCCCAGAAGTCACTCATTCTATAAACCTTCCTCCATTTAGAAGAGAGCCACAACTGAAAAAGGGCAAAGGTAAGGCCATTGAGCAGTTAAAATGCGTGTATCAAAGAGTCTGTGAATTACAACCTGGGTTCTTTGCTCATATGAGACCTTCTCAGTCCCTCATTCAAAGCCTATTTACTCTTATTTTAGACCTAATTCTAACAAGCTGAACTCTCCCATTTCCTAGCCTGCAGGAGATTAGAGGCAGCACATGGGAAGGGAAAGTACTGCCTGAGGCAGAAATCTTGGAGTGAGATAGAAAACAAACCAAGTAACTCAAAAAATATTGCAATCTGGGGTGACTTTGATGGAGACAAGTAACCATAACCTCAAGTGTTCTTGAGGGCATGAAAGCAGTAGGAGGCAATGTGACAATAGATATTCAGGGAAATGACATTCAAAAGATTAAATTGAATTTTTGTTTAAGAAGGCAGGGAAGGTGGCATAATGGTTAAGTTCGCATGCTCCACTGTGGTGGCTCGGGGTTCACAGTCCCAAATCCCGGATGCAGACCTCCACACCACTCATCAGGCCATGCTGTGGCAGCGTCCCACATACAAAATAGAGGAAGACTGGCACAGATGTTAGCTCAGGGCCAATATTCCTCACCAAAAAAAAAAAAAAAAGAAGAAGAAGAAGAAGGCAGGGAAGCACATAAAACCTTTGAGAAACATTTTAATATAAAATAAACTCAGAAAAATTACATATGTGTCACACATTATTCCTTTGTAATAAGGGAGAAGTCACTGTAATTTGGAAAGGCAAAACTATACCCATGTGGAAGTAGTGCAAGCAACATGGACTTCCCTTCATTCATGCCTTAAAGCTGGCCAAGGTGAGACACTTATCACAGGAATGCAGAACTGAGCATGAGCATGTTTTTATCCCCAGATGTTTTCTGTTAGATCCCTTGAACACAGACAAAGGGATCAAGGAAAGCAGAAAGATGAAATGACTCGTCCAAGGTCATTCAGCAAAAACGTTAGCCTAGGCAAGAAAAGGGGACCAAAAGGAAGGGAATGCCTGGACATGGTGACCGCTCATTAGTATTTGCGAAAGGAAGAAAAGAAAGTGCAAAGGCTATGAGCTATTTGTGAGAAACACTTGTTCTAAGAGTTTGCCAAGACTCTCACCTACAACAGAAGTGGACAAGTGTGGTCGCAGGGCCACAGATGACTGACATTGGCCCTGGAGCCCAGGTGGCCCAAAAGGGAGGCAGAAACACTCTCCATGGAATGAAGCAAGTTGGCACTAACACACACCCAGTGAGATAGAAGGGATGACATTGACCAACTGGAGATGTTATAATCAAGTGTTTTGAGTCACCTCTAACACTACTACTTAGTACTTCTACAGCACCTTCCCTCTTCAAAAGCGCTAAACAAACATTAACTAATTAAACCAGCAGGACTTCTGGAAGGGAAAATTGAACCTCTGTAATCTGTTTGAATTCTCTGAAAAAGCTAATAAATTTAGGGTATAATGTTCATAAAGAGGAGTACACAGAACCGTAAACAGCTTTTGTGAGGGATTAAATATCGAAGTGAGACGGTGGCATTTGATATCCTCAGAGGCTGTTTATGGCAATGTTATGCCACTGCCACAACACCACCAACTGAAGACCAAGTCGCAGACACTGTGAAGGCTCTCTTTCTGCAAGCAGCCTGGGCGTCTATGGTTGGGGCCCCCTCTCCTTACGGTTCTTTCCGCATGGGGCTTGTCTGAGCCCGGGGTAGATGGAAAGCAGAGGAAGCCTGCCTCCTGGGCTGACCAAGCTCTGTCTACCATCTCTAAAGAAGGGGCCTCATAAAGAGGTGCGGGGAGCAGACACCCTCCCAGTGCCCTGCACCTATCAGAGGCCTAATATCTGATACAAAGCAGGACACCCAGCCCTCCATTCAAATATTTGGTGCTGCCGCTGCCCAATACACAAATGCTTAAAAATATTCAGTTCTGAGACTCTACAGCAGCTTCTCCCACTGCATTCTTAATCTGGACAAGTTATTTTGCCTGTTTTCACATTTTGCCACATTTTTCATAAAATGGAGACATTGTTCCTCTTGGTGAAGAAAACTGGAGACAATCAGTAGAAAATGCACATAAGAGTGTTGTGGTTTGCCATATGAGAATTCCTGGGATTCTGCATTCCGCTAGTCCTGATTTTGACCTCAACCATAAATAGCAGACCACTCATTCAACTGAATGTGCTGGCTGCTCATTCAACCTGCCCTTCGTTCTTCAACAGCTTGAAATCCCAGTGGCTCAGAGGAATGGCACTTCTCAGGAGAACATGTTTGGGGTTGAAGCAAAGAGAATTATTTTATAGCTGGAAATGGAAGCTCTAGGAAAAGAGGAAGAAAATAGGACCAGGGGTTGAGAGGCTGCGGTGTTGCTCTAACTGGGTCACTAAAAAGCTGAGTGACTCCAAGCAAGACTCTACTCCATCTGGCCTTCATTTTCTTTTCGCTGAAGGAGGAGCAGTACAGGATCGGTGATCCAACAGGAGCTGGTGATCCCAGCTCTAATATTCTAAGGTTCTTTGGTCACACATGGTAAACCTCAGGGAGGTGGGTCCTTAGGCAGAGACTGCTTGCTTTATGGCAGAGTCATCAGGCTGTCCAGATTGTATGACTGCTGCTGGGTATTGGGTATGAGGCCCCAATAAAAATGCAAATAAGATACAGAGCAGTAATGCTGAGCATTTACCAACATGCCAGCATGGATTAGCTTAAAGCAGAAGCTGAAATCCTGAGCCAAATCCAGTCTGGTTTCATGTTTTCTTTGGTCCATATTATATTTTTTAAAAATTGAGTTAATTTCCAATATTTAAAAAATAAGATATTTCACCTAAAAACTTGAACTCCCAGTTTCTCTTGAAAAATTAGATGACGTGGTTACACTGGGCTCGTTTTTTCACATCAACTATCATCTGGAGATGAGAAGTGACTGCTCCTACTGGAAGGGGCCTATGCTCCCCAGTTCCCACCAGGTTGGCCTCTTCATTCTTGTTGCCTGCTTGGGCCTGGAGGCATCTGAGTCTAAGACGATGCTGTAGGGAACAGGTGCTCTACACGTGTCTGTCAAGTTGGGCTGCACAAGAAGCTGGGGGTGCAGACTGCCATTTCTCCGAGGAGCTAACAATGTGGGAGGGCCTCAGGGTCAGCTTGGGTTCTCACTGCTTCCTGTTCCTGAAAAGCATCTCACAAAACTGCCCGTTGGGGATTGCACCATCAGTGGAGTACTTAAAACTCCGAGACACCTCAGGGAAGCCCCACGTGTGGGGAAGGGCCCTGAGGCCTCCTGAGCCTCCGTCCTTCTTCCTCCCTGGTTCTAAAATCCAGCCACCATGAGGCCAGAGAATGTGAGAGAACAAATGACAGGCAGATGATGGAAACAATAACAACTGCATCTACCCAGTGTGTTATGGGATGGCAAGAGCATTTACATCAACCCTCCCTACTGCCTGTGCCATTTTACAGATGGGGACACTGGGGCTCAGGGATGCCACGGTGACAGGCTGTAGGAAGGTTTCCTACCTTCTTCTTTTGGTCAGGAGACCAGCCTACCTTTTCTGCTCCAAGGCCCAGAGAGTTTGTGGTAGAGACTGTAGACTGGTGTTTACCCCATTGGACAGGGAGCCTTGAGAGAACACCGGGATGCGTCCATGGATGCAAAGGCCAGTTTTTCAGCTCTGGGAGAAGAGCAAAGAAGAAAGCTAAAGGCAGTGAGTGACCTGAAGGTTCAGACTCTAACCCTGCTTCAGTTCTGTGGGAAAGGAAGCTTAAAAACAATAAAACCAAATAAAAAATGACTGGCTGTCTACACAGATCAACCTACTTGACAGTAAGTTGAACATTCTAGTTAAAATTCTTGTTCTAATTCTGGTTAAAATTCTCTTTACAGAGTAAATCTCTGCATGCCAGAAAGGGAGGGGACAGAATAGCAGTATTGGGACTGTACAGCACAGTGGCTAAAAATGAAGAGGTGCGCTGCCACACCGGGACATTTGCTCTGGTGGGTGTTTGGAGGAGAAGAAGAGAAGCAGAGTGTGCTGACAGACAGAGAAAGAGCATGGTGCCAAGGAGGAGAGAAGGGACACCGACGATGGGCAGGCAAGCAGGGCCTGTTGACAAACTCCAGAAGGCCGATAAAGGGAATGGAATCACCAGTGATGCAAAATACACTCAGAAATCTGCTGGCTTCTCCCTTGCTTTAAAACACAGGTGGTTTTAAGTGCAAGTAAAAACGAGACTCTTTCCTCTACAGACTCTCCGCCCAAGTCAGACTACCCTGCTTGTTGCTCCTGCACACATCACAGAGTCTCTCCTCCCAGCCTGTCTCCCGCGGGGTATCTTCTCTTCCTCCTCTGCCCCTTTGCGTCTGCTTATTTGTCTAGGGCCTCTCCAGGCCACTTCTTTACCAGGGTAACATTTTCTTTCCAGACCTCCTACTCAGAAGTTCTATAATCTTGCATGATTGCTGTCATTCACTAAGTTGACTTCACCTGCTATTACTAATGCACATAGCTAACACTAGTACGGTATCCTAAGGGCCTTACATGTATTAACTCATTTAATCTTTACTACAACTCTGTGAGGCAGGGACTATTATTAGCCCCATTTTACAGGTAAGTAAACTAAGGCAGATGGAGGTTAAGTGACTTGTCCAAGGTCAGCCAGCTAGTTAGTGATAGCGTGTGTATTAGTCTGCTACGGCTGTCATAACAAAATTCCACAGACTGGGTGGCTTAAACAACAGAAATTAATTTTCTCACAGTTCTGGAGGCTGAAAGTCTGAGATCGAGGTGCCATCAAGGTTGGTTTCTAGTGAGACCTCTCTTCCCGGCTTGTAGAGGGCCACGTTCTCACCATGTCCCTGTATGGCCTTTTCTCTGTGCTCACACGGAAAGAGAGAGAGCATTCTGATGTCTCTTCCTCTTCCCATAAGGACACCAATCCTGTTGGATTAGGGCCCCATCCTTTTCATGTCATCTAACCTTAATTACCTCCCTAGAGACCCCATCTCTAAATACAGTCACATTGGGGGTTAGGGCTTCAACATATGAATTTGGGGGACACAATTCAGTCCATAACAGCTCATTCATTTACTGAGCACCTACTAATTGCCAGACACTCTGCTAAGTGACTAGGGACACAGCAGTGAAAAAGGCAAACAAGGGCCTTGCTTGTAAGACTATAGACTCCCTATTGTCTAGTGGGAGAAGGTGGCAACAGCCAAGGAACATGTAAAGTCGTTAATCAACTAGATAACTTCTGACAATAGTAAGTCCTATGAGGAAAGAGTAATAGGAGTGTTACTGGGACTCTTTTGGCCAAGCATTTACAGAACCAGGGAAAGAGTTTCCCAGGCAGAGGAAAGACAAGTGCAAAGGCCCTGAGGCAGGAATGTGCTGTATATTAGAGGAGCAGAAGGAAGGCTGGTAGCTGGGAGACTAGCAGGAGAGGAGTTTGGGAAGGAGGTTGGGGACCAGGTCATAGAGGGCTTCATAGGCTGTGGGAGGGAGTTTTGTATTTATTCTTAGAGCAATGGGCAACCAAATGAGGATTTGTGTTCTGATTAACGCTTTTAAAAGACCTCTTTAGTGGTGCAAAGGATGACATGTAGGAGTGTAGGAGTGCAAGCAGGGATGCCATTGAGGAGGCTCTTCAGTCGTTCTTCTAGCAAATGTTTACTGAGCATCTACCTGCGGGGTCATGTGCTGGTACCCATCTCTGGGAGCTTGGGGCCTCCTGTGTTGTAGGAGGAGACATCTGAGACATGGTGGTCCCAGCCCAGGATGCTTCCAATCTTCTGTTAAAATGTCAAATGAGTCAAGACATCCCTGAGGGCTGACCTCTGTGGCCCAGGCTGCAAATGAGGAAGGATTTCAGAAGAAAGGAAGGTCTGGGTGAGGAGAGCTGGAGTATGGAGCATGGCTTCTCTGAAGATGTGGCATTCAGTGGGCATGAAAAGATGGACATATGAGAGAAGGGGGTGCCTTCCATCAAGGGGGATGTGAGGAAAGGCACAAAGCTGGATTGGAAACAACAGCAGCAATAACACGGGCTTATTTTGTATAAAGGTTCATTCAACACCTGAAGCAGAGCACATGTCCCTGTCTGTCCCTGCAGGGCCCCAGGCTCTGTGGTGGATGTGAAGATGATGCCAACACAGCTCCTACCATCGAGAGATTTTGATCTAGCGAGGAGGATAAGGCAGGCCCGTGATGATCTCCCACACCCCAGAAAGTGAGATGTTCCGTTAGAGATTCGGAGAAAACACTGAGGGACGTGAGAGAAGTGTATATATCTGTTATGTATAACAGTAACTGTAGAAACATGTATGTGCACCTCCATGTCTCTATGTGCACGTATACAGAACACTTCATACTCTGAGTACCTTTACATTTATCCACACAAGTGCCTTGTGAAGTATGCATAACAGATGTGATGGTTACTGATGTTTTCCATGTGAATAAATGCAGTGCTGTCTCAGTTAGGACCCAACCAGGAACCTGGAGCACAGCTCTCCACTTCCCTGCTCCACCATCAGTCGAGAGCTGCTGGGGAAATGCACCAGCACAGGGGGTGATGGCAATGGGGAGGAGTGGATGGACTCAGGACATAGTTAGAAGGTGGAACTGGCTGGACCTACTGTTGGGTTGAGTACAGGGTTGAGGGAAAGAAAGGAGTTGGAGATGGGGATAAGATTTACAGAGGAGAGAGAAAATACAGATCGAGGGGGAGGGGATAAAATGAAGACATAGCACTAGTTTAGCTACCAAGAGGCTGTTTGATTCCAGGCAAGCATTTCCTTCTCTAGGGCTCAGTTTTCTCATCTGTAAAATGAAATTATTTAGATTCAATAACTAAAGTCCTTTCTGTATGTGTGTATGTGTGTGTATTTAATATACACCAAAATGTATAAAAATGGGATAATGAACATTCGTATGACCACCTCCTCAGCATAAGACACAGAGCACACCAACATAATTGAAGGTCCTTTGTGCACCTATTCTCATTGTACCCCCCTCCTCCCCACCCCAGATGGAACCACATGACCATGCTACTGAGTTCAGCATTTGTCACCTTTAGTGTCCCTTTAAGGTTTGGTAATTCTGTTTTTTTCCTGCATCTTATGATTTAACAATGCCTCTCACTTTTTTTTTTTTGTATAGTCGATTTGTGGTTGACAGAAAGCTTCCATAGACCATCTCTTCTGATTTTCACTGAAGTCCTACGACAGGGACTGACCACGAGGATTAGCTCCACTTTCAGATGAGCAAATTGAGGTTCAGAGTGGGCTATGCCATAGCACTTATCTTCTTGACTGTATTCATCACATCTCATGCCTCGTTTTCTACTGCTAGTTATCTTTTCATGAACATTTGTACCCATAACTAGACTATAAGTTCTTAAGAGCAGGGATCTCTTCCCTGAAGCTGTGGCCAGTGTGGCGAGGTGACAGGGCTCGGGCTTCAGTCAAAGAAACAGTGAGGGGAAAGCAGCCCACATGATGGGGAGGCTTCACAGGCAACACAGGATAAGGGATGTAGGACTTGGATCCAAAGAGAAGAACAGGACAAATGACCCCCGATGGAGAAATCAAAAAAGAGTTTAATCGATCAGAACCCATGACAGGATGCTAGGCACAATTTTGCTCTTACAAGCCAAACCCCTGATGTTTGAAAAGCAAAATAAGGAAGTTTTCAGAATTGTTGTAAGAAACCATAGGGATTATCCAGCTCACTTGTTGGCATAATCCTGGACTTCCTGCAAATGTAACACATGTCTAGTAAAATGCAATGGGATCATACTACAAACCAACCAATGTAGTGTCAGAAAAAGCATGACCCTGTAAGAATAGCATTTCAGAATTAGTAAGTTTAGGACTAGGGAACTTCAGGGAAAGGGTATTAAAGACAACCATAATCTTAAAAAAATTATCCTCCCCAAAACTAGAGAGTGCCTCTTTTGTTCATAGTTCTCAGAGTCTCAATCCATCAGTAGGTAAATGAGAACTTCTTACATGCCACCAATCAGCTCAAACAGCAGGAATTTACTTGAAAAGAAGTTCTCCCAGATTTCAGGGAGCACTTAGGAAGACTGGATCAATTTTGTTACATGTCTGGTATCTTTAGGGAAAAATAAAACAAAATATTTTTGCCTCAATTATCTCAACCTTTTGGTTGGTCTGACCTGGAGTACTTGAATACTCCAATTTATTCCTACTTCTAGGTTCTTATCTGTAAAACCAAGACTTAAAAAAATATCCTGGCTTTCTCAACTGCTTTTTGTAAAGAAAGAAGAACTCGTCATGACTATGAAGACCACCGTGATTTGCAGAACGTGTCCATAAATGTATAACCCAAACAGACCAGTTAGATGAAGCTTCACTTGTGCGTGACAACCAGTCTCCTGTGATCCAGGAGTAAAACACGTGACTGCAATATCCACAGAGTAGACACTCTTTCTAGTCATAGGGAGAAAACTGTGGGATTGGGTGTTGGATGGGCGGTGCTGTTCATTGTATAGGTGCACAGATAATAAAGACAATCATTAATATTGAGTGCTGAATCCTTCACATACACCTTGTCATTCAAGTTTTCTAACAAATAATAGAACACTGTTATTTTTATTTCCCCTGTTCTTAGAGATAAGGCAACAGAAGCTCAGAGTGGTTAGTAGCTTAGTCACTGAGAAGCAACTGGAGCGGTAGGATTCAAACACAGGTGTGTCTGCCTCCGGAGCCCCGGCTCTTAAGCATTTTGCCATCTCATCTCCCACAATGGCTCTCTTGCTCTCTAGTGAGACCTAGACTGAACTGTTTCTCTGCTCTCTGTGTGAAGGCGGGTTTGCACAGATCCAGCTGCTGAGACTGCTGGAGACGGGACTATCCATTACCATCTCAGAGCAAAGCAAATCAGCATACGACCTTGGCCTCATTAGCATGAAGCTTAATCTCCTCAGGTAGCCAGTCTTGGCCAATTACACTTTTATTATAAGCAGCTGTCACATTTGTGCTTCCCGGGTTACTCATAGCTAAACATGAGTAATAAAGTGATAGCAACCACTAGACTGATGCTGACAGTGAGCTTGCTTCAAGTCCAAGGGCAAAACACAGTTTTAAGTGTCCTATTGACTCCTTAGCTCCAGGACAAACAAGTCTTTCTGCCACTAGAACTGCCTTAAGCTACATAACATTTTCCAGGTGAAAACACTTAGGGCTGCTTTCAGTCTGTGTAAGTGTCCGTAAAGAGAGAGATGCTGACAGATCAGAAGGTTTCTTTCCATTCTGTGGGCTTGTTCTACTTTCACGGAAGATCTCAAGTATGACAAAGGAGCTCCAAAGAGTTAATGTTCATCATGTTCATGAATGTTAGAAATCTTAACATGTCATAATACTATATATATAATTTACTTATGTATTTGAAAAGAAGTAAATAGAAAGGAAACACCATGGCCCAATGGAAAATACCTGAGATCCTGTAATTTCTAACGTTTTGGGGTTTGCTATTCAACAATGCAATATTACAAAACCTTTTAGGGTTTGCTATTCAATAATACAAAACAAAAAAATAAGACAATTATAAATAGATCCTATCTAGCTGATTTAAATTATAGAGCTCATGCAGCTTGAGCAAACTCTCTTCCCTTAGCCATGGTGTGATTCTTCTTGATTGAGAATCGAGTTTCTGGGCTATTTCTCAGAGAATGAAATTACAAAACACAAGATAGCAGATTTTTAAAAAATTGTCACCAGGTAGCCCTGCTGGATATCAAGTGACTGGGTCAGAAACTCAGTCGGAAACTCTGCTTAAGGACGGACAGAACAAATCCCCCTTGCCTAGGAGGCCAAACAGAGCATTGTTTTAGTTCTGTAGGAGATAATGACAATGGAACAGAACATTGTCCTGGGTAATGGTCTCCTGCTGGCGAGGAAATGCGGAGGCAAAACCGAGGTGCTCAGCGAAAACAAACAAGGGGCTGAACAGCTACCTTCTTTCTAAAGCAAAAACTGTTGATCCTGGAACAGAGCCCCTCCCAGCAGCTTCCATTCTGTAATAAAAGTCTTTTGGAGGCACTCGAGCTGGGGTGTCCCTGGGTAGGGAGGTGGGGTACAGAGGCTAACTAAGCCACTGGCTCTACTGTTGCTAAACTGCTGGCTTCAGAGATTGGCTTTGGGGACCATTTTGAATATCACCAGCCGCTGGACAAAACAGACTTTCCATAAAAACACAATCCCCTCATCCTGCTTCAGGACTAGCTGACATCTCCCTGCCTCCACATCTCATCCCCACGCCCACCCATGTTATGACTGCTGGTCGCACTGACATCCATTGTATCGGCAAAGTTCCACATTTGTTAAGATAAAACCTTTATTTTACAAGTGTTAATTGGGGATGCCTGAAGAATGAAATCAATAATCCATTTGACACAGAAAGTCAGTAGCTTCCAATTTTTTCTTTTTCCTTTGTAAAATAATATTAAATGTAGATACTCTCTAATGTGTATCTCGAAACATAATTTAAATCAGATAAAATTGAGAAATGATTTAAAATTCACAATTTTGGAAAATAATAAATATCCTTTCATATGTGAAACAAAAATAAATGAAAATTCAGGACCAATGTCGTTGTTCAACCAACTGAAGCTTTTGTAGAAAACACAGATCAAACTCTACCACACAGATGGAAAATAGTCCGAATGGAAGCTGGCAGTATTCTTTCATTCCACAAACTTCTACAATCTCCATTAAAGCTGTGTGGCATTCAAAAGTTGAGGTCCAATTCATCTCTGTTGTTAATGAGACATTTTACAAGCGTATTTTTTTCTTGGGAAAAATTTTTGAATTGGGTAAAACAAATGGGAAGTGGATATTTAAAAAAAACTCCTGCCTGGACTGGTGATTGACTTGCTTAGAATTCTCTGGGCAAGCATTTCATTTCCTGATAACTGCCATTTCCCCTCCCATTCCAAATTCTCTCTCCTTGGGGCTGACACAGGACATGGAAATACTAATTTGTGCCGCTGGAGTTCCCTTCACGCATTTCAGCAAGAGAATTATTTCATATCAGCTGTCAGGGTGTCCCTCCAACTTTTCCTTTTCCTCTAAGATCAAATTTTTGTACAAGGGAGGATATCAGACAGATTGTTAGTAACAGGAGCCAGACATTTGGAATTAGACACACAACTTTTTGATGTTTTGCATGGCCACTAGATGTGTTTTATAGTGTCCCTGGCAGAAAAGGATCCTGACCTGACTACCGATTGGAGGGTGGCAATTTATATTTTTATTACAGTAATTAATTTAAAGACATTCTTCTGAAAAAAACAAAAACACCTCAACGATGAGATGTGTTTGTCCTCGGTTACCTGCGTGTGATTATCTCATTTTTCTCCCTCACTTTTCTGGGTTGACGAGGACTCCTTGGTTAAACAATACTCCAGTGGGTGATAAAAAGCATCAGTTAATTTTGGAGGTGTTTTGGAAATTTGGTCAGTAATGCAAATCACCATCACAGAAACCTCAAGTGGTCCAGAGAATAAATGGGGGGAATAATAAGCAAGGAGAGCTAGTTTGAAGTACAGGAATAAAGTTAAGGGGGAAAAAAGTAAAAATTACGTAGGGACAGAAAAACTCTAAAGATCTAGTTGCTAAAGAACAAAACTGAAGTATCGGTGAGTCCCTGGGTACTCAGAGCTGGCCAAACAAAACGAGCTACGGAAAAGGGATGCTCGTTAGTCACAAATATGAAGGTGCATACACACCTCGGACAATTCTGATCTCAGTGCCCCCTCTTCCTAATATTTGAGTGCTTCATGCCAAATGAGAGACTGTTTTGAAATTTGCCTTCGTCCTCCATGAATCTGGCCAGGATTTTTTGCATCTCCCTCATCCCGTCAGCATGCCTAGAATATTTGCTGGGTATTACACTGACCCCACGTCCGAAATCCTGACTATCCTGATAGGCATGGAATGTCTAAACCTGCATCACTTCTGGACATGCCATGAAGCAGAGTTCTCCAGGGTTGCAAATTTTCCCGCAAGAGAACACTGCTTCAACAAGAGGAAGGTCCAGGCACCCAGGGAAATGCTCGGCTCCAAGGATCTGTCAGGGAAATCGATGGTTGTGAAAGTTGTGTTCCAACTCCTGTTTCTTAAAGAGTCTCGGAGACATTAGGTTTAATGTGAAATTTCTCTAAGAAAAAGTTCACAGGCATTATTTTAAAGTTTCAAAAAAGTCTATTTGGTAAGGGTGGAAAGTTTTCAACTTGAGAGACTATTTTTTAAAAGGAAACAAATTTCAATCACTTTAATATACATTTTAAAGGCAATTTATGATAACTATAGCCCTCCGATGGCTAAGGCCACGCTGAACCGTCCAAGGTGAAACATCCATCATTGCATTCAGGGAAAGTCCTCTCAACAATTCTGAAAAACATTAAAAATATAGAAGCAATTGTAAAATCACTTTCACCTGTGCAATATCCTTTTTCCTGACTGTCTCCAAATTACATAGCTAGGGTTACAGATTTTCACAAGCAGTTTCATTTGTGATAGTTATGTGGCTGTAATTCCAGGCTGCTATTTATTTCATTCTATTGGAAGGTATGGGGCTATCTTTGCCCTCTCTTCCTCCTGTTGCTTAAACAAGAAAACGTCATGAAATTAAGTAAGCGGAAGGGAAAACAGGAGGTAAAGATCCTATTCAAAGGACTGAAATCCACCACATGGAAAAACTAAGTTCATAATGGTTGGGGTTACCTCCCTGCTCCGTGGCCTCCATCTGTGCAATGGGCTAACGTCCCTGGGCTGGGGATGTCTTAGGATGAAGAAAGAAGTCCTCAGCCACTGCAGAAATGCTAAGAAAACAGCCAGCTGTCTCCTGACTTAGAATATTTGAAAGCTTTCTGGCCTGTCCGAGGAAGCCGATCCAAATCCACCCGGTGTCAATTTGCCTTTTAGAAGCGACAGGATACGCACATGTGCTTACATTTTTAGTTTATTGGCTTTATGAGGGTTGCTTGGGGCTTTCTTTGCGATAAACTGCGGGGGAGGGGGGCGGGGGACAACGTGGGGAGGAAACGAGTCGGCGAAGGAGAAGAGAGGAAGAGAGATGAGCAGAGGGGTGGAAACCCCGGGAGGGAAGGGAAATGCAGAAGGCGGAGAACTCAGCCAGACGTGGGACGGGGAGACGTAGGGCGGGACCCGGGCTGTGTCCTGAGCGAGAGGGCCCTGGCTGGGCTCTGTTTGCGGGCGCCACCGAGCCCGAGGCTGCGCGCTTTGCTGCCGAGCTTGTCCCTTCGCCCGGCTGCAGGCCACTGGCCGCCCGCATCCCCTCCCCCCATCCCATGCAGCCGTCTCGGGGAGGTAGGAGCCGCGGGGACGCTGAGCCCTGCGCCCCTCCCTCGGCCGGCTCCGCCGGGGATCCGCACCCAGCAAGACTGAACCGCGGCGGGGTCACCCCGGGCCGGGTGGCTCGCCAGGCTGGGTGGAGTGGGCGCGTATTCTTGGAGGTGGTGTTCACAGGAGGGGAGGAGACAGCGCCACCCGGGGCCTCCCTGCACACCACGGGCCGGGCCAGGGACCCGGCATGAGGGTGCGAGTCGGGTTCTGAGTTCTGCTTCTTACTGGTGGCGGCCGAGCGCGACATGCAATCGCGCGAAATGCAATCGCGCGGGCCCGCCTGCCCCTTCCGTCTTGGAAGTCCTTTCTCGGGGCTGGGGAGGTGCCCCCCAGGTCTGGAGTCGCCGTGTTCTCGGGGTCCAGGCACCGACCGACGCGTGGGGCCCGGGAGCCGAGCCCCGAGGCAGGCGCTCCGCGCGCCTCGACTTCCCGCGCGCCGACGGCTTGGAGCGCAGAAGCCCCTCCCGGGGCTGGGGTCCCCGCCCGCCCCGCGACCTCACCTCCGCGTCCCGCCCCGCCTCGGGCCGCGAGGATAGAGGCCGGGCGCAGGCTCCGAAGCTGCCGCATCCCCAGCGAGCCCAGAAGCGCCTTCTCGCCCTTTCCTCCCGGGCAGGAACCCTAAACTCCGGGAACCCGGCGCCGGAGGGGGCGGGGAAGACAAAACAGTCAAAGCTTTCCCGCCCGCCGCGCCAGAGGAGCATCTCGGTGGCGCTCCAGGCCCGGAGGTATCGCCTGCCCCAGTGCCTTGCGGGGGTGGGTGCCAGGCTGGGCCTCTTGACAGTTTCATGCCTACTTATAATTTCTCCTTCGCTCTGCAGAGGGGTAGCCGCCCCCTCTCCTTGGAGAAAGAGGCCGCGCCTGCACCCAAAGGTAACCCTGGGGTGACTCGTAGCTGGGCAGTCCGGCCTTGGTGCGCGACTCACGGCCGGGAGTTAAGAGGTTTCTGTTGCCTCAGAGAAACTCGGCGGCGACAAGAATAAACTTCCAGTAGGACTGGGCCTAAACTTAATGTTTAAAAAAAGGTCTCAGATTGTCTAGTTTGCCTTTTTGCTTCAATTTAAAATATTAGTAACTATTTCTTAGTGGTACAGAGGGCATAAAAGATGATGGTTGGGTCACCCTGTGTTGGTGTCTAGTTTGCCTTCATTTCCTTCGTTTCTCTGCAGTGTCCCAGCAGTGTCCACATATTTTCTTCTGTAGAACCCTTGCAATAAAATCGGATTTTTCTATTTGGATGGTTCTACGTCAAAGAAGGTCGGCAGCGGTGCCCGGCTTTGCTAATGATTAACGGAGGACATTTCCTACAATAAGGTAGAGTCAATGCGGTGCCTACTGGCCATTGATTTCCACGCCTGTGTCGTCAGCTTGTTGTTCACTTTCTCCTAAGATTATGACAATAATAATCATAATAATAACCAGGACACAAACAGCTCTGGAGAAGTCGTTTGTAACTACCTCTTGGAGGTGAGAACACGCACACTCACCACCCTGTGGACCTATGTTTTATTTTTGCCAGAGGAGCACAGAATTGCCGAGTTTCTTAAAAATGATCTATTTACAGACTTGCTAATGCCTCCCCAGAAATCCTGTTTATCGGCCCAATAGTTGTGACAGGGTTAGAAAACCAGTTTAAACTGTTAATCGGCCACAGAAAGGGTCCCAGATTGCTGCCTTTCACTTACCTTTGAAAGGCTATAAAAGCGATGTTGTACATCGGGATGAAATTAGACAGCGACAAAATCATTACCTTGACTTCCCACAATAAAAATAGCCTTAAAGAGGGGACTATTGATGGTTTCAAATTACATGACAGTGGTTTATAAGTTCTTCCTCTGGGCTCACAGAAAGCAATTTTAAAGTGTGAATTCTTCAAAGAACAAACAGCAAATAGCATCCAAACACCGACATGCAGCTGCCTTAAATTTTATTTATTGCAAAGTGGCTATTAGGAAAAAAAAGAGAAAAACAAAACCAAAAATCCCAGCAAAAGCAGGCCGTGCCCAAAGAGAATCATGTCCAGTTTATATGTCACCAAGCCCCCGGGGCTCATACTTGGCCTCGGAGCCCGGAGGACTGAACATCTTCCCGGGGGGGGGGGGGCGGGAGGCAGTGGAGTTCATAGCCCGGCAGGTGGGAAAAGCCCCGTGTGTGTCATGGGGTCCCATTTGCCCAATGCCTCTGCGGATTTTAAACCCAGACCACAGCCTCCTCTAGGCTAGAAAGGAAGGCATTTCCCAAACCCAGCACCGATTCCGGGGGTGGGCCTGGGGCTGGGTGCAGGCACCAAAGGCCAGCCCTCCCACCCCAGCCCCTCTGGGATGGCTCCAACCTGGCCAAGGATGGACCTCAGCCGTACAGCTGACCTTTCCCGGGACCGATTTCTACGTAAATCCGGAAGGCAATAGAATGCGGGCGGCCCACTTGGCGCGCTTTCTTTTGCTTACAAAGGCGGCATCTGCATTTTCTTGGGCTGAGGAAGTCCCCCCCAAACCCCATCCTCCGAGTGACCCCACCCTTGGCGCACCGCCTCCAAAAACCCGACGGGGGCACCCTGCCTCCCCAGCTTCTCTAGGCCTTCTCTAGGGCCAAGTCGGTGGGTCGAAAACCAACCAGGTGGCAGCTGTCTTGACCGAGCAAAGACATCCAGGACGCCGGCACTGATACGGCGCGCGGGGGAAGAGGAGCGTGCCCCATTTAGAGTGTTATGGGGCTAGGGGCCTGTTGGGGTCAGGATACCAGGTGGGCAAGGTACCTGGTGACCTACTCCAAGACGCCAGGACAAGATCCGCGGGGGCACGACCTGGGAGGGGCCCAGAGCCTCTAGGAGCAACTTGGCAGACCACGGGAGGGGAGTTAGCGAACATGCCGGCCTGCGCCGCAAGCCGGGGCTCCGCGGCATTCGCTGCGCAGCACTGCCCCCTGGTATCTGGCGCCGAAACTGCCCCGCTCGGCGGCGGTGGGTCTCCCTCCTGGGCTGCCCAGGCAAACCTTTCTCCTTTCCAGGCCGCAAGCACTGCCAGAGCTGTCCCAGAGGTCTCCAGAAAGCCCTCATGCTGCGCTCAGAGCGTTCCTCCTCCCTCCTCAAGCACTCACCTCCCCAAAGAGGACCCAGGGCACGGGCTGCCTGAGCCAGACCTGCAGCGTGGCCCTCGCCCCTTCTCGACTCTGGCACCCGAGTTCCGGCTGGGGACCCGGAGGGGCTGGAGATGTGGGGGCTGCAAGGAAGCGTCGACTATAGACTCGGGCAAGGGGAGGCGGGGCGGGGGGCGGGGGGCGGGTTGTGTACACGGAGACTCATTTGGGGCTGGGAATGTTCGTACTTTAACGAACACCAGCTCCCAGGGCATCTTTCCTTGGCATCTGGGCTTTCCAGAGAAGAAAGGAAGTGGGTGGTAGGGCCGGCGCCTCCTCGCACCCCGAAGTGAGAGAGGTATCTGGGGACCTACTCCAAGATGCCAGGGAAAGATCCAGGGGGGCGCCACTTGGGAGGGGCCCAGAGCCTCTAACCCAGCATGCCCCTTCACACTGCACCTGCTGGCCCTGGCTTCCTGAAGGTGCCTGGAGGAAGATTGCCCCCTTCTCCAACCCACCTTGGGCACTAGATGCCAGCGCTGGCAGGAGGGCTCCAGCCCTGGGACACTGGCCTTTCCCACCCCAACTGGCTGGTTATTCCCACACTTGGGGGCTGGGCTTGTTACATAGGTAGTTGTTTAGACCACTGGACAAAGGCAAGGAGCTCTGGCTCCCAAACCAGATAGGGTCAGGGTTCCAGCTTGGCCACCCACTGGCTGTGTGACCTTAAGTGAGTTACTTGGCCTCTCTGTGCATCAGTTTCCTTGTTTGTTTTTCAGGGATGTCGTGAGGATTAATTGAGATAATGTCCTTATGCCAGCATGTGCTCAGTCAAGGCTACTTGTCTGAGGTGTTCCCTGCAGGAAAGTCCCCCAGGAAGCACTCTGGAGGGTGGGCGCCAGCAGCACTTCACGGGGGCAACTCCACCACTAGTTTTCAGGAGGGGCTGATACAGAGGATTGTCAGCCCTGAAGGTTGTGAGTCGAAGGTTCTGTCCTTCTGCTTCCTGGGTCTCTTTGCCCAGGGCCCAGACTATACACATCTGGAGGACTTCACACACTCCTCTCGACTCTAGGAGGCTAGTCATCCTGTCTTTTGAGTGTATCTAGCCAGGACAGCAATGAGAACACTGGGCTTAACAGCTGCCACATAGCCAGCCCTGACCTGTGCCAGACACAGGGCTAAGAGCTGTGCATTCACTATCCCATTTCATCCTCACAATGCCCAATAGAAGCAGCTGTTTGTTTGTAGACCCCCATTTTACAGAGCAGGAAACTGAGGCTCAGAGAAATTAAGTAACTTGCCCAAGATCACACAGCTGATAAGCGGCAGAGCAGGCATTTGAACCCAGTCTTCCTTCAGACATCAAGCTCTGAACCACCAAGTTGTGTGACATTAGAAAGCACAAGCTTTTGATCTTCTGTTTCCACTCTCTACATTCTCTCAACTGCAATTTCCCTGCGTTGGCACTGGCAGAAGCTGAGACACACTCTGGGGATCACCGGCTATGGCGTGCGTTTCCACTCACCCAGCTGACTCATTGATCGAGACCCCTTAGGCTCTGGTCCCCTCGGCGGACCATACTGAGCCCCCGAGCATTACCAGCCAGGCGCCGAGACAAAGGTCCAGAGAAGAGACCTCTCTCCCCTCCCTGGAGGCTCAGCTCAGCGGTCCAGTAGGAACCACTTAAGATCGCAGTTGAGGCCACACCTGCTGAGTTCCCGGGAGGCGGGTAGGGACACGGAGCCGGATACTTCGGGACCCCTCCAGGTGCCCACGCGCAGGGGCTCCCTCGCTCCCCTACCCTAAACGGAAGCTCGCAAGGACGGAGCGGAGTCTGCTGCGTGTAACTCCCGGGTTCGCGGTGGCACCGTCACTAGGAGGCCAGGAGCTCCGGAGACCCCAGTGAGTGGACTTGGACTTGGAGTTCCAGAGCCAGCTGCCCCCTAGAGCTGTCCCTGAGATCCCAGTCAGCAAATATTTAATGAGCGCCTACCAGGTGCCAGACCCTGCACCCAGTTCTCTCCCCCAGTCACTGTCAATTTCCAGGCCAACCCCATGGCCCCCACTCTCTCTGTCCTACCCCGTCCCTAGCCCCACCCCTCCCCCGGGGCCGGGCCGAGGGCGCCCCCAGCGCCGGTTGAAGTGAGCATTCTGGTGGGCCCGGGGCTCTTCCGGCCTAGTTGTGTCCCACCCCGCCCACGCTTCACCCTACTGCGGCCGCCCCACCCGGCCCCGCCCGCGGGCCGCGCTGGGCGAGGCGCCCCCTGGCGACAGGAAGCCGGCGTACGCCTCTCTCGTGGGGCTCCCGCCGCCCCCGCCCGCCCCCACGGAGGCGGCCAGCCTCGTCCCCAGAGACCGTCGGAGAGTCGCTCAAGGCTTTCCACGACTGGCCCGGACGCGCGGCTGCCCAAGCCCCGCCACGTTCTCCGTCCGGCAGTGGGCCTGGTCTCCCGGATTAGGGGAGGGACCAACCATGCCAGAGCATCCCCCTCCCTTTGCCCGGCTTCAGTCCGACGCTAGGCCCCTGGGGGACAAGCGCTGTGGTTGAGAATAGAGAAGAAAAACCTACCCAACTTTAGGAGGTGAAGGAGAGCTGTATACATCCGGGTTAAAAAAAATACCCCCCATCCCCGACCACCGCAAACACACCCTCGTGCCCACCGCCCCTCGCCCGCATCTCGTGAACAGGAAGGGCAAGTGTGCCACAACTTTCTCTTTGTCCCACGTCTGTCCCCCGACGCCATCTGCCCACGTCTCTGCGTGAAGCAGCTTCTCTGCCTCGAAAACCCCGCCGGGCAGACGCGATGGCGAGGGATGGCTCGTCGGAACCAGAACCAGAACCAGGAGGAAAACGCTTCAAAAACCCAGCGGGCGAGCGGGGAGCCCGCGGTGCCCGCCCCGCCCCGTCCTGGCCACGTGCGCCGCGGGGCTAGTTCTCTCAGCGACCCTTTGAGAGGGCTGTTGTCACCACGCCCTGCTCCCCGCTCGTTTTTACAGGTGAGGAGACTGGGGGCTAAGAGAGGTGAATTAACTCGCCCACAGTTGCTGAGTTAGCGAGTCAGGGAACCGGAATCGGCATTCTGCTTTGAGTCTGCTGTTCACAGGGCTATTGGGAGTCGGCTCCCCAGAGCCCGGCACGCCTGTAGAACGTGTCGGGTGGCTTTTTGTTTTTTTGGCCTGCTAGTCGGCAGTGGGAACTCGACTCCATCTTTGATGATTCAAATTCTTGAAGCAGCTCCATACAGCTTCTCTCTGAGGGAAAATATAATTGTGAAATTCTATGGGGTGTGGAGATGAAGGCGTGGGACCTAGAGCCAACCTCAGAACTTACTTGTTTTGTAAAATGTTTTATGGAATATTTCAAAAGTATACAAAAGAGGAGGCAGTTTTGAAATGATCCCCCATGTACCCATCCCCAACCTCCAAGTTATGAACTCTTGGCCGATCTGTTTCTTCTCCTCCCCACAGAGACTCGAACCTTCTCCCTCCACCCCCACAACATTCAGAGAGATTATTTGGAAGCAAAACCTAGACACAGTATTTACAAAACCTAGTTGCAGTATTTAATCTGCAAGCATTTTCGGCATGTATTGTCAAAAGACCACCACATTACCCAAACCACAATACCATCAACGCAACAACAATATGAAGATCCTCTCAGAAAATGCACGTTCCTCAACATGGAATATCCAGTCAGCTGGAACTTCATTTAAACCAAAATTCCTGGTTAGAGCTTCTTGGTTTTGCGTTGACTTCAGTTCTAGGGCCAGAACCACATGGGTTTGAATCTTAATTTTGTCACTTAATAGTGACAAATTATTGTCACTTGGGCAAATTATTTACCTCTGTCTGAGCGTCAGTTTTCTCTCCTATTACAATAGTGCTACCTTACACGTTGTTATAAAGATTTAAAAAAATGCGTGTAAAGAGTTTAGCATAGGCCAGGGAATGGTGTCTTGATTATTTCTCCTAAAGCTGGAGTTCAGTGAGACTTTCGCTAATGAAGGTTTGAAAATAAGGTCTGAGTTGGAGCATCAAAGGTTTTCAAATAGCTCAAGGATGAAACTGGAGCTGGAGACATTATTATGAGGTCAGCATTTAATCCTGGAGGGGCTCAAGTTACAGATGAATGTTAGGTGTGGCAGGAGCCTGCATGGGTGAGAATAAACAAGGTGCTGGGAATTAGGACACCAAGGTTCCGCAAGGACACTCCCAGGCCTGACAGTTTTCTTGCACTTGTGTTGAAGCAGGGTTGGTCTTTCTCCTCTGTATTCTTGCACCCAGCGTGGGGCCAGGCACTCAAGGTCAGTGCTGTCTGCTGAATGAATGGTTGATTTGATCATCACATCATCTGGCCTTACACAGGTTATTCCTTCTCCTGGGACATTTATATCTTTTCCCTTTGCTTCATTAACTCTACCCTCTCTGAATGGGTCAAATTCTCCTGTCATACACTCTCATGCACCTTCTCTTCACAAGGACTTATCACTGTTAACACTTGACATTTATTCATGTGCTCATCAGATTGTCTTTCTTTGCTATAAGTTCCATGAGGGCAGGGATCATGGCTGTCTCGTCACTGTATCCTCAGCACTTATCACAGTGGATAATTGTTGAATGGCTACGAAATGGCTTTTTTTTTCTGTAGCTAGATTCAGAAACTAGTTTAACCCTATCCTTCGCCCTAATTAGCAGTCATAGTAGATAATTCGCAACGTGCTATTTCAACATGTTGTAAAGGAAATTAGCCTCCAAACGCACTACCAGGCAAGCTATTCTCGAGGTGACAGAATAGAAAGGCTCACAGACCAAGTTAAGATGCGTGAATTGCACAGATTATTGAACAAATTTAACACACACAGCAAGAAGGAAGAGGAAAGCAATGGGGTAGGTAAGCACAAATTTGATAAGGTGGAAGCAGGTGAGACGACTGTGCCCTGAATCCTGGGTCATGTAATATGCAATGTTTGCACGTCTCTCTCCCTTTCTCCGTATTAACCTTCTCCCTTAATGATGTGGCTACAAGAACAAGAATTGAGGGTAAGTAACTGGACCCAACAGATAGAAGGTGCCCGATCTGAGGCAATGACACTTTTGATATTGGACAGTCACAGGGGCAAGTTCACCTGGCCACAGCAGGACATCACCCATTAGCCTGCTGAACAGCTGTGGGTTTAGCTGTGCTTCTTGGGGAGAACACAGTTAGTACCACAATGGGTGTCACCAATGGATAACTGATTTAGGGGATAACATAACTGCCAGCCCCAAGGTGGCATGATTGTACCTTATAACTTAGTATTGTTAAAATCTCTTTCTATCCGTACTGAATACTCTGGTTTGTTCTATCATATATCCCATTTATTCTATCCATCTTTAACAGGTCATGCTGGCTGCTGATTTACTCACTATCCATGTAAATTCTGCCTGTGTCCCATAAGCTACTTGTTACTCGTTCTCTATACTGAACACATCCAATGAATGTGTTTTGCTTGTGTTTTGTAACCTACTGACTTGCTTACTATCTATAACTCACACTTCTTATGAGTTTAATCCATCCCATTAGTTTATCTTGTCTTCTGTAGCGTGACTGAATATTCTCAAATAACACAGCACACACACATTACACGACACTTTCATTAAATGCCCAGGATGCTAGGCAGCCTTCCATCTAGTGGAAAGACAACGAAATAATCCTCACAGTCATGTGAAATGGTTTCAACAGCAGGAAGAGCCCCCTCTTCAGCCCCTCCAGGATTAAAAGCTGACCTCATAATAATGTCTCTGGCTCCAGTCTCATCCTTGAGCTATTTGAAAACCTTTGATGCTCCAACTCAAACCGAGTTTTCACACCTTCACTGGGATCTGCTGTCCCAAGAACATGGGGTGGACAGTCAGGGAGAGCTTCCCAGAGGAAGCGGCATTTGAGCTGAAATCTGGAAGGAGAGCTCCATAGTCCTGGGGTTTCAGAAATTCCTAATAAGTAAACTTCCAGGTCAATTGCTCCCCCTGCCATCCTAGTTTTGAATCACGTTTAGCCTATTTTCCATCCGACTTTCCCAGGGAACACTAACCTGTTCTAGTCTCCCAAATGCGCAAATGTTATGTTTTACTCAACAATCAGAATGAAACACACCTATTGGCAAAAGACACTACAGAATAGTGTTTAGGCTTATAAATGGTTCTAACTGGGATCAACAGCCTATAATTAGACTTTAACAATCCAAGAGAGGAGTAATATGCACCCTGCAGGCCAGATTGGCGTCTTTTTCTTTAGTTCTGCAGGTTTGGTGGGTAGATTGGCTCCCGACTTGCCTCCTACAATAATTGTCCTACCGAGGTAAACATGTCACAAACAAGAACAATGAGATCACCAATAATATAACACTAATACTATAAACAAAAGAAATGCCACCTTCAGTTCTGGTGGAATGAAAAACACAATGTCGACCAACTAACAGAGCTATTTAAAAAACAAATTACTCACGGCCAAGCTTCTTAGCTCTCCAAATGCAATTTTCTGGGAACCTTGGTACAAGTAGAACTTTTTCGTGAAAGGAACCCGCCTCTGCTGCTTTTTGGATGGCGCTCGCTTACAGATTTGAGGCCTTGGACAAAGAAGAAAATGCCCCGCACAGACCCACCTCGATGCTTATTCTCACTTATTCCTCCTTATTTTCTCCCAAATCGAGACATTTCTGGGGTCACAGGTTACTGTAAATGGAGAGTCTGTATGCACATCTCCATCAATGACATTTTCCTGAAACCTCAGGCTTTTCCCAAATACCAAAGCCCTCTGATCACAGGCCACACTTCCTTGATAAGGCCATTTTTCTTTATTTTCTTGAAGAACGTATGAATGGATAACAGAATGTTAGAGTTGTAGTGGATTTTTAGAGATTACTTGTCCATCCCTTTCATTTTGTAGATGAGGAAACAGGCTCCAGGTGCAGACTAGAAGACGTGAAAGGCCTCGCTGTGAAGAAAGTACAACGGCTCCTTATGCAAATAAATAAAGGAGACAGACTTGGGTATCAAGCAAATGCCTGGCTGCTTTCTCCTGGGCATTGTAATTGGGCCTCATTCTATGAATTAACTCGTCTGCCCAAGGGATGAGTAGCCAGAGTCCTCAATCAACTTCCATGTGGCTTGACAAGAGGGACAGAGACAAGGACCAAGCCCACAGTCTAGAAATGGAATGAAAGTGTTCATAATAGGATTACTGGTGTTTGTGGTGGCAGAGATGTTGCACTAGATAGGACCTTTGAGCCAGCTCAAACTGACCCAAGGAACAAAAGGCTTTTATTGGATCATATAACAAAAAAGTCCAGGGGAACACTGATTTTAGGCATAGCTATAGCCAGAGACCAATATCATCAGTCAGCCATTCTCTGTCGCTCAGGTTCCTCATGGTGACAAGACTGCTGCCAGACCCTCCAGGCCTGCATCCTCCTAGGTTTAAGTGCTGTCAAAGAAGTGCCTATCTCTTAAGGATGACAGCAGGAGTCTCAGTGCTTCTGATTGGCCACGTGCTCATGCCTCAACCAATCACTGTGGCCAAGAGAAAGCAATGCTCCAAATGGTCAAGTCAACGTCCATTCCTGACTCAGGTGAAACTGAATGTGAGGGAGAGTGGTTCGTCTTAGGAAAACTGAGGCATCAGGAGAAAGCAGACTGGATGCTGGATGGCAAAAATAAAGACTTCCACCGTAGATGTGAAATTGGACATGAGATAATACTTAGAGCATCAGCCTTCCAGGGGCAGTACCAGGCGGTGAGTGTTCTGGAATCCAGATGGTTTTCCAGAGATTCCCCCAAGTTCAGGAACAGCTACATGATCAACATGAAGTGCCTCGGATTAGCATTCTCTCCTCCGTGAACTAGGCTTGTAAAATCAATAGTTTGATTTCGGGACTATCAATTCTGCAGATTGGTAACCTAGTTCCTGCTTCACCATAGACTTTCAGGTGCTGGCCAGCCTCAGTTTCCTCATCTCATGGGGATAATACAACAAAAGTGAAAGTTTTTTGCAAAACATAAAATACCACTCAGAGAACGTGAGGGTGGCTGGGGAAGCTGGGGAAGGCAGAGCCCATGGCTGCAAAGCCAATGATACGGAGGTTCTAGACCTTTTCAGATGAGGCACTAGCTGATGTGTGGGTGACAACCACAGTGAAGAGGACTGCTTGTCTCTGAACCAAAACCCTTTGTGTGCACTGCCTCAAAGAGAGTCTAGTTTTGACCACGCCTGAGAGGAAAGGGAATGGAAATGCACTCTTCATTCATGGAGCTAGAACTCGGATGCCCCATCCACCTGGTTGGATGGCGCCATCCATCCACCTCCGGTGTGAGTCGTGGATGTCACATAGGGCCTTGGGGAAGGAGATAAGACTCAGGACAGCAGCAGCTGCTTGTTGGTCCTGTCACCTGACTTGGCGAGTGCTCAGAAGGCGCCACTTGGGGAACACCGGCCAGTGCAGGCCAGTGGGGGTGGCTGAGGGGTGAACACAGAGCCGTGGTTGCGGTCGCCTATCAGCCTCCCAGGAGAAGCCCAGGGGATGTCTGTCCCTTCCCAGACTTCTCCAGGAGCAGCTGCCATTACCAAGCAGTCATGCACTCCTCTCATGTCCCCTGAGTGCAGAAGCAGTGCATCCGGCCATATTGACAAGTCCACTTCTCCGTTGGCTTGCTGGCCTCCTTCAAGTCTGGAGCCCACAAAAGCGACTTGTGCTGAACCCTGAAACCTGAAAGTCAGGACCAATTCCCTCTGCCTCCCTCTAGGTTGCCCCCTGGCTTCTGCATGAAAACCAAAGCCCTGTGGGCCCGAGGGAGCGTCTCTCTTTACAGCTCTGTCTCCAAATGCATAGTAAAAGGAAATTTCTGCAAGAGTAAAATGATCCTGAGAAGAGGAAAAAAGTGGTTATGACATCCTCACATGGTCATAAGGATGAAAACTTCGTGAATTCTACTATTCTAATCAACAAGCAATCTAGGGTGGGATTTGTCATGCTGTAGGATATGACTGCTGCTTCTCCTCCCTGGAAGTCTTGTGACTTCATCCTGGCAGCAGAACGCCACACTGCTGCATCCCCATCCCATACTGAGATGAGGATTTGCAGTGAAAAGGGGCAGATGGAATCTAGAAGCTGGAAGTGGTTTCCACTTTAATTCCAGTGCCTGTATAACACAGTCTGTCGCATCTGTGTTGTCACGTGTTCACAGGGCAACTTGGAAAAGAGGAGGGAGTCTGAGGGGTGGGGCTGGCGCTCCTGTAGCTCTTGGAGAGTCTGGGTTTAGTCCTGGTTGGAAGAGCAGTTCCAGAAGCTGTGAATCCAGGCAGGGAGGGTGCTGGGATTTGATCTTCTGGAAAGAGCCCTATAGGCAGAGTATAAAGGCATGACTTCTGCTTTGAGGATCACTGGAGTCAAATAATTCACAGGAAACTCATGGTGGAGGGTAGCTGTTCTGTAAATCTGCAGATCCAGCATCATTTTGCCATGCGTACTTTTCACAAATTAGGAGTAAAGTGAAGGTGTTAGGGGTTTTTAACTGATCTTTGGACTTGATGGAAGCAGAGAGCATTTTTTCCTCTTCCTTCATAAATGCCAAGGAAGCAAAGTCCAGACTTGTTCTTTGAGCTCCCTCTGGTGGCAATTACCAAAAATTATCCAGCTCCAGCTCTGGGTTTTGCAGAGGGTGACATTGAGACCTCCTGGGTATTCAGTAAGAAGCAATAGGAGGAAAGATCCTCCACCCTTTCAGTGGTGGGGCAAAGGGCCCGCTGTCCCCCTCTGCAAGGTGACTGCTATTCAGATTCTGAAGAGTTGGAATTCCTGTGGATGCCCGGCCCTGCTGTTGTGCATATGTGTTGTGGGGGTGAAACATTTGTGCACAGGACTTGGAACTCTGCTCTGTGCCACTTTGGTGCTTGTATTCTTGTTTACCTTTTACTAGATCAGTCTCAGCTCCCCAACCAGATTGGCAGCTGAGATGGTATCTTAATCATCTTTGAAGGATGCCCCCTTCCCTCCAGCATCCAGCAGGGGCCTTTGGTGACTGGAGGAACTCTAGACCCGAGGCAGGTCACGAGGTGAACTGTAGTGCGCCTCTGAGCTGATGCTGGGTGACCAACCACATCAGCCGCCTCGCCTGCCCCATACCGTGTGCGTTCTCATACGTCTTGACAGATGGTGGCGGCTTTGACAGCACATCAGCCCCTTGTGGACACTCCTCCCCCATCGCTGCTCTTGAACTGCCAGCTCTGATTCCAAGTACTGGACTTTTCCGCTAATGCTTTTGGCTTGAGAGGTGGGGGCCAGGAGCAGCGGGGTGGGAGTTTGAAGGCAGCAGTGGGGTTGGAAGGGAATAACGGTAAGAAGTGCTTCTGTTAACACGCAGGCATGACTTGGCCTGAATGCTCAAGAAAAGCTGGAGAGAGCAGGAGGCTGTAGTACCAGGAGCACCGGGCATAAAAACACTAGCCCCAGGGGGCTGGCCTGGTGGCATAGGGGTTAAGTTCAAGCGCTCTGCTTTGGTGGCCCAGGGTTCACAGGTTCGGATCCCAGGCGTGGACTGATGCACTGCTTGACAAGCCATGCTGTGGCAGCGTCCCATATAAAGTAGAGAAAGATGGGCAGATGTTAGCCCAGGGCCAATCTTCCTCAGCAAAAAGAGGATTGGCAACGGATATTAGCTCAGGGCTAGTCTTCCTCACACACACACACACACACAAAAAAAAAACACCAAAAAAACACTAGCCCCAGGCTCCAGACCTGGCTCTGTGTCTCTAGGCTGGTCACTGACCCTCTCTGAACCCGGTTTCTGTATTTGTATAATAACCTAACTGGAGAAGTTTTCCAAAGATCCTTTTCCAGATCCAATATTCTCGTCAACATACTTACATATATTGTGAAATGGCTGATGGTGTGTTCAGTGGCCTGGGGATGTTTGCTACCGTTTTCAATGATGAAAACTCGAGTCTGCAGCTAATTTGCTCCTCAGCTGGTGAGGCCATCGCCTGGACACCACTGCCCCCTTGTGGCAGCTAGTCTAATTTTTGTACGGTGGTGTGAAGGGATGCAAGCGCTGGGCGACTCTGGCCTTATAAACTTGGATTTCTAAAGGGGTTGGGTAATGTCCCCCAAACTTGACTCATCCCTGGCAGGAACGCACGCCTGTAGCTATGTCAGTTGTCTTAGTCCCTCACCCCCTTAATGCCTTGCCCCTACCTCAAGACGGTCATTTGGAGGCAATCTTTGAGCGGATTTACAGCCAGATTACCTAAATCCACTTGTAAATTGACTCACAGATTAAAATTTTCAAGCTTCTGAGATCTGGTGTGCTCCTACCTCAGAGTGGAGTCGTTAAAAGGGGAAATGACGCTGAGCCCAGGTGGCACTTGTAGGTATTAAACATCCTGTTCGTGTGAACACAATCTTTTCTTTTTTCTTTTTATTGAGGTTTATATAACCTCAACTGAACTGAGGTTATATAACCAATCTCAACTGTTGAAGACTCATACAACATAAAATCAACCATTTTAAAGTGAACGATTCAATGGTATTTAGTACCTTCACAATGTTATGTAAAACACCTTCATCATCCCAAGAGGAAACTCCAGAAACCATGTAGTTAGTCCCCATTCCCCATTCCCCATTCCCCCCGGCATCAGGAAACCACCAGTTTGCTTTCTGTGTCTATGGATTTACTTATTCTAGATATTTCGTAGAAATGGAGTCATACAATATTTGTCCTCTTGTGTCTGGCTTCTTTCACTTAGCCTAAGGTTTTGAGGTTTATACGTGTTGTAGCGTGTGTCAGTACTTCACCCCTTTTTTGGCTGAATAACATTGCATTCCATATCTACCACATTTCATTCATCCACTCATCCACTGATACACATGGGGGTTCTTTCCACCTTTTGGTTATTGTGAATAGTGCTGCTATGAACACTTGTGTACAATTATTCATTTGCATTCCTGTTTTCAATTCTTTTGGGTATATATATATATATATCTAGGAGTAGATTTTCTAAGTCATACAGTAATTCTGTGTTTAACTTGTTGATGAACCGAATCTTTAGAACGACGTGTCATTAAAAGAGAAAGACAACATGCTCCAGGATGAGCACCTCCTTGTTTATTCTCCCAGATCTGCCACAGGTTTGTGGGCTGGCTAGTGTGGCTTTGCTTGGGGAGGGAGCGGGGTTCTGGTCGGCTCCACCTGTCTGGGACAAATGGCTCCCAGAGAATGTTCTTCTTCAGATTCGTAGCAGAAGCCCAGGAGGCCAAACCAATCCCTGCAAACACATTTAAAAGCCCTCTCTGGCTTCACAGCTGCTACCCTTTCAATGGCCAAAGTCACATGGCCCAGCCCAGCTTTAATGGAGAAGGGATGTAATGCTCGCCGGCTCTGCTGGGAGGCACTGCAGTCACACAGCAGAGGGTGT
Organism: Tapirus indicus; assembly: GCA_031878705.1. NCBI lineage: Eukaryota > Metazoa > Chordata > Mammalia > Perissodactyla > Tapiridae > Tapirus > Tapirus indicus. The sequence continues at coordinate 14,811,988 of CM062921.1, read as the reverse complement.
GGATGGATCACGGTATTAGAGGCAAAGAGTAAGAAACTGGGCGCAAGTATATTCCCCACCATCCCCAATGAGGCTTGTTCTCTCTTTGTAAGGGGCTGGGGTTATTTTAAATACTTAATTTACTTTTTCTATGTTACATTTACATTGTATCAAAGACATTCATGATTTTGATGCAAATGTGTTTGTTCTGTGGGATGTTTGTGGCTAGAGGACCCTCAACCCGCAGTGCCTGGGCAGCCAAGCATCCTGCTTGCTGGAAATGCCTCTGGGGAAGCTGGGCTGGCACTCGGTGGAAACTTCGGGCTCCTTTATCCCAGGCCTCTTAAGGAATGTGAATCGATAAGTAGCGTAAATTATTCACCTCAAGGAACATTCTCAGAAATGAACAACAGGCTGGAGAAATCACCAGCAGGGTATTCTTTCTTTTCCGTGTTTGGACCTCTGCTCACCTTCTGAATGGCTGGACGTTTCTAACCATTTAAAATTCAGATCCCGGGGAAGAGTGAATCTAAGTTGTGTGGAGATTTCCATGCGACCCTGAGTTACCTTTTCAGCCTCTTCTGGAGGGTTAAGCAGATGATCGTGTGGGGAAGGCTTGCTCCATGAGAGGTGCACCAGGCTGTCCCTGTGGTGTGATTTCAGGGCTGTCAGCTGAGATATCAGAATTCATTCCATCTCCAAAAACCATTTTGAGGGCTTTGCCTCTTTGGAAGACTCCTGTCGGAATGCAAAAACTCGGAAGAGGAGAGGAGGTAAACTAACATTCATCAAACACCTATCATGTGGACGCATCCTCACCCACAAGATAAATAATACTTTACAAACTTGCTGTATTAGTTTTTCCCTTTAAATAGGTAATACATCACAGAAATATATAACATTAGAAAATAAAAGTTAAAAAAAAAACAGAGTCCCTTGCATTCCAGCCATCAGAGATGATCTCTGGATAATCCTCAGGTTTTCTCTGACTGATACTGACATGTAGCATTAGCATCTTCCTTGACCTGTCAGCAGCATTTGACCGAGTTGACTCCTCTGGATCGTCCTGCTGGCTTCTGGGTTGGCATCTTCCCTGATTTTCCACCTACTGCTCTGGCTGCCCTACCTCAGTGGCCTCTGCAGCTTTCTTCTCTGCTTTCCCCGGTATGTTGGAGTTTCTCAGGGCTAAGCCGTGGACTATCTTCTCTGCTCACTTCATACATGTTGGGAAATCTTGTTCACTCCTTTACCATCCTCGCGTCCCATCAAATACCATCTGGCCAATTATGGATCTCCAGCCTCCTTCTTTCTTCTAGCTCCAACCTAAATACCCAACTGCCTCCTGACATTTTTCACTTGTATGTCTTACAAGAACCCCAAACTTACTTTGAACAAGAGTGACGTTGATCTCTCTCTTTCAAAATCTGCTACTCTTCCATCTCAGAATTGGGACCTCCATCTCCTGAATTGTGACTTGACATCTCCCTTTTCCTCACTCCCTTAATTCAATCCATCATTGAGTCCTGTCAATCCTGCCTGCAAATATATCCTCACATTATGGCATCCACATTTTATCAAATCTAAGAGCATGTTGCCAGTACTTTCTTAATCTTACCAGAAAGTATCAATGGAATGTTTTTACCACGCAGCTACCTCAAAACTGTTTCACGGTAGATAGCAATTGAAAGATGCTATTGACTGAAGAATACATCTTGATTCCAGAGAAGTATAAATGTGAAAAAAATGTAGATCTTGGAATCAATGAAATAGAAAATCTTATATCTATTTCCATCTCTGTCACCACTATTCCAGCATAAGCCTTTTTCCATCTGGACTCCCTATTTCCTATCTCAGACCTCACATTTACCCCTCCGCAGGCCTTCTGTTCTCCCATCTATTCACTGGTAAGTCCTGTTTACTCTATCTCCAAAGTATATCTGGATTCTGATGACTTCTCCATATCTTCCCCACCCTGACCCTAGTTCAGCCCCCACCATCTCTTGCCTGGACAACTGGTCTCCCTGCCTCCACCCTTGCCTCCTCCAGCAAGCCAGAGGGCTCTTTCTAGAGAGTAAACCAGTCACATCACCTCTCATCTCAACTCTCCAAAGGTGTCCAGTTATACCTGGACCACATTTAATGGCCAGCAAAGTCCTACCCCGTGGTCCTCTGTCTGCTGCTCCATCCTCGTTGTTCTCCCCTTGTCACCTTGGTCGCTGTGCTCCCGCCACCAGGACGTTTTTCTCTGCCTCAGACATGCCAAGCTCGTTCTCACCTCAGCACTTTCGCATTTGCCATTCTGTCTGCGTCAACGGCTCTTATCCTGGATATTTGCATAGTCACCTCCTTCTCATCAGTTAGGGGTCAGCTCAGATGCCACCTCTGAGGAGAGGCTGTTCCCAGACCAGCCTCACTAAAGCTGCCTCCCCACCTCTATTCCCACCCCCACCAACCAGTCTCATTCTCCCGCATTTAATACCTGACAGTATCTGATGTGTGTGTTTATTCCTTTCTCCCCTCACTAGAATGTACGCTCCTTGAGGGCAAGGACTCTGTCTTGTTCATTGCCACCACGTCAGCACCGTAAAGCTTAGCACAGAGTAGGCCATCGATCAATATTGATGAAATATGGGTTGATGTAATGTCCTACTCCCTGCTTTCTCTTCTGTCCTTCATGCCTCCTCCTACACCTGATTACTAGACTGAGCCTTTAAAAATGAAAATCTGACCATGTCTCTCCTCTACTTAAAACCCATAAGTGCCCATTGCAACGCTTAAGTAATGCTTTCGCAGCATCCTACTATGTCTGATCTGTTGTGTTTTCATTTTCATTCAGTTCAGAATGCTTTCTAATTTCCCATAGTAATTTCTTCTTTGACTCATGTGTTATTTAGAAGTGTGTTATTTAGTTTCCAAATATTTGGGGATTTTCCAGACATCTTTCTGTTACTGATTTTTAATTTAATTCCGTGGTGACCAAAGAACGTACTTTGTATAACATGAATCCTTTTACATTTATTGAGACTTGTTTTATGATCCCAAATGTGATCAATCTTCATGAACATTCTATGTGCACATGAGAAGAATGTATATTCTGCAGTGGTGGGGAGGAATATTCTACAAGTGTCAATTAGTCAATTTGGTCGATAGTATTGTTCAAGTCTACTATATCCTTGCTGATTTTTTTGCCTACTTGTATCAACTATTTAGAGAGGGGTATTAAAATTTCTGACTATAATTGTTGATTGGTTTATCTTTCCTTGAATTTTATCAGTTTTTATTTGATGTATTTTGCAACTCTGTTATTAGGAGTAAACTATTTAAGATTGTTATGTCTTCTTGATTAATTATCATTCTTCTTATCTTGATTCATTTATCATTATGAAATGACCTTCATTATTTCTGGTAATATTCTTTACTCTGAAATCTACTTTATCTGATGTTAACATAGCCATCACATCTTTTTTGTTTGACCAGTGTTAACAAGATATATCTTTCTCCATTCTCCTAACGTATTTGTGTCCTTATGTTTAAAGTCTCTTTATTTTAGACAGCATCTAGTTGGGTCTTGCTTTTTATCCAGTTTGACAATCTATGCCATTTAATTTGGGTGTTTAAACCATATATATTTAATGTGATTATTGTTATGGTTAAGTTTAAGTCTACCATCTTGCTATTTATTTGTTGCATCTGTTCTTTTCTTCGCAGATCACTATCCTTTTGTTGCCTGATGTCCAGTTGTTGCTTTTTAAAAAAAAAACAAAACATTATTTCATATAATTTGTCTTTTTTTTTTCTAGTGAGGGGGTAAATTTTATCCCTGTTATTCCATATTGACTGGACCTATTGATTGTCTTTGAATTCATTAAGTCTATTTTCTGTTGTGTCCAAGTCTTCAGTTAAACCCATTCAGTAAGTAAAATAGACTTTATTTAAAAATAGGCTTTATTTTTTAGAGCAGTTCTAGGTTCATAGCAAAACTGACCAGAAAGTACAGAGAGCGCCCATATACCCCCCGCCCTAACACATGCACAATCTTCCCTACGATCAACATCCTGCACCAGAGTGGAATATTTGTTACAATCTATGAACCTACACATCAGTATCATCCAGAGTCCATAGTTTACATTAGGGTTCACTCTTGGTGTTGTACATTCTATGGGTTTTGATAAATGTATCATCACATGTATCCACCATATAGTATCATGCAGAATAATTTCATTGCCCTAATAATTGTCTGTGTTCTGCCTATTCATCCCTTCCTGTCCCCTAACCCCTGGAACTACTGATCTTTTTACTGTCTCTATAGTTTTGCCTTTTCCAGAATGTCGTATATTTGGTATCCTACAGTATGTAGCCCTTTCAAATAGCCTTCTTTCATTTGGTAATATGCATTTCAGGCTCCTCCATGTCTTTGCATGAAGATAGCTCATTTCTTTTTTAGCACTGAATACTATTCCATTGTCTGGATATACTACAGCTTATTTATCCATTCACATACTGAAGGACATCTTCATTGCTTACAGGTTTTGGCAGTTATGAATAAAGCTTCTATAAACATTCATGTGCAAGTTTTTGTGTGGACATAAGTTTTCAACTCCTTTGGGTAAATACCAAGGAGTGCAACTGCTGGATCATATGGAAAGAGTATGTTTAGTTTTGTAAGAAACCGCCAAACTGTCTTCAAAAGTGGCTGTACCATCTTTCATTCCTACCAGCAATGAATGAGAGTTTCTGTTGTTCCACATCCTTGCCCGCATTTGGTTTTGTCAGTGTTCCAGATTTTGGCCACTAGCAGGTGTGTAGTGGTATCTCATTGTTGTTTTAATTTGCAATTCCCTAATGACGTGTGATGCTGAGCGTCTTTTCATGTGCTTATTTGTCAGTTGTATGTATTCTTCGAAGTGTCTGTTCAGATCTTTTGCCCATTTTTCAATCACGTTGTTCTTTTCCTTTCCTCCAAAAATGTTTGTTTTATTGTTTTCAAGATTTATTGAGGTGTAACTGACATACAACCTTGTGTAATTTTAAGGTGTACAACGTGTTGATTTGATACTCTTTAATATTGCAAATTAGGTTGTTCTTTTTCTTATTGTTGAGTTTTAAGAGTTCTTTGTATATTTTGGATAACAATACTTTATCAGGTTTGTCTTTTGCAAATATTTTCTCCCAGCCTGTGGCTTGTCTTCTCATTTTCTTGACCATCCAGTAAGTTTTAAATTTCATATATTTTAATTTTAATTTCTAGAATATTCTTTTGATTGTCTTTTATAGACTTATAGATTCTCTGTTAAAGTTTTTCATTCATCCATTTGTCAACCTTTTCTTCTATTTTCTTTAACATATTACTCATAGTTTTGTTAAAGTACTTGTCTGCTAACTCTAACATCTGGATCATCTGTGGGTCTGCTTTTTGTTTTTCCCCCAATTGATTATGGTCACATTTACTCTCAATATATCTATTCATGTGTTATTGTGTGCTGAACCTGCAGGATGGAAAGGGTGGGAACCTCCAGACTCTAGCATTCTAGAATAATAAAAATCACCACCACTGCAGAAGCAAAATCCCTTGAAATTGTACCATGCTTTAGAGTTCCTAAAGCACTTTCACATGTGTTTATCTTTGGCTTTCCTCATTCTACCCTTCACCAACCAGGAAAACTAATTGCAGGCTGTAATAAGAAGTCATCTCTGCAGAGAGATTTTATGAAGGCCCTTGCCAAAGACTCAGAGGTGTAAGTCTCCATCCACAAGGGTGGTGACTTCAGACAGTCTCAGGATGTCCTCTCTCCCTTGGTGGGGCTATGGTCAGTCGTGTCCTCAAATGAATTCCTCCCTTCTTCCTGCACAATGCCACCTGCTAGAGGTTATATTTTCCAGCTGACCTGGTGGCTGAATGTGGCTGTCACAAAGTTCTGATAAACTGATGCGAGCAGAAGTGGTGTGCAATTTCCACTTCACAGGCTTAAAAGAAAATTGATTGCCTTGACTTCCTCTCTTTCCTTTCCCTTGGCTAGCACAGAGATGGGTCTAAGAGTCCAGTTTTAAGTGTGCAAGTGAGCACAATGTCCTAGAGCAATGCTTCTCAAACTTCAGTGTGCTTTAGAATCACCTTGGGGCTTGGTCAGACTGCTGGGTCCCACCCCCAGAGTTTTGGATTCTGTAGGCCTAGAGTGGGGCCCAAGAACTTCCATTTCTAACAAGTTCTCAGACGGTGGTCATGCTCTTGGTCCAGAGACCACACTTTGAAAACCACTGCCCTGGGATATGGTGGAGCAACAAGATGGAAAGACCCTGGGTATTTAGTGACTAGATGAGCAGAGCTGCTCACCACATGGAACTCTTGCTTCTGGACCGTTATATAAGAGATCAATAAACTTCCATTTCTTTTAAGCCACTGTGAATATTTTTGGGTCCTCTCGTTAAAGCAACTTTACCCTTACCCAATCTAGGACACAGGGTGATTGCTAAGCAGGGACTGGTTATCCATTGGCAGGTTTTTGGTCAATGATGGCCTTAAGGTTCAATCTTCCTCTTTGGTCTGCATGTCCACATTTCTCTGAAGGAATCATCCTTTTCCCACAGGCCCTACTGTGTGGACAGCAGGCCACATGACCTTAGGTCCAGGGCAAAGCTGACTGGACCAGAGGTGGAGACATGACCCAAGAAGTGGCCATCCTGAGGCTTCATGTGTGGGCTGGACCAAGCAAACAAGCTTTGGATGCCTAGTTTTCACACCCTGCCCCACCTCCCTGCCTTCTCTCCACCAACCTTTTTGTATTAAGACTTTCCTTCTTCCATTCTCATACTCTCCCCTAAGTGGTTAAGCCTGTAGACTATAAATATGAAGTGGGCTGCACAACTTGATTGTAACACAGCAATTTGATCTTAGGAACCAATGCCATATTTAACATAGGAGTGTAATTGGCTCCTCATTATTTTTAAAAGAATAGGTGGGTTCTTGGTGACTGAGAAGCCCACCCCCTGAATGCTTGTCCTCTCTCAAGAGTGAGAAATAGAAACACACACACGCACATACACACATGCGGAGAGAACGTGGCGGTCATCGTGGTGGCCATGTCTCCCTTCAGGGAAGCCTGGCAGGAGAACTCACGCGGGGCCAGTGCTGCTGCTGTGGCACCTGCTCACGACCTGCTCAGGTCGTACTCTTCTTCCCCCGCCTGAATTAGAAGAACTTATCTTTGGCTACTGGAATAACACCATCCCCCTTCTCCACTGTCTGTGTACACCATATCCGCCTGAGTGAGGTCCCCCACTGGATCTCAGGAGACCAAGAGGTGACCTTAAGGCTTGATTTTATTTTACCTGCACCTTGTATACCTGTGTTCTCTGCAAAAAAGCCACTCATTTAGAGGAAAAGAAACTCCTTGCTATTATTTCTACCCTCCCCCCCACCCTCCAGAACTAGAAAATTTGACCTCAGTCAGACCTATTACCACTGATCTGCTCTCAGCTGGCCATTATTCTGCTTCTCCCTTGATGTCTTTTGAGCTCTCCTCTTCCACGAGGCTTGCCTGGGCCACCTGGCTCACAGCATCCCTCTTTCTTCTGACTTCATAAGCCACATAGTGTTTGCATCTCACTTCCTAATTCATCCCTTACTATATTTAAGTGTATGAATCCATGTATCTGCATCCTCTCCTTCAGTGGACAGTGGGGACCTTTACTACTCTCACATCATCTGGCCTCTAGCAGGCTCCCAGGAAGTGCTTTTTTTGGCTGGTTGATGATGTCCATCTAATGCCTCATTAAGAGAGGGATTTAGGCTTTAGGAAGAGGCAGACCACCAGCTAACCTGACTCCCTTCCTGCCTATGAAATGGGGCTGGATAACCTATAGAACTGTAGGAAAATTCCTCTCTCCTAAAAACAAAAGGAACTCAGATCACCTCAGAAGAGGATCATGTAGTGGGGAGGGGTGACTGGATCTAATGCCCTGACTTCATCCACAAGCATCTCCTTCTCCTGTGGTTTTTCACCCATTCCCGCCACCACCATCACACTGGCCCAAATGTAGACAAATGACTCTTGTACACCGATAAAAATCAAAACTGAGGAATATACACATTGAGTCACATACAACTGATGATCTGGCTAATGGGCTGGAATTCACTTATCTTCAGTTTGTGGTCCATCACAGGGTCTTTCCCTTCCCAGCTCCCTGTGTCCCTCCAGATGGTACATGGCATCAAGGGTGATGGGTACACATGCACTTGTTATGTTATTCTTACCACTATTCTAGATGCTTGAAATATGTCTTCTAAAAAGACTTAAAAAGAGGAGTACAAATATGCCTTCTGACCTCCACCATCTAACATTTTCATCCATTAACACTGCCCTCAAGCACATTAAATAGCACTTAGAGTACATTACATAAGAAATAATAAATGCATTCTTATCTTAAAATGTTGATTCTTATTTTTTTTTTGCAGGGAAGGATTCACCCTGAGCTAACATCTGTTGCCAATCTTCCTCTTCCCTCCCCCAGCAAACCCAAAGCCCCAGTGCATGGTTGTATATCCTATGTAAGTTCTTCTATGTGAGCTGCTGCCACAGCATGCCAACTGACGGATGGGTGGTGTGGTTCTGCAAGTGGGAATTGAACCCGGGCTGCCGAAGCAGTGAGAGTGCTGAATTTTAACGACTAGGCCATCAGGGCTGGCTCTTAAAATTCTGATTCTTGGCTTGAGTAAAGAACAATGGGAGCACACTAAGGTGTTGTTCAAAAGTAATGGCCAGGAGAGACATACCATGTTCATGGACTGGAAGGCTTAACGTAATAAAGATGTCAAGTCTCCCCACATTGATTTATAGGTTTATTGCAATTCCTATCAAAATCCCAGAGAGGTTTTATGTAGATATAGATAAGATTATTTTAAGACTTATATAGAAAGGTCTTAAAATAGCTAAAACAATCTTGAAAAAGAAGAATAAGGTAGGAGGAATCACTGGACCTGATATTAAGGCCTATTACATAGCTATAGTAATTAGACAGTGTGGTATTAGTGGAAGGATAGACACGTTGATCAACGGAACAGAATAGAGAACCCAGAAATAGATCCACACAAATATGCTCAACAGATGCTTCACAAAAGCAAAAAAACAATCCAATGGGGTGAAGATAGCCTTTTCAACAAATGGTGCTGGAGCAATTGGATATCTATAGGCAAAAAAATGAGCCTTGACCTAAACATCACTTTATGAAAAAATTAACTCAAATGCATCAAAACTATAAAACTTTTAGGAGAAAACCTTGGGGATCTAGGGCTAGGCAAAAAGTTCTTAGACTTGACCCCATCTAGAAGGCTGGATGCAGATGTGTCGGGGCAGACACAAGGCAGTTGGCTTGTTCTAGGCTTGGAGATCTTGCCTTCTCTTTCTTCAGGGCAGTAAAGAAGCAATGAAGCATTGGCTACCTTCCATTTCAAACTGAGAATTACATGACCACATGCTTTCACCGTCTTCCATCCCCACAACTCTGGGCTCTGCAGGGTTAGTGGTCCTGGTCCCCAGGGGGACACAATCACCAGGAAATCCAGCAAGGGGCCCACTGAACTACACCCTATGGCTGCTGCCCGGGCACTTTAGGATCCTTGTGTCCAGGAGCCAGCAAGCAAAAAAAGGGGTAACATCTTGTTGAAGGCAATCACCTGGTCAGCAGAAGGAGACAGGGCTGCTTTCACACAATGGAAGCAGTGAGGAATATGGGTGGAACTCAGGTGACCCACTTGGTACTTCTTATCCAACTGTGTCTGTGAACGGACAAACTCAAGCAACTCCAACCTGAAAAAGATATGGTTACCAAGCACTCAGACCCCCAGGAATGTGGATTTAGGTCACGCCATTGGGTGAGCCATTGACAGCGGTAGAAGGGTGGCAGAGGGAATTTAGAACGGATAGTGAGGGAAGGAGATGCTGAGTATCAGTCACAGCCCTGAAACCAGCGGCAGCAGACGCTGTACTTAGTCCTAACTACGTCCTTCTTCTAAGTCTGCCTTTAGGAGAGCAATGCAACTTCATAATACCCATCCAAACTTATTATCCTTATAGCTATCATTCCTCCAATATGTTTTAAATGCCTGAATCATTGCACTAGTCAACACATTGCCTTCCGCCTGCACACCATCCCAGCTCACCACTGGCGAAAGTTCAACAGCTGGACGGCCGCCTTGAGGCAAGAGCACACCATCTCCTTCGCAGGTGGGTATGGAGCGATCCAGTCCTCAATCCCCACTTAGGGCCTGCTCTCTCAGACCACTCTGGGCATCAGCTACTGCAGGTTGATTCCTCTGTGAAGCAGACGTGGAGATAGAGTAAGGAGTGTAAAAGCTTTACTGGAAAGTAAAGGAGGAGGGGGAAGCAGGATGGGACAGGGGAAGCCTTCCGATGATGCATAGCTAACAAAATCTCTGGCCAGACCAACGGGGAGCTCTGGAACAAAGACTGCAGGTTGGAGGAGTCCCGCAGGAGGCAGAAACGGGTAAGCTCTTGTACGCCACCATGCTCAGTCATTGGACAGGGGCTTCCAGAGAAGAGGGCTTGAAAGCTGAGGCAAACCTCGAAAGAACGAATAGCTGGAGGCTGTCGTGAACCACGTTCCTTGAAGCTGCCCAGAGAATCCTTTCATGGAGGGGATCTGAACGTGCACACATCTCCATGTCTGCCACCTGAGGCACGTTTTTCTCACGGCAGAGACAGGGCACAGGGGAGCGGGTCCAACTGAGCGAACACATTTCAAGCCTCTGCTTATGTTTTGTCTCCTAACACTCGATTAGCTGGAGTGAATCACGTGGCCCGCCCAACACTAAGGGGCAAAGAAGTATGTTCTGCCCACCTTGAGGCCATGGCTAGGGTGAGTACACTACAGGGGAGTGAAGAATTGGGACCAGTAGTTAGATCCACACAGGAAAAAGGCCCTTTGTAAACTGTAGAGCTCTGGCCATACTTGTTACTATTACTCCTATTTGTCCAAGAGACCAGGTACTACAGACAGCCCTCAGGAAGGACAATCACTTGGCTAAAAATAAAAAATCAGATCTGGTACCTGGAAGTCAGCACTGCAGCTTCGGGATGGGAAAGGCCAGAGCGCAAAGCAACCACCACGACGTGCTCCCAAAGCCCCCGCAGGGCAGCTCCCGGGCTGGCCTGGCTGCTGGGCGCACGTTTGCCAGCGGATCAATAGCAATTTGGGGCGCTCGCGGGGGCTCCACCTGAGTAACTCGGATCAACTGAACGCGATGAGGGCCCGCTGCTTCCCGAGTCCTCCGGGAAACGCGCGCGCCATCCACTCAGCGCTGGAGCCCGGCCCGGCCCTTCTCGGGCACTCCTCCCTCCTCCTGGCGGGCCTCGCGGCTCCCGCCTCTCCACCAGCTCCTCCTGTCCTGCGCGCTCCGGAGAGGATGGAGGCTGCGGGGCCGCCCCAGGCCCGGAGGTGCTGCAGGGAGGCCCTGGAGAAGCTCTTCCCTCGCCTCTGCTTCCTCTGCTCCCTGGTGACCTACGCGCTGGTGGGTGCCGCGCTCTTCTCGGCCATTGAGGGTGGCCAGGACCTGGGGGCAGAGGACGGGGAGTTTGAGGAGTTCTTGGAGAAGCTCTGTGGCATCTTGAAATGCAACAGAACAGGTAGGTCGCTCACCTGGGCAGGGTGGGCCTTTTCTCCGTGGGTGGAGGCAGCCCCAGAAAGCAGAGGGTGCCTTGCAGGAGACTGGGTCAGGGAGCCCTCTGCTTGTATCCTCCCCATTCCTGTGCTATCTTAGGCAAGTGACTTCTCCTCTCCGAGCCTCAGTTTTCTCCTCTGTAAAGTGGGGAGAATAAGGGCCTCTCAGGATTGCTAGGAAGAATGTAGGAAAAGCACTGAGCACCCAGTAGGTGCTCTGGAAAGCCCACTCCCTTCCTTATGCTGCAGCTTCTAGCCCCAATCAGACCAGCAGGCTCTGGGGAGGATGGATTGCTGGAGATCTGGTGAGGTGGGGTGAGGTGGATGAGTGACCAGACCTGGAGCTGGGCATTCCTAGGCTGATTCTCAGAACTATGCCTGCCCCACCCCATGATTCAGTTTACAGGGACTAAAATTCAAGGAACACTCCAAATTGGGCTTGGACCCGCAACACAGCAGCCTGCCCCCTACTCTCCCACTTTCTGTTTCAAAGGGCCTTTTCTGTTGTTGGACTCAGGGGAAGCAGGGAGGGGTTGTGACAAGAACTTGAAGGCCTGGTTGGAATCCCTGTTGCTCTCCCAGCTGGTTTTGTGATCCCAGGCAGAGAGCCCCGGCTCTCTCTGTGTCTCAGTGTGCTGGTCAGAAGGGGGCCGGCAACTCTCAGGCCTGCCAATCACAGGGAACCTGTGGGAAGCAGATGAGACAGTGGACATGAAGCCTCTTGGAGGGCACAAGGCACTTTATACACGTCCTTATTGCATTTCATTTGTATTTAGTCACTTATTTCTGCTCTGATCTGTTCCCCAAAGCTTGCAAAGATGCATTCAACAGAGGAAGATAAAATAATAGTGAATAAATAAATAAAAGACAAAGTTAACACAGACTCTGAAAGTCAGGGGAAGAACAGGATTCCTCTCCCGGTAGCTGGGCTGCTAATGACTCCTCCCGATCTTGCTGTGGGAGCAGGTCCTTTCAGCCGGGCTCACTAGAGGCTGGTCAGAGTCTCCCTCCATGGAAGGTCCTACTCCTTCTCTCTGCGTCTGTACCAGACAGACACGTGCCTACTCAGCTGACCCAGGAGATGCCGTCTGCCATCGCTGCCGTTCGGACGCTCTGAGCCATCACAGGGGCTAGCCTTCAACAAGTTCAAGGCTTTCCAAACCTGGCCAAACGTCAGAATCATCCAGAGAACGTGTCTAAACTATGCATTCCCACGCTCTTCCCCAAACGCGCTGAATCAGGCTTCCCGGATCTGAATCGGGACTCTTACTTTTAAAAAGTTTCCCCAGAGTGATTCTGATGCACAGAATGATATGGGAACACAGAGCTGGTCCAACCCAATTTTATACTGATTTTCATTGGAGATTAAAATGCTCAATAAGTGCCAGCTAAGTGCAGACCCTGTTCTCAATGCTTTTCATCTATCATCTCACTGAATCTTTGCCCCAACCCTATGAGGTGGGTATGAATTTGCAGCTTAGGAAACTGAGGATTTGGGAGTTAAGCAACTTGCTTAAGGTCACAAACTAGGAAATGGAGCCAGGGATTCAATCCCAGGCATTTGGACACCAGAGCCAGAGCTTTTCACCACTATGACATGCTGCCTCCCCGAAGGGGAAACTGAGGTTCAGAAAGAAGCCTCTTGTCTATGGCTACAGGAAGTAGGAAGGGTCAGAGCTGGGTCTAGAATGCAGGCATCTGGACTCCCAGGTTTGTGCTCATTCAAATGAGTGGTGAATTCCTGCTGTGTGCTGGACCCTGTGACATCCTCTTAAGACTGACTGCACCTGAGTCAGGCAGGTGGCTTCTGGGGTCCCAAAGCCCACTGGCTGTGAGGCCGAAAGAACCATTTGGGAACCTCCCTGAGAAACCAGGGCCCCAACCCTGCTCTGTTGGCCCTGGGGTGGATGTTTTGGAAGCCAAGTCTTCCCAGACACCCTCAGGCAGCTGGTGCCCACAGATCCCAGTGTGATCACTAAACTCCATCCGGCTAATGATCTCCAGGAGTGGGGACGGTTGCATCCACATAACAGCTTACATTTCATAAAAGCCTTTTTGCATTCCGTTCTCAGAAACCCGGTGAGAGAGACAGAGCAGAAGTTGTTATGCCTCTTTGCAAGGTGAAAGGAACAGAGGCTCAGAAAGTTCAGAAAGCCCCCTAAGGCTGCACAGCGATTTCATGGCTGAGCTCAGGCAGATCCCCACAGACGTCTCCCATGGGTGCTCGTCTTACAGGGCCATGTGGTCTCCTAGTCCCTGCCTGCACTGCAGCAGGACCTAAACTGCAGAGACATTTAGAAGCAGGGCTCTGAGAGCCAAGTTTCGATGTTGATAAGGCCACAACGCAGGGGGCCTGCTAGTCCTGCGGGAAGACCCTCCCCTCACCTGGGCGGGACCTGTCTTGAAGGGTGGAACCTCTCCCTCACTCTGCTCGTCTCTTTCTTGAGTTGAGGAAGGCAGGAAACGGGATCTCAGAAAGCTGCTGCAGGAGGTGAAGCCGCACTCGTTTAGCAGGTCTGCAGACTGGTCCTTCCTGAGCTCACTCTTTTTCTGCTGCACCGTGCTCAGCACCGTGGGTGAGTCCAAGGCGGGGCTGGGAGAGAGACCTGGGGAAGAGGGTGGGGGAAGAGGGAGACTGGGGACCCCTGGTGGAGAGGCTGGAATGTTCAGTTCATTTAGTGCAAGAAACGGTTGTGCCAGGCCTACTGTGCGTGAGTGGGCGCTGCTCCCAGCCCGGGGGATACAGCAGTAAGCAGGGCTGCCACTGGCCTGTAAGGCACCTTTGTTTGAATCAGAAAAAAGTGCCTGTCCTTCAGGTGGGTGCAGCCCCCTGCCTGGGCATAGGTCCCAGTGAGCAAGGCGTGAGCTGCATTTCAGCCCCTTTTTGCGCCTCAGCTGAGTGCTCTTGTACAAAACACCACCTGCCAGGGACCTACCTGCCCAGGTTCCTGCAAGACAGAGGTGCTTGGGGCAACCAGATGTGGAGGCCTGTGAAGTGCTCAGGGTATTGTGGGAGCACAGCTGCCCAGCCTTGGGGGTAGTCTGAGAGGCAAGACTTGAGTGGTGAGCACATGTTAAAGGCTCCCTGGAGGGGATAACAGCCGTGCTGAGTCCAAGAGGGAGAGCAAGAGTCATCAGCGAGGGGCAAGGTGGGGCGGGAAGAGGACGCTTCAGGCCAGGAGCACAGAAGGGCAAAGGCCGAATAGCAAAAGGAATGCCAGGCATTGTAAGGAGATTAAGTTAAGGGTGTAAAGAGGTGAGAGAGAGGAGGGCCCTCACAGCTGGGCTAAGGAGCTTGGGTTTATCTTGAAAGCAATGGGAAGCATCCAGAGGGTTTTAAGCAAGGGAAGGACATGGTAGCTCAGCATTCCAGAAAGATCATTCAGCTGCAGCATGGAGGTGGACCAGAGAGGGTAAGATTAGCAACAGGGAGACCAGTAGGGAACTGACTGCAAGAATCTAGGTGACAGATGATGATGGCCTAGTCTAAGACTATGGCCATGAGGATGGAGAAGAGGGGTGGATTGAAGGAAGACTCTAGAGGAAAATCTGTAGTGGGTGGATACAAGGGTGAGGAGGAGGAGAGACAGGTCTCTAGCTTGGGTGGCTGGGATCAACATGTTTGGGGGAGGGTGGTGAGGATGATGGGCCTGGGGATGGGGGTGATGATTCAGGTCCAGTCAAGACTGAGGCTCCAGTGGTGCCTCCGAGTGGAGACACCCAGCACTACTGGAAATGTGGGTCTGGGGCTCCGGGTTCTGGGCAGCGCTGGCAAGGTGGGTTTCAGAGTCACCAGCACATAGATGGCAAGTGACTCTGAGGGAAGGGAGGAGAGCACTATGGAGGGTGTGGCTTGGAGAGGGAGGATGGCATGCCAGAGCAGGACCCGGAGCACCGACGCTTAGGCAATGGAGGAGGGAGAGCTGCAGTGGTAAGATAGCTAACAGTTACCTGAGGGGGCATGCTAAGCTGCTTCCTGTAATGCTCACAGAGGTCCTGTGAATCAGGTGGGGAAACCTGAGCCCAGAGAGGGTGATGTCAGGGGCCAAGGTCATGCAGTGAGTGGAGCTGGTGCCCTCAAACAGGCCTTAAGACTCCAAGTCCAATGCTCTTTCCCCAAAGTAGGCTGCCAGCCCTGCAGGGCTGTGGGGTACTGCAGGGACCCTGCCCACTCCTCCTCAGGGAGCCCGAGGAGGGCCCTGGCTGTGCTTGGGAGGCAAGGGCAGCTCCAAGGAGATGGCAGTGCCTGGAAGGGAAGGCACGGGAGAGAGGAAGGAGCTGGCCTCCCCCTTCCCTGCACTTGCTTTATATGTTTCTCCAGCCCCCAAGCAAAGGAGATTCCTTCTGTGCAAGTCATCGACCCAGGACAGTCCCTTCCAGAGCTGGGGGCAGAGGGCAGGTTATGGGGGGAGAGCTGCTCTGTGGACCAGCTCTGTGGACCCACAAAACCACAGACCCTCCTCTAGGTGGCCGTGCAAAAGGTGGGCTCCTGGGTGACAGAGGACACTGGAACTGGGGTGTGGAGATGGCCTTTGCTGGCAGCCTTCATTCATTCATTCATTCAACAAATTTTTATTGAACACCTACGATTCCAACAGCAGCAGCTGCGCTGGCTAACACTTTCGTGTGTAAGATGTACCAGGCTCCATCCATTCTAATTTCTTGGTGACGATTAGCTCATCTAATCTTCACAACAACCCTGAGGTAGCCGCTCTTTTTATCCCCACACTCCGGAAGAAGAAACAGAGGCAGAGGCAGGTCTGCCACTTCCACAAGGTCACACAGCTCATGTGCATCTGAGCTCTGGCTGTCTTGGTCTTCATGTAAAGCTCCACTGCCTCTCTCTATACACGACTTTCCAGGTGCCTGGCATGGGTCCTGGACTAGCCTGCCCTCGTGGGGATCCTAGTCTAAGGGAGGGAAGGGAAATAAACAGCTAAGCATGGTGGTGAGTGCACAAGAGGAGAAGCCAGGGCTGTGGAAATGGCTAAAACAGGATGGGGGATGGTGGTCCTGATTTGTGGGGAGGGGAGGAGAGGCTTCCCCACGGAAGTGACAAGTGACGTTTGAGCTAGAAGATCAGAGAAATTAAGCAGGCACAGAAGAGTGAGAGAGCTTTCCAGGCAGAGGACACAGTAGGGCAAACCCCTCAGGCTTAAAGTCCCCTTTGAGGAAAAGACCACTGTGGCTGGAGGGCAGAGAACAGGGTGGGAGGGAGGTGGGAGACACTGCAGGAGAGTTGGGCCTCCTGGACTGTGGAGGACGGGGCTGGTCTTGCACTCGGGCACCATGTCCCTGGGCCAGCATTGGAGGATGCTCTAGTAACAAAGGGCCCCCAGCTTCCCTCTCCAGTGGTGCAGCAGGGTGGGTCAGGTTGGAGGGGCCAAGCCAGGGCTGGCAGAAGCCTCCCCTGCTGGGGGCAGGGGTCACAGGAGTGGAGGTGGTAGAGCTACCCTCAGCCACATTTCAGGAGCTCCTGGGTCAGTGTCCCTACCAGGAGTGGGGCCCATCACTCAGTCCCTGCCCCTCTTGGCTGGTGGAAAGGACTGGGGGCCCTGTCTTCATTCAAGAGAGCATCAATTCTAGAGAGTACTGACTCCCCAGAGGGCTGGACCCACAAGGGTCACAGAGCCCCAGCCGTGACCGGGTGCTCACCTCACGTCCCCTCACACTTGGGGCGGTGATGGAGCACAGTGGCTAGCTGTGGACTCTGGAAGCTAGCCACCTTGGCTCAGAGCTGTGTGACCTCCAATGAGGGATGCAGCCCTTCTGAGTCTTGTTCCCTAATCTGTAACTCGTCCCAGACCTGCCTCTGAGAGTCAGCATGAGGACCAGCTGATGATCAAACATGTTAGTGGCAGCCAGGAGGCCTTCAGCTGCAACTAATGGAAAACCCAACCCAACGGGCCTAAACTGCAAGGAAAATGTGTCACCTCCCAAGTAAGAAGTCCAGTGGAGGACAGCTCTAGGGCTGGTCGATGTGCAGCTCAGCCATGACATTGAGCATCAGATTCTCTCCGCCTGCTCAGCGGGTCACAAGATGGCCACCAAGGTCTACTCCCTATCAGACATAATTGCATGTAACAGAGAAAGGGCTGGCCATTGTAATCAGCAAGGAAAGTTTTCCTAGAAACCTCCCTCCTCAGAGCCAGTCCCTGGCAAGGGGATTGGATTACCAATCGGATCTACCCCTAAATCGGGTCGGGGAGCAGTGGGATTCCAAGGAAGGATGGCGGAATGGCCGCTGGGTGGACAACCAGTGGCTGCTGCAACTTAATTTATAAATGGGCTCAGGCTTGTGCCCAAGAGCGCCCCCACGTGGTTTCCTTCAGAATCGGTCTCATTCACCAGAATGCTGATAGAGGTGAGACAGGTAATGGGCAGAAAGAATAACAATAATAGCTGCACTGTTGAGCACTTACCCAGTGCCAGGCATGGTGTCAATGTGCTTTATATGCATTACTTATTTAATTCTCACGACACCCCTACGAGGTAGGTGCTGTGACTGTCCCATTTGGCAGCGAGCTAAGGCTCTGACAGAGAGGTCATTGCCAGAGAGGCAGAGGCAGGGCACAAGTGACCTTTTCAGAGGAACTCACAGCTCGAGGGAAGTTACAGGGGAGCAGTCACTACAAGGAAGATGCTGGAGATGAGCAGAGGGACTGAGAGTATGGGGTTTAGTTTGTTTGTTTTTACTGAAGAACTTCAGGGGATTGATCTAATGCAGTATTTCTCAACCTCAGCACTATTAGCACCTTGGACTAGACGATTCTTTGCTGTGGGCTGATGATTCTTTGCTGTCCTGTGCACTGTAGGACGTTTAGCAGCATCCCTGGCCTCTACCCGCCAGATGCATCCACCTCTTTCCTCACTGTCCCCACCAGTTGCAACAGCCGACAACGTCTCTAGACATTGTCCCTCGGGGGGCAAAATTGCCCACTGTTGAGAACACTGGTCTAATGCTTATCAAAATGTGGTTCCTGGACCAGTAGCATAAGCATCACCTGAGAACTCGTTAGAAATGCAAATTAATTTTCAGACCCCATCCTAGACCTACTGAGTCAGAAGCTACGGATGTGGGCCCAGCAATCTGTGTTTTAACAAGTTCTCAAGGTGATTCTGGTGCATGCTAAACTCGAGAAGCCCTGACCTGATGCAAGCGATCTCAGCCCTGGCTGCACATTAGAGCCACCTGGGTGTCTTTTACACGCTCCCAGGCCTGGACCCTACCCCACACCAATCAGGTCAGAATCTCTAGGGACCAGCCCAGGCATCAGTCTTTTCCAGAGCCTTCCAGGTGATTCTAATGGGAGTCCAGGCTGCAAACCACTGATCTAATGGAAATGCATTAGCTTGGTTTAAATCCCCAGAAAGCAAAGCTACTGCCCACGGTACAAGTCAATTAGGACTTCATGCCGTCCAGTAATTACCACTAGAAGAGGATTCGGGGGCAGGTTCTGCGCTGCCCGTAATCAATAATGGTGTTGGAAGGTCGTGCTCGTAATGCTGCCTCCTGCCCTGCGTCTCTGGGTCACTTGAAATGCACCCGACCTTGATACTGAGAAAGGGACACCTGATAGGTTGGTGTGAGGCTGGTCAGTCCCCAGTCATTTCTAATTGGGTCAGCCTCCTTGGAGTAGAAAGTAAAGTGCATGGGCTCTGAAACACTCACCGGCTAAGTGGAATGGACTGATCACATTAGAATATATGAATGCACATAAGAAATGATGTGATTTTCCATCGTGCATTTCAGCATTCAGTCATTGAGGTAGTTAATACATTCTCTTCCGGGGGGCCCTGTGCTAAGACTTGCTTCCTTGATGCATTTTCTGGAAAGTGGCATGTCTTCTGGATTGTAAACATATTCCACCCAGAGGCAGCCTGAAGACTTTGTTTATAATCCACTAAACCACCTTTGCCAAGGAGAGCACTGGGGGGCATGTGCATGGGGGTGGTCTTCGGGTGAGGGGTGCATACCCTTGTCGGCCGTGGGCTGTGTGACCCTGGACAGGTCACCTGACTTCCCAGTTTCTTGTCCATTAAATGCTTGGTAATAATGGTGGTTGCTAGCATTAGGGGTTTTGCTATGCAGGGAATTTTGACTCTAAAAGGCACTTTATAAATCCTGTAAGAAATGTAACATTCTTTTCTTTAAATAAAATAGATCTGACCCTGGGACCCCATCCTGGCAGCTGGGGGCTTACTACTGAGGAGGCTCTCCTGACTTTCCTGGGGTGCATGAGAACTGGGGGGCTTATGTACTACCTGGAAAACAGGGAGGCCTCCTCTGTATGGGCCCTGGTGGTCACTGCCGATATTCTTTTTTGGGGGGAAGATTGGCCTGAGCTAACATCTGTTGCCACTCTTCCTCCTTTTTTGCTTTTTTTTCCTCCCCAAAGCCCCAGTAGATAGTTGTATGTCATAGTTGTGCATCCTTCTAGTTGCTCTATGTGGGACACTGCCTCAGCATGGCTTGATGAGCAGTGCGTCGGTCTGCACCCAGTATCTGAACCGGTGAACCCCTGGCCGCCAAAGCAGAGCTCAAGAACTTAACCACTACGCCACCGGGCTGGCCCCTGCTGCTGATATTCTTAAGGGCTGGTAGCTCTGTGGGGCCCATGACGAGCTTGGGCATGGGAATCTTAGCTGACACCCAGGGCTCAGGCTTATCTGGGACTCCATGGTAGGGCTGATATGAGCTCCTGCTCGCACCCCCTCCCCCCTTAGATCCTGCCCCCACCACGATCTTCTGAGTGGTTCAGGGCTTTCACTGAATCCTGGATGAGAAGCTGTCCGAAGGCCACTTCCGCAACCTCCTCTCCCTGAGGGAAGGGCCAGAGCTGCTGGAGACTTTCTGGGAAAGGGAAGGGAAACGCAGGCAATGGAAACCCCTGGCACTCTCTCAGAAAGTCCTGCCCCCACGGGACAAACCTGGGTTTCTGGTGGGAGGTTTAGGCAATGAGGCCCCCACTCCTGACCCCTGGAGCAGGCCCCTCTTGGGTCTCGCCACATCCTGCTGGAATGGAGGAGAACAGAGCTCAAGGCTTTGCTTCCCTCTCCACTAGGAGCTCCTAGGGGGCGTGACCTCTGCCTATTCCTCATTGTACCCCCAACCTTGCCCACAAGAGCCTGGCGTAAAGTAGGTGCTCAATAAATGCAGAATCCATGATGGGTGCCTTTGTTCCTATCACTCATAGACCAGTCTGCTCTTTTATGTCCTGTTATTGATCTCCATTTGTAATTACATAATCACTAGCATGGTTATTTGACTTATTATCTGCCTCCCCACTAAACTGGAAGCTCGGCAAGGTTGGAGCCCATATCTGCTTTGCTCACCACTGAGTCCCCAGCACATGTAGTAAGCACTCAATATGCTCATACGTAAGCCCTAGCCCTCCATATCTACAGGTTTCGCATCAGCAGATTCAACCAGCTGTGGATGGAAAGGCCTATGAAGGTTGCATCTGTACTGAACACGTACAGACTTTATTTTCTTGTCATTATTCCCTAAACAATAGAGTATAACAACTATTTACCTAGCATTTACATTGTGTTAGGTATTATAAGTAATCTAGAGATTATTTAAACTATATGGGAGGATGTACATAGGTTATATGCGAATACTATGCCGTTTTATATAAGGGACTTGAGCATCCATGGATTTTGGTACCCACGAGGGGTCCTGGAACCAATCCCGTGCAGATACCGAGGGACGACTGTATAGCATGAATGCACGTGCAGAGTTAACAGCCCTTGCCAACAAATGGCGCCTCGTGGACCCAGCCAGGGTGGCATGGAGTGTTCTCCCATGGATGCAAACTAATGAGACCGGTCGAGGGCCACAGCCCTTTCTCAGGACCCTGCTGAGGGTGGGCAACCTGACTGCCTGCGTGTACCTGAAGGGCAGAGCCTGAGGCCAGGGTTTGTCACAGGGAGCTGCAGCCCTGGAGGAGGTTGGGGCTTAGCCAGCCTAGGAATTGCCTTCAAATTAATTTACATAATTGTGCTGGGATTTTCTATATTACTCATCCTTTATGACATCAAAAATTAAACACAGACATTAACTACAAAAGCTTTTCCCTCTGTTTGTCGAAGTCACTGAAGCTTGCCCACTCCAGAAGATCCAGCTACCTGACCTGTGGGGTTTGACATCTCTCTGCTCCTGTCCTTCTGTCGACAAAGGGTGGGGGTGAGGGGTGGGGGAAGGAGGGGGCTCCTGAAGATCACGGAGCCCTCAGCCCACTCCCACCCTGTGCTCGGCTGACCTGTTCTCGCTGGTTGGAGGGTTCTGCCCCCCTGGTGCTCCTGACCCAGTGGAGATGAGAGCACTGGTTTGGGAGCTGGATGACCCTGAGGGTTTGACTCCCAACTCCACTCAATCACATGTGTGCTCTTGGCCAAGTTGCCTCAGTTTCCCCATCTGTGAATGGTGATAACAGTTCTTACCTATGAAGGTTGGTTGACACTCAGCTTACGGTAAGTGCCCCGTGGGCAGCTGTTATTAGCTCCTGAGGGTGAGGACACCGATGTTTATCAGTCACCCTCTATGTGTCAGGCGCCAGTCCCATGTAATCCTTCCAGCTAGTCAATATACAAGGCAGGGGCTGTCATCCCCATTATACAGATGAGAAACCTGAAAACGTGAGCAGTCAAGTAACTTTCTAGTAAGGCAGAGCTGGGATTGGAACTGAGGTAGGTAAGATTCTGGATGCTGGGGTCCTAACCACCTCCCTATCACTCATGGACTTGTTTGTCTAATCCACTAAACTCCGATGGCTCGGAGGGCAGCAATTGTTTTTTATTCATCTTCCATCTTTCAATTGTCTCTAATACTATGCACACTGCTGTACACACCGTTGGCACATAATAACTGCTTATTATGTAGAAACAAGTAAACCGAGAGGCCCAAACATACCAGGGAGGACAAGCGTGGCTTCTTAAAAATGAGGGCCTTCGTGGAGGATGAAGGAGGCGGTGGGTGTGACTGCAGAGCTGCCCACGCCCTCTCCCCGCCCTCATTCCGTCCTTCCAGCGGAGTCAGGCCCATCCATCCTCACGGGGACGCTCAGAAATGGCCACAGCAAAATGAAAGGCAATCAGCTCAGTCCCAAACATATGCTTGTCCCCTGCCAAGGATATTTTGGGTCAAAGATCTGGACATGAGGGGCCAGCCAGGTGGCATAGTTGTTAAGTTCTTGTGCTCCATTTTGGCGGCCCAAGGTTCGCGGCCCGAATCCCGGGTGCAGACCTATGCACGGCTCATCAAGCCATGCTGTGGCAGCATCCCATATACAAAATAGAGGAAGATGGACACAGATGTCAGCCCAGGGCCAATGTTCCTCAGCAAAAAGAGGAGGATTGGCAATAGCTGTTAGCTCAGGGCTAATCTTCCTCACCAAAAAAAAAAAAGATCTAGACATGAGTTGTTCCTTATCCTAAAGAGAAGCTGAGCGTCACCCCTGCTCCCCCACCAAAGGAGGCCTAATGCCAGATAAGTGGATGAATGTTTTAAGATGAATATTTTCAAACACGTTGTGTAAAATGTCAGGTCAAGGAGGGGAAATGGCAGAGGGTCTCTTTAAAGCTTTTTTGGGAAAGGGGGACAGCAGATAACATCCCAGGGCTCTGTCTTTTTTTCAGGTTACAGCCATATCTACCCCATCACCAGGCTCGGCAAGTACTTGTTCATGCTCTACGCCCTCTTTGGCATCCCTCTGATGTTCCTCGTCCTCACGGACACAGGCGACATCCTGGCGATGATCTTATCCACGTCTTACAATCGGTTCCGAAAACTCCCGTTCCTCCCCCCTCCCCTTCGCACGTGGTGCTCCCGACTGCTCTCCAGGAGAAGGCCTAATGCCAAGCCCGTGGAGGAACCCATCCCGAGGATCATCATCAGTGCCCAAGAGCTCCCGGGCCCCAAACCTGGCAGGTGTCCCTCAGCCCCAAGCGCCAACATGGAGCTGTTTGAGAGACTTCTTGCACGAGAGAAACAGAACACATTGCCACTGCCCCCGCCGTCCGTAGAGAGGAGTAACTCGTGTCCCGAGCTGGCATCGGGGAAACTCTCGTACTCCATCATCAGCAACCTGGATGAGGTGGGGCGGCAGGTGGAGAGGCTGGACGTCCCCCTCCCCGTCATTGTCCTCGTGGTTTTCGTTTACATTTCCTGTGCAGCCGCCATCCTCCCCATCTGGGAGAAGCGGCTGGACTTCGAGAACGCCTTCTATTTCTGCTTTGTCACTCTGACCACCATTGGGTTTGGGGATACTGTGTTAGAACACCCTCACTTCTTCTTGTTCTTCTCCATTTATATCATCATTGGGATGGAGATTGTGTGCATCGCTTTCAAATTGGTACAAAACAGGCTGATTCATGTCTACAAAAATCTCATGCTGTTCTTTGCCAACGGGAAGTTTTAACACCCTGTTAACAAGTGAAGGCTCCATCGTCTCTTGTGTGACAGACTCTGGCCTAGATGGTTTCCTTGCCTTGTCTTTTGGGGCAGCGTAGTTAGAACTGATGACAATGCAGCTGTCCCCTGCAACCCTGGGGCTTGGAGGCAAATCCTGCATGAGGGCTGATTTCAGTCTTGAGGCCCTAAAGAAATGTGGTCAATGCCCTTCCTATCAGGACATTAGACCAAAACTATCACCATCCTCCAAAGTCGAATTAATTGCCCTGTCTTCATTTTTCAAAAGCCCTATCTTATGTAGATGAAACCAGTTTACGGATATCACTGGTTTTCTTGTGACGTGAGAAAAAATTACCTTTGTTCCTGCAGTCTGTACTTTCTGCTAGATTAAAATCTCCCCAGGCTGCTCCCCGTTTACCCTTGATGAAACAGAGCTAGTCTGAGCAACCTCTTTTCTTGAATGACTGCATGAATGTGTGCAAGATCAGCCCGATCCCAGCCCTTGTAGAATACCCTGATGCCACTGAGAGGAATTGCCACCTGTGTTCACAGGGGCTTGGGATAGTTTGATTGCCAGATTCTGTGTAGATCAGTTTTCTCACTAACTGGCACATGATTGGCACCTCTTGAATGAGTTGGCATTGGGAAGTGTTGACACTTAAGTGACTGGATTGGTACATGAAAGAGTCAGCACTCATTGGGTGGATACACTCCTGAGCCGTCATGAACGGTTGGCATGTGACTAGGCTGGTCTGTGTGGCAGATGCTGTAGGTGCCCCACCCATATGCCCTGGTACTCCAGCTCCCTTTGCCTGAGGATGTTCTCTGGCCACTAAAACGTGGGCATGTGCAGGGCAGGCTAGAAGGAGCAAGGAGTTAAATCTCTTGGGAGCAGCCTTCAACCAAAGACTGATGGGAGTGGGTCGATCTATGGTGCCCAGCTTCTCCCTCCTCCCGTGGGATAACTCTAGCCCACGTTCAACACTCTCTGCCTGAGTTTCCCAGCAGAATCGAGCCTTGGTTGTTCATGAGCATACCCCGTATTGACCTCCTTCATCCCCTGTCTCATTTCTCCACTGCTCTTGAGGTCACCTCCAAATAAGCCACTTGCACACAAATCCTTGTTCAGAGTTGCTCCTGGGGTCCCCAGCCTGGGAGAGGATGCGATGAGTCATGGCCCAGGCATGGAGTAGTATAAGAGTCTTACTATTTCCCTGGTCAGTTATGAGAAATGTCTTATTTGAGAGAATCAAAGTTTCTTGAATGTTTCTTTGAGAAAATCTTGGAAAAATCAACTTGCATCCCATGGTTGGCAAAATTAGTCAGTTCCTGGATAAATGGTGCATTTTGCTCCAGGGAACAGAACAAAAATTTGCAAGAACCAATGAAAAGTGCCAGGAGGTTCCAGCTGTAAAGAAAGGAAGCACCTATGGTCTGAGGCCTCTCTCTTCTGTCTGAGGTTCTGGGCAGTGCCAAGGGCCAGCTCTCAGAGGGACCCCAGGTGTTCCTTTCTGGATCTTCCGCACAACTATCAGGTTTTCTGCCCCTCCAACTCTTTAAGACCTACCTCAGGAAATGGAATTGACAAGACGTGAGCAAGAACCTCTGAAAGACAAGAAGCGCCAAAAGTGGGGATTTCAGGCAGCAGCCACCAGGACTAGGGTGTTCGTGGAGTTTCTTGACATCCCTGAAGTCACAGTAGCCCAGCTTAGGTGCAGCAAAGCCCCTCGAACCCAGAGGTAATCAAGACTGGCCTCTCAGGTGAGAGCACAGGATATGATTGAAGCATTATTCGAAGTTCATTTCAACAAACATCCGTTGGGTGCTTGCAGTTTTCCAGGCTCAAAGACGATTCCAAAGACGAGTCAGGTACATCCCCAGAAACATGGAGGTAATTACAGGTGAAATTGAGTCTCTCAGCCACTCCCTTCTTGAGGCAGTAGAAAGTCCTGTTCAAATGCAAACATGGAGTTTGTCAGGGATGTGTATCATGCAACTGAAGGTCACAAGCATTTGCTTATTTCATTTGCTAGTGGGTATTCTTCTGTGGTTCTGAGGAAATGGCCCAGCATGCCTTCTTGCTCTTCATTTCTTGCCCCTCTGCTGCATGCACCCCATATTCCAGCCTATTTACTCCCACATCCCTGTGCAGGAATGTGAATTCATTCCTCCAAGCCTTTGCTTGGTTGTTCTGAAGCCTCTACACTGACACTTGAGCGGCTTCAAAGAATTCATGTGTCTCCCTCTCTCCCAAGATCCAGAAGTCATTGGTCTGGGGTGCCACCTGGGCACTGGGTTTCTAAAAGGTCCCAGGTGATCCCAATGTGTGGTCAGAGTTGAGACCCATGCACTAGCTGCTCTGCCAGCCTGAACGCCCGTCTCCCTTCTAGGACTGATGAAAGGCTCACCTTCATGGCTCAGCTCACGTGTCACCCGCTCTGGGGAGTGTCCCCTGACTCCTGGAAGTGGTCACTCTGGTCTCCCCCATGCTCCCACTGTAACCCCTTCTTCTGTTACACGGTTGTAACCCATTCCTCTCCAAACTTTGAGCTGCCCGAATAAAATGATCCCGTCTTTTTTCATCATCATTGTTCTCTCTCCCTTTCAATCCTCCCCTCCCTGCTCTGCAGCATCTGCCGTGTATGGGAGAACTCTGGGTGGAACTCAGGTGCACACAAATGCCAAGGAGAGCAGCCACCACTTACTGCACACCTCCCACGTGCCAGGCCCCACGCTGAGTCCTTTCTGTACACGGTCTCATCAAAGGCTCCTGGCAGCGCTGAGAGAACCATCCTCATTTTACAGGGAAGAAACTGGGGCCAAGCAACTAGCTCCAGGACTCACTGCTAGTAAGTGATGGAGCCAGGATTCACACCCAGGTCTAGTTTGACTCTAAGTCAGTGGTTCTCAGTGGACCACCAGCATCCCCCGGGAACTTGTTGGAAATGCAGATTCTCAGGCTCTACCCAAGACCTATTGAATCAAAATGCTGGAAGGTGAACTCAGCAATGCTTGGACAAGCCCTCCAGGTGATTCCGGTGTTTGATTCAGAATGTTTGATTCTCAGGCTTGAAAACTGCTGCTCTCATTGCTCATTCACAGCCTCCCTGATAGCCCCCAGTCTGTGGGGACAGTCGCCTGGGAAAGGCATGAGGTCCCCACTCCTGGACAGAGGGGTAGGACCCTCTGGCCGGGGAGGTCTCCTGTAGACTGGAACTGACCCAGTCTCAAGAAGAGCTAAAACTCTGTCTTCTCCAAACTCCAGTTTTCTCTCCTGATCAGAGGAGGCTGCTTCCTGCGTGCCAGGCCTTGCCTGGGGGCTCGTGATTAAACTCCCAGCAGGACTTGGCTCCTGGCGAGGGGCTTCCTGGGGCTCAGCTTGGCTAGAGTCTGCCTGGGGAATGAGAGGGCCTGGAAGTTGCCCAGAAGCTTCTGGACTCTGGAAGCAGAGGGGAGTATGTTGGTGGTCACCTACTGCCTCTCCCACTCACGGCACAGAAACGCCCTGCCCGCGTGCACAGCTCATCCCCTACTTCCCCTAACGCCTTTCTGGGGGGCTGACCCAGCGGCTGTGGGGGTCGTCCTGTCCAGTTGTCCGTCAGCCCGGCACGTGGTATTTAGCTTCCCCGCCCCCCCCCTTTTTAACAGAAGAAGAAACTGAAGTTCAACTGAAGTTAAGGGGCGTTAAGCGATTCGCTCTAGATGACACAGCCAATGAGATGGGGGCGAAGGAGGTCAAGGATGAAGGGGCAGATCCGGAGACTCAGTTCCTGCGGAACCCCGGGGGCTGCAGAAGCGGGCGCTGCCAAGGGAAGGGCAGCCGGTCCCTGCGGCGCTGCTAGATGGGGTCGGGACTGAAGTTTCTGGGGTTGGGGAGCTGATGGAGGAATGGCTCCGGCCGGCCGCGACTGTAGGGTGGTGTCGGGCGGCCAAGCTGCCCTCGGCCGGCTGGACCGCGCTTCCCCGAGTGGCCACCAGGTGACGCCGCCAGACCGCGCGGGCCCCGCGCTCCGGGGCCAGCAGGTGGCGCGTCCTCTGCTCCGCGCCTGGCCTCTCCACCTCCCCGCGCCTCCGAGAAGGGGCCTCTGGGAGCGGATGTCTCTCGCCGTGGACCCCCGGGAAGAGGGGCATCAGGCCACGGGCTTCCTTCGTGACCCTGTGAGAGGGGACCTCTAAGACTTCTGTCCTCGCTGCTTTCCCCGAGAAAGAGGTTCCTCGGACCTCCTTCCCTCTCCGCGGACACGGGGGAAGCAGCACCTCCGACCCATGTCCTTGGAGCAGCCCTCTCGAGGGGGCGCTGCGGACCGCTATCCCCTATCTCTCAAATCTCATGTCATGCCAAGCCCCTGTCAGTGCCTGAAATGTTACCACATGAACCACTTGACAGGATGTGTCCTGTCAGTAATTCCACCCCACTGGCTCCCCTTCACCCTGGGCGCCTCCTTCTGGGATCCATCAGCTCACTCCGGAGAGCAGGGCTTTGGGGCTGAAGGTCTGGAGCTTGAAAGAAAGACACTTGGTAGCACCTGCCCTGTGCATCTACAGTGTGCGTCTGCCCTGTCCCACCTGGAATCTGTTGGGTTGGAGGCTCTGAAAGTGACACCCCAAATGTCTGTGTTGTTGCGGCTGTGGTTTTGCTTTCTGTTTCTATCGCTGCTGCCTGCGGGGTGATTCTCACCTGGTGGGGTGGAGAACCAGGGTCTTAAGGGGGAGGGCCAGGAACAGGCGAGCTCTGACAGGACAGGGCTTGGGGGAGGCCCTAGGGACAGAGGGGCTGGGAGTCAGATGACCTGGCCGAGTGCCTGTCCTGGCTCTGCCTCTGCTCTGCTGAGTGACCCAGACAAGCGGAGCCCTGCTTCTGGGTCTCTCCAGAGAGGAGAGGATTGGCCTGGGCAGCCCCTGTGGGCCTGCTGACCTCCAGGGTTTGAGTCGCTGCTGCTTTGATGAGTGGGAAGTAGAGGTGACCTCATCCCCTAGGACACTGGCGTGTGGGCTACTGGGTGAATTGCTCTGACCTGGGCCTCAGCTTCCGAGGGTGCCTGGCAAAGGGAAGAAGGGAAGGAAACCAGTGTTTAATGAGCAACTAGTATGTGCCAGCCTCTTGGCCCACATTACACGTTTAAACCTTTCTAGCTACGTCCACATGGTTCACGGTGATACACCCCTGGCCCTGGCATGGTGCTGGTGCACGGTAGGTTCTCGGTAAACATCTGTTGCGTCAATAAATCCCTATGATTAGTCGATAGAGGAGATAAGTGTTGGTGCTTGGGTCAGAGCCTTTGCCCATGATTGCTTGTGCCAGACCACTGGGGTGGGCCCTGCTCAGAACTGCTGGAACCTTCGCAAACACTGCCCCCTCCCCAATTTGGGTGGGCCAGGCCAAACCCCAGAAGGTGGTACTTGAAGCAAAGGATCAGAGACTTCCGCCTGCTCTGATCAAGGTCAGTATGTCAAGGGCAGAGCCTGTAGGACCGAAGTGTAAGCTCGGTCCCTGGCTCACCGGGGACCTCCCCCAGCCAGGAGAAGCTATGACAGTATGGTCACACAGTTGGACGTTTTTGTATTTGTCAGCATTGTAATCTGTTGTTAATTTTTCTCATTCTAAATCAATATTCACGTTCACACCTAGTTTTGAATGGGTAATTTTGTATTTTTTTTCTTAAAGAGGGCCCCTTAAGTTGGATAGGCACCCACAAAACCTGATCCCCCCAAAGGATGCTAAACAGAAGGAAATACTGTCCAGAGGCACAGCCCCTTAAGCCAGCCTCCTGCTGACTTTTCCAATGTCCATCCCAGACAGAAGTCCAGCCACGCTTCCATCAGGCACCGATCCCCTCCTGCCACATCAGCCTCTGCACACACAGTCAGTAGCCTTAGGTTGGAGTCACAAGCGAACAAGATCCATGTCCTGGTTTTTGCCAGGTGCCTGTCCAGAGATGCCCAGAGAGAAGGTGACTGACAGAAAGGGTCAAGAGCAAGGCAATCAGATGCCAGCCCAGAAACTTCCCCCAGAGCACTCCTCAATGTGCTGACCAGGAAGTGGCAGTGTTGCTAAGTGGTTAAGACCTCTGCCTGTGGAGACGGGCTGCCTGGCCAGCCCAGGTTTCTTTACCTGTCAAATCGACATCAACAGTCCGTACCTCACAGGGTCGTTGTGAGGGTCAAACAAGATAATCCGTGGGAAGTGCTGGAGCCCAGTGCCCAGCTTTGTAAGCTCTTGAAAAAATCCTAGCTGTATGCATTACCATGATTAGGAGGCAAAAAATGTCACTTTTCAGTTTTCTCCAGCACCCCCTCATTGCCTGTGATTGGGGGAGAGGGGTAGATTGCGAGGTAAGAGCCTCAGACCTGGGGTATCCGGCATCAGCCTGCAGGACACTCAACGAGCCCCGTGCCGATTCTGGGGTGGTCCTGGTCCTGTGGGTCCAGGCAGTATGGGCAGCTGGTGGGGCACCAGCCAACACCCAGGACACATGGGATGGGAGGTGTTCTTCCCCGGCTCCTCTCTTGGTACCCTGGGGCCCTGGGGTACTGTGTCCTTCTTCCCCACCTGTGCTTGTCACTTGCTCTACACTCGCCTGATGCTCTCTTTCTCTCATTGCCTTTGCTGGACCCTCCTCACTGTCCTGTGTGCTCTAGGGCTTACACCTTGGACACTTGGCTTCTCCCCTGTCTCCACTCCCTCCCTTTGGCCTCATCCACTCTGGGATACAAACACCACCTCCAGTCCTGGCCGCTGCCCAGAACTCCAGCCCCGCGACTGCCTCCCCAGCACCTCAGCTTGACGTGTCCGGGACTGAGCTCTCATCTCGCCCTCTGGTCCTGCTCCTCCCCATGCAGGGAGCGCAGCCCCAGCCTTCCAGTTGTTCCAGCCGGGAGCCTGGGAGGCTGTCGTGACTTGGCTTTCTTCTCTCTCCACTCCCACTTGAGAGGCAGCTTTTCAGAAGCCCCCCAGTCTTGAGAGTACCCCCCAGAGAGTCTGATGTAACTGGTTGCAGGTGGGGCCCGGCATTTGTTTATTTTAGAAGCTCCCAGGTGACTCTGGTTGCTTATTCATTCATTCACTCATTCACAAGCCTTTGTTCAATGACCGCTGTGTGCCGTGCACTGGAGGTATAGCCCTTAAGGCGAGCACTTCCGATGCACAGGCTCACAGCGGGTGCTCGTGTTTGCAAGGCGAAGGTGCATCCAGTCGAGGTGGTGACTCCGACCCCTCTCCCCGCAACAGAGAACCAATGAGACAGCGGATGACAGAGGGGCCAGGCTGAGGGGGTGCTCTGACTCCCACTCACTGCAGCCCCTATATCCTTCCCCACCAGCTCCTGGAAACCAGGCACACACGTGGCTGGCAGGGGGCTGTCCAGGGTCTGGTGATCTGGGTGGCTCGGTCGTTGCCATGGTGACAATGTGCATCTGTTCAGCAGAGAACTTTGAAGTTGACTTGGATGCGGGACAACAAAGGGCGCCTCCATCTTGGCAAATTGTGGCTTCTTTTCATCCTCCTGGGCCCTTTGCTGTCCTGCTTTTGTTCTTGCCATTTAGATCAGAGAATAAAACCCTTTCAAATGCTATAAATTCAAAACATAGGCAATTAAGAGGCCTCTCAGAGGTTCAAGCCGTTCTTTAGTCTCTTTAAGAAGCAGTTGCACGTGTAGAAAAGCAGAGACGACTGTGCAAAGGCGATCAGCATCTCATGGATGTTACTATCCTACCACCATTTACTGAGCACCTACTGTGTGCCAGGACCTGGGGGGCACTGGGGATTTGGTGTGGTACAAGACCCACCAGGTCTCTGCTCCTCAGAGCTTATGGTCAGGACCACTGCTCCGTGCCTCGGTTTCCCCGGTGTACAACAAAGGGGCTGCAGTAGCCCAGCCCATTTTCATATGGTGTTTTCTGAAACCCAGGTGAAGGTCCCAGTCACTTACCCCCGTTTTGGCCTGAGTAGCTTTGCTTCACTCTGTTTTATATATTCTGCTTCCCTTTAACATTTTGTTTGAAGAAAGAAGTCCATAACAAACAAACAAAAAAAGAGGGTGGGATGGGACTGAAGACCACTGGCCAAGGATTCTCTAAGGCTTTTTCCAGAAGGAATGTTCTGTGATGTTCACCACTAAGGAGACTGAGGATTCTCCGGGCTGTTGGGCCACATAGAGACTGACACACAGAGGTAAGCTGCCTTTAGGATGTACACTTGCCTGGATGACTGACATCCTGCATTCATTTAAATAAAGTGAGGAGCCTCGGATGGTGCTGGGAGAGAGCAAATCCTGTTACATTTCTCACCAGGAGACCAGGGCTTCACTTCTGAGGCATCGCCTTCTCAGCCCTCAGACTCTGGATCCTGCCCTCGCCCCTTCCCCATGGAGCTCTGCCTGGGTCAGCAGACTGCAGGGCCCACGCTCTGCTCTGAGCTCCCCCTACCCCCGCCCCCGCCCCCCCACTCCAGTCCCGGCCTTCACACGCCGGCCCAAGATGACCTGGGGTCTGTCTTCTCTCCCCAGCAGGGCTGCGTGTTGTCAGTCATGTGTGTTAGATGAGCGGCTGGGAGCCCGGCTGGTGCTACTTGTTCTCTGGGCCCTGCCCCTCACGCTGTGCCTCTCCAGGGTTTTCTCCTGAAGGGCAGGAGAGCCTGGTGGGCAGTGTGCAGAGCGGGCCTCTGCCGCTGCCTTCCCTCCCTCGGCTGCACCCTCCCTTCCTCCTTCCCAGCAGGTGACTGAGGGGCACCAGGCCTGATTACAGAGGCGACTTGAGTCTCCCAAAAGCCATGTACACTGTCTGGGTGGGGAACCGGGAAGTAGGTCGGGGACAGGGTGATTGACCATCTCTTGTCTTGAGGAGCCGCAGGAAAGCTTTGTTAACACAGCAAAAGCAGACAATCTCATTTAGGGCCGTGGCCCTGCCTGGCCCACTTGAGGTTTAAGCCGATGTTTTCACCCCGGGCTGAGTCTCCCCGTGTTTCTCTCTTTAGAACGCATGTTGCCTTTCTCCCTGAAGGCCGAACTGATGCAAGGAGCAAAGAGAGATTCTGGAGTGGAGAACAGCTTCTGTCAAAACACCCTGAACTTGGCGAGGTCGCCCCACTGCGTGGGGCTGTTGAAATTTTGTTCTCTTGCTTCATCATCATGGGATCCATCCGGAGACCAGAGGCTCCCAGGGAGCTGAGGCCGTGTCTCCCACTTCGCTCTGCACCGTCCCAGGTGCACAGTGGGCCTGCGGGAGAGACAGGAGCAGGGACTGTCTGCCGGGCGCATAGGATCGGCAACCCCTTGGCTTCAGCAGCTCTGGGGAGCCCCTTCCTTCTGTGATGTGTGGGGTTTAGTGTCACCAGCATTCCAGGGCTGCCACCCAGGCCCTCCCTCGTCCTCCGGGGAGATGTGAGCTGTGGGGAGTGGAGGGAAGGGGCCATGTTAAGACCTGCAGCAGGCTGGTTGGCGGGCACACAGTCTACAACCCACTTCACCTCCTCGTCCGGCTGCCACAGCCCAGGGATAAGCCCCGGAAGTGGGAAGTGCTGGTGACACATTTGGAGGAAACGGCATCTTTGCCTGTGAATCTCAACACAAGTTTTCATCCGGGGTCACTCGGCCCCCGAGGAGGCCTCCAGCCGCCAGTGGAAGGGCAGGTTTCTGTGGAGCACGCGCGCACACACACGCACACACACACGTGTGTGCGCACACACACACGGCCTTTGCAGACAACACTTCCTTTAGGCTTCCGTAACTCCCCAGCTCCAGAGAGGAGTGGCCCCCATTCTCCAGAAGAGGGAGGAAGCCCTGTGGACAGTGATGACCACACACAGATGGGCTTCCAGAGGGCTGACGGCCAGGGCCGGGCTCTGGGCAGGGCAGATGGCCCCTGCCCTCCTGGGTGGGTGGACGTCAGTCTTCCTGGCCTTCAGGGTGGCCCTCTGCCTGAGGACCCTGTGGCACTGCTTCCCTCGACAGTGACCCCTTTTCACTCAGGCCCAAGGCCTGACGATCCCCCCTTCCCACCCAACCCCCTTTGAGTCCATCTCTATCCTCTTTGAGCCTGGGACTCTGTTTGGAGCCCTGTTTCTCCCTCCTCAGCTCTGACCAGCCCACCTCTGCCACATATGCCCCCACACCAGTGTTAACTTCCCATCCCCCACGCAGGGCCTCCCACTCACCCCAGAATGCCATGGAGCCATGTGGACTTGGATGTGGGATTTCACCCCGTTCCAGGGCTGTATCGATGAGTGCCCAGCCCCTACTGCACTCACCTCCATGCGTCCAGGATGACTGGTTTGCTCAGCACTGTGTCCTCAGACCCTAGCACAAGGCCTGGCACATAGTAGGTGCTCAATAAAAATGAACAAATGAACATCAGACAACAGAAGAGGGGCCTTAATTATGTGCCCAGACTACAGGCCACAGGAAGGCCTCCCAGAGGAGGCTGCACCCCTGGCATTGAGCTGGAAGGCTGAGCCAGGGTCTGGACCTGAGACGACCCACCACTCGCCAAAGGAAGGACCTGGGAAGGACCCAGGAATCAGAGGAGGGAACGGTCACAACAGCCCTTGCTCCGTGGCAGACACTCTGCTGAGTTCCTTACAGCCTTTAACCATCACAAACCATCCAAAGAAGGTGCTATTATTATTCCCATTTTGCTGATGAGTAAACCAAGGGGCCAAGAGGTGAGGTGACTTGCCCAAGGTCAGAGAGGCAGTAAGTGGCAGAGCCAGAAAGTGATCCAAGTGAGACATTTGTCTCCAGACTTATGCTCTGACTTGTCCACACATCACATGTACTGCACTGTCTTTGGGTGACTGTTGGGTTTGGCTGCCGGTCACACCAGGAAGGGGCTGAACACCTGTTTCCTTATGGCGGACAATGAACACGCCTGTCACTGCCATGTTGTTATTGTCTCCTTTCAGAAATTCAGAGAAGCACCCTTGCTGGCTGCAGTTACACAGGCCTTTGGGCCCTAGCCCATCACTCGTGTCCTGCTGGCCTATCAGTCCCACATGGGCAGGGCCCTGGCCTGCCTCACACACTCTGGACCCCCGGCAACACACGGCTCAATTCCAAACACTGCAAAGACAGGTGGGGCTTTATAGCAGAGTGAGGGGGTCAGTGGATAGACAATCAGTAAGAGGGGACGTGAGGGTAGAGAGACTCGTGCTAAACCCACTTAACGGGATCCTCGCTGAAGGCCGACCAGTGACCAGGTATCAAGAGTGAGGGGCGAGGAATGTGATCAGATATCGAGGGTGGGGGATTCTTGCTAAACTGACCTGGAAGTTTCTTGCTACAATAGCTGAACTAGGGAGGCTGAAGACAGGCCCAGGAGCGAGGCCTTGTCGGAAAGAGGGCTCTGAGTCTGTCTGAAGTCCAGTCCAGGAGAGTCTCTGCGCTGCGGTCAGGCTGAGCGGCTGCCCTGAGAAGCACAGCTCTCAACAACCTCATCCTGCTTTCTTCCGTTTCTTCAAAGGTTTTCTTCCTTTGGTCTCTCCTAGAGAATCTTCTCTAGCAACACTGGCAGCTGCTTCATTGGAGTAGAGGTCAATGGACAGAAAGCAGAAAAACACACAATTTCTCCCTGAGGAAAACAAAGACTTTGGATTTTTGAAAGGAACAAAAGCTATTTCCTAGGGTGACAGGGGTGCTCGGGGTCAGGAGCTGAGTCTGGGAGGCACAGTGCTGGCGGGGGTGGGGGGCGGGCTGGAGGCTGCAGTGGGCAGTGGGGCTGGAGGAGAACTGGGGATGATACCCATCTACGTTTTCTATTTACCTAGCATCCTTCCAGAACCTTCAAGGCTATGCTGACCAAGGCTCTGAGACCATGCACAGCTGGCCAGGACATTCCTCAGATGGAAACCCACCCCACCACCACCACTGCTGTGAGGCTCCCAGCACCTTCCCAGATATTGCGCCATTTGAGGCAGGAGGGCAGGAGCTATCATCTCCCTTTTAGGGGAGGAACTGCGGAGGCTCAGGGGGCAAGGGGAGGTGACCACTGTCTTACAGCAGATGAATGAGCAAGAGGATTCCAGCCAGAGCCCCCCACAAACCCTCCCAATCACTGCTCTCTGCAGAAAACAGCCATGGAAGGTACAGAAATAGGTTTTTGAAATGGGCTCTACCCATGGTGGAAAATTTCCTGCTCTTTGACCCCACAAGGCCACTCCTAGGGTTTTCCCTGAAGGTGGTAATTACACAGGTATGAAGAGGTTGGTCATAAGGATTGCTCACTGCGGCACAATTTATCATGGACCAACAATGCAGACGTCCATCGAAAGAGAGCAATGAGGTCAATGCTTGTGCATCCACACGATGGACTCCCTCGAACACTGAAAGGGAGACTTATGGCGATCAATGTATATTACTCTTGTCGTAAGGCCAATGCACAATAAAAATCATTTAAAAAATTATTGGGATGGTTTGCCACAAAAGGACATCATTATCAAAATTAAACTCACTGGGCAATAACTGAGCACAGCTCAGTGTGCAAAGCCTTGTGCTAAGCTCGGGCAGGGGGATGGGGTCTTGATGTTTAATGACACCCAGTCTTGTTCTCCGGGGGTTCACAGAGAGAGATGGCAGGGCAGGACTCTGATAGACGACCAACTGTGTCAGGCCATGGGAGCCCGTGAGGGGCAGTGAAGCCTGCTGGGGAAGGGCAAGGGTTCGGACAGGCTCAGGTTCAAGTTCTTGGGTGGTGGGAGAGCAAGGTGGAAACAAAAGCCATTGGAGGTGCCAGGATACAGGAGTGCAAGCAGAGGAGGAGTAGTCAGTGGTCGTGAGGTTACTTTGAGGAAGGCTTACTTCTCCTTCCTCCCTCCCTCTCCTTCTCTCCTTTCTTTTCATGTGCATGAAGACCTTAAAAAAACCTTTAAAATTAGCAATATTTGTGCAACTATTTTGGAAGCCATTTGGCATTGCCTGGGAAGGGGGAAGCTATGTATATCCCATGATCTAGCAGTTCCCTTCCCAGATAAGAAACCTGGAGAAGCTTGTACACAAGTGCACCAAGGACCAGGACACGCATTTCCACAGCAGCATTGCTAATAATAGCCCCAAATGGGGGGATGCCCTGATGTCCATCCACAGAATGAACAAAGAAATTGTGATATGGTCACACAAGGGAATACTATACAGCAGTGGACATGAATGAACTTCAGTTATGCATGATATGGATGAATCTCACCAGCAATACTGTATAAAAGGAACCAGATAGAGAAAGAATACCTACAGAATGATCCCACTTATAGAAAGATAAAAAATAGGGGGACCTTAATTATATTTTTGGGGAAACACCATAGGTGGTAAAATTATAAAGAAGAGCAAGGAAAAGATGATCGGACAAGTTGGGAGAGGAGTTACTTCTAGGGGAAGAGAGGTGATGAGACCGAGGAGGTGCCCAGGGGCTCTGGGCCTTCCAGGTGGGTTTTCTATCCTGACCTGAGTGGGAGTTGCATAAGGCTCAGTGAACAATTTTTCTTTACGCTGTAAACATAAGTTTTGTGCCCTCTTTTGTACATATGATGTATCTCATAATAAAAATATGAGAAAGAAGCAATAGAAGCTTGTGGTAAATAACACCTCAAAAAATATGGAAGGGCAAGGGCTGGCCCCGTAGCGTAGTGGTTAAGTTGGGCACGCTCTGCTTCAGTGGCCCGGGTTCACGG
Source organism: Tapirus indicus (assembly GCA_031878705.1). Taxonomy (NCBI): domain Eukaryota; kingdom Metazoa; phylum Chordata; class Mammalia; order Perissodactyla; family Tapiridae; genus Tapirus; species Tapirus indicus. The sequence continues at coordinate 14,774,270 of CM062921.1, read as the reverse complement.
GTTCAGATCCTGGGCACGGACCTACACCACCCGTCAGCCACTCTGTGGCAGCAACCCACATATAAAGTAGAGGAAGATTAGCACGGATGTTAGCTCAGGGCTAATCTTTCTCAAGCCAAAAAAAAAAAAAACAAACCCAAGGAGGAAGCTTGGCAACAGATGTTAGTTCAGGGATAATTTTCCTCAGCCAAAAAAAAAAAAGAAAAGAAATGGAAAGGCATAAAATTACAAGTGGAAAGTAAACATCGTCACCCTCCTACACTCCCCTCCCCCTGCTGTTTTCACTCCCTGGAATTAATTACTGTTGACACTGTTGTGGGTTGACCAACACCCATCCAGAACTGACCTGTCATTTTGCACTAGCACATGTATGTACAGCCTTTTTAATGAGTGTTTGTTTTCCTAAATTGGATCATAACAGACATGCTGTCCTGGAGCTTTGATTTCACTGAAGAATAGTATGTCTTGGATATTTTTTATGGTAAACACCACACCACCTAATTTTCTTAAGTGGCCACTCAGTGTCTCACTGGGAGGGGGACCACCACTTACTTTTTTGCAGGCCCCGATGTGCAGGCACTCAGGAGGTGTCTAGGTTTTTCCTATTGCAATTCTAAAGTCACACAAGTGACTTGACATACAAATGTCTTAATTTTCAAGAGATTTCTCATGCTTAAGTACTTTCTGCCGGTTGGGGGGTCTGGCGGATGCCTGGAATTGTAGAAGACAGGCAGTCTCTCCATGCTGCCATTTTAAAGGGATTCATTTTCCGCTCTCCTCAGAGGAATTAGGGTTGCAAAATCTGGAACTTCAAAAATGAGGCCCAGGAAGTCACCCTGTAACAGCAGCTCAGGCCACCTGGGTGCAAACAGTGGACTAGAACTTTTCCAAGAGACTCGGAGAAAAAGGAAACCTCTCCAGCTCTTCCGTGTGTGTGTGTGTGTGTGTGTGTGTGTGTGTGTGTCCTCCTCAGCACCCAGACAACGGTTTTGCAGGGAGACAACACCTTCTATAAGACAACAGTCAATAGAAATCCAATTGGACATAATGACTGGATTTCTCTCCCCCTCAGAGATGGCGACAGTGATTTCTCAGATGTCTTTTAGTTACAGACAAGTTTCTGAACAAAATAATTAGGTTTGGGTGTTTGCAGCCTGCCCTATTGGACGATCGATTATCCACTAAAATCTCCTGCCCTGCGGATGTCTGGGTTGGCAGTCGGCATAGCAAGTGGGCAAGACAGCTCTGAGCAGGGGCCGTGGGAGCCCCCACAGAGCCGCGCCCCGAGCCCATGGTCCCCCCAGAGTCCTGTGCTGCTGAGGACCACCTGTGCGCACCCGCCTGTCAGCACCCCCAGTGTCGGACATCAGCTGTCCCTGAGCCATGAAGGTCCAGGAAGCAGTGTCCCAGTCCTCACTGCCATCTCACCTGTGTGACTGTGGGCAAGGCTCTGTCCCTCTCTGGGTCTGCTTTCTTCTGTGGAAAAGGCAGCCACTAGACTTAATAACCTCCCAAGCCCCTTCCAGCACTGAGGTTCTAGCCAATGGGAGTGTAATATGAGCCACACACAACTCAAGCCACAGAGGTAATCGAAACTTTCTAGCGGCCAGGTTTAAAAGAAGTAAAAAGCAATAGGTGAAATTAGTTTTAATAATATCTTTTATTTAACTCAAATGTATCTAAAATAGTATCATTTCAGCATGTAAATAACATAAAAATTAATAAAATTTTGCTGTCGGCTTTTTAAAGGAACTTCTGTTTGTGTCGTTCCTTTCTTGGGCCTTTGTTTCTCAGGGAAGTACTTACAAGTGGAAAGTCCATTTTCTAAGAGGACTGCCAAGGGGTAGCCCACTCTGGGACTCCTGCTGGCTTTATGTTTCAAGAATACAAAACTTCTACATGAAGATTTTTGTCCTGCTGGATTCATATTACTCAGGACAATCTGAGGCTTCACTGGCCTAAATGGGGCTCCTTTGAAATTCCGAAATTGGTTTATTTGCACTCTCACCTGGAAAAAATTATTGAACCAAACAAATTGAATGGGAAGCTTATTTCAATTAGTATCTTGAGGACTCTAAATGAAACGCCAAAAAAGTTGCTTCCCTGCAAGCTGTTAATTCTAAATTCACCAAGGCTAATTCAGATCTTTCTTTTTTCTCTCTGTCCTTTGAAGTTGTAAATTTTACCAGAACTTCTGGTTATGAAGGACAAAACTAAATGTATAGAAAAGGTTGAAGAGAGAGAAAAAAAGACAGAAATTTGTGTAATCAGGTTGGCTAAAAATTGAATAGTTATTATAAGGGTTCTAAAATTAAGCTTTACTATCAATAGTGTACTTGTGTAAGACTAGAACTTAATTTTCTTTCATTTGCTAAAAGGAAAGTGTCTTTACCTTTTTAGGTGATCTGCCTAGAAGACGAAGATTCTATATTTTATCAGAATAATTTCCTGTGTTTGCTATCTTTATCGGTCCTTGATTATTTATGAAAACTGAGTCTTAATATTAAAAGAGCTAAGTTTTGCCAACAGCTATGTAACCTTCTGTATTTGCTTCTAAAATCTTTTATTGTCACTTTGGTTAAATAGATAATTAAATATCGTTTCATACTGATCTGTGATCCTATTTTGTCAAGTGTCCAAATCTTTGATATCCTTAACAAAATTCTCAAAATTAGATTCTGAAAATGAAGTCTTTATGACCTGGAAGAAACTTTGTCATTTTTTCCAGAGGGCCCCTAGAACATTCCAAAGTTTTGTTAAACTAATTAGGCTTGTTTGGTATGTTAAATTACATGGGAAGCATTGTCAAATGAGTGATGCTAAACCTTCCGTATGGATATCCTCATATGAATATGTTATAAATGTTCTAGAAATTGTATGAACTTTTTTCTGATATGTCCTGGCATAATGTTATCAGTCATAATTCTAGTTATCTTAAAATGTTATATGTCACAGAAATAACCAAATTTCCTTGTCAGTTGCATTGTAATCAGATCGTTAACCATGCCACTTGAAGTCTTTTGCCATTTACAGACAGTTATTGTTTTACTCGGATGCTTTTCAAATATGTTTCATCTTCAGAGAGATTCATGGAAAGGACTCTGACACTTATTCTAGAATACAGGTTTCTAATAAACTTTCAGATCATAATACCGAACTGGCTACGAAATGACAGAACTCTACTGGAAACACTGACAACTTCATAAAACTGCTAACTAAAGGTTAAAAACAAATTTTAATTACATGGGACTGCATGAACTGAAGAGACTGCTCTAATGTTTTGTCTTTCCAGATCTGAAGAAATCTTTTCTCTTAAGCTATCAACAATTTGGTAAATTATACCTTTGTGAATAAAGGTACACCATTTACTTTTTCTCCCTGCCCGATCCCTCCAGAATTCAGAAACTCTCAGTGAGTATTCTTATTTTTATTTAGTCAGGCCAAGTTTTTAATATAAACCAATTAGTTTTACTGTGATTATCTTTGGGGAAAAAAATTGAGGGTATTTGTAGAGAGAAAAATTACATTTGCACCTTTGTAGATTAGATTCTAGTCTCACGCTGGTGTGACCAGCGACTGTCAGTCTCTCATGTCTTTTACTCAAGCCTGTCATCAACGGGTTAAAGAAGCTTTCCCGGATTCTAATTTAAAGGGTCTTGTTGGTCACAGTCTGGAGCCTGGTGACTGGGTATTCTGGAAGTATCATCAGAGGAAGTCAGCCCTCGAGCCCCATTGGGAAGGACCTTACCAAGTGCTCCTGACCACTGACACTGCTGCAGAACCAGAAGGCACTGAATGTCAGAGATACACCTCACAGCTCAAGAAGGCTCCGCCAGACGTCTGGTCCTATACAAACGCTGGAGGCCCCCAAATCAAACTGACCAGGAAGAGAAGCAACCGGCATCTGAGACAGACAGCTTTCCCCAGACGGCCAGACCAGGCCTGCACACCTTTCACTCACTGTTGCTTCTTACCTTATTTTCTCCCTCTCTTTCTTGGAAAAACAATACTCTTATCCTCATCTCCCAATCTACTACAAAAGGGGGAAATCTTTCTATTAGGTTTGTCGTTGAAGCTGGGTACTTGAGGGTTACTGTAAATATTCAGTAAGAACATGGTTACTCTTCAACCTTGTTCCCAACACAGCCACAGATGAAAATTGAGTACCCACGTAAATCCTAGATAAACAACCTTGCTCCCTGTTAGATGTATTTATTGAGCCCAAATGCTTGCTTCACAGCCCAGGCATCATTATAGCTTGTTAATTTGCTGTTTTCTTGATTAACCAGAGGGGTGACTCAAGGGTCACGAGGATTTATGATCTTGTTTTGCAGAAGAAAAAGAATGCCTTTAAGGAAGTTACAACCACCAGATAACCAGGCCCCTGCTGCTGACGCCAAGAAGTCTGGTTGCCCAAGGGCTTATTTGGAGTGAAAGAAACATAGACTTCCCCTTTGTTTCCCCCAAACTCCTCTTCCTAAGCACCTTAACTCTATAAAGACCCCCTACTTTCTTCTTCTGTTGAGGCAGATTTGAGAGAACCTATGCTCCCACCTCTTCGTTTTGGCCAATTCAAATAAACCTTTTTCTACCTCCTAGCACTGGTGTCTTAGTGTTTGTCTTACTGTGCATTGAGCACACAAACTTGAGATTAAGAGGTTTGGTATTATCATCAGAAGCCTCATTCTGTACATGAATCTAGAGATCCTTTAGTGTATTTAATTACCAATCTCTCTGCCATTCCTCCCCCAATTCCTTGTTAAGTGTCTAGAACTCCTTACCTAAGCAATGAAATCCTTGGTTTAGTCAATTTCATGATGACTTCATGATTTATGCTCCCTTAGGGTATATTTTCACTTGTATTTGGCAGAAAGACCTATGGGGAACACATTGTTTAAATCCCTATCAAACTTGAGGTCATTACGCAGCTGGATTATTGGTTACACCTATTTTGTTATATGATCAATGGGAAACTCAGCACTGGGCATCACCCTTGTATCTACGTCACAGACTAAAATGCGAAACTGGTTGCACACATAGTCAAGGGTGTTTAATGCCTGGCAGTATCAACCCGAGCTACTGGTTTTGGAAAAATACTTTTTCCTGGGGTTGGCACTGCCGTGAATGAATACATGACCAGAAACGTATCTAAAACCCTGGGGAATATTGACAAATCTGCTGCTAAATCAATAGCTGCCCAAGATCAATCTCTGATCCCCTTGCACAAGTCATATTAGATAATAGAATTGCTCTTGATTACCTCCTAGCTGAACAAGGTGCATTTATTTTGTGATAAACACCTCTAGTTATTGTTGGGTAAGCACTTCTGGTGAAATAAAACCTGAACTAGACAAAATCTGAGCACAGGCCAAACGGTTAAATGCAGTGCCCACCGACAGCCCACAGTTCTTTGATCTTTTTAGCTGGCTACCCTCAGGAATTGCCTCCTGGCTCAGACCTATTCTCCAATTTGGACTTAGCATTTAGTTTATTATTATAAGGATTCTCGCTGGTGTAAAACTTTGTCTCTTCTGCAAAGCTCGGTGTTATAAAAACACGACTTGGATAATGGTCGCTCAGAACTTTAAAATGATTGCTAAGGCTTATGAGACTTCACCTGAGAAACTTTGGGGAACTACAGAACTATGTTTGCCCTTAAAGGAACTTGACAGTAAGGCATTTCTCTGCTCTGGCGCTCTTGTTTCTCAAATATGGCCTAAAGCTCCTAAGGAAACCACTTTCCCTCCTACATGGGACATGACATACCAGGAATGAAGCTTCCTGGTGATGAGAGACCAACAATGCTTTGATGGCTAATCAGCAATGCTTCCCAATAGTCGATCAGCAGTGCTTTCAAATGGTTGATCAGTGATGCTTTCAAAGAAAGACCTTGAGTAAAAGGAGAAAATATCAAAATTGACTAGAGTGGAGCCATTTTACAGTGGAGTCAGAGCTGCCTTTCCAGAGAAACTGCTTTGCTGTCTTGAACCTTGGACTGGCCCAAACCTTTGGACCTGGGCCAAAACAACAATTGTTTTACAAGCAATTGTTTGAGAAGTCAGCAGGAAAACAAATATCCTGATCACAAAGACTGAGGATGGTGGACCTTCTGAAGATAGAATCAAGTCAATCAATGTTTAGCCAAAACTAGCTTTCTGCCTCCAACTCCAATTAAAATTCTTTGTAACACAACCTCCCTTCTTTGCCTTTAAAAGCCCCTGACTTTTACTCCCTAGTGGGACACCGTTTGGGTTTCCACCTGAATCTGTGCTCCCCGAATTGCAATTCTTGAGACCCCAAATAAACCTTTTGCTTCTCTTGCAGTTTATGCTTCTTATTTGTTGACACCATCCATCTACTTTCAGCTTACCTTTATCTTGACCTGAGACATAAGGGCTAACAGGGACTTACTACATAAAAGGGGGAAAAGGGAAGGACATTCTAGGCAGTAGGAATGGCCTGAGCAAAGGCCATGGGTTGAGAAGGAGCACAGGTGCATGAACAGATGGGAGACTCAGAATGAGGAAGAGATAATCAGACAAAGAGGGAGAGGAAGAGCTCTCCAGGCAGAAGGAATGGAGAGTGTAAAGGTCCTGAGGCAGAGACCCCTTGGGAAAGGAGCCCAGTGTGGCTGGAGGGGGAAGGCAGAGGCTGATGGCATAAGAGGAGATATAGAGGATGTGTGGTCCAGGCTGGGAGGACCTCTCAGACCAGGGCTCCTCAGGCTGCACTGCTGAGACCCTTGGGATACACAGAGACATCTGAAGCCATGAGACAGCCCAGATAATCATAAGGGAATCGGATTTTAGATCAGAGGCAAGGGCAATTGTGGCAAAGGAAGACGGAGGAAGTGGTCTTGGCTGGACCAGGCAGGTCCCATTGGACCACACTGAAGACATTTGACGTTATCCTAAGTGCGAGGCCATGGAAGGGTTTTAGACCAGGGAGTGGCATGAACGCTGGTGTTTTGGAGCTCTCTACAGCTAGTGAGGTGGCTGGACTGTGGGAGGCCTGAGTGGCTGTTGGGGCAGCCATGAGAGGTGACTGCAACAGTCCAGGTGAGGGTGGAGAATTGAGGCAGAAAGCTAATGAAACAGTACTCTTCACAGCTGGCGGGCTCCTCTGCAGCCTTCAATTACAGTAACTGTCCTCAGACGGGTTGGTGATTCTATTAAAGCGGCCAAACCTGGAGACCTGCATTTTACAGATAATGCTGCATGAAGCCAGTGAATCCAGTGATTGAATTATTAAGTTAGAGCATCTATGACTTAATCTCATTGGCCGTCAGCAAGGCATCCTTCAAGTAAATTGACATTTGTTTTCCCATTCCTTCTGAAAACCAGAACAGCAGATTTGGTTGAATTCTATACAGAAAATGTTCTTTTGCGGTATGCAGAGGATTCAGAAAAGAATGACAATGAAATGTGTTTTTTTCTAATTGTAGCTCATTATTTATATGTATGTTAAACAACTGATAGAGCTGCTTTAAGAAAAAAAAAAGGCTCTCACTGAATGAGAGATCCTGGCTGAGACCTTCCACGAGCACTTGAAAAGAATGTGAAGTCTGCTATTGTGCAGGGTGAATGAATATCAATTAAGCAAAGTGGTTGATGGTATTATTTTGATCTTCTATGTCTGCTGATTTTTTTGCCTGTCTTCTATCAGTTGTTGAGAAAGAGGTGTTAAACCACAATCTGGACTGTGAAATTGTCTTTTTCTCTTTAATTCTGTCTGGTTTTGTTTCATACATTTTGAAGCTCTGTTATTGGGTACATATACATTATGATTATTATGTCTTCCTATTGAATTGATCACTTTTATCATTATGTGATCACTATTGAATTCCTATTGAATTGATCACTTTTATCATTATCATTATCATATCCTTCTTTATATCTCTGTTTAAAGTTTTGTTTTGAAATCTATTTTATCTGATATTAATATAATCACTTCAGCCTTATCTATGCTTACAATTTGCATGGTATATTTTTTCCATCCATTTACTTTCAACCTATCTGTGTCTTTATATTTAAAGCATGTCTCTTAGAGACAGCATAGAGTTTGGACTATTTTTTTTTAATCCATCCTGACAATTCCTGTCTTTTAATTGTAGTGTCCATTAACGCTTAATGTAGTTTTTGATATAGCTGATTTCATCTATCACTGGACTTTTTGTTTTCTACTTGAATCCTGTTTTTTGCTCATCTGTTCCTCCTTTCCTGCCTTTTAAAATTATTAAATGCTTTATGAAATTCCATTTAATTTTAATTTTCCTGTTAGCTGTTCAGCTATTCTTTTTTGCGATATTTTTACAGTGGTTGCCCTAGAGATGACAATATACATCCTTAACTTTTTATAGTCCTCTTATAGTTAATAATAAACTATTTCACATAAAATATAGAACTCTGGCTACATTATAGACCCATAACCACCCTCATCCTTCAAGTTATAGTTGTTATAAGTAATACACTACACATGTCATAAATCCCTCAAGACTATAATTTTAAACAGTTACGGGTTTATAAAAATAAAAATAAGAGGGAAAAGGCAAAAGACAAAACAAAAAATCCACCTGAATCTTTTGCATTTAGCTTGACATTTACCTTTGCGGATGCTTTTCCTTCTTTTCTGAGGATCTGGGTTTCCGTCTGCTCTCCCTTCAGTCGGGCTGGAGACAGAGCACAGCCCTGCCTGCCCCTGGGAGACACGGCCCACGTGTGCCTCTGTGCTCAGTACAGCCAACTCTCTCCTGGAAGCCTTCGCCTTCTCTAGGCATCCACAGCTGATAGCCGCTTTTACAGGGGACCTTGTTTACAGAGTTGAGTTGATCTGTCTCTGGGCACACTATGGTCATTGGCCCTTGCAAGATCCATTTTTTTGGTTTATTTTCACTTTTTTCCACTTTCCCACTTCATCCCAGATCCCCACTTCTGAGCCCCTCCCCCACAGAGGCATCTACTCCATTGTGCTTAATATACACCCTGGAATAGGAATGAAGCCTCCAAAAGAGGCAGTGGTGCTCTGTGCGCTCTTACTGAACCAACATGGGATTGTGCTACAGAACTTGCTCTCCTCCTCCCCTTGCATCCTCAAGATGTCATAAACTCTGTGCACAGACATGTGGGTGACCCAGTGTGTCCCTTCTACATGGTGCTCCACCCTGAGCATCCTCCACATTTCACTTATTTATCCCCTAGTGATGGAAACCGAGGTTGCCTCCAACTCCCCACTGCCACAGGTAACACTGCCATGACTATCCTGTTCTTGTTCCCGTAGGGATTTCCCTGAGACACAGACAGGGAGAGAGATTGTTGGATCAGAGGGTGTGCGCAGGCTTAATTCCACCAAGCACTTCTGATTGCTCTCCAGAAAGGCTGCACTATCCCCATTTCTTTACATCTTCACCAACAAATGGTATTTACCCAACTTCCTAATTGTTGGCAGCCCGGTGGGCGAGGCTCACTATTGTTTTAATTGGCATCTCTCTGATCACTAATGTGTCTCAGTGTCTCTTCAAGAGCTTGGTAGCCATTTGGGCTTCCCGCTCTATGAACTGTCTGTTCCACCCTGTGCCCGGCTCTCCACTTGGTATTCCACTCCCTTTCTCTACCCAGGGGGTAACTAGTAGATCAGGTTTTGCTAACCTAGGAACCATTGTGTTTCTTCAGGGTGCCTTTGTTCATTTCCTGTCTGACCTGTTATTTGCATTTCACAGCTTAATGCCCAAGGGATAGGTTTGTTTTCCTTATTTCCAAGTTCTCTGGTTGGGGGAGCACCTATCGGTCCCGTGTGTTCAGCACTTTCACTTTTCTAATGCCAGAGAACACTTAACGAGTGTGAGCACCTGCTCTGTGCCAGGCACCATGCAAGGATCACCTTCCTTAATCCCCATGACAACTCTGTGAGGGGGCCTTTTATCATGCTTGAGTGACAGAAGAGAAACTCAGGCACATAAAAGTTTAGTAACACACCCAAAGTCACATAACTTGGAAAAGTGACCCAGTCAGGATGCTACCTATAGCTTAAACTCACGTTAGTTTATCCCTAATAATGCCCATTTCAATTAAATGCTATGTTCCAGGTGGTTCCATGCCTTATTGTTCCTAAATATTGAAATTTAGTGAGGAAAGTCAACCCTGGTGGTACCTTGTACCTTCCCAGTCCCTAGGGTCTGAGAAGTGTGGAGGCAGGGGGCTGTGTGTCTGAGCTCACCAGTCTGAATTCCCAGGGAGAACAAATAAAGGTTGTGCTTACTGGGGGGCATCCTCGCCTCTGGTCCTGGAGGAGTGGTTCCAGTGGGGGAGGGAAAGATAGGAATGTAACCTTCCCCTTGGAGCCAAGGTGCTTTCCCCTCCAGTTCTCACGGCTCTGCATCAGAAGGGAACTCCCTCTTGCCCCTGCCCAGTGCACATCCTCTTTGTAGGTATTTAATGTGCATTGACTCTGTTCTGGAATCTCGGTGATGAGCAAAAAGAGTGTCCCCAGTCCTGATACCTGGGGAGACGGAGATAACTGATCACACTTATGGGGGTATTGTTCCTCATGGACAGACAGGGGAGACATATTCTAGAGGAAGTAATGGTTTCATGAGGGTTTATAAGAAAAGTACCTGTCTGATACTGGGGGTGGTGTCCACGAAAGGATGGCTTCTCCTAAAAAGTAACATTAGGGCTGGTAACGAAAAATAAGAAGAAGATAACTAGGAGAAGAGGAAGAACTTCCCAGGCAGAGGAAACAGAATGTGCAAAGGCCCTGAGGCAGAGAAACACCGAGAGGAACCAGTATGGTTGCAGGGGGAAGGTGGGAGTTGAGTGGGTTAAGAGGAGTCTGTGGAGTCCCAAAGACCCAGACCAGGCAGGGTCTCCCATGCTGGCTCTTCAACCTGGAACACCAGGACATTGGGTATATATGAAGACTTCCCAAGCTATGGGAGACTCTCAATTTCCACATAGCCTCTATTTTAAAATTGATCTGGCTGAGATAGACCCGGGTGGAGACATGAGGAAGCTCCTTTATCCCCTCACCCTTCAACAATCTCCTGTCTCCCATTGGACAAAGGAAAGGCTTACCTCTCACTCAACCTGACTCTTACCATCATACTGAGTTACACTGTCCTGAGGCATAGAAACATCCAGAGACAATATTGGTGCCTCTTTTATCAGGACCCCAGAAATCCTCTCCCGATCCATCTCATTAAGTAATGCACTTCTAATGCAATTTTTCTTTTTATATTTAATAATTATTTACCAAAATTTGTATTATATGTATGATGCTTTGATCATTCATATACTAGTAATAATTGTTATAATAACACAATCCTAAAGGGAAATTTAAAACTGAGAGCCTTACAGCCATAAAAAAATTTAAAAAGCTAACGTATATCCATATATTTCTTGCAGTTCATTTACTAGATAAGGTGATGAATAAAGAATTTAAATGATAAAAACATTACTGTTGGATAAAATTCTGTTGGAAATGGAATGAAAATATACTTTGAAGGCATAAAGAAAACAATGTAAATTTTTTGACTGTTAAAGAAAAACTTGTCTGTATAATATGGTGGTTCTGCATTCTTATAATATTTATATTCCATTGGGAACATTTGAAAGTTATAATGGTTTTATACATATAGGTCAATATATATGATATAACCCAAACTATTTAAATTTATGATAAAAAACCATTTTACATTCCAACTTAAAAATGTGCGAGGCATACACATTTAAAAAAATTCTTTTAGGGGGTGTCAACAAAAAGTTTGAAGACCCTATTGTAGGCCATGGTGCTCCAGGGGTGGTGGCAGGGATAGGAAGAGGGAGCACAGGGACTGGCATTTTTCCTGGCACTGTCTTCTCCAGCTGGCTGGGCTGCAGTTGGTGTGGCTCCCTGTGTTCACCATTATGGTGTTGCTACCAGAGTTGTAAGCAAACAAGGACAGGGGTTTTTGTCTATTTGAGCCATGACTGTCTCCCCAGCATCAACCATAGTGCCTGGCATGTAGTAATCACTCAACAAACATTTGTCGGATGAACGAATGGCGGACACCTGCTGAGTTCTCACTTTGTGCTGAGCACTGTGTTAAGAGATGCCTGTGCGTTCGCATTTTTATCCTCACAACAACCCTGCAGTAGATCCAATTAGTATCCCCATCTCAGAGATGGGGAAACTAAGGCACGGAGAGGATACATAATCTGCCCAAGATCACCGATCAAGGAAGCAGCAGACTGGGACCTGGGCATCCTGGCATGATTCCTTTCTGCCCCAGGGAGCTTGGGGGCAGGGCCTACGTCTTTGGGCTCTGTGACTCTAGGCACCTTGGGGGACTGCATGAATGTGCTACCCTTTACAGCCATCTAAAACAGCTCCCTGCCATCTGCTGTCTCCTCTGAAGTGGTATTCCTTCTCTCCTCTGTTTAATATTTAAGTTGCACACATTCTGGGACATCCCGGAGTCCCCATGTTACTGACCTAGTTACTTATCCAACCGTCTTTCTCACACATCGGGGGCAGCGATGGGAAGTACGGGAGAGTTTGGAAGGAAGTGAGGAGGTGGAGAGAGTGGGGAGCACCACGCACCGCCCGGCTGCTCTAAGCCGGCTCCAGCTGACAATAAGCAAACATTAATAAAACAAGGCCAGAGTCTATTGCTAAGAGACCACAGCAGTATAATATTTATTCTATGTGGCTTTTCAAGAAAATAGCTCCTGTCCCTCTGCCCCCTAGAAGGGTCTCCAAAGCTCCAGCTACGTCAGGGGGACCACGTCTGTTTGTTTCTTTTCTGTTTATAAAATGGAAGGACTTGGAAATCAAAGGTGGGCTCTTAGCCTTGGTAGTGAGGATTCCAGCTCTGGATCAGCCACAAACAGGCACTTGGTTGTCTTAACCATCTCTTAACCAGACTCCCCTGACACAGCCATAGCACCGAGGGGAGAGGACTACTGCACACAGGGCTGGGCAGCTGCCCCTTGAGAACTTTTACTAAGGCACCTGGCACTCGACTTGTCTCCAGTGTCCCCTACCCAGGATGATGTACTCCTGGCGGCCCCAGAGGCTCGCTCAGGCCCGCTGCTCCTACTTTCTGAGACCTGGACTCAGGGCCTGGGCCCTCACATCCCCACTGCCACTGTGGGGTAACACTGAGAGGTGTCCCCTTTTCTCTGTTTCCACATCATCAGCTTGAGGGTACCTAAGGACCTGAGGGTCAAAGACTCCAAGTGGCACCTTGCATCCTGCTCCAGAAGTGGCAGAGGGGAGGGGTGATGGGGTGCAGAGTGGCTTCCCCAGGAAACAGATCCGTGCCTGGCTCCCAACACCCTGTGACGCCTCTTCCTGGCACATTCACCAGTAACCTTCATGTCCTCATGGCCAATTTCAGGGACAGTGAGGCTCAAAGAGCAGCGCCAGCCCCTATTTGGGGCCAGATGAAAGCCCTAATCCCTGACTTCTCACCCCGGCCCCTGACCCTTCACCTGGGGCCCTTGACCCATCTTCCCCGGCTCCCAGACTTCTTCCCTCTGCGCCCCAGAGGCTTCCCCCGGGCCCGGGTCCCCAGGGCGCGCGGCCACGTGCGGGGACGGGCGAGGGGCTGCGCTCCGAGCGGCTTAGGACGGGGCCGCCTCGGGGTGCAGGCGCAGAGCCGACAGGGCGGCGCGGGTCCGGGCAGGTGGCTGAGGCGCGGCGGCGGCCCCTCCCGAGCAGCGTCGGGCGGGGTGGGCGGAGGCCGGTGCGCCCCAGCCCCCCGCCCCGCTCCGCGCCGGCCGTGACGTCAGAGGCGGCCCCGGTAAACTGAGCGGCGGCGGCCGGGCGCTGGGGCGGAGACTGCGACCCGGGGCAGCTCGGACAGACGGAGCCTACAGCGGCCACAGCCGGCAGCCGCAGGCAACCCCGAGGTAACGCCGACCCCGCTCCCTGCGCGCAGGGCGGGCGCTGGGAGAGAGCGGGGCCCGCGGGGGTCAGGCGCAGCCCCCCAAGGCGCTGCGCACGGGGCTCCGGGGCGCCGGGGAAAGGCGGGGCGCAGGGCGACGGTGCGCGGGGGCCGGCAGCGCTTTCCGAGCGCGCAGTCGGAGAAGTGGGACCCTCGGGGGCGGTGGGCAGCGGGGCAGCACCCGCAGACCCGGGTTCAGGCCCCGACGGCGCTCGGGGTGTGATGAACAGGGAGCGCAGGTGCTCGTGAGGACGCACCCCCCGCAGGTGAGCCGAGGGTGAGGCGCCCGGGACCGTCCCGCGCCGCCGGTGCGCGCGGCTCCCTGACCTTCCCCTGGGCCCGGGAAGTCTGAGCATTGGGGTGGCGGGACCCCCCGGCCCGCCCCGGCCCCTGACCGCGCGCCGCGCCCGCAGCCGAGCCCCGGAGCCATGGCCCTGAGCGAGCTGGCGCTGCTCCGCTGGCTGCAGGAGAGTCGCCACTCGCCGAAGCTCATCCTGTTCATCGTGTTCCTTGCGCTGCTGCTGGACAACATGCTCCTCACCGTCGTGAGTACGTACGGACCGGGCGCCCCTCCCCGGGCGCGCTTCCCTGGGCACCCCACTTACCCGAGCGAGGTCAGGGCAAGTTGGAGAACACGCTTTGCAAAAATACATCTCCCAAGACTGCCGCGCCTGGGCTAAGAGGAGCCGCATTTGTGGCTTCGTTTTCCTAGTGGTCAGGTCAAAAATTGTGACATCCGATAAGACCCAAAACTTGTGTTTCCTCCTGATAATTTCCTGCTTCCCCCTGCCCACTTTCACCGAGATGAAAAAGATTTCTATTAAGGGCTAGCAATTCTCAGGGTTCAAAATAATGTTATAATAATTACTATGCTCCCTGAAAAGGTCGGTTAATTTAGTGTAACATCTAAAGGAGCAAGTCAACATCCCCTCCTCCAAAAAAGAGAAGCGACATTTAAATATATTGTCTCAGTGAATGACTTGAGATGGAAATATTTCAGGACCATTTCAGGAGCAATTTGAATAGTGTTGGTTTAGGCTTTTTCCTATAATGGAGTTTTGAAAAACTAAATAATTGAAATCCAGGTCTCTTAATTAGTCCCATTAACAGCAAAGTATTTGCCAAGTTTTTCCTTAAAAATATCCAAATTTTTAATGAATCAAAAAGGATGTTTGGGGTCGCCTGGTGGCGCAGCAGTTTAGTCCGCGCTTGGCAGCCCGGGGTTTGCGAGTTCAGATCCCGGGCGCCCGCCGACGCACTGCCTGTCAGCCACGCCGTGGCGGCGTCCCATATAAAAAAGTGGAGGAAGATGGGCACGGATGTTAGCCCAGGGCCAGTCTCCCTCAGCAAAAAGGGGAGGATTGGCAACAGATGTTAGCTCAGGGCTGGTCTTCCTCACAAAAAAAAAAAAAAAAAAAAAAAAAAGGATGTTTTATTTGGACTCTCAGAGGTGGGTTATTTCCTTTCTCTCCATCTGCAGGTTCCCTCATGACAGTTTCAGAGCATCAAATAGCCATGTTTTCACCCCAAAGATTATCAGTTGTGGGCTCGTCTGGGTTCAGTGACAGGAGCTCAGGTCTCCTTTGCGTTGAGTGCTCTATTTTTACACACATGCCTGAAGCTTCTATTTCATCAAGCAGATTTTCTTTTTTTTTGAAAGTCTCAGGAATTCTTATATCTTCCAGGTTATATGAAAAATTGCAGGTTCCCACTCAAGTAATAGAAGGATGAAGTGGGTCTTTTGCAGAATTTCCAAGTTATTACTTCCTGCAGGCTTATTTTTTTCTGAGACACATAATGAAATTTAGGTTTCTATTTCCTTGCTTCATTCTAAGTCTCCGAGAAGCCCCGATTGACCCCCGGTCAGCACAGAGTAGACTTCAGACCATATTTTGCTTTCCTAAAATAGTCCTGTGAAGGAATTCCATAATGAGAAACCCTACAAAGGATTGGAGTCGCTGGGGCTGGGCAGTTCTGCACAGTTGCTGGCCCTGAGAGCAGACAGAGCTCTCTCAGCTGCTGGGGGCTTTGTGCCCTCTGGGGAGCTAAGCAATGTGAAATTGTTCCGGTGTCAGTGTGGGCACCTGGTGCCGGGGTCCCATTCCTGGGGTAGACATCCCACCTCTCTGGGCCTCGTTTGGCATTTGGCGTGACCATAGTTTTGCTGGCATTTGTCCCAGGGAGGATTTCAGTGCAATCACAGCCTCCCTGTTCTGCTCATCTGCAGTCCCCATCATCCCAAGTTACCTGTACAGCATTGAGCATGAGAAAAATGCTACAGAGATCCAGACTGCCAGGCCAGTGCTCACAGCCTCCACCTCAGGCAGCTTCCAGAGCATCTTCTCCTATTATGACAACTCCACCATGGTCACTGGGAACAACACCAGAGAGCTTCAGGGGGGGCTGCTGCATAAGATCACCACCCAGCACGTGGTGACCAACACGTCTGCGGCGCCTTCCGACTGTCCCAGTGAAGACAAGGACCTCCTGAATGAAAACGTGCAAGTTGGCCTATTGTTTGCCTCTAAAGCCACCATCCAGCTCCTCACCAACCCGTTCGTAGGACTGTTGACCAACAGGTAGGTTATGTTATTTTGGCCAGAGTTTTATATTTACGTCGTTCCAGGCTCATTTCCCTCTGAGATTCTGTTCCTCGTTCACTGGTCAGAATCTGAAGAACCAGTGGTGTGTGAGCCGGGGAAAAATCCAATTGCCTGCCCTTCCGTGTCTGTCCTTAGTTAATTGTGATTTCCCATTTGTTCCACCTTTTCAGTGCCACCTCTGTTGCTTAAAAAGTAAGAAAATATTAAAGGAAACAGAATAAAGAGGCCCTCCCCAAGTGGGAGAACTTGGATTCTGGCCGAATACCGGATTTCATAAGGACGTTTGTCAGCATTGCCCTCGGGCAACAAGAACTCTGGCCACCAGGGCTGTCATCATGGCCTTCTGTGTGCCACGCGGCTTTCTCTTCTCTTCCACCCCGGTCATGCACTTCCTTACAGAGAGCCAGGGTGGTTTCTTTAGAGCAGGCGTGGTAAAGGCTTGGGTAGATGGCGGGGTGGGGAACATGGGGAAAGATTGGTAGTCTTGCTGCAGAGATGAAACTCTGAGCTGTAGCTGGTCGTGGTAACAGTTCACAGTGTAACGTGGTAACAGTGTAACAGTTTCTCCCCCACCAGTTACTGAGCTGTGTCAGTGTGCACAAAGGGAGGAGAATTGAAACTGTTTTCTGGAAAATTCAAGCTAGTTAATAATGCCCCAAATAATGCCCCAACTAGCTGTAGATTAACCTGGATGTTCTGGATTTTTTTGGACTCACATTATTTTGGATAATTGTTCACATTTCCATTGTTGGTGGCCACCCAGCAAGTGTTCGTTCCTCTACAGCTGAGGTGACCCAGCTCTACCTGGTCCATGGGGGATCAGAGCACAGGACGGGGGCTTGCAGTGGAGGGCAAGAGGCAGCCCCCGGAGGTGTCAGTTGCGGAGAGGGAGCTGGTAGAGTGCAGGTGGTGGGAGTGGGCTGCCATGTAAATGGTGTAGCCCTAAAGGCAGAGATGCAAAAAAATGGCAGAGAGAGGTGTCCAGAGTCCCACTGTGAGCCAGGCCTGGAAGCATGAACAAAGACAGAAACCAGAGATGGAAAAGAGGAAGTAGGAGGGGCCACGGTGAAATAAGGAGAGCAGGGCAGGGGGACCCGGCGGGGCTGGCTATAAGAGGCCCAAGTGCTAGGCTGAGAGGGGAGTGGGGTTTTGTTGGGGGGGGTCCTTGGGAACCACTAGAGGTTCCAAAGCCAAGTTGAAGAGTCAAGGAGCCAATCACCCTATGTAGGCTCAGAGCAGGGACATCTTCACATTTACCCGGGCTTTGGCCTAGGGAATGGGGAGCAGGACTGGCTACATAATTTGCAGGGCCCTTTGTTCAAATATTGTTAAGTGTTTCAAGACAGCAGCAACAGAGCATTAAACCAAGCACGGAGCCCTTCTGGGAGTGGGGCCAGCTCTGGGGGGCAGGGTTCTAGGAGTGATGAGGCCTGGGGTGGCAGCAGAGGCTCAGAGAGGGTACAGCAGATGGGGCCTTCCCCCAGCACGAGCTGCCCCTGGACACACAGAGGTTGCTGGTAGCTGTACCCATGGCAAGTCAGAAGGAAGCACATTATAAACTTTTGCAATTTGATTTTCTGGACTGAGTAATGCCACTGAATCAATTTTAACAATCTCAAGCCATGTCCAGCCCTCCAGTCTGTGTCAAGCAATATTCTGAAGCTGCTGCCTTAAGTATACTAAGCAAATTAAACCAGCGAGTGTGGGCTGTGAGCCCACCAAGAAGCGCCATTATCAAGGTGACATTTGGCAGTGCCTCTGTTCTTCAGGAGGAAAACCAAACAGACCTCAGTAGTTGCCAGGGCTGTTTCTTTTTTCAAGACTAAGAGTGCTTCTTAAAACGCATCTGGTATAATTACAGAAAACGGCTCCGGGTTTTTTGTTCTGAGAAAGCAAACCGCTCAAATACTACTTGGGAAAATTGAGGACATTGTGGTAATAATGCCTTGCCAATCACTTGGGCGTGAACGTTACTAGCTGTGCAGTGTAATAGTTAGAAACTCGGCTGAAATGATGTGAGTATTCCAATCTTCCAAATGCAAAGCTTTTTAAAGATCCCATTCTTGTTTTAATGCTTTGCTTATGCCTTGGGGAAAAAGCTTGCTTAAAGCCAGCGTGACCTTTCCCCTCTTAAATACTCCAAATTCTTGGACATTGCTGCCACCC
Organism: Tapirus indicus; assembly: GCA_031878705.1. NCBI lineage: Eukaryota > Metazoa > Chordata > Mammalia > Perissodactyla > Tapiridae > Tapirus > Tapirus indicus. The sequence continues at coordinate 14,755,577 of CM062921.1, read as the reverse complement.
AAGGCTCATGTTTGGGGCTCCAAAAAAAAAATTGTCTTCCAAGAGAAAACCTAATTTTGTTTCGTGATGGGTGAAATTCAGTCTATTCTTTGGTGAGTAATCCACTTTGGAACTTATCTAGAGAAAATTTTGACTGGTTCCCCCTGCTACCAGGCAAATTTCAAAAGATTCTTCATCTTCTAGTGCTGTCTCCTAACGTGGAAATGCAAATGAATTTTAGTATTGATGTCGGCAAAACAATTGAGTGAACTCTGTTGTCTGTCCAAAACGATCATGATTTGTAATTTTTCAAATATTTTCCAAGCCCAGTAGATAAGAATTTGGGAAGTTGTAGCATTTCTGGGTACTCCGCAGCTCTGCCCAGAGAAGTGATAAATACACTCCATTTCCCTTTACAGAATCTTCCCTTGTGAGCCTTTGCAAATAGCCTTTTGATGTAATTTGTGCCAATCACATCTTCAATTACCAAGAAGATGTGTGACTCACGTTTTCAGTGTTTTAAACGTGTTTAAAACAGCATTTTAAAGTTGGCTAATCTATGTCTCATCAAAGAGTAGTTAAAAACATGGAGCATCAGAGCTTCAAGAGACTTTAGCAAAAGCTTTTGGGTCAGTTCTAGGATTTCTATAGGCGAAGGAGTTTGCCGCTCAGGAGAAAGCATTTGCTCACACCAGCGGCAGGACTAAAGCCCGGTGTCCAGACTCTCTCTCCAGGTGTCTTCCTCCCTTCCCATTCTTTCCTGCTTACTGTTATACAGTTTGTATATTTAGCTACTAAAATTAATTAACACAGGTCAAAGTCTATCTTTCTCTCATCTTCTTGGGCTCTCCCCAAGGCTGAATGAATAAAGGCCTGACAGTGAGTTGTTGATTGCTATTTGTAATCATTGCCAGAGAGTTTAGAAAAAAATCAGCCTGGTGTTTTGACCATGAACCCTCCTTCACCTCCCTGGCCCCAGAAAAATATCTTTTTCCAACCCCTGGTGTGAGGTGGTCCAGCTTCCCAACATCTCTGCAGTGCTTCTGACAGTGGGGAGAAGGCCTCCTATGTCCCCAAAGGCATGGGGGAGCTACTTAGAGGCAGGCTGGAGGGAGCCACTCCTTTCTAAAGACTCTTGCTGTAAGCAGGATCCACTCTGCAGTGAGACACCCCACATCACACACGTCACAGCCCAAATCCCCATATTACAACCTAGACCCTCATCTTCATGGTCCTGATGCTGCTGCTTGAGTGGCTTTTGTAGGTGGGTGATACAAGAGGCAGGCCTGTCTGTTGTTTTAAATATTGGATAAGATCTCGTGCCAAACCCTGAAAATAAAAAATAACGGTTCTTGGAAAGCACTGAAGTGTTCATCTGGCTGCTGATATGATACAACTGGTTCCTGTTTCACTTGCTCTGCAGGTACCATAGTTTTACTGAGAAATATGTGACCAGATAGGGAGCCAAGGACCTTTGATTTTGGCAAACGCAGTGGTCACATATCTAGTAACGCACTTTCCAAAACCTTCAGGTGCCTTGGCTGACTTGATTTATGTCTTTGAGGCTCATGTGACTTCTTTTATAATTCCAGTTTACCTATTCATTTCATGATTGCACTTGTGTGTAAAAGGGGATAGAAGGATTATACTAGCAGCACCTGTTATCGTTTGGCCCAGCAAGTGAATTTTAGACATACACACACATAAGAGGAATGTTCCAGGCAGGTGAATGATGTGAAAACACCTTTATGTTTCTTCCATTAAGTCAGGTTAAGAACGTGGCATCATGGTCTTCACTTGCTTAACTTGAGGCTTAAATAGTAATCACATCTTCAGAACCAAAAGATACTCCAAATGAACTGTGTGTCTGGGAAAGGGTTAACTCGGGTGCTGGGCCAGCTTCCTCCTTGGCTTGTCATTGTCTCAGTGGTCTGCTTTTTATCAAGCCAGTGTCGGTGGCTTAATTTATTTCCATAGTTACCTAGTATATTTGAAAGCCAGTTATTTTTGCTCACAAATCTTAGCTAACATCAGAACGACAAGGAGGAAGCTACAGGGCATGAAATCTCTACGAAATCTACTGTGGTTATTTATTTTTTTCTCTAGCTTCAGCCAGTGGATCTGAAGTAGGCTTTGTAGAAATAAGCAGTGACCTTTTCAGCTTCTCCGTGGACAGGGAAGCCAGCTATTCTGGACAGGGACCTCCTGTCCTAGACGTTGTTAGGATGGGAGGGATCGTGTGACAGAGTCTTTGCTTCTGAAATCAGAAGCTGGCCGTGGAATCAGGTGTTTCTCATGGAAGCAAAGCCCCCCTTGAGCTGTGTGTCAGAGGACAGGAGTAACGCCCAGGAGAGTAAGAAATCCATGGCTCCCGTAACTCCCCACTCATATCTAACAGCTGAAAAAGACCTAGGGGGTCAACCTAAGAATTCTGTTGTATTTACGAGATGATTGACAGTAAACGTGCTTGTATATCCTAGCAAATCTGAAATATTCCATTTAGTGATATCTACCCACCACACCACCTTCTGGGAGCATGTTGAGATAATTGGAAAGGCAGACGTCACCTCTTGTCTCATCTGGTGACAGTTTGTACCCTACTGGGCCCCACACTCTGTGTCCTTGCTGTTGTCACCACAGCAGAGGGAACCGAGGTCTTGGCAGGCCTGAGAATGGAGCCTGTGTTGGTCTCTGTGGCAAAGATAGACTAGTTATTAGCATTAGAGAAAGAGTATTGATTGTTCCTGATGGTTTAGGGACATATGGGGCTTCTCCACTGACTAGGTATATGTCATGAACATAACTTTTATTGTTTTACACTTTTTCCTAGGACTTCAGCATATGGTTTTTAGTCTTATTCTAATTGGATTCACTGCCCCCTGATGCTCTATGGAGGATGACCGTGGGCCACGATGACTCACGAGGGAATGATAAGGGGATATTTGGTTAAAAGTTTGCCACATCAGATCTAGCTCTGCTTAGCAATACTTAATTGAGATGGCATGGAATTGGGACAAGAGGCCAATTCAGACGTTTATGACTAATGTCAGTTGAGTTTCTGTCCATTTAGGAGACATTGTGGGGAAGGAGAAAGGGCACTGGCAATCTGCCCATCACTCAGTGACCCTGAGGCTTTGGACAACCTTCCTTCTGAGGTGGGCGTTCTGGTGGCCAGAAGAGTCTGGGGGTGGAGATCCGGGAGCTGCCCATGATGTCATCTTTGACTCGGGAATGAGCTCCCAGGAAAGATGCTGCCAGCACTTAACACGGGGCAGCTCGCCAGCAGCTTGGCCGGTGTTGAAAGTGTAGGACACACGTGTCCAGTAATGAGAAGGAGGCAGCGTGAGCTGAGTGGGATCCACAGCGATTGGCTTCAGACTGGTATCTGCGCCCGTGGGAGACCCACTCCGTCCCTGAACCTCAGCATTCTCACCCTAGCGAGGGTTTGGACTGGCCAACCTTTGAGTTTTCTTCCAGCTTTACCATTTGGTTATTCCATATGTGCTTTATTAAAATCCCAAAGGAATTTGCAAAAATAGCTGCCAGGTTTTTAAAGAAAACACAGCACCTGGGCTCGGTGAAAAGAATCCCCCGTAAGCGCACGGCCCTGTGCATACGCAACCGTCTGGCTTGAAGTGAAACTGTGGACCCTCCATTCCGCTTACTTTGTGTGAAGCTCGCTCCTGTGACTGGCATCCCCACCAAAGTGTATACCTTAGACACTCCAGACACGCCCGTTAGTCTGAATATGGGGCGAGTTACTTGAATTCCCTGAGCCTCAACGTATCCACCTGAAAAACAGGGATAAAGCCAGCTACCTCACAGAACTGCTGTGAGAATCCCAGGTGGCGCTGTGCGCTCGTTCTCCACTTACGGTCTCAGGGGATGCCGGAGCCTCCCGGTAAGAAGAAGCTCAGCCCAGCTGTGTCCTGCCAGGTGACCTCGGCCAGTGGCCGGGCTGCAGACTGGGCATAGTATCACCAGTATTCCAACAGCTGTGACACATATGTTGTTTTCCAAGAAGTGTGTTGAAAGGAGTGAGAAGCCTATGTTTATTCCAGGGCAGCTACAAGTCATGTCACGTGTCCCTTCTTCCCCCGGATGTGCAATAGATGCTGAGAAAAACTGCCTGCGCGTTCTCCTCTCGGAGCCTCCTGAAAATTTCCTCCCTCAGTGTCCAGCAGTGCTGTGTAGGACCCCGTGTTGTGTATGGGTTTCTTTTGTCTGCATGAATAAAGAGCACAGAGCAGTCAGCTCGGGGCTAGCTGGGACAAGAGAAGCTGCTATTTGATGACCATCTGAACTGTAGTTCAGAAGCCCAGTCTTTCCTGCTTCACTTGATTGGCTTTGAGCCCCACTTTGTGATCCACAAGCTCATGTCAAGTCGCAGTAGGGGAATCTTTGCATGGGTTTGTGGGAGGAGGGGCTGCCTGGGAATCTGTCATGATTTTGAGTTGCTATTTGTATTTTTGGTATTTGGTTTCTGGATGCACTTAAGCAGTTAAAAAAAAAACAAACCAGGAGTATTACTAGGAGAACTTTCAGAAAGGTTCTATTTAAAGCCACATATGCCCTTTGGCTCCTGGGGAGGTGGTAAAGTTTGCAAGGAAAAGCCTTGGACTGGACGGAATGGCCTCAAGTGAAATTAGCCCTAGGATGTTTGACAGGTTACTTCTTCATACCTCAGTTTCCTCATCTGTAAAATGGGGAAGTGGTCGTCTGCCCTTATCAAATCATTGAGCTGATGGGTATAAGTGCTTGGAGAATTGAGTGTAACCTTTAAGTGAAGGTATTGTTATTATGATTTTTTATTCAAGCCTGAAATGGAAGAACCCTTCCAGGCTGAGTGACTGGGGCTCAGGACCCCTTGGTCCTCATTTGGTTCCCCTCCAGGATCCAGAGAATCTAGGCTAGAGGGAAATGAGGCCTGGAGATGCTCAGGCCTGTTCTGGGTTGATGCAAACCTCCTAGAGGGCAATAGCTCAGTCATTGTTGGCCCCTTCTCAGGGCAAGGGGGCCAGGAAGCTGCCTTCACCCCCATGCCCCACCCATGCATCAGGGGACGAAGCTGTCTGCTTAATCCACTGAAACAGAGAGGAAAAGGAAGAGATGGAGGGAGGAAATGAAATTTCTGAAGCACCTTCTATGTTCAGGCGATAGCAGTTAACATCCACATGCATTTTATAGTCCAGTTCTTGGAGGTGGGCGGTGGTCTCTCCAAGAGACCGTGGGGCTGAGGGGAGACTTGCCTGGGTTAAGTGGCAGGGCTGGGTGTCCAGGCTGTGGTGAGATACCGGAAGGCCAGGGTCTACCCATCACCCCCATTGGCCTGGTGGCGGAGCCCCATATGGACGGTGGTCTACAGAGCAACTAGAAAGTTGAATTTTTGCGCAGAAGACAAGGCCTGTCCTTCTAGGCTGGCCTCATCGGGGTCAACATGAAGACAGACTTGAAAATCTTCTTGCTTCCTAATGCCTCTTAGATGTAGTGCAGTTGTCTCCGCTGCCAGCTGAGCCACTCGATGACCTTTCACCAGAATCATTTCATTGCAGTTGTACCTTTGGGGAAGCTCCAGCAAAGACTATAATTAAAGAAACAGTAATAAGATAACGGAAACTGGGCCCGTGTGTTTTGGATGTGTTCTGGATGACTTGCCAATATTGTGTTAACATTTATTGCAGAGAAATTTCTGTTCAGAATGGCAATCCATAAGTGTATTCACGTTCCAAGATAGTCAAACACAAAAAGGTCACATAGGAAGCACCAGCTGTATGAATTTTTAGAAAAGTTGACCAAACACTTATCCGCCTGATCCCAGAGGGTAAGCGGGAGAGACTCAATATGAACCCTTAACAAGATACAAAGCGGTCACCAGCTTTTCCTCGTGGTTCTGTTTTGCAGAATCGGCTATCCAATTCCAATGTTTACGGGATTCTGCATCATGTTTATCTCAACAATCAGTAAGTGTCTGATGTTTGCCTTCTGGGTGTGGGTCACTGGGAGGGCTCTAATGACCATGAGCTGGGAATTGTGTATTGACAAAAACTGCAGAAAGGAGTCGATAGAGGTCTTCGTGGACTGGAAGCACAACATGGTTAATATGGAAATGCACCATCGGGTTAAGGGTGGGCTTCCGAAATGCCCCTGTTTGGGATGAGGTGGTCACAGCATCAGCAGGGCTGCACTGATGCGCGGTCCTGGCCCTGTGCTCTCCGCAGTGTTTGCCTTCTCCAGCAGTTATGCCTTCCTGCTCATCGCCAGGTCGCTACAGGGCATCGGCTCCTCCTGCTCATCTGTAGCTGGTAGGTGGGGGAGGACCTGAGTCAGTTAGTGCCCTGGGGGGGCCACCAGCATTGCCCTGGCTGGCCAGCCCCTTACAGAATTAGCTGGATAACTAAAGCAATCAAGGTATTGGTAGTGGTGGTTGGTGGTGGGTTCTTGGAGTAGGTACCCGCCTCCTCCTTGGATTCTGCTTGGTCTCATTTTCGTTAATCTGACAGGTGTGGGAAGATGTCATGTCTGGGCTGGAGAGGGAAGGCAAGTCGTAGATTATTCTTTTGGTGCTCCCAGAGCTTGGCTGTCAATGATTTCTTTTCCTATTTAGGGATGGGCATGCTGGCCAGTGTGTACACAGATGACGAAGAGAGAGGCAATGCCATGGGGATTGCTCTGGGAGGCCTGGCCATGGGGGTCTTAGGTGGGTAAGGTCCACCGTGGAGGCGAGCTGGGAGGAGGGGCCTATCTGGTGTTGGACATCGAGTCTACATTCACAGCAGACTCCCCAGCTATCCCCTTGTTATTCCCTACTTTCACGGAGCCTTTGAAAAGTGGGGGATATTCCTGACCTGGGAGGATGTGGGCTCCCCCTGCCTCTACCCCCTAACTTGCTGGGTGACGTGGGCAAACCAACCCCAGACCTCCAGGCCCAGATGTAAAACAAAGGCTTGAACAGGATGGTCTGCCAAGATCCTTCTTCTCGAACATTCTCCAAGTTATGATCACACTTGAGGACCTTTTCACCTTCCAAGTCTGCCTCCCTCGACTGCCCTGCTGATCCCCCAAACCAGGGGCAAATATCTCCCCTGAGAGGAGATGCAGGTCCTCTCCCTTCTCTATTACATTCCCGGCCTCCATTTGGGAGCCCGAAGTGCTGGTTCATAAGGAATGAGGTTCTCACTGACCCATTTTCCTGTGTTCCTTAGACAGTGCGGTTCTGTGGCCTGGGTCTGGTTTCTGATCTTTACTTTTGGGGTAACCCTTATAGTCTCTTGCTCATGTCTCAGATGTAGAACCACTTGGAGGAAGTTGCCAGGGTAACTTAACACTACTGAATAGGATGTAAGGGGGCCACCCCAAATAGTTTTTGGAACAAAATAGAGAAAAACACAAGAAACAAATGGATGGTTCTAGTGAAGGGGATCAATCCCTGGGCCTGGCACTGGCCCCTCTTTCTCCTTCTTGCAGTGGGCCCCCCCTTTGGGAGTGTGCTCTACGAGTTTGTGGGGAAGACAGCTCCGTTCCTGGTGCTGGCTACCCTGGTGCTCTTGGATGGAGGTGAGTCCACTTGGACATCTTGGCCATGACCTCGGCGGCTGTGACGCTGGCGGGTGCTCAGGGCCACACCTTTTTTTTCTCTCGTAGCTATTCAGCTCTTTGTGCTCCAGCCATCCCGGGTACAGCCAGAGGTAAGTCACTGGGAAAGGAGGGGGTTGCAGTGGCCCTGTCAACTCTTCTAACCCCTGTTTTTCACTTGACAGAGCCAGAAGGGGACACCACTAACTACCCTGCTGAAGGACCCGTACATCCTCATTGCCGCAGGTGGGGCTCCCCTTGATCCTCCTGGTTCTTCTCAGCCAAGGGGTGAATGGCAAGGACCAATGTTTGCTGCTGGAAACGCTGGGCTTTAGAAAAACAAAGGGCAAAGAGGTTGTACATCACAAGACATTGTTTTCTCCCATCATTAATTTCTGACACTCAGCTAAGTTCTTTTGTTTTTCCTTCGGGGCAAAGATGTCTGGATCACGGAGATGCCCTGTTACGGAGGTTTGTTGTGAGCCAAGCTTGCTCACTGTGTTTGTGTCAAAGGCCATCATTGTTTGGTCTTGAACTTCTAGAAGGAGTCTGTGGCCTCACTGCATTTTAGGTGGGCGGTCTGATTCACTTTGGCGTGTGTGAATAGAGACAGCAGAGCCCCAGAGGGCCAAGAGGGCACCTCCCTTCCTGTAGAGGGCATCTGTGCAGCAGCGGAGAGGCCGGCTGGAAAATACCCTTTGGCTAAAGAAAATCATGATGCCTTTGGGTTCTTGGCCTAGATGGACTCAAAGGAAGCCCTGGGGTTCTATGGCTCTTGGGGAGGATAATGGGCTGCAGTTATCTAAGGGACTGTCCCCTAAGACCATCCCAGTGGCACAGGCCTGGGGCTGCCTAACAAGGGACCAGCCTTATGCTGCCTGGGCCTGGATACTGTGGTCAGCAGCGGCCCCTTGGGTTCAGGCCAGGAGATCGCAGCCCTGAAGTGTGGCGTCAGACCCAGTTAGGGTGAGGTTTGTCTAAGCAGGTTTCACAAACACTAGTGGGGCTGGGGGGAGCCTGGGAGGACTGGGCACACACCCGTCAGTGGGCATTCAAATTCAGTCTATTCAGAACCCCAGGCTGGTTTCGTTTCAGCCTTTTGCTGCTGGGTTTGGTCCGGGCAGCACCTGTGTAACCCTGGTCTAGACCCTGTCCATCACGCTTGTTGGCCAAAGGGTTGTAAACCTGGTGTGGTGACCTCTTCATGTAGGGGGACCTCTCTGTGCCCCTGACAAGACGCAGGGAGCATTCCAGAACCAAGATGCCCCTGGAGCTGTGGCTGACCAAGGTGGAATGAGGAGATGTGTGCCCAGAGATACGACTCCCTGCACCCTGGGGCAGAATCTGGGCAGGCTCTGCAGCCTGGGCCCCTCCTGCCTCGGGCTTTCTTTGTCCCTCACTGTCTTGCTCTGACTCATGGAGGAAATACAGAGATGCACCCCGTGCGGAATGTCAGGCCATCAGCAGGTCAAGGCAACCTCGACTGGGGAGTTGGGACCAGGCAGTATCTCATTGGTTCCAGTGGGATTTTAATTTATGGAGGTGACTGACTGATGACATGGAGAGGTCAGTGCCATTAAAAGATTTTATTACTTACAGTTCCCAAGAAAAGGGGGCATGCCATGTCACTCAGGGCCACATGGGGAAGCACCAGATTTGGTCAGGAGGCAGAAAGGGATGAAGGGAAGGCCTAGGCCAGGGCCTTTATTGGGGTTTCCATGGGAAGGGCAAAGCAGGGCAGGGTAAACAGCTTAGGATTGGCTAGTGTGAATAATTCCAGCAGGGGCTGTCCCCACCTGCCTGGTCCCTGGCCCTGGGTGATTTAGGGCAGGGGATATTGGCTTGATGTGTGAAAGTTAGACGGGGAGGGGCTCAGAGTATGGGCTCTGGATCACAGGAGAGATGTAAACAATTTTGTTTAGCCCTGATTAATAGGTGACAAATACCAAATCTAAGAAAACACAGAACAGGTGGGTGAGGAGAGTCAGTCATTTCAGCGTCATTTCTGTGTTCTGCTTTTAAATGTCACATAGAATGAAAAAATCTTTCTTCATTATGTGAGCACCTTAATCATGATTGCACAATGTTCTTTGAATCAGAATTCTAGCAAATTAGAAGTTCCACGGGACACAGCACAGGAAGCTCCCAGAATGATGGAGAACAGCTCCGTGTGTCTTTTTCCAGTTGGTTCTACATTTACAGAAGGTTCTGGTTAACAGCGTGATAATGGATATTTGCAAAGATACCCTATATGTATAGTTGATAAAAAGAAAAAAAAAAAAAAACCTCAACAGTACATCTGTACTGAATGCACTGGATTTTCAGATCCCAGTGCATCATCAGAAATATCGGTGTTCATTGCACAATGAAACATAAGGGCAGGTGCCTCACGTTGCCCGAGTCTGTGTGTGGTCTGGAAGTGACCTCTGCTGCTGGTGCCCTCAAGCAAGTTACTTCATTAATAAACTGAAAACAAAAGATCTCTAAGGTTCCGCTAGTTTCAAACTTTATGACTCTGAGATTCTAGTTGTTTAAAATAATAATAATAATAATAAAATAACCAAGCCTCCTCACTATCCTCTTGACCCATTATTTATTTTTTTCTTGCAAAAATTGGAGACATTCTGGGTATCTGAGCTGATTGTTCTGGCTGGGGTCATGTAGGGTTTAACTGTGTTTAGAAATGGTAGGGGACACTCAAGCCCCAAAACAGAAGCACCCTAACCCTCTTCTTCCCGTAAAGGATCCATCTGCTTTGCAAACATGGGGATTGCCATGCTGGAGCCGGCCCTGCCCATCTGGATGATGGAGACCATGTGTTCCCGCAAGTGGCAGCTGGGTAAGGACTGGGGCAGGCTCTTCTGATTCTAGAACTTTTGTCTCCAGGGCAGGTCCCATCATTGTAGCTCTGCCAAGCTGCAGATGCCAAGATGATAAAGGGATTGTTTCTGTTTGACACGTAATGGGGTCACTGCTTAAGGTAGCAATGAGCTTTGGAGTCTGTTTCGGCCTTAGTTTTTGTATCATCCCTCGTGGATCCAGAATTAGTATAGAGGCATCAGACCTGGACAGAAATGAGAGAGGAGAAATACATTCAGCATCTCCCCGTGTTTCTGAACTGGACTAGTTATATTAAATATACATGGACAGCAATAAAATTTATGTGAGAGAGACAAACTTAGTTTTTAAGAGGATGAATTTTTAAAAGTATTTTTAATCTAGAAAATAATACATGCTTATTATTTTAAAAAAGTCAAAGTACACAGATTGAAGAAGTAAAAATTTAAAAAATTTCATGTTTGTGTTTTTCCCTCTCCTAGCCCAGTCCTTTGTGATGTTAATTGTTAACAGTTCTGTGTGTCTTTTTCCAGATGGTTCTGCATTTATCACCATATGCAAAATGCTTAAAAACTCAAGCCAAGTGGAATCTTGGGTTTACACATTTTGGGTCACACATTTACATCATTGTATGACCTCTTGTTTTTCCTTGTTTCCCATGTCAGAATGGGTAGATTTGCTTTTCAAAGTGAATTAAATTTAAATTTTATCAAATTTACACATGTACTTAATTTTTAAGATAAATAGCATCATAAGAATTATGATGAGAAAAAGAGGAGTCTTTGTTCCGTGCCTCCCCATCTCCAATCCCCTTCCTCAGATTCCATCGCCTTCAACTCTTTTAGTTGTTTCTTCTGCAAATTCCCTTTATCTCCCTAAATAATATGTGTACACTCCTATTTTTAAACTTTCCAATTTCTGACATTGTCCACCAGCTTTCTAATGTAGTAGATGAGGATTTAATGCCGTTATTACTCCACCTGAAAATATCAAACCACCAACTCACGTGTTTTCTCACCTTTTGTTCTCCTAAGACAATTGTATTACATTTGTTGATTAGATTGGCATTCAGTATTGATGTTGTTGTGACTATGTAAATATTGTTCAAAGGTGGGATATGTAGGGTTCTGTGATTATTTCTTTTTATGAACTTTTGTTTTTCCTGGAGTTAGTAATTGCTGTGTCTTTCCATTTTGTTAGTTTTCTATGTAGCATTTATGACTCTATCCCCCAAATTCTCTGGAAGAGATTAAAGGCCCTCTAAATGTGGCCAAGTACATCAGCAAACCTAACCTTTCTATGTTTTTGCTTGTTTGCGGACATCTGTCCCAGATCACTCTGTCCTCCTCTTCCAGTCTAGACTTATTCTCTAGGTCATCCTGGGACTTTCCTCTTCCAGTATCTGGGCGTCTTCTTTGCCTCTCTTCTGTTTCCTGTATTCTTCTCTCCTGTATTTCTCCCTCTTGGTTGACTCCCTCAATATGACAGAACACACCATCCAGCAGCTTCCTGAGAAGAGGGCGCATGGCAGGTAAAGATCTCTGAGATCCTGCGTATCTGAGATCTTTATCCTCACCTCACGTTTGGTTAACTTAGTCTATTTAAGCATATAATTCTTGGTTGGAAATCATTTTCCTTCAGAGTTTTGAGGCCACTGTCCTATTGTCTTTTAGCATACAGGTTGCTGTTGAGGAGGCCAGTGTCTTTCTCATTCCCTATCCTCTGTAGGAGCTTGAAGGATCTTCTCTTCCTCTCGAGGTTGTAAGTGTCCATGATGGTGATTTGCAGCGGGGTCTGTTTTCCTCCATTGTGCTGGGCACTTGTTTGGTCAGCCTGTTCACTTGGAAAAACTCCTTCTTTCAGTTCTGGGAAACCTTGTTGTATTATTCCTTTAATTAATCCTCCCCCCTCCACCATTTTCTCTCTTTTCTTTTACTGGTACTCCAATTGGTTGGATGTTGGACTGCTACGTTTTATCCTTTTAATTTCTTTTTTGTGTGTGTGAGGAAGACTAGCCCTGAGCTAATGTCTGTTGCCAATCCTCCCCTTTTTGTTGAGGAAGACTGGCCCTGGGCTAACATCCGTGCCCATCTTCCTCTACTTTATGGAATGCCACCACAGCATGACTTGATAAGCCGTGTGCTGGTCTGCGCCTGGGATCCCAACCTGTAAACCCCGGGCCGCTGAAGCAGAGTGCGCAAACTTAACCGCTATGCCACCAGGCTGGCCCCCTTTTAATCTCTTATCTTGCCTTTTCTTATTTCCATTGATTTCTTCATCTTCTAAACTGTCTATTGAATTTTTATAATTGGTGTCATCATATCTTAAATTTGAAGAGCCCTTTCATATATGCCCTGAGTGGTTTTGTGTGTGTGTCTGTGGGGTTACTAAAATAACACATTCTTACCATTTGGTAGGAAGATTTCCATTCCTTCCCCATGTCAGCCTCTTGTATTATCCCTGGTCTTCATGCTGCCTGGGTCCCTGAACCTTTTCAGTTCAGTTCCTTGAAGGATACCATCTCCTGCCAGGGTGAGCGATTGTGGGGTGGGGTGTCCCAAGTGCTCTTAAAACAGCCTTTCAACCCTCTTTCCTGTTGACAGCCTCAGCCCTCAGCCTGATGTTCACAATGCCTGAAGCCTTCAGCTACTGAACTTTCTGGGTTTTGAAGCACAAAAGGTCTTGCTTTATGTTGGTCGCTCCATGTGCAGGTGGAAGGTTCTAGTGTTCTCTGCTGTGTCCATCACTGCTCTCCCTCTGCTTGCTCCTCCCTCTCATTGCTTTTTCTCCTCTCATTTTATCTGTCCTTGGGTATAGAGGGGAGGGTCTATAGTTTTCTTTTACTAAAATTTAAGTGGAATTTTGGGTGGGAATGGAGAAGAGCCTAGAGATTCAATCTGCCCTGTTTGACTGGAAGCCCATCATGCCTTTTAATGATTGCATATTGTTCTAAGGTTATACTGTAAATTTTCAACCAGTCCCTATTGCTGAACATTTGGGTTAATTCCAGTTTTTGCCATTAGAAACCAAACTGCAGTGAAATATTATTTACATGTGTTCCTGTTCATGTTTGGAGGAATATCCATAGGGCAAATTCCTAAAACTTAAATGGGCGTTTTGATATTTGGTAGCGTTGCACTAACACACGTATTATCAGTCTTTTAGTCTTTCCCAATCAAGTGTGAGGGAAAGTGTGTAAGTCATTCTGACTTATTTTTACAAATTTTTTATGAGTGAAATGGAGCATCTTTTCATATGTTTATTAGCCATATCTAATTCTTTACTGTGAATTTCTTATTACTATACTTTGCCCATTTTTTTCTGTGGAGTTGTTTGTCCTTTTCTAATTGATTTTAAGTGTTCTTTGTATATCATATTAATTCTTTATCAGATGTTTCACAAATATTGCCCTCACTTTGTTGTATGTGTTGTATGTCTTGTGGCTTTATAGATGGTTTTTTTTTTTGCCCCTCAGAACATTTAAAATGCCACTAGTCAGATTTGGCAGTCTTCTTCTTTATGTCATTGTCACTTCAAGTCAAGCTTGGAAAGGCCTTTCCCATGCCAAGATTTTTTGTGAATCAAACATGTTTTCCTCTAATAAATTTGATTTGTTTTTTACATTAAGATCTTGGATTTACGTGGAATTAATTTTGCTATAAGGCGTGTGATAGGGATCTGGTGTTATTGTTTTCTGTATGGTCGCCAGTTGTCCTAGAACCAGTAGTCCTAGGAGTCCGTCTGACTTTTCCCCCCTCCATCATGCTCCAAATGACCGTGTGTTCTTTGGTCTATTTCTGGATTTTCTTTGGTTCCATTCATCTGCTTGTGTTCCTGTGTCAATACCCTCCTATTTAATTGCTCTAGCTTTAGAATATTGTTTAATACCTGGAAGGCTAGTCCCTGCACACACACCTTTTCTCTCATAATTTATTGATTATCCTTCATAGAGATTTATTTCCTTTTCATGCTTCTTTTGGCTTACGTATTGATATCTTCAGGTGGAGGCTCTCAGGTCTGAATTCAGCCGCCATTTTTAGTGCCCTCAGCCTTTCTCAGGCGACCTTGCATTCCCTCTGCGGTGGTGTCTTGCCACACCCTGCCTCCTGGTTCAGACTCATCTCTGTTCTTCCTGCCTCTCTACAGTTGGGCCGGCCTGAACACCAGTCCTTTTGGGTTCTGCATTGCATTGCTGTGTTCTTTCATCAATTGACCTTTCATTAAAAAGCCCCAAATGGCTGGAGAGGGGAGGCCAGATGGGGAGGGACTGATAATGGATGTGAGGTTTCTTTTTGGGATGATGAAAGTATTCTGGAATTAAATAGTGGTCATGGTTGCACAACTCTGTGAATATACTAAAAACCAATGAACTGTACACTTTAAAAGGATGAATTTTATGGTATGTGAATTATGTCATAAAATAAAACCAGAAACAAGCCCCAGACAAGAGTCATCCAGTGAAGGAGGGAAGATTCTTGGAGCTAACCTAAGGCAGTTCTTAGAAAATTTAGCTCTGAACTTCCAGGCAATGGAGACCATGGAGGAAGCCCATGGACTGTCAAAGCTCCTGAAGAACACGTGCCACTTTGCAGGTGGGATGGGCTGTTTCTAACCCTGAGTTAGGGAACAGCAGTTTTGCAAAAGGTGAGGAGACGCTCTTCATGTCTGGTTGCTAATACTGGCTGTTGGCACCATGGAAGCTGTTTATCCAGATTTTCTTTCTTCCTGGTCCCTGTGATGGTTGGGGGATCCAGGTGTTTTCAGGAGGTGCCCTGCGTCTAGGGGCGCTTGGCTGCGAATGGAGCTCCTGCGTTGGCTTGGCAGCGGCTCTTGGACGCAGATGCTTTTCCGGTGTTTCTGATGTCTCCACTTAACCGACTTATTACCCTAATTGAATGCCTCCTGGCTGTGTGCAGGGTACTTAAGCTGCTTTGCTCTCTTCCTCTCCAGACACAGCCTGAGGCTTTCTTTATAAAGTCTTTAAAGTCAGTCAGAGCCCTGGGCCTTCCGGGTTAGATAGCAGGCTGCCTAGATTTCATCAGGAGATCCTCTGCTGGGGCTTATCACCCACACCAGATTGTTCCCCCCACCAGCTCGAGGCACCTTTCCACCAGTGAGGTCATTCCTTCCCTGCCTCAGAGATAGACTTACCTGTTTCCTGTGTCATCTCCACTGTGAGGGAAACACCCCACCTCACGTGGTCTCTGCAGCTTGTGGCCACTTCTCCCGGCTCCTCAGTCTCCTCAGCCTTGGTGAGAAGGGTGCTGTGGGGGACGCGGTGCAAGGACCCATTGCCAGTACGTGGGCACAGCCCTTTCCCAGAGGCCAGGGCAGCTCAGGCCCACCCTGTTCAGAGTTTTGTGTGAGCTGTCTCCAGTCCACTGTGAAAGGGGAGGCCGTTCTGCCCTTATGCTTCCCTGATCATTTCTGGAGAAAGACCATAAGATTTGAAGCCAAAGCAAAACAGTCTTACTAGCTGCGTGCATGACACATGATTGCTCTTGTGGAATGCTGTATTCTTGGCCATAATTTTTAGAGGAGGTAAAGATGGCAGCCCATCCATATTCCAGAGGGTTCCCTTGTGAGCCTGCCCCCCAAACTCCTCATGCTGCTTCTTGGATGGTGGCCCTAGGTTTGGGTTTGTGGAGAGAGAATCATTTCTCTTTAACTCTCTTTAATTCAAGTCCTGGGTCAAATGACATCTCCCTGTTCGTGGTGAGGCCTTCAGACCCCAAAAGGGAAGCTTAGGCTCTGGGGAACAGGCCCCAGCTAGAGTGGAGCCAACCTCATTCTTCTGGTTCTTCCAGTCCATTTGTCTGTAGTGAGATATGGGTTGGAGGAAAGGACGCTGACCTGCTCAGCAGGGAACTCATTCTGCTCCCAGCCAGCTGTGACCTCAGGGCATGTCTTATGCCAGCCTGGCTGGGTACCAAAAGACAAGATGATTGCCAGCATTCTGTGATTCTGGGAGGTGAGAACTTTGCTTCCTGAGCCTCCCTTAGGATAGGGCAACCTGGGACCATGCCCCCGTTCTGGTTCCCAGCTGAGCCCTTGGGGACGTCAGGAATGGGTCCTCCAAGGCTTGGAAGAAGCCCAAGTACTCATCTCTCAGTCACTTCTGGGGCTACATGTCCAGCATCAGCTCCCTGTGGGCTTTGTGATGGTCCAAGCCTCTCCCTCATGTGCCGGTCAAGCCTGTGGTGGAAACCAGGCTTCCCATAAAAGCACTAGGAGTGGGCAGTGGACTATCCCTGTTGGTGAACTTTCTCTTATGAGCAGAGATAAGTGAGGAGGCGCAGGCACCCCTCTGAGGAGACCCTGGGGCCCAGCAGAAGGACCGGCTCACGCGTGTGGCCCCGGGCACTATTTGTAGGCCAGCCCAGTCAACGCTCTTCTCATTGAGTTGGGAAAAGGCCTGGAAAGAATTCTTGTTGCATTTGCAGGTGATACAAATTTGGGAGTGATAAAGCTGGCCAATTAGTCACAGATTCAAAAAGATTTCCACAGCAGAAACGAAGGTCTGAAAGGAGCATGGTGAAATTCCTCTGAGGAGGATGTAAGTCTTGCCTTAGGGTTGTAGATGGCCCTGCGAAGGCCAGGTTGGGGGACCTTGTGGAAGAGCAGGTCTGTGCCCTACAAGCTCAGTGAGGGTCAGTGCGAGCTGGGGCTCCAGAGATGCTGGCACAGATGCAGGCTGCCCTGGGAGCAGGGGAGTGACTGAGGGCCAGACGGTGGAGTGAGACCCTTGGATTCATTTGGTCCTTCTTTCCTTCCTCAGATGCCACTGGTCGTGTGCTGTGCACCCAGCATGGAGCTGGGCTGAGTCAGTTCTGGGCATTATGTTTCAAGATAGACAGATAACTTGAACTTGTACAGAGGTGTGACAGTAGGCGCACTATCTCTGGGAAACAACCCAGAGCCCTCGCAGTTTCCCCTGGGAAGACAAACCATGGGTGGGATGTGTCTTGCTCTTCTTGTGCTGGTGTCTGGGGTTGGGGAGAAGGTGGGAGCCATCTTCTCTTGGCTCCAGAATGCAAACCAGGCCTTCTGGGTGGAAGTGACAGGGAAAGGCTTAGGACTTGGTGTTAGGACACCTTCCGTATGGCAGCAGTGGTCCCCGAAAGGGCCATCCGGAAGGGTAGTGGGCGCTGAGCAAAGTTAGATGGCCCCCTCTCGGGATGCCAGACAGGCTGCTGGCAGTGTGAGGCACACGGAGGGTCTTTGAGTTCCCAGAGGGTGGGTCTGGGGGTTTTGTGATGTGGTGGATGCCACAGCAAGGCAGAGGGTGCTGAAGCAGTGTCAGAACAGGAATCGGGAACTTGGAGCCTGAGGTCCAAAGAGCACATGACCCTGTCCCCAGCTTAGAAGTCAAGAAAGGAGGACTCTGGGCTCCAGAACACGCTGCCATCTGTTACCCCCATGGGCAGGCTGCTGGACAAGGGATGGGGGCCTCCTTCAATACTTTCGGTTCTTCGAAGTGAATGTCCTCACACAGGATTTTTCCTCTGAATGGTCAGCCACGTTCTGACCACTTCCTGTGTGCCACCATGGGGCTGGGCTATGGGGAGGCAGATGAGGTGATCCCAGCCCAGTAGGAACTTCCTGCGATTTAGGGAATGCCAGGGGGCCAGGGTGGGGTTTGCTGCCTAAGAGTGTTTGCTGTCCACAGAGAATAGAGTGCACTCTGCTCTCAGGCCACATGTGTGAGCTCGGCACCCCTCTCGTAGGCCAGGAAGGTGTCGCTGACCTGTGGTTTTCCCTGGAGCTTGTCTGCCTCCTGCTCTGGAGCTTTGGCTTCATAGATGCATCATCCCCGTGCTTTGCTCCTGGGGTCAGGACTCACCAGAAGCAGGAGTTCTGGCCAGGCTCTCTGTGCCACATCCTCGGTTCCAGTATACAGTGGGCGTCCGTGGGCCGAGTTCAGCCCTAGATAGGTTTTGGTTGGCTGGTACAGCGTCAGCCTGCACAGGGTTTATGTTTTTGAAAAGTTAATTGCCAAAATTTAAGAATCAGGAAATTTCATGTAAGAATGCAGAGCTTTTCTAGAAAGATCAGATCTTCCAATCTGGGACTGCAATCTTCCAGGGCAGTAATTGTCTGGGGAGAAGGGCATCTGCCTTCCTAGATGGGATCTGGGCCCTCCCCCCCACTCTCCTTTTGTTTCTCTGACTCTGGGACGTTGGTGGCTCTTTATCGTGGTACTGGTTACTTTTCTTATTCTTTGCTTGTTTCACTCATTTCTGCCTGCCTGGCCCCGTAGACACTTATCCTGAGACAGAGACCCTCGTGACTTCTAATGTCTCCAGAGCAGCTCAGTTCTTCCTGTATACCTTTCGAGGTCGGGCTTAAATACCAGCTGCTCTGGGAGCTTCGCCAACTGCAGACTCTGGCTTCTCAGAGCAGTACGTGTGTCCCTTTGTCACAGTTCCTTTTGTCACACGCAGCCGTGTCACAGTTCAGACGTCATCTGAGCTGGCATATGTTGTCAGTCACGTCTGCTGAATCAATTACCCCCAACAATTAGTTGACTGCTATATTCTAAGTGTGATGGAAATGGTTTCCTGGAAAATGAAATGAGATTGTTCTTTATATTATTTCCCAGATCACCAAGTCTAGAAAGATTTGGTTTTGGATTTAACTCCTGAAACCAATCATTTTGAAGTCCCTACTGTGCTGGAAGGCTCAGCCTTTCTGGAAATTTGATGACTTGTATTAGTGCCTACAGAGGTGCAGTGAAAGGCTAGTGTGTCCTTGAAGAGGCAAGACCACACTTGTCTGTTTGTGTATGATGAGCTGCCTGGACAAGGAAGATCCCTGTGCATTTGGAGTGAAGTTGTGCCTGCTGACCATCTAGTATCTACCATGCATGTCTAATTTATACAGTCATATGATTGAGAACAAAGCGACTTTTACCATTTGTGGGCAAGGCTTAGAATCAAATCTGGTATACTGATTTCAAGACAAAACACTGAAAGTATTAAGAGTTTGAAAAACTGTCTTTTGAAGAGATTGTCTTGTTCTCCTAATAGTGGATGAGGACCAGAGAACACTGATGTGGACAAATGCCCTGGCAGCCAAGCCTGGTCTGCCTCGAGTAGGCCTTCCTGTCCATTGCAGAGGGTACATTCAAAGCAAGCAATGCCACCAGCAGCTGGAAATCAGCTCAGGCTCAACCTGGGCGGTTGCAAGTTCCCACTCCTGGGAAAGCAGTAAACCGTGAACATGAAAACGTCAGCCACATATGACTTGGCCACAAAAAATGACCACGTAGATATTTAGTTTTTTGACATGGAAAGGTGTTCATAAAGCTAATTGAAAAAAGCAGGATGTAGAACAGTAGGTATAATCCCATTTTTTGGAAAAAGGAAAACAAAATCCTGTGCACACAGATTGATTTTTGTATGTGTAAACTTACAAAGGAAAATAACTGTGGTGATGATCTGACTGATGGGGTTTGGGATAAATTTAACTTTATTCTTTGTGCTTATCTTAATGTTCCCTAATTTTTTCAATGCCCCTGTCTAACTTCTGTTGTACAAAATAATGAAGGGGAAGGGGACAGGGGCACATGCCACCACTGCTCACAGCACCTGTGGGATTGCCTGGCCCTGACGGCCGGGGTCTGTCAGTCTCAGTCCACAGGTAAAGCTCACCACCAGGCAGAGATGGAGGCGAGATGAAGCAGTTGATAGAGGAATGAATTTCATTTCTGGAGTGTCTGAGCAGCTTTGTGAGGACGGATAAGCTGCGTGGGGTCCAGATTTGATCTGTCAGCCGCCGGATATTAGCTGCTTGGGTGCAGGCCCCAGGGCTTCATTTCATCTGCTGTAATCACCATGGTGGTGTCTACAATTATTAGTTTTTTTAATATTTGACTTATATCAGTACTGATAAGGTGTCCTTTTCATTAATTTACAGGCATTGCTTTCTTGCCAGCTAGTATCTCTTATCTCATTGGAACCAATATTTTTGGGATACTTGCGCACAAAATGGGGAGGTAAGATGAAATGGAAACAACACTGTTGTTATAATAATGTAGTTCTTTTTAAAAAATTCTAAGTGTTTCTGCTTTTGCTATTACAAGTAATTGTTTTGATTTCCATTGAAAATTTGGACTGGGAAGAAAAATCAAACAGTCATTTATTGATGGTGCTTTTTTGTTTTTTTGATAGGTGGCTTTGTGCTCTTCTAGGAATGATAATTGTTGGAGTCAGCATTTTATGTGTGAGTAAAAGATGACATTTGACAAGTGGGAACAATTTGTAAATAAAACTTTTGCTTTGGATAAGAATCACCAAGAAGTGTTTTATAGCAGTTTGAAGTCTGTTGATATTTAGTTTTATTACATCTTTCATTTTCTTCCAATTTTTTATCATCTTAAAAATTTTGGACAAGACTCTGCAAGGGATAGATTCTCATCTTATGTCAGTTGGAAGTTATTTGAATGTTTTATTACATAGTTTATATTTCACTTTTTTTCCCACTATTATCTTAAACATTACAATATCTTAAACACTTTAGGGCATCTAGCCTGAAACAATAGCAAGATGTTTTTCTGGAATAAAACATCTTCTACCAGTGACCAATATCTACCCCAAATGAGGCCTCTGATCCTTGTCAAAAATGGGGTGTGGACTAGGCTGGTCTTTCACATACAGCAGTTGACTGGTTTTTCATGGTGTTCACAAAACGTGTCTCAGCTTCATCTTTTAAAGATTTAGAGGGTCCAGTTCTCCCCAAACCCCATCCTCCTCCTTCCTGCTATTTCGTTCTGAAGGGAACACATACCAGGCTGGAGAAAACATTTTTAAAAATTTCCAAGACGATTTAGAATTGGATATCATGTTATTTTAGCATAATGTTTATTTCTTCTTACAGATTCCTTTTGCAAAAAACATTTATGGACTCATAGCTCCCAACTTTGGAGTTGGTTTTGCAATTGGTAAGTCACATGAGCCTTGTGCCTAAATTTAAGACTTTGTTTACCCTATTACTAAGAAAGATTTCCTCTTACTTGGGCAGACTATAGTTACTCAACCTAAAATTTCTAGAAGCTTGAGAGGAGGCTCTGGTCAGCCAAGCAGATTGACCTGTAGATCATCCATAGAAAGATACCTGCTTCCACGTACTAGTCATTTATTTCCTGAAAACCAGTGTTTTTAAAAGCCTGATATTTACAGAAGCCAGCTGATTCTCCACAGCTGCACTTGGGCAAATAAGAGAATCCCTCCCTCGGAGCACATTTGTTTGGGCTCTGAGCAGACCTTCTCGTATGAGGCTGGGGGACAAAGACCTCACATGTGTTTTTTTATAAGAGTTTGTACAGAAAAGGTGGACCACCTGTGCTGCAGGAATTTTCACTGGCAAAGGAGACGAGTCTTTGCAATGTGAAGAACAATAACTAATAGGAAGAATCTCGTTAATATTTTGGATAAATAGTATATGTTTATTTCTCATTTATAATATACAGATTGATCATGATAAAAGTAAATCACAGGCTAAGTCTATCACAGTATAAAGGCAGAAATTTATTCGTTGAGTGGTAGAGTGGAAAGAAAGAACAGAGCCTTTGCTTAGCCCCCAGACCGGGTTGGGTTCCCCTGGTAAATACATGTCCTCTCACAGTGCCTTTGTAGCATCAATCATGGTGGTAATTCATTTTTCAACTCGTTGCCTAACGTCCAACTCTTATGTTTGTTTTGTTCACTCCTGTGTCCCCAGTGCCTTGTACATGTTAGGTCATCTGCAAATACTAGTGAATGAAAAATTTCCCTCATCTTCCTGTTTCTGGTACCTTCTGGTGGAGGTGAGGGAACTAACATTTGAGTGCTCTGCTGGATGTGTTCACAGACCCTGTCTCATTTTAGTCAACTATCATCATCCCCATTTTATAGATGGGGAAACCGATGTTCAGAGAGATAAGGCATGACCGTGCTCACCCAGCTTGGGATTTGAACCCAGAACTCTGAACATGTGTGCTCTTGCTTTATGCTACCTGTCCCTGATTATTCAAGAGACTAGAGATTCTAATACTGGTAGTGGTGATGGTTTTTTTAGCCAATGAAATGAGCAAACCTCTTCTGATTTTAGTTTCCTGAGTAGGGCCAGATGATCCCTCAGACTCCTTTATGTTCTAGTACCTTCTGATCCTCCCTAGTACTTTTCCAACTTCAATTCTCATAGTTCAAATGTGGGCCAGTGGGTGGATGGGGAGGAGACTGGGCAAAGCATGTCAGGCGTGCACAGTCTTTGAGGGGAGAGTGGGCCAGAAAACAGTCAATCAGGAAGGCGCCAACAGGAAGCAGGCTAGGGGCTCACATAGCCAGTAACCAGCAACCCGCTAGATCTGATGAACGGAGGTGAGTCACCAGTGGACCAGGTGCCCTCCACCAGAAGACAGGCCATTCAGGCAGTGGAGGAAAGGTGTGGCAGTGGAGAGAACAGGCAAACGGTAGCCTGGGTTCCAGTCCCAGCCTCATCTGCCTTCTACCATCTGTCCTCAGTGAAAGGTATGCTTCAGGGAGTTTGGCTCGGGACTTGCAGGTGGTAATGACAAAAAATGAAGGGCCAGCAGGATTGTTAGTTGAGGACGCAGTCTCTGACATTCAGCCCATTTTCGCTTTACATCAGTTTCCCATGAACTGTGTTCTCTGCCTGTCCGCAGGAATGGTGGATTCGTCAATGATGCCCATCATGGGCTACCTAGTGGACCTGCGGCACGTGTCTGTCTATGGGAGTGTGTACGCCATTGCAGATGTGGCATTTTGTATGGGATACGCTATAGGTAAGGACACTGGCTTTTCAAAACAACCTTTTCTCTCATTGCGTGGTAGATAATGCCTATTAAAAATTATTTAAACCTTTGCATCTTTCTGTCTACATGACATTTGGAGAACTTTATCTCATTCTCTGTTTCCTGAAAGGTCCTTCTGCTGGTGGGGCTATTGCAAAGGCAATTGGATTTCCGTGGCTCATGACAATTATTGGAATAATTGATATTCTTTTTGCTCCTCTCTGCTTTTTTCTTCGAAGTCCACCTGCCAAGGAAGAGAAAATGGTAAGAAAATTTTAGGATGCAATGAAGTGTTTCATGATCATTTTAGCTTGGTGTTCCGGATAGTTTCCTCATGGTTTAATTCTAAAATAGATTTCTCCTCCTTTTGGGCAGAACTCTCCAAACATAAATGGTAAGAGTTCCTTTTTAGTTTATACCATATAAGGCAGCTACTTTTACTGTATCAAGCATTAGTTTATAAATGTGAAGAATGAAGTTATTTTTGTACATAGATTAGCAGTCAGCATAGCTCTTTTGTCAACCAAATATAAACATGGGATAGTGCAATTTAATTTTCTATGGTTCTTGAAAAGCTTGGACATAATTTTTTTGCCTCCTGCCTTACTCCTAAGATTAGCTATTTTTGGTGCTGTTTTCATTTCTCCTAACCCTTACAGCTTTCAGTAATAGTGTCTTCGTCGGTAATGTAGAAGATTCTGGAGATGGTTTTAGTGTAGGTAACAGACACTTATTGAGAACTATCGTATATGCACCTTTGGGCACATTGAGCAGGTATAACCTTTAAATTCATAATTTCATGACCAGAATCATAGCTATAGGCAGGATAGAGTATTGAGTATAAAGTGTTCCTCTCTTGAACAAGTTGCAATGTTTTTTTTTTTTTTGAGGGAGATTGGCCCTGTGTTACCATCTGTTGCCAATCTTCCTCTTTTGCTTTTTTTCTCCCCAAAGTCCCAGTACATAGTTGCGTGTCATAGTTGTAGAGTTATAGGTCTTGTATGTGGGATGCC
Organism: Tapirus indicus; assembly: GCA_031878705.1. Classification (NCBI taxonomy): domain Eukaryota; kingdom Metazoa; phylum Chordata; class Mammalia; order Perissodactyla; family Tapiridae; genus Tapirus; species Tapirus indicus. The sequence continues at coordinate 14,731,382 of CM062921.1, read as the reverse complement.
GCCTCAGCGTGGCTTGATGAGTGATGAGTAGGTCCCCGCCCAGGATCCGAACTGGCGAACACCAGGCCGCTGAAGCAGAGCGTGCAAACTTAACCGCTATGCCACCGGGCCAGCCCCCAACTTTTTGATTCTAAATGTGAATTTTGAAATGCAACAGTCATTTTAACTTTTCTGATAATTTTCCATACCTGGTGGTGGTGGTGGTGCTGATTTTTTAAACATCAAATGGTGATAGATATTCATCCGGCTGAAAGAAGAGTGCTGTGGATTAAGAATGAATGAGATAAACAAGGCAAGGGGAGATGGTATTTTTGTGTTTATGAATGGATATGAGGTTCATTTGTGATTTCTCTTGGGAGTTCATCAGAAGTTCTTTCTGATGGTTGAACTGAAATAGGTCTTAATGCTTCGGCATTTCTTGAACTGCCTTTTATGATTTTCCCTAAAGAGTGGATTTCAAGACAGACATGGACCCTAAAGTTAGGTTATGTGCTGCCTTTATTTATTTTGGGCATTTTTTTTGCATTCATTAATTTGCTCAATATATTTTAAAAATACTTCCAGCACTGAGCACTGGTCTTGTGCCCTTTGTTAAATAGGATTTAACTAGATAATGATGAATTACTCGTGACCCATTTGACTCAAAGAAGAGGAGTGGAAGATGCTGTGGAAATATTCTGATGGAAGCCATCCCCTCTCCCTTCCTCTAGCTTAGATGCCTCTCCAGCTCTGAACACCCTCAGCACTTTCTCAGACAGCTCTTAAGGACTTACCTGTTTGCCAGCCTGGTTGTGTAGGGTCACTATCCATCTTTGTTTGGCTGACCCAGCACAGTGCCTTGCCCAAACCGAGGTCAGAAAATTCTCTGTGCAATAACTGAAAACTGTCATTCTGTTGCCACCATATCAATATGATTAAGGCTGACTGAAAGTTAATCCCAACCCTTTTTGACCAAAAGAAAAAAAAAAGAAAAAATCATTTACAAATGCTCTGTCACCTAGGAGACCCTAAGACTCTTGGGAGAGAGTGAAGGGCTAGTGCAGGCCCTGGAACCGAACTGTCACCTGGGGAAATGATGGTATCTGCCTCATAGGGTTGTTGTGAGGATTAAATGAGAGCTTCCCAACAGAGTGCTTAGCCCTGAGTCTGGCACACAGTGAAGGCTCAGTAAATGTGTTTCTATTTCCAATACCACCCCGCTCTTCTTTCCTGCTTTACTAACTCGCTGACTTACTCTGTCAGCCCAGCGGTCCCCCGGTATCCTCCCTTTCTTCCCTCTGTAAAGTGAGAGCTTCCCTTTGCTTTTCAGGCCCCAGAGCTGCTGAATGGGCTTCCCCAGCCAAGGCGGCAGACGTTAGTGGCTGCCGTTACCCGTTTGTCGGCAGCAGCGTGATGGCTTATCTGAGGTCTTGAAGGAAATGGATGAGGTCAGAGGATGAGTGGGGGGTCAGCTTGCCCAGCCAGCTCCCACTCTGATCCAGAAATGAATGGCAGAAGGCAGGCCTCAGTACCTCGTCTCTTTCCACATTTAAACCAATGCTTTAGTTCATTTAAAAAAAAATGCCAAAGGAAGTGGAAAAGACAGTCCTGAAAGGCAAAGCAACAAGAATTACGGGCTTCCAGAAAGCCAGCCAATGTCAAAATCCTTAATGAATGTTTCGCAAGATGAATCATTAAAATCTTGAAAATGTGCATCTTGCTGCCCATAATTGATGTACGTAATTGAAGGCATCACATTGGATGCCGTTTGACTGGCATAATGGTAACATTTAAGGGTGGCGGCCAACAGCTGCTGCCAACTCATTGTGCAAGCAGAGCAGGAAGAAAGTGGGTGGAAACCGATGGCACCTAACGATAAGGGGCAGTGAGGGCAAGACAGCAGCATGCCACAGAGGAGGAGGAATTGATTACTGCCCACTTGAGAAAATCCAATACGGACAAGAGCTGGCATTCAGGGTTAGCAGTTCCCAAATGCAGGGGGACGTGAGAGTCGGAATAAGACATACAGACTGTAGCAAATAATTCTTTCATTAGGCAACATTCCGCGGATGAGGTGTTTGGACTTAAGCTATTCTGTATTGAAAGATCTAATGCTGTTTTCATGGATCCGAAGTCATAGAATCATGAACTAGTTGGAGAGCACTCGAGTTTTTCTTCCATTTGGTATACTAGATTTGTGTGTGTGTGTGTGTGTGTGTGTGTGTGCGTGTGTGCGTGTGATATTAGCCCTGAGCTAACATCCGTTGCCAATCCTCCTCTTTTTGCTGAGGAAGACTGGCCCTGGGCTAACATCTGTGCCGATCTTCCTCTACTTTATATGGGACACTGCCACAGCATGACTTGACGTGTGGTGCATCGGTCTGCAGCTGGGATCCAAACCTGTGAACCCCGGGCCGCCGAAGTGGAGCGCGTGAACTTAACCACTACGCCGCTGAGCCGGCCCCTGGATTTTTTTTTATAATCAGTGTTGAATTATCAATAGAGGTGGAGAAAAAAACCTTTTTGTTACTCAAGTTCCTCTGCAAGTATAAGAAATATCAACACTGTCATTTGAGGAAAAGTATGTTCCAGTTATAAGACAATTACACGCAGCCTGTAACTCTCAAAATACCCAGTTGAGAACAGCTGTGTTCTGGTATGGATTTTCATTTTCAGGTTGAAAAATTATTTTTAAAGATAGGGCACATTTCCTACGTCTTACTCTTGAAGTTTCTAATTGTTGCCCAGACAGCAAAGCAGGCGGTTTGGGATTGTGGCTTTCTTTTACTGGCTCTGAGCTGTCTGAGAGTCATTCCGTATAGTCCTTCCTGCTGCTCTGTGTTCTGGGGGCGGGTCTGGATGCTGGGGGTTGGGTAAAGGTCGCATGGCCTGAAGCTGAGGAGACTGAACATACTCTGCATATCATAATCTATTTAGAGAAAGTTGTCCGTTTGCAGGGCATTTACATGGGGGATGTGCAAAACCATCACAAATTTTTTCTTATATATGTTAAATAAAACTTTCCTAGTGTGCAGGCCTGGTATCTATCAAAGTCCCAGTTCCCTCGCTGTGCAAATCCTTTCCATCATTCAAGGGTCGCTTCGACTCCCATCTCTTCCATATAGCTTTCCCTGAGCACTTCACCCACAGTGAGCACTCCACGTGTGAACCCTGTGGAACCTGTCATTCCTCGTGCAGTAAGGAACTAAGGTGCTGGCATAGGACCTCGCGCCTAGTAGGTGCCCAGTAAGCTGCTGTCAGCTGTATGACTCTGTTATAGTCCTAGATAATGCCACATAACTAGGGCAGTGTTTCTCACGCTGCCATGACAGTTGACACCACTGTCATGTGAGGGTAGGGACCTGGAATGTCATTTTTAACCTGCTCCCCTCAAGTGATTCTTGGGCACGTTTCTTTGAGGATCACTAATCTAGGGAGACGAGATGTTTTGCTCTTTGAGGTGAAGCTTTTTGTGTAACAAGGACACATCCACATGGGGAAAATGGTCTTGGTGTTAATTGCCTCAATTACTTACTTTTAGAAATTGAAGTCTTTATTAAATACACATATTAGTTCACTTGTTAAGAAGCATAATAAACAAATGGAGTTAAATTTGCGGCTGACAATTTGAGCTGGCAGCCTAACTTAGAGGGTCAAGGAAGTCCTTATCTTAACATGTCGCACAGGCAGATCATTTTAGAATTTCTTGGGAAATGATCAATGCGTTAAGCACTGAGTGGACTCATAGAAGCTTATCAAATCTGTGGGACAAGAGCTGGGAGAAGTAGCTAACAAACACCAAGATAGGTTGCAATAGGCCAACATAAGATAAACTATAGTCCAGATACACGTTTCCATTTAGATTTTCAAACTGCACAGAAAGGTAGTGGGGGAATAGTTTTATGTGGAAGAAAACTCCGAAAGACATACCTGGTGAGAATTCATTTACTCAAGTGTCCCACTGCCGTCCTCTGTAACTCCTCTGACTCTACTATGGGGCACTGCAAGAGTAGACTTTAGCATAAGGCTGCCCAGGCTCACATCTGCCCCATTCTCGCTGGTCAAGATAAGGACTTCCTTGACCCTCTAAGTTAGGCTGCCAGCTCAAATTGTCAGCCGCAAATTTAACTCCATTTGTTTATTATGCTTCTTAACAAGTGAACTAATATGTGTATTTAATAAAGACTTCAATTTCTACAAGTAAGTAATTGAGGCAATTAACACCAACATCCCTTGGTCAAGTTCTTTAACCTCTGTGCCTACACAGAGGGTTACCAACCTACCATAGACGGTTACTGTGTAGTTGAGGTATTGCATCGAAAATGCTTAGCATGGTCCTGGCATGATAAACATCAGCTGTTACCAGACTGTGCTTGGTCTGTACACTTTCAGGAGGAATAATGACTACAAGTGCTTATCAGTTGAGGATCAATTGACTATTTTTTGCTTAATTTTCAATAACTATAAGGGAGAGCACGAGACTTTGATGTTAATAAGAGGAATGTATCTTTTAAAAAAATCATCCATTTGAGCAAGAGGAGGACAGCCAGGATTTGGGGATAGGTGTTCTGGAAATGCCATTTATGAAAAGATAAAGGCCGTGTGATGTTCAGGGAAATCTAAGGGGCCACGGCAATGGTCTTAAAATATTATAAGGGCAGTCTGTGAAGATGGCTGGTATCAGAACTGGATCTGTGGATATAAACAATGGAGACAGGTTTTAGTCCAGCCTCAGGTATGTTTCTAAAGTGAGAGCTTGCCTCATTAAGGAGAGAGCATGTCCTTATTAAGGGTGTTGACACAATGAACTTTGTGAACAGAAGTTGGATTGGGTGATCTCCAAGATCCCCCCACCCTAATTCCAAGATTCTAAGTATAACTCTTCCTAAACCTAACCTGCATACCACTTTCTTCAAAGCTTACAGGTTCAAGTCAACTTATGGCCCTTGGCAGGTGTAATGGAAATACTGCAGAGACAATATCTGCTATCTCCTGTTGCCTGGAACTTGCACTAAGCATAGAAGTTCAGGTCTTATAGGCCAGGCACCTGGCAGTTGCACCAAGACTGGCTAATAGTGGGTAGTACTATATGTAGCTCTCAAACTAGTAATCCTTAAAAACAGTAGGTTAAAACCATCTTATCTTTATGAAACAAGAAGTTAATATATCTGCCCTTTGCTCTCTTCTAGGCTATTCTCATGGATCACAACTGCCCCATTAAAACAAAAATGTACACTCAGAATAATATCCAGTCGTATCCAATAGGTGATGAAGAAGAATCTGAAAGTGACTGAGACCCTCAAAAGTCATCAAAGTATTTAATTGTATAAAAGTGTTTCCAGTGAAATGACTCATCCAGAACTGTCTTAGTCATACCATTCATCCCTGGTGAAAGAGTAAAACAACCAAAGGTTATTCTTTCTTTTCCATGGTTATGATCGATTGCCAACAGCCTTATAAAGAAAAAGCAGCTTTTCTAGGGGTTTGTATAAATAGTGTTGAAAACTTTATTTTATGTATTTGATTTTATTAAATATTATACAATATATTTTGAGGAAATATAGTGTAAATCTATAAATATTTGAATCCAAATCAAATATAACTTTTTAACTTACATTCACGAACACCTGGGCAAAAAAATCTTATATTTTTTCTGAATATTGGTAATGAGTGTTTAAAACTAAAGCACACATTATCTCCGAGACACTTCCAACAATGAAAACCTAGGAAGTCGTAAAAAACAGAATCAAGACAGCTTGTTATGTAGTTATGCAGTCACTATGTAGTGACTACATGTAGTTATGTAGTGTTATGTAGTCACTGCATAACGTATAGTGTTATGTAGTAACACTGAGCGTTGAGTTATTCAACTTGTAATTACTATCAATATGAGTTAAAAGCTAGTTATCTCAAATGCAGAGGACAAGAACTCGAGTCAGTCATCTTTTGGATTTATCCACGAATCTTAGCTGGCATTAGCTTTCTATGTAATCATCTACCTGGAAACAGATGGTTGAAAATGATATGTTTACATGTCATGTGGTTGGCAGCAAATGTTAAAGCCAAGAAGGGAAAAACAGTAAACGTTCTGAAAGCAGAGAAAAGCACCCAGACGTAGTCATGAGCAACTAGAAGCTTTCCCTTTAAGATGTGTACTTGATTGTCCTACTGGATGAAAGTAAATTGAGGGTAGATAGATATCTTCTACTGTCAAGGTTGTTGAAGCATGATAAGCTGTATCAATATCTAGTTCAAATTTTAGAAAAGAAATTTAAAAGGCTAATAACTGCTATGACATGAAAAAATCAGACTATTATCTTTGACCTGTTTGGAGGTCATCCAAGTATTTTCTAGGGATCTATTAATTGAGTTGTCTGAAACTATTATTTTCTAAACTTCTGAAAGTTGTTCACATCAATGTGAAAACAAATGTTAAATGAAGATGAAGAAGGAATGAAATTCTATCTTGAATCACATTAGGAAAACAGGTAAAAATAATAGGGTGGTCAGGACACAGCCCCTTCCACAGGCAGAAAGAAACCAAACATCTAAAAATGTCTATGTATTGCTGTACCGTCTAGTGCTGTGTAATGTAGTTTTTCTAAGCATGACAACATTGATGTGCCTTTTCAATGTAACAGCAAATACTGTGTTAGTAAACATTGTCAGTTTACATCAAGTTTTGTATGAGATATGATTGGAGTGTGAAGATAATGTGGAATGTCTTAAATAATACTTGTTCATTCTGTAGTTCTGTAATAGTAAATAAAAATTACCTAATGTCAGTTTTTTGTTAAGCTGAAATTGTGTTTCTGGACAAGGAGCAGAAAGAACCGTAGAACAAGGACGACTCAACCTTATAGTTCTCTAGGAAAGTAGCTAATACTTCTTCATTTACATTTGCTTTATGAAGCTCTTCTGTGGGGCTTTTTTGAATGATTTGAGGTCTGGTTTTCAGGTGACGTGTTGGAAGCAAACAAGCTTCCTTGTCATGTGTTTGCACTGGGCAACTTGCACGTGTCCACTACTGGAAGATGGCTCTGGAGGTGCTCTTATGTGGCTGAAGTAAAAAGGCAGGAGTGTTCTCTGCTTCCAGAGGGGCGAGCCTTCAAAAGGAATGTGTGCTACAAATCAATTCTCTTAGAGAGTTTGTGGTTCCCCTTGCTCCCAATACCATATAACTTATTCCTATTTTATATTTGCCTTCAAGGCTTCAGCCTCTTCAAGAATGACCGGTAAAGGCATGCCTGCTGTTGATCCCTAGAGATAACATAAAAGAGATGAGTTTTTCAGAACTGTTTTGGGAACTTAACCTCTCTGTTGTAGCTAAGGGGAAAAAAAATTGTAAGGTCTTTTGTATGACTAATATTCTGGAGTTAGCGAGACTGAAGAGAGGCTTTTCTTTTAAATGTGTGTATCAGAACAAAGAACATACAGCTCTCTGAACATTTAATTTTTCGAGCAGAGGTGGTTTTTATGTTTGTACCTGGCAAAACATACTAAAACCTTAATGAGGTAGCAATGAATATTCAATTTTCTTTTGACCTCTAAGTGTATCTGCCTACGTCATGTTTTAGCTAGTTTTACTTAATAAATCTTCTGAACATTACTGTGCCTGCTGTATTCCTTTATAAATCAAACATCGTTAGAATACAGTACATAAGAAGGTATTGTTTTGACTGTGGATCTTTAAAAACTATTCTCTGCTTGCAGGCATCAAGTAAAATGCACTCCAGGTTAGTCTGAACCATACTTTTTGGCTTTGCAAAATTTGTTTTAAATTGACATCGTGTGGCTAGTTACATATTTCAATGTGGAAAAACCCAGTAAGTTATCCTTGCATTTCTGAAGTTATATTGTTTTCCTGATTGCTGTGAACAAATAACTATAATATTCAGCCATTTGATACAGGAGGCCCATGGGCCCCTAGAAGTTCCATAAAACTTATGGTGTGCATGTGTGTGTCTTTCAGGGGTATGCGTCCACAGTTTTAATCAGATCTTAAAGGGTATTGACAGCTTAAAAAGGATTAGGGGGAAAAAAAAGGATTAGGGGAATTTCCCTCCACTCCTTTTTTAATAAAAGGAAAGCTATTATCTCAATTTAGAAATAAAGACAATACATTTTTAAGTTAGATTGTAAATTTATTCACTTTTAGGGGACTTAAGATTTTATTATATTTATTATCTTATTATTTGTTAGAGCCAAATATTTTCAAACTGCCTTTCAAAAAAATTCAGATATACTTAAATTTAGAACTTGACAGTACCCTCCAAGTTTTAGCTTGTTTTCTCCTCAAAATCACAACATGGCCACATAGTATTTCAACTAATTCTGACATTGAAGAATAAAAGACTTGATATTAAGAAATGTAGCCTATTAATTCTGATTCCAAAATAATGCTAAAATGTTGCTCAGCTTGACTGTCTAACCCAATCAATCATCTAAATACCAATGCAGAAAATACACATTAAATAGTCTAATTACTAATAGCAGAGGCAAATCCATAATTGGTATTTCATAACCAACAGTAAAACCAAAATTTAATGTTTTTAGGCAATTTTCAAAATAGCAATTTTGTTTAGCGAAAGCGGAGTTTGTTAAGCTTGTTTGCATGGCCAAATTACACCAGGCGATAAGTCCATAGAGATGCAGCAACCACTTTTTTCAGATGTCATCAAATGGAGATATTCTTGTTTTCTGTGGTAGTTTTTATTTATTATTTTTTAGCTATAGATAACATAGCATGGCAGCAAGATTACATCAGGAATGTAATATAATACAATTGTTTTCACTGAAGCCTTACACCTTACTATCCACTAGGCTATTTGGAGTGTCCCCCCTCTGCACTAAGGTACAACTGTGATGCCTCTACTGCCTCTCCCAGTATATATAAAAATATTGCACTACATTAAAGGTATATTTTACAAATATGAATAGCAGCATTACTGAGCTTTCCATAATTATACTTCTAGAGAGTTAAATACTTTTAAAACATGAATAGATTTTTATGAAACCAAAGTTTTGCATTATTTCTACAGCTCTTTCAAATGCGTCAGTTTCAGCAGCATGCTTGGATGTCACTAAAACTTCCACGATATAATCCATAAACACCAGCCACTTACAGACACTCCACCTTCCAGGTTATCAATGGTAAGTTATTTTTTATGATAAGATGAAAGCTGGTTATTACATTGGGCAGATTGTTTCAAGCGTACGTTACAGAACAACATTTTAGCTTTCAGAGAATTTGGTGTATAAAGACTTCTATAGCAGTGTTCTTTTAAAATGCAACCATGCTTAAATAAACAACAAAAAATGGGGTATACACAGATACATTTTTGTTATAAACTTGGCCAAGAAAGGTATTTAGTTTCCTAATATTTCACTTAATAAAATAGCAGGAATAAGAATTGGCTATTGATTTTAAAGTGGAATAACTTTCCTACCCTCAAAAATGTTTTATCATCCATATAATAGTCACACCTTTTATTTGAATAGCTTTTTACTGTTCAGAGCACATTCACAGTCATGCTGTTGTTTTCCTCACAACAATCCTGTGAGGTAGTTAGAGCAAGTCTTGTTTGTTCCTACTTCAGAGTTGGGGAGACTGTGGCATGGAGCCCTTTTGTGGCTTGCCTGTTGTTACACAATTCATTAATGGCCAATGGAGGAGCCTGAACTTAAACTCTTGTATGGAGTCCTGGGCTATAGACTGGGCCAGAATCCTTACTATTATACTATGCCTTTTCCTGCCAACCATAAAAGCTGTTCCATCTAGTTTTAAATTCATGTCATTTTCACTATGTATCAACTATCACAGTAGTTACCTACAAAAGGGAAAAACATATACACATCTATTTCATAGGCATATAAAAGGCCAAAACTTTTACAGTATACCAACAGAGGTCATGCTCACACGTTTTCCCTCAGTCATATGTTACTGTGATCCACACAATAGACTAACAGAGTAGATCTTCATTTTCAGAGAATTGGCCCCAATTCCTATGTACCTATACTGTCTGTTTTTATTTACTTAATTTTTTAACAAATGAAGATAGTCTGAATTACAGAACCATTCAGAATGATCCCCATTTTTAAGCCTGGAGGATATCAGACAAAGAAATCTATTTTGCATGATTCTTCTCCTTCACAACATTCTCCTGCATGAAAATGTTTCTAAAACAAAACAGCCAAAACTAGTTATCAACACGATCATTTTAAATATCCTTGCACATGCTTTATTTCCTATGGGTGAATTGAAGATGAAAAATAATCATAAATGTTAGAACTTCCATTTAAAAGGAAAGCATCAACATTTTTAAAGATTATATTTCAAAATCCTACTGGTTACTGTTTTTCAGTAATCTTGTTACCCTCTCTACAAAATTCTTGACAAACTGCATTCTATATTCCCTATTACATTTTGTTTTTCAATGCAAGCTCTTCAAATTAATCACTGTATTCTTACTATACTTCAACTGCGCAAAAACTTTAGAAAAAAATTTCACGGAAGCATAGAAAGCAAGCAATATACATAAAACTTTTTTTTACTAAATCAGCATAGCCAACTAAAGCTGCAGCATCTGCTTTCATGTTACATTTGGCAAAAACAAAACAAAAGCACCCCCTAAAACCCCAAAATAACAAAAATCTCAAGCAGAGATGACAAATTTCATAACACAAAGTGAGATTCAAACCTGTTCCCTCAATGATTGCTGTTGTCAATTTGGGCATGCAACAAATTTGTTATAACCATGATGGAAATGAAAATTTCAAGAATCTGGACAGTATCCTATTTAATTCAAAAACTAAGAGGAAGGAAAATAACACGAGACATCACACGGACGTAAACATGAGAAGTTAAGCTTACATAATTACGTAATTAGAAAAGTTAAAAATAAATTAGTAAAAATAAATTCCCAGTATAAACCCAAAAGCATAGCTATAAATGCAATCTGAAACAACCAATTTAGTGAGCTGGTCATGTTTTTGCTGGAAAACAACCTTTTTTCATTCTTGTTCTTAAACAAGCAAATAACTGTGGAGAAGCAGTCCAAGTGCATTATAAGAGGGTTTAAACATGGTTGTATCTGTGGTACTTTAGATGCAACTTTTTCCCAATCACTAAAAAGTTTAATTAGACTGTCTGTTACACAGATTCAGATGGGCCAAATAAGTCATCTGATATGCTGCTGAATGGCTGAGAGTCTATTAGTTGGGTTATTTCATTATCAAGGTCTTCTTCTGTGTCATCTGTGTACTTGCTTATTTTTTTGGAGGGCTGGTCTAAAGACAGACTTTCTAAAGATTCGATATCTTCAATGCCTGCTCTGTAGTGGATCATAAGCAGTGTTAGAGCTTGTAGTCTTTCACCTGATTTAGCCAAAGCAGCAGAAAGAAGTGACTTTTTCCTTGTTTCGGTTGTCTCTTTTTCTTCTCTAACAAGGGAATTATTATGTTCCAACTCCTGATCAATTTCATTTTGCAGTTTATCCAGCATGAACTCTAGTTTCTGGATCCTCTCCTCCGTAGGCAAGCCCCTGTACAGATCACGACCAATTTCTTTAACTGCAATGAAAACACTGTCGTCCAGACCACCCTCTTTTCTCACTAACTTTATTCCTGTATTGTTTCCCCGTTTTGAAGGACTGTTTGGACCACAGACCTCAGTGTCACTGCCTTCGTTGTCTGATGTGTTGGGTGTGTGTTTTGGTGAAGGTTCTACTAAATCAGTTCCTGGTTCAGATAGGCGAGTTTTAGAGACTTGACGCAAATTTAACAAACGAGAGCTAGTATTGATAATATGTCGTGTCAAACCTGTTGTTTTATTGACTGACTTGCTAGCTTCGGCATCAACACGAGGAGGAAGGCCTAAGAGGGTCTCTTGTCCTTCCACTCTGAGGTTTTTCAGGGTCCGATCTATCTGCCTATCAGTTGCTCCACAAAGAGGAGTCTCGGCTAGACACTTTTCCTGACATTTTTTATGGCAAACGTAAGCACAGAACATACACTGGGAAGCAGCTTTAGTCCAAACTTTTTTCTTACAGTAATCACACCAAGTTGGGTTCTGAAACTGAGTATCCTGGAAACTATGTTTATTTTCTGTTAAACCCATCTGTCCAACAAAGTGCTCCTCTTTAGGTAGTGTAGAAACCTCTTCAACCAAATGGAGTTCTTTTTCTTTCTCTATGTTAGCAACTATATGGTGGTCTGGTTCTCCTTCTTTCACGTATTTGAAGTGAATAGTAATGTCACCAAAGCAAAATTTGTCATTGAATCCTTTTTGCATACTCAGATTGCGAAGTGCCGTTCTCGTGACCATAGCCTTAGGCGATGGGGCTTCTAGTCTGAATTTTGAAAGGTATTCCATGTTTGATGTAGCTAGGCATCCTAAAGCCACCTCTTCAAGTTTTAAGCTAACATGCCCCAAACAGATGAGACCCCCTAACTTGAAAGGATCCTTACACCACAGTGCAACGTTTAAGTATCTGTGGCAGGCTTCTATGTCAAAGAAACAGGTTGCTCTGGTTCTTGTCCATTTTCCGAGCTTATTACGATAAGGAATTTCTGATGATTCCCACATTTGAGGGTCATCCGAACTGTCCTTAGGAGAGCAGGAACTTTCTGAAGTAAAATCTTTCACCACTTCTTGCCTTGCTAAAAACTGCTTAGATGCAGCTGCATCTTCTACGTGATCCATATTTTTCACTTGCTTTTCAACAGGTTTATCTGCAGGCGGAAGAGGCAGCACCTTTTCTGGCTTTTCAACAAGAACATCTGGTTCTGCCTGATTTGGGGCATCAGCAGAAGGCAAAGGAACTTTCACTTGTGGTCGTGGTGGCACGGGTGGTTTGAAAGTGGATCCTTGGGTGGGTTTTGACACTTGTGCTGGGTCTGTTATCTCACAAGTTTTTAGGGCTAAGGGTTTATTTCCTTCTTTGGATGGAAGTTTTGGTGCTGGTGGGTGACTTCCTACAACTAATTTACGGTTTAAAACTGGTGATATAGTTCCAAGGGGTTTAACAGAAAGTGTTGTTGGAGTACGTTTGGGACTATGACTTAGTGATTGTGCCTCATCTTTGAACTCATTTTGTGCTCTGACATCACTTGCCAAGTCTTCAAATTCAGAATCCAAGTCTTTGTTTTCAGCATCTACTGCCAACCCAGTTGTTTCCTCTTCATAATTTGGTTGGCATGAGCTTGACAGAAAGTTTTCTTCCAACTGTCCAAAATTATCTTGCAGCACCGTACCTTGATTACTCTGACCCACAGGCCTTTCATAATATACCAGGACTCGGTCACCAGCCTGCTTGATAAGCTTCAACACTTGCAGTGTAGATGTGATTTTCACACCTGTTTTAAGATTTTAAAAGGGAAAACATGTAAATTACTGCAATAAAAATTACCTAATTTGCTAAATATAATTGCCATTAATTCATGATTATTTAACTAATGGAAAAGTAATAGGGAAACCTCCGAAATATATTACTGGCTTTTAGATGCATCAGTGTACTGATTCTCAAACCCTGAATGCACTGATGTCCTGGAAATGTTTACCTTTACAAACCAAACGATGACACAAAAATCCTTACAGGGTGCCAAGCTGCTAACTCCTAACTGCTTCCCATTCCTTCATAGGTTTAAATGACATTATTTCTGTTTGAATTAAGAAAGTGAGCAGAGTGAGACCTACTGAAAAAGATTTTATTAATGGTTAAACCAGACTCAGAATGATGGGAAACCGTGATTCTACTGAAGGAAATTCCAAAATACCCCAGGGATTACACTATGTGGTGAATGATTCAAATTAAGAGACAAATTCTTGAAATAAATTTAGTAAAAATACTATAGTATGAATAATGGACTCTTTTACAGATTCTTTGTATTAGCCCTACCCATTAAACTAATCTTTTGCAGGACCAGAAAGAACAAGGAAGGCATAAACTGCTTTAAAGTTAAACAAGTTGGTTACTATCTGCATCTAAAATGATACTATCTAAAGTTTTCATTTTATTATTTTCTAATAGGTATTATATTAACATAGCTCAAAATTAAAAAGGTACAGAAAGATGTACAGTGAAAAATCTCCCTTCTACCTCTATTCTCCCAGGCATGGTAGCAGCTTCTGGTGTATTCTTCTAGAGATAGTCTAGGTGTATCATTTAAAGTCTCTATTTGTTTCCTGCCCTCTCCCCCCCCTCCCCAAAACAGTACTTACCCAAGCTATCCCTTTCTGTAGGACTTACAGAAAGGTGAGAAGGGGTCTTTGTTTTCCAAAGGTCTTAGGGCTATCCTAAATAAACCAAAGTAATATCAGCCCCATCTAGTAACCTGACTTCAGAGTTCCTCAGCCTATATCCTCTCCTACTTCAGCTGCCCAGGCAAGACCATGCTTTAGGCATGGTCCTCACTTGGAACTTTCCACATCAAAGATCTTTCACTTGGAAATTAATCTCTGATCACAATCTCCTATTTTCCACCTCTTACAGTCCTGTCTGCTAACAATCCGTTTTGAGGTAATTTCCAGGTCCAATTATTCCTCTTTTGCTTTCATGGTCCAGCTTGTCTCCTGAAACCACCTGCTTTTCTCTCCAACCTTAGTCTCAAGGTTTCAATTAGGTTCACATCAAGATTTTTGCTTCTTCTACCCTAGCCCTTTGCTTTTCTACTATCTACCTGTCTTTCTGATCCCCAGCTTTGCTAGCTCCACCATCTCCCTTTTCTGCTCCTGAGCTTACCACCTGGATCTAGCACCAAGCTATGCTATCCATATTCAGCAAGGCCTTCAGTGCTGCTTTAGCATTCTTCTGATTGGTCTTTAAACAACGAAGTCTCCAAAACACCAGCTTCAAATCTTTCCTATTCCCTTGAAGGCCACCCTTCCTACTTTCTTTTCTTCTGTAGATGACATCGCCTTATTTACCGAAAAGGTCAAGAAGTCACCTTTTCTCCCTACCAATCATTTTTAGGATTAACCTATCTCAGAGGAAGAAGTATCCATTTACTGGTACTTTGGCTCCTACTCCCTCCTCATCTGCTTCAGGACTTTGCTCCGTCAATTCTCCTTGCTCACATTTTTATTCCCTTCCTTCTTCTCCTTTAAAATTTTCCTTTTCCTTGGTTTTCATGACACTGTACTAATTTGGTTCTGATCATCTCTCCCCTTCTTTCTTTTTCTCCACCTATATCTGCCCACAATATGCAAACTTTCTTATCGTTTTGTCTGTCATTAGTTTTCTCGGCCTTTTTGCTCTTTCCCTGGATTACATCCCCTTCAGTACTTTCAACTATCAACTTTTTCTTTGGTTGGTCTCCCCTCTTCTTCACTTTAGTCCTACATTCCCAATTACTTCTGCATGTCACCACCTGGATGTTTGACACTACAAATTCAGTGTAGTTAAAACCCCTCTTTGACTTTCTCATCCTCCTGTCCTCAACTACTATGTTAATCAACTTGCCACTCTCCCAGTTAACCCAATTTGAATCCCAGAGATAGCTGACTCCCTAGATCCATTGAGCTGTCAATTCTCTTGGAGTTCCACTCCATTTTCATCCCCTGTTCAGATCCTCCTGATCACTGGCTTCAACTACAGTAATAAACAGCTCTTTTACTGTGACCCTTCACTCAGACCTTCCCTATTTTAATCACCAAATGTATTGCTCCCCAATTTTCCTAAAGCTTTGGCTCAAAAACCTTTAGCCTACAAACTCATCACACTGAAATCCAGAGCTTTTTAAAACGGCTCTTCATGATTTATCCAGCCTTAACTTCTATCGCTTTCTTCTAACCACATTATCTCCCAGCAAAATTGTAGTTTGACCTTTGCATAAATGAAAAATGAGTCCATCTAATGATCTGTAGTAGGCGAAAACTTCAACTCAATCTAAATCCATTCTTTGTGACTTAACACTTGCCCTCATATCATCTCTTCCCCAACCACCAGGAGCTTTGTGGAGATGGTCCACTGTGCCTCTCAGGACTGCTCAGCCAAATCTGGATTCCTTTTCTTTTGGAATATTTCAAATATACGTAAAAGTAGAGGAAATAATAAAAGAACTCCATCATTGAGCTTCAAATTTAACAAACATTTTGCCAGTCTTATTTCAACTATCACCAATCCCATTACTAAATATTTAAACTTTATTGTATACCCATATAAATGAATTACAGCTATAAAAAAATGAATGTGTATTACACCTGCCCCTTATCTCAATAAACATTTTTTTTTAATGTTAGATCAGGAAGGGATGACTTTTGATTTTTCACTCTGCATACATTTATATTGCTTGGACTTATTTACTTTTGATAGATATTTACTATTTGTGTAATTGAAAAAGAAAACCTTTCATGAAAGGATATAAAAAAGAAAAAAATTAATTTTATCTTGTAGGTAAAACCAAAACAGGGTATGTGTGGATATAAAAAATTTATACTGAATTGTAGTTTTTAGCTGAGGGAGGGTAACTCAGCTGTGAGGGAATATACCACATTGCTTTTAAAAGCTCAACTGTGACAAACACTTGTGTTCAGGAAATCTCTTGACAAGCCTAGAATGGGTGGGCCAGGTATTACAAAGGTCTGAAAAGGTTTGGACTTCTTCCCCATTGGTGTGCACAATGAGTCCTACTGCTTATTTCATAAACATCCAAGCAAATCTGCCTATCAACAGAGGGCTTTTGTTGTTATCAATCCAATTGATAGGAAGGCATGCAGATGACACACTCTTCTGCCAGCAGTAGTGATTTGGGCTACACTCGGAATGACAGCATATTAACAAATGGCTGGCCAATCAGGGACAATATGGGGCCACAGGACAGTTCAGGTGTGCCCTCTTGGGCAAGGAATATTAGTCTCTCTCCTGTTCATTATCTACTCCTGTGTGATGGGGGTAGTAGTGCTAATATTGTCAATTTTAGGCTCAGAGTAGTAATGGTGGTGGTCATACAGAAAGGTAACTGATGACTTACCCTTTCTTTCACATTCAATTAAAAAAATAGAGTAGAAGAAGGTAGGAAGGAAAGGAAAATTAGAGAGGTTATAGAAAAGTGGTCTAAAGATGAAGTATTTTAAAGATTTATACATTAGGACTAAAATAGCATGTGTGCTTTAAATTAATTTTTTAAGTCTTCCTTCAGATTTTTATTTATAATAAAGTTATTTCTTTCCATTATAAAAGTAATACGTGTTTATAGAAATAAAGAAGGAAGAAAGGAAAAACACCCATATCTGCTCTCTGGTTTCTCTGTAAATGTAAAGTATATTGCATATTAGCATAATTACCTCCAATAGCAATGAGTCGATCTCCCCGCTGAAGATCTGCAATTGCAGCAGGCGAGTTTGGGGCCACAGTCTCAATTATGACGTGCCCAGCATATCCATCAGTTGACTGAACAAGACGAAGTGTAAGTCCGACACTTTGTAAATTCCCCTTTATTAATTCAACCTTTGATAAAGAGAAAAAAAATCAAAAGAGATTCAATGGGTTCATAGTAACTGAATGAGAAAACATTAACACACTGAGGGCACTAAGGTTGATGCTGACTTTTGTACCATGGTGACTATTAGTACAAATAAAGGAGGGAGGAAATCTTTATCGTGACAATATATATTAACATATGCTTAGACTATACATTTGCACCATCAAAACAACTAAACACTTTCTGGGGCCAGCCTGGTAGTATAGTGGTTAAGTTTGTGTGCTCCACTTTGGCGGTCTGGGGTTCGCCAGTTTGGATGCTGGGCACAGACCTACGCACCGCTCATCAAGCCATGCTGAGGCAGCGTCCCATACAGAGCAACTAGAAGGATATACAATTAAGACATACAACTAGCTACTGGGGCTTTGGGGAGAAAAAAGGAAAAAAGGAGGAAGATTGGTCAACAGATGTTAGCTCAGGGCCAATCTTCCTCAAAAAACCCCCCAAAATTAAACACTTTCTTATCTTCGGTATGTCTTATTCAAAATCCATGCTCACTGTAGAAAATATGGAAATAAACAGGTGAAATGAATAGAAAACCACTCCTAATCATATTATCTAGAACGAGTGTTAATATTTTGTACTTTCTAATATATATATTTTAACACAAAATTGAGATCCCATTATGAATATAATTCTGAATCTTGTTTTTTTGAAATATAATGGGAATAATCTTGTATGTCATTAGATGTGCTTTGGAACTTCCATTTTTTATGGTATATTGTTAAATTTTCTCTTGGGGGGGCAAAGGAAAAGAGTTTACATTTATGTTTTATTAAGAGTTATCTTGTTAATGAGATATCCTGTTCTAATTCATCAAGATCATTGTTTTCTAAATGAATGTCATCCAGTTTATCAGGAGTATGTATCCCAGATTCACATCATCTGTGAATTAAAAAACAGAACACACGCTATCCAGTCAATGATTTAAAAAAAAAGGATAGAATGCCATATCCCTCTAGATGACAAGAATTCAATCTGTGTTTATTAAGCTAAATTACGTCTAATTGTATTATTATTCAGCCCGTGTTTCTTAGTTCTATTCTTCAAGATATCTCATGAGGAAGTTTGCCAAATAACCTACTAATATCCAAATATATCACTGTCTGTATTGCTTTAATATATAAATCCCATTTAAAAGCTAGAAATTCAATTCTACTACCTAATAATGTTGACCAGGAAAAGAGCCCTTATTGGAAGTTATTCTTTAATATGAGAGTTCATAGATTTTGTAAAGTTGCTCTTAGATTAAGGAAAATCTTAATTATATTATGCTCAAGAAATAGGAAATGTAGTTGAGTTTCTGATTACCTAAAGGTTTACAAAAATCCAAAAACCATTATTTGTATTTAAACCTCCCAAAACATTTGTTCAATTCTTGCCTTATGATATAGTAAATAATCACCTCATAATGTTAAATTGTTTTTCAGTTAACAAAAGCCCTTAAGAACACATTCTCTCAAATCCATGAACATAAATATATTCTTAATGTACAGAGTGCCAAAGCTAATATTTACAATGTAAATTTTCCTAATATCAGAAAGCTAACTGTAGCAACTGGGTAAAAAACTAAATTTATGAATCTGAGTACTGTAAATTTTAAAACTATGTTTTTTTGTGATTTACTCTTTGTTCTTAAAGTAGAATGGAGGTTGAGGGGATGGGGTTGAGAAGGGAATTAAGGCTAGTATAGGTTTTTGCATAATTCCATTTCTTAATTTATTTTCTGCCTACCAATCATATTATTCTCTTTGCTTTTCTTATTTCAAATGATCCTTTAAGTAAACATTCCAGGTGGAAAAAGAGAGAAGGTTTTCGGTAGAAATAACTAATAAGGGCAAATACTAAATTACCTGTTTCCCAATTTTAACTGATTATTAGTCAATACTCTTAATTTCATACCTATACGGGGAACAAAACTTAAGACACTATTTCTTTCACCTCTTTTCTTGTCAAAAGCTTGTTTGGTTTCCTTTTAAGCTCACACAGCTGTCTTATCTGTGTGACAGAATTTTGGAATTATCTAATTTTGGCATTATAGTTTCAGCCTTCTCTGAAACAGAAACTTGAAACTTTAAGTTCTCACAGTGATTCAAAAGTTTTAGAGTATAAAAACACCTCAATTAAAAACTTGACATAACAAAGAATTTAAAAACGAGTATCATATGATTTTGCTATTTTAATGTAAAATTTTAAGGTAAGGTTTACAAGGCCATCCAAACCATGACTTTTGGAACAAAACTAACATCTCTATTGGGCTAAAATTACTATTTTAAAACAAGAATAGCCAAAAAATATATATTACATTATATAATTCTCCCCATACACTTGTATCTATATCTTAAAATTATATATAAGACTAGTGGATATGCCATGCACTATAAAACGTATGCCAAAATAGAACCTTTTAAATGATGAGGTAAAACATAAATACAAACCCTAAATATTTTTCCTACTCTTAAAATTAATAAAGGAAACCTCAACTAAAATTGGAGTCAGGAAGGCCCACAGAGGGAGTGCTCAACTCTACCACTAGACATTAATTATCCCAAACAGGAAGACATCAATTACAGCATCAGTTAATTACAGTGCCAGTTAATTACAGCATCAGTTAGAGACCCCAACAGGAAGAGAGGACCTTGCATTCCCAAACAGAAAGTGCAACCACTTTACTGCTCTAGCAGGAGGCAGGGAAATTTCCTTCTCGCCCAGCAATAAGCCCAGCCAGTAGAAACATTGCAGCTCAGCCAATGAGAAGCCATTGTCACCTGAACTTCTACTTTCCTCCAATGAACTTTCATTTTTTTCCTGGTTGATGACTTCCTTTCCTTGTCCCGCCCTCCTTACTATAAAAGCCTTCCATATTGATACTCCTCAAGAGACAGCCCCTCAGAGTATCTCTCTGCTTGCCAGATGAGATGCTGCCCAATTCATGAATCACTTAATAAAGCTAATTATATCTTCAAATTTACTTGGCTGTTTTTGTTTTTTGTTGAGGAAGATTTGCCCTGGATGAACATCTGTTAACAATCTTCCTCTTTTTCTTTCCTTTTTTTTTGTGAGAAAGATTAGCCCTGAGCTAACATCTGTTGCCAATCCTCCTCTTTTTGCTGAGGAAGATTGGCCCTGGGCTAACTCCATGCCCACCTTCCTCTATGGGATGCTGCCACAGCATGGCTTGACAAGCTGTGCATTGGTCTGTGCCTGGGATTTGAACCTGCGAACCTCAAGCCACCAGAAGTGGAGCGCACGAACTTAACCACTATATCACTGGGCCGGTCTGTCCTCTTTTTTTTTTTGCTTGAGGAAGATTAGCCCTGAGCTAACATACATGCCAATCTTCCTCTTTTTGTATGTGGAACGCCACCACAGCATGGGTGACAAGTGGTGTAGGTCCCCACTGAGGATCTGAACCCACGAATGTGGGCCGCTGAAGCAGAGTGCATGGAACTTTAACCACTTGGCCATGGGGCCAGCCCCTGAATTTTGTTTTTAAACACTGGCTGGTGGAGCATGTGGCATGCACTCCCTGAAATATGACATCATTACCTGAGAGGTTTTGGTTTTTTAAGATTTTTTTATGAAAAATTTAAATACATACATAATCACAGAGAATAAGTAAAATGAACCCTATGGTAGGTTATAAAATATGGTCACAAATTATCCTGATCCTTGTATGCACATCCCTTTGCAACTATTACTTTACCAAATCTGTATTAGAGATGTAACCTGTTTCTCCATTCCTCTCTCAGCAACCAATTAGAAAAAATAAGCAAAGACATAGATGTTCTGAACATTATCAACCTTAACTTAAATGACATTTATAGAACACTATACCTAACAACGGCAGAATACACATTCTTTTCAAGTGCACATTGTAAGTTCACAGGATGTGCTAGACCATAAAACAATGTTGATAAATTTAAAAAGACTGAAATTCAAGATATGTTCTCTGAATGGAACTAAATTATAAATCAATTAACAATAAGATAACCAGGAAAACCCCAAATATTTGGAAAGTAAAACAACACACTTTTAAATAATTAACAAAGAAGAAATTTGAAGGGAAATAAAAAAAAATTCTGAATGGAATGATGATGAAAATACAACCTATCAAAATTTGTGGGATGCAACTAAAACAGTATTTAGAGGGAATTTATTGCTTTAAATGCTTATATTAGGAAGAAAAATCTAAAATTAGTGATCTTAGTTCCTACCTTAAAAATTTAGAAACCCTCATTCACTGCTGGTGGGAATGCAAACTGGTGCAGCCTCTATGGAAAACAGTATGGAGAGTCCTCAAAAAATTAAAAATAGAAATACCGTATGATCCAGCAATACCACTCTTGGGCATCTACCCAATGGACGTGAAATTAACCATCACAAGAGGTGTATGCACCGCTATGTTCATTGCAGCATTATTCACTATAGCCAAGAAGTGGAAGCAACCGAAGTGTCCCTCAACTGAAGATTGGTTAAAGAAGATGTGGTATATACATACAATGGAATACTACTCAGCCATAAGAAAAGACACAATTGTCCCATTTGCAACAACATGGAAGGACCTAGAGGGTATTATGTTAAGTGAAATAAGCCAGAGAGAGAAGGACAGACACTGCATGAACTCACTCATATATGGAATATAAGTGAACACACGGACAGAGAGAACTGATTGGTGGTTACCAAGGGGAAGGGGGGTGGGGGGGGCACAAGGGGTGAAGGGATGCATCCACATGGTGACGGACAAACAATAATGTACAACTAAAACCTCACAATGTTATAAACTAAGACATCAATAAAAAAAAAGTGATTAAAAAAAAAAAACAAAAAACAACACAAAAAAAATTTAGAAACCCCAAAGTAGAAGGAAAGAATAAAGAGCAGAAATCAATGAGAGAGAAAATAAAACAACAGAGAAATCATGAAAGCTGATTCAATGAAATGATCAATAAAACTGATAAGCTTCTAGGCTAGACTGATGAAGAAAAAAGGAAAAGACACATAACACCAAAATCAAAATAAGAGGGGAGCATCACTACAGAATCTACAGACATTAAAAGAATAAGGCAATATTATGGACAACTTTATGCCAATACATTTGACAACCTAGATGAACTGGAAAAAGTCTCATGAAAGATACAAATGACAAAAACTGACCAAAAAGATAGAAAATTTGAATTGCCCTATATCAATTAAATACATCAAATTCACAAACCTTCCACACACAAAAAACTCCAGGTCTAGACTGCTTCATTGGTGAATTCTTAAGGAAGAAATAATAACAATCTTACCTGGAATCTTTTAGAAATAGAGAAGGAGAGAACACTTCTCAAATGTTAAGTCTTAAGACCATAAAGCCAACGTTACCCTAATTCCCAAACCCAGACAAACACAAAACAAGAAAGTAGAACTGCAGACTAATATTTCTAATGTCCAAATATGGATGCAAAATTTCTTAACAAAATTTTAGGGAATTCAGCCCAACAATATAATAATCATAACCAAGTGGAGTTGATTCCAGGAATTCAAAGTTGATGCAAGCAGCCAAGAATCAATCAATATAATTTACCATATTAAGAAAACAAAGGAGAGAACCACATAAATATTTCAACAGCTACAATAAATACATAGATAAATAATCCAACATCCATTCATGATAAAAGCCCTCAGAGCAAACTAGCAATACAAAGAAACTTCCTAAAGCTGACAATAGACATCTACAAGAAAAGGTGAAAGACAGTGTCTTCTACCTATGATCAGGAACAAAAGCACTTCAACATTGTACTGGAGGGTACAGTCAGGGTAATAATGTAAAAAAAGGGAAGACAAAGATTGGAAAGAGAGGAGAAAAATGGTCTTTATTTGCAGAGAACACAATCCTATACATGGAAAAGTTCAAGAAATTTACAAAACAACTGTTAGAATAAGTGAAATTAGGTCATAGACTACAAGGTCAATATACAAAAGGCAAATG
The DNA here is from genome assembly GCA_031878705.1 of Tapirus indicus. Taxonomy (NCBI): domain Eukaryota; kingdom Metazoa; phylum Chordata; class Mammalia; order Perissodactyla; family Tapiridae; genus Tapirus; species Tapirus indicus. The sequence goes on along the minus strand of CM062921.1, from coordinate 14,707,948 downwards.
AGTTTTTATATACTAGCAATAAATAGGAAATAAGAAACAAAATTCATTTACAATACATAAAAAATATTTAGAATTAAATTTAATAAAAGATGTACATGACCTGTGTGCTGCAAACTATAAAATATTGCAAAGTGAAATTAAAGACCTAAATAGAGAATCATGGTGGAGTGAGATTTGCCCTTTAAACTCTCCCCCAGCTAAGATACAACAAAAAGGACACTCACATACCAACAGAGGACACTAACACAACACAAAGGACGTCTGAGAGACCTACGCAGCTGTACACCTGAAGGCAGAGGTGCTGGAACCCCTGAAGGAAGTGGGGGAGAGGTAAGGAGAAATCCTCCCCCTTCCTGTTCAATCAGCGACTCCAGGTCCACACAGCTCCCAAAGAGAAAGGGAGGAGGAGCGGCTCTCCATGGGAAAACCATCGCTCTCAAAGTTCTCTCACAGCCTGTGGGAAATTCCCACATGGAGGAGACCGAACTGTTGAGGGGCTGCCACCATCATTCGAGCACCTCAGGAGAGCAGACAGTGAGGGAAGAATGAGAAGCCCCTGGGATCGGGCAGGCAAAAGAGAGAGTCCCCCAGCATACCCAGTGCTTCAGCACAACAGGTTGGCCATAGCGCCCACAGATCGCAGCAGGCTCAGAATACACAGTACTTGACCCCCACCCAGTGGTGGCAAGTGGAAACTGTGACCAGATATTTTCAGTATGAGAAAAAATAAGCAAACATCTGCAGGCACTATGAAAAATATATTAAATATCCAGACCAGAAGGAAAATGACAAGCACCCAGAAATCAATCCTGAAGGCAGAGAAATTTATAACCTAAATGGCAGAGAATTCAAAATAGCTACATAAAAAGGCTCAACAAACTACAAGAAAATACAGATAGACAATTCAATGATATCAGGAATTTCTTCACAAAAGAGATTGAAACCATAAAGAAAAAACAATCAGAAATGTTGGAGATGAATAACACAATAGAGGAGATAAAGGAAAATCTGGAATCTTTAAAGAACAGAGCTGACAATATGGAGGAAAGAATTAGCATTATTGAGGACAGGAATGCAGAAATGCTCCAGATAGAGGAGAGAGAACTAAGACTAAAAAGAAATGAAGAAATCCTCCGAGAAATATCTGACTCAATTAGGAAATGCAACATAAGGATTACAGGTATTCCAGAGGGAGAAGAGAGGGAAAAAAGGAGCAGAGAGCTTGTTCAAAGAAATAATATAGCTGAGAACGTCCCAAAGCTGGGGAAAGAGATGGAAATACCACTGAATGAAGTCAACAGATTTCCTAAATATGGCAACAGGAAAAGACTCTCTCCAAGGCATAGAGTAGTAAAGCTGGCGAAAGTCAATGACAAAGGAAAAATACTAAGGGCAGCTAGACAAAAATATAAAAGAACGTACAAAGGAATTCCCATCAGGCTCTCAGCAGAAACTCTACAGGCTAGGAGAGACTAGAATGATATATTCAAAATTCTGAAAGACAAAAACTTTCAGCCAAGAATACTCTATCCAGCAAAAACATCCTTCAGATATGATGGAGAAATAGTAACTTTCCCAGATAAACAAAAGCTAAGGGAGTTCATTGCCACAAGACCCCCATTACAAGAAATGCTTAAGAAGGCCCTCATGCATAAAAAAAAAAAAGAGAGAGAGAAAAGGGATGCAAAGCTTTGAGCAAGGAGAAAAATAGGTAGGCAAAACTAGAAAAATCGCAGCTCTCTATCAGAATAGGTTAGCAAACACTTAATTATAAACATCAAGATTAATGGAAGGAAAACACCAAGAATAAATATAACTTCATCACTTTAAACACATACTCACAACACAAGATGGAATAAGTTGTGACAATAATAACTTAGAAGGGGAAGAGGAAAGGGATCAAATCAACTTAGTCTAAGGAAATAAGACACCAGCAGAAAATGGACTATCTCGTCCATGAGATTTTTTTATACAAACCTCACAGTAACCACTAAACAAATAATCAGAACAGAGTCACATACGAAAAATAAGGAGAAAACTAAGAGAATCATCACAAAGAACTACCAAACTGAACTGGTAGTCCAAAACACACGGGATGAGAAACAAAGGAAATATAAAAGAACCAGAAAATGAGTGATAAAATAGCAACATTAAGGCCTCATATCAATAATCACTCTAAATGTAAATGGACTGAATTCTCCAATCAAAAGACACAGAGTGGCGGGATGGATTAAAAAACAAGACCCAACAATATGCTGCCCCTGGGAAACACATCTCACCTCTAAAGACAAACACAGACTCAGAGTGAAAGGATGGAAGACAATACTCCAAGCTAATGGCAAACAAAAGAAAGCAGGTGTTGCCATACTGTTAGCAGACAAAGTAGACTTCAAGATAAAAACGGAAATAAGAGACAAAGAGGGGCAATATATAATGATAAAAGGGACACTCCACCAAGAAGACATATCACTTATAAGTACATATGCACCCAACACAGGAGCACCAAAGCACATAAAGCAACCATTAACAAATCTAAAAGGAGATATTAACGACAACACAATAATAGTAGGGACCTTAACACCCCACTTACATCAATGAATAGATCATCCAGACAAGAAGTCAATAAGGAAATAGTGGACTTGAATGAAAAACAAGATGAGATGGACTTAATAGATATATAACAGAGCACTCCATCCAAAAACAGCAGATTACACATTCTTCTCAAGTGCGCATGGAACATTCTCAAGGATAGACCATATGTTGGGAAACAAGGCAAGCCTCTATAAATTTAAGAAGAATGAAATCATAACAAGCATCTTTTCTGACCCATAAGGCTATGAAACTAGAAATCAACTGTAACAAAAAACTGGGAAAGTGATAAGGATGTGGAGACTAAACAAGATGCTACTGAACAACCAATGGATCACTGGTGAAATTAAAGGAGAAATCAAAAAATATCTGGAGACAAACGAAAATGAAAATACACCATACCAACTCATATGGGATGCAGCAAACACAGTCCTGAGAGGGACATTCATAGCAATACAGGCCCACCTTAAACAAGAAAAGTCTCAAACAAGCAACCTTAAACTACATCTAACAGAAATAGGAAAAGAAGAACAAATAAAACCCAAAGGCAGCAAAAGGAGGGAAATAATAACAATTAGAGCAGAAATAAATGAAATTGAAACAAACAAACAAACAAAAACAGTAGAAAGGATCAATTAAACAAAGAGTTGGTTCTCTGAGAAGATAAAATTGACCAACCCTTAGCCAGACTCACTAAGAAAAAAAGAGAAGGCTCAAATAAATAAAATTAGATATAAAAGAGGAGAAATTACAACAGATACCACAGAAATACAAAGGATTATAAGAGAATACTATGAAAAACTATATGCCACCAAACTGGACAATCTAGAAGAAATGGATAAATTCTTAGACTCCTACCACCTCCGAAAACTGAATCAAGAAGAAATTGAGAATCTGAATATTTCAATCACAAGTAAAGAGATTGAAAGAGTAAAAAAAAAAAAAAAAAAAACCTCCCCCAAAATAAAAGTACAGGACCAGATGTCTTCTCTGGAGAATTTTACCAAACATTCAAAGATTTAATACCTATCCTTCTCAATATCGCTGATGAACATAGATGCAAAAATCCTCAACAAAATACTGGCAAACCGAATACAGCAATAGGTTAAAAAGACCATACACCATGACCAAGTGGGATTTATACCAGGGACACAGGGATAGTTCAACATCGCAAATCAATCAATGTGATACACCACATTAACAAAAACGAAGAATAAAAGCCACATGATCATCTCAATTGATGCAGAGAAGGTATCTGACAAGATCCAACATCCATTTATGATAAAAACTCTCAACAAAATGGGTATAGAAGCAAAGTACCTCAACATAATAAAGGCCATATGTGACAAACCCACAGCCACCATCATACTCAAAGGGGAAAAGCTGAAAGCCATTCCTCTGAGAACAGGAACAAGAGAAGAGTGCCCACTTTCGCCACTCTTATTCAACATAGTACTGAGGTTTTGGCCAGAGCAATTAGGAAAGAAAAAGGAATAAGAAGACTCCAAATAGGCAACAAAGAAGTGAAACTCCCACTATTTGCAGATGACATGATTTTATATATAGAAAACCCTAAAAAAATCCACTGGAAAACTATTAGAAATAATCAACAACTACAGCAAAGTTGCAGGGTACACAAATCAACTTACAAAAATCAGTTGCATTTCTATATGCTAATAATGAACTAACAGGAAGAGAACTCAAAAAGATAATCCCATTTACAATTGCAACAAAGAGAATTAGGAATAAATTTAACCAAGGAGGTGAAAGACCTATACAATGAAAACTATAAGACATTACTGAAAGAAATCAATGATGACATAAAGAAATGGAAACATATCCCATGCACATGGATTGGAAGAATAAACATAGTTAGAATGTCCATACTACCTAAAGCAATCGACAGATTCAATGCAATCCTACTCAGAATCCCAATGACATTCTTCAACAAAATAGGACAAAGAGTTCTAAAACTCATATGGGGCAACAAAGACCCTGAATAGCTAAAGAAATCCTGAGAAAAAAGAACAAAGCTGGAGGCATCACAATCCCTGACTTCAAAATATACTATAAAGCTATAGTAATCAAAACAACATGGTACTGGTACAAAAACAGACACACAGATTAATGGAACAGAATTGAAAACCCAAAAATAAAACCACACATCTACGGGCAGCTAATCTTCAACAAAGGAGCTAAGAACATACAATAGAGAAAGGAAAGTCTCTTCAATAAATGGTGTTAGGAAAACTGGAGAGCCACATGCAAAAGAATGAAAGTAGACCATCTTCTTTTGCCATACACAAAACTTAACTCAAAATGGATCAAAGACCTGAAAGTGAGACCTGAAACTATAAAACTCCTGGAAGAAAATATAGGCAGTACACTATTTGACATCGGTCATAAAGGGATCTTTTCTAATTTCATGTCTACTCGGACAAGGGAAACAAACGAAAAAATAAACAAGTGGGACTTCATCAGATTAAAGAGCTTCCACAAGGCAAATGAAACCAGGATCAAAATGAATTGACAACCCACCAGCTGGGAGAAAATATTTGCAAATCATATATCCGACAAGGGATTAATCTCCATAATATATAAAGAACTCACACAACTGAACAACAAAAAAACAAACAACCTAATCAAAAAATGGGCAGAAGATATGAACAGATATTTTTCTAAGGAAGATAAACAGATGGACAATAGGCACATGAAAAGATGTTCAACATCACTAATCATCAGAGAAATGCAAATCAAAACTACACTAAGGTATCACCTTACACCCGTTAGAACGGCTATAATCACCAAGACAAAAAACAACAAACGTTGGAGAGGTTGTGGAGAAACGGGAACCTTAATTCACTGCTGCTGGAAATGCAAACTGTTGCAGCCTCTATGGAAAACAGTATGGAGATTCCTCAAAAAATTAAAAATAGAAATACCTTATGAGCCAGCTATCCCACTACTGGGTATCTACCCAACGAACCTGAAATCAACAATCCATAGAGGCTTATGCACCCCGATGTTCACTGCAGCATTATTCACCATAGCCAAAAGGTGGAAGTAACCCAAGTATCCCTTGACTGATGATTGGATAAAGAAGATGTGGTATATATATACAATGGAATACTATTCAGCCATAAAAAAGAGAAAATGATCCCATTTGCAACAACATGGATGGATCTGGAGGGTATTATGTTAAGTGAAATAAGCCAGAGAGAGAAAGACAAACACCACATGACTTCACTCATATGTGGAAGATACACTAACACACGGATAGAGAGAACTGTTTGGTGGTTACCAGGGGCAAGGGGGATGGGGGGGTGGGTACAAGGGGTGAAGGGATGCATTTATATGGTGACTGACAAACAGTGTACAACTAAAATTTCACAATGCTATAAACTATTAAGACATCAGTTTAAAAAAAAGAAGACCTAAACAAATGGAGAAAAGATACCATGTTTATGGATATTGGAAAACTCATTATTAAGATGCCAATTCTTCCCAAATTTATCTACAGATTCAATGCATTTGCAATCAAATCCTTGCAGGCCCTTGGAGAGGTAAAGGATCTAGAATAACCAAAACCATCTTTAAATAGAACAAGGCTAGAGGACTTACACTACCTGATTCCAAGGCTTACTCCATGATGTTAGAGTAATCAAGACAGTGTAGTATTGACGTAAGGATAGATAAATGAATTAATGGAACAAAACAGTCCAGAAATAGACCCACAATTACACGGTCAATCTATTTTTGACAAAGGTGCTGGACTAATTCATAGGTAAAAAGATATGCTGGAACAACTGGATGTCTGAATGGGAAAAAATGAACATAAACCCTTACCTTACACACTACAAAAAATTTACTTGAAAAGGAAAATGGTCCTAAACATAAGGGCTAAAATTATTAAATGTACAGAAGAAAACATGGGAGAAAACCATATGACATTGGATTAAGCAAAGACTTAAACAGGACACAAATAGTACAGTCTATAGAAGAAAAAAATTATAAAATGGACTTTGTAAAATTAAAAACTTTTGCTCTTCGAAAGACACAGTTAGGGGTTGGCCCGGCGGCGCAGCGGTTTAATTTGCGCTTTGGCAGCCCAGGGTTTGCGGGTTTGGATCCTGGGCACCCGCCAACGCACCGCTTGTCAGTCATGCCATGGCAGTGTCCCATATAAAGTAGAGGAAGATAGGCACGGATGGCAGCCCAGCGCCAGTCCTCCTCAGCAAAAAAGAGGAGGATTGGCAACAGATGTTAGCTCAGGGCTGGTCTTCCTCACACACACACAAAAAAAGACAGACACAGTTAAAAAAACATGAAAAGCCACAGACTGGGAGAAAATATTTGCAAAACACTTACCTGAGAAAGGACTCGTATCCATAAATATACAAAGAACTTTTACAACTAAACAAACAAAAAAATCCCCTAATAACCCAATAAAAATGCATAAAATATTTGAATAGATACTTCACAAAAGAAGATATACAAATAGCCAATAAGCACATTAAAAGATGTTTAGTCATTAGGAAAACACACATTAAAATCACAATGAGATACAACTACTACTACTACTGAATAGTAGATAATAGTATAATGGCTAAAATTCAAGACTGACAAGTGGTGGTGAGGATGTGAAGTAACTAAAACTCTCATATATTGCTGGTGGGAATATAAAATGGTACAGCTACTTTAGAAAACAACTTGGCAATTTCTTATTAAGTTAAACATGTAGTTACCATATGACCCAGCAATCTTACTTTTAGGTATTTATCAAAGATAAATGAAAACATGTCCACACAAAGACTTGTATACAAATATTCACAAAGCATCATTCATAAATCAATTGGCCAACTGATGAATTGATAATCAAACTGTTGTATATCCATACAATGGAATACCACTCACCAACAAAAAGAAATTAAAATATTTATACACACAAAATAGATAAATCTCAAAGACGTGCTGAGCAAAAAGAGTTAAACACAAAAGACTATATACTCTATGATTCAATTTGTATGAAATTCTAGGAAAGGCAAAAGTACAGTGACAGAAAGCAGATCAGTACTTGCCAAGGACTGGGAGTTGGGGATTGGAGATTGAGGGCAAGTAGCACAAGTAAAGTTTTCAAGGTGACAGAAATATTCTATATCTTGACTGGGGTGAAGGGTACATGACTGTATATGATTACCAAAATTCACCAACTGTACACTTAGTGAATTTACTGCATTTAAGTTATACTTTCATAAAGCTATTAAAAATAAAGAAAAACAAACAAAACCCAGAATATGCCATTTTTGTCTTAATATACTTAAATATACAGATTATTAATAATTCATTCAGATAGCCCTTAGTTTTCCAATTTACTTAATAAAAACAACTTGGGATGAATTTAGATGATCCTTAAGTCAATCAGGAAGGACAGCAACATTTAGACAGTTTTTCCATTTAACTTACGTCAATCAAATGCATACTGACTTTTAACTACAGATACCTGGAATTACTAGACTGTAGATGCAGGATTAAACCAGACAATTATGAGAAGCAAGAACAAACTGTGTCTGAAAGAAAAAAATACTTGACAATGTAACCCAAGTTTTTATTTTATTTACTGTTAAATCAAAAAAGAATAAGACTAAACTTTTGAATTTAACAAATACTTGCATGTGGCTAAAAAAACCAAATACACAATAGAAAGAGCAACAGTCCTCTGTCTGCCCATGCCCCCCAGTTCCATGCCATAGCAACCGTCTTTAAACTATTTGTTTTTAGTTTGTAGAGAGTACCTTTTTTTTTTTTTGGTGAGGAAGACCAGCCCTGAGCTAACATCCGTTGCCAGTCCTCCTCTTTTTGCTGAGGAAGACTGGCCCTGGGCTAACATCCGTGCCCATCTTCCTCTACTTTATATGGGACGCCGCCACGGCATGGCTGACAGGCAGTGCGTCGGCGGGCGCCCGGGATCCGAACCAGCGAACCCCGGGCTGCCAAGCGCGGACTAAACCGCTGCGCCACCGGGCCGGCCCCGAGAGTACCTTTTTTTCTCTAGATAATACATAATTATTTCTTAATATATTAACATTCAGACAATCTGTTGACTTCTTACTATAATAGACAAGGATATTCGCCCATTCTCCTTCCCCCAAATTATAGTAGAGCTATGTCACTATTTAGTTCCTCTACATAACCTCTTTATAACTTTAATTAATATACATATATTTCTTATTTCATCAACTATAGACAATATTTCTCTTGATATGAGGACTTCCATTCTTCCCTTCATCTCTCCTCTTTACACCTTCTACCTTCTAAACTCTACCATCAAAGTTGATAACTACTGTATACATTTTCTAACTATAAGCTTCAAAGTTGACTGATTCTAAAAGCTAAAAATCAGCAGTTTACAATACTGTGACTATATAAATATTATTTATTGCGAAGCTGGGCATCATTACATTTTCTGTCTTGTATAGCCTTTTGTTTTCTTGGAGGTTTTTTTTCTTTCAACAACATAGCGTTCACTTTAAATACAGGATTTATTTAACTACTGCTTCTGTGATTAGCTCTTAAATTCAACTACCTATTCATTTACATATTAAATTACTTAGGGTTCAGTTGAAGGGAAGTTTTTCTTTAGCCCCAGGCCCCTCTTGCCAAAAAGAAGCCAGTTAATAAATGCAGAAGGAATGAACAGATTAGAAAAATCACCCCTTTGTAACACCCCCCCCAAAAGGTAGAAGGACTGTTTTAGATTAAAAAAAAAAAAAAAAAAAGACAAAGAAAGACTAAAGAGATGTAACAACCCAATGTAAAGTATGAATCCTGATCAGATTCTAGTTTAGAAACAAACAAAAAAAGCTACAAAAAACATTTATGGGGCATCAGGGGCATTTTAACATAGACTGAAAATTAGGTGAAATTAGGGAATTATTAATTTTCTTATGTGTGATAATGATTATGGTTTGTAAAATGTCCCATTTTTAGAATATTCATTCTGAAATATTTAAGGGTGAATTATCATGATGTCTGCAACAATCCTTGCCTATGACTTCAGGCAAATAAATGTTAACTTCTCTGAACATCATTGGTAAAATGAGATATCTATCTCAGATGTGGACCTATGAAAGGTTCAGTATTTATTATTATTATTGTTATTAGTAAGACTAAGCACTACTAGTCAAAAACAGGGATGCAAAAAGAAATTTAAAAACCCGTCCGCTGTTTCTCAGCTGTACATTGAGCTAAGGAAACAAGGCAATATACAGCTGAGCAAAATAAGGCAAGCATATTATGAAACAAACATCAATTCCAGACGTTAGAATAACCTATCTTATATCATTCAAACATTAATTTACTTTTACAGGATCAAGATTGAGAAGCTAAAATAATTTTATGATTATATGATTTAAAAAACTGTCATTAGAAAAGACAAAGATGGTGACTGACATCAACATTTATAAGAGAACAGCCAGTTCAAATCCTCTAGAAGTAATGGGCTCAAGCATGGTCTTTACTTCCAAAGAGTAGAAATTATACTGATGGTGATAAATACCGACTTTTTCACAAAATTATAAGTTTTCATTCTGTTAGAAAGTTTCCTTTATGCAGTAGACTAAAGATACATTAAATGAAAGGAAAAGGGGCCAAAAAAGGAAGAGCAGGGAGGGAAAAATTGGACAAATAAAAGCATAGTGAAGAAAAGAATGAACATGGAACAGTATTATATTGTCCTTTGGGTTGCTGATCACGAAATCTTTATTAAAAAAGAGAAGGGGGGGGCGGCCCGGTGGCACAGCGGTTTAGTCCGCGCTTGGCAGCCCGGGGTTCGCCGGTTCGGATCCCAGGCGCCTGCCAAAACACTGCTTGTCAGCCACGCTGTGGCGGCGTCCCATATAAAAGTAGAGGAAGATGGACACAGATGTTAGCCCAGGGCCAGTCTTCCTCAGCAAAAAGAGGAGGATTAGCAACGGATGTTAGCTCAGGGCTGGGCTTCCTCACAAAAAAAAAAAGAGAGAGAAAGGGGGAAATGAAAGTGAAGGCGAAATGTCTGTGATAACAAATACAGGTATAGATTACGGATGGGAGGCCTTCAGTCAACTCCAACAATCATCGTGTAATAGCTTTTCCTTTCTCATAAGAAGCCAATTAGATGTTTTTACATTCCACCAAAATCTGAGTTCTCCTCTATTCCAAAAGATAGGCTATGGTTAAGGAAAAGTTAACATCTATAGAACTCACTCAAAATCTTTGTAGACAATGTAAGTTTGCTTTCTATGTTTCATTTAGAGAACAAGGAAAACCTGGTCCCTCAGTGACCCAAGTGAGGATCAGGAATTCTGCTGCAGGGGAGATAATAAATGGGGTCACACCACCTCTCCCCTTTGAAGCAGTTATGTGATTATATCCATGGAATTTGTCTGGAAGTTTTAGGCCAAATCCTCCAAGTCCAAATCTGTGGCTATAGAAACTCAAAGACCCTGAGCCTGGAAACTCCAAGGCTCTGACACAAGGACCCTATCTTCGTCTGAGGGTTGGAGGTATTGTGGCCAATATCTGAATACTGGTTAGCACGGTTTTAGAGAGCATCTATACTATATTCCAAGATTGAAGCACGATGTACCACAAGACATGTATGGATATGGTGTGATGGGAATTCAGGGGAGGTGAAGATTGCCTCTGGGTGAGTGGTCTGGGGAAGGCTTCATATAAGGGGATGACATTTAGGTTATATCTTAAAGCGAGAGAAGAATTTGAACAGATAGTCTTGGAGCTGGAGTGCGGGGTGTGGGATGGGATAGGAGAGGCTATCATTCTAGGTAACATTGTTAGAGCAAAGAGATGGAGGCAAGAGTTCAGGGCACATCAGAAAATTAAAACATGATATCAGCTGAGATTTAATAGGAGAGAAAATTCCTACTCCGATTAAAATAGAACACATTTTACTAGGAAAAAGAAGAAGCATTTCATAGAACATATCACAGAATCCTATATATTCTGATTAATAGAGAAAAAGTCCTACGTTATCTTGCAATAAATGTATATAGAGTTTGCAAACATCTATTAATATCTATGTGCTATAAACATGTTCCTTAAACCTGTACTTTGTGGCATGACTGATATTTTATAAGAGAAAGAAAAAGTGAAATTCACAATACTTATTAAAAACACTTACTATATGCTTAGTAAAATAGACACTAATGTTTGGCAAGTTCTCCCCTTCTCTGGAAATATCTCTGCAACCCTCTAATCCCCAGTATGGTTGCAGTGGGAACAGCCATGCCTATATAACATGGTTCCACTGCTCTGCCTCACTAGATAGTCAGGAGCACACACCTGACGCACACTGGACCAAGCAGAGTTCCTTCCTGGATGATGGGAATTCAGATTCAAAGATTCCTTGAATGCAATAAATATAAATGTAGCTATAGCATCTGTGTATCTTTCTATGGGCTGGGAAACAGGAAAGACAGTCTGCAGAGTGAATAAGAAAGCACATAAACAGCCAGGAACAGAGAGGGGGGAGAGAGCGAAAGAGAGAGAGAGGCCTAACAGTGGTTTAGTTTCTTATTCCAGTTTGTTTCAAAGGCCTGGCTGCACTCCTGCTAAAAGCTATGCAGAGCCTAACCCACACAACCACGAACAGTGGCCCTCACTCCTGCCCGTGGCGTCCAAGAAACACCTGTATCTGCAGAATAAGTACCTCTCCTTTGCTTAAGCTAGTTTTAATGGGTATCTGTTTCAAACAGGTTTTAGCTTACCAGGCACTGTGTTCGAGACTGTCATATACGGTATCTCATTAAAGTGATGTATTTTTTAAACTGGAAAGCTACACATACAGTCATACATCACTTAATGATGGGGAAGCGTTCTGCGAAATGTGTCATTAGGGGTTTTCATCCTTGTGCACACATCATAGAGTGTATCTTCACAAACCTAGATGGTACAGCCTACTACACACCTAGGCTATATATGGTCCTAATTTTATGGGACTACCATCATATATGTGGTCCGTCATTGATGAAACATCGTTAGGCAGTGAGTGACTATATATTATAAAGGTAGGATGTAAAGTGTTTTCTCTGTGGCTTAGCCTGTGTCAACCAAAAGGTATATTTCTACTGGAGTAGAAATACTATTTCTAGTATTTTTTTGTATGACATACAAAAGAAAAAAAGTTTATCAATTGTCAAGAATTGCTGACACGTACTAACTAAACAGCAGTTTAGAGCTGAATCACGAGTCAATACATTCAAGATTGCAGACAGCCTGCATTTAACTTCACTGATAATGTCAGACACAGGTAAAAAAATTCTAGCTGTATGTGCATCTATCTTGTGGAGAGCAATTTAGCAAAAACACCAAGACAGCATTTAAGAGCTCTCACACTCTGACATCTTTTTAGCCTTTCTTGGACCCAGCTGGGATGGCTTATTTTCACCTGAGGGGAAAAAACAACAGATTGATTTTTTTAATCCTTTCCTAACCTGGACATAGTTTTATACAATTGATAAGAAGAGGACTATTTTAATGACACATCAATATAACTCTTTTACAAACTGTTCTCTCCTACATGACCTTATAACATTGAGCAAAAAACAAAAATGCAAGAAAGAGTAAAAGGATCACTAAGTGAAAGACTCTCAATTACCGTAACCAGGTATACTTTTGGGCATTCTTTCATCAAGTTGCTGAAAAAGACATCATAAGGACTATTTCTCAGCTTTTTTGTTAGAGTAGTAGGGGCAGGGATGGGAGAAAGACACAATAACCTGTACACACGACGCCTGTATTAGACTGATCTTTTAACAGCAGGCTTTTAAATGCAGGTATAGTCATTCCCAGTCTTCCTGGCCCATAATGTAAACCAATACCCAGTCTACCAGAATTCTCATTATATTACAATCAAAAAAGATGCCCATGATCTTCAGACACATTGGTGTATTCTACAACTCCTCTCCCCTAAATGAAATGGTGGTAACATTTTCAGAAAAATACTGGTTGATCTAAGAAACACACATCTAACATAACCTACAGCAAAGCTACTAAGGAAGAAAATAAAGAAATGTACTAATTGATTTACTCACTCATTCAAATGCTTAGGCACTGTTGTGCTGGCTCTGGGAGGTATAGCTGTGAACAACACAGATGAGCTTTCGTGGCCTCATGAAAGCAGGAAAGGTAGGCGTGAACAAACAATTATAATACCACTTGTTGTGTCATTTAATAGGAGTCACCTAACAGAGAACAGGGAAGGCATTCCTAAAAAACAAATTTAACTTGACACTTGAAGGATCAGTAGGAGTTTGCCAGGCCAGGAGTGGAGGCAATATATCTAACCAAGAGAGCAGCAGGTTTGAAGGGAGGAGATGAGAGCTGGCATGATGTATCTGAAGGCGTGAAGAAAGTTCAGTTATTACACCTCTTTGACAAGTTCAGTTTATGTGAAGAGGGAGGGAATCTTGGTTCATTCAACTAAAAAAAATCTGTCAAAAGAAAGAAGCATAAATATCAATTCCCCCACTAATTTCATGCCCAAGATGGTCAAAGTTAATAAATGGTAACTGTGGAATAATAAGCATTTGAATGTGCTAATTAATGCTATAATGTGACTAGAAACTTGAATGCAAATAATATTTAATCCACACTGATTCATTCAAGTCCTTTTTTTAAAAAAAAAACCAATTTCATGAATATTAGCATAAAAGGAAGGTTTTTTCCCTTAAAAAAACCCCTAAAAAGTCAAATGTTTAAAAATGTGTTTCAAATTGCTTCCATGTTTGATTGCTTGCTATAAAAACATACTATTTATTAAAAAGTTTCATAAAGATACACGTATTTGTAAACCATTAAGTGCTTCTCCTTCATAGGCCGCTTCTACATTACCCACGTTCCCACAGCTCAAGCACTCTAAACCTAAAACCCAAGGCCATAAAGCACAAACCTAGGGAGTGTGAAAATTGACTTCTCCCATGGATACATTTTATTTACCTAACCAAAATGTGAATGTTGAGAAAGATGCACTTCATCAATTGCTAAATGAAGGCTGAGGCCTTAAAAAAATCATCAAGTTTGCCTTCTTTTTCTCAAGGAAATCTGCTGTTGAGATGGGCACAGTGTGACTTGGAGAGATTGCTCAGATTGAGCCCTAATGATTAGTAATGACAGATGGAAGACCTAAGTCCTGAATGCCTAAACATAATGGACAAAATCGTGAAAAGTACAGAAACAGGTCTGCCTTGGGAAGCACAAGTGTTAGCTTTAAGTTCTGGGGGACTAGCTCAGTCCACCCTTGCTGCCTGCCCAGCCCCAGGGCCAGGATCCAAGGGGAAAGGTCTCTGGACTACTTCTTTCCCACTTATCTGGGCAGATGGAAACATAATTCCCCTTTCTCCCTTTGTTCCTTTTCTTGTGCATTGGATGGGGGCCCTGAGCCAGCCACCAAAGACCCAGGACAACACGGTTAAATGGGGAAGAGAAACTACACTTAACACAGCTCTTTTCCAGTGGCCAGGGACTGGATTACTTCAGGGCAATGATGGCCTGGAACAACAGAAGAACTTCCAATAGGAGCTTTCTTTTCTGAGAAACATGGTGATAGGAGACGGCTAAGTGACAAATAGCATCTGGCTCTAGAAGAGCGGAGCCTTAAAGAAGGAGCCATCTACACAGTTCAATTCCCATCATTAAACATTTCTTGGAAGGGCATTGAGGAGGAAGGGCAATGAGCAGTATTTAACTACTGCTGCACTGATCTGCAGTGGTTTTGTTGCCTACATTTTTAAAAAATTGAAAACATCCTCTTTCAGCTCTAACATAGGTTTTGTAGACTGGCTAAGGAACCTATATAACAGTTTACATGGGAAACTCCATGTTTCTGTCAAGTTAACACCTTTACCCTCTCTTCCTCCTCCAGGTCTCTGTTCAGTACCAGGCCAGTTCTCCAGCTTCACCTCCTTTCTCACAGGTTACAGGGATTTGGCCTGCTTTCCCCTTCTTTTTAAGAACTGCTACCATCTAGGACTGTCTTGGCTTCCTAATTCCCACCCTAGAAAAGTGCACTATTGTTGATGGGCCCTCTGGCTGGGTAAACGTCCTAAGCAGGGGTAGAATTAGAATAACAAGTATAAAGATTCCAAAAATAATTAGCTTACAAATTGAAGTTTTCAAAAATACATGCCTGAGAGTGGAACTATTTGTTTATGCTAGCCAAATACCCTGAATATCCTGGGATTTTCAGATTTTAAAAATGGTCTTCAAAAACCATTCTGTTAATGCATAGCATCCAAACATTTCTGTAGAAAGTCACTTGGGTTTACAAACTTTGGTCACTGTGTTCATGAGAATATAATACTGTTCTTTTCATCAAGTAACCAAAACTCTACATGCTAAGGATTTCTGGAAGGTGGCTAAAAATCGTTTTGATGGGCCATTGTATATATCACCTTACTTGGCTTGGGACTTGGGACTTGGCAATTGAATTCTGAACAACAGGGTCCCAGGCAATTATGACTAGAATATTAAAGATTTATCCCCAAACTTTGAATTACAATTGAGAGGTCAAGATTTCTAAAACTAGAACTTTTTTTTTTTTTTTTTTTTTTTTTGTGGGGAAGACCAGCCCTGAGCTAACATCCGTCGCCAATCCTCCCCTTTTTGCTGAGGAAGACTGGCCCTGGGCTAGCATCTGTGCCCATCTTCCTCCACTTTATATGGGACGCCGCCACGGCATGGCTGACAGGCAGTGCGTCGGCGGGCGCCCGGGATCCGAACTCGCGAACCCCGGGCTGCCAAGCGCGGACTAAATCGCTGCGCCACCGGGCGGCCCCTAGAACAACTTTTATGTTAAATAAGTTATTGAGCTGTTTGCAAGGGAAATATTTCTATGTACAACATACTCAGCACAGAATGTGTTAGAGGTGTAACTTTCTGGTCATTTCATTGAATATCAGATGTCAGATCAATTTGCTTATGGTTATAGGGCACAAATTACTGCCAGGCGAGGGACCAACAGCTTACTGTCCATCTCAATTAGAAGCAGCAACAAGGCTGCTTCTAGGGCCAGATTTCATATTTTACCATCCATCACCTTTACAAATCACAACAATAATTGATGATCCCACTGACTCCACTAGTGTCATGCTAAACACTCACAAGGAAAAGCAAATGTTCTTGTTCACATTCTTCTCTCCCCTTTTCTCCCTTTCTTCTTTTCTCTGTCTCTCCCACATACACACACTTCAGCGTAAAGTAACACAAGTAACACTTGGCTCAATTCTGAAGTGACTGAGTTAGAACTAGAGTACTATTACTCAATTTCTGCTTATAAGGCATATGTTAATAATTTATAATTCTGAGAAGTTAACAAAACAATTTCTAAGTTCTAGAATGAAAAAGGAAACACATATGAAAAGAAAGACAATACTGAGTCTCTGAAGGGTCATTCTATATCAATCTAACCTACTTTTAAGCACAGGCAGTTCTAATAGCACAGAAGATGCAAAGGGAAATAGTTCGCAGGACCCTCAGCTACTTGGTAACTACGTATGTTGTTGCTTCCAAGGACTCAACTACATTCTCAATCATCTTCCATTCAGGTCCATCACTTTAACAGAAAAAAGGAGATACTATATTTATTAGCTGTCTTCTTTGAAACTGTCTGTTATCAACAAAGAGGATTCACAATTTGGATGTACATGACCATACTGTCTTTTCCATAGAAAGTATGACTCTTGAAACAGACATACAGCAAGTGTTTTGTTTTTATCTCTTGGTATAAAAACTACTATCAACTCCCACAGAACTTTTCAAAGACCTGTTATTAAAGTTTAACCAATTCATAAAGGTTTAAATCAGAACAGTTCTTAAACTCATAAGCCAGCTAAATGAAAAAGAATCTATCAGGTAAAGAGAAGTGCTATTGCAGAAGTAAATCTTCATACCCCCGTCCCAAATAATGACAAAAATTACTTTAAAAAAAGGTTCTTAAAGAGGCATATTAGAATAGTACAGGAAATAAATCCTAAATTCTCTCACATGGATTTTACATGTAAACATTTTGTCAGAAGAATACCTAAATTTTCATAATTACCTCTTAATGGACAGTTTAAAAAACCCACTGCAATCAGCCCCTCCTCAGCACTAGGGCAGATTCAAAATTCTTTTTTGAAGAAAAACTAGAATGCCTGGGATGGCTTTGTATTCAGCATTGGGTTTGAATTCAGGCTTTAATGTTTACTAGTTTCGTGGTCTCAGGCAAGTGATTCAGCCTCTGTGAGTCTTCACTGAAAAAAGGGGATACTAATATCTAACACACTGGGTTGTTGTCAAGATTAAAGGAAACTACAGGAATAAATGTCTAGCACAATCCAGGCACTTCTATTATTATTCCTCAGGTAGACTAGAATGACTTCTTTCATGGGTGAAAAGTGAGGCCCCCCAATCTTCAAAACAGAATGACAGCGTGGCCATCTGATAACCTGGTCTCTAAAGCAACCAGATGGTCAATTGGGACCTGCATCCTTTGGTCGCCCCATCTAAGAGACAACAAAGATCTAGAAATATGCCAAAAACGTAAGGTCCATTACACAAATACAACTGACCTGAGAGACCTAAAGAACAAAAATGATCCTCTGCTCAGGTTCAAAGGCTATTTATTAGGAAAGTAATCACATCCCAGTGATTACCTTACAATACACTTAGGTTTCTTCTCTCTCTTTTTGAATCTGATTGAAGTCTCCATTAACGTGTAGATTTGAAACTAATTTAAATTTTATACAACCATTCCAGTGAAATAAAAGCCTCTGAAAAGTACACAAAGTCTGAGATTGTTAGGGAAACAAGAGTGGAACACTTTTGCCCTTTTTAATTCCTTTGTCAAACAGCTCTGATTCTGAATCACCCAGTCAACCCTCAGCTTCATATATTATCAGTGTACTTCTGCAGGATGATTCACATCTTACTAAGGAAGTATGAGAGCCATAGGGACAAACTGTCTGTTTTTTATAACTGTTTACCTTAAAATAATTTCAAACTTACAGAAAAGATGCAAAAACAGTATGAAGGATTTCCATTTATCCCGAACCCAAATTTCCCAATTGTTAACCTTTTGCCACATTTTTTCTCTCTGCGTATTTTTTTCCGAACCATTTGAAAATAAGTTGCAGATATGATGCTCCCTTACCTCTAAATATTGAAGTGTGTATTTTCTAACAAGGATATTTTCTTGTATAACCACAGTATAATTATCCAAGTCAGAAAATTAACATTGATACAATACTATTATCTAATGTACAGACTTTATTCTAGCTGGAAGGCAATTTTGAAATAGGTACCACTAGCCTTTTATTTTTGCATAATCT
The DNA here is from genome assembly GCA_031878705.1 of Tapirus indicus. NCBI lineage: Eukaryota > Metazoa > Chordata > Mammalia > Perissodactyla > Tapiridae > Tapirus > Tapirus indicus. Next base: position 14,688,998 of record CM062921.1, on the reverse strand, counting down.
TTTTTTTTTTTTTGTGAGGAAGACCAGCCCTGAGCTAACATCCGTCGCCAATCCTCCTCTTTTGGCTGAGGAAGACCGGCCCTGGGCTAACATCTGTGCCCGTCTTGCTCTACTTTATATGGGACGCCGCCACGGCATGGCTGACAAGCAGTGCGTCAGCGGGCGCCTGGGATCCGAACCTGCGAACCCCGGGCTGCCAAGCGCGAACTTAACAGCTGCGCCACCAGGCGGCCCCTATTTTTGCATAATCTTTGACCAACGAATCACTTAGATCAGGGGTTAGCAAACTACAGCCTGTGGGCTGTTTTCAAAGTTTTATTAGAAAACCATCACATTCATTTGTTTATGTATTGTCTCTGGCTGCTTTAGAGTTAAAACTGCAGAGTTGAGTAGTTGTGACAGTGACTGTGTGGACTACAAAGCCTAAAATATTTACTATCTGTCCCTTTATAGAAAAAGTATGCCAAACCATGACTTAAAGAACAAATATGCACTGACATTATAGATTTCTTTACAACATCAAAAAATTGGAAAAAGTCTAAATGCTCACCAATAGGTGATTGGTTAAATAAATTATGGTACATAGTGGAATATCATGCAGACATAAAAACAATGACACATATATATGGAGATAAAAATCTGCCCTCAGTATATTGTTGAGTAGGAAAAAAGGCAGGTTATAAAGTACATGATCTCATTTTATTCTTTAAAGAATGCATAAATATACTCCGTGAATAGTGTGTGTATGCCTGTCTTTATAAAGTTCTTGTAGAAAGTTAACAGTGGTATCTCTGGGTAGTGAGATTACGGTTGACTTTTGTAATTTTCTTTATAGCTTTCTGAATTTTTTCTTATAAGGGCATGAAAAATATAGCTCATACCAATTTCCAAACACATATCACTTTTATCGTATAGACATTGCTGATTTCATTGTGAAAATATGCAAGTTTCCTTAATTTTTCACAAACGAGGGTTTCAACACAAAAATTAAAACTCTGCTTCATGATACGGCCTTCTCTATGCTCAGTGGCTTCCTACTTAGACTTCTGACAACTTCTCAGTGCTGATCAATTTACAAAAGATAATTCACACATTATTCATTTAGAAAACAAGCCATCTGTCCATACTCTAAGAATCACTTGATAACCTTTAAAGAAATATAATGAATTACCCAGAAGTAGTCTTATTTATAGTGATTAATAAAACATTCTTATCTTCCAGTGTAGAGCATACTGTTTATATATAAACAACTTTCAAATATAACCACTATTTGTCTAGTACAATTTGATATCAAGGTAAATCAACATGCTTACAAACCTTAAACACAGCTGTCCCCAAACCCACTTTAAACTCTATTCATGTTCAATATTTATGTTGAGAAATACACCTTATGGAAATACGAAAAAGACTATGTAGGACATATGAACTAAGTATTGTTGTTGCTACCTTTTGCACTTGCCTGTTTGAAGATGATAAAAATTTCAACCCAGTTTTTCTTTTAGCCTATTCATTTTAAAGTAACTTCAATCAATAAATGAGAGAACTTCATGTTTATAGTAAAATGCAAAAGTGAGTGCTTGAGATCCCAAACAGTTCAGTACCATGAACTACTTCTTCCTAAATGTTCTAAAACTATGTTAGTAATTACAGATATCTAGAATTTTTTTCTATGCTATGACATTAACACTCTTTATTCCTAAGAAGTTCTTAATTTATCTTAAACCTTCCTGAAATTTAAATGTTTGTCCATGCTTTATTCTCAGTTGAGATGGGCAGCAGCTAGTTGATCTCCATCCTTCTTATAGCAGCCCTCAATGAACTTGCTGATGTTCTTAAAAGTCACTATTTGGCCCTCTTGTCTTAAAAAAAACACTATCACATGGTTGAGGAAGCTACTCCCCCATTCTCCTCACCTTGTTACAGGAAGGATTTAAAAGGAGGCTGGGGGGGCAGGGGATTTATAAGGATATAGAAAATATCAGATAGCAGTTAAATGTCTGTAAAACACACATTTAACCCATATCCCGTTACTATTATTTCTGGTTTAGAGATTATGAAATAACTTGTTCATAGTCAGAGAACCAGAGTGGAAGAACCCAGATTTGAACCCACCATTTGTGGAGATGATATAGTAATTAAGAACATCAGCTCTAGAGCCACACTGCCTGGGTTTGTAGACAGTCTATACCACCTGCTAGCTGGGTGATTTGGGTAAGTCACTTTCTCTCTTTGTGTCTCAGTTTCCTCATATACAGAATGAAGATGATAATAGTGCCTATTCTCATGGGGTTGTTATGAGAATCAAATGGTTAACACATATAAGTCTTAAAATAATGACTGGCACAGAGAAATTGCTCATATCTTGTTAACTGCTCCTAACTACCACTGGACTAAAATACGTACAGACAGGGAGTTGTATACTACTGCAGGATCTCTGATAACACCTTTCTAACCCTTTCCTAAGTTGTTTATTTCCTAGTTTTGCATCTTTCATCTGAGTATATGACTCAGAAAATGAGCGATTTGACTAAGAGGATTTCTATGGGAAAGTGCTACTGTGCCTTGAATAGGAAATTTTAGTTCAAAACAAAGTACAGACTGTCAGTTTTACTTGGATCACCGTAAACTGGAGGGTCCTGAGAAACAGAATCCAAAAACAATCAAGTTTTATTATTTCCTTAACGTGTTCTCAAAAGCTCCTTTAAAAAATATTTAGTCTTACTACTTTATTGTGAAACTGTCAAAACTGACGTTAGTGGAGCCTTTTTTTGTGTGTGTGTGTGTGAGGAAGACCAGACCTGAGCTAACATCCGTTGCTAATCCTCCTCTTTTTGCTGAGGAAGACTGGCCCTGGGCTAACATCCATGCCCATCTTCCTCCACTTTATACGGGACGCCGCCACAGCATGGCTTGACAAGCAGTGCGTCGGCGGGCGCCCGGGATCCGAACCGGTGAACCCCGGGCTGCCAAGCGCGGACGAAACCGCTGCGCCACCGGGCGGCCCCAGTGGAGCCATTTTAAAAGGGAATTGGAACTGCCTTTCCAGAGAAACTGCTTTGCTGTCTTGAACCTTCAACTGGGCCAAACTGGCAATTGTTTTATAAGCAATTGTTTGAGAAGTTAGAAGGAGAAATGACATCCTGATCACAAAGACTGAGGACTGTGGATTTTCTGAAGATAGAACCAACAGTCAATCAATGTTTAGTCAATCAATGTTTAGTCAAGATTAGCTCTCTGCCTCTAACTCCAATTGAAATTTTTTATAATACAAAATTTAAAAGCCTTTAAAAGCCCCTGAGTTTTACTCCCCAGCAGGATACTATTTGGGTTTCTACCTGACCTGTGCTCCCTGAACTGCAATTCTCTGATCCCAAATAAATGCTCTGCCTCTTAAACTGGTTTCTGTTTTTGTAGGTTGACAAAAGCATTCTGCTTCTCTTTATCCCATCTGAAAAAAGATATCTAAAAACAGAGCATATGCGCCAAATAAAGTGTTCAACTTACTAGGTAAGATGTTGAAATTTTAAATAACAGCACTGAAAATATAAAAACAAAAATAAAAAACAGTAGATCAAAGCAACACATGAAAAAAATTCCATCTCTGGACTGACCTTTGATAATCACTGTACCTCATACCCAACATGACCAGAATGAGATCCTCTTTCTCCTCTTTCTTCTCCCTCCTCATGGCTCCAGTCTTTCTGGCTTCCTCTTCCACTCTTCAAAAATCCCTCCATTTCCAGTGGTATCCAAGACACACTGACTCTATTTTCCATTTTCATTGCCATCATTCTGGTTCAGACTTTCATTACTCCTCACCTCTACTATTTCAAGTCTTTCCCTTGTCCAATTATCCCTGACTTTACCCATTTGCTGCCAGATTTGCTAAACATATTATTTACTACCTACCATATGCTGGGTACTACACTAGACATTTTTTTTTCTTCTGTGAGGAAGACTAGCCCTGAGCTCTTTTTGCTGAGGAAGATTGGCCCTGGGATAACATCTGTGCCCATCTTCCTCTACTTTATATGGGATGCTACCACAGCATGGCTTTGACAAGTGGTGCGTCAGTCCGTGCCCAGGATCTGAGCCTGCAAACCCTGGGCGACCGAAGCAGAGTGCACAAACTTAACTGCTACACCACTGGGCGGGCCCCTACACTAGACATTTTAATATAAAGAATCTCATTTATCCCTCAAACAACCATGTGAAGCACTATCAGTCCCATTTTACAGAGAAGTAAAGTATTTGTGGATGAGATGGGTTTGGGGTCTTTGACTAAGATCATGCTGCCAATAAGTGACCTAGCTAAGACTCAAATTCAGAGCCAAGTCTGCCTAAAGCAAGATTCTGATGAGCTCTCTTTCATTCTAAAAGCCTCCATTACTCCTACTGTCTTGGAGAGTAACAGCCAAACTTCTTAGCCTGGTATTTAAAGCTCTTCTATAGTATAGTGCAACCCTTTTATTCTTGTTTTGCATAATCTTCCTACACTACCATATTCTTTAGCCAACCTGGACAACTCACTGTATTCTAAATATACTCAAATATTATCATCCTTTATTTGGGTCTATCCCATGTCCTCCACCTTGAAATGCCCTCCCTACCATCTCAAAATCCTACATATACTGTGAGGCTTGGTGAAATGTCACTTCCTTAACATATTCTTTCCTGGTTTCTCCAAAAAAATGCTATCTCCCCTTCATCAGAACCTCATAGTGCTTTATTCTGAAACTCTTAGAGCATTCATATGCTAATAGTAATATTGATGCTCATCGATCATTCTGTTGATCTTATTTCCTCATTGTGTATCTTCCTTGAAGGAAAGGACCTCCTCACACTGCCTTATACCTCATACTCAGTTTCTTCTTTCTCATACTCACTGTGCCTTACACTGATTTGATTTGGAGAGTTGATGTTTCTATATTTTAACCTAAGTTCCTACTCTTTTCACAGTATTTCACAAACATATTAAACGCACTTAGAAAATATGAGACAGAGAACTGTGTCCCTCATTTTTAACCGAGATGAACTTTAAGAGTGGAAATGCTGCATAGGATTTATGACTGAAGCTCAAAGGCATTTAGTTTATTTAAGAAGTGAGAACATTATGACAGAACATTATATACAGTTAAAATTTCACTGAGTCCCTACTGTACTTGCAAATATTATCAAATTGAACTAAACCAGAGTTTTCATAAAAACTGACATTTTCAAAAAAGGCTTTATTTGCTTTAATCTTTCTCTTCCTTTTGATAAGATTAAGACTGGAAATGGCAAATGGTTAAATAGGAACACCAAAATGCTATCTGCAAGGCGTCTGGCCTAACAAAAACACACCAAAATGCCAACTCTGAAACATCTAGCCTAATGTAATTTATAAATTTGTCTGCCTAAGATGTTCTTACTTGAAATCACAGTTCCTTAGGGAGCTCTTTTAGATTCTTTGTATGTACACTCAACAATTTGTGGATAGATCTGGATAGATATCATTCAGCAAGACTTCTAAACGCTCCAAAACTAAAAGTGAAGTAAGGCAAGTAAAATTTTACATCACACAGTCATTTTATTTAGGCTACATTGAATTACATACACATAGAGTAAGAAGTTCTTTTGATGCTTTTAATATTGCCATTATACCATTTATGTACCATATTTGTAAACTAAAATTCTCACTCTAAAAACTAGGCTTTTTACAGAAGGAATATTGAGTAGTAAATCTCATTTTGTGGACTTCCTCAACCTAAACATTTTTATTTGGTTATCAGAGATAGCCTTGAAGGGAGAAAGAGAAAGAAACATGACTCAGTCATGCTGAAATCTAAAGTAAAAGGGTTGAGGAAAACTGGAGGGGGCCAGCCTGGTGGTGTAGTAGTTAAGTTTGCGCAATCCACTTCAGTGGCCCAGGGTTCGCTGGTTTGGATCCTGGACGCGGACCTACTCACCACTCATCAAGCCATGCTGAGGCAGCATCCCATATAGAAGAGCTACAACTCTACAGCTATGATATACAACTATGTACTGGCGTTTGGGGGTAGAAAAAAGAAAACGAGGAAGATTGGCAGCAGATGTTAGTGTAAGGCCAATCTTCCTCAAAAAAGAAAAAAACCATTGTGACAAAAAAAAAACCCAAAAACAAAAACGGAGGCTCGTGGCCAGTTACCCAACTTCAGTCTTCTCAGAAACACTTATTGAATACCCACTAAACACCAAGTGCTGTGAGCAAAAACAATCTTCCTGTAAAGGAAGATATTGGTGGAGATAACACAGCAAATTATCATACAAATATAGATGTGAATTCCCAACTGTGATAAATATTACCAAGGAGTTTCATGCTCATTAGGGAAGGTTTCCCAGAGGAATGATAATTGGTTGGTGTATCAGTCAGGGTCTGATAAGGAAACAGAAAACATTTAAGTATTTGCAACAGAGGGACTTTAAAACAGGGGAATGGCTACTCAGTGATGGAAGAACTGAGAACAAAACAGGAGACAGTGAAGCAACTCAGATATTAGTGTGGGGGATCAGAATTGGCCACCTCAAGATGTGTCTCTCTCTATCTTGCTTCACCCCCCCCACCCCCCCCACACCACCCCAACTCTCTAAAGGGATTTAGGATGGAAGGCCTGTCCCTGGGATGGGCCTTCACCTTGGATGACTCTGGGAGGGTCTTTGCTACACCCATTCTTATCAAAGTTCTGTTTACCATACATTTACATTTGTAAGGAAAATCTCCATTTGTAAAGCTATCTCCTTCTCTGTACTGGCTAGAGGGGTGGATAACCTCATCTCTAGAAACTTGTCAATGTGGAAGGTGAGGCCTTAAATCTGCATAATAACTTTACTGTGCTTTTCTTGTAATCCCTCGTGGCTGACACTCCCAACTCCCCCCAAAATCCTTGTTTGTCTATATAAGAGGAGAATCTCCACCATTTTGTCGAGAGACACTCCCTGGTCTCTCCCATGTATACATGCTTTATAAAGCTTTGTTTGATTTTCTCCTGCTATTCGGCCTCATGTCAATTTAATTTGTAGCCCAGCCAGAAAGGACCCAGAGTGGGTAGAGAATGCTCTTTCTCCCCATCATTAGCAACCAACCTTAGGCTGGAAGGACAGAGGGAGGAAGTGGTATTAGTAGAAGCCAGTGGCTGGAGCATTAAGCATAAGCTGAAGCATGGTGGGCCTGTCCTGAGAGAAGCATGGAGCCACGGAGGAGAAATAACAGCTGCCAGACAAGTTGTCTAAGGCAGAAGAGAAGAGGAGGAATTACCCCGGCTTCCCTAGTCCACTCCCATTTCCCACGGAGCTGAAAGTCGGCTGACACTGAAGCCTTGGAAATACAGCCAGCAGAGGTCAGCCCTCTCATGACACAGTGCAGGAGAAGGGCCCAAGAACGTATCTGAGGGCAAACTAGCTAAGGTCTGGCACAAGCAGAGATCTAAAGAACGGGGATAGGTACAGGTATGCATGTGGAGAAACGTGCTAGGGGAAGGGTGCACATGTACAAAGGCTGTGTAGTGGACAGAGTATGGCAAGTATAAACGAGTGAAAGATGGCTAGCATAGCTAAAGCAGAATGGGAGAGAAGAAGGGAGGGCTGGAGAAAGATAGTGACCAGGTCAGGGAGGCCTCTCACATCAAGGAATTTTCTTTATACTAGGAGCTATAAAAAACCATTGAGAGATTTAGGGAGGCAATTGACAGGATCAGATTTGTATTTCAAAACAGATCACTTACCGTCCCCTCCCCCTCCCAGGACATTCACTGAACAACTACAATATGCCAGGAATTCCATTAGGTGCAGGACACATAGCAGAAAAAAAGAATACCGAATATGTGTGCCCCTGCGAAGTCTACCAGCAAGTATGTAGTGTGCAGTATTATCAAAGACCTTTTAAGTAGCCTTCTTTTAGTGTTTATCATCTGATTAACATCAGGGACATGAGATTTACCTTTAGAGCCCTATAGCCTTAGCTCCTTGCTCAGTAAATTTATTGATCATCCTATTGTTTACCTTTTGTATTTATATGCTTCTATTAATCATTCACCCATCTTTGCCTTTTCAGCTGAAGAACACTAATTTTTTCCCATCCATTTATCCGTATATGGCTATCTCACTTCCATGTTTATTTTTGTTCTTTCTCCCCACCTTATCCAGTTGTTACAAATTTCTTGTATTATAGAAACCAGAAATGCATAAATAATTCTCTCTGTGAGAATTTCATGGATTTTTAATAAGTGTATTCATTTTGTGACACCCACTCTCATGAAAAGTAAAATTTCTGGTTAGGGAGGTACTATGACATATTGTTTATTTCTTTAAGGATCCTAGATCTCATATATTTTAAGCATAGTTTGGAATTCTTTCTAACATACTTGTCCTGGGAGCTCGTTCTTCATTTTGTACCTCTTAACTTGGCATGTCTTAGAAAAGTTTAGTGCCACATGCAAATCTGAATACTACATTGTACATTTCTTCTTCTAGGTCTGTGCTCCAATAAAGTAGGATGTGACTAGGATGAACTGTGATGTGCTGTAATTGTAAAATATGCATCAGATTTCAGAGACTTTGTATAAAATAAAATCTTATTAATTTTTATGCTGATTACATGTTGAAATGACAATATTTTAGGCATATAGGTCAAATAAAGCATTACTAAAATTAAGTTCACTTGTTTACTTTTACTCTTTACAATGTGGCTACAAGAAAATTTAAAATTACCTAAGTGGTGTGCATCTTATTTCCATTGGACAGTGCTAATTTGGATCATTTGTGAAAACTGATCAAAGTCCTGGACTCAATCATTCAGGATATTATACCTGGTCATCTTTACCCTGTTTCCCATATCCTTAAGGCAGATCTATCTGAGACAAAATATTCTCCTAGTAATCAGATGATTTGGGAACCTTTAGAACAGATTTTTATCAAAAGCTTTCTAAAAGCTGAAAATGTATTTACTGTTTCCATTTCTTTTACACACTTGTTTAGCATCTTCATAGTAGACAGGAATCATTTCCCTATATATTGCATTTTCTTCCAACTGATTACCCTCCCTCAACCAAGTGTTTCCTGTATTCAGTTGCCCTAATCTTTACTCTGGAAGTAAAGGGAGACTTACTGGGCTCTATAATAAGGCAGATTGTCTATTAATCAGGCTCCATCTTGGGCAATTGATTCAAACATGGCTTAAACATGGCTGATCTTATTATGAAGGTCCTTCCATGCAAATCCCATCTCCCCATAGTTTCAGAGCTCTCCTTGTGTCTGCTCTAAAATGATTTCATTATCACCACTCTCAAACTGTCTCCTAATTATTAGAATACCATTCACAGTCCAGTTTTTGTTAGAGGTAGAAGAATTTAATGGAACAAGTATAGATCCTGCAGGCAGAAGACTTTGGCTTTTTGTACATGGCAAAAGTATTTCACAGACTAAAGTATTACATATTTGATTCATATGTCTCTTTTCCTACACTGAGAGTAGTTCTTACAAAGCAGGCATCATCTGTGCAAATGTCTCTTTAATTGTAAAGGTGTGTTTAAAAAGAAAATTGAAGGGAGCCTGATATAAATTATTTATCTCTCAGAATCAGATACTTTCAAAAAATGAGGTTTTGCTAGAGAAGCAGCAATGGAGAGAAGGAAAAGTACTACAAGTTAAAAAGAAAGATAAAAGTCCAGAATCTAGGAGGTGAACTCTTCTGACTTTATAATTTGGGGTACAACTGACCCTATCTAAAGCCCTTCTTATAGCAGTTGCCAATCGCAGGTTGCCAGCTGCCACCATACAACCATCTGAAAAGAATACACTTATTCTGATTAAGAGTTCCAAATTATCATTTATGGATTCTCCCCAACTGTTAGCTGAATGGTCTTCAGTGATTTATTACTTCTTATTTTTCAGGCAGATCTGAAATATCTTGACATCTCCTAGTGCTTTTAACCACAGTTCCCTCTGGTACCTGCATATCGGGTTACGTAAGACATGAAGTGCTTCTGCTTCTATTTATACTGGACACATCACTGTTCCAGTATCTCTCTTCTGCCCATCTACTGTATATTCAGGGACCCAGAAGATTCCTTTCTAATTCCTTCCCTATTTCAAAATAGGAAGAAATCCATATTCTTCCATTCTCTTTGATAGTAACATATTTAGCCCAATGTACTGATTTAACAGTTATTTGGATTTTTAACCTTCTATCTCTAATAATAGAAAAAAAGACTTAAGTCTCTTATGAAGGACAACTGCTACCAAGTATCTGAGTGTAGAGTGTGGTAGGCTGGAAGGAGAGGGAGTAGGGTCAGCATCAGAAAATATACATTAAAAAACTTGTTTCCAAAATTAAAACTCTTTTCATCCTTTCACTCAGAATGGAGAAAAGGGGAAAGAGCCAGACAGAACAGCTGGATGCCAACTGGTCCCCACTGCCTCTTCCTCTACCCCAGAACTCCCAGATTCAGAGGTTCCACAGCTCATTTTCATGGTGCCTTCTCTTCTCCCCAAATAGCCTCAAGCATTCCAGGTTGCACAAAGAACAAAACAATCTGTTTGAAGAATCAAGTGACAGTGTGGATAATTGATAGAAGACATGAATGGCATAGGCAGGTTAGCTGAAACAGCCAGAGAGTAAGAGAAAAGAACATTTACTGATAACCTATTTTATGTCTGGAACTAAGGGTAAAGCAAGTGGGTGGTCAATGGTGAAGGAACTCCAATTCTGGGAGAGTAAGATTCAGGATCTCTCTCTTTAAAACCATGTGTGTTTATGTGACATTTATGTGATCTATTTGCTTTACCATGCACAAAATAATGACTATGTGTGCTTTAATATGTTTAATATGTCAGATTAATTTTATTGTGAATTTTATTTGATAAGCACTATAAATTCTAGAGATATATAGTTGTTTCCATAGTTTCCTACTGAAATATCATGGCCTGAAACTTTTTTAAAATCTGAAAACTCCTTAAATTTGTTCCTCAGTGAAAGGGAAGCAAATTATCATCCCAAACCTGCATAGTGTTACGGACTGAAATAAAACATAAACTGCCTTGTCTCTTTTGGTGTAGGTGAACATATTTTTAGTATTGACTTTGTCACCTCTTGCAAGATGATCCTTTAACTTTTGTTTAAGCCTAATATCTAATTTACTTGCACTTCTGCATTTTATGGGATTCTCATGAGGAATCTTTTTTTATTTATTATTTTTAAAGAACAAACACTCCCACAAAGCACCTAATTTATCCTATGAGGTCTTTTATTTTGCAAATGAGCTAATAAGCAGGGCACTAATCTGTGTGTGATTTTGTTCCAAACTTTCCCTGGATTTCTAATAAGGTAGAAAGTTGGCTTTATGCAGGCTATTTGTTAACTTATTCTTTTCAATTATTCCCTGATATCCCAATTCAAGAAAAATTCCCTTAAAAATGAAGTCACCAAATACATTTGAATTTTTTTTTTGTGGCAAGACTATGGACTGGCCACCTAAAGGGCATTCATTATCCTTTTCCCTTGCCTTCTACTCCTAAAAAGGCCGAAAAACTAAAATGATTCCCCATAATTCCTTGCTGCTGGGGGAGGCCATCTAACTCAGGTCTAGCCAATGAGATACAAGTGGAAATCCCTGGGAGGAGCTTCCAGGAGAGCATTAAAAAGGACAAAACCTTGGGGCAGGCCTGGTGGTGTAGCAGTTAAGTTCATGCGCTCTGCTTCAGCGGCCCAGGGTTAGCAGGTTCGGATCCCGGGTGCAGACTGACGCACCGCTTGTCAAAGCCATGTTGTGGTGGCATCCCATATAAAGTAGAGGAAAGATGGGCACAGATGTTAGCCCAGGGCCAATCTTCTTCACACACACACAAAAAGAACAAAACCTGGTTGACATGCGCCTTTGGCATGCCTTAGACCTCACCCTTTTTCTTGAAAGGTGGATACCTAGGAGTGCATTAGACATCTTTCAACCCTGAGGACAAAAACCCCATGCTAAGGATGATGGAGGAGGAAGCCAGTAAGAACCAGGCTCCTTGATTACAGTACTGCTGAGTTGCCATACTAACCCAGGGCTTATCACACAAGACAATTAAATCTTTTTTCTTGCTTAAGCCACTATTCATTAGATTTTGGTAACAGCTGCAGCTAATGCATTACAACAGTTCCATTTCTACCCCCCAACATTTGTGCAAGTACTACAAATACAAAGTTTTCCATTTATTATTGATCTTTCCCTATTAACAGCATGATGAGATACATTATAATGCTTTAAAAACTCAAAGGCACATTTAAAATATGGAAGGAATTAAGTTTCTTTCATTCTGCACATTCACTGAAATTAGTGGCTAACTTCACCCAAAATATTTCAACATTTTAAAAACTGATTTAAACTTGAAGATTGTATTTATATAAAGATAGCTTCTAAACTTATCAAATACTTTAGCATACTTTTTAATGATGCTTTTTTCTATCCAAATTTGCAATATTTCCCAAATTATCAAATCTTACTCTGCTATATTTTATGTGGTCTTGAAGAACACTCTAATTCTCCTCCCTAGAGTTATTAAATTCAGACATATGTAATTTAATGCCTAGAGACACTTAACTGCTGCTGACATTTTTGACACCAGATATAATTAGTAACCTAGAATTCTTTCTCCAAAACATATGACATATGCAAAGATCTAAAATTATGACTCAAGATTGAAGTCTTACTAACCTTTGCTATAAAATATTAAAGCTGTCTAATCTCATATCTTCAGAAATATAATAAAGGAAACTGAAAATGCCAATAGCAATGGCAAGTTATGACCATTTCATACTCAGACAAAACAATAATGCTTTTTCATGTATTTATGTATTTCCGAACAAATCACAAAACTGGTTATTTTATTCCTGAGGAGTTGCTTGAGATATAACTTAAAAGAAAAGTTGGGGCATGAATAACCAGCCAAGAAAGTGGACAGTTACCTAAAAACCACTATTTGGACCATGTCATTCCCATGCTCAGAATCTTCAATAGCTCCCTACTTTCATAAATTCGAACTGTGAGTCAGCCCATTTTCCCTTTCCAGCTTTACTTCCCCCTACTTTCCCACCCTGATCAAAATTACTCTATTTGCTCCAAAAGAATTTCATACTGCACAATTTTTATGTAAGCATGTTCACAACAATTATTACATAAAGAAACTGGAAACAATTTAAAAGTCAAAGGAACATCCATAAAAATACCACATAATCATTAAAAGTCATGTTCTTGAACAGCACGGTGACATGCTTATGGACCTCTTTAAAAAATTGAGAATTGTGACTATTTTAAAAAATGCTACAAAGAATAACAGACTATCCTAAAAATGCCAAAAAGCACTACTACTGTAGTAGTATAATACTAAAAACGGCTAGGTAGTACAGTTCAAAAATATCTATTCACTAGCATACTAAAGACATAATACAGAAATAGTTTTCTTAAATAATGGCTACAGATAATAATCATAGAATTGGCTATACTGCCACCAAGAATGAAATGTGAAAAATAGCTCAATAGCTAAAGAAACAGCTAAATAGCTAAGTTATTAAATACATCTTTAAAGAATACAATTATAATTTATTCCTACAAAAAACTACTGATGTGCTAAATAGATTTTATCTTTAAAAAGACTAAAAATAACTCCAAAGAGGTTTAGGGTTTCCAAGAAGCACTCCTGGAATTTTATTATTACCAAACCCATAATATTGCAGTATATGCTTAGTAAATGAAATAAATTTTCTTTAAAAAAAAAAGTCTCTAAGTTTCTTCAAGGCATAGACTTTTTTTCCCCCTCTTTAGGCCATAAAATTCTGGGATTCTATTTCCACTGTGAAACTTCATGAGCTTAATAAAGAAATTCTGTAGAGAACATTTTGATAAATGCTCTAAATCTTTAATAGACTTACTAGATTTATGCAAATTCCGAGAAGCATATACAATTGCTATTAAAACTGCTACACAGAGGGGCTGGCCCGGTGGCACAGCGGTTTAGTTCGCACTTTGGCAGCCTGGGGTTCGTGGGTTCGGATCCCAGGCGCCTGCCGACGCACTGCTTGTCAGCAATGCTGTGGCGGCGTCCCATATAAAGTAAAGGAAGATGGGCGCAGATGTTAGCCCAGCGCCAGTCTTCCTCAGCAAAAAAGAGGAGGATTGGCAACAGATGTTAGATCAGGGCTGGTCTTCCTCACAAAAAAAAAAAAGTGAAGAATGGGGAAACATTAAAAAAAAAACCCTGCTACACAGAATATTAAGAAAATACCAACTCAACTTTGGAAACAAATTAACTAATACTAAGTGACAATTTTTATTCATTTAAGAACCCAAAGAACCCAACAAGTCCAATTAAACATGCTGAGAGTAAAGCACTGTTTTTGTTTCTTTTTAATTTAGAACTTAAAATATTTTAAAAGCCTTTACATTTTTTTCAAAGTCTTGCAATTTAGGTGACAATCAGTCTCTTTTATAAGAGATATCAGAAAAGAAACCAGAACTCTAAGTCCTTCATATACCAAAAGTATATTCCAAATCCATTCTCTTCTTTCCATTTCCTCGGCTATCACCTAAAGTAATCAACACCTCCCCTAAAGGCCTCCTAACTGATCTCTCTTTAGGTTTACTCCTGTCCTCCTACAATCTTTTCTCTATCTATACAGGCAGAAGATTTTTTACAAAATGTACACAAGTCCATGTCACTCCTCATCTTAAAACTCTCCAACCACAAATAATAAAGTTCAAACTCCTTACCATACCCCACAAAATTAAGCATGACTCTACCTCACTGATCATGCTCTAGCTATACTAACCTTCTTTTTGTTCCTCAAACACACCAAGCGTATTCCTCAAACTCACCTGCCTTCACACATCTGCTGTTCCCTTTGCTTGAAATGCCTTCCACGCCCTCATTCCCCCAAAATTCTCCAAATGGCTCACTCCTCTTCACAATTCAGGCCTCATCTCCAGTGTTAAGGTTGTCAGATTTAGCGAATAAAAAGAGGGGACATACTAAGAAATTATTCATAGTTTTTCTGAAATTCAAATTTAACTGGGCATCCTGCTCATCTCTTTAGAGGCCTTCATCTCTTTAGAGAGGCGTCATCTCTTTAGAGGCCTTTCCTATTACTGCCAGATCTAAAGAGTCTCCTTTGTCGTAACTCATAACTCCTTTGTCATAACCCTATTTCTTCGTAGTCAATCTCTGGAAATTACTTTGTTCACTTCTTTGGTTTGATCATTTATTGCTATGTTCTACCTCCATCCTATAACATGTGGTTCACCTCCCTCCCTCTTCTAATCCTCACACCAAAGCTCTACCCCATGTTAGCACCACAAAAACAGGGTCTTTTCTTGTCTTGAACTGTCTCCTCAGCATCTAACATAGTGCCTAGTAGAAAGTAAGCACTCATAAAATATCTGTTGAATGAATGAATGCTCTGAATTTGCATGCTTTCGAAGGTGTTTAGAATTATTTCCTTCTAATTCCATAACTGTGAAACAATTTTAAAGTTCTGGCAGAAAAATTAGTTAGACTAGGTTTCTTATGCAAGCAAAGCGATCTGAACACTACAGTTTTATGTGATTCATTTTATTACTGATGTTGTACTGCAAGAAGACAGATAAATAAGAGATGTTCATAATTATTTGAACATGACCAAAATAACTCTAGGAATACAGAATATTAATAAAAGCATGCTTACAGAATACAAACTTCATACAGATGTAAAACTATGCAAATCAATTTTACCGTCTTAATCGAACTCCTTTGTTTTTCTTCCCAAACACCACTGCTCAATTCAAGTGTGCAATGAACATTTGCCTCTCTGTCATAGGATCCAAATATGAGTAGCCTGCAGTATAAAAATAAAACAAGGAGATTATATCAGTCACATGCATTAAAATTTTTCTTTCTGATCATTTACCAAGAAGAAATAAATTACTCCACTACTGTTACAATTTTGGTAACAGAAAAAAAAAAAAAAAATCAACACTTGGGACACCCTCTAGCGGAAAAGTGAGGTAAAGCTAAAATTAGGTGAAATTTCAAGACAAGCTTTTTCAGCGGCTAACTCAAATAAATAGAAAGAGTCTCTACTCATGAGGTGAACAAATTGACCAGTTATCTATTTGTAGTAAGAAAAGATCTTCATATCAGACTTTTGAATTTAAAAAATAAGTTGCAAAGTAATGCATATAGTATGATATCATCTCCATAAAAATTAAACACACACACAAAACAGTACAGTATAGCTGCTTATGAACACACACACATACATACACTTCTCCATCTACTAATGTGACCTTAGGCAAATTTTTTAACTTCTCCAAACTCATCTCCTCCTCTGGAAAATTTAGGGTAAAAATAGTACTTACCTCTTAGAGCTGTTCTGAGAGTAAAAGAAGATAATGCACGTTAGCCATTAAGCATAGTGCCCAGCAAACAGTAAGTGCTCAATAAATGTTTGTTATTTCTATTACCTTGAAAACAACTGCAAGGAATAATTGCATCACTTAATCTTACTGTTTAATATCAGATCTAAAAACAAAATCTCAGGTCGAAACTTGAGATGATATAAAGCAGTTTTTATTACTGAAGGAAAAAAATGTTACCCACATGTCCAACTTCTATACATATTATCTTCTAAATCAGAACGTAAGTCTGCCAATGTGTCTCAGGAGGAAGCTTGAGAACAGCTTTAGCATTAATCAACATTTTGACTGCTATTCTATTACTTTATCTCTACACGAAGATCATGAAAGAAAAGTGCATAAAACACACCAGAGTAACATGAGAAAATCGTGTCCTAAGGTTGGAGACCTCAAGCAAATCATGTTTATACCTCACAAACTGGCTTCATAAACTGAAAAGCCTGAATAAACTCATGGCAAAAAAAATCTCTAAATTTAAATAATTTTTAACGTTAAAAGGAAATTTAAACTTAGTGCTTAGCAACATTACCAAAAAGAAGGCAGGCCAAAAACATTAAGAAGATCATAATTATAAAACACGAAGTTTAGAAAAACAAGACTTTTCATTCATCAGAGTTCTGCTGCCACCATCTGTTCAAAAGAGCAAACTACCCAAGCGCCTTTATCATGCAGAGAAGGCTGTGTACCAGCTAGCACTCCCAAATTCCTAACATATTAATCTTCAGGATTCAGGAATGAGAAAGCACAATTCTTGGAATTCTCCCCTGAAATCACAGACTAAATACAGGAGAAAAAAACATAAAAAGCAAATCTTTGTGACCTTGGATTAGGTAACGGTTTCTTAAAATAGGACATGAAAAGTACAAGTACCAAAAAAAAAAAAAAAAGATAAATGGGACTTCATTGAAATTAAAATTTTTGTGCTTCAGAGGACACCACCAAGTAAGCAAAAAGAAAATCCACAAAATGGGAGCAAATATTTGCAAATCATACATCTCATAAGAGTCTAGTATAACCCAATTTAAAAGTGGACAAAGGATATGAACAGACATTTCTCCAAAGAAGATATGCAAATAGCTAATAAGTACACGAAAACATGCTCAACATCATTAGCAATCAGGGAAATGCAAATCAAAACTGCAGTGAGATACCACTTCACACCCACTAGGACGGCTATAAGAAAAAAGAGACAATAACAAGTATTGGTTTGGATGTGGAGAAACTGGAATCCTCACACATTCCTGGAGGGAATTCAAAATGGTGCAGCCACTTTGAAAAACAGTTTGGCAGTTCCTTAAAAAGTTAACATAGAGATAACATATGACCCAGTAGTTCCACTCCTAGGTATATAACCAAGAGAAATGAAAGCATACATTCACACAAAAACTTGACATGAATGTTCACAGGAGCATTATTCATAATAGCCAAAAAGTGGAAAAAACACAAATGTTCATCAACCGATGAATGGGTAAATAAATCGTGGTATATACATACAATGGAGTATTATCAGCAATAAAAAGAAATGAAGTAATAATACATGCTACAATATAGATAAACCTTGAAAATATGCTAAATGAATGAAAGAAGCCAGTCACAAAAGACCATATACTGTAGGATTCCACTTATATGAAATGTTTGAGATAGGCAATATAGGGACAGAAAATAGATCAGTGACTATTAGGGCTGGGGGAGGAGGACTAAGGGGGGTAGGGATTGGCCGCTAATGGGTATGAGATTCTCTGAGAGGGATGAAAATATCCTAAAATTAGATTGTGGTGATGGTAGCACAACCCTGTGAATATAAAACAGATTGAATAGTATATTTTAAATGGATGAATTCTGGTATGTGAATTATCTCAATAAAACTATTTTAAGAAAAAAAGAATAAATGATCATAACAATAAATAGTGAATCAGAGTTACACTAAAAGTTCCAAGGGTTTGTTACAAAAAGATATAATAATAAATGCTTGGTTTATCATTACTATGAATTAATATATTACCACAAGATTACATATTTCAATAAGTAAAACTGATTTTTATCTAATATTGACATTTGATAACAGAAAACATTAAAAGGGTATCTTAAAACAAAATAAATTCTAAATAAAAATCACTTAAAATATTGAAAGATAATACCACAAACATTTAATAGTTATCATTCTTGACAATGAAATTTTAAAGTACACAGAGCATTAATTGACCTATCCCATAGTTTTGATCTTTGTTTTCTGAAGAATATTCCAGACATAGAAAACTTCTTCATTTTCCATTGATAGTGATTGATCCAACTGTAAAGAGTACTTCCAAAAACACCTTCAGATTAGGTGTTAGGTTATATGTTGCTTCAGATAAGTTTATTTCTTTTTTTAATGATGAAATGTTTTGTCTGATTGTCCTGAATTTGGTTTTGCCATTGAAATGCATACTACTTTTATTAATTCTGATTTTAGGTCAATTTCTGATTCTATGTCAGAGCATTCCACAACATTCACATACTCTTCCTTTACATGTCTTCTGTTAAAGTACTTATGAAGAACTAAAGCCTATGCTGAACATTCAAATACTGGAAAAAGCCAGCAAATGTTAGTACTCTAGCAAAGTAACTTTAGTACGTTCCAGAGAAGTTAACAACACTACACAGAAGCATGTGTCATAGCTGCCAATTTAAGACTTATTTGGCTTAGGAAACTTGTTATTTCTTGGAAAAAAAATTATTTCTTAGGATTTGTATAAAGTATGCTGTGTGCATAAACTTACTAATATTTATTTTGTTTGCAAGAATGACTCACCATTAGCAGCAGACAGGGCAAAAGCTATAACCAAGACTGATCGCTTAGATTGTGACTGTTTCTCTCCTACAAGTTCCAGATCTGGTTCTGGGGACATAATTCCTATGTCAGTGATTCCTGGGCCTGCATTTGACTTGCAATCAGTGGATTCCTTCAATCAGTCATGACTCTATGTTGATTGTTAAGCTTTAATTTTCGTAGAAGAATTATAATATCTTCCTGATTTCTCGAATGACATCTCTTAAGATTTGGAAAAACATGTAAATTTATAGAGCAATACCAGAAAGGAGTTCCACTGGAAACACTGGGACCAGGCAGTTACGTGAGTTTAGAAAGCATCTGCTTTAGTTTAGGCAGAACATTTAAAACAAAAGTATCAATTTTCATTCTACATCTCTATGCACTTACAATTCAATCTTGAGTTAAAGGCTTCCAATTCAAATTATGTAATCACCAGAAAAAGTAGTAATGATCCCCGGCTAATACATATTTTGAATAAAGTATACACTCAGCATATATTCAATAAGCAAGAAATGAGTACAAATAAATTTCTACTATTACTAGTTCCTAGGAGGGGAGGAGAAGTCAATAGTGCTAAACAAAAAAGGGAAAAGAAATTGCCTTTAGACCCCCTTGTCTCCTGAGAGGGCTACTAGCTCTATGAAAGTTCTTTCCAAGTTCAAAATGTTTATCTTTTTAAAGGCAAAGGTACACTGAAACCTCATGTTAAACATAAGCACAAACACTACCTACCACCTATCAAGAAACAAGGAAAGAGACAGAATTTATGACGAGATTAAACTGAGAAAAGGAAAGTAATTCCAAATGTGCCCTTCTATAAGAAAGCCATTTTTACGATCAAAAGTGAAAAAGAAGTCTTTTTTTGTGTGTGAGGAAGATTAGCCCTGAGCTAACATATGTCGCCAATCCTCCTCTTTTTGCTGAGAAAGACTGGCCCTGGCCTAACACCTGTGCCCATCTTCCTCTACTTTATATGGGACGCTGCCATAGCATGGATTGACAAGCGGTGCATCAGTCTGCGCCCGGGTTCCGAACCTGCGAACCCCGGGCCGCTGAAGCAGAGCGTGCGAACTTAATCACTACACTACTGGGCTGGCCCCCCAAGTCTCCTTTTTTTTATGATTAAACTTAATTTGAAGGGGAATCTTACACCTGAAGGGAGTCAAATATCAACTCACTGGTAGTGAAAAAAATCAAATTTGGCTGACCACCTATCCATGCTCACTTCCTCTCTACACTCCTCCCCCTCAGGAACGATCCCCGCACAGGACTCCACTCTCCAACCTATGACAAAAACTTCCACCTAATCGCCAGACCTTGTCTTTCTCCTGCTCCATTTCTAAAACCCCAAGCTTGCAGAACACTTCTACAGGGAAATCTAACCATGGTCTAACTATTTAAGATATGTAAAATCAAATACACCTTCCTCTGAAACAAGCACCTCTATTTCTCCCACTAGTGCTGAAAAACAGAAGCTGTTTCTTGCTCTTTACACCTTCCAATATCTAGAATATAATCAATACTTGATCAAATCAAAGTCAGTGATACCATAATTCTCCTAGACTCAAATCCTTAGCATTTCTTTGCCTCCCTCACCTATGCCCGTCCACATATTCACTCACTCACTAAATCTGTCCTAGTTATCCCATTTGTTCCTTCCTTCCTGTTCCTAACACATGTCTTTCAAGCACTTACCTCCTCATCTTTAACCTACAACACCTCTTAATTTGTCTCTGGGGATTCAATCTCTCTCTCTACGCAATCCACCCTATAAACAGCAATCTTCTGAAAATAAGTGCTTTTTAATGTCACCTTCAGATACCTTCAATAACTTCCCTCTAATTAAAGGATAACAATCTTGACTTCTTTTGACAGCAAATTTGGCCCTGATTTTTCACATGAAACATCTATACTTCATTCAGACAGGTCCTTAAAAATACTTTACAAATTCTCACTTTTATCTTTTTGGCTCTGTTTCCAATTACCTAAAATCGACCATCCATCTGTCTGCCTGGAAGATACATCTCTCTCTTACCCATTAAGTGTTTCACAGCAGCCTCAACTCCAAAACACTTTTTCCTTGCACTAAATTTCTATAGTATGTATTACCTAAGCCTCAATTCAAATCAGGCAGTCTTTTATAGCTGACTTGCTTATGCTATTTGTTTTTGTCTGTTAGCCCCAATTACATTTTAGGTTTCTAAACAGAAGGCACTGGACTTCACACTTTTCTGTATTCACCATAGTACTCAGACAAAATACCTTTATTACTGATGGTGGTAGTGGTAGAACCCTGGTAGTAGTGGAGATAGTAGTAGTAGCAGCAAATGTTTACTGTAGGGCAGTTCTAAGAACTTTTACATTTATTATCTCACTCAATTTTCACATCTGCTGTATGAATTAGGTGATATTATTACCCTAATTTACAGATTAGAAAACTGAGGCACAGAGAGGTTGGGTAAGGTGCCCAAGATCACACAGTGAATAAAGAGTCTGGACTACATCAATTGAGATGAATGAGTTCAAGAAATTTGGACAGAAAAGAAAGTTAAAATCATGACTCCTACCTGCAAATAAAATACACTGGAAGCATGGTTGACAGTTATGGCATAACGGTGCAAAGAGGGAAAATTCATAATACTCTTTTGAATTATTTTCTGACCACAGTTCATTTTACAGTTCACTTTTGCTGAAGTTCACTTATATATAAGTGTATAGCATGCCAACATCACAGTAAAAACGTTTTGGAATTTGGCATTTTAAAATAGAGCTTTGGTTTTATGTCAGCTGGGTTCCTATTTAATTTTCTTAAATTCTTTTACAATTCAGACATCATAAGAATTAAAACAGCTATGTTTTACTATATGAAATAGCAGTGGAGGTATACAATTACAAAAGACACAATACTATTTTCCAACACGATAAACTTAGGAAAGAGGAGGGAGAAGATAAGTGAACCTACATAAACCCAGGACAGATGAATTCCAAATCTGGACTCTTCCGAAAAGTCTGCTTCTCGTCAAAAGCAACCTAATTATAAGGAAGATTATTTAACTATACACTAAAGAAATGTAAAGAAACTAAGGGAAAACATCACTCAATTTTTCTTTTTTTAACTGCTAGAGGAACTTAGCTAAATAAATACAGGCATAGTCTCAAGATCTCTACAGGAATTCAATTTATCTGGTGGGGTTATGTCAAAACTCACATAGAGTTATAGCTTTCATAGTTATAAATTGATATAGCTTTAAAGACCTCTAGGAATAATATTCAGTAAGAGCTCCAAGTAATTCCTTCTGTTTTTCAATAGCATTCACTCTCTGAGTGCAAGTTTTCCCTGATGTAATAATTCAAATGTCTCATGTTTGAGCTAATTTCCTCTTATCTCTCCCTCCAGGAAGGTAACAGACCTTGAGCCTTCATCTAAATGATACTTCAATATTAATACATATTTCTGTATCCCAAGATCTTCTTGAAAAGGAAACATCTTAAAAATAATGACTTGCTCTCAAGTAAAAAATTTCCAAAATTTATATATTTCTAACACAATACGAAAAATTTCAGAACCAAATTTTCTTCTGTAAGTTAAAAAAAAAAGATAAGGAGATAATAGATAATAGAAACAGAAATTCTGTAGTCAGACAAACCTAGATTCATATTCTAGTTACGTAGTCTTGGGCAAGTAACTTATGGATCTCAGTTCTTCATCTATAAAATGGATATAATACTAATCTCACAAAGATGTTCTGAGGACTGGACATAATGAATGCAAAGTGCCTACTATGGTAGCAATACATTGTAAGTAATAAATAAATGCCATTAATAACAATAATAGTACTTGCAGAGTCATGCCCCCAAATACCTTCAAATTTAGCTAGATATTTTCCTTTTTTAAAAAAGATAAAATGTCAAACATTAAAATAAATGCAGACTATAAGGAACACCCATATACCAACTACTTAGAAAAAATAATAAACATTAATATTTAGACTTACTTGCTTCAGATAGAGTTTTTTAAAACAGCTACCATTTAAGTAAAAAATAACCATGTAGATGTAATCAAACTCAATATTAAAATATATGGAGGATTCATAAGCAAATGCAAGCTAGAAATATTTGTGGTTAAAACTTCTAAAACAGCTTGTTTTGTAAATCAATCTAAAAATTCCATAATATTAACAGCCTTCTCTACAGAAGAACTAAACATTTCACTATATAATACGGACTTAATGCTATTTAAAGAATTGATTTCTTCTATCAAAATTTCATCTTGAAGCTGCCTCACCTAGTATATGAAACAAGACCAATCAATGTTACTGAAAAATAATTTAATCACACAATTAAATGCTTTCCTTTGCCCTTATAGAACCAAAGTAAAATTATGTTATTTCTAGTTCTAGAAGGATGGTGGTGGTGGTGGCATAGTTTTGAGTCTCCCCAAATCCCCCCATAAAGGCACAAAGAGCAACCAGGAAAACAAAAGCAAAATCTGTCAACAACATCTACAACAAAACCATGTGACAATGAAGTAGTCATGCAAACTCTCCCAGAGATTGCAGTTATAAAACCCAGATAAAAAGAATTTTAAAAACATATTTAAAGACAATGAAAATCTTCCAAAAGCAGACAGAAGCCAGGGTACAGTCTAATCTCAAGAAATTGCAATTGGAAGGAGTACAAATTGCTAGCTTGACATAAGGGCATTATCTAACCTGAGCCAAGCTCAGGGCTAGAGCTGCAGGAAAATAGTGGTATGGTTTGAGCAGCAGAAAGCTGAAGCCTTATGGGCTTTAAGCCTCAGAAGATAAGAGTGCAAAGCCAGCAGAGCAGCTAGAAATTATGAGGAGATCGCTAGAAGAAAAGAAACCACTGATAGGGTAAGCCCCATCTCTGCTCAAATCCTTGGCTGACTGCTAAATAAAGAAGGAGATCCCAGGGCACTGGTCTAAAAAGGCAGCAGTGGGAAGACAAAGGAAGAACATAAACATATGCTGCTACTGGGAAGATGGGGAGGGTGGGAGGAGTACAGAGACAAGGTTTACAGCTTGAGAATAGGCAAGTTAATTGTCCACTAGAACATAAAATCAATCATCCTCAGAAGAACATAATAGAATCCAGAGTTGCGACAACTTTTATCTACATTGTCCAGTTTTCAATCAAAGAAAACACAAATGATCGATGGTCAATAAAGGAATTAAAATGAAATTCTAAAAAATATTTGATTCAGGGGCCGGCCTCGTGGCACAGTGGTTAAGTTCGCGTGTTCGGATCCCAGGCGTGGACCTACACACTGCTCATTAAGCCATGCTGTGGCAGCATCCCACATACAAAACAGAGGAAGACTGGCAATGGATGTTAGCTCAGGGCCAGTCTTCCTCACACACACACACACACACACAAATATATATATATATATATATATATATATATATATACACACACACACACACATATATACTTGATTTGCAAAACAGGAATTATAGAAAGAAGGGACAGAGGAGCAAAAACAATTGATGAGATAAAAAATAAATGGCAAAATGTTAGACCTAAATACAACCTCATCAATAATTACATTAAAGATAAATGAACTCCAGTGAAAAGGCAGAGATTATTAGACTACACATAAAAGCAAGAACCAACTGTTTGTAATATATGATACACTTTAAATATAAAGACACACAGATTGAAAGTAAGAAGTTATAAATATATACGTATATATACCATGAAAGTAATACACATAAGAAAGCTGTAGAAGCTTCATCAATATCAGACAAAATAAATATCAAGACAAGGAATGTTATGAGACAAAGAGGGACCCTTCATAATAATAAAAGGGTCAATATATCAAGAAGAAATATGCACCTAATAACCAAACTACAAAAGAGAAAAATTCATAGTCATGGTTTAAGATTTAAACACATTTCATTCAGTAACTGACAGTAACTAGACCAAAAAATCAGTAAAGGTACAGAAGACCCAAATAACAGTACAGGCAGTCTTCACTTTGTGTTAACTGCGTATCAGAATAGTGTCTCCGTTCTGCACTGCTCTGATACACAAGGTTCTGGTTAACACAGTGCCATGCTGAGTAAGGACTGTCTGTATACATTTTCGTATCGTTTTGGGTTTTAGAAGCATGTTAACGTTCTACATATTCCAAAATAAGAATCAATAAGGATGGAAAGGCAGGGGTAGGGGAGAGATTGAAACTGAAAGCAAACTGAAACAAATAAACCCAACTATATCTCAAATGAATAACATAATCACACTGAAGGGGGAAAATGAATCTAATTTATGAATACAGTATCTGACCATATGCCCTCAGTCTTGGGTAGGTCAAGGGAGAACTGAAAATACAACCTGAATCCCTTTTAGTAAGTATGTTTTCTGTCTTGTATAGACAAAGCAATTCTGAAACTATTTGAGATTGAGCAAATGAGTAAAAATGCTGATGTTTGGGAGCCAGTGTTCAAAGGACATAAAAATATAAAAAGGGGAAGAACCAAGGCAAGGAACAACCCTATGAGAATGGACTGCAATTGGAAGTACCGAGTGAATGCATAATTTCTAAACTATGTATGCATATGTATGTATATAAGTGTAAGTGTCTATACATATATGTATTTCCTAACTCTGTCCGCTGAAGGGGAGTATGAATTTATGAAGTAGCAATGAACACACCCAACATCCAGATCTTGATTTCTAATATCATTCTCTACTAAAAGGAACTAGGGCTCTTTGGAAAAATAGCTGATTCTAGGACTGTGGCAGAGAAGATACTAAACGAACTTGGAACACCTTGTTATACCAGAGAGTAATGAAGACCTCAAAAAAAAAAAAAAAGATAGGGTCATGTCACAAGCATACAGGACCCTGTTTGATGGGGCTCCTTAGTAGCCAAATCTGTAACAATTTAGGCACCAAAATAATGAAGATAGTAAAGAATTACAACCATTGAAAAAAAAAGGAATCCATGAGTCCATACTGATAATAGATAATGAGGCAATAAGGGAGGACTCTTGGTAATAGAGCAGAATGTCAACTGCTGTGGTTTTCTGTATTTGTGTTAACACTTAAAAATTTTTTAAATGATGCAAAAAGCCGCTGAGAAAATACAGGGTTTAGAACAGTGTTAAGTGTGACTCAGTGAAGAACGGACCTTAATTTGAATCTCCTATCTATAATTAAGACAGGCTAACCTAAATACACTGCTTTAGAGTACAGAACTCTCACACATCAAAATTTTATAGGATTTGCCTTCACTTACTATAACCTTAGTTTGTTTTTTAAAAATGTTAACTGGTTGAGAAAAACCAGCCAAAAAAAAAAAAAAGAAAAGAAAATGTAATCCATTACATCATTCACTGTCTTTTTCTATAAAGATATACGTGACAAATACCTCCTAGAATTTGGTGCCAGATTTCTTTTCCCCTGAAGAACATGCACAATTTATCAGAAAATCAGAGCAAAGAAATCCATCAAGTTTCCTTTGCTGCCAGAAAATTTCTCTTCTCTTCTCTATATGGTTGTTTTTGATCTAATGTATCTTCTTTTTAACTGCACATGGGCACATTTTCTTTGCAAAATATCTCAAATCCTTTAAGACAGAAGATGGACTATAAATTTAAAAATAATAATCTTAACAATATGATTGCAACACTAATGTGAAATAATTTAGTCTTCTAATAGTAGTACTACAAACAAAGCAATGGAGTTCATCTGTGGTTAAAAAAAATTAGCTTTAGTCAACGGACAAAAAAATGTACTGTTCAGGATGCGTTTTTAAAAAATTTGACAAAAACAAAGTGTTAAAACCAATTTTTTACAAGCAAGATTATGTTTCTACCCCCAAACTTTTAATTGGGAAATTCAAAACTATTTCAGATAATTAGAAAAGAACCTCCCTTTACGTGAGACCCTTTTAAATTAATAAAATTCAAATTCCAGTTCTCACAACCAAATATGCAAAAAATAAAAGCTTTGTTTAAAGATTTGTTCTCTTCTTGATAAATACTATGATTATATTACAGTATAATAATATAAGCTACATCTACTTTTTTTTACATCTATTTTTATACAAAGACCAAAGTCTAAAAGAAAACAATAATGTAAGATTTTAATGAGAAGAATATGAAAGAATGTTTAGACTTCAAAATGAAGACAAAAAAGCAGGGATGAGTCGTTATGAGCCTCCTTCATCAACAATTTTAAATATTCCTTAAACTGCGTGAATAATAACATAGTATCACAACACTAAGTAACTTTACAAGGTCAGATTTATGAAGACAGTCACTGGAAAACTCTTTAGATAGTGCGCTTATTCCCAAGATTAAGCTGTCACCTGGGGAAAGGTCCTGGCAATATAAGCCAAGCCCACAGGACTAATCTGACTAATTTAAGAGCAGACTGATAAAAAGGACTAGTGTCTGTGCTTTCCCCTTCAACTCAACTATGCACTCTAGAAATACTGGTCTTCTTAAATTTTTTGACCAGGTGATACAGGTGTAAAAATCAAACAATATAAAAAGTTTAAAATGAAAAGTTTGGCTCTCACCTTCACCCCTGTCCATCATCATCAACCCAGTTCCCTCTCCCTTTACCCCATAAGAATTTTTATTGGTTTCTCATGTAATCTTTCAGAAATTCATTATACAGTTCCTTACTAAAATAAAGTAGCATAGAAATACTCCATAAATTGTAATGTTTTTCTTTGTATCATTTATCTCGATTCAACATGACCTAAATAATGCCTGACTATACTTTCTCAATGCCATCACACAGTCTTTGATTCAAGGCTAATAGCAAGGCTTTAAGTGAGCACTATCTCAGATTAGGCAAGAGAATGGTGAGCAAAGGTGACACCAACAGCTAGTGGTTAAATAGCTACAAGCAACATACATATAGTCAATCCATAACCCCACCAGCAACACTAAGGCAAAAGAACCAGCGTTTTAAAATTCTTAGCACAGAACCTATTACACATCTATAAGCTATACTGAACAAATATCTGTTGAAAGAATCAATCAATCAAGGCTATTTTTGCAGGTTTGGGGATGGGTGGACAAGTATGTAAACAGGAATTAATAACAGGAGAGTCAAGAAATTTTGTCCAAAGCTGCCCTTCAATTGTTTAGAAGTTGCTATGACTATTTTGGAAAAGTTAATCCAGTAGTATGATTCCGATGTCTGTGAATCTATAAGAAAATTCACTGAAAGAAAAAAAAAGCATCACTTCAAAGTTTCCTTAGACACAGACCACTTGAAAAATGTCCTTCTAAACGTTAACATGACAAGTCCAAATCATAATTAGATATTTAATACTCATGCTTACCATAGCATGTTAGCTTAGGTACTTCAAGTTCAGACTTGTGTAGAGCCATGTTTTTACTGTATTTCTCATTTAACTGTATATTGCAGTCCCTTTTACAAAATCTACAGCATATCTAGTCTTTCTTTGATAAAAAGAAATCCTTTTAGACTTTCTGACATAATGGTACACAATAGAGTCACTCCAATACTTAAACAAACAAGCAAAATATTTAGCATCTTATTAGTATAATCAAAATTAACCTATTAGCAAGAACACAAATATTAGGTGCAAAATATAACCTCTGTACTTAAGCACTTATTTTTATTATGGATTGGAAATAAAAATAGAAGTGATAAGTACCAAATAAGTGGTACAAACAAGTCTCATAGAAATGAAGCATAAGGACAGTCAGTATACTTGTACTTGGAATGATAGGAGATACATTAAGGAGGTAGCTTTTGAAATGAACCAAGAAAGGTTGGTCTCAAGGAGCAGAAAAGGGGTAGTGCCTTCAGCCTGGAAAATAGAGGGGAATCAACACAAGGAGCTTGGTACTTTAAAATATCTAAGGCAGAGAATGGCGAACTATATAGTCCATGGGCCAAATCTGGCCCACTGCTTGTTTTTGTATGGCCTATGAGCTATCAATGGTTTTCACATTTTTAAATGGTTGAAAAAATCAAAAGAAGAATATTTCATGACACATGAAAATTATGACATTCATATATAAAGTTTTATGGGTACACAGCCATCCCACACCCATTCATTTACTATTGTCTATTTACGGATGCTTTAACACTACAAGGCAGAGTTGAGTAGTTGCAACAGAGACCACGTGAATCATAAAGCCAAAAATATTTACTATCTGGCCCTTTAGAGAAAAAGTTTGCCAACCTCTTCCATTAAGAAGGCCTATGTGGCTGAAGCACTGTGAGTGAGGGGCTGGGCGGAGAAAGAAGCTAGAGAGATAAGAGGGGCATGTAGGCCATGGCAAGCATTTGTGTGTATATTCTAAGAGTAATAGGGAAGCCGTTAAAGAATTTTAAGTAGGAAAGTGACAATTAGATTTGCATTTTGAAAAGTTCATTCTGGTTGTTATATTAATATCCAGTGTTAGGAGCATAAGGAGACTAGTGTAGAAAGCAGTTCAAGCAAGATATGAACACAGTTTAGACTACAGGGCTTATAAAGTAAAATAAAGAGGCTGGGCAGGATTATTTCTGAGATCTCTTCCAACTTCTAAGAATCAGGGGTTTCAAGTCTGTTTTTGCAACTTTCCAGGATATTTCCAATTACCATAAACAATTTTCAAAACCGTTATGCTATCAACATTTCTCCAACAGGCAGTTAAGTCAGAAATATGCCAACAGAGCATCATGATCTAAAAAATTGGGGAATTAATGAAGAATAAATGATCTCCCCCATTAGAATGCTTTCTAAAACATAGTTTATATTTTTTGCAAGCTGGAAAGGACTACTTTTATGAAATTTATGATTAAAGAATTTACAGGTAGGGGCCGCCTGGTGGCGCAGCGGTTTAGTTCGCGCTTGGCAGCCCGGGGTTCGCGAGTTCGGATCCCGGGCGCCCGCCGACGCACTGCTTGTCAGCCATGCTGTGGCGGCGTCCCATGTAAAGTAGAGGAAGATGGGCACGGATGTTAGCCCAGGGCCAGTCTTCCTCAGCAAAAAAGGGAAGATTGGCAACAGATGTTAGCTCAGGGCTGGTCTTCCCCACAAAAAAAAAAAAAGAATTTACAGGTAATATGATATAAATTAACACAAAGGGGGAATAAACACAAATACTTTTTAATGTATTTTCACTGCACTTTCTTTCCCATAATGTGGTAATGACAAAACAAAGAACATACCTGCTACATTCTAACAATGTAACTTTAAGGCGGCCTTCAGTAAGCGCCCACTGTTGTATGTGGATATGCTCTTCTTCGTCATCTTCAAATCCTTGCAAGGTTTGGAATGGAAAAAACGGCTTAAACCTGACAAAAGTAAAGATTAGTCTAAATTTCTGAATAATAAACACCACAGTTTAAGCATAATAACAAAACCTACCTGTAGGAAAACAACACAAAACCAACACCTAATACTGCATGTGCCTTACAAAACCAAAGCTCATCCCACTATCCCATAAACGGCAGCAAATGGTGCCTTCTCTGTGGTACCCAGACCCCCTGGTTTTTCGGCATGCCCTCATTGACTAGGCAGGACACTCAGAACAAAGAAAAAGAAAATCCAGAGGCCACCAGTAGGCCCTGAAACTCGGGTGGTGCAGGGGAGAGATTCTTTCTGGACCAGAGGGGAAGAGTGTTCCTACAGTGCAAGATGAAAATTCAGATGTACTGTTCCATGGAAACAATACAATCGATAGTGATTAGTACCTGATAATGAGATAAAAATAGGAATAACAACATCATCAATAACAATGTGAAGCGGCAAAGGTATCTTTCAGAGATGTTTACTATTTGCCAAGCAGCATGCTAAGAGCTTTATATGCGTTATCTTATTTAATGCTCACAATCCTGAGAGGGCGATATTACTAGCTCTCCTCTCCAGATGAAAAGAGTGAGGGTTAGAGAGCTTAAAGAATTTGTTCAACGTTACACAGTGAGTGGCAAAACCAAAATTCAAGCTAGTCTGACTCCATCAAAGCCCAAACTACGTAACACTTCAGTTACCTATGAATTATTCAGGCCTTTATGTGCTCATTGTTAATATTCTGGTTTTTATGGCGAAGCTTGTGTGAGGTTATAAACTGTAGGCTTCAAAAAACTTTAATTTGAAACACAATTCATACTTCTCCATTAAAGCAAAGGACAAAGAAAATGAGAAAAAAT